>OU015617.1:18205000-19572500 GCA_907165235.1 Zeuzera pyrina
GCTTTTAGGCAGATTAACTACATTAAATTTTCTACAAATTATATTATGCACATTTTTACTGCAGGATCAATACTTTAAGAGCTACAGGGTGTTGAATGGATATATCAATATATTTTCCATTAATTTTGAGAATTTATAATGACTACCACTCTTTGAAATTATATACCTAGTTCCATCCATACTATACAATAATATAATATATATAACATATAATTATATGTATAATATAATATAATTGTATAATCCATATCCATACTATCCATATCCATACTAATATTATAAATGCGAGTCTCTTCGTCTGTCTGTCTGTCCGTCTGTCTGCTTGGTTTTCACGACTAAACCGCCGTACCGATTTTAATAAAATTTAGCATGGACATAGTTTGACACCAGGGGGTCAACATATTTTTCAAAAATCTACCCCTAAAGGGGTGAACAAGGGGATGAAACTTTGTATGGGAAATTTTTAACCCCTGAACCGATTAAGACGAAATTTAGTATAGTACATAGATAAAAAGCTTTTCTAATAAAAAACATACTTCTTTTTTCTAAAAATCTACCCCTAAAGGAGTGAAATAGGGATTAAACTTTGTATGGTAAATTTTTAACCGCTGAACGGATTAAGATGTAATTTGGTACACCTTTTCTATTACAGTTATCATTAAAAAGATGTCACCGTTCTTTTTTCAACCGACGAAAAAATGATGGAGGTTCACAAGTCGGTGCATATTTTTTTTTGTATACGACCATGCGTAGCTTTTTACAGAGTAGTCTGATTTTGATGATTCTCTTAAATTGGATAGAATATATCTCGAGTTTTTGGTTCAATTTAATTCGGAAAAAATTTAAGAATACAATTTAACCGACTTAAAAAAAACACTCAAAAGTACAAAATAACTATTCTTTACTAATCAAAACTCAAATAAAAAAAAAATTCTTTATACATACGATACAAATACCTATATAATTAAATTCGACAGTTATTGAAATCGATGCAAGCCTCCCAAACTAATAGACTTTCTGTTGTGGCACATTAATTTGGAACCCACTTTAATAACCATCAAATTTAATTATGTACATACATACATACAATCTTCACACCATATCCCTAACGGGGCAGTCAGAGGGACGGAGCGCCAAGCGTCGCGGTCCTTACATACTTCTTTCGCTTCTTCAAATCTCATCATTCTCCTCACACATTTTTGCTTAGGTATGCGAGTGCTTTTGACATTTCCGTCGGCTAACACTAGCAAATTTAATTATATACGTATTTATATCGTATGTACAAAGTTTTTTTTTTTTGTATTTGAGTTGTAATTAGTAAAGGATAGTTATTTTATACTTTTCAGTGTTTATTTCTAGTAGGTTTAAATTTTTTCTTAATTTTTTTTATTTCTCCCATTTGAGTGACCTTGGTCTAAATAAATATATAGGACGGGTCTACAACTAACTACTTTCCTAATTATAGAACGAAATGATATAAAAATGTATCATCAATATAAATAAAGCTTATAATTAGTAATTATTATTTCGTGTATCTTCAAAGGCCAAGCTCAATACCAGTGCAATTTAAATGGGACCACCTCGGAAGTATACCAAACAAAAAAATTTTTAAATCGGTACACAATTGATGAGGTTATCGGTGAACATGCATAAAAAAACATACAGACACACATAGAATCTCCTTCTTTTTAAAGTTGGTTAAAAAAATACATACAGACGAAAAGGTTGAGTGGTTCTACCACCAAAGCTTTTCAGTTTCGTTTTTTGTCAATTTAATTTTTTGTTTTACATTAAAGTTTTACATTAGGAGAAACACGTACTACTACGTTTTGATTATACATACATATTTTATTATTTCTATTTTTAAAACAAGCTTATGAAAATAATTCTTGTATTTATCGATATATACAATATCTACGAGTACATCACTATTTCGTTTAGTACGTGACGTTACCTTGCCGCCCGCTTACGTCTCATTCCTCTAACCTTGACAGAATAGTTCGCTTAGAAATTCGTAAACATTTCAAGTCTGTAGGGTAGTTTGTCTGTGTTATCAAGACACCTCAGAGTATAGCTGTACCAATTTTTTAAAACTACACGAATTATTTCGGCTGATTTATGTAATTTTCCTAGGCTATAATACCTTATAGTAATTTATAATAGTCTGTCCACCCCGCCGAAATATGGCGTTATGCTGATTAAATTTAAATGTTTTAAATTTAAATTTTAGTTGTAGGTTTAGGTTTATGTTGTTTAGTTTTAAGTTTATTATTTTCTTATTAAATGGAGATAGTTATTATAGAGATAGTTTACTGTAAAAGAGATAGATATAGAAATAGCGACAGATATTATCGATGTAAATATTATCACTTCGGTCGTCGCTAGCTGTGTACGAACGGGCGACCAATCAGAGAGCTTCATTCAATAAAGAGGATCTTGTAAGGGCGTTGTTGTTGAAGCACTCTCTAGACACATAAATATAGCCGCCTAGCGGCCGGGATTCCTTTTTCTTGTTTTTTTGTTAATATTTTCAAACAAAATATGTCTAAATTCAGTTCGCAACGAGTACCTATTAAAAACATATCGTTTTAGTAATGTACTTATAATAAGGAAATAAAATAAAAAATAATGATAAAAACATAGACTTCCCAACTTCAGACAGCCTGTCCCGTACTACGAAATGAGGCAAATAAAATGTAGATCTGTGGGTGCTGCTTTCTAACGAGATGGCAACCGATCAACTGATCTGATAATAAATGTGTGTCATATGTCGAGATGCCGAGGCGTCTAGCTCTAGAGTTATTTTATGAAGTCTATGGTTAAAAGTCACAGAGAAAAGTCTATTATTTATTTTCCTGAACAGTGAATTCAATGTTAAATTTCATGGACTTCCTCTAAGTTAAGGTACTATGTTATTTAAAAGAGTATTATACAAGTAATATTCGTATATTTATAATCGCGTTCTTGAAAACGGCTCTAACGATTTCGATGAAATTTTCATATGAAGCTTTACGGTGGTCTAAAATTGATCTAGCTAGGATCTAATTCTAAGAAAATTCGTTTTCTCTATGTTTTTACACACTTAAAACTTCTGAACTCTACTGATTTCACAACAGAGTTTACCTTCTCAGTACAGTTGCTAGAGCGTAGATCTACTAAGCTGAAATACGCTGGTTCGAATCCTGCAATGTAGTCAGATTTTTTTTGTTATTTCTTCTGTAAGATACCGAGTAAAGCTAAAGCTCGGATGCCCAGGTGCTATTCTAAATATAAATCGTAAATTTCTTGTAGTTTCATACCTAATTTTAGTTGTATATGTATGTATTGTATATTGAGTGTTAAATTAATGTTCTTTTTTGAGATTCGTATTTTTAATAAAGGAAATGACATTCATTTCATTTCTTTGGCGTTTTATTTCATCCACCATGTGACTATGTCACCTTTGGTCTTCAGTTATGTTACTGTTGCGATTGTTGCAGAAACTTCATTTTTTTACAAGTTTTAATTGAGGATAAGGATAACAGTAACATAATATTATACATTTTGGATTCACGCCTTGATTTCATTTTCATAGTCCACACGATGACCAAAAAGAAAAATGTTTTAACTTTCAATTTAAACTACTAAAAATTAAATTTTAATTGTTGAATTCCATATCAGTCTTGGGCCACCACTTGCTATAACGTTAGATATATAGATGTTAACGTCATATAGTGTTTGAGAGAAACAACTACCGTAGATTGATAAACGGTGATTCCATTAATACCTACTTATTCCGATATGTAACGAAATAAAAAAATGCACTTCAAGACTGTATACCTACCAAATGTACTATGTAGGTACAACATACATTTTGTTTGACTAAAAATTTTCCTTTCCATTCGGTAAATGAAAACTTTGTGTAAATAATAATTTCAGCTCCCTAAGCTTCAATGTAGGGCTGGCATTGGGGTCATTGAACTTCCAGTTCTGTCTGATGGGGGTGTTTTACTGGGACGGTCATTGTCTCCCCTTGACGGCATGCACCCTATGTATACATAGTCCCCACATATACATACAATCTGTTCGACTTCTCTGCATTACCGCTGATCCGAGAGTCAATCTATGGTCTATACTAATATTAAAGAGAGAGAGAGAGAAAGAGGATTTTGTTTGTAAACGGGTTTATATACGACGGGTAATTTTTGGAACCACAGCAACTTTTTGAAAAATTCACCATTTGAAAGGTACTTTATTCCAGATGGACACAGGCTATACATTTGTATGAACCCGAGTGAAGTCGGGACAAGCCGCTAATTTATAAATTTTATAATATCTGCGTTCTACGAGCGCGGTATTGAGCTTCCGAATCACATATTGTCGGTGCTAAAAGTAGCAATTATTAACGGTCAAATATTATTATGTGGGTGACTTCAGTCGCTGCATCGATTAAATCATCGAAGTTCGGAAGCAATTAAATCGTCGATTGCGCCGATTCTAAAAGTAGCAAATATTAACGATCAAATGTGAGGGGTGTTGAGTTCATCGTCGCATTGAACTTTTTTGAACAGTGAATAAATTCTTGATTATTACCGAAGTTAAAAGTAGCAAGTGTGCTCAAGCACTACATTTCACTAGCCGAGTAGACGCTTCACTCTGTTTACACATGATCCACCCTCCACCCTCTTGCGAGAAACTCAATAATAAAAGTATCTAAAAAAACGTTTACCTGCACCTTTCACAAATAAAATCAGCTGTATTTACAACAGCTGATGATATAGGTTATGTTATTGTTGTGTGTTAGAATTCTTGTAGAATTTGTTCATTTAAAAAAATAGTAATGGAAATTTCATTTGCAATATGTTTGCAATTTTGTATAGACACCATTGTGTGTTTATTAAATTAATGATTGTATACATAATAAATAATTATTTCTTAAAATAGCTCATTAAATCAAGCTTGCATTTAAAAATGTTCATAGCAAAAGTTCAGTAACTGGTAAAGGTAGTACTTTCATAACCGACGCCTACATAAATGTTTTCATAAACTGTCGGGACAGTGCAACGACTGAACAGCGATTTTAGGTGTTTGTAGATTATTTGTCGAGGTAAGCGGGTTTCGCACGTGGCCGCTGCAGCTCAATCGGGTTGTCGACCTGGCCTTGAGACGCAGCCCCTCGCCAGTACAAACCAAAGGGCATACCAAAATAAATCTTAATGTTACCCTTATAAAGTCTAAATTCACTCTTTACTTATCTGTTACTTTGTTGTTTTGGACAAAAAATTATAGTTTAATTTATGTTTGTAACATCTTCAAAATGAAACGTTTTACAGTACATAATTTGTACTGTACTTTCATTGTTCACCTCTTTAGGATTAGATATATTATATTACTTATATCGGAAATATATCACTTATCATATTTATACATGTACTTAACTAGGCTGTTTCAAGGTTACTGGTAGGTTTATCGCGCTATTGCTGTCCCCATTTCTGAGTTTTCATTTTTATCTATTTCATTCATGCTTCATATTTTATTACTTCTCCTTTGTCTAGCGCTACCGAATATTTCAAAACCACATTAAAACTGACCACGAGTGGTGATAAAACAACCACTTTATTTTTGATAACAACTTTCAATGCGGATAAAGAGGATAAGCACCTGTCTAAGCTTGGAGTCAAGGAAGGTCACTTTGGTATGACAAATCGGCAACTTGGTAGTTTTTAACGTGTTTTGTTCCACTACGTGCACAACATCGTCACGTGACGTGAAACTTGGATAACGTTACCGTCGATGTAATGCGATATTGATAACACACAAGTGTCCCAGAGCATTTTATGTGTTGGTACATATTAACAAGTATATAGTAGTGTTTATAATATAGCTAAACTCCTTCGATCCAATTTTTATTTGGTGATCGAAAGTAAACTCATTTTTATCTACCTGGCAGTCGCATCTGGTCGTCTGATCGGCTGGGATATTTTTTGTTATTTAGTTGTTGACAACAAGCTTGAGATGTTTGAATTGTAACTAGGAAAGTTTATTTTGAATTGAACAGGTCTACGTTGCTCGACTAGCATATGAACTAGAATCTCTGTTGTTGTCAATTGAATGGATTATTTTTATTTATAGTTAACCTGATATTAGATAGCCTAATATACTGTACTATACATAATTTTGTAAATTACATTTTCAAACTAACCCCAATTCTCTAGTTCTGTATTATACGGTGCAATTTAATTGGCTAACTACCTACTGTTTTGCAAAAGACATTCTTCACTTTTATTTTTTGTTTCGTTACAAAATTGAAGAAAAAGGAACATTTTGTGGAATGTCACAGTCGCAATTCTCTTTGTCAGAGACTTTTTTGACTTAAATTCGAGATCGAGAAGTTGAGTTTTGGTGGTTTAAATCAGTGTGACCGAAATAAGATTTTCAGTTGCAATCGAAACCGAATCTTCGGCCTCGGTCTCAGTTTCGGCTTAAACCGAAACTTAATTAGATATGTTAAAATAATTAAAATTTATATTGTGTAAATTGTAATGTATTTTTAAACGACTTCAAAAAAAAGGAGGTTTTCGATACGACTGCATGTTTTTTTTCGTATGTTTGTTACGCGATTACTCCGCCAATTATGAATTGATTTCGATGATTCTTTTTTTTTGGTAGGTCATACTTAAAGGGAAAAAATTCGTTATTTTGTGCTTTTCAGTGTTTTTTTTTCGAAGACGGCTTAAATTTTTTTTTACAGATTTTCACGCAGTCAACTCATCTTAAATTTAAAAAACAATAATTCTAGTATGTATTAAAAAATATAACAGAATAAATCAACAGAAAGCGAGAAAAATTCACAAAATTAACACAGTTACGCCGGTCAGCAAACTCATCGGATGTTCCTGACCCGTGACCACACACGGGTCAGGAACTCACCCGATTTTAGCCAAACGACGCGCGACAATTCATGAATATTTGAGTTTCGGCGCGGCGGAAACTAGATTTTTTGCCGGAAACTTGCCGAAACCGAAACCGAATTTTCGGTCGGTTTATAGTTTAAAAATAGACACTTTCTATGGTGGTATTCGTGCGGTGTAAGTATCAAAAGAAAACTCTTGACATCACGCACACGTATAAAATTGTGTAAACAGGGACGATGTAAGTCATCTTTACTTTATTTGCAACTTCTGAGTCAGAATTTCGGCTTATAATCAATGGATACATAAGTGTGTTGGAAAACCTCAAATTAAAAGATATGGCTCAATAAACAGATATGGTTACAAAAGTAATGTTTATTCTTATTCCTCTTTCTAACTAAGCTAGAATTACCTTCACTGCGCGACATACATATGTGTATATTATACTCGTATAAAAATAAAATATTCCTAGGACGTGTTAAAAAACCAGGACGTTATTTAAAAAATATCCAAGACGACGTAGGACACACTAAAAATTAGAACTTGTCCTAGAAAAACAGGACGGTTGGCAACCCTATGTTAGGTACGTCTACCATAAACAGCATTTACCTTTTTAAAACTGAAGGCAGTTCAATTATAATATGTAGAGTTTTAATCGTGATTTGTTTGACTTTGTGATGATTCCTAACGAGTAGAGTTTCCTGTACTAAATTTATTAGTTATGCATGAATCTCTTTGTTTATTTCCTAGCTGCGTAGTCAGGTGAGGGTCAGACTCATTGTCTATGCTATGAAGCGCGATGCGTTACGTATTACTGTGTACGACTATGAGTGAATGCTTGTAACTTCATACTACAATATGTCCAGACACGGAATAATAAATAATACTAATACACATGTCCAAACGTTAGACTTTTACGCCTCCCTAGTTTAATCTCCTTTTACTTAACTATTAGGTGAATCGTTCACTTGCAACTTGTTACTTCATGGACTTTGTAAACCATATTAAGTTTTTAACTTACTAAAAAAGGAGGAGGTTCTTAATTCGTTGGTATCTCTCTTAATATGTTCATTATTCACACTGATACACCGATTTCTCCGCCATTGGTACACCGATTTTTATTATTCTTTTTTATTTGAAAGGGGTTTATTATAGGGTATATAGAATGGTCTCAAAGAGATTTAATTTAAATCTCGTGACAGAATACTGCGGAAACAAAAGAACTTCTCAACCCTCAACGGTTTTATGAAAGTTAGTTGTAAACCTACCATAAATATTTATTTAGAATCTAGGTTCCCAAACTTATTTTGTCTACTGAGCCGAGAGCTCATGCAGTCGTCTAAGATGCCTCCTAGCTAAATGAAATTACAAATCACCCCCCAGCCCTCTACACAACGCCCCCATTTTTTTTCTGGGTCTCTTACCGCCCCCCTTTAGGCCTGCAGCGCCCACAGGGGGGCGTTATCGCCCACTTTGGGAATGGGTGTTAGAACAAGGCCACTCGGAATTCTGAAATTTAAGATGGATCCACAGATTAATTAATTAGTTACTAACATAAAATAGATCTTAATAAAATGTCTTAAAATATGTCTGTTTTGTGGAATTGTTGAAATTTTGTATTACATATTTTAGTTACATGCTAAGCGACCGCAGGAATGTGTTTTTGAGACGGTGTCTTTGAGAAATACTATGGAATACCAAATTATTGAAGTTATTTTGGTTGTAGATAAAATGAATATTGCGCATGCGTAAATAATAAAATAATTATTTTTATTATTTACTTGGAATTTCAACCGTGAATTTACATCGCGACTACAGAACTCTTCACTGTTGCGTGGACCGACTCTCACAGTGATGCGGGACCTTAAAAAGAAATATAAAATAGTACTTATTATCTTTTTTTATTTCTATATTATATTATCACCTGATAAAAATCAATCTCTACTCCATAATGGACAAATCTATTTGATTGAATTTACTGCGATTTCAATAAATTACCTATGAATAGTGGGTAATCCCTATTTATGTAGTTAAATATACTTACCTCGGCGGCAACAGATACCTACGAACCGGACACCGCGACATCCAGCGCGGTCATTCACCAGTCTGGCCCTTTGCGCCGCCTACGGGACCGAGAACTCGGTCAGTCCTTTTTCTCTCAACATATTGCCTCCATCGCTCTCCGGTCACTTCCATCAATGACCACGTTTGAGTGCCGTGAGTTAGGACAAGATAAACATATTATGCAGTTGAGTCGACGCTTTAATGATAGTAGAAGGTTAAGTCTTCATCAGCTCTCATAAGCCGGTAACTGTTCCAGGCATTTTCAGCTCGCCTCGCAGTTGCTTTTTCCTGTCTATTTTTTGAAGGATATTACTTAGCCTAGATAAATGTACTCATCATCAACATAGTGCAGCTCATACCCATGCATCCATCTCGACCTTCTGTACTTTTGCTTATTTATCATAAGTTGGGTCTTTGAATGATTCATCTCAAGTCCAACTTTAATACTTGCCTTATTACAATTATTTATTGTCTTGTATGTCGATGAGTCGCTTTTGTAGTAGCGATAACGTAGTGATATAGATATTATTGTAACAACTTCAGTTTATCAAATATACTTGGTATAGATATTTTTATTTTTATTATACACCCTCCTTTGTGGGATGGAAAAAGTTTATTGGAAAGTCAAACCTAGTCTTGCATAAATATTGTTACAAGGTAAATTACGTTTTTTTTTCTATTACATAAAACGTTTATTACTGCAGTGTGCGTTAGTTTATACATGAATATAATAACATTTTAAAAATATGAAGCTCATTCAAAACGATCTCCATTGGCATTGATACAATTCTTTAAACGTTGTGGCCAGCTATCGATTGAAACAAACATTTTCTTCATGGGAAAATCACCACTGCTAATCTTATTGAATGTTTTAGGGACTCCAAATTTTCATGGCGTTTAGAGCACGCCATACTGTATAAAAGAGACCATAAATAATAATGTTTTGATACCTATTTCACAAAAATATGGCTCAGTCACTCCTGAGCGGCTAGACAAGTGGCTAACATTTCGTAAAATAGAAACGCTTGCTGACGATATTGCTCGTTAAAAGTAGCATTTGACTATGTTTTATACTGTGATTTTCATATGACTACTTTTGGTTTGATTCAATGTAAAGTTAATAATGTTTGAGTACCAATTTAAAATTCGTTACGCTTAGATCACACGATATTTGTCATTATATTCTACTAGCGTTTACGACAATGAAGCCACTTGTCTAGGCCCCCTTGATAGCTAACACCCCACCAAACCATTACTAAATCCGGATAATGCGTTGTGCCCTTGCTGACTAATTGAGAAGCTTCTCTAGAGCTTTGAGCATAAACTCCCATTCCGCTTATTAAAATATTGCTCGATAGTAAAAATGTTTTCGTCAGTAAATAAAAATTTTTGATTTTACCACCCTATTGATTTTTAAATTTGGTTAAGTAATTTAAGTCTAGGTAAGTACTCCGTTAGATACAGCGTGAGAATATGTATGTAATGCACATAATATGTATTATATTTATCTTAAATCTATTCAGATCAAAAAATAAATAAAGAAAAATAAATCTATATTAGTTTTACCCTTGTTTTACGTGTTTTACTATTAGTATAAAGATTTGTTGCATACATACATACATATCCTCACGCTGTATCCCCAACGGGGTAGTCAGAGAAGACGGAGCGCCAAGATTTGTTGCAATGAATATAAAATATTTTACACAATAACTTCATTTCATTTAGTAACACATTCTGTTTCACCATAATTTAAATACAAAATAATGTAGAAAATACATATTATTTTTGCGATCATAATAAAATTCAGAAATGCTGTGCAAAACCACTTATACGTAAAATCAATCTGGTAGTATTGCAATACCAATTAATTTACCCGAAATAAAGGGTAACTCGACAAGATTATCTGTTATTCAATATTTGTTTTAATTTGTGGATTACTGAGTATTATGTTATATTTACTACTAACGACCCGTCCCGGCTTCGCACGGGTAGCAGACCCATTTTGGATAGGATTTTCGTAAAATCCGTTCCGTCTATACCGCCAAAGGAATAACTATGCTAAATTTCAAGTCAATTGGACCTATAGTATCGGAGATCTCGTGATGAATCAGTCAGTGAGTGGTACTTCGCTTATATATATAGACTAGCGACTCGCCCCGGCTTCGCGCGTATAGCAGAGCCAGTTTGGACAGGACTTTCGGAAAATCCGTTCTTAGGGAGCGTCTACAACGCGAAAGGAGTAACTGTTAAATTTCAAGATATTCGGACTTATATAGTATTGGAGATCTCGTGATGAGTCAGTCAGTCAGTGAGTGGTATTTCGCTTATACAGATTATATGTAATGTAATCTTTTTCTTGTAGACTATTAGATTATTAGATTGTCACAGCAGTTGTACAAATCTTCAGTTGTTAACTTATACTAATGTGGACGGTACCATAATTTTGTGTAATAATTATGTATTACCCCTAATAATTAGATTTTAAGTGGTATTTTATTGCACCTAATCTTCAATATTTATATATTACGAAAAAGTAAAAGCCGGCTAATAATGGTAGTCTTTTGAAGAATATATATATGTCGGTGGAAATAATAAAAGGCACTCATTTGACTATACTATGGCAAAGCGCGTCTTCCGATGACGCGCTAACGGAACGTCGGGGCCGGCGCTGAGAGTCTGTTAGACTACGGCGGCCGGTGCGATAGCATTTCTCCGACGGATCGTTTGCCATTATTAAATTTCCAATTACCTACGTAATAATTGTTACAAAGAGTTTTCTGTCGTTAGCACATTAACTTTGTCTTAAGTGTTGTATTTTATGGAGTAGTACGCCTCTTGTAAGATTAGGTACCTATTTCTCATGGCTGAGTTGCAAAAGCGCGAGTTGCCTTGTGTCTTTTCCGACATATACATTTTTGTTTATATCCTATATTATAGTACGAGCAATATTTGTATATATCCTCTATAATATTATACGAGCTATATTTGTATATAGCTATATATTTTTGTAATTGCGTTCTCGATTCTGAGAAAAATCGGTTTCTCCGTGTTTTCACACGTAAAACTTCGAGGTTGGCTTGCACCGACTATTCACTCGATTTAAGGATTTGACATCTCGCTTTCACCAATTATTTAATAGTTGGTGCAAGCGAGATGTCAAATCCTTAAATCGAGTGAATAGTCGGTGCAAGCCACCCCCAAACTCTAAAGTTCTAAGCTCTTTTAATTTCGCAACAGTTTTACTTTCTCAATAGCACAGTGGCTAGAGCGTAGTTCTACTACGCCGAAGTGCGGGGCTCTGAATCCTATAATGTGGTCATTTTAAAGAACAATGGCAACTTTCCATGCAACGTTTTACCTTATATCGATTCGTAGCGTCTTAAGATGTAAATATATTGAAACGATAAGAGCTGCCCTTCCTGACTTTAATCATCAAGATTTATTTTTCGAGAAAGCCACAAAAAAAGATATTAATAATTAATAACGGTCTTATATTTTGAGGTTAAGTCAATATGTTGTCGAGTTGAAAATGTAATTTGGAAAGCCAATGATGTTATATTTACAAAAAAGGAAAGCCTCAAAAATATACGAAAATCTCATAATGTGATGGGAGTTGTCTTCTATCTAATTTCTATGGAAATAATAAGGTCGCTTTCATAAGAATATTGATTTAACGCACAAACTAACGAACTTTAGCAGACAATACTATAACTTATGGATATTAAAACTCCTAAAAATGCAAAAAATGTAAAATTGAAATGACACGTCAATTTCACTTCTCCCGTTCTCGCTGAGAAGTCACACCATCTCTTACTACAACTACGCCATCTAAGAACACACTAGGCGTAGTTATGTGTTCGTAACAACCATAAAGTATATATCTACGGTATAAGAAATATACCTACAGTAACAACTTATAGTACCTTCGCTTAACGCATATTCGACTGAAATTTGAAACTAATAACAAACTAGAAAATAGAAAATATGGTAAAACAAGACAGAGCAAAATCAAAACGAAACAAAAAATAAAACATGTCAATGTCTACTTTTCGTAGTTGAGTGTTACCATTACTTTTACTGGTTATCTAAATAGGGTTAATTGCTTGAATGTCTTTTGAAAAATAATCAATTTCTAAGCTCAATGCACAAGTTAAACTATTTTATTTGTTAATAATATTAAACATTTTGACTATTTAGCCTATAAAAGAAAGTATTTGTTTTATTGTCCATTAAAAATAAATTTGTGAAAAGTTTACTACATATTAGTAGCAACATATTTCACAGATAAGAATAGAAACGGAGCTTTATTATTTAAAAGTCTATTTGAATAAACTATTTTTCGTTGACATCTACAAGGAAAACTAATCTCGTGTAAATAATGAGTAAATTAAATTATTAGGTTTTGTGTTATAGGGTGGCTTGCACCAACTATTTAACTTGGATGTAAGGAACTGACAGCTTGATTGCACCAACTATTAAATAATTAGTACAAACGAGATGTCAAATCTTTAAAACGGGTTTAAATGGTTGGTGCAAGACGCTCGGTAAAACGTTCAGGTAAAATTCTGCCATTCTTTTTCAAATAATATGACTGAAGTTACCATATTTTTTTCTAATTTTTATGTTTTATTGTTAACTAATAGTTTAAAACGGTATTCATGTGTGATTTGTTACTACAACCATTTTTATCCTATTTGTGCATGTGCTTAAGCCAGAATCTGACATTTTGGGCATGATCGTACATAATATCTACACGAATTGCGCCATGCACAACATAATATATCCTCCATTTTTAAAGTAATGTAACAAGTGAATTCACCTAACATACGAATGCTTCATTTTTGGGGTTCTATTGTTCCACATATTTACCTATTTTTTAGGTCTGAGATTAAATAACAATAAATGGTACGAAGAACTATATTTGCAACTATGACTTGGACGTACGTGATGGTTTATAAATTAGTGGCAAAATAAGTATCAAAAGTTTATAAATGTGTATTATATAAATGTTTGTAAATGTGTGCTAAAAATAGTATGTATAGCGAAACTTTAAAATAAAAAGAATGTATAAGTAATAAGTGTTTTAAAAATAACTTTTTTAAAACACGTATTACTTAATAAATGAATATAAAATTAAACCGATAAAAAAAAACTAAAAAACGAATATTAAAATGAAGTTTGTGCACAGATCTGCTACTAATAGATATGATTCTTGGTCAGAGATGTGGCTACTATAGTTTTTCTCCTGTGTTTGTCAAAGCAACCTTTGCAGTCTAAAATACTGCATTCTATCACGCACAAAAGATTCTGTCACACATATATACACCTATATATAAAATTTTTCAATTTAGTTTTTCATTTGTAAACTTCAAAAATAATTAAATAATTTAAAAGTACTAACGAACAAAAATATTCGTTGGTTCTTATGTCTGTCAAATGCAACAGCTTGTGGTCTTAAAACATTGAGCATACCGATAGAAACGAAATATGTGTATTCCTATCCCTTTCCATTATAGGCTTATGCCAGCGATATCTTTTAGTGGTAAACAAGAATCTTTGAACCTAGCTGGATAACACTCTAAAGTAGTAGTTGAAGACAAATTATAAAACCTCGAGTAACCTTTGATCACTAACGTTTCATTTCATTTCATTTGACATTGAGACATTGACATCTTATAATTAGACCTGTGTCGTTTGTGATCGATTTGCTCATTTGATTACAATCATTTCAAAGTATTGATGATTGCAATCACATTTGAACGAACATATCATTCATCGACTACCCCGTTAGGGATACAGCGTGAAGATACGTATATCGTTCATCGTTCATTTGACTGACTCGATCTCGGTACTAAATAGTTGATATTTAATCGATCGTGTATTCCATATAAGATGATAAAAGGGAGAATTCAGACAAGTTTTCGAGATAAACTAACATTATTTATGCACATTATATTTCAAAACATAAACAACAACATTACGAATGCGGTACTATTATATTATTTAAAAAATATTGAAATTGTAAAAGATCAGATCGCTCATACAATCGATCGAGCTTTCATTTCAATTAAAAATACATGATTATGTACAATAAACAATTACATTAAGGATCGTTTTATCAATTCTTTTTCATATCAATACTTGAACTATCGAATTTTTGAAAATGAGCGATATTATGTAATATCCAGTATTTTTATAGGTAGACACGGTCTACCTATAAAAATACTGGATATTACATTACTAACAATACTATGAAGCCGGGAAATATTCCTTGAGGCTCTTCACGTAAGAGTTTTATTGATGTTTTATCTCACTCTATTGTTATTTACACTTTTTGAAACGTTTCTATTTTTTACCAAATATAGTAGATGTGTATCCATTACAAATAAATTATTTCTCTCCCGTAATCATAGCTCATAAGTTCATAATATTTCTGCAAAACTTTTGATTTGAATCTCTAAATGGCAATAATAGATTAGATTATTCCTAAACTTACCTACCTTATCTCAATTTACATATTCTTAACTTTTCATTTTATTCTATTATTCATTTAAATATTTACATCTGGAACAAAATACGCTATAAGTCTGTAACCTTGTACCATATCTAAAAACAGATGCGATTCTCTGAAAATCAATAACAACAATGGTTCGCCAGTAGAATTTGCAATGTTACGATGGCAACACTTTTTTCTGTGACAGCTAGCCAGCTGTGCTATGTGGAATGGATTGAAAAATATTACCAACTAAAAGCGTATGTACCGTCCTTGATGTGTCATCCATTACAATAATTTCTGCGAAACGTTATATTGTTTGAGATATTTGCTTTATCTTGTTTCTTTATTCGACATACCGTATTTTAATTACTTGTTGAAAAATCACTAATCGTTTGCTGTGGTGGCAGAGGGTGGCAGGTAGTTGTAATTAATTGATAAAATGTTTATGTAACGCAGCATTGTTCATGTCGTTGACTGTGTATTTATCTTTTGTTCCAGAAATTTTCTTGTCGAGTGTCGCCATCGTGGTGTTACTGTGAGTGTGTAGTGACTTGGTGCGACTTGAGTGCGGGACAGTGGTATACGGTCGTGGGGCTGTACGCGTGAAGCAGTGGATGCTGCAGCAGTGTAGCGCTCGCCCGGGCATGGTACCGGGCAGGTAGCGCGCGCGGGCGGCCGGCGCAGGCCCCACACAAGCAGCCGCGTGTGTCTCCCAGCGTCGTCTATGGCCGAGCAACACATTACACCGTCGTCGCACTCTGCACTCACGAGAGAGTCCAGCAGGTAACAGCCACTAGATCTCAAATATTTGTTATGAGACACTTTTACACTGCTTAACTAAAACCATGATTCCAATTCTATTTTATGGTCATAAGGCCAAATTGACTTAATTTACGTTTTATGTTTAAGTAAATGTTATTATTTTATGTATAGGAAGAAATATAGTACATTTGAAAAATAGATTCGTAAATGCATTAAGGGAGGTTACGGAATAAATATATTTACTACAACTGTTATAACTGTGAAGTTGTGGTATGTGATCTCAAATATGCCTTCAGTCATAATAACTAGTTATAACTAATTTAGTCATAACTCAAATATACACAAAAAGATTTCGTTGTGTTTTTAATTTGGACCACTTGTTTTTTTATACTGTTATAATAACTATCACTCCGTCTGCATCTATATTATTCTAAATTATTATATATATTTTGATTTCAATTTTTGATTTATTAGAACTTACAGCTAGCTGCCTTGCTGCTCTTATTATTATTAGTATTATAGCCTTTATACTGCATTACAATTTTATGTGGATAGTGATCTAGTGTCGGCGTGTCCTTGCGACATAAAGGCCTCTTCCAGCTTTTTCCACTCTTCCCTTAATGCAGCTGTTCGCTGCCATAATGGGCCTGCTATTTTTTTAATTTCATCAGACCATCATTTTCTTTGCCTTCCTCTTTTTCTTTTTGTTTGGAATCTAGGAGTCCATTCTGTTATGTCCTTTGTCCATTTATTTTTATTTTCTCTGAGCATATGTCCTATCCACCACCACTTAAGATGTTTTGTATTGGTCACAACATCTTTTTTTATATTTTTGTTATGTGTCTTATGTCAATGGCTCTTTTTCTGTCTCTTTTTGTATAACCCAATATGCTCCTCTCCATTGCTCTTTGACATGTAATCAGTTTTTGATCATGTTTTTGTGTATTTGCCCAAGTCTGGCATCATCAGGTTAGTATGGGTAGTATACAGGTGTTGTATATTTTTCTTTTCATTGTTATGTTGTACTGTTTGCTTTTTATCACTTCCTTGAGTACCCAAAATCTCTTCCATGAGTTAGCGACCCTTCTCCTATTTCTAATTCCATTTAATCACTTAATGTAAATAGTTAGCCCAAGTAAATAAAGGAGGTTACATATTCAGTTTCTTCCTCTTCAACTTTTATAAGTTTTTGGGAACAATTTGTTATTCTTTCTTTCAGTCTTTATTTTGTTCATTGTTAGTCCCACCTTTTTGCTTTCCTGTGCCAGATCTTGGAGTATAGTTAGTAGGTTTTCTGGGTTATTTGTTATGACTATTATGTCATCCGCAAATCTAGATGGTTCAGGTTTGTTCTATTGATATTGATTCCGAAATTGTCCCATTCTATTTTCCTAAAGATTTCCTCTAGTACTGACAAAAACAGTTTTGGTGACAGTGGGTCTCCCTGTTTCACACCTCGATGTATAGGGAAGATTTCTCCCTCTGTTTCTAGCTTTACTCGGCCTGTGCTGTTAGTGTATATATTCTTTATTATACTTATGTATTTCTCATCAATTCCTTGGTTTTTCAGGACTTCCCAGATGTAGTGATGTTCTAAGGAGTCAAACGCCTTATTATAGTCCACAAAGGCCATGTATAGTGGGTAGTTGTATTTGTGACTTTTTTCAATCGACTGTTTCACTACATGGATGTGGTCCACTGTGGAATATCCCGATCTAAATCCAGCTTGTTCTCTTGTTTGTTCTTCATCTAGTTTTTTAGTGAAAGGAATAAGTATTATTTTTGAGAACACCTTATATACATTAGACATCAGGTTTATTGGGCAATATTTGCCTATTTTTGATCTGTCTATAAGAATTATGGTGCTTGTTGTCCACTGTATGGGTATGGATTCTGTGTTTAAGATGACATTAAACAAATTGGTCCATTTTGTTGTTGTTTCTGGTAATCTCGCTTTCATCATCTCATTGGTTATGTGTTCAGTTCCAGGAGCTTTGCGTTTTTCTGTGATTTCATTGCATGTCGGACTTCACTTTCGAGAATTTAAGGGATTTCTTCTATGTTCTCTTCGAGGTCTATATTGCTTTCTTGAGTGTTTTCGGCAGAGTATAGTTTGCGATACTAGACTGTTGCAATCTTTAGAACTGGCTGTCTCCTTGTTTCTTCTTTGTCGTTTTCATTTTTCATTTTTGAGATCCATATCTTCTCCTCTTTTATTTCTTTTAATTTAAAAAACTCTTAAGGTCTTAAAAACAAGAACAATCCGAAAAGCAAGTACAGATCAGGAAATCGCAATTTAATTAATGATCGGAAAGCACTAGACAAATAACGAAAAAATGATTGATTAAAAGAGCGTTAAGTCAATAGGTCGACTTTTATTGTATAGTAACTTTTCACATAGGTACATATGTAATATTATGTCGCGAGATTATGATGAAATTTCCATGAATCTTGGTCCTTATAAATAAGGCTTGTTAATAAAGGTCCATTAAGAAACTTAGTAATGAGGCCCATTCTAAAGACCCTATAATAAACCCTGTTTGCTAAGGCCCTTACGAATAAGGCTCATTAGGAGCCTTATTAATAAGATTGTTAATGGTCTTATTTAGTAACGACCGTAAAAGCCTAATAAAAGGCTGTTAACAAGAAACCTTATTTATATTATGCATATATATATATAGGTTTACATTTTTACATATGTATTTCTAAAAGAATAGGTAGAGAAGACTCGCATCTTCCAAATCCGCCGCCGTCCGACACTCTCCGCCTACCTCTGTCTAGGACTAAGATTCGTAGCTTCGCCCCATTGTCGCGTGCCATTCGAATAATTAACATCATATCGCGGGGTATATTGATGTGTTTCACTACAATCTGCCGAAATGCATAGAAATAACAATAAAGCATCTTGAAAATGACAATTATATTTATTAATTAATATAATTGTATAAAATATTGTCACTCGTAGCATCGAACTGGTGTCTTCACTGTAATGATGTTATGTATGTATCTTTAAATAAATAAAAAAAAAAATCTCGAAAACACACTCCGAAAGTATATAATTTCATTTATCTGTTCTACATGATCTCGTTTACCCATATTTAGCACTTCATCAGCACATCTTTGCCTTCAAGCACCAGAACCTTAGTTTTGTTTACATTCATATGGCTAAGCATTATATTTCACTTTCATCTTTACATGTCCATTGCTGTACAAGAGGCGGTGTTTAGTTCTTATAAGGTCCATGACTAATAATAATAAATAATTTCCTAACATTATATTAATGGCCACATAGCTGATATTAGCTCTCATATTTGGCTTTATTGTGTAACAAAAAGAGCTTATAGTTTTAGGTGAATTGAAATACATTTTTAATTAAATATATTACTTTAATTAAATACAGTGTGAGATATCTGTAATAAGTGCACAATTTAAGTACTGAAATGAGTCTTCATTGTTATGCTTATTTTATTAATACTAAGGGGGTCAATTGAGGAAGCGTGCTGGTCTCGACCCCTGCCACCCCTTTAAAGGGCTGCAATTCTTCTCCTGTGCACACCATGCGAGACAATGATAGCGATAACCGGTTACCGGATAAACCGGGCGTACACCGGTTTGTCTCTGCTGGTGTGAGCAGAGTGCAGTTCGGCGTTGGGGACCGCCAGCCAATACGCTGTACACCTCGCGTCGGGAAGTGGAGGGAAGAGTGCAGAGCTGCGTGGAATGTGAGAGGTGGGAGTGAAGAGAAGATGAATGAAGTGATTGATATTATGGAAGAAAGGAGATTGGATGTGTTATGTTTGAGTGAAACCAAGTGAAAGGGCAGTGAACTTGCCGACTTGCCTGGAGGGGGCATTGCCTTGTGGTCAGGGGTACCACAAAAAGTAAGGGGATGCCAAGTAGGCGTCTTACTGTCCTCTCGTTTACTGTTTAAGTTATGACAGGTGTAATTGACTTCTGCTACAGTAAGTGATCTGTAGTTTTTAGCAATATTTTTTGAGAATAGTCTTGCGACATTATCTAAAGGGCTGTAGATACTCTGTTAGTTTGATGAATGGTTATTGAGTGGTTGGTAGTTGTATAATCCAATAAATACTCCTCAGGTTAGCTTTTATAACAAAAGAAAAGTTTGTTAATGCTTGTCACTTGTAGCATACTGATTATAATTTGTCTTTATCTACAATATTATTGGAACAAGTATAAAATACTTCACATACATAAAGTTGGCTTCAACAACGCAGCCCAACCAGGTCTAACAAAGCTCAAAACTTAGTGCTCTTTATGTGTCACTTATTAGTTATATATATAGTTTTTGTGTAATTAGTTGCTCTAATGATTCATATAATATTATACGGTACAAATTGACAAAGCCAACAAAATAAATATATGTAATAATTAAAAAAATAAGAAATGAAGTGTTTGTTTCAACAGATTGAATTTATTGTATAATTTCCCAAAAATATTATTTTGTAATATGAATCAATGTATATGGAATGAATTATACTCTTGTTTTACAGACTGTTCTATTAGACTGGAATGTATAATGTAATAATATTACATAAAATAATATGTTGATTGTGTTCTGTTTAAAAAGATGTTTGTTTTTATTATTAACGCATACATAGTTTTGTTCTTTCCTTTATTGTTCCTTACTAGTAAGGTATAATGCTGATTTTCTGATAATCCACTATTATATTAAACGAGCAATATTTGCACATGTCCACTATTATATCAAATTAGCAAGCAAATTGATATTGCTTGCTCGAAAACGACTAGGGATTTCGATGAAATTTACAATGTAGGGGTTGACGGGGGCGAGAAATCGATCTATGTCTCAATTCTGAGAAAAATCGTTTTCTCCGTCTTCCACACACTTAGAACTTCTAAATTTTTTTAATTTCGCAGCAGAGTTCACCTCAATAGCACAATAGCTGAGTGTAGGTTTACCAAGCCGAAGTGTGCGGGTTCTTTTTTAATATGTTGAAATAATATGTTTAAGTTCAGTTTGTAAAAAGTACCTATTAGAGATATATCACTTTAATTGTGTAGTTATAATAAGGAAATAAAATGAAAAAGAATGATAAAAAAACAGACTTTATAACTTCAGACGGCCTGTCCCGTACTACGAAGTGAGGCAAATAACATCAGATAAAATATAGATGTGTGGGTGCTGTTTTCTAACGAAATGGCGACCAATGAGCTTATCTGATAATAAATGTGTGTCGTATTTTCAGGTGATTCAGGTTATCTGATTTAGCTCACCGTTGCTGCTCGGACACGGCGCGGCGTCTGACTTTGGAGTTATTCATAGTCTATGGTTAAATGTAATGGAGAAAAAACTGTTATTTATTTCCCAGAACAATGAATTTAATGTTAAATTTCATGGACTTCTTTTATTTTAAGATACTATATTATTTAAAAGAGTAGTATTGTATTACACAAGCAATAATTGTATATTTATAATCGCGTTCTCGAAAACGGCTCTAACGATTTCGATGAAATTTACAATATAAAGCTTTACGGTGGTCAAAAATTAATATAGCTAGCTAGAATTAGTCCAATTCTGAGAAAATTCATTTTCTCTATGTTTTCACACACTTAAAACTTCTAAACTCTAATCTCTTCTGATTTCGTATCAGAGTTTACCTTCTCAGTAGTACAGTGGCTAGATCGTAAATCTACCAAGCTGAAATACGCGGTTTGAATCCCGCAATGTGGTCAGACGTTTTTGTTATTATTTTTTAAGATACCGAGTAAAGCTCGGTCGCCCAAGTACTACTATATATACTATACATATATGTGATATCGTATGAATATATAATGTATGTTTATACATGGCACTCATCGTCTCTGACTATCCCATTAAAGATACAGCGTGAACGTATGTATACGAGCGCTGCTATTTATGTATCCGGAATAACAAAGTGAAACAAACATATGGCATTTACTATAGTTTTATTGCTTTTCAAAATATTCACCATGATGATTGATGCACTTTTGCATGCGTTGGAACCAATTTTCGTAGCACTTTTTCCATTCGTATTGAGGTATCTCCAAAACGTGCATTTTGAACGCATCAACAGCCTCTTCACGGCTCGAAAAACGTTGACCACATAATTTATTCTTCACGGTTGTGAATAAATAGAAGTCGTTGTGGGCCAAGTCGGGGCTGTACGGCGGATGACCCGTTAATTCGATCTTTTGATCTTCCCAATACCGAGTTATTTCGGCCGATGTGTGGCAGCTAGCATTGTCACGATGAAAAAGGATCCTGCGTTGTCGGTTGTTCTTTCTTATTTCTTCAAAGACTTCTGGCAAACAAGTGGTCGTGTACCATTCAGAATTAACCGTTTTACGATCCTCTAGTGGCACTGTAGCTACATGTCCATTTATACCAAAAAAACAAGCGACCATTTGCTTCAAGGTGCTTTTTGAACGAATGACTTTTGTTGGGTTCGGTTCATCTTGGAACATCCAAACCGTTGATTGTTGTTTAGTTTCAGGATCATACGTATATATCCAAGATTCATCACATGTGTAGATATTATAAACAGCTTTTGACGCACCCTGATTGTACTTTTGTAACATTTTTTCACACCAATCGATACGAGCCCGTTTTTGGTCAATTCTCAAGTTGTGCGGAATCCAACGTGAACAAATTTTTTTTACAGCTAAATGTTCGTGTAATATTTTATATAATATTCGTCATACTTATGCCCAGAGACGCCTCTATCTCGCGATATGTAACATGACGATCTTGCATTATTAGTTCCCGCACAGCATCAATATTTTGAGGTACAACAACCCATTTAGGGCGACTTTCTTTAACTTCGTCCGTGACCACAGACCGCCCACGATTAAACTCACTAAACCAGTGATACACAGTAGTTTTCGATGGTGCTTCGTCCCCAAAAGTCGAAGTGAGTTGATCGATGCACTGTTTTTGAGTTAGCCCTCGCCGAAAATCGTAATAAATCATAGCACGAAAATTTTCACGACTTAAATCTATGGTGATAAAGACTCGCAATTTTCAAAATGACGCCACAAAGGATAAACAAATGACAGCTACATGAAACAAATTGTATTTTTCAGCCAAAGAGTTCCATTTTTAAATGTTATAATTACTTTTTTAATATTGTTCTGTAACTGGCCCGTTCCGGATACATAAATAGCAGCCCGGCGTTTTGTTTAAATTACATTGTTGTGTAGTTTAAATCCTATTGTGTAGTTGATGTTGTATATAATGATTTGTAACAACTATCTAAACCTATAAATATTTGTATTTTATATTGAGGAGAGTAGAACATAGTAAGTATTTTTATTGAAATAATACAACATTCAATGGCTTTTGATTGATGACAGAAATAGATAAATAGGGTATTATAAAGTTAGAAAATTACTTTTTAATAGGCGTCGCGAAATTAAAGCTCATCAGGTCGTCGCAGATGCATCTCCAATTTACGTATGTATATATATATTATTAATGTTAAACATACCTGGACGTAATATGGTATATTTTTCATGCAAATCTTTGAACTATTTTCCATTTATTACCGAATTGATACCATATATTTTGGCATATTAACATAAAATATTATAGTCGCAAATGTAAAGCCCGTACTACATTGGGTTTCAGGTCTTCTCAAAGCAGGGTGGTGGGCGGTCGGTGGTTGCGTCAAGTGCGTCAAGCAAGCCACAGCAGCCGCCATCGAGGACGCGTGACGTCGCCTCTGCCACGCTCTACTAGCCGTCATTCGCGAACTGACACCGAACCCCGTGTGGAACTACGTCGGAGCTCTCGTCTTGTTAACACATTGCCCCTCTCGGACTACTCCATCACTGAGCGTTGGTCATACGGCACCGACGTATACGAAACACGATACGATACTACAGATTTTAAAGGTGGGGATAACAAATTGTCTACCAGTGTTCACAAGCGCGGTCGGACTTCTTCGCATGACAGGAAGAAACACAAGAGTCATTCCTTTTCAAGTAGCACAGCCACTGAGGAGTGCGTCGCATATTGCACACGCTCACGGACTGCTCTTAAATCCAGTGAGAGTGTTAGTGAGATACCAAACAGTTACAAGTATAATTTGTCTTTAAATCAGACTACCACAACAGATACGACACAAAATTTACAAACGAATACTACCGAAGGCGGACTACTGCCTCTAGAAGACAGAGATTTTGCATATTCTCCATTTAGTTCTTCGACAGTTACAGAATTATTGGACTCTGATCACTCTGTATACAGTCCATCCAGAACTAGCCGAAATAAAGGAAAAAAGAGGAAACGGTCAGCATACCGCTCCTTGGGCAACAGAAAAAATAGTTGCTTACTCCACATAGACGGCTACAGCAAGAAATTTAAAATAGATTCAAATAACACAGAGATAGAGACAATCAGAGAAAACACATTGGATAGTAGATATTCACGACACGAGAACGAAAAAGACCAACCAAATTTGCTGCCTTCTTGCTCATACTCACTACGAAATAGACAACGGGAATTGGGGCCACCTACCTCCACTGTCACTAGAGATAATACAGGTAACTAATGTATACATTCGAAGCTTATAGTTCATTAAAGCTTAGAGAAGATTTAATTTATTCATTGAATAATAATGGTATTATGTGATATTGACTTTCATACACATAATGTATTCCACTCTGTTTCTCGTAATTAGTTATGACGTAACACGCGGCTTATCGTTTGTTATCATGTATATTAAATGCATTCGTTCATCATAGATAATATTGGCAGTGTGTGTGTACATTCGTATGTTTATGTTTTGTAGCGAGTCCATCAACAAGTGACACAGTTCACAGTCAAGCAGTAGTTGAACGTAAGACCTTTACCGATAGTCGTGGAAGAACCACAACACCGTCACCTAAAGATTTACAAGGTATTTAGATTTTTAAATCATTATCATTTATCAAATGATCTTATACTTAATGCTAATTAAAGATAATTACAAATTTTATATTACATTTTTAGGACATTTACTCGTTTTTTAACTTTCACTTTAAGTGTATTTTTTTCCAGAAGCTAGCTCGTCGAAAGGATACAATACAGGAAGCAAGCTTCTGATAGTTCCACGTGACCTTCCATATTTACGTCAAACTAACGCTAGGAGAGTGAGTACTTGTTTAAATTATGTTTATATGTATCTATAATCGTCGGTGCGTCTGTTAGTGATTAATGATCGTGTGATCGTGTAATCACATTCTCACAATAAATTTGTTTTGTTGAGATTATGCTGGGATCCGATAGGTGACGCTGTAGTCAGTTATAACCAAATCAAATTCAACTCGCCACCTAGCGGAAAGGGCAGAACGACGTTTACTGAGTCATTATTATTAGTATTATGTTATTAGTTCTACAAATAAGTTGATATACACATGCTTGCAGTTCAGACTTGCCCCCTAGCACCATGGTCGCGTTCTATATGTTTACTCGGGCTTTATGAAAAACTTCGCAAATATCTACGTAGTTCCGTAACTGCATGGATGCGGAACAATGCTTTATCTACTAAATTTCATGTTTCTAAGATAGAATCATGAAATTTGGTACATATTTTCTTTAGGTGGTATACAGATGAACTAAAAAATGGTTTTTAGAAATTGAACCTCTAAAGGGGTAAAATAGAGGACAAGTTTGTAAAAAAATTCGTCATTCTTGAAATAAATCTATGAATAATTGATATTTGGCTTTTGGGTTAGAAATTCAGAATTAAGTGTTTCAGAATTTTTGGAAATTTATCCTTTAGAGGGTAAAATTGGGGATGAAAGTTTGTGTGGGATTTCCGTGGTTTTTGCTGTTAATACCATACTAGTACTCCTACTAATACTACTACTTAGTTGAAATTAGTTATTTAGCCTTTTGGCGTGTATTTCAGAATTTTTGAAATATCACCTGTAAGGGGTGTAAAATAGGGGACGGCAGTTTGTATAGATAGGCATTCGAAAAACTAGTATATTATAACTGTGCAGTAGAAATACCTTACTACTATGACAGTGTTGAATATCACATGAATCCATTCTATAGAGCTCAAGATAGATGTCGAACTTTCTTTACTGTTCCTTCTTATAATAAAATGTAAAATACTGAGTTCATCATAATAGTCTGTTCGACAAGTTCAAAATGGTGTTAATTCTTTATAAAGGTCCAAAAAATATGTGCGATAGCTCATTGCATTCGGAATGAAGTCTAAAAAATGTATTTTAAGGATTTTACAGCACATAAAAAATTGCAAAAGTTATTTACAAATTAAGATGAAAAAAAAAGGTATTTAGTTTTTCGCCTATAATTCAAAAACTGTTAATATTTAAGATATTCAAAAAAAAGATTCTTAAAGAGGAGGAAATTTCCTGAAAAAAAGTCCCGTCTTCCGGAACTCTACCTCCATTATTAATAATTTTAATTTAACGCTGAAAATAGGGCTCCGCGGAGGCGGTACGGCAGGGGCGCACCGCCGTACTGTGGAACATGGTAGAACAAGAGCATATCAAAAATGTTTTTTACAAATATCATAATTTGCCTAATATGTCGATTGTAATTGTTACCCTAATAGTCAAATTATAATATTCAATAGGATTTTGTCACTAAGTACACAGAAAACAGGGGTGCCAAACTCAAGTCTTTGCGTGTACATATTTCAAAAGAATATTTTGAAAAAATATTTAGCACAGATATAGGTACAGTATAATACATTTTAAGAAAGATAATTTTATGTACTTAACAGCTTTTTACTTTTGATATTACTTTTGAATTTTTGAATAAGTACTTTAAAAGTGTCATCCCTTATTTTTCACTTTTTTTTCGTTGGAGATTATCATCGTCACCCACGTCTCCCCACGCGCTACTTTTAACGTTAATTAATAGTCTCTGAAATGTCTGCCTTCAGCTGTACCAAACGAGATTTCATACTTCCCTACATTGAGGGAGGCAGAACCATGGAATCATTGTCTAAAGTTTTAACGAAAAAATTTAATGTTTCTGAAAACAACGTCTGTTTTATAATAAGTGACATAGAAAGGCACATTCTTCCTACGTTTAACAAGCGCTGGGCCCTGGCATCTCAGAAAAAGAAACATTTTTATAGAAGAATAGCACTTGGTTGGACTCAGGGTATTCTGTGAATTTACCGACTCCGATCAATATTGTACATCAATTTCTGTCCAACGAGGAAGACCGTGCGTGGCCCATGGAGACTCCTCAGATCTACCAAAAAGAGGAAAAACACTCTTCTACTCAAAGAATATGACTTCGAGCACACCAATAACGCCTTCGTGCAGGGACTACGGGCCATAGGTGAAAATACAGAAGCACATCTTGTCGAATCATTAAGGAATGCCGACAACCAAAGAAATTGTAAATTTCAAGTATCTGGAATGACAGACCAGATAAAAATGCTTTCCAACGCGAAAGCATTGTGCTTTTATAGATTTGGATCGAACAAAAGCACAATATATGTTCTTTAGAAACTTCAATTACAATTGAGATCACCAATAGTTATGCTAAAGTAATTAATATTTAAGATTTATTAGTTCACAATTTTTTAGAAATCGATTCAGTTTTCCAAAGGCAATATAAAACATTAATCCTCTACACTCTACAGTAAATGGGGATGTGATGCTTTGTCTGGCCAAAGCCAATATAAGCAAAAACTTCCAGAGGAGTCGGAAACTGTTTCAGATGCCAATTTTTTTATCACTTCTATGGTCCCCATCAGATTAATTGATGAGCAGTCAGGTTTTGTTATTTGGGAAAGTCCAATACCTTCATTTGTTCGTTTTTGTAGACCTATTTCGATAGTTTTGTAAGGAAACTCCAGAGAAAACCAAGGCTGATGTAGATGAAATTACAAGGCAAATAGAGATTTTACAACCATCATTGATAAATAAAGGTGGTGTTAGATTTGAAGTGAAGCATGAACTCTTTCTAACAATGATAGATGGAAAGGTGGTTCAGGTGCTAACAGATACTCCTTCTGGTTCTACGTGTACGATATGTGGGGCTATTCCGCGACTTATAAATGATTTGTCGAAAGTTAGTGCCAGAACTGAAAATGAAACTGCCTACCAGTACGGGTTGTCCACCTTACACGTCTGGCTTCGTATGGAAGTGATATTACACATTGCCTATAATCTTTCTTTTAAAACTTGGTCTGCTGCAAGTAAAGAAAAAATGACATTGAAGAAGGAAAAGAAGGAACTTGTTCAAAAACGTTTCAGGGAGGCAATAGGATTGATAGTAAATAAACCTCGGCAAATTAGTGGGAATACTAACGATGGTAGTACCGCACGAAGATTTTTCTGTAACAGCACATGCTCTGCGGAAATTACAGGTGTGGATGAAACATTGGTTAAACGCCTCTTCATTATTTTACAAGTTATTTCTTCAGGAATGTGATCGATCCCGAAAAATTTGGCGAATACGCAATGGAAACTGCAAGAATATATATGAGTAAATATAATTGGTATTACATCCCATCTTCAATTCACAAGACACTTTTACACGGAGAAAACATTATCAAACATTTTGCAGTGCTTCCTATTGGACAGCTATCGGAAGACGCACAAGAGTCGCGCAACAAAGACTACAGAAACATGGGACTACATCATGCCAGAAAATGTTCCGAACAGCTATAAATTAAGATGTCTTTAAAACTATTGTACACGTCAGTCATACGTAAGAAATGTAAAAGATCCTGAGGAAGAGGCACTAAGTCTTCTAAAAGTGGCACCCCTTGCAACTGACCCCGAAATATGTGTAGAGCCTAAGTAGATGCTGATTTGTTACTCCAGTGTTATCACTCTTTTTAATCATTACTTTTCACCTTTTTACAATAGGTACCAGAAAATATAAGGCAATTAGGTAGATAAAAGGGATAATTTTTTTTTGAATTTTTTTTATCATGGTTTCTTATAATTAACCTTAGTTTTAACTTTTTTAGTAATTATAACCTTGTATTTCACTTTCACCAATTTTTTTTCGTGCTTTCCAGTTTTATTTTCTTTTTATGCTATATTACATATATACGTATATGAGAAATCACTATAAATTGTATACCATTTGAATCTATATATATTACTGCATATGTGTACCAATTTCATCACGATACGATTGAAATTTGGCACAGAGACTTAAATTGGTAATACAGAACCAGAAATGAGAAACAAAAAATAAACCAAATATTTTGTAATTTTTTTTAAATAAAATTTATAATTACCTGAAGTTGCTACTGTTAGCTATTGTCGATATTCGTGATTAACTGTTATAATCATAATCGTTAACGGATGGCAACACTATTATTTTGAAGGAGTTGCTACTTAATAATAATATTATGGTGTTTTTGAATGTCAAAAAATATGTCAGTCGAGAAATACACGAGCTAGCGAAAGCACGTCTTTTAATCATATCTCAATATATCCTACATTTTCGTCTGTCGACATCCTAGAAAAACGAGAAGCTTTCGGAACCTTTACTTAATGCGTGTCCGACACGCTCTTAGCTTATTGCTCTTTTAATATTTGACATACAATAAAGTAATTTTTGTAGAAAAATGGAATAGAAAAACACCATGGATATACTGTTATTATTTTTTTAAGAAATCTGCAAAAGAACCTTTTTTTATATATGTACTTGCATACAAAGGATCCCTTCTCTTTGTTATAACTAAAGACCAAATAATGAAAATAAATAATGGCTGTTCTGGAGAGTAATGACAAAGTAGTCCCTAGTCAGTCTGAATGTTGTGTTGACCCCGTCAAGTAGTCAGTGATCACTCTTAATATTAGTTTACAAGAATTTTGTTTCCCTTAATATATTTTTGAATTACACTTAAAATATATACTGTGATAGTTTCAAAGTGTGTTATTTTGGAGATTGCGGAGTTAGCTTGTTGCATCTGTTGGTGACCAAAGTGTATATTACACAGAGTATCGCTGCTGCGACGGGTGCGACTCTGGGTGCTTGCCTGACGAGGGGTGCGGGTACTTCGCAGCGTCAGAGGCAGGAAACTGCTTCTAAGCGTCAGGTATACATTATATGTGTATATACTAAAATAAAACGATGTACAAATGAAGTATAGTTAGATATCTTGTTTTTACCAACAACTTATACTTCAATTACTTATTATACCTCACATGTAATTGTTTCATTACAAAAATAAGTGGTTCGAAAGACTGGGTGGTTTGATCCTCTTATTACTCTTAATGGAGATGAACCAAAATATACTTCATATGTTGAAAGCTGTTAAGTGGTTTAGACCTGTGAGTGAACAGACAAACATATTATACTCTTAAAACCATAACTTTTCTTTTTGCTTCGTTCTAATAGGGTAGAAATAAACTAATTTTGGCTAATGTCCAGGTAATGGTTGTTAAATTATCCAAGTATGCTATTTATTTTAGAGAGTGCAAAATAATACATTTTGATAATATTGCAACAACCAACAACCTGTCTCAGCTTCGCATGGATACAATTTTTGGTAAAATAAAATGTAACCTATGTTAGACACAAATAATGTAGCTTCCTATTTGTGAAAGAATTTTTGAAATCGTTTCAGTAGTTCCAGAGATTACCCTCAACATACAAACAAACCCACTCTTTTATGTCTTATAATAATGGTATAGACATGGAAGAGTATCTGTAAATGTACCGGGTGTAGCAATAGAAGGGCATTTAAGGAGAACTCTAAAGCTATAACAGATAGAGGAATATGATGTAAACAACTCTATCGTCGATTTTAGAGATAAGTAAAACTGCTTTCATCATAGATTTCAAAAAACCTCTAAATTGGACATGGACATTTTTCTCGAAAAATTTGAAAGTTATTTTAATGTGGTAATTCATAGTGTAGGTTGTAAGGAATAAATTTTGCTGTGAAACCCTGTCTCTACAATTAAAATTACATATAGTGTATATTATACTAAAATAATGATACATGTATATATTATAATTATAAATATCTGTATATAAATATTAATTATTTGTAATATTTAAAACTTAAAACTACACATAATCTTAAAGCCGAAGCCCATCGACAGGTTTCTAATATTTGTAAGAGACTGGTCGAGGCTTCGGGAGACCGCCGGGCTGGGAGCTTCTTCCGCCAACGAATCAGTTTGGCTATTCAAAGAGGCAATGCTGCCACTCTGCTGGGTCCTTAAGCAATGACAGCTTTCTAAGCGGCAACTTTGAGGAAGTTTATTATTTAAGATAATGTGTAGTTATAGGTTTGTAAATATTAACATATGTATGTACTTTTTTGTTATTAATAAATATAACATTATTTGTAATTGAATATAACATGGCAATGTACATTTTTCTGTTTACATTAAATGGTTGACTACATCTAAATCATAACTTCATAATCTAAGAAAATTATTATTTGGAACAGCTCCTACATACCTGTTGCTTTACTTTTGTACATTATTTATTCAAAGCGCGTATTATTTCACGTAATATCATAGATATAATGTTGTGTACAATCCGTTGGTTTTCTTTTTGTCGATAACACAAGGTACACTCCTGTTGCCATTTGTGTGGAGTTTTGATAACTTTTACAATAAAAACATGTGCACAGGAACTGCACGGGTAGTCATATGAAGTCACTATTTACGTTTTTACCATGAATGAATGTTAAAAACTCATTTTGTTGCATTATCAGGTCTGTCTTTTTATTAGATGTTTAGCGTCTGTTTTCAATATCTCTTACCTAATATTATAATACATAAAAAAAATACGGATCCAGATATGTCTGTCTATCTTTTTAGGTTGCTCTAGTTTTTGGCATGAAAATTGTAACTTTGCAATGTATGAGGAGCATACGAGAAGGATAAGGTTATTTCTCATCAATATATTTTGTTAAGAAAGTATAATAGTAGACTGACTTTTCAAGCGTGTCAGATATATATAGATGAATGTTGTGTGGTAGGTACCTGGCAACGAAGCCGCGAGTGGCAGCGGATCAGGCGGACGGCGGGCGCGAGCTCGCGATATGCCACAGCCGCAACCGGCGTCCACGAGGCGAGACAAACGAGGTGAGATGCACAATCCATACAAATATTATAAATGCGAAAGTCCGTCTGTCTGTTTGTCTGTTACGTTTTCACGGTTAAACCTACCGATTTTGATGAAATTTGACACGGAGATAGTTTAACATCAGGGGACAGACATAGGCTCATTTCTTTTATCAAACATCTACCCCTAAAGGTGCTAAAAGGGGGATGAAACTGTATGTGAAATGCTAAACCGTTGAACCGATTATTATAAAATTTAGCACAGAGGTAAGACTTTTTTTATTAAAAAGACATTGGCTACTTTTTTTTTTTCAAAAATCTACCCCTAAGGGGGTGAAAAGGTAGATGAAACTTTGTATATGCTCGGAGAAAGACGTAGGCTATTTTTTTTTCAAAAATAAAAAACCTCTAACCTGAGAAAGCCGAGAAAAATTTTTCCACGCAAACGAAGTTGTGGTAGTACATACTATAATATGTATAGCGTCACACTTTTCCCTTTCGGCGTGGACAAAGTCTGTATGCACAGTAAAATTACTCCTTATGACCACTTTTAACCGTATGGCTTACAGATTGCAAAGTAGAACCTGATAATAATACTCCAGACAATTACACAGATTTTGTGACCCCAAACTAAGCAGTAAGCTTGTACTATGGGTACCACACACGGGGGGAGTTTCCAGTAAAATAATGATAGATTGCCAATCTCCTATTCAAGTTCCTTGTAATAGAAGTTGTCATATAAAAGTAAAAAGCTACTGCTGTATTTATTCTAATAAAAGGTGGTAATTATGTGTAAAATAATCAACTACATTAGAACTTTCCTTATTAAATATTTGTTATAAGAGTTGGTTGCAGGCTCTATCAGTCAATGCTTCTATTTAAATACTTTTTTACCAATGCTATTTTAGTGATTTACTTTTGTTTTTTAATGGTGACATTATACATAATATACAGAAATAAGTTTGCTGAAAAATGTCTACAATTTTATATTTTACAATGTTATTAAATTAGATTATATTACATTGTTGTTATTGATTTCCAAAGTCGCATAGCTAATTGTACATAAATAAATTAGATAAACAATGAATTATTTACCTAGTACTGAAGGCGAGGGACGAATGATGCGCGACGCCCGCAATTGCTGCGTCTGCACCGGCTATTGTAAATGTGTCTATACACTTTGTTATAGGTTATGTCTTGCTGAAGACATACTTTAAAGTTTCTTCTCATTTAAAACACATTTTGCATTTGCGTTAATGTTTCACTATTGTTTTAGGTAAAAGCAGCCTGGGTTCGTGCGCCAGTACTGGCGGTGCGTCCAGCCGGTCCCACCCCCAACCGCTAACCACGGTACGAATAGTTTGACATCTGTTATGTGAGCTAAATAATAAATATCAGTACATAATAATCTATACGTTAATTCGTTTTGCTAATGATATTTCCAATTATTGTAATTAATTTATATGAGTATTATATAAGCTTGAAGAAGTATGCAATTCTGTTACATCTTTATACATATCTTTTGTTCTTACCCAAGTAAACATCTCTAAATTTATAGTATAGGATTGGAGGTTTCTACAAATATGATCATATTGGATTACATTTTAATTGTCGTGGTCTTTGCGCGCAGGGTGCAGTAGCATCCACGTCCTCCACACCGCCGGCATCAGCTTCGGCTGCATCGATGCCTGACAACGCTTCTAATGATGCTAAGCCCAAGGGCAAAGGTGAATGTTATTCCATATCGTAGTTATTATCCATCTTGAAACTTACTAATTAACTCCTGCTCATCTGGCAGTAGTCTTATTGCATAATAATATTATGTTATTTTATGTTACTTATATTTAAATTAAAGTAGTCTGATATCATCAGGAATATTTCTTAATATCTGCATATATATATATAAATTTTGAAAATTATTTTATATTTGTGCACTATTATAATATATGCAATATATTTTTTTTTTATAAATAGGTAACACTTAAAATAATTTTTGATTTTTGATTTCAATTTTCAGCTAAATACGTTGACGATTACAATTTCTAACAGTTTTTAAAACCGAATAGTTTTGTGGTACCTAATGATATTCGTTTTGATATTACCTACATTTGATGATTTAGATTTTGACTAAGCTACTGCTGCTATAAATAGTTTACGTGGAAGCTTTGTAAGGTGACCTATGGCGACTTATTGACTACTGTGTTGTAAACATATTTGATCTAAATGTTCGTGACGTTTAGCAGAAAATCTTGCATTAGTTACGATTACAGTGTAAAAAGCCATAAACTTAATAAAGTAGTAACATATGTTAAGGGGTTGCTCATGACTCTAAAGTTTTATTTGATAAACATATCGACACTTGTTAAAAGTGCAACTAAACGTTTAGGTTTTACTGCGCGCATGTCAAGAAATTCAATTAATATTAAAATCATATTGATACTTTATTATATCGTCGTTAGGAGTATACTTTACAATGCATCGCAGATAGGTAGTTCTTATAGATATGGTATATGGAATTGCTTGAATGAGTACAGATGAATATTTTCGCTGGTAGGGAAAATTAACGCGATTACCTTTTATTTTGGCTTGACGTTTCGACCGAGTTGCATCGGCCGTGGTCTCACGCAAAACTATCGCAGCAAGTTTCATTCCGTGTCCGAGTTACAAGTTTTATCATCTACTCCCGATATTTGTAAATAATTCTCAAGATAGCTACACACAACACTCACAGTGTTTATACGTTTAACCGAATATGAAAAACGAGGTTTTGTTCCTTGAATCACAGGATTCCACATCGTCGTTAAATTGTATTCATTTTCCCAATTAAAATTTTTATGTTTTGATTTCATTGCTTGAGACCACGTCCGATGGTATCATCGGTCGAAAAGTCAAACCAATTTAAAAAGTAATCGCGTTAATTTCCCGTTTTAGATAAAATATTGTATACGCAAGTTTAAAAGTTTATAGAGTATAGATGAAGATTAGTCGATACCACATGAACAAAGTGGTAAAACCTAGAAAATAATGTAGCGGTGTCGAATTTTATTTTATTTTACTATTAAGTATGTTGTGCTGATCTGTATTATCTTAAGATATTTAATTGTTATCAGCGAAAAACTATAATTGGCTTTCAAATACCAGTAATATTTATCTATGTCGTATTATAGCTGTTGGTTTTCCATTAAATGAAAAATAAAATAAAAATAAAATAACGTATGGTTGCGGCAGCATCGTCGTCGGCGGAGGAGTGCGCGGGAGCGGGCGCAGGCGCAGGCGCGGGCGCGGGCGCGGGCGCGGGCGGCGGCGGCGGCGGCGGCGCGGCGCTGTCGGGCGCGAGCGCGGCCGCGGCGGAAGAGTCGTCGTCGGAGGAGGGCGAGGTGGGGCGGCTGCAGGCGCTGCTGGAGGCGCGCGGGCTGCCGCCGCACCTGCTGGGCGCGCTTGGCCCGCGCATGCAGCACCTACTGCACCGCACCGTCACCGCCAACTCCGGTGCGACCCGCCAGCTATTTATTTCTTTTTTCTTTCTTTATGGCGTGGCGTACTGATTAGCGCACTGCCAATGTAACGTATTAAGTAGAATCACAAGTAAATTAGTTTTTTCGTATCGTAAAACTCCTCCAGTAAAGTGATAGTAGGCTTTACTGAAGTTTTAAAGGATTTCTAGGAAGAGCACAAGAACTTCAGCTACACATGTTTATTTAGATTTTCATTCTTTTCAATTATACAGAACTTTAAAACACAATATACTATCACTTTTGTACGTTAAAACTCCTAAAAATGTAAAAAATAGAAAATCTAAATAAAATGACACCCACCACCTATCTACTCAGACAGGACAGAGCGCCGAGTATCGTCAAGCGCAGTCCTGACATACTTCATTCGCCTCCTACATTCTCATCATTCTCCTCACACATTTTTGTGCTTCGTATGCGGGGGTGCTTTTGATATTTCCGTCAGCTAATATTAGCTATATTTGATGTTCGTAAGTCAGCCTTTGCCTTCCTTGGCTCCTACCGCCACTCACTTTCGCTCTGTAAATATTCATCGTCCGTCATTCTTGCCCGAACAATTTAAACATTTCTTTCTTTATTTTTACAATAACACTGTCTCGCAACCTTTGTCATACTGCGTATCTCTTCATTACCTTATTTTAAAGGGTGACGCGCACGTATTTCTAAGAGATCGTATTTGTACTGAATTTATCTTACTTTCATTTGATTTGGAGCTTATCCAGGCCTCACTACCATACTATAAAGTTGGCCACAACACCGCATTGTGTATGACCATTTTGACTGAGTTAGATATATTCACGCTGCCTAATAATGCTTCCAAAACACCGGTATTATTGGCAGCTGCTGTCTCTCCAATTACAACTCACATCTTTCATCCCTAGAAAACGCACTCTCAGATACACCATTTTATTCGCTTGTTCTATATATTTACGACCTAAAAAATAGTACTAAATTGAGTGTACGAAGCAATCGCTATGTTCCACTCGACTGAGACTCGGTGACCACACCTAGCTTTCAATTCAACACTTGTGCCGAAAACAAAGTCACGCACTTTACTTCATTTCATTTTTAAAGAACTTGTGCAGTACTTTTGTAAATAATTAAGAAATTTATGCTCAGTTTAATAATAGACTGTAAAATATACATTTAAAATGGATTTTTAGTGACTTAAACTTATTTTATTATATGTAAAATTAGTTGCCCATTCGGAGCGATGACACAATAGCACTGTTTCGGTTTTACTTATAGCGAAGTGACAGTTCTCGCTCCCCGCTCTGTCAGCGCGTAATGCCGCGATTATTGTTTTAATGTACTATTTTAGTGTAACCTATATTTAAATGTGTACATTCATATCTTCGCACCATCAATGAAATAAAATTACACCTTGACGCTATTTCCAGCAACATGTATTTGGCTGGAGACGATAAAGCGGTACTAGATAGTGATGTTGCTACCCCATAGTATTTAAAATCCCTATTTCTTAACCTAATTGTACAACCTATGCTAGAGTATAAATAGCTGGCACATTCTATATTCTCTCTCAAGCCAAAACAGAAGAACATTCTTCCTTTTCTTCTAGTACATTAAATTAGTTACATAACTGACTCAACTGACCTGTTCATGCCATTAGTAACTAATTAATATGTGTGTTCATGAATGGATAATGTAGTTGGGGCTACCAGGTTTGATTTTTAGCTTAAAATCTTAGTGGTCTGGACGTGATTTGATGCTTCTTTAGTTTGCCATGTGGTATCCTAGCTCTCTGTATCTGATTTAAGGTCTCACAAATGATTCAAGCAAATTCAATAGATTGAACCAAGTTTGATTAATCCGCCACACCTTTTTCTATCACATCTTATACCTTTGTAAATCATTGCAGACACTATTTTTCACCCTTATCTAATTATATACTTTGTCTTTAGCTGCATCAAAAGCTGCACAGCTATTGGCTGGATTGCAAGCGACGGGTGATGAAGGACAACAATTGCAAGCTGTCATTGAAATGTGCCAGTTGTTAGTCATGGGTAATGAAGACACCCTCGCTGGATTCCCGGTTCGTCAAGTTGTACCTGCTCTTGTCAATTTACTTGCTGCCGAACATAACTTCGATATGGTTAGTTTTCAGACAATTTATCAGTACAAAATTCTTTTAAATTTCTATAATAAACCTTAATGCTTAGTTTGGAGTCACACAATAGGCTGTTTGACTGTTTAATGGCGTTTACTGGTAATATAATTTGTACCGTAAAATAAATAAAAATCGTGAACATGAATATGTATGAACAAATATCATGAATATGTATGAATAAATATTTGAAATTAATTGAAAAATAGAGTTATTGGCTCTTTAACTCTAGTAGCTTTATTTGAGTTGACACCATCGAACTGTAATGTCATAAACTCGTACTGCCATGTGCAGTGCCAGGAGTGACAGAGACTTGTAATTTAAAAACAAATTATGTTATATTGTTTCATCAAATTATTTAAAAAAAAATCAGTTGTGTTCATAATAACCAAATGTATCCTTTAAGTTAAATAAAACTGATTTGTTAATTTTTAGGATTCCTTACCTCAAAGGAAAAAAGGGACCCTTATAAGATCACTTCTATGTCCATCTGTCTGTCTGTCAAGACCTTTTTTCTCAGGAACGCGTGGAGATTTCAAGTTGAAATTAATATCGATTACTCAAGTCTGCAATCTCTTGTAGCAGTGAAAAAATCAAAATTCCAAGTCAACGCAATCAAAAGATACGGCCATTTAATGCGCATATTTTGACACTCGCAAGGGAATAAAAACCTATAGCAAGTAAAGGGAAAAATCCGAATACCGTTAATTTGTAATTATATATCACGTGAAAAATTATATTTTTGCGATTACAAACTTAAAGTTACAGTTGGAGAGTATGAGAGAAAGTGTCTTAAAACTGCAAAGTTTGTTTTTGATTGCGACATATTTTTGTTAAATACATGATAAATACATTATGTGCTGGCACGGAACCCTCGATACGCGAGTTCGATTCGCACTTGATCGGTGTTTTTTGTGTTGCATCACACAAATACGTGTCCATGACGTTGCGTCACCAGGTCGGGGCACACGGTATTGTGCACGCGTTATATAATATAGCAATAACAAGCAGAGGCAGACTAGCAGTTTTAGCCGCCCTAGGCCGTGTAGTACCAGCCGCCCGTTCTCAACTCCATCATTTACTGAGACATATGATATGTTCTCATCAGTTTATTTTTGCTACGATTAGCCGCCTCTAATATCTGGCCGCCCTAGGTCCGGGCCTAGTCGGTCTTAAGGAAAATCCGGCTCTAATAACAAGTTGTGTTTGTTAGATGAACCACGCGTGCCGCGCGCTGACGTACATGCTGGAGGCGCTGCCGCGCAGCAGCGGCGCGGTGGCGCTGGCCGTGCCGGCCTTCCTGGACAAGCTGCAGGCCATCACGTGCATGGACGTGGCCGAACAGAGCCTTACGGCCCTCGACATGCTCTCGCGGAGGCACTCCAAGGCCATCCTGCAGGCGGTTAGTGTTAAAGCATAGAATGTTGACTGAAATGTCAAAAGCACTCGCATATATAGGTGAAAATGTGTGAAGAAAGTGATGAGATTTGAAGAAGCAAAAGAAGTATGTAAGGACCGCGTCACTTGGCGCTCCGTCCTCTCTGAAAACCCCGTTTGTACTACAGTCAAATGGTGCTTCTGCCACATTGTCAATATATCTAACTCAGCCAAAATGGCCATCCACAATTTTGTGTTGGTGCCAACTTTAATGTACGGTAGTGAAGCCTGGATATCCCCAAGGTGAAAGTAAGATAAATGTAGTAGAAATGCGATCACTTAGAAATATGTACGGTGTCACCGTCGCCAATGAGGCAATGAAGAGATACGCAGTGTGACACAGGGTTTACGACAGGGTTATTGTAAAAATGAGGAAAGAAACACTAGATGGTTTTGGCACATGGAAAGAATGAGTGACGAATGACTGACGAAGAAAATCTACAGAGCGAGAATGAGTGGTGAAGACCAAGGCTGGCTTATGAAGTTCAAATAGCCAAAGCGTTAGCTGACAGAAATGTCATTAGCACTCTCATATCTAGGCGAGAATGTGTGCGGAGAATGACGAGATTGGAGGAAGCGGAAGAAGTGTGAAAGAACGCGACCTTGGCGCTCCGTCCTCTACATCGGGAGGATATGTATGCATGTACGTATGTATGGCCAAAATGGCGAGAACGAAACTTTTAGTTTCGTCATGTTTATCTATTTGTATGTCATAGCTATTTATTACACCTACTGAAGTGAAATGAAATAGGTAACCTAAAACCAGAAACGAGAAGGAAATAATTAAATAATGGGTATTTTGGACCCATTTTCACTTTTTCTTTTAATTCCCTTCGCGTTTATGGAACTAACTGGCAGAAATTAGAATAGTTATATTCTAATTTCTGATTAGCATATAACTATTCTAATTCTAAATTTTACTCCCCCTTTGATTTCTTTGTTTTTTTAAATACTAAATCTCTTTTTTTTCAGCGAGGAGTGTCTGCGTGCCTCATGTATCTAGATTTCTTCTCAATAAATGCCCAACGTGCAGCCCTTTCTATTACTGCCAATTGCTGCCAAAATCTCACACCAGACGAGTTTCACCTCGTAAGAGATTCCCTACAACTTCTCGCTAACAGGTATGTTTAATTACATTGCTAGAAAATACGTTGAAACAATTTAATATTTTTCTATGTATAATTCATGCTTCTCAATGTGATGTCACTAACCTCTCATGAGACAGTTTGACATTTGACAAGTTACGACATTCTACTATTTGTTTATAAATAGATTTCAATGCAAGTTATTTATTGGAAAGAATCAACTGTTAAAAGTATATTTAATTTTTTTTTGTTCGGTTTTAGACTGACACAACAAGACAAGAAGTCAGTGGAGTGTGTGTGCCTCGCCTTCTCTCGTCTGGTTGACAGTTTCCAACATGACCCAGCACGTCTTCAGGAGATAGCTACTCCTGAGCTGCTTACAAATCTACAGCAACTAGTTAGTATTAATATAATATTAACTGTAATAATGTTTCAATAAATGTATACATTGAAACATACATTGCAAACTTCTACAAATATCCTGAAAAATATGAGTTGTGTAAATATTTGAGGGCTGTGATTTACCATAAAACTTTAAATATTACTTTGTAGTTTTAATGAATATAGGAATACATCTAAATACACAACTGAATCACAGCACTCAGCAAAGTAACAACATTTTTTTAAGAATATAATCCGTTTGAGGTATGTAAGGATCGCTACGCTTGGCGCTCCGTCCTCTCTGATTACCTCGTTGGGGATACGGCGTGAAGATATGTATGTATCCGTCCGTTTGTTAATTTCCTTAAAAAGTTTGAATGTTTTATTTTAAAACTGAAAAGCCGTGTATGGTTTTTTAGTACTCTATAAATGTGTCCTGTTTTAATGTTTTATAACAGACTAGCGACCCTCCCCGGCTTCGCACGGGTAGAGATTTTTTAAATAAAGTACAACCCATGTTACTCACTTATAATGTAGCTTTCTATAGGTGAAACAATTTTTTAAATTGATTAAATAGTTTTTGAATTTATCCATTATTCGCTCACTGCTGCAGGCACAAATGCATAAGAGCTGAGCTAACCACTCGCTGCACTGTTGTCGTTTTGCATCGCGCGTAGAGTATAAATTGGCAACGTCACACAGCCAATATCAGTATCGAGTATCAATAAAATTACTGATAACTTTATACCGGTATTTAAAAAGTGATGCATAATATCGATATATTTTGGTTATCAATATCGGTTCCTGTCCATTACAAACAAGTTTACCTCTTTATAATATTAGTATAGATAAAAGTTCGCGTTTCGATTTCTATTGGCTTATGAAGTATGATATATAATATTATACATACATTAATTTCTGTACAAATGCATAATATGTTCATCAAAGGAAAATGGAAGTGAAAAACGTTTGTTGGGAGACAGGTTAGTAATGATTGTTGTGTTGTGATCAGTTGGTGGTGCAGCCGCCGCTGATATCGGGCAACACGTTCATCACTGTGCTGCGGCTGCTGTGGGTGATGTGCGCCGCGTGCCCGCAGCTGGCGCTCGCGCTGCACCAGCGGTCCATCGCCGACACGCTGCTGTGCCTGCTCACTGGCTCCACGGTACACCACGAGGTGCGTGTTGTATATATTCGATAGAGGAATTTAAGAGGGAGGAACAGCAGGCCAAAAGTAACTGCCAATCCGTAAATTTGCTGAAAGATATGTAACATGCCGAGAGCCAACTTGTCTGCATCTTAGTGCTATATATCCTCAAATCACAGAATCTTATCTATATCTGAATGTTGCTTATTCACTTTCAATAATTAAATATCGATTCACTCGTTATTGCGGTGGTTAATATGATTGTCCTTCTAAGGGTCGATTCAACTACCTAAATTGGTGCCGTCTAGGTTAAAAAAAGACTACAAGACTGTGCTGCCTTATTTAGTTGATTGATACCCATACTACATATGTACTTGTACATAATATTTGGTTTGAGGTTACACATTTAAATTGTCGAAAGTATTTATTCTAAAACATGTTGCAGACGACGCACAGTAGAATCCAAGTACATACTACTAACACTTTGTATCTAGGAAAATAGATACTTAAAAACACTGATGCAAGTTTTTATTTGAATGTACGGCATTATATATCACGTATATAAATTTTAAGTTGAGGGGCGAACAAACGCAATAGCATTTCTTTTGCGTATAGATTTTTTAAGATTTGTTGTGAATATTAGCATGATTTAAAATTTTCTAGGAAGTCTCCTTTTCAGTGTTTTCTATATCGGTGTTATAAAAGGACTTTATATTTGGGCTATTGTTCATTTTATAGATTTTCAATAAAAAAAATAAGCAGAAATTACTGTGTTGCTAAAATATTTGAAATGTAATAGTTATGATTTTTCTTTTTTTACAGCAAGTGGAGTTAATTCCACGTTCTCCTCAAGAGTTATATGAAATCACATGTTTGATTGGAGAATTGATGCCTCGACTTCCAACTGACGGTATATTTGCTGTAGACGCACACCTCGACCGGCCGTGGTCAGCGTCTAACGAACGTACAGCGCATTGGCAATGGCGTGACGATAGAGGTAAATATGTTTATTTTGAGTTGAACGTAATTTTTTGAATGTTTACTGCTCATTGTAAAAAATTTTAAAACTAGAGTTTAAATAAGTAGACCTACATCATACTAATTATTAGTTAACTAGTCTCAATTACAATCCAGATATCAACAAGCACTATTTGAGTCTAATTTAGCCGGTGTTAGTTCAGTAGTGTTAAGAATAGATTTGTCTTGGCAACATTGACCAAGTTTTATATTTTTACAGTACATCCACTAATATGTGTCTGAATATTTATTAATATTTAGACTTAACGACGCTTATTTGCTAAATTGCTCTGAAGGATCAGTATATCTGTATTCCAAGTTGAAAGTTTCAGGTTCGGCCCCTATTAAACTAGTCCATATAATAGCACAGATTAATTAGTTACTAACGTAAAATAATAGTATAGTTTGCATGCTATCGGTTATGACGCTAATTTGTTACGTAGACCCTATAATTCGGGTTTAGTGCTTAGTTTATGTCCATATAATGAAATTAAATGTGATAGCCCGGACATTATTATTATTGGGTATTCATTAAAAAGAGGTTAAGAAATAATGAATTTCAAATATATTTTAAATACAATAAGTTTTATATTGCTTTTCATAAACTTAGTAATACTAGCATATAAACGTACAAAGAGTCGAGGGAGAATGTAATCAGGGTCATTTCAGTCCATATAAAAATATTTTCATTTCAATTTTGGCCTTCGTTGACACTAGTAAAGTAATTAATCTGTGGTAGTATTGTTGTCTAGCATAGTTAGATGTAACCACTAGTTTTATATGTCAAGTATTGAACTTTTTCGTCCATTATTTTGGGACATTGCATTGTATGTTGAGCTTTGTGTAACATTAAATTCAAAGTTTAAACCTTGATATTAACCATTGAATTTTCATTTATTGCTATTATTATTTAATTATTATTCAGTTTCATATTATTATTCATTGTTATTAATTAAGTAATAAGATTTTTACATAGTTTTGTTGTATGTATGAAGATTACTTGACAGTTTTAGTCTAGTTTTAATAGATGGCACTAGATGAAGAATTTCGACTGTATGAATATAGTCTTTTATGATAGTGGTACGGGTAGAAAAGGGACAGCAAACGAAAACGAGAGGCTATTATAACCAATTTTGACAGGTCGTCACAAGTCGTCACACTGGAGAATGCTGTTGACTTATATTATTATTTTGTGTTATTCCTGTTTTATTTCAAAGAAGTACTGTATTTTTCAATAATGATTACGTGTTCTGTATGTGATTGTGATATTATATATCGCAATAATCAAAGGAAACATAAACATTCGATTCATAGGTGACATTGACAAATTAAAAATCGTTACGCATCAACGAACTCTATGTCTGTCTATACGCCAGTAATTATACTAAGTTTTTGTTTTAATTACACTGCATCCTTAAAAGGCAGATAATGGAAATAGATACAAAGTTGTTAGATTACGAATTATTAACCAAATTCGGGGGAAGATTCGAAATAAATATAATTTTTAAATCAAATTTATTCTTACGATCAGTATTGTTTATCATGCCCTTTGTTATCAGTATTTTTTTACAGAACTGAGCAGTTCAATTTTGTAAAAAAATGTCGATCATGTCATATTACATAACACGACAGTCCTACTGTCAATCCCATTTTGAAACCATTTTCATAATACTTTGATAGGTATTTTGAATCATTAAAACGCCAGGCAGACAGGAATATAGACTATATTTCTATCTGCCTAGTTTTAATTTAGTTATTGTATTTTAGAGTGTATTGTGATATCTGTATATGTACATAAAAATGGATGTTTGTTTATGTAATCGCTAAATTCCAGTACAGTTTGACCGATCATCATGAAAATTGGCATGTATACTGTTTTTTTTCATGGAGAAGGTTTTTATGCTATCCTCTATGTTGTAAGTCGCCACTACGCAGAAGAAGTAGCGGGCAAAAGCAAGTATTAACATAAATGGTGTAAAATTTGCAGGTGTGTGGCGTTCATATTCGTGGGCGGAGAGCCGCGCTCTGGAGGCGGGCGCGACGGTGGGCGAGGAGGAAGTGTGCCTCACGACCCTCGGGCGCTCTTACACGGTGGACCTGACGGCCATGCAGCAGTTGAACGACCACACGGGCACGGCGCGGCCCGTGCAGCGAGTTGCGCCTGCGCCGCTGCCCGCGGAACAGGCAGCTGCCGCCGCCAATAATGCGCCCGGTTTGTATTCATGTTTTTTAAGGTGCTTGGTGCTATGGCGTAAAGCTAGCCAATGCATGTTAAAGTCTAGCGGAAAAATTTACCCTGTACCAGTGGAGCGCGTGTAGTTCAAAAAACTGTACAGGTCTATTAAGTATTAGGTATATGTAACACGCACTAGTCAACCAGTAGAGGTGCACTTGCGCTGTTAGACTTTTCTGCTATACCATAATTTACGTAGGTAAAACTCGCTGCAAACGCTCAGTTATGCCTGTATAGTTACACTATACTGGCACACCTCATAGAAATAACCGATATCAGAACATAACGGGCATAAGATGCATTGCAACCGTGCAGACAGAACCGGTTGGTAAAAATATACATTTTTATATCCGAATGACACAGACTAGATACAGACAAGAATAGTATAGTTATGTTACTCAACTGTGTAGGCACACCTTGGAGTGTGTGGCCACCTTAAGTGCTATGCATATGCTTGAACCTTGAACATCTACATCGCTTGGTGGAAGGTAGAATTAGTTTTTTCTTTATTTCAAATGTGTAAATATTTTAACAAAATATGTAATCACATACCTAACATAGCCTTAGCTTTAAAAATTCGAAGTTGAATTTATTAAGTCCTATAATATTATATTTCAAATAAGTACAAATTATATAATTGTCACACACATTTGTATCTAGTAACCAATTAATTTTTGTCTTAACTGCGGTACACTAATTTGATAAATTTCAATTTTTTTATGTTTTACTTCTGTTACTTTAATGGTGTTAATTTTAAAAATTTTAGGACCATCGTCATTGAAATAGAATAACACAAATCTCCACGATGTTGCCCTGTTTTGCTATGTATCTGCTGTGATTCCAATAATAAGTAATATTATTCGCAGACCCCCGTATCGCCATGGTCCGGTGTAGCCCGTCGCTGGTGCGCGCGCTGCTCGCGGTGCTGCACGAGGTGTACTGGAGCTCCGCGGGGCCGGCGGTGCGCTCGCAAGCGCTCAAGGCTATATTACGATGCGTTTACTATGCTGATGCTTCCCTACTAAGACAAGTGCTCAAGATGCAGGTAAGATTTCACAAAAACAAAGATCGTTTACTTTCTTGTGGAACGCAAACGGCGATGTTTCTTTTACTCGAGCTTGATTTGTATATAATAGCTTTTAGCCGGAATTTCGCTCGCGTGGTACTAACGAATAGTAGTCTGTATTTTGCCTAGATAATCGCTGTGTGCAAAATTTAGGGTTCATTGAATTCAGTTTTTGTATAAAAAAAAAATTAACATCTAAACAAGAAGCAATAATTTAGCCATTTTGAAAATGATAATTTCCAGTTCAATATAGGGAAAGAAATTGGAAATATTATTATCTACAAGCTATTATTTATTTATAAAATTTTTCGTAGTTTCAAATGTTTATATAAGAATTTTTATATTAGTGTTATTTGCTTTTCAACATATATTCCGGTATATCTCTATAGTATTAACATTTATTATCATAGGTAATATCGTCCCACATCGCCGGCATGATGGCCTCAAGCGATCTTCGTATCGTGGTGGGTTCGTTACAACTGGCCGAGATACTGATGCAGCGGCTGCCCGAAGAGATGGGAGCGCAGTTCCGCCGCGAGGGTGTGCTACATCAAGTAGCTCAGCTCGCCGAGCGACCCGCACAGCATCCGCCGAGACAGGCTAAGATCAAAGTAAATAACTTTTCGTATTAAAGATTTTTATTTCTCATAAGAATATGTTACATTCACTTAAATGAGAAAATTTAATTTACAGCATGATTTATACATTTATGCATTTGACCAGAGCGATGACAATTTGATGACTTTCATCCATTGCTCGTTTCCTTTTCTGAATAATCTAGTAGTTAGTAGTGTCTAGTAGTGCTCGGAATTAACATTCATTTCTCAAACATTTCTCAAAAACACTGAAAAGCACTAGTTTTTCTGCTATCGCTAAACTCAAAATAGTGTAACCGAAAATATCCCATATCTCAAAAACTGCACTACATACTTTATTGAAATAAATTTAATAGAAAGAGTTTTTTTTAATTTCTCTTACCTTAAATATACAATTAGTAAGAAATGCAGGAAAAGTAATAAACATCCTAAACTTATTTAAAATTGATTGAATTATAGCTGATTTTAGAGATAAAATTTTTAGTTAATTACAGCATAAACTTTTTGCTTATGTATATCCTAAGTATAATAATAACTGTTTTTACAGTCTCCTAGTGGTACAAGCGTTCGTTCTAGTGGAGGATCTTCACCCCCGGCGTCAACGTCTGCTACTTCCCTTGAACATAATAATTTATCTTTGGCATTTTCGGCTTCTGGATCTTTCGTCGCTACATCTATGCGTAAGTGTTCTATTTTAAAGCTTTTCATCACAGTGATGCGAATAGATATTGTGGTAAACACTTAAAACAAAACCGATATTAGTCTGTCGATATGTCAAAAATATTTAAATGTCTGATAAATAAAAAATTGAAATAGTTATATATATTTAATATTTTTGAAATTATGTTTTCAATAAGCAGCAAATACATAAAAAGCCTATAGTAACTGTATAGTAAATGATTTTTTGATTACCTGTTTTGCTTATTTTTTTCATGGTGAGACATCACTGAGTCAATTTTGATGGTGTTTTCAATTTTACAGCTTAGCTCCTAGATTTTTTAAGATGTTATGGTCACTTGAGAACTTGACAAGTATACAACTTATCTAACTGTTGCTAATCGCGATCGATACCCGGCGATCGGCAACTTTTATAATTAGTAATCGCAAATAATTCAATAAACAGCAACAGGAAGTGAAGGAAGCATCTCAGAACCCGGCCCGGCTACGACGTCTGCGCACGCGCAAGCTTCGACAGCGGTGCACAGGTCCGGTAGTCCGCTGCAGCTAGCGGAGATGCTGAAGCGCAAGCGTGCCATAAAGCGGTCCGGCGGAGCGGGCTCGGGCGCGCGCCACGGGCGGCGGCGCGAAGAGGGCGGGCCGCACGCCAGCCACGCCCCCGCCGCGGCGCCCGCCGCGCACCTCGCGCATGCGCACGCGCACGCGCACCCCGCCGCTGCACACGGTAAATGTCTGCTAACTAGGCGTAGCAAAAATCTATCAATTGTATCGGGATCAGTCTAAAGATTCGAATCAGTGCAATGCTTCATTTGGATCATCAATTTTCAACTAGAGCAGAAATATAGTTCTCGCGCAAATAAATTAAATACCTCTTATCGCTTATATGATATATATCGCTTTTAGTTGATATACACTATTTACAGTTAATTTTCCATGCATTAAACAGTCTAATAGTTACACTTCTTAAAATTCCAATGTAAACACTCATTCTAGAAACTTTTATGCAATTCGCGACACAAAATGCTAGATCACCTATGAGAAGGCCGACGCGGCCCGATTTCTTCCGAAGCGTCACGAACAGCGCAGCGAGTGCGTTGACCGTCATCGAACCGACCGAGCGAGATACAATTTGAGGCAAATGATACATTTGTAGCGGTGTTAGTGATTTAGATCAATAGATCACTTTAAAGAAACTACTCACTGAGTCGTTTCAGTAGAGTTACACACGTCTACTGATAACATGCTTGAGCATATGGCGTCTTAGACAACCATCTGCATCTAATTTGTACTTTTATATATAAATAGACTAAAAATGTAAAACGTCAAGTAGATTTTTGTTATAAAAAAAACTAATAATATTAAACTAATATAATACAATTACAGCTTCGGGCGCTCCTTCGGCAGTCCGTTCGGCGACCCGAGTGGGTGGTACTTCAAAGACTTCCTCGTTTCTATCGTCATTGAACCCATCGCGGTGGGGTCGCGCACCGCACGCACACAAGGACACGGGTCTGCTGGCATCACCACACACCTCTTCAAATCTCACAGTTCAAAATAAGTAAGTCAGAGTTTTTAAATTTGTATTTCTAAGATTACAATAAATATAATCAAAAACTACTGCCACGACATGGTAAATATAGACTGTCTGAAAATTTTCGTTATGTTATTAATATTCGTCTATGAAAATACATACTTAGAAAATATTTACATTTCATTACTTATACTTGGAATATATATGACGAACACCCTGGCTCCTTGATTTGAAGACAAATTAAAAAAGGTGCTGTTTATGTTGAACTGATCGGAAATCAAATAAGGGAAAATTCAATGCACAACGGTCAGTCGTATATAACTCCAGTTAGTGTTAAAAATATGTTATTATCGCACCTTTAATCTTATAATAAAACAAAGTGGCAATCGTCAATAGTCTTTGTATTCGTTTGTACCTTTTAAGTCGATTTCAATGCGGTTTTCACCACAATTTAATTCATTGAATGAGAAAGATTTTATATTATGTATAACACATCCACATCGAGCCATAGAAGTAGAGAGTTGTAGACGTTTGGTAGTTAGTTCGTACGCAGTGTTCGGTATATAAAGACGAGGGTCGCTGTACGCAGGGAGAAGGTCCGCGAGTGGATCCAGTGGACGGCGGCGCGGCTGCAGCGCGAGTGGGGCGCGCTGGGCGGCGGCGGCGGCGCGCTGGAGCAGCTGGCCGCGCTGGCCGGCGCGCTGCCGCTCGCGCCGCGCCGCCGCGCCGCGCTCGAGCAGCTGCGCGACACCATCGTGCAGCACGACGTGTCGCCCTTCGAGGTGCGCGCGCCGCACACGCGCACACGCGCACACACGCACACGCACACGTGCCATTGCGTGAACATGGCTCTGCGGCCGTCATGTCATAGCAAAATGCGACACCTTTCGAGGCCAACACACACACACACACACACACTCACACAAATGCACGCATATACATACGCTGTACACACAACCACATTAACATACACCCACACAAACGTACACATACCATTATGTGAACATGAGACACTGCGTCTGTCATTGTCGCGAAGAGCGACATGGCGTGTCGGCCCCTCGAGGTGCCGCTAGCACCCCACACACACGCCACGCACGCCTGCACATATACACGCTGCACACATACGCACACACGTACACATGCCATTATGTGAACATCACACTGCGTCCGTCATCCGGAACAAGGCGTGTCGCCCTTTGAGGTGCCGCTATCACCCCGCACACCCACCACACACGCTTGCACATATACACGCCGCACACACACACACACACACGCGCCATTATGTAAACATCATACTGCGTCCGTAATCAAAGAACACGGTGCCCCTTGAGGTGCCGCCATCGCCTCGCACGCGCCCGCACATACGCACACTACACACACGCCCGCGCGCACATACACATACGCGCCAACACATAACTTAGTACAAAAACATTTTACAAGCAACTTATGCATGCCTACATACATATAACTGTGTAGTCAAAGAAATAGCCAGAATACAACTTATACATACACCCTATATTCCTAACGAAACATGTCCTATTTCTTCATTTTTGACTTTAATGTAAACAAATAAGAAACTAATCAAAACTTTGCTAAATTTTCACCGTTCGCTGGTCCGGCGTTTTACACGTAGCCCTCTAATAACACTGCTTTTCTATTATATGCACGAAACTATAAAATATTCACAAATAACATTATTATATTATCCAGTATATCACAACATTCAAAAAATTGAGGTTCTTTGGCAAGCGTTTTGTTTTTAATTTGTAGTGTTACATAAAGGATTTATGGTACTAATTTGATCTATGTTTCTAGATCAAATTAGTACCATAAATCCGTTCACTCTAACATGTAAGTAACATAATTCATTCGAAATGTTAGACAAAATAATAACAGAAGAATAGTATTGTTTGCACATCAATATGCAGACAATAATCATCATCTATCATTTATTTTTAAATGTTTTTTAAAAATACAAAGTTTTACACTTATCATTACTTTCATTATTCTTTTAATTCTTGATGGTTTTTATTGAAACACAAACACATAAACGGACAAAAATTCTAAAATCATTTGCGCACTAGCCCATCTCTAGTTATGTTATAAATTTCATAGTCGCCACATTTGTTTACATTAAGTACAAAAATGAAAAAAATAGGATATAGTCAGAGACGACGGAGCACCAAGCTTCGCGATCCTTACATATTTCTTTCGTCTCCTCAAATCTCATCATTCTTTCACACATTTTCGTCTTATACAACTTACACATTAAAAAAACTTTAAAAGTAAAAAAGATTTCTATAATATAAATAGCTATTTGTAATATTTTAGGTCAATCATTCTGGTGTTCTTGGCGCACTACTACAGTTTCTGACCGGCACAGAGTCTGACACGGAACTAACTGAAGGTCATGAACGCGAAGGAGAAGGCGAGGGTCGTGACTCTTCTGAACAAGTACTAGCGAGTGAGGAACGACTTCGCCTGTTCTTACACGTGTTTGCGGACATGCCTCTTGTGGCTGAGTACGTGCTTTTAAGTTGATATTATGTCATAAAAAAATAATTATTAATGCTTCCAAATTGTTGTAGATTGCAAATGTTTTAATACATAGAATAATAAATTTAATTAATTGTATTAAATGTTGACAGACAGTTTTTTGTTCAAAGCAAAAAAGAACATTTACGTAACTAGCAAAAGTTCGAAACGATATTAAGAGTTTGTGAAACAATCTATTAATATTTCGGTGACATTTACAGCTGCAGCGAATGGGACAATAGTGGCGGGTTTCATGCAGGGTCCAGTAGTGCATTAACAGCTCTAGTCGCCAAAGTGAATGCGTGTGTGTCACATCTGGAGCAATTCCCAGTGCGCGTACACGACTTGCCCGCGCGACCGGCTACGTCTGCGCTCAAGTTTTTCAACACCCATCAGCTTATGGTGAGACATGCCCCTTAGAATTTATTCTCGAATATTTAATAAGCTGGTTTGTTTAAACTGTCCTTTATGTGGACTCGATTCTTTATCCTTTTACTAACAAATATATCTGGTTGTTATTACTAGAAGTGGTGTCAAAGTGCGATTTTGTCATTGTTGCTGTGTCCACTATTACTGAGCAATAGCGTGAAGTATTTTGTATAGCTCTTGTTTGCACTTGTCATTCAGGAAGAATTAAATATATTTATTTATTTTAAATTTTAATTATTTTCACATTTTATAGTTCTTATCTTCTTTTTACAGTGTGATCTCAAACGTCACCCAACTTGTACTAATTTGAAACAATGGAAAGGTGGCGTAGTTCGGATAGACCCACTAGCTTTAGTACAAGCCATTGAGAGGTAAGCTTCTATTAAACTACAAGTGATATATGTAATTAGGGCAGTAATAATGATAACATAGTACTTATGAAATTATGTGTATTGCAACAACATTTGTTATTACTTTTTTAATATACAAAATTGCTTTTTATACACATTTCAATAAATGAGTTTTTTTAAGCACTTAATGTTTATATTTATAAAGGTCAAACTTCATAAATGAAATAATCAATGGAGTAACGACATAACTTTAAAAGAAAATTGAACTGAATTCAAAATAAAAACAGTGAAATGTACTAAATAATTATTAAAACTATTCTGTATATAATTTTTTAGTTGTGAAATCGATGCCAAGGCTACCAAATTAGTTATTGTTCATTGGCTTACCACCAGCTTCTTTAACTGACAAATTTAATTATTTATTTTTCCCTTTGAGTGGCCTTGTCCTGAATAAATGTTAAGTACAGGTCTACAACTAAGCTTTTTTCCAATTCTGGAACGAAACATTAAATAACAGTATCATGAGAAGTTCTTTTATTGAAGCGGTATTCCATTCCTAGATCTTGACTAAATTTCTATGGGACCACAGTAAACATATATCTTTTCAAATAAATGAGAATCATTAAAATTTGTGCACAAATGGTGATGATATTGCAAAACATAACATAAAAAAGAAAAAAAACTACAGACTAATTGAGAGCCTTCTCCTTATTTTGAAGTTGATACATTTTATTATCCTGTTACATGTGATATACATACACTATGAGGTGTTTGTCTATAACAAGTGGAGTATAAATAAATACCCATCCTATATAGAATACTGCATTTTGTAGTATTAAATAAATTAGCATCTTACTTCTATGATAATGTTCTGCCTTGGAAATATAAATGTATTTCTTGTGTTTGTTAGATACCTAGCACAGCGCGGGTACGCTAGCGCACGGCCCCGCGACGGCTCCGCGGCAGCGGCGCTTTCAGATGACGACGGCGCCTCCGATGACGATGTCGACGACACACTGGCCACGCCTCCGCACCACCACTCCACTGAGTACGTATCTGCCCTGTGAGAGTCTAAAAGTCTGTGTCTATTGTCGCTTTCATTAGTAACTTATAAAATATTTTACTAACATCAACGAAGATGAATATGTTTCTTGCATAAGAGAAAACAAAATAATAAATGGATGCACCTTCTCGAGTTCATTATTGTATTAGCAATCAATAACAATAATTAAAACTTGCCAATTTTAGAGTTGGCATACCTTGAAAGGAATAACGGAACCATCCGTTCGTTTTGTATGTCACAATCGATTTTCTCAGAAACATGTGACATAAAAACATGAAATTTGGTATAATGACACATTTTATCTTCTGTTATTTTTTGAATAACATTTTAAAATATTCATTTCACAAACTCTATGCGAGCATTCTGTTCTCTTATCTTCAAAACTACTGGATCTATAATTTAAAAAAATTCAGGGAATGTAGTAAAGCCTTACCTAAAGTTTACAAAAAAAAGAAACGAAAATATAAAAAAAAAATTTGATATTTACAGTTTACTTTAGTATCATTATGTGTATCATATGGTACCCTCTGTGCATAAGTCGAACTCGCACTATCTATTAATTTATTTTAACCGTTCCTACTGCTATAATAACGCCTAAAGTAATAATACTTTAAATATTCAAACTTCACTAGTCTAATCTTACAATATTTGCGAATGGGATTTTATTTTCATAATTCTTGTATTTTTAGACAAATTATTTTTAAATAAGATATAAAAGTGTGAAAGTTTATATTTCTAATAGCTACGAAATTATAGAACTACGTAGCTAACACGTATTGTTTTTTTCTTGTACTGTTTAATTCTTGTATTTTTAGACAAATTATTTTTAAATAAGATATAAAAGCGTGAAAGTTTATATTTCTAATAGCTACGAAATTATAGAACTACGTAGCTAACACGTATTGTTTTTTTTTCCAGCACTGACCACAAACTGGAATTTCTGATTGGCGACACTGTGTTGCCGTACAACATGACTGTATATCAAGCAGTTAGACAATTTGGCGAGCAGACTGATGCCGATACTGACACAGAGACACCACTAGGTACATTTGAAACATTATTACAAAGTAGTAAAATTAGGTTTTTTATACATACATTCAAAATAATTTTTAACTGTGAATTTTGATTATGTAACATCTTTTAACTGTACAATGGAGTGAGAAAGGAGCACAAAGGCAGTTGATTTTAATTATCTCATAGAACTCGTTGTATTGTATAGTCGGACATTGATTGATTTGAAGTTTTACTACTTTAAAATGTTCTTATTCTTCTAGAAAGCATTCTTAGTTTGCACTTCAATTTGTAAAAAGTGACTACCGTCAATATTCCTCTTTCTGGTGTAATTCGCGTAATGCAAATAAACTTCTACTTCAATTTGACATTGACGGTTATACAGACAGTCGGAATATAAATTAGACGCAAATTAGAGAATTACTGTCCTAAAATTTAATTATAATTTAATCTTTTATATTCTCATTTTTATGTTTCTAATAATTTTGACTTCATTGATCTATCGTTTATTTCCAATCTTCTATATTGCTGACCAACGTGCTATCTTATAATAATATTAATTTGTGGAATTTTGTAATCTGCCTTATTTTAAAATTATTGTTTTCATTTTATATTTTTGTAATTGTGTAACATGTAAGTTTAAAACGCAATTAATGTTTTAAACTTGTTATGTATGTACTTATATATAAATTTTTTAACTTATAGTTAAACATGAACGTTTTTAGGCTGCAAGATGTCATATGATTAAAAATGAAATAGAAATAACTATATAATTAATGTTGATGTACTTATGTTTACAGCCAATGCAGGCATTTGGGTTCAAACGCACACTATATACTACCGTGCAGTTGAACCTGCCGACCAACCACGTACAGATGCATCTGCCTCGCGGAAAGGCAAGGGTCAACCGACTAAACTCTCCTCACGACGGAAACCAGATCTATTATGGAACGGTGCGTAAAACATTCTCCTCACGGCAGTTCAGTTTCACAATCTAATTTCAATCTCATTTTGCTCGGTAAAATATTGTTACGAGCTGTGAGTAATCAAATGCCGGTTAAGCGTGCAAAGAGTTTATTTTCGTTCATACAAACAGGTATAAAGAACACTCGAAATTAATAACGGTAGCCCTAGCCTTCGCAGTCGCCCCTCGAAGTGGATATTCGCGTAGTAGTAGTCACCGAAGGTATACGCTTCACTCACAAAGAACTTTCCCAAATCGCAGTAGTCTTCTATCCACAGTCGTCGCAGAAGTCGTCGTAAAAGTCTTCGTAATTCGCCTTGATTTATCACTTCGATCGATAGTCGAAAACTAACTCACTCGACTCGGCGTGTCGCATTTATTTTTCCCGTTATCCTTGAATTATTTCCTTCAGAATAAAAAAAAATTGGACCGCACTCGAGAATGTCAAGGTGACTTTTTTTTTGCAAGTTTGTGACCCTACCTTACGTCATGCTCAAGTCGTTAGATTATTGATATGCACACTTTTCAGCATATAATTAACCCACCTAATCTGACGCGCTGAGTATTTCCAACTATCGATTTTTTTTTACCATTCTAATCGGCTGCCCTACACGCGCAACCCTATATAGAGGGCTTAAATATAGTTGAGGTACTCAACAGAGTGCAAGGTATTGTATGTTAATCTGCCGCGCTTGAGTAAATCCCAAAATCCCATATTGGGCTCTCCTACTATTAATTTCTGTCTCAAATATATTTGTTTTTATACAAACTTGACCTTAGACTTTTATAATAAATTAGCTTTTACCCGCGACTTCGTTCGCGTATAAATTATAGCCTATGTGTTATTCTGATGTATACACTATATTATTATAAAGTTTCATCAAAATCCATTCAGTGTTTGCGTGAAAGAGTAACAAACATCCATACATCCATCCTCACAAATTTTCACATTTATAATATTAGTAGGAAGTAGGATAGGATTTATCAATATCACTTTGATCAGAGTCATCATCCAGGGATTTAAGAGTCCATATTTTGTTTATACGCTAACAAAATTATTTGGTAATCATGGTTGTTACAAAACTATTATGATCATGATATAAATTACCTAAATAAGTGATTGCTAGTAACTTATAAATTGTTTGTTTCAGAGGGTATGGTACCGCAACGTGAATCACCGTTAGTAGTGATCATGAGGTCACCGTTGATCAACGCTTGCGAGGTGAAGGATGCGGCTCTGCCAGCGCTGGGACTGCTCCGCGCTCTGCATGCACTGTCCCGACATTGGTACACGCTATATCGAGCCTCATGTCAGCCTGATCTCAGCCCTTTAGTGCCTAACGCTGACTTCATCAACACAAAGGTACATATTCGTTTCTACATTATTTATGTCATCGTTGTTACACAGCTCACATACATTATCATGTATGAGTAAAGTCGGTCACTTAACGGTTTTTATGTATGTAGCCTTGAGGGGGCTTTTTCCAAGTTAAACTTTTAAAATACCTAAACAGTTATTGATAAATTTCGAGTAAAAAAAGAACATGGCATGAGTATAATAATAATTACAAGTTATTTATTTACAATACCAGAAAAAGACTGAACAAGAAATCTTAATAAATGTGCTTTCAATTTTCAGCTTGCTGCAAAAGCTAACCGCCAGTTACAAGATCCACTGGTAATAATGACAGGCAATCTTCCACCTTGGCTGAAGAAAATTGCCTACGCTTGGTAATAATTTTACTTAGTCTTCATAATATGGAACTGAAATTAAGTAGGTAACATTTTAGTGACATTCGTTTCCAAAAAAATATAAGTGCCCAATTTTATTGTACTACTAGCTGTGTTCCACGGTTTCATCCGCATTAAATTTGATATATTTCGTGGTTAAAAAATAGCCTAGATTACTCATCTCCACAAAGTCCCAGTACTTGACAATAAAAGTTCGGTTCAAAATCGGTTTAGTCATTTCGGAGATTATCCACGACAATCAAACAGACATAAATTTTAAAACTATGTGTTTGGGTGTTGGTGACGTAAATGTTTTTATTTTGAAATCACAAACTGACACTAAAACATTTTATTAACGAGTATAGTGTATATCTACATGAATATCGATGGTTAAGAATCAATACCGTCTATCTAAATTTTTTGCATATTTACTTTTTTATACATTTATACAGACAAAGTTTTAATTTGGCTTGACCTGTTCAATTGACTATCTCTAAATTCACGAGAATTGTAAATTTGATCCGTAGAAAATTATCACCTAAGTCAATAGCACTAATTCTATTTCAGATTCCAGAAAACATTTTTTAATCTTCTGTAAAGTTCACTTTTTTGAGATAGACACAATTGATTCTTAATTGTCGATATCATAAATCGATTGAAATAAGCTAGATGACCGCTCTTTAATATGGTATATTGTATTTATATAATTTTTAATATCATTGAGATAAAACTAATTGAGATTCACTGACAAAAACTGAGTTATTGTATTTTAAATTTCAGTAGTGGGAACAGTGGGGATGGGCTAGAGGGAGATAGCGTTACGAAGCTGTGACGTCGCAAAGTCGCAATGGCATTACACAGCGCTAGGAGTGATAGGGACGGAACTTATCCCCACTCTGTTCCCACTACTAATGATTAAAAGCAAATATCTTACGTTTGTCATAGTATTTCGAATATTTTTTCACAGTTTTATTTATGATTACTGAACCTACCTTTTAGCCTAAGTTGTTAAGAAATAGTCTTCGATCACAAATAAAAAACTAGATGCACAATCAACACTCCAAAAAGTCCGATCCAAATGTGCACTCAAATGAGTATTTGAGTGGACATTGTTTTAGTAATATTTGAAAAAGCTAACAGCGAATATGTCAAATTGCTCCTTCAAAAATTGTGAAAACAACACATCTACAATGCTAAAACAAACTGGAGATTCTTATTTTTGGCAAATAGTTAATATCATTTTATTGACGTGTTTGTTGTTTCGTAATAATAGTACTGACGTACAGTTATTTCTGTTCTGATTAATAGACTCGAATTTTTAATATTATGTTTTTTAAATATATTTTCGGTACTGAAAACAAAGATTGTAAAAAAGTATTTGCTGTATTTAATTATGAATTTATGAACACTGTAAATTGACCCTAGTAACATTCTTCTCATAATAAAAAACAAAGCAACTTTCCTCCACTGACGGTACCTTGTACATCATACAAGTCCAAGAGCCCGGTTCGCCTTACTGAAATGCTCAGTGAGGAATAAATGATGGATAGGTATTAACTTTAAAGTTTATCAAACGATTTTAAAAATACCTGTGAATTACTTGTCAAACGAAAATAACGGAAGAAAGGAGTTAAGTAAGTCGCGATCAATCTCTCTCTCAAGACATAATCAGAGTAATCAGCTGTCTCTCTCTCACATGCTGACTTGCAGTCCAGCTTCGTAAGCTTGTTTAAAAATGCGACTTTCGTACTGCACTTCGTACAGGTTCATAGTAAAATGCGCATAGTATGTAGGAATCAAATATGAATATCGTTCAATACGATTCAACTTTATTCTTTATTTGTTTGTGTGTCTTCATTAAATTTATGTATTTTTTTAACTCTTCAGTCAAGGATTTTTATAAATACTAAACGTACACCAAACATGTAGTAGCTCGTTTGTCTGTGTCTTTCTATTACATTAGATAATTACTAAACTAAAACCAAAACCTTTTTTAATAATGGTTTAAAATTCTTTAATTATTATTCATAAGATGATTTCTAGACAATCATGATAATATATTCAGTAACAACTCGCTTATAATTTCCCATTTTAAAATAAGTAGATATAAATACCTGCATAACAATACTCCCAAGTTTTCTGTTTTCCTAGATTGCGTCTGAATACGTCATTGCCTGACGTACAACATGTTATTCTTTGTCTAGCATTATAATTAAATATGTTTTATCCTTGTCATGTTCACGTAACAAATTAAATTTACATAAAAAGCGATTTAAATGTATTACGTGAATTATACTTTAGACACGAAGCACAGGATTTAATTTTAAATATTTTATTTTCAACAAACTTCGTTGCCATGTCAAGCAAGTCACGAGTTTTTACAATCTTATGTTTTTATGGTATGGTCTACTTTAGATTAACACAATTTTACTGATAGTACTATACGATATTAAAAATATACATTTTTTTACAATTCAGATAATAATTTGTTTAAATTTTACAGAAGATTGTGAATCTAATTCTTTATTTGTGATCGAAGGAAATAATCATCTAGCCTATTGTAACTCGAACTCGTTATTTTTGTATTTTCAGCCCATTCATATTCCCGTTCGAGTGCCGACATTTGCTCTTCTACGTGGTATCATTCGACCGTGACCGCGCGCTGCAGCGCCTGATCGAGGCGGGCGGCGAGCGCGGCGGCGCCGCCGCGGCGGGCGCCGGCGCCGACAACGAGCGGGTCGCGCCCCGGCTCGACCGGCGCAAGCGCACTGTGCAACGACAAAACGTTCTACGACAAGCCGAACACGTGATGCACGAGTTTGCACATTCGAAATCATTGTTAGAAATACAGTACGAGAACGAAGTTGGCACCGGTCTCGGGCCTACATTAGAATTCTACGCCCTCGTTTCACAGGAGCTACAACGCGCTGACCTAGATCTTTGGCATGGCAGCGAAAACTTTAAACAGAAACCGACATCGTTCGGAGGAGAAATTGTTAAAAATCAAACTCCAGTGGTGACGGACCGTTCGTCCGACACCGCCGCACGACTTGCCTCTTCAGTCCGCGATGCTTTGAATCTTAATGAGGAACGTGCTGCAGAGCCGTCTGATCTTGAAAAGGAAACGTTGATCCCGTCACCGGCGCCAGATGCGACTTACGTGTCATGGCCATGCGGTCTGTTCCCGCAGGCTATTGGCAGGAACGCAAGAGCGTCTCACTTGTCACGAGTCAAGGCTAAATTCCGTTTCCTTGGGAAGTTTATGGCTAAAGCTGTTATGGATTCAAGAATGGTGAGTTTATTCAGTATTATTATCCAAACGCTTGATTTTATTAAAGTAGTGAATTGACAAAATAATAGTTTAATGGCTCCTTGGTTGCTGCTCTGTGAGAGAAAGAAAAATATACTGTACCAGCTGCTTATTTTCCTGTGCAGGCTGTAAGAGTCTGCTAAAGAAAAAGATTATACAAGGAAATAGTATTGATGACAAGATTAGGAAACTGATGTGGTATTGAAAAGGCAATGTCATTAAGATGAGAGTGGATTTTGTAAGTTAGTTTATATGTGGAGAGTAAACTCAGGAACCACTGTACATTATTCCAGATGGACATAGGCATATGTATTATGTATTCAACCTGGGCGAAGTCTGTACGAGCCGGTAGTATGAAATAAAAAACCACCAAAACACCATTCGGTCTAAAAACAAAAAGAGATCTCTTTCACAGGTTACAAATAATGTACCGATTACAATATAGAATTTCTCGCGCTAATGTTGCCAATACAACATAATCTAATACTTTCTAATTTCTCTTTGCTATCTGTAAGCTTAAATATTTATTACTTGAAGTGGCATCAATGTGTGATTTTGTTACACTTTAATTCTCTGTCCTCCAATGCAAATGTTTTTATATACATTTGTTAATAGTTCGTTTTTCAGTTATTATGTAACTTCTGAAAAGTTGATTTCTCATTCCACAATATTATTTTGAGGGCCTGAGAGAATGGGTTATAGGTACGCAGGTAGCGCTGTAGTCAAAGTTATTAACAATTTCTGTATACTAGAAGACGTCCTGTAGTCGAAATTCGACCGTAAATACAAAATTATAATATAAACTCTTTGGCGACAATCTCTATCTTGTGCGAATGTTTGATCCAAGGAGGATATATGTGATCACAAACTATTGAGTTTAAAATTGAGTCTTTTTGACATGGAAGTATGAACGTAAACAATGAGTGATTTATTTAATTTATTTCTAATGAATATTATATAAAAAAATATTAGCTTTCTCTTGTCCTTCTCCATATAAACTTTGTACCAAATTTCACACTGTTCCGTCCGCGCAATTTTCTTAAAAAGGGAACCATTGTTTTTGCTTCATATTTTAATATATAGATAACTCGAGTGATACTGTGAGGCACAGCTAATATATCATATTATAAAGTAATAAATTATTTTTCGTTCTTGTTTATAATGATCAAAGCAGTTGCATTTATGTGTTTTTAAAAATATTCTTTTATTAGAATTTAATAAGTCTGTTAGGGGCTCCATTAGACAAGGTCTGATGCATTGACTTGGATCTATGATAAGAATGAATGTCAGTGTAAAAGAAATATTACAGCACAGTCTTGTCAACCACAATTTATTATTTGAATTCTTAATAACTCTTGGATTTACGTAAATTAGACCTTTTGCACTTTTAATACAATGTTTATTATCACGGCTAAAGATATAACGCGTAACAAAGCCAAGACGAAAGTAAAAGAGAATAGGGTATGTACATGTATTTTTTTATATTTTTCATTTTAATACATATCTTCACACTATCCCTAACGGGGTAGTCAGGGAGGACGGGGCGCCAAGCAATTTTAATACCTCATTAAATAATCATAAAATACCTGACGGACTTGGGCACTTTCAACATTAGTTTCAACATTATTAGTTGCAAAAAAATTGAGCAATGGTGAGTAGGATGAGCCGATATTTGGGCTCCACGGTGCGATGTACGATGTGTTGGCGGCGACAGGTGGACATACCGCTGTCGGTGTCGATGTACCGGTGGCTGGTGGGCGAGGAGCGCTGGCTGAGCCTGAGCGACGTGCGGCACGTGGCGCCCGAGCTGTGGCGCTCGCTGTGCCGCCTGCGCGCCGTGGCCGAGCGCGCCGCCGGGCTCGCCGCCGACGCGCGCCACACGCCCGACCAGAGGCACCACATGGTCAGTACCGACCTATACTCTCACTCATTCTCACCACTATCGACCTACGTACACTCATTAACCATATATTTTGCCTAGTTATGTGCGCGTGCAAGCGGAATCTTATCGATAATAAACAAAAATATCGATAATAATAAAAATAAAAATTTGTAGAAATAGCGACAACCACGCGATCACTATGCGACCATCTATGACGATTGCGTGTCTATCGCGCCATGCTATCCGTAAAAAGCACTGTTCGCGATAGATTTAGCGCCACTACAAATTACATTAAACAAATTCTCGTTGTGACAGCAGATATTGCGCGATATTTGGCTGTCGTATGCTGACTGTAAGTTAGGTAATAAGCGTGCTGGTTGCGGGTGACTCGCGCGCAGGGTAAAGGTCGTTCATTCAATTATTAAATTTAAAACGTATTAAAAACTTCATTATATCGTTTTATTTTCATTTTTTATAATCTTGTCGTGAACATCGACACAAACTCTGTACATCACTACACGTTGCCATAGACATAAATTATGTGCAAGGGAACGCACCACATTCTGACACGCTTTATTACCGCGCTTGCAGCGACATATTGGTCACTGTTTAGTGAGCCGTGAGTGAGAAATCTCTAATCTACGGTTTATCGTGTTCTTGCTCTTAATTAGGTGTTGGTGAAAGAATTTGTTTGTTGATTTCTGACTTTCCAATGGTTAAAAAAACAGCTCTACACAAAACTTTTTTTTGAAAACCAAACTAACAGCTGACTTTGAATTTCATTAATATCGAAAACATCATAAATGGATATAGGTTTGGCTCCCAAGAATTACTTAAAAAATAACAATGATCAATTGTCAAAACTGAAACCAGTAGTATATAATCTAAAGCTTATCCTCAAAGCAAAATACTTTACGCTAGTAACTAATTCGTCTGTGAACAAAATTATTTCAATTGAATTACGATGCTGTTACTTGCAGGATGTCAGTTTTAACATAGAAACGTTAAAATTGGCCTTATTATAAATTTATATGTAAATTGCATGTTATGTTTTATGCTGTAATTTATTTGTATGCTGTATATTAATTTATAATTTACGCGTAAACTGTTTCATTTTTATATTAATAGTAGCTATATACATGTGATATATAGGCTATATTTACAATGACCACCAATTTCACCAACTTAGTTCTATTGTGATATAATCGTCATCAAAGTTTCATTTCGGCAAAGAACCACAGGATATATAATAAAAAAACGCTTAACGGCTAACGGTTTTAGTTTTATCACCGATTAATTAATTACTAGCATAAAGTGTATTTAGCGTAATAAAAGAACAAAATAAAGAAATAACTGCAATCATAGTCACATGTGCCTTGGTTCACATTTCAAAGATAACCGTTCCAAGTCAATAAAAATATGTGCAGTGGACTTCTTTCTAGTACAATATTGACGTGCCTAGTATTTTAATACGTATTTCAAGTTCGAATGGTATGTTTCGTAAGCTTACAGAATAACATGTACTTATATGAAACATTTTTAAAAATATGAAAATTAATTGTTTTTTGTTTTTATTGTAACAGATAAGTGCTCTCGAGTTAGATGGTTGTCCCATCGAAGAATTAGGCTTGGACTTTATCCTGCCAGGTGACGGATGTACAGAACTGAGGCGAGGTGGACGTGATCTACCCGTTACTGCACATAACCTACAGAGTTACATCGGTCTTGTAACACACTGGCTGTTATATGAAGGCAAGTTAACTAATAGCATTTTTAGACCATGCCTTAATATATACTTGTTTTACATTACTATTACTTCATACTATTATTTACACTACTATTCTATGTTAAAGTAGCGTTATAATATTCTAAGTTTATTTTAACAGGGGTAATCAGGCAAATGGAGGCATTCAGAGAAGGTTTTGAATCAGTATTCCCATTAACCAATTTGAAGATATTCTATCCTGAAGAGTTGGAGCAAGTATTTTGTGGTAGCCCATCAGGTAAGTGTCATTTTTAAAATTTAATCCAAACAAAAATACAAAATTTTCAAGAATATTTTTTAATTTGTTAAAATGTAGTTTATATTTTATTGAGAAGTATGATGTGATGGTAATAAAATTAGTTATGTAAAGATAAATCAATGTTTGTTCTTTGTGATAACACTGGCACTGTTCCAATATAATTTTGTCATGAATCAGTATGTATATTTGTAAAAAGCATCAACTATTTCTAGTTCATGTAGTTTAATTTGGTTAGTAAAAGTTGTGTTCATTTGGTATTGTTATTTAGGTGGTCGCGATCAGCGTTGGGACCCACGTATGTTGGCGGAATGCATTCGTCCGGACCACGGCTATACGGCCGAGTCGCGCGCCATACGCATGCTCATTGACATATTAGCTTCATACAACCGTGAAGAGCAGCGGTTGTTCTTGCAGTTCGTGACAGGAAGTCCGCGTTTGCCAACAGGAGGCAAGTTGTATTTAAATATTATATCCCTTAGTACTTAGCAGTAATTTACTTCACGTGACCATGTGGGTCAGCGTTCTCATTGATAGATCATACTTATAGCAGACTGATTCCGTTTTATACCTCTGTAGAATTATAGACCTGCAATGAGTTACTCACAAAGTATGTTACCCGCATGTTGCAATGGCCTACAATAGGACAGGGGAGGGCAAAACAATAGGGAGGACATTCCCAACTACTGTTCTAGCACTGTTTATAATTTATTTTCTGTTTACTTTTTTTTGAATCCTCTAAAGTGAGAGCGCAGCTGACTCCATTAGGCTAAATATTATTATGGACCATTTGCTATATATACATTACGCTAAGTAAAAAAAAAACAAGTTATAAATATTTTCATCTGTTGTTGTACAGGTTTCAAAGCACTGAACCCACCATTGACAGTTGTCCGCAAATCCTTGGAATCGTCTCTTGACCCCGACGAATATTTGCCGTCGGTGATGACTTGCGTAAATTACCTCAAGCTGCCAGACTACAGTAGCGCAGAAGTGATGCGCGCCAAGCTTCGCCTTGCCGCCTCAGAGGGGCAGCACTCGTTCCACTTGTCGTGAACATCTAACTGCTCCATCTGCTGTGATTACTACCCCTCTAATGTATACATGTGTGAATGTGGTTAGTGATATATATAAATGTGTTATGTTAGGCGGCGGTGCGCATGCTCCGAACTCCAAACTACTACTGTTTATGTGCAATCAGAGTGAATTTATTTTCCGAATGTAATGGACACTTAATAGTGCTGTACGTTCCTTCAATACTTTTGTTTTTCTTTCGATTCATTTTAATTTACATAAATGTGTTTATAGTAATTATATTTTGTGTTAATTTAATGTGATAGCTTTGTATATTTTACTTTTACTTTAGAGACTGTTGATTCTCGATAATGTAGTTATTTGGTGTAAGTACTGTGGTTCGTGCAGAGTGCGGCGCCCGCGTTGTACTACCTACGGACAACGCCTCACCACCATCACTCATGAGTAATTATGTTGTTGAAGCTATATCTGAAGGACCATGGAGATCAATCAGGAGTCCCTAAGGGTTATCATAGCATTTATTACCAAACGTATCTTTTCGATAAAGTTTAAGTATCATTAAAGAGTAAAAGAAAAAGTGCAAAATTTAATATGTAACATTTCAATAAAACATATAAACAACATTGACCCCTTATGAGTTTTTATCATTTTAATCCATAATATATAGAGTACATACATATAAAACAAATAAAAATTTGATTGTATAAAATGTTATTCTGTTCAAAAATGTATATTCATTATAAGGGCAGCAGAGTTGTAACTGATACTATCATTGCTTCCAACCAACATTCAGAATCAACCTGTTGAAGTTAAAGATACAGTAATATCTATGTCACTACATATGTGAAGTCTTTTATGTAGAACAATTTGTTGTTCCGTAATATTTATTAAGCATGGAAAATAACTCATAAAAATTGTTTGTGAAAAAGTAGCAATGAATCTATTTTCAGACATGTATTTAAAAGAAACACTGTGTGCCATTTGAATTTTATTTACATTAAATACCTAACATCACAATTATAACCACCACACTTATACACCAACATGTTTTACAGTTTTTGAGCACTTAAACAACTAAGTAATTATATGTAAACAAGGATATTTCATTATTTTTTAAACAAAAAAAATTCTTTAAACATACATTTCATTTAATGTACTGTGTAATGTAAAATTGTTTTTTAAACTAACAACTTGTCTTGCAAGTAATAAAAAATTGCAGCTACAGATTTCCTATAATTTAGTAACAATATGATTACTGCAGTAAACAAATTTCATTTGTCTGTGGGACTTAGTACTGGTAAGCAAATAATAGGAATTGAGAGCATAACAACAAAACCAACATGGAAATGAATAAAATATATCACTTATAAAACTAGTCACTTAGGTACACATTTCATTCCTGAGTATAACCTACATAAATGATAAAGTGTGATTTATATCCATTAATTACAATAGAGTTATCTAAATATTGTAGTCATGTTACTTTGAAATATGGAAGAGACTTACAGTACCATTGCAATCCAACCAAGTATAAGGCAGGAGCCTCCGATAGGAGTGAGTCGACGGAGACTATGGTCACCAGTGAATGCATGATAGTAACATGTTCCAGAGAACAAACTCATACCAGCTATGAAAAATGCACCAGCCTGCAAAAGTAAGTAAGTAATTGTAACAAATGTAAGTTGATAAGTACAAAATAAGATTTTCTTATACCCCTACCAGGCAAAAAATACTATTAGTAAAAAATAGATTGTCATGAAATGGCAAGTGATTATAGTTACTGGTATTCAATTGTAATTTTAGCACTAGTCCCTAGGAAAATGAAGAGTTGCAAATGCTTAGGATTACTAAAATAAACTTACAATAAAAGGTCTTCTACAGAGAGGTACAGTAACTAAGGCAAGAGTATGTAGGAAATGAAATCGATTAGCAGTTTCAAATATCTTTTTCAAATCCTCTTTAGACTCTGTTTCAGGGAATGTTCGGTGTGCACCCATAGCTCCAAGCACAACAGCAGCAGCACCGCTGATTCCTGCTAACCTTACAAAAGGCCCGCTTTCTTGTGCTAATTGCCAAAGAGGCATTTTTACTATAATAGGCGTTTGTGATGGGCTTACAGATTTTGCTTTAAAAACTCCCTGTAAAAAAAAAGGAGAATGAAATTTATGTACTGCTGTCCTCAATTTATTATATAAATTAATTGTAAAAATGTGAGATGTAAATAATATAGCAAGTAGCTACTTCTAACTTACGATATGGCGTAAGAAATTCATAGTGCCATCCGTCACCGTGTTTATCATAAGAGTATCAGCCCAGTTTACCATACCTTTTGGTCTATCAAAACAAATGTTTTAAATTCAAGACAACAATCTCCACCGGTGGACACTTTTGTTTTTGAGCCACAAACTAGTTGTGGTATATTTGAATGCGATTAATTAGAATGGTATTTGAAACGTAATGATTGTATTCTCTGATGAAAAGTAGTAGTCATAGATAATGTAGTAGTAGCCACAGAGGACTTTAGTGTATGTAGTAGCTTTTTTCTCTTTTTTTTTTAGTTCATGGCATGGCGCACAGATCTATAAAGTACATAGCTTTTGGCGGGATTTTATAGGGAGCAGTTGGGCGTTTATTTTAATTATTTGCAAATTGTTAGTGGCGGGTATTATGACGTAAAATTGGCGTAGTTTTGCGTTATTGTGAAATTCTTGAAATAAGTACTAATTTAGTAGCGCGACGTTGAGACTATTATAGATGGCATAGTCCACCTCAGTGGAGCCCATTAGAAAGACTGCCCCAATATATTTCTCGCCAGAAACTCCAAGAGACATTGAAATGTATTACGTCGACGTTTTAATGAAATAATGTGAAGAATTTATCTATTTACTACTGAAGACATCGGTGTTATGGGCACAGAAAGAACCTTTTACTTCCCTCCTGAGGGAGAACCGTACTAAAAAAAAATAATAAGTAGAATCCGCATGAAGCACATTCTAAGTAAATTCATTTTCTTATCCTCCTCATCATCACTCCTCCAGTAAAGTGATAGTAGGCTTTACTGAAGCTATAAAGGACTTCTTGGAACAGCGTGAGAACTTCAGCTACACATGTTTATTTAGATCTACTTCATTATTTTCACTTACACAGAACTTTAAAACACAATATATTATTACTTTTGTACTTTAAAACTCCCAAAATTGTAAAAAGAATCTGAATAAAATGACAATCTCACTTCTGTCGTTCCCGCCAAAAAGTCTAGTAGTAGCTTTTTTTATGGCGTGGTACAAGATAGTAGCTTTAGTAGTAGCTATAGTAGTAGCTTAGGTATTTTGTTTCCTAAGTCATTGTTTTGGTAGTGCGTATCACAGAGTATATCATATGTAGGTATGAAATGGTTCTACCCAGGAGGGCACATTTTGAATGTCATCAATTTCAATAGAACATCAGCGCTACTATGATAAATAAAAAAATTGGTGTTATTAAAAACAGCCATTTTGATCTCTTCAAAATCACATTGTTAAATGGCAAATACATGACATTTTGGCGGGCATTGGAGAAGTGAAGTTGGCATTTTATTTACATTTTCTATTTTTGGGTTTTTGTGTGTTTTAGTGTATAAAAGTGATAGTACATTGTACGTTAAAGTTCTGTGCAAATGCTGAGAATTGGAGTTTGAATTAATATGTGCAACTGAAGTTTTTGCGTTTTTCTACCTACTATCACTTTACTGAAAAGTGTTAATGATTTAGTAAAAAGAAGACCATGCAATGAATGCAATAAATGAAAATGGGAGAAATGGTTCTAATAAAGATGAAACTAGTTGCCATTACATGAAAGAAAAGAAGAAGGGTAATTGTCAATTGATTTCCTACGTTTCTGTGCGTTTATGCGATTTCTACGGTTTTTCGTTGCTTTTATTTAAATTCAGTAATGTTGTTTTTTCTAAATCAAAGAAAATTTAATGAAATGTTTTGTTGGCACAAGTGTTAATGTGAATATTTATAGCTGGCGCAGATCAATAAAAAGAATACTCGAAGGTGAAATTGTGTATAATGGTGAAGACATACAAAAAAGGACGCTCAGATTTACCTCAATAAACATAATCATTTAAGTATACTCCTTAGGTGGAAAACCCATCGCGTACATCTTTGCTTTTGTGTAACTAAGTACCTACAGTATATAATATTTCCGAAATATACTGTATATTTTTTATTTAATAAACAAACATTTTTGAATTTCATGTTTTTTTTTTAATTTTACGAACTGCTCAACGAATCACTCAATAAGTTGTCCCAAATTTCAGTTTCAATGAAGTTAAAACATTGATGGCGATCGACGATTCTTCCGTATAAAGTTCTTTTTGCATAGACAAACCGTTGGTCACCATCAACAACCACCAAGTAGTGTCTTGTTCGGAACGTGTAAGATATATATATAATTAAGTACGCACCTATACCAATACACATACATGCACTTTAGTTCACGTGTAAAACTAGATGGCATTACTTTCCAGACATATCGATTTAACTGTTGGTTGCCATTCTTTTTCCTATTTATAATGACCTTACTCTGTGTATTGGGTTCTACCAATAAATATATAAATTCTTCATATCATTTCATTAAGCAGATCATTCATTTACAAGTATCAAAACATGAAAAGATCAAAAGATAACATTGACGTATGACATAAGAATAGAAAGAAAGAATGCAAAAAACAAAACGAAAGAAAACGAAAACGAAAGAAAGAGAAAGAACAAACAGATTATAACCAAGAAGAAAGAGATACAACCCAAGAGTCCGCATGCGACAGCCAAATATCGTGCGGCATCCCATCTCTTTCTATTATAGGCTTACATCATGTATTTCTTTCAATCTAACAATTCGTGACGTGTGTTTTTGTGAATATTTCAAAGTTGTTCAATATAATGAATGTATTATGGCCACCTAATTAGACTGTGACAAATTCGTAGTGAACATCTTGCTCAGCTCGCATTTCAGCCGAAAGTGCGCAGTCCTGTATAGTGGACGAACACTGTCTTGAAAAATTAAAATTTTAAAAAATTGTAAATTTTATAAACCGAACGCAAAATAAAAACAACTTTAATTTTTAGCAATACATAACAGCTGGTAATCATAATTTGGTTGGGACCGCATGTCAACAACAACTGCACAAAAAGCGTAATTATACTATGTTTTCACGTTGGCTGTATTGTGCACGTACTCAACTCCATTTGCTGTTCTGTTTCTATATATTACATAGTACTCTGATCATAACCAATGGTGTCAACTTGTACATTTCGGCAATTGTATTTGATTCACAACTGTAACGTTAATTTTAATGCAGACTGCATATAAAGTTCTTGTTATGCTGTTAATACTAACCTTTAAATTACTTTCTTTGCCGTTTAATTGATTATTTTGCTTATTGTTTATCTATTTATATTAAATGAATAAAAATACATTGAACATTTTTTATGTATTTTTTCTAATAATCCAAAATTCATTGGGGAGTGAGTACATACCAAATATCAACAACGATGTCGAGTTGCACAGCATTACTATCGATAATTACTGGACATCACTAATTTAATGTTGGTAGGTTGGCACACACTGTTTTTTTTCACCGCTGTGGTAGTAATTTGCGGTCTAACATAACTAGCAAAAATTGTTGTTTTATGTGACGTCTTAAAACGTAGTGTTTATATTATCTTTGCTCTCTTTGGTTGGAGTGGTATGTCCATGGTCGATGAAAGACACTAACCGAATTTATAAACGATTTATCTTGAGCGGAAAGGTAAAGGAATCTTTGCTATAACAGTCGGTCTTCAGTAATGAATTTAAAGATAGTAATATTTCATAAAAATTAAAAACACAACATCGCTCTACTAAGAAACACTTATTTTAACAATTACGTATATTGTACAACAGCGTGGATATTTAAGACGTAAAACTGCGCTTAATTTTACGTCACACTGAAAACAATTTCCAAGTAATTAATATCAACACCTCTTTCAATTATGATATAAAATCTTAGTATTTACTTTAAAACTTTTTGTAGACACTTACATACTTATTTGCTATAATAGATTAGGCAATGCTTAATTTAGGAGGGAGGTTGTAGGGAGACGTGAAATGTTTACGAATTTCTGAGCAAACTATTCTGTCAAGGTTAGAGGAATGGGACGTAAGCGGGCGGCACGTTAACGTCACGTATTAGACTTAAAAGTGATGTACTCGTAGATATTATATATATCGATAAGTACAAGAATTATTTTCATAAGCTTATTTTACAAATAGAAATAATATAATATATATATATTTACATCCTGTAACTTATTGTGCGTCCATTATGGGCTTTTTTGCATATAATGTGACGTTCACCTGGTTATGCCGTCCGGTATACGGACGCCAAATAAGTGAGTGTTTGCGATGACCTCCACTAGTCCTACTGACTACAGCAATATCAAAATAAAAAATAAAAAAAGGACGTCGTTTATCTTACCATCTGGCTGTAGTGAATATTTTCGTAGTTCCGCTTGTTTCCGTTGCAAATTACAGTGGCTCTCTCGTCGCAAACAATACTTTCATGGTTAGCTTTTTTTGACGTCCACACTTTGTCGAGAACGTGATGCGACGTTGCCAAACCGTATTTTATGTCATACGAGTATTTTGCTTTTAATTTTTAATTCTATCATTCCGTTTGATATTCGCGATAAGCGCGGCACGTCTATTTCACGTTAGAAGCGACGTCCGTCTTCTATTTTATTTGAGAAAATGTTAAATAAATGCTGTCGTTATAGTGCAAGGATACTTAAGTTAATCCCAGGCACTACAGTTAAGATTTTAATCACGGATTAAGTCAATTTATGAAATGTTTTATTATGTCTATGGCGTATTGATCTGTATGGCGTACTGTATGTACAATAAAATCTACTTAATTTGTAATGATTCTGGAGTAGGTACATAATTGAAGACTAGCGTGAAGTTTTTATTCCTTTATTTGTCAACATCGCCATTTCTTATTACGGCTTACGTTGTATTTTAGTACCTAATAGTAATCGTTATAAATTATATTAGATATAATTCGTATTTTAGTAGTTAGAAGTATTGTAGTTCGTTCCAAATCAATTTATTAACGTTTTAAAATACTTTCATGTTTATCTCCGTTCGACTTCATTGTAAGTGAATTTCATTATACCAACTTATTACGAACCTACTGACTATGGTATGAGATTTGAAAGAAGTATGTAAGGACCACGACGCTTGGCGCTCCGTCCTCTTTGACTATCTCGATAGGGATACAGCGTGAGGGTATGTATGTATGTATATAATGATTATGGTCTATTTGTTTAGGTTTAGCTATTCAAATTGTTTAAGTTCGTTTAATCACTCACATGAAACAGAGATCCCGCCAGAGAGTTTTCTGTTTACTTAAGGCTTTTTCTTGACTCTTTTTGTCGTGTGTTTTCTAAATAGAATAATTTCTTAAAGAGAAACAATATAGATACCTACTCATACTATTGACAAGAATTTGGTTTTTAAATTACGTGTTATACACACTGAATTGTTCTAATTCTGCAATGTAGTGACTCCATCTCATTAGTGCTATTGATTATATAAGTCAGTTTATTGAAATTAAGATACCTAAGTTTTTCATTTGTTTCACTTTTAGTCTGGTTCACAAGATAAAAAAACGTGATAATTCTTTCTACAGTTAGTTTGGATTATAATAACATCAAGATTTTGGATTTATAATAACATCAAAAAACATATGCGAAAGTTTCAAACGTGCAAATAAACAATTGCCAAAGTTATTAACAATTATAAACGCCAAAAAAGGGGTCCAATTTTTGGGAAATAACAAAAAAAATATACATTTTTCAGAAGTTTTGTAGGTAATAATATGTACGTTGTACGTCTATCAAATGTGCTAAAATTAAAAAGCTGTAAAAAATGCCAAATCAATGTGCAACAACATAAAGTCAATTAATTTGGTGGGCTTGGCACCGACTTCAGTAACTGTCAAATTTAATTATATAGGTATGTGTATCGTATTTATAAAGTTATTTTAATTGTACTTGAGTTTTGATTAATAAAGAATAGTTATTTTATACTTTTCAGTGTTTTTTTTGAAGGCGGTTTAACTTTTTTTAATAAAAATTTTTAGTCTAAAAAAAATATGAGTAGGTACTTTATATATTTGAGACTTGTTTAAAACAAATTGTTTATGTCATTAAAAAATTGCACCAAACCAAGCCCACCAAACTAATAGACTTTCTATTGTTGCACATTGATTTGGTACCGACTTCAATAAGTCCAAGCTCCAATATCGGTGAAATTTAAATGGGACTACCTCTAAAATATTACCTACCAAACGCAAAAAGAATTTACGAAATCGGTACATAAATGACGGAGTTATGAGGTAACAAACATACAAAAAAAAAAACAACATACAGACGAATTGAGAACCTCCTTCTTTTTTTGAAGTCGGTTAATGACTAAGTATCGTAGAAAATGGCTAGAAATGTGATTATTTTTAAAGTATATTACAAGGGATTATGCTTAATTGTGATAGTATGCAGAGATACGTACTAACTTATAGTGGCACGCATAAATACAGACGTCAGATCGTCTCAAAACATTCATGTGTTCATACCGCAAGATATTTGAAATCCGCTATTTTGTAACGTAATGATTTTAATATGGTTATGTTTTCTCGTTAGTGCACTGAGTGTAGTTTAAGCTCAGATTTATCTTTTGAACGGACTGTTGATTGTATTTCAAATATTATTTCATTTTTACATATATTATGGACGTCAAGTTACTGCAAATTATTCACATCGCACGTAATTTGACGTCCATATATTAATTTGTAACGTCATAATTCGATTCTATAATTTTGTTAAGTTTTCTCATTAGTACATTGAGTGTACTGTAGTGTAGTGTGTGTGAGTTGGGCTTTGTTTTTTTGAACACTATTGATTTTATTTCAAAATATCATTTTGTTCATATATATATGGATGTCAGGTTACCATAAATAATTCACATCGAACGATATTTGACGTCCGTATAACAATTTGTAACATAATGATATAGGTAATTCTATTATGTATTTTATTTTGTTTTTTCGTTAGTGCACTGAGTGTAGTTTACGTACAATTTTGTATTTTTGAACATACTCTTAATTTTTATTACAAATATTATTAACTTTTTACAGACTTGGATTTCACATTATTGTAAATTATTCACACTGTACCTACGTAATTTGACGTCTATATATTAATTTGTAACATATCGATGTCATTTAATAATTTTGTTTAGTTTTCTCTTTAGTGCACTGAGTGTGATTCAGTTTAACATTGTTTTTGAACAAACTATTGATTTCATTTTAAAAATCGTAAGTTTTTATGTATATGGACGTCAAGTTACCGTAAATTATTCACATCGCATGGTATTTGACGTCAGTATAATGGTTTCTAACATAATGATACGATTCTATAATTTTATTTCGTACTAGCTTTTGCCCGCGACTTTGTTTGAGTATAATTTATAGCCTATGTGTTATTCAGATGTATAAGCTATATTATACTAAAGTTTCATCAAAATTCGTTGAATAGTTTTTGCGTGAAAGAGTAACAAACATCCATACATCCATTCTCATGAACTCATTTCTACTCATTTATAATTGTTAGTAGGATATTGTTACGTTTTTATGTATATGGACGTCAGGTTACCGGAAGTTATTCACACCACACGATATTTAACGTCCATATAATAATTTGTAAAGTAATGACACGATTCTATAATTTCATTTTGTATTCTCGTTAGTGCATTGAGTGTAAAATTCGACTTTGTCTTTTTCAACAGACTCAATTTTATTACAAATATTTAATAACTTTATATAAATATGGACGTAGGGTTACCCTAAATTATATATGTCGCATGATATTTAGCTTCCGAATAATAATTTATAATGTAATACGATACGATTCTATAATTTTATTTTCTGGGTGTCCAAGCAGAAAGGGTCCAGTGGTCAACATTTAGTTTCCGAGATATACGCAGTTTTGTAAAGTTGGGTGAAAAAATGGCATTTCGCGATTTTAATTGATTAATAATGAATGCTCAATTATCTACAAGTTGCTATAGTAAATGACTTTATAAGATGTTTCTAAGTAGAAACAAACTAGAAGTGTGTTTTTTTTTAATCAAACTTTAGAAGTGCGTTTTCTCAAAACAAGTTTTTTCAGTTTCAACTTTAAATGTTTGATAAAAAAAATATATGCCAGTTATTGATTATTTTTTTAATCCTTATTATCAATTGAGTATTCTTACTAATTGACTAGTCTTAACTCAATACTCCACTACTGGACCCATTTTGTTTGATCGCCCACATTTAAATACCTCAACATTGTAACTAGATTGTAACTAATATAATTAAGGTTTGGCAACGTCGCTTCAAAAAGAGGAGTTCAAATAATGTGGAATATGAACAAAATATAAAAATATATTGTAGAAGTCTGATGAGTAGTAATGTGGAAGGGAGTTCTCAATGTTAGCGCTGTGCTCGATGATATACGAATATTTGTATATTAATGTACAATATTTTTAGAGAAAAATAAATAGCACAGTGTAATCGAAATTGCTTTATTAACGATATGACCATGAATTAATTTGCCTAAATTAAGTGAAAGTAATGGACGTTACAATAATGCGAAATAAAAGGATGCCCAATAAGTACCGAGATTTATATATATATATATATAACCAAAACAAGATTCTTTATTTTGAAATAGTGACACAAAAAAATTCAAAATTTAGAATACAAATACAAATCAAATTACTTTAGGTAGTACGTGTTTTTCTTGATGTAAATTTTCTTATCATAAATTGTGGGTGCTCCGGGGCTAAAGCATTACAGCATATAGCAGCCACTCCCAGGTATGGAAAAATATTCCAAAAGCGAGCAACTGTGGTCAGCACTCAGTACCTACTACTTTAAATTAAAATGAAAAATTTGGTCATTGTATTAGTATTATTGTTAAGTTGAAAAAATCTAACGAATGTTTTTTATAGAAAATTGACACCACCAAGTCGTAAAAAAAAAGCACACAATTTATTTACCCACTCATTTATATAACAGTTTTATAAGGACAGGCATTCGTTTACAAATTTTACTACACCGTTGAATAGCGGGTTATATTATATACCTAATCTACTGTATAATATAGGGACAGTACTCTCAGAGTGAGGTGGCTGTAGCTTGCTGATCGACAGATGGACCAGGATGACATTACAGGGGTCCGTTTTTGTGATTTGGCTACGGAACCTTAAAATGTGCGCTTTTATTCATTTTAATTATTTTTTTTGTAGACTAATTTATTATATGCTAGCCGTACTCGCAATTTCGTTTGCATGGAAAATGTTATCGTGACTTTTCCGGTTAGCGTTTCTCTTTCTCTCCCTTAGACATAGATTTTGCATAAAAAGTAGCTTTTTTCTTTTTGTTACTACCATGGAGAATCCGCCATATTGGATTTATGACAATGTCACATACACAGAAACTTTCCCCTGCTAATTCCATTTCATTTGATACCCATATTGTTGTTGTTGTACAAAAAAATTACTTCCTTCAATGGAGTATCTGCCATATTGGATTTATTATGACGTCACAAATACAGAAACTGTTCCCTGTATTCCATTTCATTTGATACTTATATAACTTAGTCTTTTATTTTCTAGCACGAAGCATTCGCCATATTGGATTTATGATGACGTCACATATACAGAAACCTCCCAGTCGTGCGCACAACAACTCCCTAAAGTTTTATCGCAATCAGATAAATGGTATAGGAACGCATAGAAAACAAATGTACAAAGAAACATTCATCTGTAAAGAAACAGACAGACCGACTCGCATTTTTTGGAAAAGAGAAAAATTCATCATTAAATAAACAGACAGACAGACTTTCGCAGTTATAAAATTAGTACGGGTATCCGCTTTTATTTATCTTTATTGGTTTAAAATCTTAAATCATTAAATTTTCAATTTCAAAACAATAATTCAAAAATGTATGTAATAAATATTTTAATTCCCTAATTAAGTTTGTTACAATAGTAAAAGAGAAACAAGATATAATAATACTGAACTAGGTATATAATTTCTAAGAATGGAATTCATTATAAATTCTCATAATTAATGGAAAAGATATTGATATATCGATACGTTTCTTCGCATCCCTACTTACACCGAGCACCCACAATTTGTCATTTTAATTTTTTGATAAGAAAATTTACATCAAGAAAAACACGTACAACCTAAACTAATTTGATTTGTATTTCTATTCTAAATTAATGGATGAAAGGGCATAACTTTAGTATGCAGTTACAAAAATTATTATAGAAAAAAACGTATCCGTTTAAGAGTTATGACCGTTTTAATTTGCAAGTGTTATCCCCACCATTTCTCGTAAAATTGGGTTGATCGTGTACAGTTACAGATTTTAAATCTTACGTTTTTTTTTATTTTGTAATAATTTCGTCCCTTACTGAAATACAGCCTGAAAACCATTTTCGAAAATAATGCGTATACCCCAATGGGGGCTGTATTTCAGTAACGGATGAAATTATTACAAAATAATAAAAAACGTAAGATTTAAAATCTGTAACTGTACACGATCAACCCAATTTTACGAGAAATGGTGGGGATAACACTTGAAAATTAAAACGGTCATAACTCTTAAACGGATACGTTTTTTTCGATAATTCTTTTTGTAACTACATACTAAAGTTATGCCCTTTCATCCATTAAAGTAACTGTTCCGTTTTCATATACACCCTGTATATATTATATTATATTATTTCTATTTTTAAAATAAGCTTATGAAAATAATTCTTGTACTTATCGATATATATAACATCTACGAGTACATCACTTTTACGTCTAGTACGTGACGTTACCGTGCCACCCGCTTACGTCCCATTCTTCTAACCTTGACAGAATAGTTTGCTTAGAAATTCGTAAACATAGGGTGGTTTGTCTGTGATACTAAAGGAGCGCGCATTTGTCTCAATCAATGGCAGAAAATTGTGCCTTTTCATTTCCTGTCTTGAGGCTAATTTGTCTGTGTAGGGATGTATCTATATTTGATAGTTAATTTGGTCCATAGAGAAAATATTTGGTCATTTAGCTGTAGGTATAGAACTACTTACATAAAGCATAGTTAAATTACTTGTATTTTATTACAGGCTATATTAATTTTCGGTATATCTGGGGCGTACAGACGCCAAGAATTAGCCAACATAAATGTGAGCGATATCGAAAACAATGGGGACTTATTGCTTGTGAAGATACCCGACACAAAAACCAAAATCCCTCGTACGTTCACCATACATGGTGAGTTTTACGCAATTGTCATGAAGTATCAAACTCTAAGAATTACAAACGCAAAGAGTAACAGATTCTTTCAGAAGTACTAAAGCGGTAAATGCCTGCGGCTTGCTGCTTGCTTGCGGCTGCGTTTGGCGTTAACAAAATCGGTAGTGTACTACAATAAATAGTTTAGTTCTTACCACGTTCCTGAAATTGAAAATCCGGCTAGTTATACTGGCCACAGCTTTAGAAGAACATTTATAAGAACCTCTTGCAACATAATTATGAATTCCGAAGCCGATACATTACACTGAAATGCCACGGAGGATGGCGCTCTAATAATGTTGCAGAGGGTTATATTGAAGACTCGATGCACAATAAAATTGAAATAGGCGACAAGATATCAAAGTATAAATATAAATAATGGTGTGGAACCGCGACCTGCTACCTCATGCGAAAACGTCCAGCCACCGCCGCCGCCGCAGCAAGCTCCGCCGCCTCCGCCGTCACCGCCGCGCCGTCGTCGCCGACGTTTACGCTACTTTCTCCCGTTCAACATAATACGTGTGAAATTAATAATGTCAGTCAGTCAGTTTAGCAAACACTGTGAATTTCAATAATTGTTCAAATTTTACTATTAATTTGCAAGAGTAGTGACCTATCTGTATAACTTCTTATTCTTATTAAAAATAGTCTAATGGATAAGTTTCTTTCTACCTATTGTACTGTTTTCTCGCAAATGACTGTGTTGAAAAACTTAGTTTGTCTGTGTGAAAAACGTTTTATGACTCCTCTACTTCGTCTCGGGCTTACATTCGTCTACTCTTTTGTAAAAACCTATTAACCGCACTAGTATCATAAATAACCATTACAATATCATTTTGCGCGTGAGTTAAACTTACATTTACCACTTTTTTTAATGTGTGTGGGTTAAAACAATAATAAGTTCTTAAAAATAATATCACTTATAAAAAATCATGTCTTTATTGAAATTAAAATTAGGTATGTTCCATTGTCAACTAAAAAATATGCAAACATATTAAAAAAAAAATATAAAATAAGTATGTATTAAGAGAACATTATCACTTTTTCTTAAACAATCACTATGATTGTTGAGATGTTGTTGCAAATTTGTCCACTTTATCCTTCGGACAGCAAACACCCGCATATCTGGAATATAATTAGAAAAAAGTTCAGACGCATAAATAATAGATACACCACACTTATTTTAAAAAGAGCATTAATGTTATGATCTAGTAGTTAAATCGAAATTTGAAAAGGAATTCATTTAATTATTCATTATATTCATTCATTTAATTTCAGTAATATAGGTACAACACGGACCCACGGACCCTGAAAAAGAAGAACACCACATTGCATAATATAATTTACTACTGAAGCAATCAAAACTAGCCATCACCGATGCATCTATAAAAATATGACTTTCAGACACATTACACACTTAAACATTACAAAACTAAAAACCCGATCTTTTTGCGTTGTTCGCAGACTTCAGTCAGTCTTTCGTTTTCTATTTGGTCTGAAGATAAAAGTTGTACCGCGTACATTCAGCTTCACTTTACAAATCGGTAACAAGCATAATATGGCGAAGCAAAAAGGACGGTTATATGATTTTAACAGCGTATGGATATGGATACGCTCCAATTCGAGGAATTATTGTTATTTCGTCTTGTTCGCAAATTTAAATAAGTGACTATTTATTTAACAAAAACTTACAAAAACCCGACTGGGTTTCATTAGGTCCATGTTTATTAAACTGTCTTTATTAGTCTTCTACTCCCGTAGTATGGAACTGCATCAATTAATTATTTCGTTATTAAAAAATTGTTTTTGTTACACCTTACAATTTAGATTGGTAGGAAGTTTCGTTTCGACAATACATATATACGTACATACACGTAGTTTCCTATTTAGGGTGGCTTGCACCAACTAAACTCGATTTAAGGATTTGACATCTCGCTTGCACCAACTATTAAAAGGTTGGTGTAAGCGAGATATCAAATCCTTAATCGAGTTTAAATAGTTGGTGCAAGCCACCCTTATTAGAGTTACGTTACGGTTTACCGAAGAGGTCTAACTTTGCATAAGTGCATTCTGTTATTTAGTTATTACTGTTGTACAGATCGACTGCACTGTGTATCTATGCAGTTTTTCGCATGCACGCGCTTCGGTCGATCTGTACAGTGGGCTATTATCTAAAATTGGCAGACAGCGACAGCCATGCGATCATTGCGCGACCGGCGACTAATTGTAATTAAACATTGGTATCGTGTATGGCAATTGCGTGTCTATGGCACCATTATCGTAAAATGCACTTTTCGCGGTAGATTTAATGCCGCTTTACAAATTACATTATACAAATTCTCGTTTTGACAACAGATATCGCGCCATATTTGACTGTCTCAAGCTGACTGCAAGTTAGGTAATAAGCATGCAGGTCTACTACAGGTGCCGTACAGGAAGAATTCTCCACTCTCCACCGGTCGTAACGTGTATGGCCAACTTTAATAAACTTTATTTATTTTATGCCATATTACTTGGCCCTTTTAAGACCTCTACGAGAAAACAAGCATCTAACACACTGGTTTTACTTTCTTTGCCAGACTAGTTGATTTGTTTGATAACGATAACGCTTTTTAAAAATATGCTACCTTGTAGATACGGATTACGCGAACGTCATCCATATACTACCGTGTTATGTATTATGGTTTGGTACTACCAATTATCATATCTACCCATTAGAGATGGATATTTCCGGATGAAAAAATGTCCATAGTACATAGTATTATAGTATTATAGTAGTAAATCAGACAAGTATCCAATGGAGTGATAGGAAACGCAAATGAAAGAAAACAAGAAACAAATCGCACGCCGAGAGCCAATAGTGTAGATACTCTGCCGTCGGTCTAAATCTCAACAAGTTCACAGTGATGGAGAATGTACACCCTGACTCTAAACCTTTTAAATAGGCGTATTTAAAAGTAGTGTTTGTGTGTTTTAGTGATATGTTTGGTAAAACATACCGCTAAAAAACACGCCATACTGTGACTCATTGTATTATTATGAAAGTTGAGAATAAAACGATAATTCTCTTTGAGGAACTCACCCGTTGACTGAACAATGTGCATATCTGTAGACTTGCGCGGGGATGCTTTTTGCTGCTTCACATCTCGTCAGGTAGACACAAGAGCCAAGTACTCCTGAAGCACCATTCAGCTCGTTCGCACATTCTTCGTCGCCGTCCGTATTCTTAGGGGCCTGTGCATAAATGAAGACTGTGACAGTAAGTCCTTTATTAATTAGTCATCATAACACGCACATAAAGAAATTAATGGCGTCTAAGATCTACTGTCTAGCTGTATTGCTGACTCGATAACATATAGATAATTACAGGGAAAGGGAATACTCATGTCTATCGTTATCAAACACAAGCCTTTCAGGACATTAAGTTTTTCATTTATTAATAATAACAAATAAATTTCGAAATTATTATTCCTAAGGTCTAAGGATGACAGCGCATGTGGTCTGCGCTGACGTGGCACTGCGAGGGTGCAGGGGGGGCTTTATTACTGAAAGAGAAGTGCTTCGGCACAACGTGAGAGGGGCTCCGATGAACCCCTTGACAATGCGCCGAAGACGACCATCGCAGCAGTTTTGATGAGTAAAAGCCACGCATAAACCAGATTTTTCCCTAGGGGACTCGGTATCTGTGTGGAGAAATCTCCTGCGTAATTAAAAATTAAAGGTATTGGTTTGAAAGAGTAAATAAAATTAAAAATACTAAACGCTATTAAATATTTTTATATATTAAATTTATAAAAATATTTAGCAAAATTTTAGCAAATTATATTATACCTACCTACTGTAAAGGATCGCTACTACTAACAATGACAACACATTCAAAATTTTATTACAAATTTTAAAGTAAGAAAATATTTATATCTGTTATAAATATAAAACTGTAGCCCATAATAGAAATATACGTTTTTTAATAAAATTTAATAAAATAATTCGTTGGGAAGCATTTAGACGGTGTCTTATACTCAGTTTTTTTCATCATATCAAGCAGGATGACATTAGTACCAAGCGTTAAAATTTTTTAACAACTCGGCAATTTAAACTCGAACAAGCCGTGCGTCAACTTTGCCCTACGACCATATATATTTAAGGCAAGTTTAAATTAGACTTTCTAGTTACCATGCGACAAAGATAGTGTTGACAAACAATAAGTGTAAACACTGTTCGTTTAGTTTACGCAGTTGATACTCGATAGCGACCGCGTCGAAGTTTTGTATTAGTATTAGTTCACTATAGTAACCGTTAGTGGCGCTGCCCAATTGTTCATACTAACTTTTAAGTTGTCAATAACGAGTATCGACGTCGTTAACTCATGGTAGAGGTACCGCACATTTATAGTACGTACGAACCGGATCGTGTGTTCGAAAAATTGCACAGGTCTCTTCACACCCGTGAGTCATGTGGTCGATATCTAAAGGATCATCGATGCAGTTAGTTGTTTACGATATATCGTAGTATGTATGGCAGAATGGCCGGCTAAATACTTTACCTAGTACCACAGCCCTTGATGGTATATCATAATATTCGCTTAAGAAATAAAGGACGCTGAAAATTTCACATGGGGCGCCCGAAAGCCCGAAAGGTTGGTTCTGAATTAAAAATTCAATTGAATTGATGTGCACATATCTAACAACTAATATGTCTAACAATAATCTCGATTTTGTTACAATTATATATCACAAATAAAATCTACTTATATACTAGGAAAACTTGTACTCACGACTACGTCCTTAGAAAGCTTCAATGTAATGGTCGTTCCGTTGATATACAGCGACAGCGTGTCAGAAGTAGTGTTCAAAATATTGTTAACCCAACTATACTCCTGCAAGTGATATACTTCCAGTGGGTTTCCTGTTGTCGGTGGCAAGGGAGGAGTAACAGTTGTGGTCACTTGTGTGGACTGATAATATCCAAAGAATCCAGCAGGGGCAGCGGCTGCAGCGTGCTGTACACCGGGTATACCGGGTGAATCGAATCCCTCTGCTACATAATATTTAATATGTACACACATATGTATATTTAAAATAACTTTGGCATCGCAAGAACGTACTGATGAATTAGTATAATATGATATGCATGTATACAAGTGTAATAACCATGATCTATATTTAGTAGTAGCATACATGACAGGCAGGCCTGCAGAACATTCCCGCACGCTTATTACGTAACTTGCAGACAGCATGCGACATCCAATATCGCGCGATATCTGCTGTCCAAACGAGAATTTGTGTAATGTAATTTGTATAGTGGCGCTAAATCTACCGCAAAAAGTGTATTTTACGGTCATACAATAACAGACACGCAATTGTCATACATTATATTAATTTTTTATTACAATTAGTCACTGGTCGCGCAGTGATCGCGTAGCTGTCGCTGTCTGCAAATTTTTAGGTAATAACTCTGCCGTACAGATGATATGCACGCGAATGACATTAACACGACCTCCCTCTCACTGTTAGTTAAAACCCAGTGATTATTATATAGTGGCAGGAGATGTTCACCTTGCCAATGTTAAATGGAATATTAATGGGCCGACTTAACTTAAAGTGGGCTCTGTAACATTACAGGAAGCGAGTCGCCGTTTAGTAATGAACTTGGCATGCACAATTTACCGCAGTGCTCATATATAAATAATATTAATAATTATAGTTCGGACATAATTTTTTCCAATTTCGCTATCGTGTTAACTCGCTGCGAATAATATTTTTATCCAGTATTTCGGCATCCTGATCCAAATAATAACAATAGTCATATACGCCATATATGGATAAGTAAAGAAGAGATGGAATAATATATAATTTAATTTAAATTCTAAAAATTTAAATTTTGCTGAGGGCCCGGGTAGTGATATCATACCTCCTACATCATACATACATTAGATGTAGATGTAGTATATCTATTCTTAATCATTTTGCTAAAATATTTGAGAAATTAATTTATCCTCTTGTTTGTTGCGGGGTACCCGAGGCTCAACACGGATTTTTGAAACACCGATCTACAGCAAGTAATTTATCTGAATTTGTTACTTATCTATCCAAGAATATGGACGGCGGTGGCGAGGTTGACGTGATTTACACTGATTTTGAAAACGCTTTTGATCCCGTCATCCTCCTACTAAAGTTAAATAAATCGAGTATTCATAGGAATTTATGGAGATGGATAGAAACATATTTGCGTAATAGATCTCAAGCAGTAGTTATTGGGGGCCATAGATTTAATTTCATCTATAATCTATATACTTATATCATATTTCATAAAAGTTTAGGTTTTGTGATGCGAACTTGTAAACTATTTGATAATATTAAATTCTATATTACGCTTTCGTGAGTAGTGTATTAGAATACTGGGGGGTTATTCACAAACGTCGGAAACTTTCCGTGGCGGAAAGGCCGATCGTCCAAAAGCATAAATTCAATCCGACGGCTTGGATTTGTGTATACGACCATTTCTAATTTGATATATACGTAATATAAATATAATAATATTTCGGATTTCTGAATCGCGTATAGACAAAATCATCGAAAAGTTTTCGATCAGATACCGAAACTTGAGTTTCCGACGTTTGTGAATAAGGGGGCTGGTGTAAATTAACATGTAGCGCTATGTGACTGGAAGCGTAAAAAATTGCTCAAATTTATACTTTCGTCGTACAAAATTATTCAATTTCGTATACATATTTTTAACTAATTTCGTTTTCAAAATCATGCCAAAAGGTTCTATGAACCCAAAGACGTTCAGATGTATAAGCAGAATCTACAAATCATTCCTGAATGCTATTTAGTGAATTTAGCCAATGTTGCAAGCTACATGCCAAAATTATGTTACTAAGTACCACATGCTGACGCAGTAAATCATTGTTTTCACAATTATTATCATCCAATAGTGGAATTATTTTAATGGCCAAAGAAGGGCCAAAACTACTCTGATTTTAATATTTTTTTTAAGGCGACGAATTGGTCATTATGACGGCGGGAATCTCAATTTTTCTAAATGATTACAAAACGTATGAAAGTGATATTTGGTAACCTGATTCTTCATTTCATTGACTTCATTTTGCCAGTTGTGTTACAGGATTGTTTAACTTTTTAACGGAATAAAATATCAAAGAAAGAGAAATTGTCATTTTTTGGACTAACGGGACCGATTTATGCTTGTAAATTTTCTGTGTAGATTAATTTAAACACACTTTAAATGTTTTGCAAAAAATGCAAAACAAACTCTTCAAATTGGACTTTTTAAAATTAATTATAGTTTTTAATGTAATCGAAAATAACTGTTTTAAATTATTGTTTATCACTGTGTCGCCTTAAAGTATTAGGTATAGACAGTACATAAGTCTATTTGTCGGTCACATTGAAAGACCATATATAACTCAAAAAAGACGCATACGGAATAAAAATTCATTTTTCTAAGTTTTTTTAAGCATTAGTAATAACGATTTAAAGATATCCTTTTACTAAGATTAAAAAAACAAAAATTAAAACCAGAGCATTTTCAACCTTTTATGTGCAATGATAAGCTACAAGAGTAATTATAGATGGTCATGATGAGAAAGGTTTTGAAATTGACGTATCCATGTGGTGTTACTGTTGGATTATGACTATAAGTTATATGTTTCGTATTTACTTTAAGTATGTAAGATATACTATAAGTTTCATATTTTCACTTGAGTATTAGTTTACTATAATCAGTACATATAATATTGACATTACATATAGGTACCTACGCAGACTGACAGGGTTGGACGACAGTGTTATCGTAAAAATAAAAAAAAAGAATGCTTAGATAAGGTTTAGATGGTACGGGCAAATAGAAATAAAGAGTGATGAAAGCATGGCGAATAAAATCTACAGAGTGAAAATGAGTGGTAGCAGATGCCAAGGAAGACCAAGGCTGACTTAGGAAGATCAAAAAGCCAGTGGTAGCTGATGTCAAAAGTACTCGAAACCTAGACGAAAGTGTGTAAGAGAAAGACGTGGATCGAGGAGGCGAAAGAAATAACGACCGCGATACTTGACGCTCCGTCCTCTCTGATTACCCCGTTTGGGGCTACAGCGTGACATATGGATGAATGTATGTATGTATTATATTTTCTACACGTTATATAATACATATTTATGTATTATATATACATATGTATTATGTACCATATAATACCACATATTTCAATTTATTATTTATTATGCATGTATTATTTATGTCGATGATAATCTTACCGTAACTAGATTGAAAGTCGGTTTCCTCGTCCATATCCAAGAGCGGCACAGGGTTTGGCACAGATGATAAACTAAACCCTGCACAATTGTAAATATGATCACGAATCGCAAAACAATGATACCTGTATTTAATATTAAACATACATTTGAAGCGAACGTGATGAGTATGAGTTTATTACTGATTTGTAAATAGTAACTCATTTTTAACGATGATTCTATTTTTGATTATCTAATCAAAAGTTAGATCCTTTCAATAAAAGTATAAAATAATTACCGATCACGTCAATTTACGAAGCGAAATTTTCTAAATCGGAATCTGCGTATTACTTTATACTGCGGTATTACCGAGTCTTTTAACTTTTTTGTTGTTACCGTGTATCTACTACTATTTACACAATGAAAAGTAGATAATAGATATTGTATTAAAAATAGATAGGTAGTAGATATTGTAATATAAATAAAAATTCTGTAACTATAAAATAAGCTTAAAAAAAAGCTTCGTACGCATTGTATAGGTACATATAAAATCTAATTATGAATTAATATAATTTAATTTGACTACAAGAGTAAATTATAATTCAGAAATTTAAAAAAAAACAGAATTAATACTATTGTCACAGACTGAATGTGATTGTTGCTTTGAGTTACACTTACATCTCACATTAATAATTGTTATTATCTAGGATAGAGATTACAACATGTTTAGAGATTACATTCTCTCTAGTGGCAATATTTTCATAAAAATATTCATGTTACCTATACGTAGTACCTAGTATTTACCCAGATAACATATAAGTTGCTGCATGTTTGACTGTTCTTTGATTCAAATTACAAAGTCAAATATGACGAGATAAATTTTTGACATTTAATGATTAAAAACTGCTACGTCAAATATAACTAAAACATAACTCTAAATAAGTTTTTAACAATATTGCTGAAATCATATAATTTTTAGTAGGTATCTAATTTATGTTTGTTTTAGTACCCATTTTTGTGTATACCACACAATTGTCTACTGATACAAATATGGAGTGTCATACTAGAATAACTAGCACAAAACACTTATTGTTATGACGATATTGTATCTTTGTCGTGTGGTAACCAGAAAGTCTAATTCAAACTTGTAGCAAGTGTATACAACTGCACAGCAAACTAGGCGCAATGCTGGTTCTAAATTGCTACCTGGGTAGATACCTACGTTATGCATTTGTACGCGTTTAAGTAACTATAGTTACATAGAGTCAAATTTTCACTCGAAAGAAGTGGTTAATATAGAAAACTGGCGATGATATCATTAATAAATTATTAGATATATTATAAGTAAAAAATATTAGATATGTAATAAGTGTAGGTACTGGGAGACGTCCCTAGTAGTCGTCGTCTGGGTCTCACAGCACAGGGAACACCCTAGTTTGAGACCAGATAATCGTTGTACGAGGGCTGCTCTTTATGTATCCGGAATAACAAAGTGAAACAAACATATAGCAATTATTATAGTTTTATTGCTTTTCAAAATATTCACCATGATGATTGATGCACTTTTACATGCACTGGAATGAATTTTCGTAGCACTTTTTTCATTCGGATTGAGGTATCTTCAAAACGTGCATTTTGAACGCATCGACAGCCTCTTCACGGCTCGAAAAACGTTGACCACGTAATTTATTCTTCACGGTTGGGAATAAATAGAAGTCGTTGGGGGCCAAGTCGGGGCTGTACGGCGGATGACCCGTTAATTCGATCTTTTGATCTTCCAAATACCGAGTTGTTTCGGCCGATGTGTGGCAGCTAGCATTGTCATGATGAAGAAGGATTCTGCGTTGTCGGTTGTTCTTTCTTATTTCTTCAAAGACTTCTGGCAAACAAATGGTCGTGTACCATTCAGAATTAACCGTTTTACGATCCTCTAGTGGCACTGTAGCTACATGTCCATTTATACCAAAAAAACAAGCGACCATTTGCTTCAAAGTGGACTTTTGGAGACTTTTGTTGGGTTCGGCCCATCTTGGAACACCCAAACCGTTGATTGTTGTTTAGTTTCAGGATCATACGCATATATCCAAGATTCATCACCTGTGTGTAGATATTATAGACAGCTTTTGACGCACCCTGATTGTACTTTTGTAACATTTTTTCACACCAATCGACACGAGCCCGTTGTTGGTCAATTCTCAAGTTGTGCGGAATCCAACGTGAACAAATTTTTTTTATATATACTCGTCATACTTATGCCCAGAGACGCCTCTATCTCGCGATATGTAACATGACGATCTTGCATTATTAGTTCCCGCACAGCATCCATATTTTGAGGTACAACAACCGATTTAGGGCGACCTTCTTTAACTTCGTCCGTGAGCACAGACCGCCCACGATTAAACTCACTAAACCAGTGATACACAGTATTTTTCGATGGTGCTTCGTCCCCAAAAGTCGAAGTGAGTTGATCAATGCACTGTTTTTGAGTTAGCCCTCGCCGAAAATCGTAATAAATCATAGCACGAAAATTTTCACGACTTAAATCCATGGTGATAAAGACTCGCAATTTTCAAAATGACGGCACAAAGGATAAACAAATGACAGCTACATGAAACAAATTGTATTCTTCAGCCAAAGAGTTCCATTTTTAAATGTTATAATTACTTTTTTAATATTGTTCTGTAAATGGCCCGTTCCGGATACATAAATAGCAGCCCTCGTATACCTATTGTCTGGCGCACTTATTGTACGTACAAGACCTTACATGTTATATTAATAGTTTTAGGGATAAGGTAGACGACATCCGTTAAGTGTGAAGAATAAATTATGTATCGACTACTTAACTTTCATAAATAACAACACTATTTTACAAAGTCGTAAATCGCAACATCAAAAAGATGATCTACAATTCATTTCTGTTACGAAATTATATACACAAGACAAACAATATAATATGAATATTGTATAATATACCTACTATGACGCAAATAGTTATTTAGTGAAAAGATAGGAATAGATGTGAAAAGACATTCGACACTCACGATTGTCCAATGACTGCGACGCCATGTTCGTTACCAGCAAAGAAGGGCCATGCAGCGCAGACACTTCTGCAATGCAATGAATAATAACAACTCTACAACGGCATACAACAAACTTATACAGCTTTTCGAACGTCTTTTCATTAATTGATCACTATCTTGCTTCCAGCTATATTATATTGTGTTGAACACTAAACATTTTATCGGAATAAAACACGATCACCAATTAAAAATAAAAAAAATTATATCCCATTTGAAGAACCGAGTGTCTGTTTTTTACTATATGCATATTATGTTGATTTAGTAAAAACTTAAGAATTAAACACTAAAATCAATTAAAAATTAAAGATTTTATATAACACTTGATTGAACCGAACGCCCGTTTTTTTAGGATTCTGTTAAATTGAAATTAAACAATGGGCAGATTAATAATCATGTCTATTATATTTTTTAATATGATACATTTATTTCATCGATCGTGATCACGAGTAGGTATTACTTTACCTGCAGACAGCATGCGACAGCCAATATCGCGAGATATCTGCTGTCAAAACGAAAATTTGTGTAATGTAATTTGTATAATGGCGCTAAATCTACCGCGAAAAGTACATTTTACGGTCATAAAATAATAGATACGCAATCGTCATACATAATTTGTCCAGAGCTGTTACGAAATTAGGTATTTGCCTGTGCGATACGCTGACAGCCAGGTTTTTAAAATACGTTTACTCATTTAACAAATTAGGAGCTCGATGATTTGGTTTGTTCGATGACTAATAGGTATTATACCACATATGGAATAACTTAACGTTTACATTTTTTCACGACTTCGTCAACCACAAAGGCCAGGAATAAATGGACGAATACGACGAAAGGATCAACTGAGGAAATCCGACTGCCACAAACTTTACATGCTGTACGAGGTGAATCATGAATTCGCCGTTTATCAATCCTTTACACATTCGAGTTATTAAAAAACATTCGAAGTCGGCAGATAAAAGCCAATATAAATATAAAATTGTATTTCCTACTTTTATAATTTATAATACGCAGACTCGGTTATAAAATTGTAGTGGATCGCAAATTATAGCTAATTCATTATTCTCATAATTATTTTTCATAATTATTTTTAATAATTTATAAATAGGTAAGTACCTTGATTTTATCCATACTATTATTATAAAGAGGAAAACTATGTTTGTTTGTATGTAATGGATAAACTCAAAAACTACTCAACCAATTTCAAAAATTCTTTTACCTATAGACATTATCAGCAAGTAACATGGGCTGTATTTTATTTTCAAAAAAATCTTTCCGTGCGAAGCCGGAGCGGGTCACTACTATACAGGCGAAATTAATATTATGGATATCCAATTCAGATGAGCGAATGAAAGTCGCGGAACTGATATGAACAAGGAATAAAAACCACGATAATTATGGTGACAGGTGAATATCTACGTTCTTTAATTTTCATTATAGTTTTCATTATTATGTGTATAATAACTAATAAAATAATAATAATATAAGTCATAATGTCCGCCGGATATGAACAAGTAGGCCGTTAAAAATAATGACCATGAGATTATAATACAGATACATGCCATACATGCAAACCACCAAAAAGAGAAATGTACCGAGCATGATATTCTCCTAAATATGTAAATAACTAACTGTCTGTGGCATTATAAAGTGCTCACCTTATGATTTATAATAAGCACGTCGTGCAATATCTGAACCAGCGAGAACTCTATGATTTATAATAAGCACGCCGTGCAATATCTGAAACTGCGAGAACCCTATGATTTACAATAAGCACATCGTGCAATATCTGAACCTACAGGAACTCTATTAAAAATTTCATTTTTTTATATTTATACTTACCAAAATTGTATCCCGTGCTACTATGATAAGCATTATAATGGTGTCTGCTAACACCTAAAATTTAAACTTACTTATATTGCACATTTTAATTTCGTATCGATAAATATTTACTCTACTCAGATCAAGATTTTAATTTGTTTTACTTTTGCTTAAGATTTTTCTATTCAATTGAAAACTTCAATTTCTATTATATTATTATATCTGTTTCTCGCCCAGCCTGATTTTTTCAGATATTATTGTATACTTCTCGACCGCACATAAAACAAAACAATGGATAGACAGCGTGATAGACAGGGTATATCCATACTTCCAAAGTAATATTATAAACGCGAAAGTCTGTCCCGTCTGATCGGTTTTCACAGTTAAACCGCTGGACCGATTTTGATGAAATTTAGAATGGAGGATAGATTAGGCCTTAGACAACTTTTTTTTATTCCACGCGGACTAAGTCGCGGGCAACAGATAGTATATTTACCGTATTTCGTATATGTACCTCATTTCGTTTGCAAAAATTTTGAATTACTTCCTAATGGCTTGGTTTAATTATTTAATAGGTTAATTGAATAATGAGGCAGTGAAACTGAGCATAAAAATTTAACTGAAACAGATTTGTTCTGAGAACAAGAAAAAACTACGAGTAGCTTTTCTTCCGACCATCATTCATTAATTTTATCAGTATTATCAGTAGTATCAAAATCTTGTAAGTGTTCACGATTTAAAAAATTGGGCTATTACGAATAATAATACAATTTAAATTAGTGTAATTTCAAAATAGAAAATTATATAACCATTATAAATACATAGTTAGTATTTCTAAAAATACAGAATGCAACAGAAATGCTTTTGAATGGTGTTTTTATAATTTAGCAGTTGTAATAATGTACTTACTACTTATATAACTGGTATGATGAGGAACACTACCTAAAAATTAAAATATAATTTACTAATGTCTCGTATAGAGTATTTACTACAATATGTCGATTATACGCAGTTAAGATTAATCAAGATAGGTACTAAATATTTTACATTTGCGAACAAGCAATCTATTTCATTTTTAAGGTTCTGTAACCAAAACGGTAAACACGTAACCCTTTATATCTTTCGTCGTGTTTGTTTGTTTGTCTTTTCGTTGCCGATGCATTCCGCCATTTTTACACCACTGAACTGAAATTTGGCACAGAGACGTTACGAGACATTAAATAAGTTTAATTCATTAAAAATCCACTTTAAATGTATATTTTGCAGTCTAATATTAAACGGAGCTTAAATTTTTTAATTTCTTAATATAAAGTATTTTACTTATTACTCAATGCTGTTAAATATGAAACAAAATAAAATGTGCTACGTTGTTGTTATAGTGTGTGTGAGCTAAGTGAGCCACAATCGTGTGGGACATAGCGATTGTTTCGAACACTCAATCTACTAGGTACTAAATAGATATCGTTGGCCCAAAACAAGAAATGACAAACAAACAAATACACTTTATGGGTATTTAGCATAGTAATTTTTAATTTTTTTTTTATTTTGCTCCCACTATTCGATATTGCTACGGGACCCTTAAATGCCCTACACATCTTCCAATGTGTTGGTACAACTTTGCGATCTGAGATCGATTAATGGAAGAATCGATCACTGTATCTCGAGCAGTGGAATCGATCCAGTGAATAGACGACAGACACTAAAAATCGTTCTACGGGTTTTTTAAAATTGTGCATGGGATAGATAAAACTTAGACGACTCAAAAAAGCGCTAAATCTGGCTCCGAGAGAGTTAAGGTGACGGCAGTGTTCGATATGTGTATGTATAATTTATTAAAAAAATCCACGCTAGCTCATTATTTTATAGTTGCGTTCTTACCAATACAAATATAATGGAAACTCCATTTTTGGGTGTCCGCAATCAATTCACTAAATCGATTCTCTGCTCGAGATCGATCGATCAATTTTTCCATTAAATAATCTCGTATCGCCATCCCTACGAAAGTTGTTTCAACAAATTGGAAGGTTTGTAGGGCATTTTAGTTAATATGTATCTGATGCGCTTTTAGTCGGTATATTTATTAACGATCTATCGCTAATTATTATTATTTGCTCATATACTTACTACTACTATAACTGCGAAAACTGCTACTAAATGTTGGTCTCCTACTACCTAAAAATTGAAATTTATTTGCTAATGTAGAAACTAATTAATCTGCGCTAATATTGTACACAATCTATTCATGGTAGGTCTACGACAAATCGATTGCATAGGTACTTACAGACGCAGTATCGTGTAATCTATTAGAAAAACACTATATAATAAATATTTTTCTAGTAGATTGATTGTCTGCAAATAAACAATCAATTTACTACAAAAATATTTTATGTAAATACTTTTTATTATTTTATGAGAAAAAATATTTTATATTTGCGAACAATAAAACTACCGCAATGTTTTTCTTTAGTACTTACTGAAACCGTGTAAACCGCCACTAGAATATGGTCTGCTACTACCTAAAAATCAAAATATATGATGTATTTGCTAATATTGAATACAGTTTTCTCACACTATATGTCGGTACATCATTTTTAAAGGTATTTAAAAGCGAAATACCACTCACTCACTGACTGACTGATTAATAATGAAATCTCAAAAACAACTAAAACTAGAATATTGTTTGGTTTGACGATATTTTGCGTAATTTAGAGGCCCGGTAAGAAAGGATTTTTGGTTTAAATTTTAAAGGAAAAAAAGGGCAGGGTTGAACATTATATGATTTATCTTTGATTTATATCAGAATAGAATACGTCTGTGAAATCATATGGCGTAATTTACAACATCGTCGACCTCCAGTCATGTCGCGGGTAGGTTATAAATTTATTATCTATCACAGGTTACAGCTCTATTATATATATATATATATATATATATATATATATATATATTGAAATTGATTATTAATTGATTTTTATTTATATTTATATAGAAGATAAAAATTATTATTCTAAATTTTCTTAATTTTTGTTTATGGAGAAGATAAGAATTCTTATGTTATATATTCTTATCTTCTCCATAAACAAAAATTAATTCATACATGTATGACGGAGCATCACTTGAGTGAGATGAAAACTGCTCGACCGATTTAGCTGATTTTTTTTGGGATATATATAATGGAGCTATAGAATTAGTAATTTTATCTACAAATCTCAATATTTAAAATTGACGGTTTCCTCCATTTTGCTACTTTTGCTATAAATCACATCTTCTTTAAAATTATATTTAAAATTATATAATTAATGGTCTTTGCTATAAAAAAATTGTAAACTTTAAAATTAACAGTTTTCACAATAAAATTTTGGTTACAACTGTAATCACTGAAACCTTAATGTGGTGTAATGGTGATAATAAATGCCTGGGAAGAATTCGTGAGGACAAATGCAGGCTAAAGTTTAGATTGTTTCACACTGGGTGAAATTTTGCAAATTTGTTTGTAACTTTATTATACAAACACGACGATACATTTATAACATTTTTTTTTGGTTAGGTTAGATTATTTTACCACAGATTAATTAGTTTACTACCGTAAAATTTTACCACAATGCGCGAGCCGAGCGAACGAAGCGAGCGTGCCGCGGTAGCCGCCGACGAAGCGCCCGATCGGAATCCGCTTTATACATGGAGCAGTATTGAAGAATCGAGTCCGCACTCTATAGAGATAGTTAAAGTCGAGAAATTTAATCTCGAAACATCTCTATAATCTTCCATGTTGTTTCATCTTTTGCTGTTGGTATATAGCATATATAGCAATGTTATATATACTAGTAGCACAGATTAATTAGCTAGTAGGTGTATTTCTGACTTATTTCCAAGTGCAGCTATGCAGTTTGAAAACAGGAGTCCGCACTCTAAAGAGATACTTGAACTCAAAATATTTAATCTCGAAACATCTCTACAATCCACCATCTCTTTTCATCTTTTGCTGTTGGTATATCTGTATATATAGTAATGTTATATATTCTTGTAAGTGTATTTCTGAGTAATTTCCAAGAGCAGTATTAAAACAGGAGTCCCGCATTCTAAAGAGGTAGTTGAAATCGAGAAATTCAATCTTGAAACATCTCTATAATCCTCCAAGTCTTTTCAGCTTTCTAGTACTAGTATATACTAGTAGGTGTATTTCCGAGTTATTTCCAGGAGTTAAGAGGAGACGTCGCACAATGCACCAACTCCATTCACTGCGCCGAATATGTCGGCATTGTCTGGATGACAGCTTGTCAAGTTTATTTTATTTAGTTTATAGAAAATGTTATTTTTCAAAATTTTTAATGAAGGAGTAACATTTAATTACATAACATTATATTTTTAATAGCAATTCATAGTAATTTTGTCTATATTTTCACCAATTTTGAAGTGCCATTAAATGCATTCAATTTTTTTTTTGTCGTTTTCGTAATTGTCAGGACAAGGTTTGTATGAAAGAAAATTTTTAAAAATCCGTGGCAAAAGTCGGGAATTTGGATGGTATTTTAGTATGAAAATCTCGATAAATAAATTTGCTAACTTGCAAACATTCAACATAATTACCACCGGGACGAAACCGAGGCAGGTAGTAATAATAGTAATATTATAAATGTGAAAGTGCATCTGTCTGCCTGTTACGTTTTCACGACTAAACCGCTAGACCGATTTGATGAAATTTAGAACGGAGACAGATTAAGCCCTGGGGCAGGACATATAGGCTACATTTTTTAATTCCACACGGACGAAGTCGCGGGCGACAGCTAGTAATAACATAATATTAATAATTAATTGATATTGATAATTGGTATAAATTTTACGACTATCTACTTAGGGCGATGCATTGGAAATTTTGACGCCAGGGATCTCAATTTTTCTAAGTGACTACAAAACAAATGAAAGCGATATTTGGTAACCTGATTCTTCATTTCATTGACTTTATTTTGACAGTTGCAATACATGATTGGTTAACTTTTGTAACAAAAAAAATATCAAAGAAACCTCTTTTAAAACAGAGATGTACCTACATTTTTAGGAGTAACGAAACTGTTTTCATAGTTTTCGTAAGCTAGCGGCGCACTTTTGCATAGAGGTCTATTTTGGATTAAATTATTGTTTATCAATGCGTCACTTTTTATGCAAAATGTTACAGTAGGCATCATGCTATATATATACATCATATAATAAAGTAGTAGAAATCGTGCGTCAAAAAATGAGTGTGGGCGATTAAAAAAGAGTAACAGAACACAAAAAAGCATTTTTTTAAAGTTTTGTTTGTCTGTCTGACAGTATGTATGTAGTATGTACACGCTAATTTCCGAAAATACCGAACGGATTTTCTTGTGGTTTTCACAGGTGAACTTGGAGCAACATTTAAGCTTTGCTCTATTGGAATCGGATGACAGTGAAAAGAGTTATCGTCATTTAAAGATAATTTTAAATTCGCCGCTCGCTTGTTACAGGTGCGTAATTAAACCGACTTTCACGCGGACGAAATAGCGGGCACCAGCTTGTATGTAATATTGTAAATAAGTATACATAATATTTTTAAGGTTATCTTAAGAAAAGGAATCCTTATTAAGATTGTACTTCCGTCTGTCATAGTCAATTATCTCGGTAACCACATTCATCGAAATATTTTTCTTTCGTATAATAAATTATTGCCTATTGGAACTATTGGTCCTAAGATTTACAAAAAATTAGGGAAATAGCTTCAGACTTGAAGTTTCCAGGAAAATTAATAGCGAAGTCCTAGGTGTTATAGATATCTAGAAATTAATTTTACAAAATCATTTGTTATCGTAAAAATTAAGACAGGAATGCTTAGATGGTGCGGACATATAGAAAGAATGAGTGATGAAAGACTAACAAAGAAAATCTACAGAGTGAAAGTGAGTGGTAACAGAAGCTTAGGAAGATTAAGGGCGCGTTATTTAACACGTATTCCTTCTATTTAAAAAAAAAATATTAAACATAAATATATATTAAATGTCATCCATGCGGCCGCCGCAAGAAAGTTTTCGCGTCGCGTGTCTGCGCTCTAACGCTAATTTTGAAGACCAAACAGCCAGCGCGTTAGCGGATGCAACTGTCAAAAGCACTCATATACCTAGGCGAAAATGTGTGAGGAGATTGATGACATTTGAGAAGGCGAAGGAAATATGTAAGGACAGCGAAGCATCGCGCTCCGTTCTCTCTGCCTACCGCGTTAGGGATACAGCGTGAAAATAACTAAGTTGCAATAGTTGTTATAGTAATATATATAAAATATTAGTCATGTGTATATTGTACACATGTATGGCACATAGTAAATAGTAATATGGCTAGTAATAAAGTTGCTAATAAATAAATATTACAGTAATCTAAAAATACATACATCAAGTTCATCTGTGCTAAAAAACAGTAAGTATTATCATGTATTACATAATGTATACAAGCACAAGTTAATCGGTTACTAAATACAAGTATAAGTACAAAATATGTAGGTATATGTATGTATAATGTACGTATGTTATTATTGCATAATTATGTATAGTTTTACAAACAATAAAAGGTAACAATAAATTTCTTCTTAATTTTTCTTTATAATAAAAATGATTTCAAATAAATTTGCACCTTTTGTCAAATATTTAGATCTATTAGTGTTATAGTCAGTGAACTTTAAAGTGTCAAAAACTCACTTCTTTTAACTTTTCAGTTCATAGTTACATTATTATATTTATTGTGACACTCAATAACCTCAATAACCCAGTAACACCCAGTTTTTTATAAATAATATCGCTACACAATTGTATACAACATTGTATAGCGGCCAAATAGCGGTTCATAAAATACATCTTTACCTTCCAATACGATATACGGAGAGATAGACGGACAGACGGACACGGAAATTATAAGGGTTCCTTTTTTTGCCATTTTCCTACGGAACCCGATTAACGATCTCATTACAAAACGGAGTACAAAACTCCTTACGTGCCTTATGTGTGTTTGTATCGTGCTAGTGTCAATCAATGAAAAAACGTCAAAAAGCAAAATATTACAACGTCAAATAGCTATTATTATCATTTCTTACAAGTAATAGGTGTACTTACGAATACCGCCAGAGTAAGCACCAAGTCTGGTCAAATCATCTGAAAATGAACAGGTACTATATTATTTCATAGCGTTTCCTTTGTAAAAAAAAAGACGCGGACAAAATTTCTCTCTTGTGTTCATCTATATCTTTTAAGGCAGCGGTTCCTAAACTTTTATGTCCATGGAGCACTCAATAAATTCCTTTTTATTTACGGAACCCCGTAGCAAACTCTAACAACTGAAAGATACCTAGTGCTATTTAAAATAAGAGTAAAAATTCTTTATCGCAAATGTTTGAAATAAAGATTAATGTGATGTATGAAATTATTCCACTGCTTCCAATAAAAACTGTATTAGAAACTATTAATAGGTGTGAAATCGCCATTTTTATTGTGTAGTACAATAGAATAAAAATCGTTCAGTGTTTGTCAAAATGTATGCTTAGATCAAGTTCCGTGCAAAAATAATGTTGCCACAAATAACGGTAACCAAAATATTTCAACGATTTAACGACCAATGTTAATACGCGCGGAAGCCTAGTGTTTTTTACACAGAACCCGCTTTAGAAATCTGCCATAGATGACGCTTTGAGATCTTTTATAGTAAAAATAAATATGTGCAAAATTTCGTTAGGCGCGGAAGTCGCGGGACAGTGACGGTGGGCTGTGATGTGATACATATTATCTGGATGTAATTTATCACATCGAGACCGGACTTTCAATATTCGAGAGCGGAGAGGAGAGCTGTGGATGTGGTCGCTGTTTAAGTATTCTAATTTATTACTAAGCTATTGCTCTGTGGAGAGTAACTAATAGTTACGTAGTAAATAACTTGCTCAGTGGGAGCATTGAACTTCGTTATCTGTTAAAATATAACTTGGATTTTTAGTTTTAAGTTTTAAAATGTATATATCTATTTGTATAATACAGATTTAATAAGCCTAGTCAAACTATGTAAAATGAGCGCGTACTTACTTTGTTTATCTACAGATTCAGCATCCACTGCTTTTGTAGCATTTGGTTTAACGACCACTAACGATGTCAATGGAGTTACGAATTCATACTGGAAAAAGTAAATAAAGGGCATGAATGAAAAATCAGTTTATGAACTGAAAGCTGAATCTTTCTATAATTTAAAATATTTTGATATGTTTTCGTATCTACTCAAATTATTTGTTGTTTTCTATATATTAAAACTATGCAAGGAAAGCATAACAAATTAACAAAATAACACTGTCTTTTCTTACTTTCAACGCGAGATTTAATGCTTTCTTTTCAGGTCCATTTGCTTTGTCTGGCTTATCATTTTCTTCGGCTGCGTCTCGTTCATCCAGTAGTTGTTTAATTGTCAGATACGCCCATAAACGCTCAAGTGGGAAATATGTGTCCTTCTTCTGGGCTATTGGTACTCTCGGGGAGATCTCATAGGGTCTCTATCGATGAAAATCACATCGACTATTACACAATTTTCTAACCAAATATATTTTACACAAATTGTCTTATTTTAAGCAAAAAAAGTAATAAATACATTGTTACATAGTGACAAAAACTCACTCTTCCAGGTCTATCTATGACTCCACAGAAACCGGATACACGCGGCGTCAGTTCAGTGCTAGAGGCGGCTACTCTGCCTGCTACCACTACTTCTGAACCATCGTAAAACGTCCGGAACTTGTATCTGGTCACAGAATTTTCTGTCACCTGTGTAATTAAAACGGAAATATAAATAAAATACTTCTCTTCATGTGTGTGTGTGTGGTTTCATTACATGATTTTTAGAGGTCCATAGTAATAAGTACATAGAACTCCAAACTCGAGTCTTTACCATAAGTTAGTATAACATCAACCAATACTAATACCTATATTAAAAGTAATATACGTACATATGTATATGATAACGCAAGAACCTGTTCCATTACAAAACCTTGTTCAAAAACAGCGGCACAGCACGAATGGATGCGAAGCTTAGGGTGAAGTCCATACAGAAAGGTTAAACATTGTCAAAATTAAAAAGTAAAAAGTTAACTGTTGCTTTATACATAATTACATATAGCTTATTTTTGCGTGTCTTTACTTTTATAGTATTTACCTAGAAGTTCGATAAGTATGTAAGTAGATTGCAAACATTATAAATCGTAACTTTACAACTGTAAACCACAAGTCTAAGTATAAAATTATTATGAAAGTGAGATTATATTTAATATCTACAACAGCTCTAACACCTGGTAAAACATGACCAACCATCAGAAACTATCAAAGCTCACCAAGCTCCAATTCCGCTCGTGACAATGAGTGGACTACGCTATAGATATAACCTAGTGATGTTTTTCTAAATAAATCTATAAAATCTGATCAAACTGATGCAAAATTTACCTGATCTTGTGGATATGTGAATTTGACATCAGACAGCAGAGGACTAGACACTTGACGGTAGAAGTCATGAAGTTGCAGAGCTGCGTCCGATGCCTCATATATATGTCTCATGAATCCGTCGCTGCGTAGTGATAATTTACGGAGGAAATCGCGATCAGCGCCCTCACCTGCAAGGAATAAAAGAATCGGGCTACTGAGACAGAAATTATGGGGTTCCAAATAGACATGGCTAACTGCGCTACTTGTGTTTACACATATTATACTGAACACTCATAGTGAAGGGGATTAGGGAACACACAGAGTTACTACTCAAAGTGTCAATCCCGTACCTACATTGTGTACATATTGTGCATTACATGCGAGTGATGAAAAGATAAAATGACGCATTAGGCCATAGAGACAGTGAAAAAAAGCATTCGATCTTCTTTTAGTTTCGGGTTAATATGAGGCTCATTATCAAAGAATTGGACGATATAATCGATGGGTTAGCAATCTCGATAGCGTTTGATTAGAAAATTCGATCCCGGCCCTTATTTCTAGTCCCTGGATTTCGGGATTATACGTAATTAATCTCGGGATCCCGGGATAATTTCCGTATTGAAGGTTACAAATAAACAATAAGAATATATCTTACATAAATCAACTCTTTAAACAATAATTAATAACGACGTTTGGACATATTACTACTACTATTTATATTACAACTTATCATAAACTTAAAGGGCTAATAGGTATATTTTATTTTTAACTTATTAGTGTTTTTTTTGAATCGGAGGTTTTTTAAATTATTAATTTAAATTTTAGTTCAATATACAAGAAATTTTATTTCAAGCAATCATCGCAAATTAAGCAAGTGAACTTTGTTACATTGAAATGATAGGCATGCGAGCTCATTGATTTCGCTTCATATAGTCTACTATTTTGCAACTTTTAAAAAAAATGTGGAATCCGAAAATCCCGGGATCAGGAAAATCAAACCCGAAATTTTCGGAACTGTAAAGCGGTCGGGATCCCGGGATCCTGGGATCAAATCCTCTACGTTTGATTCAGTTTACCATCTGTAGACCGAATACTAATTGGTAAAAGTGACGCGCCAAAGCATGATCTTGTTGCGCCTAATGATGATGATGATGATGAAAATTATGTATAATTTCAAACAGGTAGTCCAATGTTTTCAAATGTTACTTACCAAATGCAAGTGAAAATATAGTTGCCTTTTTTTTGCCATAGTTCCTTTCCGTGACTTGGTTAATGATGCGTTTAGGGTCTATTTCACCAGTTGTAGGTTCACCGTCCGTCAGGAATATAATTATCGGTTCCAACTCAACTTCATCTAAAATGTTTGAAATAAAAGTTTTGCAACAAACGACCCTAAAACCAATAAATACTAGCTATATTAGTAGGTATATAGCTAGTATTAATAAATACTAGCTATATTAGTAGGTATATAGCTAGTATTTATGCCGACAAAATCAATAATTATTATAATTATTTACAATATTTTTTTTTTAAATTTGTTGGTAGTGTCAAAGTCAGCGATTTGATTTAGTTTTATGTTAGATATACAATGAAATATACTGATGTACACTAATACCTTTGTTTGCAACTGGTGTTTCATTGGTTTTGTCGGCATGGGTTTTTTCTTCTTCTACGTTCAGTGTCTCATCAGCTGCTGTATCTTTTTTGTCTGCTCCAGGAGTTTCATTTGTGGAATTCGAGTCGATTTCAGGTGTCCAACCAATACCTTTCTGGACGAGATCAATAGCTATCTTAAGAGCAGTCGAGATAGCCGTAGCTGCAAACAATAAATAAGTACATGTTTAAACATGTTAAAGTAACTACATATGCTTAAATAAATTATTATTTGGTATAAGCAAATAATGAAAAAACTTCTACACATAAAAATAATAAATTGACAATTCATATACATACCGCCGCCACCATCTAATCTTCTGATAATGACTTTCGCCTTCTCGATGTTTTCAGGTGTAGCTTGCGCTGGGGGTACTAAGGCTGTTGCTTTCGGAGTGTAAATCCAAGGCGATATTTTCTCGACATTTTCATTATTTGCTTCATTCAGATCATGAACCTAAACCATGAGTTAAATATTGAATAAAAACTTAACAGAACTATAATTACACATCCAATAATACACTTTTCTTGTTTAAAGTTATACTGAGATCTCTCAATACCTTTAGCACCAGTGACATTTTACTTTAGATGGGTGTACACGCCGTGACTGATGTTCGTATGTACAGTACGAAACAACATGAAAGTTACGATCAAATGTGCGGGGTTTCGAGTTCAGTCGCTGCACGGAGCTTTTCAAAGGCAATTATTACAAATGCCTATCGCCAAAACCAAAATTATAACAAATTTGATCACAACTTTATTTAAGCACCGAATTTGTCAATAGGTACATAGAAAAAGAAAAAAGTAGTACATTATGTACATTTGCATTAAGATCGTATGTAGAATTTGCTACGTTACGGTTGTAGATAACATTACTAATTTAAAAAAAAATAAAAGTAGTCTGTTCTTATTTTGTACTGTCACATTTTACGTACAGCATTCTAGTGATTTGAGACATAAAGTTCATAAACCTGGCGGATAGTGTATTATTGTTATGGATTCGGAACATCTATTATCTGTAGTAAGTAGACGTTCAATTACATAATATGTCGCGTGACCATGTGACTTATCTACACCGAAAAAATTGTGTTTTAATGACCACATTCAGAGCAAAATTCTTATTAAAATCAGAGCCTCTAGTAATGGCAGGACCTTAATAAATGAAATGTTATTATGACTGTTGGCGTAATTTTTATTGGTTCTACGCAACCCGACCAATTAATCCATAGTACAAATTAAACGCTTAATTTTTTGGATCACAGCATTGATGTGATCCAAAAAATTAAGCGTTAACTAAAAATTAAGCAAAAAATTAAGATAACTATCTGAAGATTCGTCTCTCATAGATATCACTAATACAAGCGATGAAATTACTTTAACAGAAGAGGCGAATTCGACGATGTTGAAGTAGTCGCCTTGTTTGAGCTCGCTTAGTATGGTCTGCATCGCTTCCCGAAGCTGTTCAATCTTGCGGCCCAACATGGAGCCCGACGTGTCGAGCACAAACACCACGTGCTTATTGAGCGGCGTCAACGACGACGGCGCAAAGAAGTGCACGAAGTAGCCATCGTTCACCTACGCGACATTTGTATCGATACAATGAACAATAATAAATAATATATTTATGGTCTCGCTAGGACAGTTGAGATGAACACAATACGACAATGCATTCAGAGCAGGTTAGTAACTCAGTTGAGTACCGCGTAATTAGTAATTAAACATATCTACGATGAAAATTTAGTCGAGTAGTTTAGTAATTTAGTCGAGTCAATCCATTTATATATTTATTTAGGCGAGTGCACCCTCCACCACACATCACTGCTTCGTCAACTAAACTCTAAACTCGTCGTTTTAGTCAAGTTTGTTACCTACAGCAAGAATGTCATTTCATTGGAGCGAAGAAACTTTGTTCTTTGTTTTGAAATATTATTATATTATGGTAGAACATGAAATCAACAAATGAAGCAATCTGTTTACATAGAATTGGAATCTTCGTATCAACCAATTTTCGTATCAATACAATTTTTCTTTTACCACATAAATCTCAAATTGTCACACATTTTATTCTTCTGCTTCTTTTAAAATAGCCATTACATAAATTTTATTGACTTATTAGCTTTATTGCGTTGCAGTCTGTTCCTCGTGCAAAACAGCACTCACTGGTGTACTATATACGCCTGTAGCGTGAGTAATTTTTTCGGCAGTAGCCGAAACTTAGTGAATAAATTACTCGAGATTCGAATATCTATATGCTTGCGTAGTTCGAACCAGATATATACTAAGTTACTGACAGACAACATACAGTCTAAGCCGGTGGGTTTAGCAGCATGATATTTTGCATAAAAGTTCTTTAAAGCAGCAATTCCTAAAGTGAGTTCCAAGGAGCCCAAAGGTTCCGTGTAAAAGACTCTAGGCGACCGCGAGTGTTACGTTGGTCGTTAAATCGTTGGAATATTTTGGCTACTTACCCTCATCTGTGACAACATTATTTTTTGCCTGGAACTTAATCTAAGTATTATTATACTTTTATGTATGTATATTGAAAGGCACTAGACGATTTTTATTCTGTAGTAGGTCCTGCACAATAAAAATTCTCGATTTCAGACCTATTAATATTTAAAATATTTTTAATAAAGGATTTTTACTCTTATTTTAAATCGTAGGTTTCTTTTATTTGTTAGAGTTTGATATGGAGTTCCATAAATTAAAGAAATTTAATGAGTGTTCCATGGCTCAAAAGTTTAGGAACCGCTGCCTTAAAGACGTAGTTGAACTTATGAGAGAATTTTTGAAAATTTATACTCTGTGGAGGTTAAATATGTCCTAGCGGATGAAAGTTTGTACGGAAGCTAGAAATATGGACATAGGTGTTTGCTTCTCTCGCTTGACCAAATGATAAAAAAGAGGGTATTGATAACATTACCCCAAAACAAAACATTTGAGAATAGTTGAATAGTTCTTGAGATTTTGCTGATGGGAAATGGTTCCTGAGATGTTGCCGATGGGAAAAGTTTGTGACAATAAAAAAAAGTAAAATGTAAAAAATTCTCTCACCAATATCTCTCCATTAGCAGGTCGCTCCACGTCATACTGTACCACAAACTGTCCGAGTACGCCATCTGATGTCTCCTCAGCATTTTGCGACCAACGTTGACGGTTGTAACGAGAATCTTTGGTTTTGTCCTAAAAAATTAAAAAGTTGATACTTCTCAACATAACCAAGTCATTTTATAAAGGTAAAATTTAATTATTTATTTATTTCTCTATAAAAGACATATTCATAGATAGGTTAGATAAGGCAAGTTTTCAAGTAAAAACTAGAAACAATGGATTAGTTGAAAGAATACTTTGTATATAAAATAAATAAATAAATAAAAAAAAGTATATATAAAAGAAAATAAATTACAATCTATTCTAAGTTTAAAAAATTATGATTGATCAATTTTACTGGTAAATTTCACAGAGGAATGAACAAAAGGACATCAAAGTAGTACTGGTAAATAACTTGTCGAATTGAGTAAAAGGTTGCTAAGCTGCATAATTGATTTTGATTTCTAAGGCTGATTTTCACCAACTATTTGAACTCGATTTAAGGATTCGACATCTCGGTTCCACCAAGTATTAAATAATTGGTTTAAGCGAGATGTCAAATCCTTAAATCGAGTTAAAAAAGTTGGTGTAAATCACCCCATATGTGTGTAAGTCGTAACAATATCAAAAGACGTATTTTTTAAACTGTGTTAAATCGTAGTTAAAACTCATTTCTAATTATATTGTTCATTGCTTAGCTATCTTTTAATGAACGGATGATGATAATTAGGAACTTCAGGACCAATCTATGAGTTCAGAACTTTACAACCTAGCAGTTAGCTTTATAGTTAATACAAAGGAAAGAGGACGAAGAAAACTTGTAACCTCGTGGTTGACAACTGACTATATGGATATGAAATTATAGACTTCATATAAGGAAAGTCGATACCGCATAGTGGAAAAAGGCGAGAACGAAGAAGAAAGTTGGCTTTATAGTTAACTATTGATAAACATAATATTACAAATTAATTTCAAAAGTTATTTTAAATTTGTCTTCTCCCTCCCTTAAACCAAAAATGTCCGTACCGCATAAATTTGCGCTAGTAATTTCTGTTCTTCGAGGTCAGGAGTAAATGTAATAGTGGCCTCGTGGTCATCGTTACTTTTCAGGACAACAGCTTTAGAATTTTCTGAAAATAATGAAGTAAAGATTTCAATTTTAAGAGTTTCGTGTCGAGGATCGAAGTTCATAAAACGGAAGCAGTGTCACTACGGCGTGACTATAAGTGCTTCGTTTTACTGATTTTGTTCAAGCTCTAGAATATCTTTTATATAAACATTTTATAAGTATACATAAAACCATCACATTAGAGACAGCAATTCTGTGTTTTCAAAAGACGAATTAAAAAATATTATCTCTCCTTACCACCATAAACATTACAGTTTTTTTTATTTTGTTTTATTTTAAGGGTAGTTTTACGATTTCGACCAAATCAGGGCAAAATTAGAGAAACTTTTTCACTTCTTTGTGAAAACCATTATAAAGCAATAATTACATAATGTGACGAACTTATAATGTAACGAACTTATATAATGCAATTGCACCCATGCATTTTGAACTTATGGTAATGATTTGCCATCTGATGTTAATGATCATTGGTTAAAGGTCATGAAAAAGAGTTTTCTGGTAATGATATTATTTATGTGCGGTACCTACAACATCAAATGAGATTAAAATCACATAATTTTCGAACGTTTATTCAGTTTCAAAAAAAGAACAACATTAAATTTTTAAAAGAAGCAGCTTAGTTTTAATTTAGTACATTGATTTTATTTTCTCAATCGTCATTTCTTTAATAAGTGAAATTACTTTAATCTTAAAAAGAATTTGTTTAAACATATTATTACTTTTGAAATTATTGATAAACAAAATTTACACGTTTATTTCTCATAAGCAACAAAAAAACCTTCAAGAAACAACATTTCGTCTTATAAAAGCTACTAACTAATTCTCACATTCGTCAGTTCATTGATAATTAAAATTAACCTTATAGGAACATAATCAACAGTCTTTGCTTATAACTTAAACCAAACATTATAAAATAATATAAAATTAAAACCAAAGCCTTTAGTTAAAGTATCAAATATAATGAATTGAGATAGTGCTTACACAATAATTAAAGCAAATATAAATAGTCATTCGAAATATGTTATAATCATCATCATCATTCTTTGCCTTTTGTTCTTTTTACATTAATATTATATTTATCAGTTTCCTTTATAGATTTTCCGGTATTACTTGACTCTCCTTTATCTCTTATAACTTCCTGAAATGCATTCAAAAACTTATTTGGAGCTTATTTAAGTCTTTACTGCTTGCATTTTTTTATAAAAAGAAGTATTTATCCATTGTAAACGAATCTCAGAGAGTACTGTCACTTTTGGCGATTTTGTAATTTCCGCGATAGGGACTATCATATTTTCTTGATTTAGTTTCTCTTGTAAATTTTTGTTAACAGCATTATATTTTGAACATCCTGTATTCTTTCAAATGTGTTCAGATGAATAGGTAATGTCTCTATCACTTCTGGAGTGGTATCGATGTCAAGATATGCTTGCAAGATTAGCTCATGTCGCGGCATTATACTGTCAGCATCTTTTGACACATCCATATAACCTAAATGATACTCGTGGGTACATACATAAGCATTTGGGCAGAGAAAACAGCTTAGTTTTCTAAAACTCATTCTAAGGCTAGAATAAGACCACAGCACTTGATGCACTTGTATAGTATCCTTGAATGGTTTAATTTTTTGTGAAATTTTTTTGGCTTTAATGTCTTCACATGTGACCATACGCTATTCCAAGTTCTTTATTTTTAGCTTAAGGATGTTCCAGAAACCTAAGGTTCCGCGCTCATGCCCAAAACGCACAGTGCTGTCGGCTGTTCGTTCAATACCGTCGGGAGCACCTTTTCCGTGTCCACTCTCCAAATAATTTCATAGACTGCTTTCAATCCTACAAATTGTTGTCGGAGCTGACTGATGACATAAAATATTTTACGGTTGCGACACTGACTTGATGGGCTTTCAGTTAAAAAATGTACCGTATCAAAATGAGTAAAATCTTTAACGCATTCTAATATCGAAATCACATGGGCCTATACAGCTTCTACAGCAATCACTAACCGTGCACATACTGTATGTTTTTAGAAATCCTGTTTCAGGGTCTAAAAGGTAGGGACACAGATGTATGTAGTGTGATTTGTTCTGGACTACTGCAAAATGACGACTTTGCACTACTTCATGAAACGTAGTGTTGTAATTTTCTGAAAAGTCCATATGAACAAGTATTTCCTTAGGAGCCAAAGTCTTAAGATCGTTAATATTTTTATATTGTAGAACAACAGTTTATAAACAGTGTTTAAAATAGCATGGCAATGAATTTTCAAATTTTATGATCAAACCTCTAGGCAGATCTTGCAGTTGAATCTTCGAAGATTTTTCTTCTTTAACCTTATATTTAACAGTTCGTGTACCTCACTCATAATATTTAAGGTATGCATCATTTTTTAATTCTAAATAATTAATAACTCTTTTAAAACATATCTCACATGTTCTGCTCCGACAATTTTCATTACGAATGTCAAGTAAAAAAGGCTATCAAGTAATACAGGACCATTGGTTTCTTTAATAATTTGGTCTTTGTGGAGACATTTTATCAAAAGATCCATACTTATATGTACTATGCAGGAACAAGTATTTCTATTTGTTTCTATTGGATAAACTACCCAAAATGGACGATTTTTACAAAATGTTTAATATCCAAGAGCATAATTATAGGTATTAAGAATTTTTTTTGTGAAGATTAATCAGCTTATCAGCAAGGTAGCGTTTTTGTCTAGTCAGCCCGCCTTTCTTAATATACTGATTTTTATCTGCCGCAAGTCTGCTATTACTATCGTCTTCAAAGAAGTCAGTTACGTCTTGTTTAATATCGTTTTCTGACACCTTAGCTTCTACTTTTCTCTTTCTTATTGTGAAAGAACTCGTTGCATGCAATACTTTGTGTTTCTCGAAATGTTCCCTGTCCGTTACGATCGCGTCACTAAATTCACGACTATATTACTTCTTTAAAGTTTGAAACTCTTTAGCTAACTCTTTTTTCAAGACTTCACACGAAATATTAGTTTCCTTTTTAACTCTTTCTTATTATATTTATCTTCGGTATTAATTAATGACTCCACTTCCTCTTCTGTTGCTGGATTATTCCTATGAGACCTTTTGCTGTTATGTATAAATCTTTCCAGCTTCATTTTTAATGAGCTTTTCTCATTTCTTTCTTTTTCAAGGACTTCTTTCAAAATCCCAATTTTTTCCCATGTAAGTATTGCAATCTTCTCAGTTTTCTCTTATAATCGATACAATTTGCGCTTGCCGCTTTCACATTTTCTTTATTTTCTGTTGATCCTTCTATAGGGTCCAGTGACGGTGATGATCATTTCCAGGATTCATTTCTTCTAAGTCGCTTGCGGGAGGGGAGTTTACAATCAACATTTGTTCTATCCGTCTATTTTTTTTTCGACATATATTTTAGCATTTTCACGCATTTCTTTCTTTGCAACCCTTGGTGTTTTGGAGTTAAGTTATTAATAGTTTTAATTTTTTAGTTCGTTTTGTTTTAGTTACCTTAACCTTTCTTTTTCTTTTCGTTCAGCATATTTAACGTGATCTTTCTTCAATTCTGCATGCTTTTCTTTTTTGTGGCACCTAGCCTGAGCTACTTTTTCCTCGCGTGTTTTTTTTAGTTTTAACCTTCGCCATACTGTTTGTTTTGTTGAATTTTGTTTGGTAATACGCTGAACTTATGAGAAATGCAGTACTTAATAATGTGATTTTTAATAATGGATATAATCAGATTATTTAATATTGCACTTTGATGTGTTTGTTTGTAAGTATTAAATAATATAAAAATGTATCATTTAAATGAACTAAACACTGGCATCAATGACCAGTTTACTTATAGCACAGAGTAATTAGTTTACTACCGTCCTATAGTGACCTTTTTTAGTTATGATACGATTTGCAACAAAAATGTTTAGTTTGATATACCATCGACTGTGCATAATGTAGTACATGCTACTACATAATTCTCGTTGTTTCGATTGCGTTGCAACAATCCTAAGTGGTTTTCACCAGGGTTTGAACAAACCAATTGGAACACTGAACAGTAATAAGCATAATATTACGCCAATATGTTTGTGGTACCACTATGTATAATTATAACGCTTAGTCCCGTTATTTTAGTCTTAGTAATAAAGCAACGTTAAAGTTTCAAGTTATAAAAAATATCACCTCCTTCAGTTTACTATCATTACCTTCAAATTTAAAACTGAAGGTAATTGAAGGTAATGATACTGAAGGTAATGATTTTTTGGCAATATTTGCTACTAGATGCCATATTTAAAAGGACATGAAGATATTTATAGGTCGTTACCCAAAACGAGTCTTTACAAGTTCAATATGTATTGTCAATACAATAAAAAAATCCTGATACTTACCCCACAATTAAGGTCCCGATAAAGATTACAAAGTCGTGACAAACGAAATCTCCGCCTGTTAAATTCGTTATTTTTAAATAAATTGAGTGCGCATCCTACCTCCTCGGTGTTATTGTGTCGGCATGACTGAGGGGCGTGTGAGCGTGGAGGCCAAACAGGTAACGGTAAAGACTTAGAAATAACACCATCTTTGAATTTTTGTATGGTTTTCACAAATATTTCTGTTTAGGACACTGAAGATAATGAGTTTTTGACTTGAAAATTGATTAATCTTTGGTATCTTTTGAGTTATAATTTTTATATTTGAGACATTCTTAGCTTAATATATCAGTGCGTATGAGCCGAAAGAAATATTTCTATTTCAAACATTTATTTTTTTATTAGCGTATAAATGCAAATTGCACTAAATCATAGAACTACCCCCTTAAAGTAAGCATTTATTTTTTATTAGGCATCTAACAACCTAATAAGCTAAACGTTTAAATAATGTATGATATAATCGAATCCAAACATTGACCAATCCGACCAATCCAGAAGTCAAAAGCTCGAAATTTTGACGGCAGGGATCTCAATTTTCAATCAAGCGTGACCGATTTATGTTTCTAAATTTTCTGTATAGTTTAATCTAAACACATTCTTCAAAACGCAATCGAACTTCTTAAAATTAATTATAGTTTTTAAAATAAACGACAGTAACTGCTTTTTCGTAAGCTAGCGCGCGCACGTTTGCATACGGCAAGTCTATTTTTTACCAATACGTCGCCTTAATAAGCGTCATTTGTGTTACCTACACTTCCGGTAGGTACGTACCTAAATCATAATCCTTAAAAACAATACTGTTCTATTTCTAAATAAAAATTTATCAATACATACCTAATACTATAAGCTATTCTAAAACTTGTTTTTCATGTTTGTAGTTAACTAGATAGGTAACTTATGTAAGAAATATAAGTTACTAACTCAGGTTCCTAAACATAATTTACAGTGCTCTTCATGTACATACATAATACGTGCACACAAAACATGCACATATTATCTACTTGTATAATACCTTTTATCAGAAGTGAGTGTCCAAGGTTATCTGACATGTCATGAATCATGAGTCATGACCCCCGGATTGATAGGAGGTATTTGTATTAACATAACTGTTGAAAAGGTATATCATATGTGTGTTCAAGGTGGTCCCAAGAAATTAAGTTAAGATCTGATAATGAAATAGTACTGCTTAAATAAAAGAACTTCGTAACGGCTTATATATATTATTTCGATGATTCTGTTATTTTTTAATGTTCCATATCAAAATTGGAAAACAGTTTAGTTGTAGACATACATTAGATATTTATTTAGAACAAAGCCACTCAGAAGGCAAATTAAATAGCTTAAAAAAACCGACTGACTTCAAAATAAAAATACTGAAAAGTACAAAATAATTATATACCTAATATTTTATTAATCAAAACTCAAGTACAAAGTTATTTTCGTACTAGTGTTTTGAGTAGTAATTATTTTGTATGTACTTACTAACTAAAAATTTCGGTTTCAATTTAGATTAGTATACTTTTTGTAGCTTACGGAATACGAAAGAAAATGACGTCTTGCTTGACAGTCATGTTCTATTTTCAAACGCATGGTATCTAGTACCTACTCGGAGGCTACTCCTACTTACGTGTATCTTTTTCCGTGGCGTCGATCTCGTTGCCTGTTCTGATCTCAGGTATCCGTAGAATCTTTATCTTATTTGGCTCCTTGATGTGTATGGTGACGGTAAGCCGTGGCACGAGTGTGCCTGGGTGTAGATTAATGGCGTGATTGTACACGCCATTGCGGCGAGTCAACAACTCCTCGTAGGTCAGATTGAACACGGCTGTTGTGTTCGCTTCCACATTTACGGAGACGGTGAAGTGATTTGAGTCTCGTGCTCTGAAGAATAATGGTTTTTCATAAGTGAATATTTTTTTTAGTAAAATTACTCGAGTTTTTGAAAGTCTGTCTAATCTTGTTAAAAATATCCTATTTAATTGAAGTCGTACTATCGTAGAATTGGGAAGATAATTTCTTATTGTCTAATCGTTATATTATGATGGGCCCAATGAAAAGTCGAGCGATGCTATGAGAGTTAAATCGTCCTAGGATGAGAACAATAGGTAAGTAGGTACGTTTGTTGATATTCCAAACGAAATACTTGGCCACATATGTTCTGGCTCGACATAACTTAAAACAGTTGCATTTTATGCTGGTAAAGATGCTGTTTCCGCACTCTTCGATTGATTTACTTGTACACGAGGTAGCTGTGTCTGAACATTTTACCAAAAGAATGGTAATAATAAAGTAGGCAATTACGAAAAAAGTGCATTCCACGCTCTTTCATTGATTTACTCGTTCGCAAGTTTCGTTGATTTATTGTTGAGCACAAGATGGCTGTGTCAAAATGAATTAAACACTACGAAAAATTGTAGTAATGCAACAGGCAGGTAATTAACGAGAAAAGTACATTTTCGCAGAGTAATTTTTATGTACAATCAAGCTATAGCAAAAGTTACAAGAGTTTTAGTTATGTAAGATACGTAATTGCATAAAATTGTTATTTACTACCTACTTGGGAAACCTTACAGAATCGATACACCCAATTCTAGCTGGCCGAATCGCCAAACGACTTGCATTAAACCATATTATGGGAAGTATTTATAGTTAGCTATTACATGAAAAAGTCATGTTCTATTAAAAATATAGATAAATAAGGAACAAGTTTTACAGAGAAATCACCAGTTGACCTTAACCCAGGAGGAGACATCGCAGATGAGGACAAAGGAACACATATTATTAAACGACATTCTATTACGCGGTCCATCTAAAATGATTTCAAGTCACCTACGTATATTAAGGCCATAATCAGAGAATATGTAAAAAAGAAGGTTGACTACCGCCTCATACGTAACGGAATTGACTATACTCAATATAGGATAGGATAGGGTAGGTAACATAGGGTTGTTCTGTTGAGAATGTGATGCGGAGAGCATCTCGTTTAGTAATACATTTAGTATATAATAATAAAAAAATAAATAAAAAACAATACACATGGATAAGTTTTTTATGTTTGTTAAATTTCATTTCTTGTAGTTATGTTCAATAATGATAACTCTGGATTCGAATAATTACAATTACTTAGGTATCTAAATAACTACATTATAATACGTTCGTTTATGTGATTAGACATTTTCGTATTTGTAACGATGTGAAGAACGATTAAAGACAAATGAAAGTGGTTGCATGTTCGTGTGCATGCTCGCGTCGCTGGCGACCCCGCAAATATTATCCATATTCACCCAGAATATCGCCGTAGTATGTGTGCCACAGTGCGTGCGTATTAGCACGCACACATACAAACCGCGTACGTTAATTTTTTTTGAAGACATCCTACTAATATGTTTACACTGTGCCATAATACTTAATTATTTAACTAAGCATACCTTACGCTTCTTATGCCTTTCGTACTATATTTGTAAAGCACTCAACTCCTTCTCAGACAATGAAATAAATGGATCTAATTGTTACATAATTACATTATACTTTAAAAGTTACCACTGCTAGAATTTACAAAAAAATTGTCGCTATTCAGGTTTCGAATCTGTTTAAAAATTCCGGAATAAAGGCTAAAAGCCATTCGTGCCTTTTGCTAAACCGTTAGTAGAGATTAAAATACCAGTTAAAAACCAGTATTAGTAGAGGCACTGACGGCGCAAAACTTTGCCCTATTAAGACATCCGAAGGGTACCTAATGGCCTTCGGGGTCATACGCAAGTATCACAAAGTCTGCTACAAGGCGGTCTGCGTACTGATTGGAGTCCCTCTCTTTTGGATCTAGAGGCGAAAGTGCACACCGCAGTGTACGGACGGTATGTACCATAGATCTTTGAAGTCATAGTGGGGATACTGTTTTCAGGGATGCAAAAGGCGTGGAGGCTCCATGTTCGACGATCCATTTTAGCGAAGTGAAAGGAGCAACTGGCCGAACCAAATATCGTCCGTCGGATCGAAGCAGTCCATCGAGTGTTCAAGGATGGACGGACAAAAAGTTTAAGTCATTGACCTTAAACTGAAGCAGGTATTGTCGGTGTACGGATGCTTCCGCAAGTAATTGTGCCAAATAACAAGAAAAAATTCGATGACGAATTCCATAATTGTAGCTGTGACAAAGACATGGCGCAGCATACGTTCGAGGAGTGCTGGCGCTGGGGAATGCCCTCTTATTGCCAGCTATGGTAAAATTTACAGTCGGCAACGAGACGGCAGAAAGGGAGCGGGAAACAGATACCCTCTCCCAACAAATCCACCACCGGAGAGTCGGAGCCCGAAGAGGAATTTCCATCTCCTCCCCACCATCTAGAGCCCTGGGGTAACTTTCGGAGGACAGTCACCCCTTTCCGTTACAAGCCTTGGGATGGTGCGAGCGTGTTACCACACGTCTCGCACGTTGTACGGACAGAGGCAGATCCACCTCATTACACGCCGACGAGATAGGCCCGGCGAATCCAAAGCGCTAGACGTCGCTGCTGCGGCCACAGAAGGGCACGAAAGTTAGTTAAACAGGAGTTTCTCATACCCATTGGGAAAGCACTGGTTAAAGTATTTCCTCACGTAAAAAAGTAACGACCATTTAAAACCGGCACACTTATTACCTAACTTGCAGTCAGCATGCGACAGCCAAATATCGCGCAATATCTTCTGTCAAAACGACATTTTTATAATGAAATTAGTATAGTGGCGTTAAGTCTACCGCGAAAAGTGCATTTTACCTATTTTTTTTTTACAGTTAGTTTAAAGTGCTCAAATGGGTTGCTATTAAATAAAGAAAACATACTTAGCAGCAACATGCGCAGCACCGATACCATGTGATACCGCGTCGCTATAAATTTGTTTCGCTTCCTCTTTCTCCTTTACGTAGGCTTTATACGGTGTTCCATCCAGGATCCTGAAAGATTTATATCGAAACGTAAGAGTAAAAGAGAAAACATTGATGACTTTCAGTTAATATATATATAAATTATTTTTTAGGTTATAATTCAGTTTTACAAGGATGTCCTGCAATGCGGCTACTCCAAATCTATCAAAGGCTTCCAAATAATATTTAAAAGAAAGCGCAAAAATCAGCAAAAACATAGACCATATACTCGTAACCCTTATAAAGTTCTAATTTCAATGTGAAATAATTTATATACTGTAGGTATTAGTAATAATATGGTAATAATACCTACTAATGAACGAATATGAAAATATTAGTAACATATTATTATATAATGCTATACGATTTTTTTATTTTTTAGTTATGTAAAACAACAGTTTTACATAACTAAAACACCGTTCAGACAACAACAGTTATTTCAGTGATATTTTGTCTTCTTACATTTACTTTTAAGCACATCCTACCCTCGTTTATTTTCTCTATCACCGAGGTGCGCTGGAAGAAATCTCTTAAACAGATAAGCATTGCCTTTTGTCATTGTTACTTTTTTTGTCTACTGTTTCTGTGTACTTTTTTTGTGCCAATAATTACAAAAAAAAACAACATTTAGGTACTATTTAAAAAACATCTTATACTAGGTTTTGATATGGGGCAGTCGAGTAAACCCATAAATATATTATCTTGCAGTTACAAATTTAGTTTTGCGAACTTGTAGTAATCGTCAATTCTATAAACTAAATAGGTATAGATCTGTGGTACGTAAAAATCTGTGACTCCTCATTGGTCAATAAAACAATTACTTCTTTAAAAAAAACAATTCACAGATTTAACTATTTTAATAAAAATGTCACAAAACAACATATTCCACGCCTATTCCTTCGTAGAAACGAAAGGAACACGCATCAATTTGTAACAATTAGTATGTTTTTCAACTAGTTGATGATCATACATTATAATGAACGCTTACGTTTTGTTGACGATAAAAACATGTACCACCCATACCCATCTACTGCAAACCATGTCATTACATAACCGTTTTTAAAGCGATCTGAGACAAGTGGACATAAAGTAAGATTTAAAGTTAGCAGAGTATACCTACTGTATAGATGTAAGAATGTGGTTCAGAACACAGTAGACTAGGAGTCCTGTTTGTACCAAATTTCAGATGTCGAGTATGACGTGATAGCATGAAGACATCAAAACAATAATATACGTACATGGTGAATCCACTAATGAAGGCAGTTTCAGGCAGTAGTACCCTAAACGTGGCCTCCTGAGCTTTTTTGGCAGGGTTGCGCACGCGCGTTACTACCGCAGTGTGCGCATATCTCGATGACACCTCGGATTTTACTTCCATCTCACTCAACTTCACAGGCAAGTTAGGCTCCTCCGTCGTCACTATCGCTTCCTGAGGCGTTGCCGTTGTACTCTGTTCTTGAATCTACAATAACAGTTCAATATTATTAATATTTTTCATCACTTTTACGTTTTCTATGAAGCCTAGAAATATGGTCAACCCAAACACATTTCTTTCAAGCTTAGAATTTTTAAAAAAGCAGTGGCGGCCTTATCTTTTAACATTTTTTGCCCTCAAATTATGGTACTTTTGAGAGTTCTTTTTTACAAGAAATAAATTTGTAGACTTTTGTAATACTTGATTTTTTGGAATTACTTTTCTAAGAGATTTAATAGCGTTTAAGTGTTATTTTAATTTTAATAGCTTTATTTTCCTTGTATAAAACATTTTGTAAAGATCTATAACTATCTATAGATCTATTTCTGCCCATTGACCACTTATAATATTACAGAGTACAGAGTAGAGGTCAGTGTATATCGTAAGATTCAAAAAATATATCTAGTATTTTACAAAAAGAGAAAAAATAGTTAAAGATATATTTGTTATTTTTTTTTGTTACTTATTTATTTTTATGAAACTTCTTTCATCTTTTAACTATTTTCTGTCTGCAATAAAAATGTCATAATATGTTTTATCGTATTAAATTTTTAAATTGATTTAGATCAAAAGCTCATTTCAAGACAGTCGTGTTCGCACGGATTATACGCACTTCGCATTAGTTAAAATTCCAAATCAAACATCCAACTGAAATGTAGCCTTTTTGCGTATATATCACTGTAGAAGAAATAATTATATAGTACGCAAAAAGTACGGTACGGTTGGCAATCCTAGTTTGTCCATGTGTTATTCGAATTCAGTATTTCAATAAACTTGAGGACTGCCAATTAAATTTTTTTGCTGATCATCGTTGATCAATGAATCAGTGCTAAAACTAACAATCTTTTAATGTATTAACACATACATATCTTTACGCTGTATCCCTAACGGGGTAGTCAGAGAGGACTGAGCGCCAAGTTTCGCGGACTTTAGATACTTCTTTCGCTTCCTCTAAGCCAGCTTTTCCCAAAGTGGGCAATAACGCCCCCTTGTGGGCGCTGCAGGCCTGAAGGGGGGCGGTAAGAGACCCAGAAAAAAATTGGGGCGTTGTGTAGCCTGGGGGGTAATTTGTAATTTCATTTAGCTAGGAGGCATCTTAGACAACGACTGCATGAGCTCTCGACTCTCAACTACAACTTGTGAACATCAACTAATATTAATTAAAAGATTGCTCAAACTCGGATCGATATTTCTCTCCGCGTAGTTCATTTATCTGTCCTGTTTTATTGAATATACAAAATAAAAATCATGTCAATCGGTCGTTCCGTTTCGAAATGAAAGTAGACACAAACAAACAATTAAAAAGGCAACAGACACACCTTCGCATTTTAATAGTTATTAGTACTCCCAGATTGGTAATTTTCGTAGATAATAAACCACGGGCAATCATGTTTTAACAAGTTTTTGTTAAATAACCCGAATTGTGCATTCCTGTATCAATCGGCTGGTCCATAGAATACTTGTTCTGACTTGTTGAGTACGATTGAGCGTCGAATGAGATAAACGAGTTTATGCATGTTTGTTTTATTCCTGTCGGTGCGTGCTGCTTATGCAATCCTATATAAACAACGTAATATTTATTTTAGTTTCATTTGCGGTTTCGCGCGCAATAGATGAGCAGTACTCAAGTTCAACACTTACTTACGTATTTCTCAAAACAAAACAATGTCGGAAGTAAAAAAGAAGAGACGGCAATACTGTGCGGAATATATTAAATTCGGATTCATTGAAAATCCGACAAACCCATCGTCGCCTTTGTACTCTGTCGCTCTTCTATGTCTAAAAACATTTACGAATGAAGCAATGAAGCCTTCAAGACTGCAAGATCATTTGAATAAAATGCATCCAGATAAGAAAGACAAGAATGTAGCATATTTTCAAGACCTAGAGAAGAAGCATAATACTCGGCCAAGTGTAGCAAAACTATTTTCGGCGGCTGCTAAGCAAGATGACGACGGACTTCGAGCTTCGTACAATATCTCTTTGTTAATTGGTCAAAAAGGCAAACCACATAACATCGAAGAAGAGTTAATTTTGCCAGCAATAAAGGAAGTAATAACTGCTGTGCTTCATAAACCAACTGCAGATATTATCCGAAAAATTTCTTTGAGTAATAATTCTGTGCAAAGACGAATTGATGAAATGGCTGAAAACATTGAAGAATCATTGTGTGATCACCTGAGGACAAGTCAATTCTCAATTCAGCTCGATGAGTCCACTTTACCAACTAATGAAGCATTGTTGCTGTCTTACGTGAGGTTTATTAAAGATGAGAAAATATGTGAAGAACTATTCTTTGCTAGAAATTTAGAGACCGATACAAAAGGCGAAACCATATTCAATACATTGGAAAAGTTTTGTGATGAGAAAAAGATTCCCTTGAAAAATATTATATCAGTTGCTACGGATGGCGCTCCGGCTATGACAGGGTGCCATAAAGGCTTCATAGCGTACTTAAAAAATAAAATTCCAGATGTCCTTGCTGTACATTGCGTTATTCATAGACAACATTTGGTTGCTAGAAACTTAAGTGAACGACTATTTCAATCACTGCAATATGTCATCAAAGCAGTCAATAAAATCCGCAACAGCTCTTTGAATGATAGATTATTTCATCAGCTTTGTGTTACTAATGACGAGATAAATTGTTCAAAGACATGAATCTCCAACTGCAAGGCGATGAACTAAATTTAATTAAAACAAAAAACGTCGTTGCTGCTTTCGCAGCCAAACTGCTTCTACACAAAAAGAATATGGGCAGACGTGAGTTTCACAATTTTCCGAATTTATCAGTATCATGCAGTAACGACGAATTGTTTGCCTACTGCCAACATTTGGAAAACCTCCACATTGACTTCACCGAACGATACCAGGACATTTTGAAGTTGGAAATACCAGACTGGATGTTGGATCCGTTTTCAAATGTCAACACAGCAATGTCACCTCAGCTGGAAGAAGAACTTATAGAATTGACAACAAACGAGGAAATAAAAATAAAGTTCAAAAATGGTTACCAAGAATTTTGGCTACAAAAACCGATCCCGCAATTGTACCCTGGATTGTGGTCAATCGTTCAGCGATTCTTGATAGCATTCCCATCGTCATATTTGTGTGAACGTGGATTTAGTGCTGTGGCAACACTGCTTACTAAAAAGAGAAATCGTTTGCGTGTTACCAAACGTGGCGACTTGTTCTTGAGTAAATTGGAACCTGATATCAACAAACTTATTAAACAGCATCAGATTCATCCTTCACATTAGTTTTTATACCAGGATCGATTATATTTGTTTAATTTTGAATAAAAGATACTCTGTTTGAATACTATAAAGTTGCGTTTCAATAATCATTCTCATTGGCAGGTGTAGCCCGTAAGAGTTAACTTGAGACCTGAGCGCCGTTGTGTATTACCTACTGCGCTCAGGTTTCAAGTTAACTCTTGCGGGTTATAGTAAAAGTCTCGTTTGGAATTAATGTTTAATCTCCGCTAATATAGCTCACAATAATTAATTAATTTAATTTGAAGTTATAGTGGTTTTCCAGTAGGTGAAAAAATGGGGGCGCTAAAAAATAATTTATTCTCAAAGTGGGCAGTAGACAAAATAAGTTTGGGAACCCCTGCTCTAAGCTAACACTGGCTATTATTTGATCTTCGTAAGTCAGCCTTGGTCTTCCTTGGTTTCATTTACCATTCGCTTTCGCTCTAGATTTTCTTCTTTAGTCTTTCATCACTCATTCTTCTATGTGCTCGAACCATCTAAGCATTCCTTTCTTCATTTTTAACCGACTTCAAAAAAGGAGGAGGTTCTATGTTCGTCTGCATGTATGTTTTTTTTTAAGGTTCGCCGATAACATCGTCAATTGTGGACCGATTTCGAAAATTTTGTTTTGTTTGAAAAGGTATACCTACTTCTTTAAATTTCACCGGTATTGAAGCTTGGACTTAGAAGTTACACCAAATAACACCAAGCAACACGATCTGGTTATAACCATTATATTGATGATTCTCTGGTATGTCGTTGCGCTCCAGAATTAAAAATAAGTTAATCGTAGACCTGCTCTAGAAATTTATTTAGGCCAAGGTCATTCAAAAGGTAGAAATAAAAAAAAAATTAAGAAGAAAAATTAAACCGCCTTCAAAAAAAAAATTGAAAATATAACTAAAAATAACTAACTAATAAATAACTATCCTTTACTAATCAAAACTCAAGTACAATAAAATAACTTTATAAATACGATATACATACTTATATAATTAAAATTTACAGTTATTGAAGTCGATACCAAATCAATGTAAGGTGCAACAACAGAAACTTTACCTTGTATAGGTTATGTATATCGTATTTATAAAGTTATATTTGTACTTGAGTTTTGATTAGTGTAGGATAGTTATTTTGTACTTTTCAGTGTTTTTTTTTTTAAGGCGGTTTAATTTTTTTTACAATAACACTGTCGTGCAATCCTTCCATACTGCGTATCTCTTCATTGCTTATCCTGTCAGGTGACACCGCACATATTTCTAAGAGATCGCATTTCTACTGCATTTATCATACTTTCGCACGATGTAATGTGTTTTTATATACATATACACTATAGAAACAAGGCCATACGTTTCACGAATAACTTGTGGTTTAGGCAACTCTTTGTCGCTTTACTTGATACATGAAATTGTAGCCTGACCAGAAAACATAATGCGTGTGCGCTGCACTGTTTTTGTTTAGTTTAGTTACGAAGTTACTTTGAGTTACTCGAGACTACTTACCGAGTCATCTGATTTAGCCACTACCATTGTGTCCGGAGTGGAAACTACGCCTGAATGCGCTAATCCCGCCAACGCGCATATGCATAACAACGTCTTCCGCCAACATAACCGCATTGTCCTCTGTTGTACCTGGAACATATAAATAACCATCATTGTATTTTTCATAAAGTACTTATTTATTTAAATAAAACATGTGACTTTAAATTAAATGAATATTCTTTGCCTATAGGCTCATTATAAAATGATAATAGCGAATCTTAATATGTAACATATTTTCTGAAGCTGAAGAAGAAAACACCACTTTCTCTTCTTCAAGTACCGCGAGTAGGAGTATGACTGCTGCGATCATACTTATTATTCCAGTCCTTCCATACCACTGCTTGTTTTTTAGGAATTAGTATATATTTCCCAAAAATCACTAATAGGTACAGTCTTTTTTTATATCAAAGAATAAAATATGTTTCTGATACATATAAGTACTTATATGTATTATAATTCTAATAGAATTTGATAAACAACTAAAATATAATAAAGAAACAAGTATCTACTTAAGTATGTGACTTTAAATGAATATATAAGAAAGAAATAAGTATCTGCTTATTTCTTTCTTACTTGCTTAAATATGGCTTAAATACTTAGGTAAACTATTGCTCAGACCAGTTGAGTAAAAATTTAATTAAAAGTTTAATTTTTATATACTTGTATAGATTATTAATGAATTTAGTGGAGAATAAAAGTAAAATTTAAATAATCCCCGACACGAACAATAATTAGCTGGTAGGTGCCCTTAAAAAGCGGTAAATAATTATATTATTATCTTTGTATTTTTCCCTATCTATGTGAAGAATGATTAGATTTGAGGAGGCGAAGGAGGTATATGTAAGGATGCTAATCTTGGCGCTTCATCCTCTTACCTCATTGGGGACACAGTGTGAAGATATGCATTTATGTATATTTTTTCTTTATGTGCATCCTAAATATTTGTAGTACACCGGGACCACTAGGGTTTTGATAACTAACGTTTTTTTTCCGGGACCGCTAAGATTTCTTATCTTATAACGTTTGAAGTCCGATGAGCTTTACGTAAGACGCATAACTTACATTGACGTTGAAGCAGTCACTTTTATTTGCATTAAAGTAATTTGTATAAAAATAAAAACTTAAAAACACCCGATACCAAACAGTTGAGCTGATTGAAACCAAACAGTTCAAAACATTAAGATAATTACAGCTTTGTTTTCCTTGTTTTCTATTACCGGGCCCCCAAACTATCGCATATTTTGCAGACTGTTAATAAATGTTCTTAGAAAATATTTTAAAGCGTTAACTTCTTAGTAAACCAAACATAACAATAGATATCAGATAGATACCTAAGCACATATATGTTTGTGGGTCAATAAGATGTAAATAAGCCAATGTCGAGTTTTTATTTCGTATGGTTTCTAAGAAAATTGACGGTAAGCAGACGAACGCACGCACGAGGAATAAGAAGTTCCGTTTTCCTTCTGAAACACGTTACTGTAAAAGTAATACATCCTGAACCCTGTACCTCAAGAAACTGGAAGTTGGATATTTAGATATACATAATGTAAATGTATAACTGTGTACTTACAACTTTTTATCTTAAAACTCGGATACACGATTGGAAAAAATATCGATAAAGAAAAATCACGAAAAGACACTGTTTTTCATAAAAATTTTGTTAGATCTCTCAAATTATGCACAATTTCAAAGTTATTTTTGCTATAATTGATAGATAACTATAATATCCCAAATCACTCTAACCACTTTTTTAATTGGTAAAGTAATTTAATTACAAATTACAATTTTGTACAAAAACTAATTTGAAGACCTTTCCACGCGCAATTAGGAAAATAAACCTTGTAGCTACTGTCGCAGAAAGAGGGTGAAGAACGTATTCGCTTGGCAGCACAGCGGTTTATGGCACCCTCACATATCTTTCTACATAATACTATAATAATACCAGAACCAGTTATTCGAGGTAGTAAGAAGTGAATGTTACTCACTGTCAGGCACCGAACTCGTCTACTAATTGCTATAAAATATACATAGGTAAGGTCGATGCATCGGGTATTAGACCGTATTCAGTACATATCTACGTATTCAGTAATATTTACTTCATAGAAAGTGTTATTTTTTTACAACTCTTCGATGATTGAATAGGTCCATAAACATTAATTGAAATATTTAGGTATATTATTAATAACAGATGTATATGGCTAGGTACTTAAGGCGACGCATTGATAAACAATAATTTAATCTAAAATAGACCTTCTGTTCTATGCAAACGTGCGCGCGTTAGCTTACCAAAAATACGAAAAAACAGCTAGGAATATGTTAAAAGCAAACTACACAGAAAATTTAGAAATATAAATAATAAAGATTTCTCTGATATTTTTTTTTGTGTTACAAAAGTTAACCAACCGTGTACCGCAACTGTCAAAATGAAGTCAATGAAATGAGGAATCAAGATACCGAATATCATTGTCATACGTTTTGCAGTCACTTCGAAAAATTGATATCCCTGGCGTCAAAATTTCCAATGCGTCGCCTTAATAGGTTTTCAATTATTTAAGTAAATGATTCGCTCATAAACACTATTATCTTTTGTATGTATTCAAATCGTTTCATAAACACTTACATATTATTAACAAATCAAATGTTACTTGAATATTACAGATCGATGACAAGATAAATTAGGTATATTATATTAGCACATCATTCAATGCGTGTAAACAAACAGGAAAAGACACAGTTAATGAATCCAAAAAACCCAAATACTTACTTGGAAACAAGGATAGCATGAAATATCGATAGGCTTCTAAAAATACACATCCTACCTTACCTAGTATGCTACATAAGTATACATCTATGTATAACTATACTATGTATAACATACATATCTCATATACCTATGTGAATAAAATGCTAGGTCTGTGATTTAAAAATAAAGGCTTTTTCTTAAGCTTATGTAGTTTATGTGTCCAAATCCAAACAAGGTTTTTAAATTTTTGTTTGTCTGTCTGTTTGTTTGTCCGAGATAATTGCCGAAACAGCTGAACCGATTTTTACGTGTTCATTGGAAGAGAGTAATCTAAGTTACTTTTTAGACAGGAAAAAATACCAAATTTAATTCATGTGAAACCACGAGACACGAGTTAGTGTAAGAAAAAAATTGTTGATCACGATCAGTATTGTACCTAGTATATAAATATTTATTTAATATTCTCGGTACAAATAAAGCAATTACAACCGACAGCGACAAAACAAAGTTTTATCTTAAAGATTTTTTGTTTCTTTTTATGTAAAAAAATAATATAACAATGAAATCCTGATAATTTTCACGTTTTTTTCTATGCAATATATTTTTTTTTGTAGAGGTGGTTGGGAAAGCAACATATACAACATCTTTTAATTCATATTATCATTTTGATACCTTATAAGATGATTTAAAAAAAGATAAATCTTCTTTTTAAGACTCCAAAAATAATGTCCCAATCTATAATCAAAATTTTAAGTTTGTCTTTATTTAGTTCACTACTTGCTACAATTGTGCTGAATTTCAAACTTTTAAGATAACTTCAAAAAACTTTAACGCTCATGTAAACTTCCGTTAAACTGAACTTCCGTTAACTTAACATTGGTCGTTACATTGCTCGTTTGTTGATATGTTTTAATTTTTTTTTGTTTGAATTATGCGCCATGCCAAACTCATACATTCGGCGAGTTGAATGGTGAATGACATTTGATATATTACAGCACAAGCGTGAGCAAGAACACTAGAGTTGTTGTGGAGTTGTTGAGAATGTTTACAAAGGGCAACGTGCACCTGTAGCAAAATTACGATCATTAAGAAATAGCTTTTTATTCATGCTACTTTATTATTATCTATCTCTGAGCTTAATTCTTATTAAATAAATTAAATTAAATGACTTTAATGGTTCACTCTACATAAATAATTAATCTACCTATTTGGTTTTGTCTTATTTACCTATGTATCCTACATCAAAATCGGTATAAGTTTTGAATGGTTAACTTAATATCGCGCGATATCTGCTGTCAAAACGAGAATTTGTGTAATGAAATTTGTATAGTGGCGCTAAATCTACTGCGAAAAGTGGATATTACGGTCATAAATTTAATAGATACGAAATTGTCATACATTATATCAATTTTTTATTACAATACGTCACCGGTCGCGTAGTGATCGCATGGGTGTCGCGGTCTGTAAATTTTCAGATAATAATCCCGACGGGTAACTTTAACTTGCGTTAATTTTCGAAAATTTAATGCTTTAATAATTACCGAAGTTAACTTTTGGATTAACTGTGCCCACCTTTGTGTATAGATTCTAAACCCATAAACGAGGAAAAAAACATTTTCATTATATTCTCGCTGCTTTTTGTCTGTTTTATGATAAATAGGTGGCATAATATTGAATAATTGGATAAGTACATTAGATCCGAGATCTAAGGTCATCTTATTTCAAGGATAAACCATTCAACGATACAAAAAAGAAGAATGATAAAACAAGCGTAAAACAAGCATCGTTTTGATCAGCGAGATTAGATTTGAAACAAATGGTTTGCTAGTGCATGGATTTTATAAGTTACCTATATTCTTGAATGCTTACATACCTATAATTACAGGAAACCAAAAATTTTAAGAGAATAAATATGTACTGCTGCAGGTATCCTGTCCATTTCTTTTATTTTCACTTTGTGATGTCATTAAAATCAGCATTCTACGGTTCTACTTATTAACTTACTTTCAAATAAAAGATTTTTATTTAGAATTTTATACAATTTTTTCATCCAGTGACTCATGAATTATGTTCAAACTGAGAATAAACTTGTACTATATTAAATAATATAATTAACTAAACGCGACTTATTATTGTTTACCTTCGATATATACAAATATACAATTTTATATGTTTACGTATTAGGTATCCTTAGGTACGGACTTTTATCAAAAACACTTTTTGAAAAGTGCTTATTTTCCATAATATATTATTTATGTATAATAGAGCTTACAGTCATATTTATGTATATAATTCAACTGTTCAATCATCAGCCAATGACCATATTAATGTAGATACAAAACTAGGATTGTAACACTGAAACTAATAACGAAGCCGAAGAAATGTTGGCAACCCTATTCGATACTGAACTAATGGAGACATGCAGTATGTAAAAAAATTCTTCTCAATTGGAAAGGGGCATGTTATTGTAATTTAAAATACACGTTTTTAGTACTGAATTAGCCCAAAATCTAGCAAATTTTTAAAATGTAATAATACCGTTTTCATCGGCGCGGGAGCGCCGATAGTAACCGGTAGGCGATCCGCGCCGGTCGTGCGCCGGCCCCTCTAAGAGTAATCGCCATGGAAATTTCCTCATTTCTATCCTTATAAGTCCTAGCGGACTTTACGAAGTTCAAACTAATAGTACCAGTTCAGACCTGATAGTTGAAATTTATAGCAAGACTAATGTGCTATGTGGAGTACAAATGTGATAGACTTTTTAATAAAGTTTTTCTAAAACGACAACAACGAGACAGCCATTCTCTTCTGTGGTCTGTGGACAACCTGTCATCATAAACTAGTAAAGTCAACTGTCATTGTCCCTTTTTTTAAAGGTAAGTTAATCCATCCCCTGAGTAAGTAATGAATCCATCTATATCGACGTGATATTTTTTCATTGCTCTTCATTTGAATCAGTAAATTTAAATAAAACGATTATTATAAATTAAACAAAATTTAGTTATTTACTAAATACATAAGTGTTTGATGATAGCTTGAAATAATTAGTACTGTATACTTGAAATTATTTGTACTAAACTTAGAATGTTTGGTCTCTATGATATTATAACACAAAAGAGGTAGATAGGTTACCTTAGTACTAATGCAAGTAAAATATTGTCCCAGTTACAACATTACAAAGTGAGACAAATATACATTGCACTACGTCGCTATGCAATGTAAAACATAATTGCATTTCAAACTAACAAATCACATAGCTCTAAATCATTGTGATTGGTAATTTCAATTTCTTACTACATTTTAAGCGAATCCGTGACTAATTCATAGAATATTAGTAATTAGTTCCACAGAACAGACATTTAAAAAAAAAATGATTGATACCTGATGAGATTAGACAGTAAAAAATGATTTTGCTTTTTTCGAATTTCGTTTTTCTTGAATCATGTAGGTACATGAGAACATTTATTTAAAAAGATCACCAATATTTTTTAATTATAAATTTGTAAATGATGATTATATATTATTGCTTTTAATAAATGTAAACGATGATTAAAACTGGGTGGCTGCGTCATCACATGATCGTGTATATTACAAAAAACGTTTGGATTTATTAAAAGATTTTAGAATTTTGAATGCGCGATAGGCATTGCATGACATTGTTGGTTCTGTAACATTACTTGCCATATTCTTTGACCAAGTCCGGGTTGGCTAATTAGCAAGTTTTGGGGGTGCCACTTTTCGAGTGCATGTAACCTATTTACGTCTTTTGTATTATAACATCATTGTTTGGTCTATACAACTCGTACTTGTATTACATATTTTTTAATTTCAGCTTGATGAACAAATCTCAGTACTATTAAATAATTCCGAATATTGAATTCGGGTGATGAGGAGATGTACATACCTAAACCCGACGCACAATCAAACAGTGATTCTACGTCTTTCGACTGAAGAAGCTGAAAATGATCAAGATTTTGACATCGAGGTACGGCGCGGCGTGGACCCGTTCGTCGAGCTCAAAGTACACGTGGTCAATGATGTGGAAAAATTATGCTGAAATTAGCTTGGTATATTAAGCATACATACTTTTATATTTAATTTCCTAATATTTTAAGTCTTATACAGACGTGATAGTGAGATTAATAGTAGTTTATTTAAATCGAATTGTTATTTTGAATGTTTTTCGTACGTATTTTTATTAAGAAAACCCTTTAAGTTTGTGTTGCTTAAAAAGCGATGTTTTGAGTGGATATGTATTTGTATGGTAAAATTTTTTTTAAAAAAGTTTTAAACCTATTTTGTTTTTTTTATTTGTTTTGTTGTTTATTTTGTTGTGTACTAAATTTAGTGCATAAGATTTTTGAGTATTTTAATTAAATACAGTGTAAAGTATATCAAGCATATTAAAAAATATATGAACAACACGATAACACCTCTAAATTCGCAGAAACGAGAAACTTTCCGTCTCGGTCTGAAGCGCTATTCTTAGTATGCATACAGTACTTTTTGTAGTATAGGTACATATTAGGTTGTTATAACTACACCTGTTTAAATAACAGAACTTACGAGACTATTTTATTCGGGGTATTTTTTTTTACTTATTATAAATAGACACTTACTGTTGGAATCTCCAACAAACACTATTTGAAATTAATATGACAATTTAGTAAGGCATGCTATCTCACTTTGTTATATTTTTCTCAGCTCTTCATGGAAGTCGTTAGCCTCTGCCACGAAATTTTATATAATCCATTTAATATAATTTTATTACATCAAATTACATCAAATTTCGTGGTAGTGAGAAAAATACAAAATGCCTTACTCACGGTGCAATCTCACCAGCGATTTGTTGCAGTCGCAGTTGCCTTTGCTCTACTCACTTTAGCAACCGCGATTGCAATTTCATCCCGCGAACAAGCGCCACAACTTATACACAAGCCTACCTATGTGTAACAATAGCACCAATGGAACAATGTTCTCTAAATTTCAAAAAGCAAGTCTTCTTATTGCCGTTGCTACATCAATTGAACTACCTAAGAAAAAGAAAAAAGATTTTGGATATCTTTTTTGAGCAAATGTGGCGAATTTTTGTATACTTCTAAATTTTTGGTCATTACAGATTATTCTTTCATGTTCATTTCTGTGTTACCTAAGGTGAAATAGATAAGTAAGTGTGTAAAGGTACTATTCCGTGAACGGTATAATAGTTGCAATTGATTGCATCCCAAATTGCATACAACCGCACTATACACATTGCAACTTGTTGTAGCAATTAGTTGGTTGTGGGCGCGGGCGATGCGATTTGTGATGTTGCATGCGACCTGCAACCTGCGTATTTACGGTGCAGTTTGTTGCCTTGCAACAGGTTACAGCAACAAATTTCTAGTCAGATTGCACCGTGAATAAGACCTATAAAGCGACGCGTTGGAAATTTTGACGCCAGGGATTTCAATTTTTCTAATTGACTACAAAACTTATGACAGTGATATTTGGTATCCTGATTCTTCATTTCATTCACTTCATTTTCACAGGTACGATACACGGTTGGTTAACTTTTGTAACACAAAAAAAATATCAAAGAAACCTCTTTTAAAACAGAGATTTACATTTTTCGGAGCAACGAGACCGACTTATATTTCTAAATTTTCTATATAGTTTACTTTAAACATATTCCTCGAAATAAAAGTTTGATTTTTTAAAATTAATTATAATTTTTAAAATAAACGAAATTACTGTTTTTTCGTTAGTTAGCGCGCGCACGTTTGCGTAGAACAGAAGGTCTATTTTAGATTAAATTATTGTTTATCAATGCGTCGCCATAACAGAGTTGAGAAAAATATAACAGAGCGAGATAGCACGCCTTACGAAATTGTCATATTAATTTCAAATAATGTTTGTTGGAGATTCCAAGTGTCTATTTTATTTGTGTTACCCATATTATACAGAACCGAATCCCAATAGCTAATATTGTTTTCATAGATCGAACAGGGTGTTTTACGTACTACTGTATAACATAGAGGTATATACGAGGTATTTAAGTTTTTTATTTCATAATTTTAATTTTAATCAGTGTAACCTCCGTTTATCTGTATAGCATAGCGAATTACAAAATTGTACCTACTCGTAGGTAGGTATAAAATATAGGTTAAAGGTGTAGTTAGGTCGTTGATGGCGGTAGTAACTTAAGATTAGCTTGCTTTATTTATCAAAAAAGTTGTAAACGATTTTTGAAATATATACGCATTTTTTTGTTATGTGTTTTATGTTTTAGTTTCTAAAGCTTTAATTAGCTAGGTGTTTATTTAAAATAAAAGAAGTAACCTACAATAAATAGAGTTACTTGTACAAACATCGAATACCATGTCATATCACCGTTTGTTGCTTGTGTACAAATAATTCACACAATTACCTTTACCTACTTTTATACATACTACTTATTAAGTCAATATAAAAATTAATAGTGGTTGTACTAAGTTACTAACTGATTAAAAGTGAAATCAATAAAGTCATCAATAGAATTACTGCATCAGCTGATACCTATGTTTATTTTTACAAAAAGACGAAGTCCAATATTTTATGGTTATAGGTAAGATCAATAAAATGCTATATTAGATTAGTCCTCTGACGGTATAACGATTTTTAATAGAAACTAAATCAGTTAAATCAAACGACAGGAAAAAATACAAGTGATTGATGGTTTCTCGTCTTACCGGCCGGCCTGAACTCGAATTACATATAGCGGAGAAATACTCACCGATTTGTTTACGAACTCAATAAGATGATTGCGCCAATTGTCAGTCAAGCTCTGGCACGTTCCGTGTTCACTCCCAGAGATATTATAATAAAATATATTAGACGAGAACGGTCGACGTCTTTCGTTGTCGTCGGTCGGCGCAAAACTCTGGGTCGTCCGTCGCAGACGAGTTTATGTATGTCTACTTCGTATAATGTCGTGGACTTGAGAATTTCCCGTGTATGTAGATACGTAGTGCGTTAGGCGTTACCCACTTAGCCACGTATATCAAGCAAACAATGGTCCTCAAACGTTTCTGTTAAATCGAAACTAGAAACTAACTAATCTGCAAGCACCCTATAATTTTTATAAACAAGTTTTCACCAGTCGTTTTCTTCCGTAGTTACCACAATGAAATGCAATAAGTGTGTTATGTGCCAGCGTGGGCCTCATATTAAAAAAAAACATTTATAATATACAACCACAAAACGAATTGTCATGAACCTTCTTTCTTTGTAGGTATGTAAAAAAAAGTGTATAAGCTTTAGTTTGCGACTTCGCGTAGTGGCGACTTACACTAAAGGGATTAGCATAAAAACTTTCTTCATTAAAAATAAATATATACGTGTCATTTCATGATGATCGGTTAAACGGTGTTGGAGTTTAGTGATTACATATAACATAAACATAACATAACTTCACGCTGTATCCCCAACGGGGTAGCCAGAGAGGACGGAGCGCCAGGAGTCGCGGTCCTTACACACCTCTTTCGCTTCCTCAAATCTCATCATTCTCCTCACACATTTTCGCCTAGGTATGCGAGTGCTTTTGACATTTCCGTCTGCTAACACTGTGGCTATTTGATCTTCATAAGTCAGCCTTGGTCTTCCTTGGCTTCTTTTACCACTCACTTTCGCTCTGTATATTTTCTTCGTCAGTCTTTCATCACTCATTCTTTCCATGTGCCCGAACCATCTAAGCATTCCTTTCTTCATTTTTACAATAACACTGTTGTGCAACCCTGTCATACTCCGTATCTCGTCATTGCTTATCCTGTCCGCAAGCGTGACACCGCACATATTTCTGAGAGACCGCATCTCCACAGCATTTATCATACTTTCACTCGATTTCGGGCATATCCAGGCCTCACTGCCGTACAACAAAGTTGGCACCAACACCGCATTGTGGATGGCCATTTTAGCAGTGTTAGATATATTCACACTACCCACTAATGCGGACAGAGCACCGTTCACTTTATTGCCGGCTGCTACCCGTCTCTCCACATCCAACTCACATCTTCCATCCCTCGAAAACGCACTCCCCAGGTACACAATTTCATTCACCTGTTCTAGACATTTTCCATTTACACTAATCACACATTTCGTTTGTTCCGCTTCTCTTTCAAACACCAGAACCTTAGTTTTGTTCACATTCATTTTCAATCCTTTTACTTCACAATCTTCTTTCATGCACGTGACTAGTGTCTGCAACTCTGCTTCTGATGGTGCTATTAGCACAGCATCGTCAGCGTACAATAGGCAGTTTACTACTGTGTCACCACATCCCATACCACTCATATTACCTTTCAATCTCTGGAGGCAACTGTCCAAATACAGCACGAATAGCCAGGCAGACATCACGCAGCCCTGTCTGACACCAGAACAGACTTCAAACCAGGGCGACATGTCACCGTCTATCCTTACACAGGCTCTGTGGTCTCGATATAATGACCTCACAGCCTGCAGTAAGGAGCCCTCCACGCCATATTCAGGCAGAAGACTCCACAATTTCTTCCGCACTACTCTATCGAATGCTTTCTCTAGATCCACGAAAGCGCAGAAAACTTTCTGACCTAAAGCCAGAAACCTTCCCACGATAACGCGAAGCGAGAAAATCTGATCCATACAACCCCTACCGTTCCTGAATCCACCTTGCGCCTCCCACAAATATCTTTCTGAAACGCCTTTCATACGTTCAGTCAATACTTTAGTATAGACTTTACTCGCTAAGCTGACCAAGCTGATGGCCCTATAGCACGCACAGTCTAGGTAGGAACCTTTCCCTTTATATAGAGGTACTATGACTGCCGTGCGCCAGTCCTCTGGAACCTCCCCCTTCTGCCAACAAAGGTTGCAGAGTGCACAGAAGGCATCCCAGACCCTAGGACCACCTTACTTGATCATCTCAGCAGTCACCTCATCAATTCCCGCAGCCTTTCCACATTTCAAACTTCTTATCACTTTCTCAATCTCTTTCATACTAATGGCATCCTCCAGTCCCTGGCCTGAGTGTGGCAATTCATTAGAATCGCTCTCAGTATCAGAGACGGAGTCGCCACTCTCATACAGTTCTCCATAGTATTCACTCCATCGCTGCAGAACATCCTTTTTATTTGTAAGCAGGTTGTTTTCTTTCGAACGCACTTTATTCATTCTGCAAGGTGCCGGACCACTTCGGTACTTACGTACTTCTTTCCAAAATAATTTGGAATTTTCCTCGAAGTTGTCCGACATCTTGTTTTCATCTAACACCCTACACCTTTCACGCTTCTCTTTCACTAGTGCCTTCGTTTCTGCTTTCTGCAGCTTATACCTGTCTTTCATCAAATTTTTCATACCACAGTCATTAGTAGCAAGGTAGTCTCGCCATGCTTTCTTTTTCTTATACACAGCCACTTTCACCTCATCATCCCACCACACATCACGCTTTTTGCCGTTCCCAATCTTATTAATTCCACACACTTCTTTCGCAGCCTCAACCATACTATCTCTAAGGTTCTGCCAGCATTCTTCAACATCCTCGCTCAACACTTTCAATCTATCATCAAGCTTACTGGATAATACCCTTTCATATTCATTCCTGGTGGTCGCATCCTGCAGTTTCCAGCTTTTAATGCGGCTAACCGCTGCAGGTTTGGACACTACGCGATGTCGCCATGCTGCGAACAGACCCCTTATTCTGGTTATCACCAGAAAGTGGTCTGTCCCGAGATCGGCTCCTCTATACGTTCTTGTGTCCATTACCTGCTTCTTAAGTCTGCTATCCACCAGGAATAAATCAATCATACTTCTCGCACCCTTTCTTTCCCACGTGTACTGATGGATCCTTTTGTGCCCAAACATGGTATTAGCCACAAAAAGATCCTTTTCCATACACAGTCCTAGCACAATCTTACCAGCATCATTTACTCTCTTATCTCCATATTTGCCTAGGACAGACTCAAATCCTGTTCGAGCTGTCCCGACCCATCCATTCATGTCTCCACACACAACAATTCTTTCGTTCTCTTCAACCGTCGCTAGAACTTCTCTAACATTTTCCCAGAACTGCTCTAGTTCAGCCAAACCGACAGAGGACACTGGGGCATATACTGCCAAAACAAAAATTCTTGTCAACCCAATCTTAAGGCGTACCCAGAGCAGTCTGGGATTTATACATTCATACTCAGTCATACAATTAACCATACGAGAGGACAGTAAAACGCCTACCCCTTGACATCCCCTATCTCCTTGTGGTACCCCTGACCACAAAGCGATGCCTCCTCCGGGCAAGTCGGCAAGTTCACTGCCGCCTCGCTTGGTTTCACTCAAACATAGCACATCCAATCTTTTCTCTTCCATAATATCAATCACTTCATTCATCTTCTCCTCAATCCCACGCAGCTACTCTGCACTCCTCCCTCCACTTCCCGCCGCTAGGTGCACAGCGTGTTGGGTGGCGGTCCCCAACGCCGAACTGCACTCTGCACACACCAGCGGGGACAGACCGGTGTACGTCGCTTCCGGGGGACGCCCTAACATTATAATTGCCGTTGTCCCGCATGGTATGCACAGAAGAGGAATTGCAGCCCTGAAAAGGGCTGGCAGGGGTCGCGACGAGCACGCTTCCTCAGTTGACCCCCAGTGATTACATATATTCAATTTAATTAGATTTATTCACTTATATTAATTCTAAATTATCAGACGCTATAGTCCCCACACTAGGCAAAGCCTGTCCTATGGTGACCCAATCATACGTTTATCATAAACTATGCGGGAACATATACATGTAAGTACACATACAATAATGAAGACATTACATACATATGTATGTATGTAATATATCTAACGGGATAGTCAGAGACAACGGAGCACCAAGCGTCGCGGTCCTTACATATTCTTCTTCCTTGGCTTCTTTTACCACTCACTTTCGCTCTGTAGATTTTCTTCGTCTGTCTTTCATCACTCATTCTTTCTATCATCGATTCTATTATCATTCCCGAACCATCTAAGTATTCCTTTCTTCATTCTTACCATAACACTGTCGCGCAACTCTGTCATACTGCGTATCTCTTCATTATTTATTTTCCGCAAGGGTGACACCGCACATATTTCTAAAAGATCACATTTCTACTGCATTTATCTTACTTTACTCGATTTCTGACATATCCAGGCCTCACTACCGTACAATAAAGTTGGAACCAACACCGCATTGTGTATGGCCATTTTGGCTTAGTTAGACACTGCCTACTAATGCAGACAAAGCACCGTTCACTTTATTGCCAGCTACTACCCGTTTCTCCACATCCAACTCATATCTTCCATCTGCCCAGATATACAATTTCGTTCACTTGTTTTACACATTTTCCATTTACCCATATTTCACACCAAGATTTTAAAATTACATGAAATACAAGTCAGAGCAAATTGTAATAACAAATATAAAATAAAATACATACATACATACATACATACATACATCCTGTATATCTTTACGCTGCATCCCTAACTAAAAAATAAAATCATGTGAACAATAAAAAAAATGCTCTTTTTTTTTATTTTAAATAATTGGATTTATATTTATCGAAACTAGAGGTCGCCCTGTGGTCGAAATTCGACCGTAAATATAAAGTTATAATATAAACTCTTTGGCGACAATCTATTCTGTGCGACTGTTTGATCCAAGGAGGCTTTATTATTTAGGATCACAAACTATTATGAGTTTGACATTGACAGTCTTTTTGACATTGGCAGTATGAACGTAAACAACGAACGTTTTTATGTGTAAGTAGCTTTCACACTTCGTCCGCGCAATTTTCTTAAAAAGAGAGCCAAAGTTTTCACTTTACGTATAGATTAACACACTATTTTTATTATATTAATTATTATAATCTTTAATTATTTACTATAACATTTAAAGAGTTGGTTATGGAGTACACAGAAAGAAACACTAAATATAGGAGATTTGCATGTGCCAATGTGAGTTTTATGTGTGCATAATATACGTATGTATCTGTCTTGTGTGCTTGTATGTATGTATACATAAAAATGATATACCTGTGGCATTCGTAATTTAAACCCACCGAATTTAAAGAATAAAATTGGTATCTAGGCGACGACCAGTTGACAGAACAATTTTGGAGTTTTCTTTCCCTGTAAAAAGCTAGAGAAAACATAGCATCAACTATTAATGTAAAGTGGTGAATGATTATAAGAACTGCAATCTTCACCCAAATTGGTGACCCCGACGTGATCTACGGTACTACGTGGATCATAAAGCATAGTACTTCATGGTGAAGTTATTGTACAAAGTGATGCAAGTATTAGATGCTCTGTTATAACACCACAATAACACCTTCGTCTGAAGAGTTTAGCGAAGGCGAAGTTGAGTTTCTACCTTTTCAAATTGTGGACCCCGATTGTGAATAATTCAAGCCCTGGTACGTTTTTTCGTCTCATTCGTTCCTGTCTCGGCGTGACTAGGCATTATCTTCATATGGTTGCGGAGGTGCTAGTGTGTAGTGACGTGCGTTACATACAGGACTAAAGTCGTGCAACCGGTATAAAAATTATTGACCGTAGAACATAAGCAGTGTTGTTTTTTATTAGAAAACATTGTTTAGTTTTTTAAACTGTTAATTTTTATCTGTATATTATTCTTAATTGTTTAGTTTTTTTTTACCTTTACAATTGTACGTTTTTTTTTTATTAGAACTATCCGTGTGGGTATCGGTGGTGTTTACAATTTTTGTTAGACATGGCCACTCCTTTACCCTCTACTACGGAGGAACATAAGAATATTATGGGTGTTTCGGTTAAATTACCTCAATTTTGGGCGCACAAACCGGTGATTTGGTTTGCTCAGGCAGAAGCACAATTCGAGATTGCTGGTATTAATAGCGACATAACAAAATATAGCTACGTAATTTCTATGCTTGACGCTAAGGTGGCGGATGAAGTGGAAGACATCATTCAAAGTCCTCCTGCAGAAGACAAATATGTACTGTTAAAATTAGAATCAATTAAACGCCTTTCATTATCTCGTGAACAAAAGGTGCGTCAACTTATAAGCGAGGAGGAAATAGGCGATAGGAAACCCTCTTACTTTTTAAGACACCTTAGGTCTTTAGCAGGCGCAGCTCTTCGTGACGACGACATAATTCGCGAGTTATGGTTGCGTCGATTGCCTAGCAACGTTCAGGCAATTCTCTTAGCTCAGGTCGATCTACCTTTAGATAAGGTTGCCGAAATCGCAGATAAAATTATAGAAACATCATCGCATTCCCCTAATGTTCATGCTGCTGAAGCTTCGTTTGACATTGCAAATTTAATAAAACGTATCGATCAGCTGACTCGCAAAGTTGAAGCTCTTAGTGCGGAAAACTCTCGTTTTCGATCTAGGTCATCTTCTCGATCTAGGTCTGAGACATCACAAGCTGATAAGTCTAAATTTTGTTGGTATCACAAGAGATTCGGTAAGAAAGCCCTCAAGTGTATTAGTCCTTGCGCTTGGGATCCTAATCACAAGGGAAACTGTGCCGGCAATCAATAGAGGCGGCTGCTGATTGTCCTACTCTGACCCGCCGTTTGTTTGTTACAGATCTGAAAACCAAGCGCCGTTTTTTAGTTGATACCGGTTCTGATTTGTGTTGTTTTCCGCGTCGCTTCTTAAGAGGTTACAATAAGGCATCTGACTATGAGTTACATGCTGCTAACGGTAGTGTCATAAAAACTTTCGGACATATACTTCTTAATTTGAATTTGGGTTTACGCCGGGATTTCCGGTGGAACTTTATCATCGCCGATGTAAGCATACCTATCATCGGCTCAGATTTTCTAGCTTATTATCATCTCCTTCCAGACTGTCGTAAAAAATGTTTGGTAGATGGTACTACAAAACTATCCACGCCTGCTTCTATGGCTCAGGGAAAACAAATTAGCGTTAAGGCTGTTGCTGTTGAGAAGACTCCTTTTTCTGACATTCTTTTAGAATTTCCTGATTTAACTCGTCCTTCTGGTTATCCTCGCATTATTAAACACTCCACAGTTCATCACATTTTGACAACTGATGGACCACCAGTTACCTGTCGTCTTCGTCGTTTGGCACCGCAAAAACTAATAGCTGCCAAACAGGGTTTTGAAGAAATGGTACAATATGGAACTGCGAGGCCATCCGATAGTTCATGGTCTTCGCCATTACACATGTCTCCGAAGAAGGATGACACATAGCGACCGTGTGGGGATTACCGTGCACTAAATGCGCGGACCATTCCTGATAGATATCCGGTTAGATACATTGGTGATTTTACTAATAACCTAAATGGCGCTACTATATTTAGCACTCTTGATTTAGTAAAAGCTTATCAACAGATACGGTAGATCCCGCTGATATATGCAAGACAGCAATCATAACTCCCTTTGGACTGTTCAAGTTTTGTTTTATGACTTTTGGCTTACGTAACGCTGGTCAAACTTTTCAACGATTCATCGATGAATTGACGAGGGGCTTAGATTTTTGTTTCCCATACGTTGATGACATCCTGGTCTTTTCTCGTGATGCTGTTCAGCATACACAGCATCTTCGTACACTATTTCAACGTTTGACTGATTATGGAGTTGTTGTAAATTCCAGTAAATGCGTTTTTGGTGTCGAAGAAGTTACTTTTCTTGGTTTTCGCATTTCTAAAGACGGAACTAAACCTCCTCCTGAGAGAATCGAAGCGCTTAGAAAATTTCCACTCCCGAAAACAGCCCAAGGTTTGCGTAGATTTCTTGGTATGTTGAATTTTTATCGGAGATTTATTCCTGCGGCTGCTAAATTCACGGCACCATTGATTAAGATTCTTTCTGATAATAATCTTAAGGGTTCTAAGGTTGTACCTTGGTCTGAGGAATCGGAAAAAGCTTTTGATAAATGTAAAGAGATTTTATCAAGTGCCACCTTGTTTGCGCATCCAGTTCCGGATGCGCCTCTTGGTTTATTTACTGATGCATCAAACTCTCATGTCGGAGCAGCTCTTCAACAGAGAGTTGATGATAGTTGGCAACCCATTGCATTTTTCAGTAAAAAGCTCTCTCCAAGACATTGCACTTGGCCAGCTTACTATAGAGAATTACTAGGGATTTATGAAGCGGTTCAGTATTTTCGTTTATATATTGGAAGTGCAGCACACTACTATATATACCGATCATAAACCGCTCGTATTTGTTTTTACTCAACATCGTGATAAACTTCCTCCAGTTCAGCTTAATCAATTGACTTTTATTTCTCAGTTCACCACTAGCATTGAGCATGTTAAGGGAACTGAAAACGTAGTCGCGGATACCATGTCCAGAGTCGAAGCGATTTCTTTTGAAGAAGATTATGCAGCTCTTGCGTCTTCACAAGAAACAGATAGTGAACTTCAGAAATTACGTTCTGATCGTAGTTCATCACTTAAGCTAGAAGATATTCCTGTTCCTGGTACTAATTTGAAACTTATTTGTGACACGTCAACTGGAAAGCCACGTCCGTTTCTGACAGCAACTTTCCGGCGAGCTATTTTTGATCGGTTACACAACCTTAGCCACCCGGGTGCTCGTGCAACTGCGCGGTTAGTATCTGATCGTTTTGTCTGGCCGAGTATGCGAAAAGACTGTCGCATATGGTCACGTTCTTGCATTCCTTGTCAAAGAAATAAAGTCACAAGGCATGTGACTACTCCTCTGGGGAATTTCGCTGATCCTTCTGGAAGATTTAAACATGTGCATTTAGATATTATTGGTCCATTGCCTCCTTGTAAGGGATTCAGTTACTGTCTGACAGCAGTAGATCGTTATACCCGCTGGCCAGAGGTTTGGCCAATGTCCAGTATGACTTCTGATGAAGTCGTTTTTACTTTCTTATCAGGTTGGGTTGCTCGTTATGGTGTTCCAGCTTATATTACGACTGATCAAGGTCGACAGTTTGAGTCAGATCTTATTCAGCGTTTCCTTAAAACTTGCGCTATTGAACGTTTTAGAACAACAGGTTATCACCCGTGTGCCAATGGTATGGTGGAAAGGTTTCATCGTCAATTAAAAGCAGCTTTAAGATGTCACGAGAGTTCTTGGTTAACAGCACTTCCTTTAGTGTTGCTTGGTGTCCGTTCGGCTCTTAAAGAAGATTTGAAAGCATCCTGCGCAGAGTTACTGTATGGCGAGCCTCTTCGTCTTCCTGGTGAATTGCTTTGGCCCATGTCGAATCAGTTACAATTCAAAGATCCTAAGGATTTGGTAACTGACATTCGTGAAAGAATGTCAACCTTACGTCCTGTTCCAGGTTCTCACCATTCACAACCTGGTACTTTCATTTTCAAAAATCTTAACAATGCAACTCACGTTTTCTTGCGTGATGATTCGATACGTCGCTGTATGACTTCTCCGTACACCGGACCTTATGAGGTTCTACGCATGAAGGAGAAAACCGTGAAAATTAACGTTAGAGGTAAGGCAGTAGAGGTATCGCTAGATCGTGTGAAACCAGCATATTTGGAGTTTGCAACGTTACCTGTGCCTGAGATTACATCGAAATCGTTCCGTACTGTTTCTTCTGCACCTACTCCTGTGGATTTAAAACCAAATCATCGAGGTTATACCACTCGCAGCGGACGTTCCGTAAGGTTCAAAATGCCTTTCGATGTTTAATTTTTTTTTTTTCTGTTCCATGGTTTTCCTTTCTCCGTAGGGGGGTACTTGGCATTCATAATTTAAACCCACCGAATTTAAAGAATAAAATTGGTATCTAGGCGACGACCAGTTGACAGAACAATTTTGGAGTTTTCTTTCCCTGTAAAAAGCTAGAGAAAAAATAGCATCAACTATTAATGTAAAGTGGTGCATGATTATAAGAACTGCAATCTTCACCCAAATACCTATGTATATATGTCGGAAAAGACACGGGGCAATTCGTGCTTTTGCAACTCAGCCATGAGAAATAGGTACCTAATCTTACAAGAGGCGAACTACTCCATAAAATACAACGTTAAGACAAAGTTAAGACTGTGCTCTTTGCTCTTAGCGCCGGCCCCGACGTTCCGTTAGCGCGTCATCGGAAGCCACGCTTTGCCATAGTATAGTCAAATAAGTGCCTTTTATTATTTCCACCGACACATATAATACAATCCTGCTAATTTTCCTTCAGCGTAGTATACTTGTTCCCAATATTAACATTTTTTTCTAAATTTTTCCGTTTAATGCACTTGGAGGTAAGGTACAACCATTTTGACGAGCATTGTCAAAACAGGATTGAACGAATCGCTCGAGCGAGCGTCGGATCACGAACAGAAGAAGATTACGCAGACGGGATCATGAATAAGTTTGTGTTTCACTGTGTTTCATAATATTTCTCAAAGACACTGTGAAAAACAGTTATTTTTGCGATTATAAATGTAAATATTCCATATCTTAAAATTCGCACAATATAATATCTTATTTAAACCAATTTACATTGAAAGGGTTCTATAAGTTTTACTTCCTTAAATATTTTCAAAATTGTTTATCCTATAGTTGAAAAGATAGAAGAGGGAAGACATTTTTTTATCTTCTGTAACTAAATACATAATATCTACTAGCTATCGACTTAAATAAAAAAGTTTAAAACCTCTATCAATCTATATAAATAATATATAAAAACCTATATCATTTTTTAAGAGTTATCTGAAGATATCCCACACATTATTATTCATTTTTATCTCTCATACTGGAATTTTTCTTTTACACCTTTTCATTGGACTTACTGATAGAAGCCAAAGACCTAAAGGCGACAACCTGAGGTCCCGTCCTTTCTGTCTTAGTCGGTTCGAGTACAACACTACCCGGCCGGTCCTCAAGTAAAAAAAAATGGTACAGCTGTATGTTTCTAAATTTCAAATTTTATACAAAGCGATCATTTGGGGTTATACCGCTCAAGTCAATCCCATTATCACTTGTATATTTATTTTTAACCAACTTAAAAAAAAGGAGGAGCTTCTATGTTCGTTTGTATGTAAGGTTTTTTTTATTATTTTTTTTATGTATGTTCACCGATAACTTCGTCAATTGTGGCCCGATTTCAAATTTTTTTTTTTGTTTGAAAGGGTATACTTTCAAAGTAGTCCCATTTAAAATTCACCGTGATTGGAGTTTCAACTTTGAAGATACACCAAATAATACCAAATAACTCGATCTGGTTACAACCTTTATTTATATTGATGATTCTCTTGTATATCTTTGCGCTCCAGAATTAGAAAGAAGTTAATTGTAGACCGCCCTAGATATTTATTTAGGCCAAGGTTACTCAAAGGGAAAAATAAAAAATTCTGAGATAAAAATTAAACCGCCTTCAAAAAAAAAAGACTAGAAAGTACAAAATAACTTTCCCTTACTAATCAAAACTCAAGTACAATAAGAACACACACTAAGGAGAAGATACTAATAAAAATAACTTCATAAGTACGATACACACCTATATAATTAAATTTGACAGTTATTGAAGTCGGTGCCAAATCTATGTGCAACAACAGAAAATTTATTAGTTTGGTAGACTTGGCACCGACACTTCAGTAACTGACAAATTTAATTATATAGGTATGTGCTTCATGGGTATGTGTATCGTACGTATAAAGTCATTTTTATTGTACTTGAGTTTTGATTAGTAAAGTTGTTTTGTACTTTTCAGTGTTTATTTTGAAGGCGGTTTAATTTTTTTTCTTAAAATTTTTTAACAAATATGCCCAGAAAACGTTAAAGGACAATTGTCAAGGTGGCTGGAGCAATGAAGACCGACTGCACGCTAAAGCAGTTAATTCATATGGAATCCCATTTACCACATTGAATGATAGACTTAATACGAGAACATGAGCAGTCCTCAATGGGGCCATAAGCTAGCTTTTAATCATCAGCGAGAAAATGTATCTACCTATTTACGAAAACCTAAAAAGAAAATCTTACAAACAAATCTACAAAAGAGTTCCACGGAAATCAAAATTTATGCAGTGATTGATGACAGTGACCATGAAATGGATGTGGGTGACGAAAATCACAATAAGTGCAATGTTTATGAAAAATTTGAAAGAAATAATATAATGTGGCATCGTGACTTATTTTCAGAATGCGATTCTGCAGTCGGATACATTTATGACTTGATAAATTAAAATTGTTACTGCTGATGTGGTTAATAATGTATGTTTGCCACTGATTTTAAGTTTTAATTTACTTGATTAAGGTTGTTTTCTCGTGTATTTGATTGACGGATGGTTATTACCTCTTTGCCTGAGAGGTATTACACATCATCGTAGTCAGGGGCAATGGCACTCAAACCTGTGTTCCTTCTGAATATTTTTTTACTCATTAAAAATGACAGGTAAATTTGTTTTGTCTTAAAACGTTGATTACTAAACGGAACACTTTTGTTATTCTTTCACCCCTCAATATAAACCAAAATATCATAAAAAAGAAATATTTATTTATTTACACACACAATACATTTTTAAATAAACGAACAATAAATACTTATGTTATGCTGTGGCGTGCATTCCATACAGGCAAATAGACACTGTCTACCCTAAAAATTTACTAATTAAATAAAGTAAAAAAAATATATCGCAATTAAAATAGTATAATATTGTGCAACAAGTGCGGTAAGTTGTCCACAGCCCACACGAACGAAGTTGAGCGCACGAGCGAAGCGAGTGCGCTCATTCGCTTGAGTGGGCTTCAATAACTGTCAAATTTAATTACATGGGTATTTCGTATTTATAAAGTTATTTTTGTACTTAAGTTTAGATTAGTAAATGATAGTTATTTTATACTTTTCAGTGTTCTTTTTTGGAGTCGGTTTAATTTTTTTATTAAATTTTTTTTATTTCTCCCTTTTGAGTGACCTTGGTATAAATAAATATCTAGGGCAGGTCTACAATCAATTTATTTTCTAATTCTGGAGTGCAATATGTTAACTTCCATTCTATTGAAGAGCACAAACCGTGGGCTTTCACAATAAAAGATGCGAACAGATCGAACATGGGATATTATTGCCCATTATGGGCATTATCAATATCATATCATATCAATATCAATCAGTTATAAAAGAACAGTGTAAAGGTTACATCATAATTACAACCTAGCAGTATTCTTACAATCCGAAGACGACAGCCACCAGCCATATTCTCTATCCGCCTATGACTGATTTTATTATATCACAGGCAATTTATATGGTAGTACATACCATTATACCATGTGGGGATAACGATAGTCAACAAATGACATACAAGAGAATCATCAATATAAATGAATAAAGGTTGTAACCAAATCGCGTTATTTGGTGTATCTTCGAAACCAAAGCTCTAATATCAGTGAAATTTTCAATGAGACCAATCTGGAAGTGTTTCCTTTCAAACAAAAAAAGAATTTTCCAAATCGGTTCATAAATGACGGAGTTATGAGGTAACAAACATAAAAAAAAACTCAACCGAACTGAGAACCTCCTCCTTTTTTGGAAGTTGGTTAAAAAGAAAATGCTGATGTGTAATTGAGTACTTATTGCTCTAATCCGCGCACTAGGATGCTCTGTGTCGTGGGGTATTAGTACAATTCAGAATTTCATCTTATTAAAGTGTTAGTTTTACTACATATGTATGTACATCATTGTGTGTTTGAGTGTATATTGTGAAGGAGTACATTTGTTTGTGGATGTATATGTGTGTATACGTGCGTAAATGTGTGCTTGCGTATGTGTATATGTGTGCCCGATAAAGACGAGTACATTTGGACGCGATACGTGCCCTTGTACGTGGATTTCTACGTGTTGAGTGAGTATGTGTGAATGTGAATAATTGTAAATTAACAGCATTAAGATGACCCAATACCACAACTACATCAAATCTTCAGTACCTCTATATCCAAGTGTCGACAACCAGTTTAATATTTTTTTTTACATTTATATTTGACGTCATTAAGTACTTTCAGCACCTTATTAACTTTTTTATAAAGCGACGGACCCTGGTAATAAGGTGCCCGGTTCAGGAAAGAAGCTTTAGTGCGAGGTACGCTCCAGGACAATAAACGTACAGTTTTTAAAGAAGGTCTTACATTAGAAATAGCCATTCTATTAAATCGTAAGACAATCGATAATAAATATGGCTGCCTAAAACTATGTCTAGATTCTCAAGTTCCTTCAACATTAATATCTGTTGGGTAGCGAAAAGGCTTTCGATAAGCTGGTACAGTGCCAAATAAATCAGCTTAATTGTATACAGCTCGGCAACTGATTTATCCTTTAAAAATATAAGTTAACTTCCGGATCCTACTACAAAGCACTTCTGTTTGTACACTCCTTGAGCGGTCATCCCACGCCCCCACCGGTGGGGGCGGTGCGGTCGTGATGTGTAAGTGGATATGTTGTAGTCATAGAACATGACTAGGCCTTCGATAGCGTTTGCGGATACATAGCTCGGGGGTGTACGATGACACTCTGACCACTAGGGGGTTTGGGTATAGGGAGGAACGATGAAAGAAGCGTTGGAACGCCTCTTTCAGATATTGAGTTATAGAGGGCAATTCTAAATCGTAGTGCAGATCTACGTTGCGCACGTATGGAAGGGAACCGCTGGCGCTGCGCATGAATCGGTTATGAATTACTTGGAGATCGTTAATATCAATGGGCGCAGCGTGAGCAAATACTACGCTGGTGTATGTCATAATAGGCCTGACGCACATCTTGCATAAAGTAACTTTATGTCTGAAGGACAATTTGCTTTTCGGGCAAATGACCATATTGAGACGGCCGAGGACGAACGCAGCGCGGTCGCGGACCATTTTAATGTGGTAGCGAAAGGTTATGGCACTGGCAAAGGTGACGCCTAGGTATTTGACTTTCCTAGTCCAGGGGATATCCTGACCGAAAAGTGTAATCTTGCGGAAAGTGTTAGAGCGGCGGGCGCGGCTGGTCGTCCTGCCCATCGAGAAATACATGACAGTGCTTTTTTCGGGGTTGACTTCGATTTTCCAAAGTCGAAACCACTCGCCTAGACTCGTGACCGCGACTTGGAGGAGTTGAGAGATTCTGAAGCGACTACAGTCTGATGTGAAAAGCGCGGTATCGTCCGCGAATAGGGCGAGCTCTACAGCGGGTATTTTGGGGACGTCGTTTGTGTAGAGCGAGTAGAGAGTGGGCAATAAAAAGAAGCCCTGTGGAACGCCTGCCCCAATGGGGCCGGGAGAAGAGAGCACCCCTTCGACTCTATAGCGGAAGGAGCGCTCCGACAAAAAGTCCCATACTATGCGTACGAGATCGTCAGACACGCCGAGCCGACCAGCCCGGCGTGCCAGACTTTATCGAATGCCTTCACTACATCGAAGAAGAGGGCCCCCGTGCCTATATGGGTCAAAATCACCAAGTTGGCAAATTCCGAATTCTGTTTCATGATGAATATACCTAGCAGCTATCACTTTGATGATGAGCTTCAATGATCACTAAACTTGTGTTTTAACAATATGTAGATTGGCAGAGCATAGAATTAAGTACTATTCTTGTAATTAAATTTTTAAACTGAGCTTTCGCTGAAAGCAGTCATTCCGGGAACGTTTTTGTGAGGTTCATAATAAAATTATAATATAACTTAAGTATTTCTTTTTGACCCTGTTCAATAGTGGAAGTATGCAATTATTAATAAAAAGTTAAAAATCTCTAAAGAAACTGCAAATAAAAACGTTTAGAAGCAAAATATCGCTACAAAGCGAGCTATTTGACTATTTCTATGTATTAAATTAACTAAATATGCCAATATTGCTGACTTATATATAAATAAATAAGCTGTAGGTATTACAAGTCCGTTTTATTTTAATATTGCCAGGGACTTAAAATCATAATGTGTTATCTGTGATTTTAGTGATGTTCCCGGAAATGATTATGTGTTCACGAAATGATGCGTGTGTTCTCTAAATGACGATAAAGATATAATTTAGGTTTATAAAAGCATAAGCGAAATGTTTGTATGTCAAATTTATTTATTTATTATGCATAAGGTTTATTTTTAACAAAATGTAACTTAAATCTCTTCTTAACAGTCTTTTAATCAATACACACAGCCAAGTACAAATTCTTAATTAACATATTAAAATTATATCTTTATGATAATAAAACCATCCAAACATGAATATAGTTCTATAGAACTAAAGTATTTAAAATAAACTTTTTATCAAAAACAAAATCTCCTTTAATAATATTAATTAAACACAAGAATATATTTAAAAAAAGAAACAAATATAATCACTAGCTACTTTATTAATAAAAAGTACATACATATGTTAATATTTACAAACTTAAAACTACACATTATCTTAAATAATAAATTTCCTCAAAGTTGCCGCTTAGAAAGCTGTCATTGCTCAAGGTACCTAGCAGACTGGCAGCATTGCCTCTTTGAATAGCCAAACTGATTCGTTGGCGGAAGAAGCTGCCAGCCCGGCGGTCTCCCGAAGCCTCGACCAGTCTCTTACAAATATCAGAAACCAGTCGATGGGCTTCGGGGCCCCAGGGACCGAAAGTTTCGACTGCAAAGGGCGTAAATATGAAACTCTCAGAGAGAGTCGCATACTTATGCCGCTTCAAGTTCTCGGCAGTGCTGGCCGCGGCACCTGCTGACTTGGAAGTCGCCGGCACATGGGAAACAGCAAGTGTATCGACACAAGTGGCATCCCACAACAGCGATCTTCCAAGTTTCCAAGGAATGAGCGTCAAACCATCCGGTCTCCTGCCGTCGCTGCGCACAATACCTACAGGCTCTAAGACTGCAGGAACGCCAGCGGCGACAAGAGCCCGCCGAATGACGTCATTCAAGGCAGCATGTCGTGACATGCGGCCCGCACTACGTAAACAGGATAAACCGTGGTGACCTAGTACATCGACGAGATCACCACAGCGGCAACGGTGAAGAAGGTTAGTCCTGGCCCCCAGACGAAGGGATATTATGAGAGAAAGCGTGGTATTGTCGATTAAGGTTCCTAAGTTTTTTGAAGGTATTACCTTCAACCAGTGTCCTGACTCCTTCTCAGAAACAGCTAGGAGGCGAGACCGATCTTTTTCGGTACTACAAGAATCTAAAAGTTGTAAATGAACATTTTTGCATAGAGGCTCATCCCAGTGTTTTTGAGAAAAGGTCTAGATAGGCAGGTTAGTACTCGGACAAACACTTAACCAAGCATTTCGAGCATCAGTCAAGCACGGCACCTCAACCGATCCTAAGGAAGGGCGAATAACAGCTAGGAAAAGGTTTTCCGTGCTGTAGACTGACGAAAGAAAAGCTGGCAGTGACACACTCGAGATTTTGCGTATGCCCAGGCCTCCATAACAGATGGGAAGCGAGGCTTAATTCCAGACCCTGTCATCAACAAAGGAGCAATTTAATATTTTAGATAATGTATTTTTTAGAATGTTGTCTACAGATTTTAAAAGCGTTTGAAATTTAAAAAGCTGAGAACAGCGAAGAGCACATGTAAGTTTTGGAACGAAAAGGCAAAAGCGGACAATGAGGAGAGCCATGTGGGAATTAATTTTGAAAAGTTTGTCTGAAGACTGACTAAATTTTTGTATTTGATCATTGATAAAGCAGGGTATGGAGTCATCTAAAACGGGAGCACCTAGGAGGTACAGCGATTCTTTTGACAAGACTTTAATACCTGGTGCCAGATTGTTAAATTTATTAATTAATTCATTTTTTGTAATAGTTGGAACAGAATCGGAAACAAAGAGTTCACATTTAGAAAAATTTAATTCTAAGCCAATATCTTTAAACCTTTGAATGAGGGTTTTAAGGTCTTCTAAAACAGTAATTGCTTTACCTCCTATTGTTCCGTCGTCAAGGTACCAAATATTAAATTTGGAATTTAAATTACAAATCGCAGGATGGATAGCCAGACTAAAAATAGCTGGTCCGAGAGGATCACCTTGTTGACAGCCAACTTCGGAATGTAATAAATTATCTTTATATATTAATTTTGAAGGACTGCTGTAAGATTGCCAGAGGTAGGGATATATGTCTGGAACATCCTGTTTTATCTGTGTCAACAAGGTGGATCTATCAACAGAATTAAATGCATTTTTTATGTCTACTTTGAGGAGTACCTCACCTCCATCGTGTGTCAAGAAAGCACGCGCCGCATGCACTGCCGCTTCACATCCTCTCTTTGAGCCAAAACCTACTTGTGTAGGACAAAAATAGTTTGATACGGTAGAGAGAATGTGACGGCAACAAATTTTGGAGGCAATGCGGCGTATAGTTGCACCTACGGCAATTGGCCTAACGCCACCGTCTTTTTTTTTCAGGGCACATAAATTGGCACCATACAGGATGTCGGTTATCTCCGGGGGCACCTTACCAGCCAGCATAACATTTATTAGAGCTGTTAAACTAGATAAGAGTGTCTTACCGGTATCACCGACAGAGCCTGTAATCAGATCTTTATAATGTTGTGGCGTTAAGCCATCGAGACCTCCCGCGGAACCGCTTTTAAAAGAATTTATTGCGGCAAGCACATCTTCCTCCGTAGCTCGAGTCGACACATCATTTGGATGTGGGGGATCTGGCAGACAACAAGCCACAGAGGAAGAGGGATGCTTTGATCTGAGAGCAAAAAGAGTCTCGGCCGTATTCGGTGCCAAAACATCGCTGGAAAATAGCAAATGAGCGGCACCTCTTAGATCGCCGTCGCTAATTTTTGTTTCTATTTTTGGAATACAGTCAGAATTGAAAGATTTATAAATGGGCCGAACATGAATGCTCGGAACTGAAGAGTTAGAGCACTTATGTTTAATTTAGAAACAAATATTAGAATTTTTCGTAAACATTAATATCAGTATCAAAGTAATAATACTCTCGATCACTTTCTTTTTTTAGCAATGGCATTGGTATAATACTAATTATTTGCTCATATTCAATGTACGATACATCACTCGAATCTAATTGAAATTTTTTGGCACTATTACCCACTGAATTCAAGAAAGTTACTAGGATTTCTCCATTATCTTTATCAACACCTGTCTTACAAGTGGCAACATATCTGTAATTGACAGTTTTCTGTTGTGTAGGTACTTTAACTAATATAAATGTTCCAGGAGATATTAAATTTGGGTGTAAGTTTTCCTTGCCTTGATCGTAAGATGTACTAGCTTCAGTAACAGTAACCAATTTTTGCGCAGTCTGCTGACGAACAGAAATCGAAATTAAATCATCCTCATCGGATGATGATGAGTAATAAATGGTTTTATAAATGCTCTGTTTCTTCAATTTCAGCACATTTTGTACTACAATTGTATCCATAGGCTCGTTCGGTTCGGGAGACTTTCTTGAAAGTATTGTTGGTTCACAATTCTGATATAAAATCCCAAATAACGCAGACATTTTCAGTTGCTTTTCAAAACGTTTGTGTCTATATGTTTTAATTGTAACTTCTGGTCCTCTTTGCCATGTAATTTTTGTAACATTCACTATACCTGGTATGGCATCCAAAGTTTTCGGAACCAAGTTTTTTGCGCTAGAAATGTCATCAACAGGAATCTCTTTTACTAAAATAGTAGACTCCGTAAATAAATTAACTAAGTCTGAGGCTGTTTTAATATCTTTTCCCATTAACACATGCCTGTCGGCAGTCCTTTTAAGAACACCACCTACGCCATCCATGGGTCATTTGCCATGCCCAGGTTCACTGTACGTCCAAGTAGCTTTTGTTATCTGTTTGAATTCATTTATTAATGTTCGTAGCCAGAGATGTATATTAGTTCGGTTGCGGTATTGTGATGTTGGACCATCAGATACATATGAAGTGTTAATATCTTTTTTCTAATATTGTTTGTAGGATCGGTTTCCTATGAACCCATATCGCATGGGCTTGATGATCCAAGTTTTCACTCACGGTAGTAAAAGATTTAGATTGTAAACTATTGTCAACGTTTCGTATATAATATACGCCTGTATGAATAGACAATTGATTTTTTGCAAAATGTGTCGACTGGATTTCATTTGCATACTTAGTTGTGTAATTCTCCGAAAAGTCTATCTGTATCAATACTCTTCTTTAGTTAAATTTTCTTTCAGCTCTTTTTTCACTTTGTTGTAGCTATAGATGCCATACAGATGTTTTTTCATAAGTGGAATATCTTCAATAAAAGCCATTTTTAATTCTTTGACGGTACTTGAAATCGCAACCTTTTTTGTGATCTTGAATGTTTTATTCTCGCCTTTTACAGTTTTTTCCTCAATAACAGTCTTCCATTGAAAATATGTCACAGAATCTAGATTATCAGCTGGCTCAAGCGTTGGATTTTTACATTTATCACACAAATCATTCATGCAGTCATAAGAAGTTATGTCGCAACTATAATCTTCGATATTTTTCTGTACACTTCCGTGATTAATCTGTTGTAAGTATTTTAATTTGTTCACTTTGAATTCAAAATTTTCGTGTTTCACATATAAACAAGATTCTCTGTCTCTTAATTTTGGAGCTACCACCCAAAATGGTTTTGCTCTTAATAATGTCGCATAAGGCAAATTTATTCCAGTTTCGCTAACGAATTTTGACGTCAGTTCTTTAACTGAGAATAGAAGGACACGTTTTTGTTTTTTGATACCGTTTTTCTTTACAAAATCTCTCTTGGCTGGGCACATCCTACTGACATCATCTCTTTGGAAGAAATCTTTAACTTTTTGACGAACTTCAGGCTTCAAAACTACCTCACGAATTTTGGTATTAGACTTCAGAATTGATGTACTGGTTCTCTCCTTTGGCATAAAACTCTTAGCCATATGAAGTAATTTGTATTTCCTCACCATATTACCGCTAACGCATTTTTGGAAGACTTCCCTCTCTTTGGAATTCTTTTTCAAAGTAGTTGCTTTTTCTTTTAATTGCGTAGTCAGTACTTCGTTAAATAAAAGATTCTTGCGCACTTCAGGAGGTACGTCGACATTTATTATCAATGCGTCAACTTTGCTGTTAGGAGTTATTGGTACTTGGGCTTTCTCCTGTTCTCTTTTTTCTTTTCTTCTTAGTCTTTTCTTTAACGTTTCATATTTACGTTTAATTTTAGCAATTATTTTTTCCTGTTGTTTTATTTTACGGTATGCTTTGGCTCTATCCTTTCACACATATTTTCTTCCCACTGTTCTTCTTACTGAATATATAGCAGCTAAATCATCATCGGAATGTGGCGGAGTATTGTTTAACATACTTGATAATGCCTTCGTTTTTTGTCTGTATTTTTTTGATGCTTCTTTCCAAATTTTTCTCTGCTTTCGCTTTTCTCTCTGTCATCTGAGAAATGTGTTTAACTTTCTTTTCCGTTTTTTTTCTTTGATAGTACGCCCTATCCTGAGCCCTTTTAATCTCTCTCTCTTCCTCTGTCATCTTATCTAAAAATTTCCTTTTTCTGGCATTAGCTTTTTCTCGTTGGCGCAAATAAGCTGCACTATTTTTTTTAATTTGCTTTTTCGTACAATTTTTATTTTTTTTGCCTCATGATCCATATTGCTAAAAAAAATAAAACATTTATTAAAACTATGTTAGCACAACATGCACCCATAGTTATAACAGATATAATTTCAGTAAATAGTCATCTCGGGAACGGCATGATCATTTCGAGAACGCTCCGTCAAGTCCGGGAACGTTTTTGTTCGTTGTAAAATATTTGAGATTACTATTCGTTGTAAACAATATAAAACGCGTATTTTTTCAATATTTCGAGTTAATAAACGCATTCCCGGTATGATGACCGATGTACTGATGTACGTTCTGTAAATAATAAATCGGAAGGTACTTACCACTTATTTTCAATTATTTTGGCGAGAAAATCTCTTGACAGCCGCTTTGTTTACATCTTCCAGTACACTGTACCATAGACATCTACAGGCCGTGTTCAAAAACATAATTTTTTCGGGCAATCAAAACTGCGTTCACTCAAATGACGCTTACATTGTCGGACATAATATTTTGACTTGATTTTCTTTAGTTTCTTTCCTTTTTTAATAATGCATATAATTACTTGATACTAGATAAAATTAAAGCCCATTAAGTAAGAAAACCCGTTAAATTTATTTTATTTTATGTGTATTTCCGGTGTTACTTTCTAAAGATTGCTACTTAGGACGCGTTCTCGAAATGATTTTTTGTACTTATTTCTTCAAATAATAATGAATATGTTTTACTTTTGAAGTATATTATATTTGGTATAGTTAATATGAATGTAGTTAAGTATTTACAAAAGATAATTTGTTTAAAAAAATACTTAATTTAGACATTTGTTTGCTGGCAAAGCTAATTTTCCACCTTGGTGATTTTGACCCATATAGTGACTCAGACGGTGAAGGCCCTCTAGGATGTGTTCCGTAAGGCAATGCACTTGTTGTATACACTAGTGTTTAGCTCGAAAGCCAAATGCTCGTATATAGGAGACCGGAAGTGTCTAAGTGGGCTTTGAGACGAGTCAGAAGGTTCATAAATTTTAGACTGCTGGGACGACAGCTATTGGAGCTTTTGCAGAGTTTACCCGGTTTCGGGATTCCGATGACGATTTCTTCCTTCCAGGCGGCTGGAAAGACGCGGTTTGGCCATGGCGGCATTAATGATAGCTACCAAGAGCGCGAGAAGACGCATCAAAAATAGTTTTACTACTCGGTTAGAGATACCGTCTCTACGAGGAGCTTTTCTAGGTTTGAGAGCCTTGGCAATGTCCTGAACCTCGTCAACCGTCGCCGGTCTGAGTTGGCAAGGGGTGGTCGCGGCCAGTAGGGAGCCTACTTCGCGATTGACCATGTCTAAATGGTTCTGATCTACAGGCTGAGAGCTAGGGGAGCATTGGACCACCAGAGTGTCGGCCAAGAGTTTGGCTTTATCTACGTCGTCGAAAGCTGTCTGTCCTTTTAGTTTCGTCAGAGGTGGCATTGTTTGGAACGTATCAAATTTTAGAGATCGAGCCAACTTCCACTAAGCCTAGTGCGTCGGCTCGATCTCTTGCATCAGATCGTTCCATCTATTTTTCCTAAGTTCAGAAATTTAGTCTTCGACGTCGTGTTGGAGGGCGCGTCAGTTACGTCTATTCGTTTCTGAGGGAAACGAATCATAAGCGCGAGTCGCGGCGTTGTTGGCTCTAATTAGCCGGCGGATGTCCAGGGAGCTCCTAGCGGCGGTCGCTCGCCACCGGGACCTCCCGGAAGAAGAGACCGAGTCGTGGATGTGGGCGATGAGCGTGGCTATCGCCGTGGTCGCGTCCTCGGCGGAACGAATAACGTCCGGTATCGTGTTCAGCTGTGAAGATGGAGCACGTCGATCTAGGAAATTTCTATTCAGTTTAGTCCTGAAGATGCCAGGATTAATGACGAAATAAACTTTTTGCACCCTTAACTCGCATATTTGATTACCCGCAGCTCGTAACACTATTTAATTTTTATTTTAATATTACATATTTTGTTAATTTTACGACAAGTAAAATGCTCACTGCAAGGTACAAGCCAGTTACCAGTTAGAAGTAATAAAAAAAACAGTTAAGTAAATTCTTCGGTTTTAATTTGTTTAGAAAACTAAATCGAAAACCCAATAAAGTTTGAGAAACGTAATTATGTTCGCTTCGGAGAAATGAAACAAACAAGATAATATATTAACCAAATAAGTAATACAAAGAAACGACTTCGTTTTGTGGAATGGACAATCTTATTTGTTTATAAACAAAATTTGTCAATAGCTGTTTCTTGATATGACCAAATTATAAGCACATTATTAAAAAAAAACTAGTCAAAAGTGGGCCAGACAGGCCATAATTAGGGTCCCGTAACATTACAGCAAAATAGAATTAACCAAATAAATTAATTAAACAAATGCATACAAATAATAAATTTAGCAAACGGAAAACTATGATTTAGATTATTTTTCCCCAAATCAGTGCCAAATGGCAATTTTATTAAAAGTTCTGGAATTCTTACATGTACACTTATCTTTTTATTGAAATTCAAACCTTATATCCATGACACAAGGCTTATTTACACAAAGTATTTTAATTAGTGTGAAAAATAAGGGGATGCAGTTAATAGCACTTCAAAATTGGTGAAGATATTAATAAAATTGCTATGAATTGCTAATAAAAAATATAATAATGTTATACAATAAAATGTCACTCCTTCATTAAAAAGATATTAGCTTCAAAAAGTTTTAAAACGCTATAAAATTTATTGTTAATAAAAAAAATAAGCAATCATTTAAAATAACAGATTAACTCGAAAACACACCTACTAGTACCTATATATAAAATTGCTATATATACATATACCGATGAAATACCGATGAATATAGAGATGAAAAGAAATGGAAGGATATAGAGATGTTTCAAGATTAAATTTATCGACTTCAACTATCCCTTTAGATTGCGGACTCCTGTTTCAATACTGCTCCACGTATAAAGGATTTTAATCAGGCGCTTCGCCGGCCGCTACCGAGGCACGTTCGCTCGGCTCGCGCGTTGTGGTAAACGTTATAGACCTGACCTTACCTAATGAAAAAAAAAGTGTTATAAATATATCGTCGTGTTTGTGTAAAATTACGAAAAAATTTACAAAAATTTACCCAACGTGAAACAATCTATCAATCTAGCCTGCAATCGTCCTCACGATTTCCTCCGAAGCGTTTATTATCACCATCACACCACATTAAAGTTTCAGCGATGGAAGACGACCATTAATTTTAAAGATGTGACTTATAACAAAAGTAGCAAAATAGAGAACCGCAATTTTAAATATTGAGATTTGTAGATAAAATTACTAATTCTATAGCTCCATTATATGTATCCCAACAAGTTTTACATCAGACAAGTCGTCGTGTCAGTTCAACAGAATTCTATGTGACTTGACGAAAATTCGATGTTTGGCCTTGAATGACAACACTGATTTTTCTTGTTCTAACTACATTATAGAATCCGAGATAGGTTCAGTAAAAGTGGCGTTTATTAAAGAACTATGTATATAGTTCCATCTACTTTTTTTTTAAATTATCAATTCTACAATATTCTATGTGCAATCATCATAGCAGATGGAACCATGTTTCCAAATAAATAATCTCAATATTGTTATTTGTCATAATGGCGGTACAAATTTTTAATAGTTATTCTACACCCGGATATTCCGGTGTACAAAGGTGGACAATATACACTCATGCATTGATAAAGTATTATCAGCTTCTGAATATTTTTCCACGGTGTCTTTGATATGATTATTGAAGAGAGTTATTAAAAATGCTAAAATTATCCAGACGACATCAAAGATTTCCAATCATGCACAAAGGTTTTTGCCTATAAAAAAATACCGTACACCAAAGCAACTGCTCTATTAAAGTTTACACAATGTTATTTTCAAGTTCATTTTAAAACAAGTCACTCTGTAAATGACTGGAATTCAGTCAGTATATAATTTATTATCTACAGTAATGGATAGGAAACAAAGACAATCATCAGCTCAAACATGACAGGTGTTATTCCCAACGAATATACCGACACCAACACCTATTCGATCAGTATATATAAAAATAACGGCTATAAAATGTATGATGAAATGGATGCCTTTAGTAGATTAACAGTTTCTTTATTACAGTTTAAAGACCACAATGTTATATCTAGGTTCAATCTGATATGTTGTATTATAAATATACATTATTATGATTCAGTAGGGTACCATCTAATTTGAAAACTGTATAAATAAGTAAGATCGAACACATATTCTATATTCATTTTACAGATTTTTTAATACATAATCATTATTAATATGTTTTGCAGTCAATGTGTTTTTAACTTGACACATAATTAACTAAACTTTTAATTCACCACCTGTGCAACAATGGATGCTACATATGGAACCCTGTTGAACTAGGACGACGAAGTATTATTGGAATCTAAATGTCATCATTTGTTGTTCCGTGTTCATACACGGAAGACTATGCGGAAGACAAAGCTGTATAGGTATAGTGCCCTATGCATCTCAAAAATTAAGGAATAATATAAAGACAAAGTTTCAAATAAGCTTAGAAAAATCATTATTTTTCTAATAAGATAAGCATGAGAATGTTTCATAAAATTATTAAATAAAGGGATATATATGATGGAGTTATAGAATTAGTAATTTTATCTACAAATCTCAATATTTAAAATTGACGGTTTTCTCTATAAATTCGCTACTTTTGATATAAATCACAGCTTCTTTAAAATTAATGGTCTTTGCTATAATAAAATGGTAAACTTCAAAATTAACAGTTTTCGCAACAAAATTTGAGTTACAACTTCAGTCACTGAAACTTTAAATATGGTGTATTGGTGATAATAAATACTTGGGAGGAAATCCTGAGAACAAATGCAGTCTAAGGTTTAAATTGTTTCACATTGGGTAAAATTTTGCATATTTTTTTGTAACTTTGTACAAAAACACGACGACAAATTTATAACATTTTCTTTGGCTAGGTTACAACAACGCGCAAGCCAGGCGGGCGAGCGTGCCGCGGCAGCGGCTGGTGAAGCGCCACATTAAAAACCGCTTTATACATGGAGCAGTATTAAAACAGGAGTCCGCACTCTAAAGAGATAGTTGAAGTCGAGAAATTTAATTTTGAAACATCTCTATATACTTCCATCTCTTTTCATCATTATATTCCTCGATATTTCGCTGGTATATAGTGTTAGTTCCACATTAATTTTAATCTCATAAAGTACCCACGTATGATATTTTGTACCATTTTAGTAACAAGAACGAGGGTAGAATGGATTTACTGCGTGTAGTGGGGCTGCTTAAAAGCCTGATTTTGGTCTTGTAAGAGTTCAGTTGTTGAGAAGCCGTCGAATAGTCAAGTGCATAATAGTTGTTATGAAGAATTGATAATGTGTTCATAGTGATCAGGGCTCCCGTTACATTTCATATTTAACATATCAGAAGTGGGATTTTACCACGTGCCTAACGAGCGGTTATTCTGCTTGTCATCACATTGTTTAAAGTGATAATGGTGACGAAGGTTTATCAGTGTAAGAAACAACATTGTTTTAATTGTGACCTGGGTTTGTGCCAATGGCCATACATGAAAATTACTATGTGAGTGTCGACTTCGACTCGACTCGAAGGACATAAGATTCATAAAAAACTTATACTGGAACCAACTGGCAAATGTACGCGTCGAAAATAAACTCACAGATGCTTTATGTAAAAAAGTTGAAGCATTTGAGATGTGGATATACAGAAGAATGTTAAGAATATCGTGGAGGGATAAAGTGCGTAACGAAATAGTGTTGGAGCGGATTGGAAGAAAGGGTGACGTTCTTCGTACTGTCAAAAAGAGGAAATTTGATTATCTTGGGCACATTATGAGAAATCCTAAGTACGAACTGCTACAACTAATAATACAAGGAAAGATACAAGGGAAAAGAAGTGCTGATTGCAGAAGGATATCGTGGCTTAAGAACCTGCGCCAATGGTACAACAGAAGCACAACATCCCTGTTCAGAGCTGCCACGTCCAAAGTACAAATCGCCGTGATGATCGCCGACCTTCGATAGAAGATGGCACCGATAGAAGAAGAAGAAAGATGTGTCCCGCAACTAAAAGGGTGTGTCCTGCAACTAAAAGGGTGTGTCCTGCAACTAAAAGAGTGTGTCCCGCAACTAAAAGGGTGTGTCCCGCAAATAAAAGGGTGTGTCCCGCAACTAAAAGGGTGTGTCCCGCAAATAAAAGGGTGTGTCCCGCAAATAAAAGGGTGTGTCCCGCAAATAAAAGGGTGTGTCCCGCAAATAAAAGGGTGTGTCCCGCAAATAAAAGGGTGTGTCCCGCAAATAAAAGGGTGTGTCCCACAAATAAAAGGGTGTGTCCCGCAAATAAAAGGGTGTGTCCCGCAAATAAAAGGGTGTGTCCCGCAACGAAAAAGTGTCTTACAGCCACAATAAAAGGGTTTGTATCACAGTTGAAGTAAAAGGTGAGTTTCACAGCAATATCAACCTAAATTAATTGTTTGAAAGCGATACTTGTCTGGATTTCTCGTCAGTTCTTGTCAGATTAACTTTCCACAGTATTGGTGAATTGGCTAACGTCTAGAATATTTTGTAACTGGGTTTCTCGAAATAATTTATTTCACCATGAAAATGAAATGGTATTTCTCAAAAGAGAACTAGTCTAACATTATTTAAATCAGAGGGTATGCTGATCCATTAGAAAGTAAATTTTTGATTAGTGGGTAAAAAAAAAATTTTTATTGACCAATCTAAATTTTATGCATCTGTAAGTTAGTACATTTTTATTAGTGTTTAATCGTTACTTGCCAACCATTGTATTACGAGGGCGTAATTAGTAATCAGGAAGGCCGATGCTAAAAAAGAATTGTTTTAACGGGAATTTTCATATTTTTATACATCGTGTGCTGACTATTGATTGAGATTGATTGATTGAGAATAAATATTCTCAATAGTTTTCACCCTAACAGTTTCGATTGTTGCATATCCGGTATCGACGAAACAGTTTATGATAAACATATTTACCTTTATTAATTTTAATCGTTTAATATTTTGATTCGAATCTTCTAAATCTCTCTTTGTGCATAGAAATTATAATATTGTACGAGATTGTATGCAAGAAAAACTATTACGAGGACGTAATTTGTATTGTCAGGAAAGGCAGAGTGTTAGTTCCACATTAATTTTAATCTCATAAAGTACCCACGTATGATATTTTGTACCATTTTAGTAACAAGAACGAGGGTAGAATGGATTTCCTACGTGTAGTGGGGCTGCATAAAAGCCTGATTTTGGTCTTGTAAGAGTTCAATTGTTGAGAAGCCGTCGAATAGTCAAGTGCATAATAATTGTTATGAAGAATTGATAACGTGTTCATAGTGATCAGTGCTCCCGTTACATTTCATATTTAACAATGTATATATAGCAATCTTATATATACTAGTAGATGTATTTTCGAGTCATTTCCAGGAGTTAGGAAAAGACGGCGCGCAATTGCACCAACTCCATTAACTGCGCCGGATGTGTCGGCGTTGCCAGGATGACAACTTGTCAAGTTTAATTATTTATTTAGTTTATAGAAAATGTTATTTCTCATAGCACAAATTATTAGTTTATGTGATTACTTGTTTTTTTTTTCAAAGCAACTCATAACAATTCATAACAATTTTGTCTACATTTTCACCAATTTTGAAGTGCCATTAAATGCTTCCCTTAACTCTTCTTTTCATCACTATACTTTCTCCTTTGATTATTATTTGCTCTAACCTATACTCAAATAAGGGAAATTAAAGGAAGTCAGGAGAATAGTCGAGGAGTGATCGGTCACATTGAGATTAAAAACTGAAATAGCTAGTACAATAAAACAAGATGTTTTTCATTGCTTTTATTTATTAATCGGATTCTTTTATTATTATATTATCTAAGAACACGTTATAGACGTGCGTCGAACTCATCATCTCACTGTGTTTCAATGTGTACCAGAAGTAACTTGCGCAGATTATCAGATATTACGCTAAGGATCACCATTGCAAAATTGCAAGTAATCATAGATTTGCCTCGAGATATCCATATTTGTTTTCACTGTTTATACATGTGAACACATGATTTATGCATAGATAATAGTAGTGTTTTACCTACCATTAAAACGCTTATTAGGCGATAACCTTATTTGAAGCCTAAAATATTTGAGCGAAGCGTAATTGTTTTCCGGATCCGGGTCGTGTGTAGTGCCTAATACTTACTGCCTCTTCACGCCGAACATCAGCCGACTTGTGACGTCACATCCTGTACACGGGCAGGAAGCAACGCGCTCGATGTCTGAGTGCATCACGACTGTGCTTCATTGGTCTTCAAATATTTTCCACACCAGGCAGGTACGAAAATAGGCTTCAATTAAGGCTATCGCTTAATAAGCGTTTTAATGGTAAGTAAAACGCGATTTAAAAAAGAATGTAAAATGAATATCTTAAAAAAACAATCGATTTTACTTCCCATTGACATCAGTGTGAAAGATAAAGAAAATCTTGATTTCAAAGTTTTAGATTAATATAATAATAAATAATAATTACTTTCTATAATTTTTCTTTGTACCGAAATTATCTCTGCATTAGTAATAAAAAATAGTATTTGAAACTCGTGCGGTGTTGTGGATTGCCCAGTGCCCACTGGAACTAATGTGCGCACTCGCTTCGCTCGTGCGCTCAACTTCGTTCCAGTGGGCAATCGACAACTTACCGCACTTGTTGCACAATGTACTATTGTTTAGTTTTATTTCCCACAGTTCATTTTGTTGTTATATTTATTTCTACGTTTTTATCATGTTTTTGTAATTTACACACTTATTTTACATTTATATCGATTCATAGATAATATTATTCATTGTAGTAATCTGAAATAAACATAAGGAATGAGTGTTTATTACGTAAATGAAACATTCATCATTATATAAACAGACAGACAGAATTTCACATTTGTATAGTACGAGTATCCGCTTATATTTATTTTTATTGGTTTAAAATATTAAATCATTAAATTTTCAATTTAAAAACAATGATTCAAAAATGTATGTAATAAATATTTTAATTATCTAATTAACTTTGTAACAATAGTAGATAAGAAACAAGATGTTATAATATGGAACTAGGTATATAATTTCAAAGAATGGTAGTCATTATAAATTCTCAAAATTAATGGAAAAGATATTGACATATCGATACGTTTTTTCGCATCCCTACTTACACGTGCCATCTTGCAAGAGTGAGAACTCAACATGTAATCATAGCTTGCTAGACAACGACAAACGTTGACTCAAAGCTACCAGCAACCAGTATCACTAGAGCTCCACATTTTTCTGTTATAAATTTTTATTATTAATTTTATACTTACCGATGAAACGTGATATTGTCCTTTTTGAAACTATTTTTACTACTGTCACTACCACACCACTTCACAGCCCGATTTCGCATTGTTTACATATCGTATTCTATATTTTTTAAAACTATTACACTCAGGTCACGGATCTGCTTCCTGGTTGATACTAAAGGAGGGCGCGTTTATGTTTGAACTTATATGAGCATTTCTGCAAATCGATAGCACAAAACGATGCCTTTTCATTTCCTGTCTTTAGGCTCAAGTCAAAGTCAAAGTCAAATCAATTTATTCAAGTAAACCCAAATGCAAGGTATTTTTGAACGTCAAATCTACTTTAGTTCGGTTCGAAAAGAAAACCTGAATACTGAGAAGAACCGACAAGAAACTCAGTCAGGTATCATTTTTTCACCATCATTGTACAATAGTTATTTAAAAATACAATATCTATAAAGCCAGTAAATGCATACGCAGAGAGGATCACTTCCAGTTTATTGTTGTGTCTTCAATGAAATCGCTAATTTTGTAGTATGCTTTTCCAATCAGTGTGCGTTTAATGACAAGTTTAAATCTGTTTTCCGTTAATTGAGTAATTTCTTGAGGAATTTTATTATAAAAACGAACACAGTTACCCAAAAATGAACCACTTGACTTTTGTAATTTAAATTTAGGAATAACTAGCTGATCACGACCACGAGTTTCCACACCACTAACAACGCCTTTCTTTTGAAATAGATCTAAATTTTTTTTAGTGTACATTATGTTTTCATACATGTATAACGAGGGTAAGGTGAGTACATCAATGTCTTTAAAATGATCTCTCAGCGACTCACGTGCGTTTTATTCAGGCTAGTTTGTCTGTGGGTGAAGCCAATGCACTTATCACTCTAACAGTACTGCGCACTTGCGACTGAATTGCGAGCCGAGCAAGAAGTTCAGCATAAATGGCTTTTATCACTGTCTAATTAGGTGACCATAATACATTTATTATATTGAACAACATTGAAATACCACGAAACCACTAACAGGTATCGCCTTTCACACGAATTGTTAGATTGAAAGAAATATAATATGATGTAAGCCTATAATAGAAAAGAATGAACACATATTTCGTCTCTATCTAAATGCTCAATGTTTGAATACTAACTAGTTTCATTTGACAGACATAAGAACCAAACAAATCTTTGTCTCTTAGTACTTTTTAGTTTTAAATTATTTTTGAACTTTACATGTATAAAATTAAGATAAAATTTTTGTGAGATAAAGAGCAAATGCCGGTTTAAGCGAGAAGACTAGAGTGAGCACATCAATACATCTATTAGTAGTAGATCTGTAGAAATATCAAATATTTTTATTTAAAACAAGGAACAACATTGTAAATGATACGATCTCTTTAATTTCTTCGTTACAGTTTGTTTTTTCTTTATCTTTCGTTTGGTTTTGTTAATATTTGCTGTCTGTTCGTATGTTTTTATGCATGTAAGTAAATGAATGATCTACATATCCAAATTGTGAACTATAAAACCTATAGCTTGTTTTTCGTGATATTTTAATAATAAAACAATTTAAATAAAACAAACTATTTTCATTTAATTAAATTTTATTACAATGGCTTTTAGCAATTATCGAAATATGGCTACATAAAAAAAAACTGGTTTTTAGTGAAGGCTACACGTAACAGTGTTTATAGATTTAAAGTTACTTTTTGCGATATCGAAACAACGTCCAACCACATTTGCCTTCTTTCTTCATTCTTCGGAGAAAGCTGTTATAAAAATGAGACACGGAGGTTTAGATATTTCTCTTTTAGCTACATATACACAAGATGAGTAAATACATTTAAGTAAAATTAACTTCTCAATATTAACACCTTAGTTATTTACCATGGACGTATTTGTTAATACGTCCATGGTTTACCAATCTTATGGTCACCCTTTTCACGAAATCGAAAACTTTAGTGTTTTAGCTTATCCATGAAAACATATACCACAGACACGATACGATTCGCTTTTATACGTTTCTATGCAACTCTTTTTCACCAGATTATAATAAGCACCATACAATTACAGAGAATTATAAAACAAAATTGTTAATGAACAATGGCTGTCACGTAAACAACCAATTAATTCATTATAAACTATAAATTGATAAGGTTACCATAGTAACCATGAAGAATATTACTAGACAATTCCGAACAATAGTTTTTTGTTTTATATTATTATATTAATAAGTTTGTACGTTTATTAGTTAAAAATAAAGATACTACGTATCCAAATTATTACGATTAATACTTCGATCACTGTACTCCTGTAAAATCTAAACAAATTATTGTCCTAATTGACGTATACCTTTTTAATACCATATAGTATTATCGGTAACATTCTGTTAATCTATAGTAGACCTTACTGCCAAACCATAAAGTTATAAAAGCTTGTAAACGATTTTTGCATGACATTGAAACGATGTTTGTAAAAAATATTTAAAATGGAATCTTACGTCTCGTGCGTAAAGTATAATTCACATAATCTGTGGCTCATTCAATGTGCACTCAAATACTCATTTGAGCGCACATTTGGTTCGGACATTTTTAGAGCGTTAATTGTGTACCTAGTTTTTTATTTGTGATCGAAGGATTAATATGTTAATAAGCTTATCGTAGGTCAAACTGTCTTTGGAACGGTGAAATCATTACTACCAAAGATCATATTTCAATCATATGGCGTGTTAGAAAGGGACAAATGACATCCCTTGTAGCTATCCCTCTCGACTCGTTTTACCTTTATGTCGGTAGCTTAAATTGAGTCTTAAATCTAATTCAGTAAGTTCTGTTTTTGCATTTATAATTTTTGACAGTCCTCAGTCTTGTAGTGCGATTCTCTAACGCAAATTAGTCAAATTCACTTCTGAATCCGCGATGAGATTGTCAACTGTGATTTGGTATTCTCTAAAGTCGACAGAGATACTAGCGCCGCCTCGATGAGTGGCGGCGGCGAGTTGTACTATCGTAAATGAATTTAATGAAGTTTCGCTAAATATAACAATCCACTCTAAATAAACTAGTTTTATGTAACGTATATAACTCAGAAGAAGTTAAAATACTCTAAGACGAAATATCGACTGAGATGTTTACTCTTAAAGCAATCCCCGACCAACTCGCATCTAAGATCACTTCACTTCGCTCCTAGAATGTTTGGTTTAGAGAATTCCATTTGAATGTCAAGTGATTTCCAATGCGAAGTGGGGTGAATTGTCGAGCGAGTCTCGCTTTGGGTGATTCGAGTTTTTACAGAATTGCATGGCCGGTCGAAAGAATACACAAGCTGCTTTACTGTTTCGCCACGCCTTTTATTTTGTATATACAGTCCACCCTAGGGAAGTGGGGTTCCAAGGAATAGGAAGACGTAGGCGGGACCCCAGCAAATATAAAACTCCACAAGTACTGTAAATCAGATGTAAAATGTTGTATTGAATATCCTTCTTCCTGTGTTTAAAGAAATCAAGACTCTTAATATGCTATTATAGCCGGAAAAATGTCAACGAAGAATAAAAGTTAAACAAAATAAGTTTTTAAAAACTAATCTTCAATAATCTTTATTTAAAAAAAATTCCCATAAAAGTAAATACCTTTTAAAAAAAAATAAACGGACATCAAAATAAAATCACTGAAAACTACAAAAATAACTTTATAAATTAATATAGAAATACCTATCCATAACATAATTGAATTAAAGTCAGTTATTGAAGTTAGTTAAAAAGTGTCATTTGACCCGATTATCTAGGTACTAATCTTAAGTAGACTTAAACATTCGTCTATTAACTAGATAAGACCTATAGTAACTAGGCGAATCATGTCACAAGATCGTTTTGAGACCTTATGCTCCATCTACAGGTATTTCGTAATAAAACACCCCTAAATGGCAACACCAATGCTTAATGGAAACTTCACTCAACAATTAAGTGAAAATGTGAAATGTGTTACTAAATTTAATAATTATATTTGAGAAACATAATTATTACATTTAGGAACACAATCTGTTCCTGAATATACCTATTACATATAGGACAATTTACATACGTCTCTTCCCCCAAAAATGGGAGGGGTGATATTTTTTATTATATTATATATTACTTATAATTATTTTTTTAAATCTCAGAATTAAAAATTTCAGGCCTGAAAGGGGTAGTCTGTAGCGTTTATTTTAATCTTGCCTAAGCCTAAGTGTTACAATAATTACTGTTTGCCATTTTAACACTTGTTCATGAAATTTAACTAATTTTTGGGAGCCAAAAGTATGCTCATATAGCCGATGTTTTTGATATTAATCAAATTCCGAAAGCAGTTTCACTTTGCAAATTCTCTTCTACCCAAAAACAACTTCTGGTAGTTAGATTAGAAGATTTCGATGTTAAAGTTTTTTTAACTCTGAATGTCTTCCATCAAGAAACAAATTCTGTTAACTGTTACTGATGTAACAGTTAAGAGAATTTGTTTTTCAATCTCACCTCAATAATAAATACACCTAAATCAATACAAAAACACATTAACATTAGCTAATCGAATGTAATTCCTTTCTTGATCAAAAGAGAAATTCAATAATTATCAAATGGCAACAACCCTCTGCACTTCTGAGCACCACATAGGCATTTCTTCCTGTTTTTATCAGAATAAGAATGTTCTATAGAAAGCGGACCATAATCAAAAGTTATTTCTTTATTTGGTAGGATATCCAAACAGCTGAACACAGCAAGTTTTGGTATTGGTGTTTCAATCCTCACAGGAGCTATACAGCAATTAGGCTCACAACTATGATTTATATAGCGGCCAATATTACCAATATCACTTGGATCTACAATAGTTTGTACAACTTTATTATTACAATATTCATTTAAACAAAAAATATAATTCATTTTGTTCTGTAAGGCATTAGCCTTATGTCTCTTTATGGCCTGCGATTTTGTAATAACTTCACCTGCATATTCACATATAAATGACCCTCTGGGGATAAAATATTTTGTAAACAGGCCATTACCTTTAGGTCTAATGTTACAAACTTTTGCGAACAATCCAGGGATGGGACCTTTTTGGACTAGGCGATTTCCACAATCTTCAGAACAATAACATAAGTTATTGCATTCTACAATTGAAAATGACTCTAAATCTCTTCGAAGTACAGACTGTTCATACAAAGTATAACTACCGTATTTTGTAACACATTTGCAGTTTGATTTCACACATGACTTATCACAATTACAATGTTCTGTAAGTTGAGAATTAAAATTGTTTAAAAGTTCCTTATATTCATCACTCTCTTCCATAGGTCCCGGAATATTTTCAATAACGTATATTACTGAAATATCAATGTGACTGTAATCATCTATCATGATTTTACTTTTAGTTAGTTTTAGTAGTACAATTTTCTCTATGCCTCAGTGGATGGACACCACCACGACACCACATGGACACTGTGTTAGTTACGTAATAATGTTATATTCTCTTTGGGACACTGCCCTGAGAAATTGAAATTTTGAAAAATTACACCGAAAATACAACAAAATAAAAACCGAACGCAAAATAAAAACAAACTTAGGTCTTACTAATACAGGTTATAAGCCGTTATAAGAGCTGCTACATATAATTTCGTTGGGACCGTATTTCAAAACCATTTGCACAAAAAACATAAAAAAAAACGTTTTCATGTTGGCTGGCTTGCGCATGTAATCAACACAATTTGCTGTTCTGTTTCTATATATTACATAGTACTCTGTGATCATAACCAACATGGTGTTTGCTTGTACATTTCGGCAATAGGGTATATGCATGTGATTCAATTATGAGTCAAATATTTTTTTTAATAAACTTTCTTGTAAAAAAATTATAATCAAAAATATTAATGCAAGCACATTAATATTTTTGATTATAATTTCTTTTAGAATAGGAAATTAATTTTTAAAAATTATGGGAAATTCAAATAGTTAAAACGCGACGCCATCGGTCAGAGCGAATGTGACGTCAAAGTTTACGACAACTGTCACCGCGAGTGTATATAGTTGTTAGATGTTTGCTTTTGAGTGTTTGCGATTTAGTCAGTTTTATTTCTTAGCACATTTAGAAGTAAAAATACAATTCTTTTGTAAGAAATAATGCGAAATCTCCACTTGTTAGGTAATTGTTATAGACTATGACGTCACAACAGGCGCGCCAAAATGGCGAGCGTTTAAAATTCTCGCGTCGGTTGGCTATTTTAATTTTTTTTAAATTACTTTGTTACTTTTTTAGCATTAAATGTTTTTTACTATTATATAATGATGTTAACTATCGAATAAAAATATTTAAAAAAACATGTATATTTAACGTGACCATTTATTATTTTTATCAGGGCGGGGAAACTTGCGACATTGCGACTTAAAAACAAAAAAATGAGAACAACGTGTTAATAATATGTAATTTCAATTAATCAACATTAGATTCAGTTGCAGACGCATTTGTTTTATATTTGTCAGCGGAGCAAATCAGTCAAAATAGCAAAGTGTCAAAATGTCGGGTCTAGTTTTCAAGTAGGAATAGAGCTTATTACATTATTTGAATATACCTATATTCAAATAATGTGATAAGCTCTATTCTATGCTATACCTAGGGAAGGGGCACCCGTAGGGTACGTATTAATTATCGTTTAGACTTTTTGCAAAAGCGGGACATTTTTGCTCTGGCTGGGGACAACGGGACAGACAGCCTGAAAGCGGGACGTATGGTCACGTTATGTATATTCCCTATTAAATTTGATTCACAAGTGTTTTAGCTTAATTTTTACGCATGATTTAAACTATTTTAGTGCACGGTGTCCATCCATAGAATCCCAGCGCCACCGTGTTTCACGACCACTTTTACTCTTAAGTATTTGAATTTTTTTTTAATTTAGTGTTTATTAAGAGTGATTTGTGTCTATAGTTAGTATATAACACATAAATTTGTACAGTGTATATTAACGTAGTATAAGGATTCATGCATAAATACTGTTTTTACTGTAACATTAATTTTAATGCAGACTGCATGTAAGTTTTTATTATACTTTCAATACTAACTTTTAAATTACTTTTCTTGCTTTTTAATTGATCGTTTTGCTTAGTGTTTGTCTAATTGTACTAAATGAATAAAAATACATTAAACGTTTTTCATTTATTTTTAATAATAATCTAAAAATCATGGGGGGTGGATACATACCAAATATCGATAACGACGTCGAATTGCACATCACTACCATCGATAATTAGGTGGACGTTACTAATTACACATTGGTAAGTTGGTAAAGTAATTGTTATTTTTCCGTCGTGGTATTGATTTGCGGTCTAACATAACTAGCACAAAATATTCCGTGGCGTCTCTTAACACGTAGTGATTATATTGTCTTTGGTTCCCCTCTGTGCGTTTAGTTTCAGTCAGAGTGTAAAATTGGTTTCAGTGGACAGTGGCACAGATATACTATACAGTCAGGATAGTGATTTTTACCTGTGTAAATCTGTTTTACCACTAGTAGATGTTCCCTTGATGTGACCACTAGTTTCTCTCGTTTTGTCAACCTGTTGTCATACAATCATTTAGGGAAATATTTTTAGCTAATCCAGTGATCGTAAACTAAGTTTGTAATAGCCAAATTACCGTTTTAGTCAAATCTTTATCACATTTTAAGATTATTAAATTGAAACATTTTACGATGTATGAGATATTTAAGTTTCTATGAAGTTCGTAGATGGTTTTATGAGGTTGTTAAAAGATTACGGAAAGTTTGCGATCATATCGACAGTTTTTGAATTAAACATGACATAGTAATTACTTCTTTATGTGAGCATTCATAGAATCTACAGGAATAGTGTCACAACCAAAACAGAAAGATAATAAAATACTAATATACTATATACGTAACTAATTAATTTGTGCTATAACAATACTAAATTGTCTAGTAATATTCTTCATGGTTACTATGGTAACCTTATCAATTTGTAGTTTATAATGAATTAGTTGGTTGTTTACGTGACAGCCATTGTTCATTAACGATTTCGTTTTATAATATTCTCTGTAATTGTATGGTGCTTATTATAAAATGGTGAAAAAGAGTCACATAAAAACGTATAAAAGCGAATCGTATGGTGTTTGTGGTATATGCTTTCACGGATAAGCTAAAACATACTAGTTTTCTATTTCATGTAAAGGTGACCATAAGATTGGTAAACCATGGACGTACTAAACAAATACGCTCATGGTAAATAACTAAGGTGTTAATATTGGGAAGTTAATTTTGCTTAAATATATTTACTCATCTTGTGTATATGTAGCTAAAAGAGAAATATCTAAACCTCCGTGTCTCAATTTGATAACAGTTTTCTCTGAAGAATAAATAAAGAAGTCAAATGTGGTTGGACGTTGTTTTGGTTTGACGTGTAGCCTTCACTAAAAACAGAATTTTTTAATGTAGCCAGTTCTCTATCATTGCTAAAAGCCATTGTAATAAAATTTAATTAAATGAAAACAGTTTGTTTTATTTAAATTCTTTTATTTACTAAAATATCACGAAAAACAAGCTATAGGTTTCTATGGCACAAACTACTAAGGTTCTATTGTCGTCACGCCTTGCACTCCCGGCTTGCGGCCCATATTATACGACATACAAGCATACAACATAACGGGCCGGAGAGAAGATGCAGCGATACTTAGTAAGCATTGGAATCTAACGTGATATTACCATATCTCAATTGGTCCAGAGCTGTCCTTACTACTGAGCTATCACGATTGCCCGATTCTGCTTCGCACGTACTCTAACGCTGATCATCCAGCAAGCCGTTCACCACCTGCTAACATAATGAACACTATGACTCCATCTGTATGGAGCCACTAGTCATACACACCGCCTCCAGTGGCGTATTTACATTTCTTTGCGCTATTCATGCCTTATCACCAAGGCCTGACTAGTACTAGACTTACACTCACCGCCTTTGCCGGCGTGATTATATTTCTTAGCGCTGTGCGTTGACCATTTCCCACCTGGGTCATTAGCAATAAAGGACACATCCTTTGGACCCGTCTGACCTTATCAATCCATATAATTATATGTCTATATTTGTACAGCCGGCTTTGACTAGTCAATTGTTTATCACAACGGGATGGGTCAGATCCCAACACAGCATTACTCGCTGTAGCTCATTAGCTGTATAGCATAGGTACCATTCATTGATCGATCAGAGAGTACCGCTTGTACTCCCCTCGAGCATAAGGTCAGACACCATTCTCATCATCATACAATGACTGCACTTATATACTAGGACACTTAAACTAACCCATATTCATTACACTATATTATACACTTTTAGAAGTTAGGTCACTTTAGTGCTACATACATCATAGAATACCTAGCTCTCTACAAGTATGACTTTATGGTACTTAGCTTAGGTACTTAGCCTAGGTACTTAGCTTTCATTGATGTTAGCAGGTCACACGCCGCACCAAAAATGGGCGCGCTCATCACATTCAAAAGTTTTTTTTTTTTTTTAAATGGCACCGTACGTGAGTACATTGCCAACGTCAAGTAAAGCGAGAAAACAATTCAATAGATGATTAACGCATTTGCCAATGTCACGCATTAACACATTTAACACAAACTAATAAACAGACACAGAATAAGTAGAATCACAAGTAAATTAGTTCTTTCTTATCGTCCAACTCCTCCAGTAAAGTGATAATAGGCTTTACTGAAGTTATAAAGGACTTCTTGGAAGAGCGCGAAAACTTCAGCTACACATGTTTATTTAGATCTCCTCCATTCTTGTCACTTACACAAAACTTTAAAACACAATATACTATCACTGTTGTACTTTAAAACTCCTAAAAATGTAAAAAATGGAAAATCTAAATAAAATGACAACCTCGCTTCTCCCGTTCCCGCCAAAAAGTCCCATTCAAAAGTTATAAGAATGCGCTTAATCTCTTACCATAGAGAATTCATAGAAGTTGCCAGATCATCTTGTAGTGTTGCCATGTACAAATATTTACATTTCGCGAGACGTCGCGACATCTATGGTTAACGATTTGCATATATAAATCATTCATTTACTTACATGTATAAAAACATACGAATAGAAAGAAAACATGAACAAAACCAAACCAAAGAAAAAGAAGAAACAAACAGATTTTAACCAAGAAGTTAAGGAGATCGTTATCATTTACAATGTTGTTCCTTATTTTAAACAAAAATATTCGACATTTCCACAGATCTACTACAAATAGATGTTATGTTGATGTGTTCACTCTAGTCTTTGTCACACAAACCGGCATTTTTTTGCTCTTTATCTCACAAAAATTTTATCTTAATTTTATACTTGTAATGTTCAAAAATAATTTAAAACTGAAAAGTACTGACGAACAAAGATTTCTTTGGTTCTTATGTCTGTCAAATGCAACAGCTTAATAATAGGTATTGAAACATTGAGATAGAGACGAAATATGTGTATTCCCATCCCCTTATATTATAGGCTTACTTCATATATTTCTTTCAATCTATCAATTCGTGACGTGTGAAAGGCGATACCTGTTAGTGGTTTTGAGGATATTTCAGAGTTGTTCAATGTAATAAATGTATTACGGTCACCTAATTAGACAGTGATAAAAGGCATCTGTGGTGAACATCTTTCTCGACTCACAATTCAGCCGCAAGTGCGCAGTCCTGTTAGAGTGATAAGTCCATGCTCATAGATAAGTCCGTGGTGGTAGATCTGTGTGTCACAGGGTTTTTTTTTAAATGGCACCGTACGTGAATACATTGCCAACATCAAGTAAAGCGAGAAAACAATTCAGTAGATGATTAGCGCATTTCTAATGTAACGCATTAACACAAACTAGTATACAGACACAGAATTAGTAGAATCCATGTAAAATCACAAGTAAATTAGTTCTTTCTTATCGTAAAACTCCTCCAGTAAAGTGATAGTAGGCTTTACTGAAGTTATAAAGGACTTCTTGGAAGAGCGCGAAAACTTCAGCTACACATGTTTGTGTAGATCTCCTCCATTCTTGTCACTTACACAGAACTTTTAAACACAATATACTATCACTGTTGTACTTTAAAACTCTTAAAAATGTAAAAAATAGAAGATCTAAATAAAATGACAACCTCACTTCTCCCGTTCCCGCCAAAAAGTCCCGTTGCACAGGGTTATGTACTTCACACATTTATAAATGGAAGCAGATCAAACATAATTCACTCACCATAGATACCGTGTAATTAATAACACTGTCAATTTCATGGTAGTTTAGAACTGTATATATTTATCTTTTTCTTTCATTTGTTGCAACACAATGGCACACATAGACAATTCCGAAAACGTGGCATCCGCCATCTTCCGCTTAAGTCAAAATAAGCGGAGTATGGCGTCTGTTTACTTGTGTAGTACGTCACATGTTCGATGATTAAATATTTCTTGGTGTATAAACATTATTTTGGTTATTTAAAGTGCAAAATATGATACAAAAGTGTTGTACCCCCAATAATTGTAACGCCTCATACAGAAAAGCCCCGAAAGTCACGTTCCATCGGTAAGTAAATCTGATGTTGCAAATTGTTTGATTAATGCATTCAGTTAGCTGATATTTTTGTATTTCGTGACTCCGACACTTAAATATGTTGCAAACTATTAAAATTAAAGTTTCCATATATTGTATAAGATTTTTTATAGGTTTTTTATATTTTTGTACCAAGTACCTAACCAATTTTGACATTATTAGTACTTGTACCTTAAAGAGGGCCGAATTCAGAAAAAACTGAGTCTCCTAATAAAATTAAATATCAAAGGACAGGTACCTAAGGTTAAGCAACTATCTATTTTTTGCAACTATCTTTTGATTTTGATTATACTATGTTAATTTCGGGTTTCTAAAGGATGAAAATCTTCAAATTTTTTGGTTAAAGAACTACATAAAAGAAATTCATAAGAGAGGCTACATAGAACAAACTGGCAGACCAATTCTGGTAGTGTTTTGTACTCAAAACATTTTGAACCCCATTTATTATGTAAAAGAGATGCCTGTAAAACCCTGTTGTTGTTTGACCATGAAATTTAACATACCTATTAAAAATGAACATGCTATCGCCAAATTAATCTCTAGTCGCTATGCTGGGCTGAACTTGGGCCAGCGTTGTTTAGAAAAAAGCCAGTGCTGGAAGCCATACTTCATAATTACAACATTATTTTTAATTTATTAATAAAATAATACAACTTTCTTACTTCAGGTAATCGAAGATGGACGTTATTATGCATAAATTGTGTGTTCACATGTAAAAATGGTGAAAACAAATATGGATATCTTGAGGCGAATAATGACAAATAATATCTATGATTATTTGCAACGGTAATCCTTAGCATATCTGACATTCTGCGCTAATTACTTCCGGCACACATTGAAAAACAGTGAAATGATGTGTTTTTGCACACATGCACATCTATAATGAGTTCTTAGATAATGTAATAGAAAACAATCCATTAATAAATAAAGGACTGAAAACATTATTTGTTTTATTGTGTAAGCTATTTTAATTTTTATTCTCAATGTGATCGATCACCCATCGACTATCTCCCGATAGAAAAATAGTTAACGATAACACTCGTCTGATATAAAACTTGTTCTATTTTCTCATAACCAAGTCTCTATCACATACAGTAAAGTAATGGTAAGTAGGCTTTACTGGAGTTACAAAGGACTGTTAAACGAAATTCCTCCAATTCCTCTCACTTGCACACAACTTTAACGTACAATATACTATAATTTTTGCACTTAAAACTCTCAAAAGCACAAGAAATAGCAAATCTGAATTTTGAATAAAATGCCAACCATGCTTCTTTTGTTCTCGCCAAAAAGTCTAAATTCAAAACTCACTTGCCTGATTATCAACTTACCCAACTTTATGCCATTAAACTTCATGTACCCACATAAATCGACCCGCAAGCAAGGTCATCACAATGTACATGCGGCCCAAGACCAGCAGCGCACAGCCGTCAGGCCTCATGTATCGAACGAACAATCATAATATTGTATCGTGGAGCTATTGGGAACACTCCAAATTACATCCCTCATGTGACAAAAACAATCTACAAAAAGAAGGAATGTAATAAAGTAATAATCTCTAATACTAGTACATTACTTAGTGAATTTAATTCTTATTTTATCACATGAAAATTATAATTTGGGGTGTGCCAAATAGTCCCGCTCGAAGATAACACGCAGTATAAGCACCCACTCCTTAATGCGGGCCTGAGTTCTGCATGTGTGTGAGTAATATTTGTTAGTGTGAATTTGACTGCTTCCATTTAAAAGTCTGTGATGTACTTAGCATGCTTATGTTGACTTACCTTTTTTTTTCTTTTTCTTTCTTCATGGCATGGCGCACAGATTAGCGTATTTGCCAAAGTCACGTATTGTATTAAAATAAGAAGTAGAATTCGTTATCGTAAAACTCCTCCAGTAAAGTGATAGTAGACTTTACTGAAATTTAATAGGACTTCTTGGAAGAGCGCGAGAAATTCAGCTGCACATGTTTATTTAGACCTACTCCATTTAGTCCAATCTCCCTTAGGAGGGTATTAAAAGGATCTAGCCTACCAATCGATGTTTTCGGTAATGAATCGACAATTCCTCATAAAATTTCGTTAAAATATATCGATGTAATACATTTTAATATTTCTTAAAGTTTCTGGCGGCAATTCTATTGAGGCAGTCTTTCTCGTAAGATCGACGGTGGACTAAGCCACCAAAAAAATTTCAACGTCATACTTCCACTTCCACTTCAATAATTTCACGTAATGCGCAACAGCGTAGATATTTGAGACGCAAAACTACGTCAATTTTACATGACAATATCTACTAAAAACAATTTGCAAATAATTAAAATAAACGCCCAACCGCTCCCCACAAAATCCCGCCAAAAACTCCGTAGTACTTGTAGTTTACTGTTGAAATTTGGTTTATTTTAAAATGTTTTCCACAATATAATCCGACCATAACAATTGGTAACGCCATAGTATATTGTGTCGTAATGGTGTCATAAGACTACATAGGCCGAAAGAATTGGTTGCCTAATAATAAATCCGGATGTGCTTTAGACATATTTTAATCATAGTTCTTTTCGGAAGACAAAACGTACTACTTACCTGAAGTTGAATTCAGTACCTAGATACACAATATTAATCACGTAAGTGAAATTTTTGTTAAAAACAATCAAAATCAAAAATTAACCTGTGACGGCGTTCTCGTAATGAATTTATCTACTTATCTTATTAGTTTTTTTTTTTCATTTTCATTAGTTTTTGCACGAGCATGACAGACAAACGTAAAATTAATCTTCATCATCAGCCTGTTTTACTCCACTCCTGCTGTGCGATTCTCTAAAGCGAATTAGTCGAATTCACTACTGAATCCGCGGTGAGATTGTCAACTGTGGACTGCCATGCAATTCTGTAAAAACTCGAATCACCCAAAGCGAGACTCGCTCGACAATTCACCCCACTTCGCATTCGAACTCACTTGACCTTCAAATGGAATTCTCTAAACCGAACATTCTAGGAGCGAAGTGAAGTGATCTTAGATGCAAGTTTGTCGGGGATTGCTTTGAGAGTAGACATTTCAGTCGATATTTCGTCTTAGAGTATTTTAACTTCTTCTGAGATAATTACGTTAAATAAAACTCGTTTATTTAGATTGAATTGTTATATTTAGCGAAACTTCAAAAAATTCATTTACGACAGTACAACTCGCCGCCGCCACTCATCAAGGCGGCGCTAGTATCTCTGTCGACTTTAGAGAATACCAAATCCAGTTGACAATTTCACAGCGGATTCAGAAGTAAATTTGGCTAATTTGCGTTAGAGAATCGCACTACAGGTATTATCTAAAGTCGATAGAGATATTAGCGCCGCCTCGATGAGTGCGGCGGCGAGTCAGACCATCGTTAAGAAATTTCTTGACGTTTCGCTAAATATGACAATCTAATCTAAAAAAAAAACAAGTTTTGTTTATTATAGTAATTATCTTAGAGAAGTTAAAATACACTAATACAAAATATCGACCGAGATCTTTACTCTTATAGCAATGCCCGATAAACTCGCGTCTAGAATCACTTCACTTCGCTCCTAGAATGTTTGGTTTAGAGAATTCTATTTGAAAGTCAAGTGAGTTCGAATGCGAAGTGGGGTGGGGTGAATTGTTGAGCGAGTCTGGCTTGGGTGATTTCGAGTTTTTACAGAATTGCATGGCTGGATATGGGTCAGTTGCAGGCCTGTGACAGTTTTAGTTCTGAACGAGTTGTATTGGTGCTGAAATCGCTTCTGCCATCTTGATTATACGCCTTAAAAGTCAATTGTTTGTCAGTGTGCTATCAGATTTACTCATACTCTGACTCGGGCTACTTTTCTATTTCGAAGCTTTCATGTTTAAGTCGAGAACCTTGAAACGCCTCATTTTTCTCCTTAATTGTTTGATGTAAATAATCAATTCCGTATTGTAACGTATATCGTCATGGGAGCCCTAAAGTGCTGTATTGGTAGTTTTTCGTAATCACTGGGATATACATAAAGATACATAAAAAGTATTGGTACCTACGAATTCGGAAATACTATTTAACTCGCATCCATTTAAAAATATGACACAACGCAAACCCCAATTACGTGGCCAAGGTTAAAATACCAAAATTTACGCGTTACTTAGTCTACAGTGCGCTCAGTGACAGTCAGCCGTCGCAAATAAAATTGGTTTATTGACGTGAAAACTGGCGAAATGCAAATTAAAAATGATTACGTGAATTGCTAAAGTGTTGGTGAATTGTTCTTCAAAATAATTTGAGATATATTGATTTGTTCCAGTTTTGATTGAAAAGGTACGTAAACATTTTTTTACTATTTCGACTATATTTTGTTGTGATACATATATGTTCCTAGTTAGCTTACTTATGTTAAAACAAATTTATAAATATTATTTCTGTACGAAACGTATGATTTTACATATTTTGTCAAAAAAGTAACGTACGATATTGTTGAGTCTATTTAAACATCATACTGTGTTTACTCACATTACCTATTGTTTTGTTATAAGAGAGTTGTTTTGTGTTAACTTATTATTGATGGCTAAGTGGAAATTACAATTTTTTTTTCACAGCACAATGAACAAGCGTGGCCGTTTTCTTGTCAATATTATCCAAGAAAGGTATAAAGAAAGTCCATCAACGGTTAATAAGGAAGAGTCAGCAACATCTTCGCATTTTGAACTAGAAATTAACGAAGAAAATAGGTCAATAAACACAAAATTTTTGACCAAACCATGCCATAGCCAGCTGATCGAAAGTGATTATTATATTTCATCAAATGATGAAAGCATAATTGATGAGTGATACTCATCCGAATTACGTTTGTCAGAAAAAGAAGAAATTACCTTTTAATGTAATTCCTAATTCATCTTCATCTTCTTCAAATTCTAGTAGTAGCTCGTCTAGTACTTCAAATTCTAGTAGTTGTTCTGATACTGAAACTAAAACCAGAGCTGAACATCTTGTTACTGAGAATGCCATGCAGTCAAAACGTCTCTAAAGAGCGCAATGGCCAGCCTAATGAACAGGTTAAAAGACGAAAGAAGAGACTAAGAAAAGAATGAGCATGGAAAGTAAATATTTCGAAAGTTCTAAGGAATTCCGCTAAACCCTATCAATCTTCGTCAAAAATAAAGAAAATGGTTTCTGAAAGAAGTATTCGCATGCCTTGCGACACAAAATGCAGATTGCGTTGTAATGCTTATATAACTGAAGAAATAAGACGAAACATATCTGATGCATTTTGAGCTGACCTGTAGAGGCAGAGTCAGACATACTCAAGAAATTAAACCAAAATACAGGTATTTCAGTACACAAAACTTTAGAACTCTGAATAAAGCATATCATTTTGATGTCGCTGGAAATAAAATCAGAGTTTGTAAGAATTTTTTCAAGGCAACATTCGATGTAAGTAATACAACTATTGCTACTGCACTCTCTAAGAAAAATGATTCAGGTATTACCAATGATTTAAGAGAGAAGTACTGAAGTCAACCTAAAATTGATGCTGAAATTAAAGACAAACAGACAACAGATAGATAGACAGAGGCGAAGTTTATTAATATTAGTCCAATGATCGTATCACATTACCTGAGAGCTCAAACATCGCGAAAATTTATTTGCAGTGACAAATCTCTTGCCGACTTATATCGAGATTATAGAAATGCTCGTGAACACAAACAGTTGCCCATGGCCACGAAACCAACATTTAACAGAATGTTCAATACGGAATTTAATATTCCTTTTTTTATGCCAAAAAAGATCTAAAGCTCTGGCATTTTTAAAGCCAAAACTTTAAAAAGAAGAAGTTATGATCATCTTATTGAAAAAAAAATTAGCAAGGAACTAAAAAGAAAAAGACAAGAAAAGAAATGACGGAGTAATTGTGGCAGTATATGATCTGCATGCAGTTACGCAAGTCCCAATGGGTCAAGTTTCACTGATTTTTTATAAGTCTAGAGTTAATTGTTTAAAATATGACAATTTTGAAAAATGACCTTTTTTGAATTGTCTGAGTTTTAATCTAGGTCTGCGAAATACTTTTTGCTTAGCGCATAGAATTGATTCATCACGAAACCATAAAGTTTAAAATCAGAAAACCTAAAATAGGAACTTCATAAAGTAGCGAAAGCTTCTTATGTATAATTGATAAAATTGTGTTCTAGATAAGTAGTGCACTACTTACTAAAAAATTTTGAATAATATAATTATCAAGTTAAATTTAAGGGCTCGTTCATTCATATTTTTCAAACCGCCCTCCGTTCGGCGGCGTTCTACGGTCGAATTCTGCTTTCTGGGACCCTAAAATTTTTCATGGAGGGACTCAGATGCTTTTGCGGGGGGGCCTCAAGCCCTTTAGCCCCCCCCCCCCCCTAAATCTGCTACCGTAACGATAGGTTTCGTATTATTTTTCTTATTTCATTAAATTTAATGATTTGACATCCCTCTTGTACGAATGATTTAATAGTTGGTGCAAGCGAGTTGACGAATCCTTAAATCGAGTCTAAATAGTTAGTTCGAGCCACCCTATGACTCAATTTAGGCACCGACTTAGTTATAACGAGTCGAGAGGGATAACCAGAACGGATACCATTTGTTCCTTTCTTACACTTGCCATGTGATCGAAAGATGTAGTAATTATTTCACCATTTCAAAGACAATTTCACAGCCTATAAGCTTATTATTTATAATATTAGTCGTAATAATTTGGATACGTATCTTTAAACCCATATCCCTACAAACTTATTAATAATATTAACACAAAATTATTGTTCGAAATTGTCTAATAATATTCTTCATAGTTACTTTGGTAACCCCATCAATTTGTAGTTTAAATAAATTCGTTGGTTATTTACGTAACAGACATTGTTTATTAACGATTTTGTTTTATAATTCTCTATAATCGTATGGTATTCTCTATAATCTCATGTAATTTTTAAAATCATCTTCTTCTGTAAGTCATAGTTCATTTATTAGATTAAAATGATTTAAATCTGCTTTTCTTCTCATCCAGTCTTTAACTCATCGTTTTTTTCTTACATGTTTTTTTTTATTCAATAAAAGAGATGTTTCATGAATGTATCGAACTCCGGCCTGCACTTTGTACACTTTTACGTTAGAAACTAATATTAAATAAAAGTGTTTTAATTAAGGTTTCAGTATATATTAGCCTAGTTCTTTCATACAAAAGTATTATATGAACTTATCATAGGCAACACCTTACCTAAACAAGATCGCGTCAATGACATATATGACGTATTCCACATATCTACACTGCAGTTTATGGTATAAAAAAATTAACAGGAAATGAAATCTTTAACGCCTCGGGATACAGATTAACCAAATCAACTTTTCTTTTGAGAAATGCAATATAGCGACAACAAATGTCAAGTCAATACATTAAATAAGTTCTATTTTATTAATCTTGGTAAATAATATGGGTAAAGTATAAGTACTTAATAAAAAAATAACCTCATTTGAGGAACAGGTCAAAGTTAAGCGAAATTAGAAATAAACACGCCTTTTTTTATATATGCAGTTCTAGTGTGAATTGTAGAGATTTTTAGTCACCACATCAAAGATGGTGTTATATTTTATCAAGGTTGGTTAATATGAATAGTGATAAAAAATATAACCTGAACATTTAAGTAGGCGATAGTAGCCCCAAAACGAAATACATAACAATTACGGTAAAGTGACTGTCGCATCTGTAGCTTGCTACAAATACTCAATTTGTGCTCCGTAGTTTTGACAGCGTTTTGACCGGTTTGACCCGTGACGTGCGCGACGTTCAAAGTATATTCATACATCACAATTCGGAGACGTTTTCAACTACACGTTTTCAACAAAATAAAAATAGTTGCGTTGAAAGTTCTTTGTAAGTAGGTATTTTTGTTTAGTAAAGAATAAATTAATGGATGAAATTTTTTTTATCATTACATTGTTAATAATTACCTACATATCGCATGAGTTTGATAGCAAATTGAATACTTCGCATTTAGTTTTGGAACGAACTCTTTATGGCGTACTTGTTGACCGTATACTATGTTAAATAATAAAATATGTGCTCTTGTACTAAAAATATATGATAAAAATTGCAATTTCACTATTTTTTTAACAATCTTTAGATTTTTCCTCGATTTTATAAATAGCGTACAAAGCGCGAGCCGAAAATCTAACATCTCCTTCAAAGCAATAAACCAATGCTACGCCTTTTTTTTCTATCCATTTTTAACACTTGCACGGGGATCAAGATACTGCGCGTTACTGAGTTAGTTTCTATTACGAATAATTGACAATAATATTGCTTAGTGTGCGGAATGAATAAATTATTCAATATTATTGCAAACCGACATTGCCAATAATATTGTGTGTGTGGGTAGCCGATTAGACGTATACAAAAGGCCTCCTTAGTTAACATCTTGCTCGGCTCGCATTTCAGCCGCAATGCTCTCTCAGTCCCATTCTTTGGTCCTATTAGTGTAGTACGTCCATGGTCTACGGTGAACGTGAACATGTAGACCATAGAGCTTAAACACAGATTAGCATAGAGAACATGAAAATTGACAGCCCCTTGACAGTGTTAACATTTTTCTTTTTCCATAATGTTGCCCAATGTGGCTCATTGCTCATGTCATGTCAATTAATGTCACACTGTTCTTTTTCATTCGATTAGTAGCTGAACATCCGCGCAGGCGCAAACTTCAATGAATTCTACGTCTACGTGACGTAATTATCCATTCATATTTTTTTGTTCATTCAATAAAAATTATCTATTTTATTTGAGTACCCTTCTCTGTTGTTATGTGTAATTCTGTTTCGTGCCGTGCAACTAAACTGACATTTAAGAATGGGATATAATTGTTTGTCATGTGAATCTGTGAAATGATGAACATAATTATTCTGTTTGCTGTGTGCATTCATTCATTGATAAAGTGCATGTATTGACACATGCGCAATCATTGCAATAGTGAAGTGTGGTGTGTTATAAATGTCCTCGAAAATGAGGACTTATAGAAATGAGTTTGTGCTGTTTAGTGTTTGGATTTTAATTGTATAGTAAAAACGACGAAGACCGACTCAACTAGAACATTACGACACTCCGGAAGTGGCGGGACAAGCCGGCCGATCGAGCTTGGGCTCGTTCCGAAAGAGATAACAGCGGATGAAAGAGATAAACAGTTATGGATTTAACATGGCGGACGATACGCGTAAAGTGCGAGTTGAAGAGAGATTAAAAATAAAGATCGGTATGTACTATTTTTTATTTATTTTCATGTTACAGTTTGTTTTCACACATTACTCACATTTGAAGTTGATATTAATCCAACTGTGCTTTGACATCACCTAGCAAGATATTGTTGTCATAGTTGTGAACAGGTGGTGCCAAAGAATTGTGGCTTTTTCACGTTATATATGAATGAAAATCAAAGGGAAATCACATTAACTGTTACCTCTGCTGATATACGTGGATAGTGTAGTAAAACTACTGTTTTTAAACCATGGCACTAGCTCTTTGTTTTCTCTGCACTTATTTGACAGTTCGCTCACGGTTTATGAATGAACTGCCTTGAACAATGAATCTCGTGCCTAGATCATTAATAGATTAGATATCTACTGTTGTATAATTCATTATGAGATCATTTTTGCATTGTTATACTATTTGATAGATAAAATTTTATCTTATTGAACCTAACATGTCATAATATTAATTACCTATGTATTACTATATTGCGACCCGATTTGGAATAACATACCTTTCACATTTCCTAAAGTAATAATCTTATTGCGCATATTTCACATCAAAAATTAAAAATTCTTCTGTAATAATTTTTAAAGAAATTTCTTTTATTTGTGACTAATGGTATAGTGTCTGATATTGTTTACATTAAGTATATATTATTTTACTTATTTAGTTTTTATTATTATTTACAGTATTACTAAACCAAACTGCATAGTAATGACAATTTCATACTATGCTATAGATACATACATATCCTCACACTGTGATGGGGTAGTCAGAGAGGACAGAATGACAAGCATCACTGTCTTAGGATTGTGATTAGGGTGTGAGATGTATATAATAATATATATGTACAAGGTTATTTCGGAAGAATGTGAGTATGAAAGGGTATAAAAGTACCCATGACAATGGAGAGCTTACATTCTACAACTTCGCCAGAAATCAATAGTTCTAGTGTAAAACCTCAAAGTTTACAACAAAAATAAAGGTGAGGCAACCCTAATATCAGCGTTTACGCCTTGCTAGCAAACATTTGGAATATAGGGCATAATGATAAAGTTGTACATTTCTATTCCATTAAATTATTATTTTTTTTTGTATGGAAAACAAAATAAATGTATCCCGTAATTATAACATCTGCATATAACGGTCAACAGTGACATGTTGGAACCCTTGCGGATTTATGCCCCATTTCACAATAACCTTGTATATATATTTGTATATAATATGTGTATAATAATAAAAAAATACACATGGATTTTTTTTCATTTTAGTCAAATTAAATTTCTTGTAGTTATGTTTAAGAATGATAGCTGTATATTCAAATAATTGTTATTTAGTCGTCCAAAGATATTAAAATATGTTTTTTTGTGCGTTGTAGAAAATTTGTATTTGAGACGATGTGACAAACAAATTTAAAAACAAATGACATTTAGTATATGACTAGCCGCAGCTACGGTACGACCCTGATTGGCGCTGTCATAATCTAAAACATCACAAACATAACAAAAAACATTTCCATTGCGGCACATATATGTTATCACATACACTTAAAAACCATGTTTTCTATGAAGTTAGCATATTGTTATATGTGTAATATGCCTATATGCATAGAAAAAAACCATTCATGAATATAATTAACTTAAAGGGCTAAAATTTGTAAAATAATATGTTAACATGCTGTCGTCTTTTTGGACAAAAGTTATTTGTAGTGATGAAAGTAAATTTGAGTTGTTTGTGCTCAAGAAAAGAAAACATGTAGAAAATGTAATGAAGTTTTATATGATATTGTTGAAAATTGTTGTGAGATTCAATGATGACATGACACTGAAATAGAAGGTATCACTTTTGCACTGTAGATTTTGTTTGTCAGTCTTTCATTGCTCATTCTTTCTATGTGCCCAAACCATCTTCATTTTTACAATAATGCTGTGGTGCAACTCTGTCACACTGCATATCTCTACACTGCTTATTTTGACCTCAAGGGTGACACAGCACATATGTCTAAGAGATTACATTTCAACTGCATTTATTTTACTTTCACTTGATTTCGGGCATATCCAAGTTTACTTTACCGCACAATGAAGTTTGCACCAACACCGCACTTTGGATGGCCATTTTAGCTGAGTTAGATATATTCACACTACTGCGTACTAATGCTGCAGACAGAGCACCATTCACTTTATTGCCAGCTGCTACCTTTCTCTCCACACCCAACTCACATCTTCCAACCCTAGGAAATGCACTCCCCAGGTACACTACATACTGGTTTCCATGTTCCCATATCTCAGATTTCGTCTGTACATCTTCTCTTTTAGACACCAGAACCTTAGTTTTTTATATTATGCATGAATGCATATATATATGCTTATTCAATCCTTACACTTCACATTCTTCTTTCATGCATGGGCTGCAACTTTGCTTCTGATAGTGCTATGAGCAAAGCATCGTTGGCATACAAAAGACTTTATCACTGTGCCATCACATATCATACCTTTCATTAATGCATGGAGGCAACTGTCCAAATACAGCACGATTAGCCAGACAGACATCACCCATTATAAGTTTCAAATGCTATTTAACAGATACTTTAAAGTAAGAATGCTTTGTATATATGTATGTTTTCTTTAAATAGGGATATATGTAATGGAGCTATTAGAATTAGTAATTTTATCTACAAATCTCAATATTTAAAATTGACGGTTTTCTCTATAAATTGGATACTTTTGATATAAATGAAAACTTAGTTTTTTAGTCTTTTTGTAGTCTTTGCTAAAAAAATTGGTAAACTTCAAAATTAACAGTTTTCACTATAAAATTTTGGTTACAACTTCAATCACTGAAACTAGTGTGGTGTAATGGTAATAATGAATGCTCGGAATGATATTGTGAGGAAAAATGAAAGTTAAGGTTTAGATTGTTTCACATTGGGTAAAATTTTGGAAATTTTTCGTAACTTTATACAAACACGACGATATATTTATAACATTTTTTTTGAGTAAGTTAGGTCTTTCTACCACAACGCGCGAGCCTAGCGAGCGAAGCGAGCGTGCCGTAGCAGCGGCCGGCAAAGCGCCAGATCGGAATCCACTTTATACATGTAGCAGTATTGAAACAAACAGGAGTCCACACTCTAAAGACATAATTGAAGTAGAGAAATTTAATCTCGAAACATCTCTATAATCTTCCATCTGTTTTCATCTTTTGCTGTTGGTATAGATATACCAACATCAAAATCGATATATATAGATATATATATCGATGTTATGTATACTAGTAGGTGTATTTCTGAGTTATTTCCAAGAGCAGTATTGAAACAGGAGTTTGCACTCTAAAGAGATAGTAGAAGTCGACACATTTAATCTCGTAAAATCTCTATAATCCTCCATCTCTTTCATCTTTTGTTGTTGGTATATCTTATATGTACCAATCTTATATAAACTAGTAGGTGTATTTCCGAGTAATTTCCAGGAGCAGTAGTGCGATTCTCTAACGCAAATTAGTCAAATTCACTTCTGAATCCGCGGTGAGATTGTCAACTGTGATTTGGTATTCTCTAGTCGACAGAGATACTAGCGCCACCTCGATGAGTGGCGGCGGAGAGTTGTACTATCGTAAATGAATTTTATGAAGTTTCGCTAAATATACCAATCCACTATAATTAAACGAGTTTTATTTAACGTAATTATCTCAGAAGAAGTTAAAATACTCGTAAGACGAAATATCGACTGAGATGTACTTACTCTTAAAGCAATCCCCGACAAACTCGCATCTAAGATCACTTCACTTCGCTCCTAGAATGTTCGGTTTAGAGAATTCCATTTGAAGGTCAAGTGAGTTCGAATGCGAAGTGGAGTGAATTGTCGAGCGAGTCTTGCTTTGGGTGATTCGAGTTTTTATAGAATTGCACGGCAGTATTGAAATAGGAGTCCGCACTCTAAGAAGATAGTTGAAGTTGAGAAATTTAATCTTGGACCATCTCTGTATCATTCTTTCTCTTTTCATCTTTTGCTGTTGGTATATGCATATATCTATAGCAATATTATATATACTAGTAGATGCATTTCCAGGAGTTAAGAAGAGACGTCACGTAATTGCACTCACTCCATTCACTGCGCTGGATATGCTGGCATTGTCAGAATTACAGCTTTAATGTCAAGTTTATTTGGTTTATAAAAAATGTTATTTTTCATAGCATAGATTGCTTATTTTTTTTATTGGCAATAATTATTTTATTGTCTTAAAATTTTTTAAATCTTTTTTATGAAAGAGTAACATTTTATTGTGTAACTTTATATTTTTTATTAGCAATTAATAGAATTTTGTCTATATTTTCACCAATTTTGAAGTACCACTAAATAATAAAATTTTGAAGTACATATTATGCAAAAAGTACTTAATCGTAAAATGTAATAGGTTTCAAATTCTTACATTCCCAAGAAGATAATATGGAATTCATTGCATCAAGGTTGAGGATTTGTGATTGCTTTCCTAGTTTTCATTGTAAAGTATAATAGTTGACAGTATGAAGTTTCGATTGATTTGTATGCATGGCTATCTATGTAGGCTCATAATTCTATAACATGAAGTGTCTGTGATAAGACTGCAGTATGCCTTCCGGAGCCCGACCCGCGACCTTTTCTGTCACTTTGCCTCTATTACGATATTACATGCAATGAACTATGTGTCACGAAGTGCTTTCATTTGATTTCTACATTCTCTATATAAGATTAATTTTAATAAACATTTCAATTGAAGTAATTAAAAAATTTGGTGTGAGTAAAGTCCGTCATAAAGTTATGTGCTATAATATTATAGTTCTTTATATTATTTGATTTATATATTTTACTAAAAGTTAAACTATTTTAGTTCTGTATTGGTTGTCGTGGTCTGCATATTATTGCATTTCACAATGAATTCATCATAGATTGTCATGTTTTAAGTTAACACAACATAAATTCTATCTTAGAGAATGTAAATTTGTTATTCTACTTACTAGCGTAAATTGGGCTTACGAATTATAGCTTTAGGTTTTTTTGGTGCTTTTTTAGAGTAGCCAGACAATGGGTATAGAGTAAATATGTAGATAGATTTTCGCATTTGTTTCATTAGAGATAATACTCTGATACTAACAAAAAGTGCAAAGTTGATTCTCTGTAAATATGCGCAGATTTACGATAACTTTAAGGAAAAAATTCTTTATAACATATATAAAGGTTTTTAGAGCCTTTTAGTCTGCAAATTATTGAAAAAATTTGAATTGCAAAGGCTAAAAACGTTTTACTTTACGTTAGTAACTAAGTAATCTGTGGTTTTATTTTTATTTAATTTTGAATTATACATATATAATGCAGCTATAGAATTAGTAATTCTATCTACAACTCACAATCTTTAAAATTAATGGTATTTTCTATTCATTGGCTTCTTTTGTAATAAATGACATGTACTTTAAAATTAATGGTAATTAAATGTTACTACTCTAATAAAAATATATTTTCTTGAAATAAATTATAGAAGCTATACAATAATCATAGCGCCAATAAAAAACAATAAAAATCATTAAAAATATTATACTTAAGACTATTACGACGACTTCATAAAAGATTTTGCTGTGAAATTTAAAAAACTATGAAAAAAATAATAAACCTGACATACTGTCAAGATGTCATCCTGACAAGTTTACGAACGTCTCGCGACAGTTCGAACATGGCTGCCGCCAAAAATCTTTGAGTCTAGATGGATACCGTACTCTGAAGAGGTAGTTGAATTGTAATTGTAAGACCTCGAATAACCTTTGATCACTCTAACATTTCATTTCCGTCTCTTCCTAACTCTTGGAAATAACTCGGAAATACATTTAGATAGACATAGATTGCTATATTATATAGATATACCAACAGCAAAAGATGAAAAGAGATGGAGGGATATAGAGACGTTTAAAGATTAAATTTCTCGACTTCAATTACATCCTGAGAGTGTGGCCTCTTGTTTAAATATTGCTCCATGTATAAAGCAGATTCTGATCTGGTGCTTCGCTGGGACGCTGCAGCGGCACACTCGCTTCGCTCGTTCAGCTCGCGCTTTATGTTAAAAATACTAACCTAATATAACCTAACCAAAAAGAGTATTCATATAGAAATTACAAAATTAATATTATAAAAAAATTAAATAAAAAAAATAAAAGCGAACCATGAAATTTTGAATACTTGTGACGAATTCCTACAATCTATTATTTCATTAGCTATTTTCCGCTCAAACTCCAAAAACCACCAATCGACACGTGTTTCGCTTCTCAATAAAGCATCCTCAGAATATACTCGAAATCCAGTGCAGGAACAAAACACGAATTTGGTATATGGGTCATTCTACGATAAGAGGTAAAGTGTACGGCATCCATTATAAAATTGCATTTTTACGCTGCATATTGTAATTTTATGCAATAAATCACAGCATCTTAATGTAATTTTATAATAGCATTATGATTAAATGCCCAATTAAAGTACACTTTCCTGAAATTCCATATCTAAGTCTGAGAAAGTCTCTACCCTGGCCTGTCCCCTTGACGTTTTCAGTTATACATGAAGACAGTACATACCTTCTTAGTCGTAGTTGCTAAATTAAGGTATATTTATCATGACTTTAAACAAGTATACTTAAGTATTACAAGGGGAAAATACAACAATATTGGTTTATTTTCAATAATTTTCGAACTTCATTTTTGTCCCGCTCTTTTTGCGTATCTACCCTGGCGAATTTTGATCTGTTAATACAAACAGAAGTATTAGACGGCCATATTCAAAATGGCGCTCAAAGACGCGTATCAATGTGAAGCTTGTAACACTAAACACACGAGCCGTTAGATCGCTATCATTTGTTGGTTGACGCGACGCGACAGTGCGGTGCGGTGGTTTCGCAAGGTGATTGTGTCTCTCCACTGGTAAGTCGTAAAATTTATAAAACTCACTTAATTTATTCACATTTACTGCTTAGATTCCACAATACTGTAATAGTTGGGGCGTGATATATTATTAACCCAATATTAACTTATGTCAGTTAAAAATTTTTAATTTGTCACGAAAACGTCTCTCCCCTGGCGTATTTCCCCTGGCAAAATAGTTACCAGGGAAGATACTCACTGCCCAGGGGACATAATGTGGATCACAAAATGTTTGCGCAAACTAATTCAGATATAGCTAACTTCTATCAACATTCTCAATAAACGTTTTAAATTATCATAGTAAAAAAAGGCGTATGGTAAACAAGTAAAGGAGGGTCTCAGTTCATCCGTCATATGTTTTTTTTTGGTCTTCGCGGAGAATTTCTTTGTTTATGATCCGATTTTAATGATTTTTTTTTGTTATTAGGTTTTCCTTTGAGATTGGTCCTCAAATCATGGCATCACGCAAGAAGTTAACACGTGAAAAACGATAAGAGTAAAAGCGTCAAGTAGAGCTTACACTATCAAAGAATTTAAAAAGATCCAGAAAGTATGAATTGCAAAACCAAAAAGATAAGAAGAAAAAGATATTAAAAACTTTCGACCAAATGACTCCTAGAGAGCAACCTAAGGCACGAAAGATGTGGAAAAGAAAGCAAGAGAACGTAGGCAACGACTTGCTCTTCGAAATGTTACTAATGTTCTGGTAACTATATCTAAATATCTCGGATAATGATGCTCAAATGCCGCGAGAGAATTTTAATAGAAGAGTTGTGTGATGTATGGGTTTGGAAGACGACGACAAGATCCAGGTACGTTTTGTATAAAATGGACAAAACTGGACAATTATATAAAGTTGACGAACAAGATATTTGATTTGGCCCAAAGGACCTGATTGGCGAGGCACTTCCTACACCAAATCTCATTTAGAAAGAGCAGTGGATGTTCTTCTCCTTCAAAAAGGCGATGGATGTATTTAAGAAAGCTTTAGCATATTTTTGTTTTTTTTTTGTTCATATAGAGAAGAGAATAACTTGTTGATTTGATGAAAGGTACAATATGAGTACAGGTAATATGAAAATTATTCTGATTATCACAAGTCAGATTATCACTTAAAAGGCGCTAGTCTATTTAATTAGTATTGATAAAAGAATACTTTATTATTTGTTGAAGGTACTATGTCATGTTTTACTTATATTTTTTGTCGCAGACACTAAAGAAGCTCTAGTTTTAGATTTAAGGAAAGGCTGTAATACGAAAATGATACTCTGATTAAAAACTAAGTACAATGTTTAATAAAAGTTGATTTTATTCATTGTTTTATTACGTCAAAGTCTCTCCCCTGGTCAAAAAAGTATCTACCCTGATCTCGATGTCTCTACCCTGTCCGATGTATTTACCCTGGCCTTGTAAAAAGTAACTAAATATGTATAAAGTGACTTGCCCTTACGTGAATGTGTACATAAAAGGGACTAAAATCGTAATATATGTGTTTAATCAAAAATCTCCAACTTTTCCCCTTGGCCGCATCCTCTATGGACTCAAAACCTCTTATCGTAGAATGTCCCATATATAGAAAACCTACTTATACGGACTGCACTATTCCTGCGTCACCCTTGCCACCCTTGGCAACATAAACTGGCAGCATACAATTCCATGGTACGTCGGATGACTGTTCCGCTAAACAAAGCAAATTATAATAAGGAACTGAAGATAATATATTAAATAGCGAGCGTTAGCGATTATATAAGAATAAAGTAATTAATAACATAATTAGAAGAAAACAAAGGATTCTTACTAATAAATTTCTGTACAAAGGATCATGTGCCAAAGAACATAATAAATATACGGGTAGCATTATTTATTTAGGAAATACATCTGAAAATATTGCTAATACTTTTAGAAAAAATAATGTCTTTCTAGCATATGTCGGTCAATACTATTAATAGTCCAGGATCCACCGTTCATTTTTGCACTTGATTACTATCAAGCTAATTTTCCGTGAGTAGCTTCATTCTGATGAGACGCCCAACAATTTCCGGTACGAAAACTCGATTGTGGTAGGTAATAGGGGTAGCAGGGATAAAATATGTTGATTTGATGACTCTCAACGCTCTCAACGCTACGCTCAAAAGTAATAGACATTCAAAATATTACGTGTGATAAATGTATTAGGTTGAAAATTTTGGAACAACTAGAAATTATTAAACGTAAAAAAAACAATGCTTTGTTAAATGGACAGATAAATTCAATTAATTCGCCGCTTTTAAACATATTTACATTTGACAGTTGAGTTTAAATTCAACATAATATCGATTCGTCCAAATTAAGTGGGCGGGGTCATTAGTGGTGAGCTCTGATTGGTCATTTAGTCTCTGGTCGCGGGTAGGACAATTGGTACAAATAGTCGTGCAGCTGACTCATTTATTGATTACGTCCATAAACGCTATCGAAGGCCTAGATATGTGCTAGACATATGTGTGGCCTAACAGCAAAGAGGGGTTTATTTAGTCGGTTCGAGTCCCACACTAACTCAGTCGGCCTAGAGTCCGTGGGGATTTTTTCGCCTCTCAGAATCCAAAAAAAAAATAGTTGAATCGGTGCTGGTTAGTTGACCGAGTCTGATCTCTGGTATATCCTGAGGATGCTTCGTTGAGAGGCGAAACATGTGTCGATTGGTGGTTTTTGGAGTTTGAGCGGAAAATAGCTAAAGATTGTAGGAATTCATCACATGAAATGGATTTCCACAAAGGAACACCTGAGTCTATAGAATATCTTGAATACTTGTATCGAATGCCTTGTGTTATAAATATATCGTCATGCATGTCGCATAATTTTCCAAAATTTACCCAATGTGAAGCAATCTAAACTTCTGTATTTATCTTCACAAATGTCTCCCAAGCATGTATTACCATTACACTACATTAAAGTTTCAGTGATGAAAGTTGTAAACGAAATTTTTTAGCGAAACTGTTAATTTTGAAATTTACTTTATTTAGTGCATAAGAATAGTAAAATTGCGGAGTCCATTAATTTTAAAGTGTCATTGTCATGTCATTAATATGAACAGTAGCAAATTTGAGGAAAACCATTTATTTTAATGATTGTGAGTTGTAGATAGAATTACTAATTCTATATAGCTCCATTATATTATATATCCCTTAGAAAAGTACGATTTTAAAATAGTGTTGTTGTGATAGCATAGCTACTGTTATTGACTGCATTAAATAAATTAATCCACTGTGTATTTGATATACCTATGTTGTGGTGTACTGTAGTGTAGCAATTTGTGGTGTACTTGTAATGTAGCAACTTATGATTATAGTAGGTAACTTCCGCCGCGCCAGCGCTTGCGTGTTATCTACACCGCACCTTTGTTCTTACCATCACTTAGTCAGCCCGCCCAAATGGGCGACCACTAATTGAATTCTATTATTTATACGTACACATCTGTGACTCACGAAACGAAGTAGGTGTTACTTACTTTATACCAGCACACGTCAGCCTACTTGAGTTCCAGCCAATTTGCAGGCAGTGGACAGAATTCATTAGCACGAGGGCATGTCGAAATTTAAAACTGTTTAAATACAATTAGTCAGAAACTGGTATGCCTCTATTTTGTAGTCTAAAAGAAAAGGTTAAATAATGTACATTTTTTGAGACACTCAATGACTATCTATCATCTAGCCTAGCCTAGATTAGCCATCACGTCATGACATGCAGTGGTGGATTTACATAAGGGCACTTTGGGCACGTGCCCGGGAGCCCCCCCCCACAAGCCAGGGGCCCCCACAAATTGAATAACCCATTTTTTTGTCCCCTCCTACATTGATCATTCAAATAATAAAACTTCTTTGAGAAAATATAATATTTAATAACTAATAATTTTTAAATATATTACTTATAATTAGATAATAAAAAACTAAGAGTAGAGTTTTCCACTACATAGATTCACAATATATAAAATATATTGATCAATACATGTATATAAAGCCGCATATGTGACTGTATGTTTCCTAAATAAATAATAATAAAAAAAAAAATTCGCATTCATTTCCTTAGAAGGGGGCTCCCACCGCCTTCGTGCCCAAGGGCCCGTCAAGTATAAATCCGGCGCTGATGACATGATATGTCCGATAAAAAGTCAGGTTAATTAATATGATCAATATTATTATTGATATTTGGAATTAAGTAAAACATAACGTAGAACAGTTCCATTTCACGCCGCTGGTAGCCTCTCTCCATGCTCTTTTGGAATATTGTACCTGTATACAAAAAGAAAACTACACACATCAAAAGTGTCTAGGGATCAAGTACATTTTTAACAATAAAAAATTATCCAATTAATATTTATTAAATCTAGTCTTACAGACGGGCTTCTTACTTTAATTCCTAAGTTTAAGTTAACAACTTATCCCTATATTTTGTAAAAATTAAGAAAACTTACAATTTTTACAAATTGTGAGAAATTAACATAAGTTAATGTCGTCAATTAAATGGCAAAAAAAAGGCAAAAATGAGGATTTTTTAAATTTTTATTGTACAGATAAAAAAAATGAATAATCTGTGTTTCCACCATTGACACGAGTTACACAATCACAGCGATTTGGCATGCTTAAAATCAGCTCATCAAAATCACTTTGAGGAATGGCCGCCTACATACTTTCTAACAAGTCAAAAAGTTGTTGTGGGGTATGCACGGCATCCATACTCGACAGAGCTCTTCTTTGAAGCATATCCCATGCGTGCTCAATTGGGTTGAGGTCTGACGATTGAGCAGGCCACGGCAGAACGTTGATGCGAGCGTCGGCAAGAGCGCGTGTTACGACTCTAGCCGTGTGTGGACGTGCATTGTCGTGCATTAGTCGAAACGAATCATCCAACCGGCTTCGCAGAGGAATGATCAAACTGAAACAATCCTCTCCGCATAAATCTGAGCATTGAGGTCGCCCCTGCTCCAAATGAGATCGGTTCTTCCACCGATCCAAATACCGGCCCAAACCATTATTGTTCCCCCTCCATATGAATGAACTTCCTGACAAATGACAAAATTTCAAATTTTTCTTGACGTCCAGAGGTCCTTCAAACTCGAGTACGTCTTGAATCCGGCCTCATACCGAAACGAGATTCATCGGAAAAGCAAACACAACGCCAGTCTTCTTCCTCACAATTTCTGTGTTCGCGAGCCCATTGTAAACGGGCCATACGATTGAAGGGTGCTATAGCAGAACTCTCAGCGGCCTTCGGGAACGCAGACTCACTTCACGTAAACAATTTCGAATGGTTTGGTCGCTTATCAGCAAGCCTATAAGCTGTGGAGCCTCGTAGCCAACATCATGACGGTCATAGTACGATTCCGACGAGCAATATTTTAGGACCGGATGTACCGGTCCTGTCTGCGAATGGTGATGCGAGATCGTCCTCTATGTCTGTCGGCCACGCTGCCCGTGATACGATAGCGTGTCCAGATACGGCTTATGACGCTCTGTGTAGTGCCAAGAGCGACAAGCACAGTACGTTGTCTGGAACCAACTTGCAACATTCCGACGGCTCTCATGATCTCTTCTCGTGTCAAATGATGTCGTCGCTCCATATCGATGCAATTTTTTTCAGTTATGATGCAGAAATTGTAATGGTTATGTAATAATGCTATTACACACTCATAGGAATCCTGATTGACAGTTCATTTTCTATTTTTAATCAAAATTTAAAGAAAATTCTTTATTCAAATAGTGAAAATGACTAAAAAGAATCAATAACGATCCAAAAAAAGTTAAAATAATAATCCTCAATTGCGGCAATACTCTAAAACGTACTTGATCCCTAGACACTGTTGATGAGTGTAGTAATGTAACAAGTACTCGAGAAAAGAGCATTATAATGAATAGAGACCGGATTATATGCATCTGCATATTTGCATATGCAATTGCATATTTAGCCCTTTCTCGGAGGTCGTTGCATATTTTATCTAATATCTAGTGATGATGCATATTTTCACTATATTCACAATATTTTCCGGTAGGTTTGAAATTTGAAAACATTTTAAACAATCCTTTTCCACTTACAAACATATTTTAAGTGATCGAAGACACAATCTTACTACTGAACATTTGGAACAGTACCTGATTGTTTACGTTTACAAGAGGAACAAATTGTTACATGATTGATAATTTTATAAATATCGTCGATCAGGTTGTTCGTTTGTGATGTCGATAATTTATGAATGAATAATTTATCAATTGTATGTTGATTTTGAAATGAAAAAAACTTTTTTATTATGATTTAATGTTGCATATTTCGACAATTTTCATGCATATTTTAAGCATTTTTCATGCATATTTGCATGCATATTTCAAGCTTTTTATGTTGCATATAATCCGGTCTCTAGTAATGAATCTAAAACCAGAAGTTTCAATAGTAATAGACTGAAAATCAAAATATGCAAGAGGTTCTAAGCTCAACTAAAATTCGATGATATTTTTATTTGGAAAGATATAATATGTCTAACATTGATTGTCCCATAGAAATTTCAAAATCTGATAACGGAGAGTATTCCATCATCTAAACTTGACAGTTCAAAGTGAATTCGATGCCATACTAATATATAGCAACAGAAAGTCAACTAGTTTGGTAGGCTTGACACCTTCGGCACCGACTTCGGTGACTACCAATTTGTCATTTGAAAAAACTCATGAATGTTAAAAAAGATGTAGATTAAAAAAAAATAGTAGGATTGCATTGTATTGACGTATTTGCAACATCATTATTATATAGTTATTTTATATTTGTAACTGACTTTTGATTAGTAAAGGATAATTATTTCGAGTACTTTTCAAGTTTTAAATCGGTTTAATTTTTCTAAATAAGTTTTTTGTAGAAATATGCGAGGACCACGTAAAGTAAGTTATTTTGTTTACTAATACTTTGAACACCCTACAGAGTAGATGTAACCAACCATAGCATAGGGCGGGTATTAGTTGAACATATTAAATACCTAGATCCTACCTATACCTAGATCTTCTCAATTCTACGATCGTATGACGACATAATTATATTATACTTAAGTGTATGTAAAGATTACGAAATACATTTTAATAGAATAGCACATTGGAAGCTTGTTGGTCCCATAACCAAAAATCCAAAACGTATACTTGTTATTTTTATAATGTTAGATAATCGATTTGTTCATGTTAAGACAAGTTGTGTTTAAAATCTGTATTGTTCTAAACATAGACTTTGAGTAATATGTTTATAAATATACCTATCAAGTTATATTGAAATTACTTTTCTGATAACTGTATCGTTACGTTCACTCGTGCTCTAAGACCTTTTCTTAACAATATTTTGACATATATTTCTAACCAACTTCAGTCACGAAAGTTCACTGTAAATATATGTAACCCTTATTTTATACTATACTAGCAACCCGCCCCGGCTTCTCATGTGTAGACATTTTTTGAAAATAAAGCCACTTTTTTGAAAATACAGCCATGTTACTCACTGGCAATGTTAGCTTTTTATAGGTGAAAGAATTTTTGAAATCTTTTGAGTAGTTTTTAAGTTTATTCATTGCATACAAAGAAACAAAGTTTACCTCTTTATAATAGTAATACATACAGACATATCTTCCCGCTGTATCCCTATTGATATAGATATATTTTAAATAGCTACATAATATTATTATATAGGAACAACTGAAAGTATAAGGTATATAAGTGTAATGTGTAGGTAATAGGTATGGTATACATTGACCCTCTTTTTACAGGTCCTTCTGGCCTATAATAATAAAAATAATTCACAAGAAACTCATTTCAAGAATAAAAAATATTAAAATTAGCATATTAGTCATTCCATCGTTTTAAAAATATTAATATTATGATGATTTATTTAAATAGTTTATAACAATATGTAACCATTTTAATTCTTAGAGTCCTTGTAGCATCATCAATTTTCAATTGACAGTCTTCTTTTCTTTAGTTAAAGATGCGCTTTTAGAAGGGTTAGAACACAGGTTTGAAAGACAATCATAATAAGGGATTTCAAATGTTATATCGCCTACTCGGGCTTTTTAACTAAAGATACATTTAGTGAATTTTCTTTGTCAACCGACACATTTTTATATTATGTAAATCTAAAGTAATAAAATGTTGAATATCAAATATCCTAAAATCTCATTGCAAGAGGTCGAGTGTAACCGAGTAGTACATAATTCATGTTATATAGGTATATAATATTTTTATTTTGCTTTGAATTTGTTTTGGGTGTTATGCAGTTTGTGTCGATTGTTACGAGTACAAAAATATTATATCTGGATTTGGTTTTGAACCGACATCAAAAAAGTAGGAGATTCTCAATTCAGTTATGTTAGCAGCACCGACGAATAAACAAAAGGAGAACACTGGCGCCCTCTAGCAGAGCGCGATGGTGTTCGTGACGTCATCGAAAAGAACGACCGACGGCTTTTTGCCCACCACCGATGCGAGATTATATAAGTCGAAACTCGAGCACTCCACCTCTCTCAAATATAGGCACGGGGATCGTCTTCTTCGATGTAGCGAAGGCGTTCGACAAAGTCTGATACGCCGGACTCGTGTACAAGCTGCGCCTGCTCGGCATGCCGGACGATCTCATACGCATAGTACGGGACTTTTTGTCGGACCGCTCCTTCCGCTATAGAGTCGAAGGGGTGCTCTCCTCTCCCCGCCCCATCAGGGCAGGTGTCCCACAGGGCTCCGTTTTATCGCCCACTCTCTGCTCGCTCTACACGAACAACGTCTCCAAAACCCCCAGTGTAGGGCTCGCCCTATTCGCGGACGATACCGCACTTTTCACATCAGACCGTAATCGTCTCAGAGTCTCTCAACTCCTCCAAGTCGCGATCAAGAGCCTAGGCGAGTGGTTCCGACTGGAGAATCGAGGTCAACCCCGAGAAAAGCGCCACCGTGTATTTCTCGAGGGGAACGACGACCAGCCTCGCCCGCCGCGCTAACACTCCGCACGATTACATTTTTCAGTCAGGATATCACATCAAAACGGTCCGCGACCGCGCCGCGTTCGTTCTCGGCCGTCTCAATATGCTCATTTGCGCGAAACGCAAAAATGTCCCTCAGATATAAAGTTATTTATACAAGACGTACGTCAGGCCTATCATGATGTACGCCAGCGTAGTATTCGCTCACGCTGCGCCCACTCATATCAACTCCCTCCAATTAATTCAGAACCGATTCATGCGAAGGACCACCGGTGCTCCTCCCTACGTGCGCAACGTGTAGATCTGAACCTATGATTTAGAATTTCCCCCTCTATAACACAATATCTGAAGGAGGCGTCCCAACGCTTCTTTCACCGTTTCTCTCTACCTACACTCAAACCCCCTAGTGGTCAGGGCGTCATCGTACACCCCCGAGCCCTACATCCGCAAACGCTATCGAAGGCCTAGACATGTGTTAAGCGACAGCGACGATGATATTACACGTTCCAACTCGAACATGCCCACTTACACATTTTTGGCGAAGGCGAGGACGTCCCCCGCGACACCCGTAGGGTCTCACGTTTAGAAGCTCGATCACGTAGCATTACACGCACACACGCGGGCTTTAAGCCACATTGTAAACTGCCAAGCGGAGCACTAGGCACACTAATCGGAACACTAGGCACACTAATCGGCCTTCAGCGTCTCGCCATTCAAATTTCATTTCATCCATTTAAATTTCACCGGTATTGGAGCTTGGACTTTGAAGATACACCAAATAACGCGAACTGCTTATTAGCTTTATTTATATTGATGATTCTGTTGTATGTCATTGTGCTAACAGAATTAGAAAAGAAGTTAATTGTAGACCCACCCTAGATATTTAATCCAAGGTCCATTCAAAAGGGAAAAAAATTATTTAAAAAATTAGTGACTCAAAAAAAATTACACTGAAAAGTACAAAATAATACTAATCCTTTACTAATCAAAACTCAAGTGCAAATACCTAGATAATTAAATTTGACAGTTATTGAAGTCGGTGCCAAATCAATTTGCAACAGGAGAAAGTCTATTAGTTTACTAGGCTTCACATTGACTTCAACAACTGTCAGATTTAATTATACATATAGATATTTGTATTGCATTTATAGTTATTCTTGTGCTTGAGGCGTAATTAGTAAAGGATAGTTATTTCGTACTTTTCAGTGTTTTTTTTGAAGTCACTAACTTTTTTATTAATATTTTTTTATTGAATTAAAAATAACTAAAATACCTCACGATATTTTATTTATGTACTAAAGTAACTTCATTATTAACTTGAAAAAAAAAATGAGTCAATTGCAAGTTATATTAACACAAGTAATGTTCCATACAGGGATACAGTAATTTATTATCAACGTGATGTAGAATAATGCAATCCTTCAATAGGCATTTTTCCACTGGCCGGCTCCGGCACGACAACGGCACCGGCCCGGCAGTGGGGAGGGCAAAATGCATGGTGCGGTTTTACATTGACCGGCGGACTTAAGTAATTATGTAAACTGGTAACAGTGTGTGTGTGCTCGGGGCGGTGTGTGGGGGATGCGATGTTACTCATCTAGTACTTAATATGCTTGCAGTAATCATAATTACATTTTATTGTCTGTAATGGTGTTCCAAATGCCAATACGATATCGTAAGTCGTAACTCTTATTGAGTTAGTACTTAGTAGATTATATATAGCTCTTATTGAGTTAGTAATTTTTTTGAAAAATTACTAGCAAGTAGTAAGAATTGTTTTTGCTCATGTGACAATAGTTGAATAAACCGGCCAAATGCATATCGGACCACGCACAGTGATGTGTTCCGTAGTCGGTATGAACAATATTCATTTAATCGGGGGCAAAAATTAGTTCGTATATTGTGGTATATTTCAGACCGCAGAAAAACAAAGTTATTTCTGCGGTCGCTAAGCGTGTAACCGAAAATATCCCATATTTCAAAAACCGCATAACATTTTATTCAAATCAATTTTCGTTGAGTGTTTTTTTTTAGTTCTACTGGGTACGTACCTTAAACTATTATTTCAGAATTTTCTACCGCATAGTTTAAAAGTTAAGAAGTGAAGGATTTTACGGTTTTAGAAGCGCACATCGGACAAGGGAAGCGATTTGTCGTATCTCCACTTCAAATGTGAACCTGATGTTAGGGGACACCCTAGCATCAGTTTCTTCATCAGGTTGCCCTTTCTCAATGTGGAAGTAACGGTCAGAGATAATGGTACCTTAGCTCACACAGTATACAGAAAACCCACGCACACTGACAGGTATCTGCATACTAATTCGCATCACCATCCGCGACGTCTTCAATCCGTGGTAGCTTCACTGGTGAATAGAGCGTACGACCTATGTGATCCTGAACATTTAAATAGTGAACTCACACATGTTCAGGAGGTACTAAAGCAAAACGGATACAAAAGCAACCTACGACGTCCGCGGAGAACGGAGCGTCACCCCGAGATCGGCAGAGTGCCAGTATTCTTGCCCTATGTCTGCAATGGCGAACCAATGGCACGCGTGCCATTGGTGGCATTTAACAAAATAATTGGGGCACGGCTGTAATTGAAGGATTTAGGTACCTAATCGAAACAATTTATTTTTTTACTTACGTTTGTTTTTTTTTTTATTCATCGCTAAGTCAAGATTCTTTGATGGCACGTCATGGCCTCGTTAAATATTTCTTTGGAAAAAATTGCAGGTATAGGTAAATAAAGATTCGCCATCCCTGCCCTATGTAAAAGGAGTAACGGACAAAGTTGCAACAGTACTAAAGAAATACTCTATTATGACTGTATATTTCGCATTCTAAAATGGTAAATCACCTGCGCATTTCGAAGTATGTCATTCTCTTCCAGACACCTGGTGTTTATAAAGCAGATTGCAGCTGTGGTAGTACCTATATCGGACAGACCAAAAGAACAATAGCAGAAAGGTTCAGAGAACATATCACAGCTGTCAGGATACAACACACCACTGAGTCAGCTATTGCCGAGCACTTGCTGGAGATAGGACCGAACTACTGCATTGAATTGCATACGCCACAGGTCCTCTCCATCGATCGACACTATTATTCCAGAATAGCACAAGAGGCGGTTGAAATCAAAAAATACCATAATCTCAAACGGGAAGATGGATACCGCTTATCAACATCATGGAATACTGTCATCAGTGAGTGTGTCCGGACTTCCGGAGCCCGAAAACCGATGTATGACGATTGCGTGTCTATTGCGCCATGACTATAAAATGCATTTTTGGCGGTAGATTACGCGCCACTGTACAAATAACATTATACAAATTCTCGTTTTGACAGCAGATATCGCGCGATATTTGGCTGTCACATGCTAACTGCAAGTTAGGTAATAAGCGTGCCGGTCGAAACGTAGCGCGTCGGTTAAAAAAGGGTATTTTGCCTTAAAATATAAACACGACATAGTTAGGATTGTAAGACCGAGGTGATTCCAGAAGTGTTCCGGTTCGACCTATTTTGACATATTACTTATATGAAACGCTTAAGGTATTCATAATCAATTAATCAATCTGCTTGATTTAAAACTAGTAGGTTAAAATTAAAATTCATTTCATAATCAAATTTTTTTGCAATGGTAATTAATTGAAATTAATTGTAGCAGTACCGGATAGGTTATGTACATGTCTTATTCAGAGTAAACGGTATTGTGAAATGAACATCTACTCTCCCTTTCCACTTTCTTTGACAAAGTAAAAAATATAATAGCAAACATATTATGTATTAATTTTGCTACATGTAGGCCAACGTAACAGCATTGTTCTCTTAAAGCCAATGAGCCACGGCTAAGTGTGGCATTGACACTTTCCGGTGTAGACAAACGGACACCACGTTGACTGTTTTATTTTATAAGTAGCTTAAATCCGGTCGGTATTTATGATTATATAAGTAACTTCCTTTAGAAAATATCTCATAATGTATGAAGCCTTTCTAACTAAATACTTATTTAATATACTAACAAACAGTTTTATGATCTCGGTTATGTTTTATATGTTCATTCAAAGGCAAATCATTCTATGGGTGTGAGGTAATGGACACTAGTCATTCTATTGAGCAAAAAGAAATGACACAGTTACACTTCGCCTTATACGTACCTTATGATGTCATGTACCTACACAGATACGTATTCTATTATTAATGAATGAAGTTTCAGTTACGTGACATTCACATTACGTACTGGTAGATCAGTCGACGAGTGACATACCGAAGGCGTCGCGCTCGCGTCGACCGGCGCGGCGGGTGCGGCGGCGGCGCGCGGCGGCGCAGCGTGTAGGTAGTAGATAGGTGGTCTAGATGCGCGGTGAATGGGGCGGCCCCACGGTTTTTCATTCAACGCAGCCATTCATGGAAACTTGCCGATTCCTTAATGAAAAACGCATTCGTTTGTCGTCGCCGTGTTATCACGACGGACACGTGCTTAATCTCGTTTTTGTTTTCAATGATTTCTTCATAATTTCTGTTTGCTCATTTGTATTCGATAACACGGCTGTTCTGATAGCTACAGATATACCTATTTGTTTTACATTTGAGATTTTATTTGCCCGTATTGATTTGTTATTTATTTGTTTCGGTTATTATCAATAAAAATAATGGATTTTACACGAAACCCTGTAGATGTCCTATATTATCATTATAAATGCAATAGATGCCGTCGTATTATTGGTCGTACGATTACCTATATAGTGTAGTGTATAAGTGAATAAACAGTACAGTGTGGAAGGTATGCATACCTTAATTTCTTCTGGAAAAATTAACATTAAAGAATAGGTACTAATCCACTATAATATGGGATGCATTTAACGGCACTTCAAAATTGCTAAAAAATAGACAAAATTTCTGTGAATTGCTAATAAAAAATATAATGTTATGCAATAAAATGTTACTCCTTCATTAAATCGATATTGGCTTTAAAAAAATTCAAGACGCTATAAAATAATTATTGCCAATAAAAAAAATAAGCAATCATTTAAAATAATAGCTATGTAAAATAACATTTTCTTTAAATTAAATAAATAAACTTGACAAGCTGTCATCCTGACAATGCCGGCACATCCGGCGCAGTGAATGGAGATAGAGGAGTATTATATTCCTTGATGGAGTTGGTGCAATTGCTCAACGTCTCTTCCTAACTCCTGGAAATAACTCGGAAATACACCTAACTGGTATATAATATAAGATTGCTATATATACATATACCAACAGCAAAGTTTACTACACCAAGGCGCTAGGGTTCGACTTTTAAAAAAAAAATTTTGTTATGCAGTCAAACGAGCAAAGCTCAGTGGCTCAGATACTGATACTGACTGATAATAATATGTAAAGTATAATATAAAAAACCCTTGGACATTATTAAAAAAAAATAGTATATAGGTACTCTAAGGCACATTTACAATTTTCAAGGCTATGTCAAAAGCGATATCGCGCTATTATTTCTTACCAATTGACCAAGAATGACCATTTTGTGACCAATTACGGTCACTTTCGAAATAGCAAAGCCAATTTGAGGCGCTAATTACTTTCTAAACTTTCGATTATATTGAACAGTGAGACCTATATCCTCACTATTGCTCATAATATTTTATTTTATAAATTTTTCAAGCTCTACACGCAAATATTTCATATTTCAATTTAATAATATTTTATGAATATTAATGAACATTTTACGTTACGTAAGTACGTAAAGGATAAATATATTTCAGTTTGTAAGCTATAAAATGAGAGATTATTTTCTAATTAACATTCTGTTAAAAATAACGTAATGTGGTACAATGATCTGAATATACTACAGTTGTTTAATATTGGTTGTATCTTTTCTGGGACAGTAGTGATTAAACTAAGTTTCGTAAATATCATTGTGTGGTAAATACATACCAGCCAGAGGTAGGTACTTATATATACTCAAACTAGTGATTATAACGGTTGCAAACGCTACTCTTCACACGATGCGTAAGGTTATATTAACATCTAAGTACCATTATTTGTGCGCCAGATATTTTGGTAGATTTTGTCATTTATCGTTATCGTGATAGATCTTGGTCCTTACATACTTCTTTCGCTTCCTCAAATCTCATCATTCTCCTCAAACATTTTCGCCTAGGTTTTTAACATTTCCATCAACTAACACTGGCTATTTGATCTTCATAAGTCAGCCTTGGTCTTGTATTTATTATTATACCTAGTATTAATTATATAACGAGTTACGGGATATTCTACTTGTATTGTAATACCGTCATTTGGAACCGATCCTATACGAGTGGTAGATGCTGCATTGCAGCACGAATCGGGCCGGCTTGCCCAGTGAAATACCACCATGTGAAATGAAAAATATGTTTTTATGCAAAATAAAACAAGTAAAATAAATCGTACTTTTTTTTTATACTTTTTTTTCTACCTTCAATATCCAATGTACTTTGTACAAAAGAAGATGGCAACCCTACTGGTGGCCCATCATCCCCTCCACTTCCTTTCCCTATTTCCGTAAAGGCCGAAAACGCACCCGTGATTCCTCGGACGACGCGGGTGTCCATTGGCGGTGGTGGTCACTCCCCATCAGTTGACCCGCTTGCTCGTTTGCGCCCTCTTTTATTAAAAAAAAAACGATAAGGGTCCTCTATGCTGTATTAACAAAAATTATATAAATATAACAATGTTGGGGATACAGCGTGAAGATATACAATGTATGTATGTATATAAATATAATATGCAAATGTCTGCAAATTACTACGCTACCACCCACCGCCTCGATTAACATCTACTTGGTAATATTGCAAAGTCGCCGTTTCATTTTAGTCGCTTGTCGTTTTATAAAAAAAGTATTCACTATGAACTGGTTTTCGCAATTTACTTCGGATGGATCGAATTCGTACTATGTGGGTGAAAACCTAGGTATTGAAGGCCCACGCATCAGTGTCAACGTTATTTATCATACTAATGTTATAAACGCGAAAGTGCCTGCCTGTCTGTTACGTTTTCACGACTAAACTGCTGGACGGTTTTTCTTGAGAATGGAGATAGATTTCAGTCTGGGGAAGGCATAGACTACTTTTTTGAATTCGCGTGGATGAAGTCGCGTGCAATAGCTAGTATAGCATAAACCTCAGGCTTATGGGCATGTCAAATTATAATATTGCCTTTGGTATAAAGGGAGCTAAAGCAATATTTTTATTATTATTCTTCTTAGATGAAGAATTACAACAAGTAAGTATGATATATAAAGCAAGTCGGTAATACAGATTGTATTTTTACTCCTGTCATAAATCATATTACTATTCAGAAAGTAGGTAGGTGGGCTAAAAGTAGATGTAACTAATATAATACCTATTGTTGTGCACTGGTTTATATACAAGACTTCCATTTTTATATATTTTACAACAGTTCGCAGAGGTTATCCTCTGCGACATGTTGCATATGACTGACCGTCAGTCAGATTGTGTCTAATGCACAGAATACCAATTGGCGTATGGTGTTTGGCTTCTTTTCAAATTTTATGATTCTAGGTCAATGGGCAGTACCCTATGAGCCTTACTAATAAACGCGGCGTAAACATGGAATAATTATGACAGCCTTCTGTCATACTCAAGCTCATGAAGAAAAGAAAATGATGGAAAGGGTCAAAAACTTGGTCCGAAGTTTAACATCGTCGTAATTTTTATTAGTAATAGGCTTTAAGTTTTGATTTACTTTCGAATGTCAAAATATTAATCGGCCATATTTTTTGATTGCGTTGACTTAGAAGCTTAATATTTTTACAGCTCCAAGGGATAAATATTGATTTTAAGGGATAAATAAATATTTGATATTAATTTCAATTTGATACCTTACGCGTTCCTGAGAAGAAGGGACAGACGGACAACGAGGTGATCCTTAAAGGGTTCCTTTTTCCTTTTGAGGTACGGAACCCTAAAAATCTTAAAAAGTACAACTCAGGTTAATCAAATGGTGTGTATTTAAATGTAAAAAGTCATAGAACGTGGCTATACTAGTATTTTGAAATGCCAAGTAAATTTGGTTCGATACTATTATGGGCATTTAAAAGTAAGCCGCTACCGAAATACGTCTAACAACAGAAATCGATTAAAAAATTAATAATATCGGTTTTCTTTAGTGCTAAAGGTATTCTGACCAGTGTCATGCCATATTCAAAAAGAAATCTTTCCTCCCTGGTGTATAGATATGTATTCATCTTTATTCATTAGTGTCAAAAAAACTGCGAGCAAACTGATGTGCGAACACTTAGCGCCTCTTAACGAACAACACTGCGTTAGAGCACACTCCTTGCAGCCTCGATCTTGTACCTAGCGAGTTCAGCCCCTTCTCTCTAATTGAAGACCAGTTGACGTCAGGACGGCGATGTACAATGAGAATTGAGAACAGCTCAAACAGCAATACAGAAATGAGATTGTAAGTGTTTGAAATGACGTCGTTTATTGCGCTATTGTTATAAGAACTAGTGGAAGAAATTATAGTTTGTGGTTGGACGTATGCAAAAGGGAACAGGATGGAGAGCGTTTAAAAAAATACAGATAAATAGTTGCTGTTATGAAAACTTTTTACGAGAGCAGCCTAAATATCCTTGATTTTTTTTTGGATTGGGTTGTTTGATGTTTGTATTTAATATCGTTGTTCGTCTTTTAATTTCTGGATATTTAAAAAAATAAAAGCTATATAATATTGCAGTTAATTTTTTTAGTAAATAACTGAACGTTTAAAAAATTGTCAATTGAAGCCTCACTTGTGCCGTCATGGTACCATCAACCTTTTACGCAATCTCTCGCATAACGTACCCCCCTGGGGGAAGACGTGGTTATGTGGGGGATTCTATCTTTTACCATAAAAACTATCAAAACTCCTGCGGTGGTCGTCCTCAGCGCATTGTCGAGGGCTCCGGGATCTCCTACGTAACTCACCAGAGCAACTCTCGCACTGTGCCGAAGTACTGAAGCATTTATCGGGGGGCAGTTACAAGAGTTCGCCCCTGCACCCTCGCAGTGCCACAACAGCGAGGACCACACGCGCTGTGCTGTTGTCCTAGGGGTGGCATTGATCGAAGAATACCCTTACTCTGATCGCGACCCCTTTAGTCAGCTCTTACGACAGGCAAAGAACACTAACTTCATTCTTTAGCCCGGGCTACAGAGTTTGATACCGTCAGCAGTGTCATTTATTTAATTAACGGTAATATGAATTATAATTATAATCTAAACCAAGATATTTTTTAATTTACCTAATTAGGTTTTGACTATGTGCCTATTTAGACTAATTAAATGTTTGGGTAGTTCAGCCGTCGTGGGTTAGGCCCCCACGCCTTACTAGCGTAGGTATATGATTGCCGGTGACGAGTGGTGTTATTAGTTGGCCTTAAAAATATTTCAATCATTATAACATAACCACTGATTTAACATCTATTCCTGTAACATGCCTTGCAGCTATTCTTGATTAATAAACCAACTCAAAGAAATAATAATTTTTGATTTCAAGTAGAGCTACAGTTTATTTATCTGTATCCTGTAATCTGTGAGCTTTAACCTATAAAGCCCAAATTTCGGACCATTCTACCACAGTACAAGTAAGCAAACAGTATTCTATTTCGACAGTGTCCTAGAGATAATTACCTACGGTCGCTCGGTACGTAAACACGCAATAGGGCTACCAGCTTGGACTGAATGTTTTTCTTGGGTTACGTATTTGATAATAATAGGTACTATATTAAATTGTCATATTATCTTTTCATTTTATATTATTGCAAATTTAATAAGTTTTTATTAATATAATTCTACTAGTATTTTATTTCTAGTTTCAAAAGTTTGTGAGTTAGTATGGTGGAAATTAACAAAAAAAATGAATTTTGTGTGCAGTATAATTAAAAATCAGCAATATATTAACTAGATCATTATAATAATATATTTCCTACAAAATAGCAACAGAGAAATATTTCCGGTTTCGATATAGATGTATTCAAACATCCATAAACTGAACATTATGCTCGTAAACTTGATTGACATAATATTTAGTCAGTAAATGCGCGGGAACGTCTCATACCGTCCTACGACAATCGCGGCGCACTCGCGACTGTTGTATGTCGAGAAATGCCGAGATTTCGAGTGCGTTGTTTGGGAGCGTTTATATGAAGATAGAATACTGATTGCTTACTTGTACTGTGATTCTACTCACCACTGCACAGTTTTTTGCCACTAATAAATATCAACTCTCCCTCGCATTATAACAGTACATAACCAACACTGGGCCTATACATTGCTGTATATTCCGATAGATATTTAAATACTTATTTAATGGCATACTATTCTATTCGCGCAGAACTGCAGCGGTGTTTAGACGTAAATTGTTTTTCCACTCTATAGGTTACGTGCTGCATGGCTTCACTCAATATAAGTAATTAAAAGTCTTTTAACATTATATATTATCTACACAGATTGATCAATTGAAAAATTGATAACAAAAGCCAATTATTTATTTTACAAGTATAATTTTTGTTAGGTTAAACTAAGTTGAAACAGCAGAAATGTTGCTATTTTATAGCAATTGTGCGAAAGAACAGTGTCTCTCATTAGTCATTACTTTCGATTTCAGAATCAGAATACTCATGTGGAAACATGATATGCATTGTTGTAGTTAGAACATGTTACGTTTCCTCAGTAGCTGACGTTACTATTCAAAGGTCCCGTTTCTCTCTCACGATCCAGTTTAGTGTCGTGTATTATACTCTGTCATGTTGATGATGATGACGGTTATATTTCGCTTCAACAACGATTATTTTTACGAACAGTGTTGCGGCAAGTTTCTCTCGTAGTCCAATTATAGTGACGAGTTTGTGGGAGTTCACGTTAAAACGAAGGTCTCTCCTTTGTTTAACCGCCCTAACAATCTCTGCGGTTATCTACGACGTAAAATAATTATGCGCGTAATAATGAGTAGGTAATTTAGTCGAGGAATTTTTGTGAAAGTACAACATACAGATTAACTTTTTTTGCATTAGAAGCAATTAAGATTTCCATGTTTGTATGCTCTCGTTCTCTAAAGATAAACGTTTATATAGTAGATACTTATATTGAGATGGCTTTTTATCGTGTATGACAATATTCATTACATGTGCTTCATACGTAATATTATGTATAAAGTTATCGAATATTTAGTAGGAAATTCCGTCATGGTCATTAATTCCCAATGTGAGTTTGTTTTCTTATACCAGGAAATTGTTTTCTAAACGTTATTCACTATTAAATAACATTACAAAACTTTGCGTCATTTGTATGCAAGGTGTACAAATCGCATATGTCACTAACTTAATAGTACTGGCCCATAACATTAAATCGTGAATCTTGTATAATATTATTTATGCAATAGTCCAAATATCAAAACGTTTATTCTAATCTATTCTAATATAATACTGTTAATATCTAAACAATATTCAGTAAAGTGAGTTGCCGTAGGCGCAAAGCAAAGATGAATATTATTCACCACATCGCAATGGCATATCACTACATTGCATATTAATCATAAGAATCACGTCAAAATATAATATGTTGCAATTTAACCCTAGAACCGTAACCATATTAACAAAGACGTAAACCGTATTCTGTGGTGCAAGTGTACCCCTTTGTTATTAAACACATTTTTTACAGAAGCTTAAACTTTTATTAAAAATAAAAAATGTAATTTATTGTATAGATTCAGGTGTTACTTTGCGGAAATCCATCGCATGTGATAAATTCCTAAAATCTCCAGCCATCCTCCGCCCAAACTCTAAAAACCACCAATCGACACGCGCCTCGCTCCTCAACGAAGCATCCTCAGGATATACCAGAGATAGAATTCGGCCACCTAACCAGCACTGAATCATTCGGAATTGGATTCGGTGCTGGTTAGGTGGCCGAATTCTATCTCTGGTATATCCTGAGGATACTTCGTTGAGGAGCGAGGCGCGTGTCGATTGGTGGTTTTTGGAGTTTGGGCGGAGGATGGCTGGAGATTTACGGAATTTATCACAAGAAATGTTATTGTTTAAAATGACTGTTAGTGTTCAATTTACAACAAAACAGTATTAAGAAAAGGAACTTTAAATACAATTATGGCAATTTCTTTTTGTGTTCATTACACACAAACGATTTGCATATTGCACATTGATTTCGCGATTGTCGGTTTTTCGACCTAGGACATGAAAAATATTTCCCCATTTTTCGATTTTGAAAGGAAGGCATATCGGATGTCCTTTTTTACCAAATGATATCTTCAATACTTATCTGAAGATTTAGTTTAGTTGATAAAGTTCGTTGCAAAAACGGTCTTCAAGATGAGGGTCAATGAGATAGATTGTAAGAGCCTTTAAATATGATACGTCTATTTCGGGATATAAATCTTCGTAGTCTCCACTCTACTCTAAAAGTACGTTTCGAATGTAAATTCAAAGCCGTCTAAAACAAATTACGAAAATAATTTTGAAATCAATTAACATAAAACAACAAGTAAGCAAAAAGTAACAATTAACGTAATAAAACATTATGTAGCCACAGCTGAGCGGCTTTATACTAAGCAAAATATGCCTTAAATTATTATATGAACTAAATATTGTTATAAAATTTAAAAAAAAACGAAACTACAGTTATGTAAAACAACATTGACTGTAAAAAACTTACGTTAATCGTAACCAGGGGAACAGGTGTACCCTAAACAGCTCCTGTAACGTCTACACAGCCGTGATACTTATGACACCCTGACGTACAAGAACGCTCCCAACTCCTAATACACGTAGCGACGAAATAATTATTCGTTTATGTAAAAAGTTATAACCGATTTATTAATTTTTTTTGATTTGTGCCCCGGGGTACGGTTCTAGGGTTAAGTTCACTATTATCTTTGTCCTACAATATAAACTTGTGTAGCTAATTGGTAACATAAACCAACTTTGAACCAATACCGATCGGCTTTCAATTATTAAGACCGATACAATTTATTTTGTAGCAATGTTACCATGTTAGAATGCATTATGTAACTTTTTAACTTAATTGCGATTCGCAATAGATATCTATAGTTATGGGTATACTTATATACTCGTATAACTATATATACATAAGGAAACAACTGTATATATATATAGTTATATCTATAGTTATAATAACTATAGTTTCGTAGCCGTTTTTTTTGCTTATTTCTTCTCTTAAAAATATTATTATGAATATTCCTATTGGAAATTATTGTTCCAGATCATAACGTTGATACTGATGGTTTTAATGAGGGATATTATGTTCTTATCTTACTGTATCTAAGTAGTTCTTAGTTATTAAATTTTAGAACAGTATAGCTGTCTGTAAAATAATATCGAAGCGCCCATTTCGAATGTTTCATCATTAATAACATTTCATCATAATATACAAACACATCGCTTGCTGTTTCCCACAATTTTCTTTTTTATTACTTTTAGTACCCAGTATAACCGTTACGGTGCAGGCGTGAGAAAAATGTTGACAATTTTCGTTGTAGGTATGCTTAAAACAAGTACCCGCACGAATATTACATGTAGATACCTAGCAAAGATCGCAAATAGTATTTCTTGTACATAAAGCTTAAACACGTATAAAGGTCGTCCGGCTCGCCAAAGACACATGGTTAAAGCGAGAGGAGTCTGCTTATGGGCTGATGGTCGCCTCACCTTGATTCGCTGTATATAGATATTATATTACATATCTACGTCGAGGTCATATTGTGCGAACACACCTAGCCCCTATAAGTAAATCGTTATTTTAGTAAAAGTTACATTTAAACGTGCCAACTTCTGTTAAAATGTATTTATTGTGTTATAATGATTAACATTATAACGTTTAACTCGATTATTATCGGTATCGGAATAATTATAACTCGGGGATCGTTTCAAATTCTTTAGAAAGATGAAATAACGACGATTATCAGCGCTGTTTATTATACAGATTATTTTGACTAGCATGAACGCTATATAGTTATTCTTCTTGAAGTTAAATCTTTCAAGGTCACACCTCGCAAGCAGCTGGCACCGGCACACAAGACACAAATCATACAATAAATACATATACCCATAAACGACGCGAACACCGCAGCTGTCTCCATGAATGTCGTGATTATTATTGTCGTGTTAGTGATTGCAGAATTGTAATTAATAGATAATAATATTTTATTATACTTGTACTTGAATCTGACTGGTTTTTCAATCAAACTGTCTCGAATCATTTTACTGTTTTAATATCGATAGTATACTACTAGAAGTATAATAGTTATTTATTTACGTAATTGGGACAAGAGACTATTATTCATTTTAGATTGCTAATTCATTTTCAAATATAGAAACTATTGTTTGTACTTTGTAATGTCTAATGGATGACGACATTCGAGCCGAAAAGGAGAGTCGGTTCAGTGGCGCACGTAATCGGAGACACTTTGTTAGGTGATGCTTAACGACTGTGTTCTAAACTTCTAACGTCTCTTTATCTTATATTCGAGGTATTTGCAGCATGATTATCTGATTGCGATAAAGTCGCGCATCATTAGTCTTCATTTCGTTTATTTGTGTAGGCAGTAGGCACCCATGCTTTAAATGATATGTATATACTCTGTTATGTTTTTTTACGTTTACATAATTTCAACTTTAATCACCCGGCTGATACTTGTTGCTTTATTTGTAACTAGCCGTGCTCCACGATTTCACTCTCGTTAATTTGGTATTTTTCCGGGATAAAAAATAACCTAGAGTACTCTCTGACAAGTCCTCTACTTACTAATGAAAGTTGCGGCAAAATCAGTTCACCGGTTTCGAATATTAGCGCGAACAAACAAAGAGATAGACAGACAAAACAACCCTATAAGCTTAAGAAAAGCCATTATTTCTAAATCACAAACATGCACTTCAATTTTATTCATTTATATATAGACATCTAAATAAATAAAATTTAAGATTTGAAAAATAGAATTCAACCTTCCTTGTAACACAAAGAAGTATGTGTCACATCTCCGTGTGATCTCAGTTGTATAAAGTGGTAAGATTTGGCTAAGGTTTAGATTATTTACTATTTTAGTAGCGCAATGATTATATTCGTTAATAGGCAGGCATTTAAGAACTCAAGATTTAAAATTTCACTCTATGAAACCCTTTCCACCTAAAGATAATTTCTAGTGGTCAGTTTAGAAGTAGTGGAAGACCGATGATAGGTTTTTATTTTATCATAACTATTAAAAAGATATCAGTGTTAGGTTTTTTTTACAACTAGGTAATTCGACAGTTTTTTACCATTGACGCCTCAATAAATCTCAATTAGATACATATCATCGAGTTACCAAATAACAGTAAATCTAGATTGTAATTACGTATTAAAAAGCATTTCATTTGCTTTTCGTATCGTAAATAAAAAACATAAATAATAATAAATGTGTTATAAAGTATGAATATCCAATAACAATACAATAACTTGTTACAGGTGAAGCTAAAAATTTACCCCCTCGCAGCAATGGCACCGCGTGCCACCGTGACATCTACTGCGTGCTGTCGCTTGACCAAGAAGAGATATTCCGCACTTCTACCATGGAGAGAACACTCAAGTAAATATTGTTTACTTATTTTAGAACTTGAATTTCTAATATACATTTTATTAAACTTATCAATATTCATTGAAAAACTTTGATTATTGTTATTAATATACCCTACTCCACGTAAGAAGGTATGGCTGATACATGTCAAACGTTAACTTTAGATGTACAAAATCAATCTAGAATTTGACTAAGGTACCTGCGGGTAATAAGGCCTGTCGTATAATAAGGCCTATGTGAGTAAAATCGTATTTACAATGGGCGCTCCCGCTCAAGGCAACACTCACAGACGCCTAACACGAAGATATCTTTATGAGTTTACATACGCGGAATACCCCTCTTCCCGTCTCCAGGATTGTATCATAGATTGCGAGAGACGACCGCGCGGCACGAATAATAAAAATCAGTCCGAATCAGTCACAGGTATTGATCGTCATGTTTCACTTATCTGTGTAAATTTGCAACGTAAAGTTCTTAATCATTTTAAAATTTTTTATAATAAATATTTGAATAGCGTACTGTGATTCAAATATTTTTAATTTAATTTCTCTTACATACATAGTCGATGACTATTGAGGCCTACCAAATTTAAACATAGGTTTTGTTTTCCTCCTACATCATGAATCAAATTTTATTTGTTTCATAATGTATTTTATATAAATTTCGAGGTTTTACGAATGTAAACAAGTGTATGTAATTGCTGAGTTTATGCTATTATTGATCTCAAGTATTAAATGTATAACGCGTAGTTTGATTATTTAAGTATATTAGAGCTGTAGGCTTTATTACCCTACCATAGTAAAATAAGGCTTATTAGCAGGGTTTTCAATAATGTTTAATTTTGTTTTTATTTATGGTAAAAAATGCCATTTTCCCTTTATATTTTATAGTAATTGAACTTTTAGACTAATTATTATTAAAATCTGCTACTGTGTTTGTCTTGTAGTTTCCGCGGGTTATTTCGCGAGCACAAAATTCCTGGATACTTTCAAACAACAGCACAAAATTCCAGGGTGCTTATTTCGCATGCACAAAATTTCTGGATGCTTTATACCAAAGCACAAAATTCCTGGATGCTTTAAAACCAAAGCACAAAATTCCTGGGTGCCTTTGTCGCGAACACAAATTCCTGAGTGATTTCAAACCGAAGCATTCAAGTCTAGAATGCTCATTATGAGAGCATGAAATTCCCGAATGACTTCAAAAGAAAGTTATTGATGTCCCTCATCAAAACAAACATTTTGCATTGTTGAATGTGCTCTCTATAATAGTTGTATAGCTATTTGACAGCCCGTGCAAAATGGTTAATTCCTTATAAAGGTTGTTTTCCGTACAAGAGGTGGTTTTTTCAGAAATTGGTCTCGGCCATTTTAAAGCACACAAAAAGCACGTAATTTTACGGTGGTTGTTTTTTTTTTTTTCAAAGTCAAATTTAGCCCCACTAGGAGATGGGCCGTGCTAGCTTTCCGATAGCTGGCACGGTGAATTAGCAAGAGTGATTTGCCGCGTTAATTAGAGAGCACAAAAGTATTGACCTGGGCACATAATTAGCACATAACGAGCACATTATTTTGCCATATCCCTTTTTTAATTTTTTGAAGATGGCCGTGCCAGCTTGACTCACCCGTGTAAGTTCATAAGTAGAAATTAAGCAATAATATATTACTCAAAATAATCTTAAAACAATTATTACTTATTATTACATACTTTTGATTTTTATTGTAACAAATGACAGTATATAATATTATGTTGTCTGGGGACGCTAAACAACAAGAAGCCAGACAAACAGCCGACAAAAAAGTTTTGTCAACTTTACTGTTGTTGTAACAGACAAAAAGTAAACCTCGTGTGTTCATAAGTCTTGAGACAAAGTAAAACTAAAATATTTTTGTAGCAATTTTAAATTTTTTTATCGTTTACATAAATTACAACTACTGACATCTAGATTTAAATGTAAAAATAAGTCATTCAAAATGGCCACCCTTGTTTTCATCGCGGGCCTTCAAACGCGTGGGCCATTCATCTATGGCGGCACGAATCTTTACAATAGGAATCCGTTTCGATCCCTTGATAAGGGCTCGATTGAGAGAATCCAGGTTTGGGTAAGACTTTCTCCATGCCCTTAGTTCCAATTCAGTCCCTAAAGAATAATCCAAAACATACAAGTCAGGGCTCGACGACGGCCAATCTTCGCTCCATGAAGCCTGGCAAATGGCCTCCAGCCAACATTGGGTAGACTTAGCTTTATGGGAGGGTGCAGAGTCCTGTTGGAAAATCCAGTATTTTCTGGCGAATAGCGTATCGCTTAATGGTTTAACCACCGCTTCCAATATGTTGTTTTTGTAATTTTGTGTCTTCACCTTGACGCCTTCCTGGTAAAAATGAAGCGAAGTGCCCCCTCGTAGGATATACCTCACTAAACCATCACACTTGCCAGATGATGAGTGCGCTGGACATTGCGTACAGAAGGCTGGAAGTCCTTCGAACTTCTGGCGTAAACCTTATTGTTCTGCTGGTTAAACTTTTCGTCCACCGCGAAGATCTTCTCATCGGTGAACAGGATATTTGTTGGATCGTGTCTCTCCAAAAGGTTCCAACATCGTTCCGGTCGCAATTTACGAAGACGTTCGTTTAAATAATACACTTTTCTTCGACTGTAGGCCTTTAGTTTGAGATCATATTTAAGTATTTTGTTCACCGATATTCGCGAAATATTGATCTGACGAGCTAATTTCTTTTGAGTCCGACAAGAGTTTCGACGAATTCGCTCTCTTATCACTTTGATGTTGGTGGGCGTACTTACAGACCGCGGGCGGCCACATCTTTTACGGTCTTCTAAATAGCCGGTCTCCTTATATCTTTATCGTATAATACATAAAGTTCCGGTTACGGTTATCCGCTAGTAACAATTTGCAAATAATTAAAATAAACACCCAACCGCTCCCCATAAAATCCCGCCAAAAACTCCGAAGATTGATAAAGTCATTCAAATTTATATTTTTTCTCATTTGACACATTCGAAATTTAAAACTTAAAAAGTTAAAAATAGGCTGCCAGTATCACTTTATTTTTAAATTGTTTACAGAAATTCGTCTTAAAACTTATGAACACACGAGATATAATATGTATTATCGTAATATTATTTCCTAGCTTTTCGATTTTTTTTATGTAATGTTGCGGGCTACCCACCAAATCTTGACGATGTTTCTTAACCCCGAGGACTCGCGTCTCATTTTAGATTGCGGACGGCCGCTAGCGGCACGGTTATTACGTAACTTGCAGACAGCATGGGACAGCCAATATCGCGCGATATCTGCTGTCAAAACGAGAATTTGTGTAATATAATTTGTATTGCGGCGCTAAATCTACCGCGAAACGTACATTTTACGATCATAGAATAATATATACGCAATCGTCATATATGATATCATTTTTTTATTACAATTAATCACCGGTCGGGTAGTGATCGCGTGGCTGTCGCTGTCTGCAAATTTTTAGGTAATAATCACGCGGGTCGAAAAGACCCAGTTTTTTAGATCTTTGTAATAACATGATTTCAATCATTTAGGAGCTTTTTTTATAGGTAGTAGAATGGATTTGTGGTAACAAAACAACATTTAATTAAATCTTTTACATTTATTTTCAAAAAACTATTACAAAAATTGCTTTTGAGCTGAGATCCAAAAGTTTTAAAGTTCTTGGTATGAGGAACAAAAATATATAAAGTTTTATATTTTTTTACAACAAACATGGAAAAACATTAAATTATCAAAGAACAATTAATAATCTTCTAGATAAACTAAAGAATAACGAAGTTTTATGTGATATTTTAATTAATAATCGAGATCTAAAAGTAGTCATTTTTTTTAAAGCATAATGGGTATGCCTACTTCCTGTCGTATTGCCTACGTCTGTCGATCATCTTCGTACTCTTAAACAAAGCTTGGTGTTCACGACATAATACACATATAGCATCTCTCACGAAGGAGCAATCTCTTTCTCTTGCGTAGTTTTTTTGATGGCTAGAAATATAAAAGTTAGTAAATGTCCCAATCTTCTTAAAAAAACTATCGACAATCTTTAGATTCCAGAAGTACAAAGGTACCTCCGCATATCTAACTTCACCCACAGGCCCCTAAGCTTGCGTAACAATATTGTGTCGTCTTGTCCTTACAGCTCTCGGAGGTTCTTGGATTCACTGTGTGACCTTCTCCTTACCAGTGAAATAACGTTAGCGAATATATAAAAGTGGAACGTCACTCAAATCACGTCTATGTACGAAGTCAACCGGCACATTGGCACGTAAAGGTAACATCGGATAAAGTAGTTCAGGATAGTCGTCTTCCTCACTTTGACGGGAATCTGAATTATCGTAGTTCAATTGTAGGTTATCTTCTTCCTCTGAGCAATCGCCATCTATAATATCTTCTTCTATCGAAATATCCTCAATAACACTGTTGCGTAGACATTTTCGTGACATTCTGCATATAAAAGAAAAAAATATGTATAAAAACTACATCGGAATGGACTTACGTAAACATTCGCATGTGAGTCTAATCGACCCAAACTCACTTTACATGTTCATCCTGCGTAAACGCCAGCCGAGAACTGACCGCCGCAAGGAGAGGGGATAGCTTATAATGTGGTTTGAAGGTATCAAGAATGGCGCCGCGAAATAACAAATATTATAGAAATAATGACCGAATTCGTTCAGCTCTGGGTCTCACCCGAGTGGCACCTCAGGGCCTCGAGGTGGGAGGAGGTAGTCCGCCTCCTGGCATCGACTCTTCGGCGACGAAACTGAGGAGACTGCGTCTTCTTCTCCCTCGGTCTCCCGGCGGACCCTCTCCGCCGCCTTCTTCTGCCACATGACGTCTTCGCAGATGGTGAGAACCCTTTGCTATGACGCCGAGTGTGGTAAATCCACTATGGATTTTACCACACTCGGCGAGCGTGTGATGCGCGGTGACCTCATCCCCGTTGCAATGGTATCACCAAGGCGTTATCTCACGTCCAGCGATCCGGTGCAGATATCTGCCGAAACATCCGTGCTCCGGCAGAATTTGCACCATCTTGAAAGACAACGCCACCTACCCTTCTATCCGCCCATTCTCGAAAGACAGGGTGGATTGCCTCGACGCGACGGTCCAACGGCCGGCCGTAGGTTCGGCCAGCCTTGCCTTCCAAGCCGTCATCACTGACCGTTGGGCCAGGAGCTTTCGCCTTGCCTCCAGCCCAGGCGTAGCCGGATAACTTCAGAGGCGGAGTTGCGCACGCCACTCGTAGAATTCGACGTGCGCTATCGGGACCGGCGGGACCAGACGTGCTAAATGCTCGGAAAAGCTCAATTTAGTATCGAGGATAAGCCCCAAGTACCTCATTAAGGGGTTAACTTTGATACGGGTGTCACTAATAACGATGCTGAAGCCAGCAGATGGCGCATTCCGAGGCCTATGGAAGCGGATGGCCTCGGATTTGTTGAGCGTCACCTCCAGCCCCAGCATTCTAATGCGCGTTACCACTTGAGCAACAGAGCAAGTGGCTAGGGCGCCGCCTCCGCAAGGGTTTTGCCCCGGACCGTGACGAGCGTATCATCCGCGTAACGGTGAGTGATATCCTGCTGCAACCCCACAGTATATTAAATTGACACTGAAATTACAATGCAGCAAAGCGTTTATTATATCACTACATAAACTATAAAAAATACATTGAACATTAAAGTTGCGTAATTTAATAAAAGGGAAATAAATACCCACAATGATTTTATATTGTGAAGTAATTTTATAACGTTTAAATAATAAAACCATTTTTATAATGAAAGCCGTTTTAGAATCACATCTCTTTTGAAGATCTATTTGAAGACAATGTAACCAGCAACGTTCTGTGAATATTCGCCATACCTCTTAATTATATGAAATAAAAGTAATAATTTATATTGTACATATTACACACATAATTACATATTATGTAGTTACAATAATCTGATATTGTATTTGTGGCGTTATTTTGTAAAATATGTTAGTAGTTAGTACCTAAGGTAACTATTATAACTTTGTATCGCAAGTTTTTGTAATAACTTCAAGGTTTTTCTTCTTACATTTCTAGTTCGTTTTAGTAAACTATGTACTCACAAAGTCCCAATCGTTATTTCCTTCACACTTTTGTACCATTTTGGCCTTGACTTTAGTTTGCTATTACTGTATTATTTTATAATATATTTAAGTTTCCTGCCGAATCTGCCGCATGTTATGTATAAGCGGAATTATTTAACGTATACTCCAGATTTGACATAATAACGAATCCGTTGTCCGATGTCCGGACGAGCTTCCGGCTGTTATCAAATGGGAACTATTTGTAGATATAAATTTAGGGAGGGCAAACAATTTTATTGGGTCAAGGTTTGCTTCTTTTATGAATGACTGTATGCTTGCGTAGTTGCTATTATTGAATTAGGTGTAATTAGAGTTATTGTACTACTGCCGTACAACATGTTATTCGTGCATATTGATGCAGAAAATGAGTTCTATTATATAAATTGTATAAAAAGAGTACAAAATTTGTTCTGTGGAACTAAGTAATAATTTAAATAGAGATATACAACCTAATCGTGTCGAGTTGTATACGACCACGTCTTATCACTTTTATCAGCCGAACTTTAATTCATTAATTGTACGCACAAACTACCGTTTCATTGATAACTCACTGACGGTGTGTAAATACTTATTTTGTCATCATTGGTAGTAATTGTCCATCAATATTAAGTAAATAATGGTATGTGATATTTGTAATCGTGATTACGAGCGAATCAATGAATTATGTCACGAAGATTATGATATGTATTTTGATGAGAGGAATTGGTATATTTATTATAAACTACCAAAACTAGCAGCATTACTAATCCACTATTTAATTAGTGATGTCAGCGAACTCATAATTTTCTGTAAAAATTCTCTATAATTTTACGCTTTTGTATACGTCAGGCGTTTTATTTTAATAGTAATCATAATAATTAAGATATGAGTTAATAGGTAAGTGGTAAGCAATAATTTTACAGTAGGCATGTATATTTAAACATCTCTTTCTTCGAATCGATTTATTATTCCTCGAGCAGATACTTATGTCTGTTCGAACTACATGCACATCGCATTTTGTAAAGGTTTTATTTCCGGTCTTTTCAAATGTATACAGAGCTAACATCGTTAAATCAATACATACATGTATTACGTTGTATTCAACGGCACTCTATGATATTTAATCATTCTTAAACTTGTATAGAATGTAGATATCTTACATAAATAGATACAGTAAATGCTTACTATACATACATGATATGTAAAAGTATTGTAAAAATATTGTACATCTAGTATTAAGTGTAGTGTGCGAAGCGAAAGCTGATAATCTGTATAATATAATGAAAGTTTTTTTTCTTTGACCGCGATAAACTTGAAAACTACTGGACCGATCGGCATGGGACCATGACCATTCGACGCGGAATTAGTTGTAGATGGTTTTAGGCTACTTATTTTTTGAACTTTTATTTGTTTTTTTGCCCAGCGAAGCGAGCGGGAAACGGCTTGTGATATAATATTTTGCATTTGTGCGAGTGTTCGTCAGACGGCAGATGAATTTACATAATATGATAATTTATCCAATATTTATTTACTCATTATTATAGGTGATAAAGATGGATACTGTTAAGACTGGAACATTTGCATCATAAACGATATCCTGAAAAATGAGAATTTTTCGGATCATAACAAAGTAACATAAATCTTACTTGCTATTTTACATTGAGTAAGTTATATATATTGGCTAGATCTGTCGCTTGCGATTGCAGCCTCTTTGTCGCGTCGAACAAACGATAATGGAATTACAATATGAATAACTCACTGTATACCATCTTCAAGTCAAGTATAACAGCAATAAGGATAATTTAAAATTGTTCCAAGTTTCGGAGTACTGTAGGTTTCATAGAAAGTTACCCACATGTTGGTGTATTTTATACAAAGGGTGGTGACAATGTGCAGCAACAGAGGGCGGGTTGCGTCTGTGCCGAGCTCGTCCCGGATGCGTATCCGGCGCGTGCGACCGCGCGGAACGTCCCTTCCGCTCCACCCCCTCGCTGTTAAATTTTTCAAATGAATGAGTCTCTACCGCCGACACACACCACGGTCAATGAATTTAATTACTACGCACACCTGCTTAATAATTGTGGGAAATACTTATTTATTTTTACCCACGACGGACGGAACGGAGGCGGTATATGTATGTGTTTGGGGTTAGAGGTTGTTTGTATCTGTGTATATATGTCTGTTACCATTTTCCTCGAAAACTACTGAACCAATATCGATGCAGTTTTTTGCATTTAGAAGGTATCATTTTGATATTTGAAGTAAGCAGCGATCCCTAGCAATATGTTTCTTTGTTCATCGATCGGTTTTAGTAGAATACCCATGACATTCTAAAAAAAATAATATTGTTTCTTTTGTTGTCTTTTAGGAAGTGTATGATCTCACTGGATTCTTAACTAGCTTAAATCTTTTATTTTGATTGTATTTATATTTGTATGGTTATGTTTTGTCTGTAAACTGATTAGAGCGGAAATGAGATAACAATTAGTGACCCGAGAGGTGAGCAGGACGCTGTGACGGATATCGGAGGAAATGTCACATGACGTCAATCGGCGAGGCGACTGTGGGCTCTTTGTCTTGCGATATGCTATCACTGTTCTAGTGTACTATGTTGTCGTTTGAATATCTCTGCACTGCAGTTTACAGCATCTCGTATTATTGTTATTGAATTTTCATATTTTTTCACAAATCTTCGTTTTCAACCATATTTGTGAATAATATTTCATGTGTATATTTTTCCTCGTCGTTATTTCTAGCGTTTTATTTACTAAATATACAACTGTAAATCTAAGGGTGACTTCCACCAATTATTTAAAATTGATTTAAGGAACTGACATCTCGCTTGCACCAAGTATTTAATAGTTAATTCCTTAAATCGAGTTTAAATAGTCGGTGCCAGCCACCCTAAATAATTTTCTGTTTTAGCAATAAATGCAAGAATAAGTAGTCAACGTAATATGGTACAGACTCACAACCAGAATATGACATGAATGTCGTTCGTTAAAAAATCTGGTCAGCGTTGTACATACGATATATTCATACATATTTTATGTACACCGCGTCAAACGGAAGCTTTTAAGTGATAAATTGGTCCCGGAACTTTGTAGCGCGTAAAATTTTCGTATATCGCCTACGTCGAGCACGGGCTATCTTAAGTGCATTGCTCTGGTTTCCTGCACTCTGCGCTATTTTATGATCCTCGATGCGGTTACGAGTAGCTGACGAGTGCGTAATGTGAATATAGTTTTGCTCCAATTACTGCTGTTCTAGTTACAAAAAATAAATATGAGAACATTTCTTCTTAGATTTTGATGGATCACATAACATACAATTGTGCGATTTCCATTATGGGGAGTAATCGCATAATAATGATCATTCCACTACAATTATATCATGAATTCATCCAAACGCCAATAATTCACATTACCATACGATAAAATAGGGATTAACATTCAACATTGATAATTATGAAAGACCGGCAAAGCTAACTTTTGTTAAAGTAAACGTTACGTCGCTACCCAGGTAATGGATACGTAATATCTCAATATAATATAATTTCTATGGGTGGTTTATCATGATCGATTGACATTATCGCATAGTAAGCGGTCGTGAAGGCGTGAAGTTTGTACATGTATTGTTGTAGCAAAGTAAATGGACTCGCGCCGCGCCCGCCGTGCTAGTGGCTGTTCCGCCTCCGGTTTATAAATACCGGTCTGGCGCCGGATGCGCCTGCGACCGACTCACGACGGGTAACATTCGTGCAGTTCAACGCTTATTGAGAGCTAAAAAAGAAACTGGTACCCACTTGGCTTACTAAGCTAATGAATAATAACTACCACAATATTATAAATTATAATTCATGGCATATGATGCAATCTAAACCTAATTATGGTATAAATCGCAGAAACATTTTAAGTGATCATATTTTCTGAATAACGTTTTTCACTAATCACATCATATTGTCTTAATATTCTGTGGTAATCTCAATGAGGTTGACCTGTCAGTCTACAATACACATATTTAACAATTTAGATAATAGATGGCAATACCTATCTATCTAATACGAGTATGTATGTAGGGCAAGTAGAATTAGTTAAATATATCTACAAGGATACAGGAAAAACATTTAAATAAGAAATGTTGTTTTTAACATGCCCTTTTTAAGCTAAACCTTAACTGATACCTTCTTTACGCTGCCTTCAAAGCGTTCACCGATGAAAGGAAGTAAGAGGCACTCAAGGAACGTAATAGAGAAGGGAACCGATATTTCCAAGACACACGATACATACATTCGATAGTGTTATACGTAATTCTACGTTATTGTATACAACCTATTATAAATATGTATTACAAATAATTAAATGTTGTTATACATAATATTATGTATGTTATACTAGGGCCGTTCAGTAAAAAGTAAAATGACTTTCGGCGGATTTCGTTGCCCAATATTTTTTCGAAGTCTATTCAGGCGTCAGACAGGGCTGCGTGATGTCTGCCTGGCTATTCGTGCTGTATTTGGACAGTTACCTCCAGACATTGAAAGGTAGTATGAGTGATATGATATATAATGGTACAGTGGTAAACTGCCTTTTGTACGCTGACGATGCTGTGCTTATAGCACCCTCAGAGACGGAGTTGTAGACACTAGTACGTGCATGAAAGAAAACTGTGAAGTGAAAGGATTGAATATGAATGTGAACTAAACTAAGGTTCTGGTGTTCAAAAGGGAAGATGTACAAAGTGTGAAATATAGGTAAATAGAAGGTTCGGGCACATAGAAAGAATGAGTGATGAAAAACTGACGAAGTAAATCTACAGAGCGTAAGGGAGTGGTAAAAGAAGCCAAGGAAGACCAAGGTTGACTTATGAAGATTAAATAGCCAGAGTGTTAGTCGACAGAAATGTCAAAAGCACTCGCATACCTAGGCGAAAATGTGTGAGGGGAATAATGAGATTTGAGGAAGCGAAAGAAGTATGTAAGAACGGCGACGCTTGGCGCTCTCCGTCCTTTTTGACTACCACGTTAGGGATACAGCGTGAAGATATGTATGTATGCATATTTTTTATTGGTTCTGCCTAAAACGTGCTCATAACCACAGTACAAGTAAGCATACAGTATTCTATCTTCATACAAAGGCTCCCAAACGACGCGCTCAAAATCTCGACATATCTCGACATACGACAGTCGCGACCGCGCCGCGGTTGTCTTTGGACGGTATGAGACGCTCCCGCGCATTTACTGACTAAATATTATGTCAATCAAGTTTACAAGCACAATGTTCAGTGTATGGATGTTTGAATACATCTATATCGAAACCAGAAATATTTCTCTGTTGCTAATTTGTAGGAAATATATTATCATAATGATCTAGTTAATTTATTGCTGATTTTTAATTGTACTGCACATAAAAAAGTATTTTTTTGTCCATTTCCACCATACTAACTCACAAACTTTTGAAACTAGATATAAAATACTAGTAAAATTATATAAATAAAAACGTATTAAATTTGCAATAATATAAAATGAAAAGATAATATGACAATTTAATAGTACCTATTATCAAATACGTAACCCAAGAAAAACATTCAGTCCAAGTCGGTAGCCCTATTGCGCGTTTATGTACCAAACGACCGTAGGTAATTATCTCTAGGACACTGCCGAGATAGAATACTGTATGCTTACTTGTACTGTGTCATAACCGTGGCTCCAGGTAATCAATCATCACTGCGTCTTGAGTGACCCAGAAAAGAGAGCCGAAAGGACCCCCTACCTTGAATTTCCAAGTCTTTTCCAAGTCATAGACAATAATTTCGTTTCGGAATTGTAATGGTGAAGCCACGTTTCGTCCATTGGTATAAACCATTCCAAAAAGCGTCGGGAAATATTCTGTCCGATTTGTTTTTGCACATTTTTAGGTACTAAACGCGCAGATACTGTTTTTATCCCCAAGCGTTCATGTAAAATGTGACGCTCATACTACCTGTCGAAATCGTCGTTTTTTCAGTAATAAAACGAACTTTGGCACAACGGTCTGATAAAACTATTATTTCGACTTTTTTATAAGTATTTCTTCGGTAATTGCTGTCACAGAGCGTAGCAAGTCATCTCCGGTGGGTGTTCTTCCACGTTTAAGTTCACCGCTCTAACGTGCAAGTTTGGAATATGGCAGAGCATTCCGACCACGTTTATGTATCCTATAAAGCTTGATTAACTTGTTCCGTAGTAAAATTTTTCAAACAGATATAGCGCCAACACGCTACAACAAATAACAATCAAACGATTCCTATTTTAAAAAACAAAAGATAATAATATACACGTTATCACACGATAATATATACGTATCAGTTTATTTTTTTTGTGCCAGTATTTACTTTTTCAATTTCCAAAGAGTGCATTGCATTCTCAGTTTTTATTTAACGTTCATTATAAATATTACTTCGAAAATGGAATAATTATGTCAACGTTTAGTCATTGCTAAATATACGATGATACGGATAGCATTCCACGAATGAGGAACTGTCATGTTCTATGGTGTTCCCACTGGTTGAAATTAAACAATTTATCACATTACTTTATTCGTCAAACAATTCCTTGAAACTTAAATGAATTCTTTGTACATTTCTTGGTATTACGCTATATAAATATTAGCGTACGTTCTTATTCATTCGTCTTTTATTCTTATTAAAATGAAGCGGAATTATCTTAAAATAAAGCGGAACTTTCACTTTTTGAAATGCAAGGCCCCTACGCTTATTCTTATCATACTCACATCGAGGGACGCGTATCATTCATAAACCACTTAATTCATAGAGTATATTATACTCGTAGCTTATTCACAAACAGCTTTTTCTATGTACAATAACAAAACGATTAAAAGAAAATTAGAATTAAAAAACATGTTACATATTGGTATATGTATCGTATTATAATTTATACATATATTAAGTAAACGTAGGTGTTGTGCTTATATTTCAATGATGCGATCAAATTTCATTTAATATGCCCAAGTATATCAAATGGCTCAATAATTAGTAATTTACAATTCTTATGGCGAGTTTGTGGATGATACAATTATAAATCATTTTACTACCTTCCTGTCTAATGTCTATCATTAGCATTTGCGGCTATGATTGTTTAAACTACTAAAGTACATGTGTTTAGTTGACTAATTTGAAAACATTAACTTACATGTGTGGGTAGTAAAGCCGTAACTACGTACCTACCTAATAAATAACCCACGCACCGACTGACATACATACGTAGACGATTCTTCATATTGTCTAAGAAAGTTGACTAATCATGAGTAAAATAGTTATGAACCCTGTAGAACACACATTTACATAGCAATTTGCGATAAAACAGCTAATCTCTCTTATATAACTCTGTTTATGTTCTGTTACAGTCCGTTCTTCGGTGAAGAGTTCCAGTTCGAGGTACCCAGAAGATTTAGATATTTGTCCATATACGTGTTTGACCGCGATAAACATCTCAAACAGGACAAAGTGCTTGGAAAAGTTGCTATCAAACGAGGGGATCTACACTTGTATAACAATAAGGACCACTGGTTCGCCCTACGACCAGTCGACGCCGACTCAGAAGTGCAGGGTAAAGCGTACATCGAACTCACGGTGGACGACTCCAGAAAGCGGTTACGTCTGGAGCCCAAGCCACCCGACCCGACGGACACGAATACCGACAACTGCACGACGAAAAATAAAACGAATAACCTCGTTAAGCTGACCGAGTATTGTAAGGAAACTATAAGATTCGGCTCAAGTTCGACGAACAAAAAGCAACTGAGTGCCGTAGCAACGGAACCGTCTTTAGCACTTTCACGCTCGGAAAGTTTGAAGGATCGAGCGCAATGGGTGGTGCGGACGAAACCATCATTGCATACGATGTCGGAATCAGACGCCTCGCTCACACCCACCTCCGCCGACTACTGGTCGGACCCCGAGAGACATTGCGCTGCGCGTGTCGAGCCGGACACGTTGCGGCTTCGTGTCCTAGAATGTTCAGAACTCACCACCAAAAATGGTCAATGTGATCCTTTCGCTCTCGTCACGTTACTTTACTCAAACGGACGAAGTGTGGAAAGGCGCACAAAACCTAAAAAGAAGACTGTTAATCCCCAATTTGACGAAATATTTGATTTCGACCTTGTTATAGAAGCTGATCCTAAAGATAAGGACCGTTCACAGTCGGTGAGTATTTTCTTAAAATACAGTATTAACATATTTCATTGTAAATTACATAATCTTATAATGTGTTACTTAGTAATTATTATGTCATTCAGGCGGGCGTAGCATGCGAAGCGAGAGTTTCATTATGGCACGACGCGGCCACGCCGGTCTTCCTGGGCGAAGTGCGCTTACAATTGGGGAAATCCACGCCTTATATGCGCGCTTGGTAATTAACAATCTATTGTTAAAGTTCGTTGTCAAGTTTAATTTTCCTGTGAACTCTATTACTTCCAGTTTTCTAACATCCAGTTGCAATTATATACAATTTTAAGTATATTAAAGTAATTGTCCCATTAAAAATCATGATGGTTTTATTGGTTATGATATTGTCAAAAAGTAACAGTATGAACTTTAATAAAAAACTAAATTTAATTAATTTTTTTGCAACTGAGCGTAACTGAACTTTTCATATACATATAAAAATCGGGAGTTAAGCTTACATGGTCAGTATTTGTTCATACCTATCTGTAAACTCGTCTGACCTCCGGTTTTCATTTTGTTGCTGATTCTGTACGCATGGATAACCGTCCTTCTGAGCAGCAACAAATTTCGTTACGAATTTTTTCCGGAAAAATCGGGAGTTAAGCTACCGTGGTCAGTATATGTTCATACCTATCTGCAAACTCGTCCGATCTCCGGCGGGGTTATTACCTAAAAATTTGCAGACAGCGACAGCCACGCGATCACTGCGCGACCGGTGATTAATTGTAATAAAAAATTGGTATCATGTATGACGATTTAATTATCATTGTATAACCGTAAAATGCACTTTTCGCGATATATTTAGCACCACTATACAAATTACACAAATTCTCGTTTTGACTGCAGATATCGCGCGATATTTGGCTGTCGTAAGCTGACTGCAAGTTACGTAATAATCGTGTAGTTTTCATTTTGTTACTGACTGTACGCATGGATAACCGTCCTTCTAAGCAGCAACCAATTTCGTTAGTGATTTTTTTCCGGAAAAATCGGGAGTTAAGCTATCTGTAAACTCGCCCGATCTGCGGTTTTAGCAAGTAATTAGTAACGAATTTCGCTGATTTTTCACTGCTAGCTTTATGGACATGCAAAAATGACAGATCAATATTGTTCTTATTAAATATTACTGGAATCAAAGGCCATAAGCATGGTAAAGTATATTTAGGCTTCCGGATCTAGCAATCTATTCAGGAATGTAAAGTTATTTCAATTTGTTTATTAAAAACGCTGTTAGGTATCAGTTTTATAACTTTTAATTTTTTTTATTTTATAGAAAATTTCCTCAATTGCACACGTTTATTTAGATTTCCCTATTCTGTGTGTGAACAAAATGTAACATTTAATTTCTCGAAGTGTCGGTAATAAATCATGAGCCTGTTCAATTTAACAGCCAAAGTAGAGTCCACCGATAAGCCAGGATTTTTCTTGAAATTAGGTGAGACAGGGGCCAGTACAGTAAAAATACTATCAAGTTTTTTAAGCACGTAAGCTCTTTGTCCTGGCTTCAAGATTATCGCCTTATAACAAGTTGGGATTAGCAGCTTCGCGCGCCTTTGAAATCACAGTCAATATGAATGCCACTAGACCACCCATTCAGTGAGTCATACAACTTTAGAGATCGTATCAAATACCGAGACACTACTACGCTACGAGAGCCGGAGCGACTAAGCTGAAAAGCTATGCTCGTACAAGCTCATTTAAAGTCGCCCTCACGGTCCACTCGAAGCAGTCATGACCTACTGCTTTATGCCGCGACTGCATAGCAAACTGCAATCTTCTATTCAGTCAGCAATATGGCGAAATTTCATGCAAGATATACACTAACTGCTCTCGACTTAATGAACTATCGACTGCTCAGGCGTAATTATTTCTTCGTTATCCTATGTGGACAACACTGATAGTGAGGCGCTTACTAGTGCAATAAAATCGCAAGAACGAGCTTCTTCCTCAAATCCATATTGCTGTAGTTGAATTGTTAACTGCTCGAGTACTTGCCAATAACTGCTCGAGCAGTTCCCAACGACTGCTCGAGCAGTTGCCGACGAATACTCGAGCATTTGCCAATGACTGTTCGAGCAAATGACAATGAGCGCTCAAGCAGCTGACAATGAGTGCTCGAGCAGTTGCCAATGACTGGTCGAGCAGGTGACAATGAGTGACAATGAGTTGGCCGTGAACAGCTGCTGTACCGATGCGGTCGCGTGGCAGGTTCTTCCTGACGGCGCGCGCGGGCGGCGCCCTATCGCGCGGCGCCACGCCGCCGGGCACGCGGCTGTCGGCGGCCGGCGGCGCCGCGCTGGGCTCACTGAGGCTGCTGCTGCAGTACACTGTCGACCACGTGTTCCCATTACACCACTACCAGAAACTGGAGCAACTGTTCCTGCGTAGCGTGCACCAAAAGGTACCTGGTTACGATAATAATCATATTTTGTAGCGTTCCGTATCTCGGAAGGAGAAAACGGAACTTATAGAGTCACTACGTTATCACTGTGTCCGTATATCGGACCAGTCAAGACTCTTTATCTCGAAAACAGGTACAAGTATCGAGTTGAAATTTATATCAAATACAGATCTGTGGGCCCTTGGAGGTGAAAAAATTTAAATTTCCGAGTCAACGCAATTAAAAGACAGGCCATTTATATACTCAAATAAAAACCTAATACTTCCTGTTGACCTAGAAAATAGGAAGGAATTTGTATTCTTATTGTATTGTATTTTTACTATTTGTGCTACATATTAAATAGGGGAAGCACCTAGAGACACCTACATTTCAAAGAAGTCTAGAAAAATTGTTTTGTAACTTGACCTCATCAAGATTTTAGTGAATGGATCAGGAATTATTTCAACTAAAACCTTTCATACGTTTAGTCAGAATATTAGATTACACGATTAAACGATTCGTAAAACTACATTAGTTACAGTTTTATCTTTTATTTCAAAACTAAAATTTAAAAATGAAGACTAGACACATTTTAACTTAAAAAGCATTTTATAAATTATTATGAATTAACGAATTTAAAAAGGTAGATTTTTTATAAGTTTTTCGAATTTGAAAAAATAACTGTTGTTCCATTTTGTATAAACCGATTTTTTAAATATTTATTTTTTTTATGTTTTTAGCCACATTAATATTAATATGTGTTCTTTTGGATGTAGCCAATTACAGCATCAGCAGTATACATCCTAGGAGAGATAGTATCGAGCAAAACTGATGCAGCTCAGCCCCTGGTGAGGCTGTTCACTCACCATGATCTCATTGTGCCCATCGTCAAGGAGCTGGCCGATGCCGAAATATCAATGCTCACGTAAGTTGTGAAGTGCATCATGTTGTGTTAGCACGTGCAGAAAGAAGAGTGAAAGAAGAATAACAAAAAAGTTTTATAGAGCGAATTAGGGAGTAGAGAATTCCGGTAATTGAAAAGTACATACTCTGCAGACATTGATGACGTCAACACGTGCATTATACATATACTTTACGTTAGTAACTAATTGATCTGTGCATATACTATCAAAAAACATAAAAATATGGATAACGCGTTACCGCGAGAGTTGACAGAATTGTAACAAGCAACGGTCAAAAGTCTGTCTACCTAATGTGTCCATGTATGTGAAAAATATAATGATAATAAGTAATACTATCATCATAACCATTTTAGCTCTAAAAGTACACATTACATTTTTAGTATTAAAGGTATATTGCTATGTAAACCTTATGAGCAAGATCCTGAAAGCCACTTGGCTAATAGTAAGTAAAAGCAGAATTATAATATTTTATTACAAAATTAAAATGTAGTTAATACGGGTGGGATTTCTTGTATCGACTAATAATAACTAAATAATATTGAAATTATGAACCGATTTCGAAAGAACAGTACAAATGTGTCCACCATTTCTATAATTTAAATGAAAGTTATTTTATAAATACGTCAGTTTTATTTTTTCCCATAAAAAGGCTTGTCTGTCGTATAATGGCTTTGTTGATAATGACTTTATACCATTTACAGAGATGCGACGACGATATTTCGTGGCAACACATTAGTATCAAAAATGATGGATGAGGCCATGCGATTAAGCGGTGCTTCTTACCTGCGCTCGGTGTTGAGGCCTACTTTGGCAGCGGTTTTGGAAGAAAAACGGCCCTGCGAGATCGACCCAGCACGAGTGAAGTCCCCTGCTGCGATAGCAGTGAATTTAACCAATCTAAAGGATTACGTCGAACGAGTAAGTAGACTAATAACCAAATAAAAATTCATGTGGTATAATTCCATTCTTAGTAATTTTTAGAAAAAAGTACCTAGATCCTTCTTATAGGAATAAAACTGACTTAGAACTTTTCAGTTTTATTATTTTAGAATTATTAATTATGACAAATGAATGAAAACAAGGTAGCCTTATATGTATGTATGCAACTTACATATAAGGTTACCAAATGATAGAAATTTTTCTGACCAGAATTTTTACTCTGTCAGGAAAACAGGGAAAGGAATTTTCAAAAAAATCAATAGAAGTAAACATACAAATGAAATGTAAATAACAAAAAATAATACATTCATTAAGCATTTTGGTAACAAAAAAAAAACAAAATAATCAAATATTAACAAGCGAATTATTAGATCAGTATTGTAAACCTGTATTAGAACGAAATGGTAAAACTAAAAGGTCAAGAATTTTGTCAGGTTACCGGATCCAAAATAGGATCCGGTAACATACATCCGGTTACATATCTCCACGCCATTTCGCAGACAGATAGAGACAGACAGTCTACAAAGTATCGAAGTGCAATAAAATCACGCCTGTTCACGCCTGTAATCCAGTTCTGTAATAAGTATTTGGGCTCACAGCTGGCAAATTGGAACTATGATAGATAGTTGCTAGCATGTTATTGCTTATACGGGTTCATTACAATAAGTAGGAAGATAAGCAGCTGACACAGTCTATGTTACTTTCTCTTCGAGACCAGCATGAAAATATGAAAAATAAATATTTTCACACTATGACAGCCTTTATGGAATAGATAAATACGTAAATTCATACTATAATTTTCTATTATTTTAGGTAGTGTTTTTGGGTTTATTATTATAATTCGAAATGTTATATTATGTATTCTTCGTTATTTTCGGTCACACATAAAAATAAGATTCACAATCAATGTTCCAAAAATGTCCGAACCAAATGTGCATTCAAATGAGTATTTAAGTGCACTTTTGTTTTTGTAGTATCCGCAAACGTTAATAGCGAACATGTCAAAGTGCTCCCTCACAAATTATAAAAACAACACATCTAGAACTGAAAAAATACGGAGATTCTTATTTTTGGTAACATATTAAATAATTTGAATTATGTGTTCATTATTTTTTATAATAATGTTACATAGCTCTTTTTTATTAAATTCGTAATCATGTTTTCTTAATATCTCTTGACGATGAAAGCCTTATTTTTGTCACCGTAAGAAATCAAAATGACGTAAATAGCAATCAAATATATTATGTGAATTATACTCTAAGTCCGAAATGTAGGATTGCATTTTAAATATTTTTTGTACAAACTTCGTTTCAATGTCTTGCAAGAATCTTTTACCAGCTTTTACAATCTTATACTGTTATAGTAAGGTCTACTTTAAATTAACACAATATTACTGATAATACTATAAGATATTAGAAGTGTATATGTCAAGTCGGACAGTAATTTGTTTAGATTTTACAGAAGATTGTGAATCTAGTTTTTCATTTATTTTTGCGATCGAAGATTATGTAGTAAGTGTAAGTCCGCTAACCGAACGTGCGCACGCGCGGCCGCAGGTGTTCACGGCGATAACGTCGTCGCACGCGCACTGCCCGGCGGCCATGTGCCGCCTGTTCGACGCTCTGCGGCAGTGCGGGGTCAACCGCTTCCCTCGGAACGCCGAAGTACGATACTCAGTCGTCTCAGGATTTATATTCTTGAGGTTCTTCGCTCCGGCAATACTTGGACCCAAACTGTTTGACCTTACCACTGAACAGATTGTGAGTATTATACTTTAATATGACGTGCTTATAATGTAACTGAGTACAACACTGTTTGATACAATCACTATTTAAAGAATGTTGCGAGTGAAAACCTAATGAACGAGTAATGCTTTGACATCCATATAGTATAACGTCTATTATTAAATAGCGGTAGTTGTTAAGTCAAGCAAGAGACTTTATAGACCTAGAAAACTCCGACGTAAGCTAGCTCCATGAGATCACATTGTAACACATGGGATTAGAGCGGATTAATGAATTAATACAGCTTCCATTGGTCAGCTCTAAGTCCATGTGTTACAATATATGGGCGTCCAAGAAAATGGGGTCCAGTAGTGGGGTATTGAGTTAGACTATATGCAGAATTTAGAATAGTCAATTGATAATAAGGATTAAAAAAATATTCAAAAACTGGCATATATTTTTTTTATCAGACATTTAAAGTTAAAACTGAAAAAGCGTGTTTTGAGATAAAGCATTTTTAAAGCTTGATTGAAAAAAAACACTACTTGTTTCTACTTAAAATAATTGAGCATTAATTAATAATGAATTAAAATCGCGAAATACCTTTTTTCACCCAACTTACAAAACTGCGTATATCTCGGAAACTAAATGCCGACCACTGGACCCTTTTTGCTTGGACGCTCACATATTATAGTCTCTATTTATTTCTAACATCGTGTTACGCTAGTAACTACTTAATCTGTGATCATATGTTAGATCAGGCCTTTGCCCAGCAGTATGGTATGCGCTACGCACGCATAGCTTGTTACATCAATAATTTGGTTAGTTTTATGCTGCTTTATAGTAATTGAAACTAGCATGAAAATGTTAAATGTTTTGTTTTATTGGTGTATAAAATCAGGATGTCCGCTTTCCGATGAAGGGAAGATATTGAAATAAAGGTATTTGTTACATTACAGGACCCACAAACAAATAGAACATTGACACTGATCTCTAAAACGATCCAGTCGTTAGGCAACCTAGTGAGTAGTCGATCGGCACAACAAGTTTGCAAGGAGGAATACATGGCTAAACTGTACCGTAGCTTCTGCACCACAAAACATGTGAGTACAACCACATATGTTAGGAAGCCGAGAATGTAATATTTTAAGTATCATGATAACTACGTGCTATTACCTATAGGGCTGGACAGAATGTATGCACAACAAAATCTATTGGAATAAATTAAAAAAAGGTTGTGAGTCTTTTTTATTTTATTCCGGACAGTGCACATTATTTACCTATTTTTACCAATAAATTAATTAAATTAAAATAATAAATAAATAAAGCTAATTATTACATTTTAACTTGAAATTGCAGGTGCAAGCAATCAAGCAGTTTCTCGAAATTATCTCAACAAGTTCAGATACACAAAACAATAACGTACAGGAGACGCCAGTACTCTTGAAAGAAGGGTGAGCTATATTTATTAACAAATGTATTGTAAATATGAAGAGATAATCTCAATGTCAACTTATGAGAATAATTTTCAATTATCGTTTTATATTTTTTTCTTTGCATCATTTGGATCAGTTATGGGTATGTACTATGTCGATTTCATCTATTATAATATATTATTATGATTTTTATAAAGATAAAGAAGTATGTAAAAACCGCGAAGCTCGGCGCTCCGTCCTCTCTGACTACCCCGTTAGCGATACAACGTGAAGATATATATGTATTATGAATATTGAAAAAATTATTATAAAGTTTTGATGTTGTGGTAACAAGTCGCATCTTACAATTTCTTCTGAATGTATCATATAGCAGTTTATTTTAAGTGCTTCAAATCTGTATTATAAAAAAATATTTTTGTGTAATAAAAAAATTGTTTTCTTATTCCAGAACAATGATGAAACGCTCCGGAGGCATCAGAGCGGGAACTGGTTCAACACGGTTACGGTGGGCGAGGCCTGCCAAACTGAGGCATTTTAGGCTAACTAGGTAATTTTACAGTTAAATTTGTGCTACGAAAAAAAATATAACATTGAATACTTATACAATAAATAAATTTTATTGTAAGTAATATTTACAATAAAATTTATAGTTATTTGTCATTATTTTTTTATTAATTTAAGTAAAACTCGCTTTAAAACGAATACGATTGGTTAAAGAAATAGCCAAAATGATCAAGGAAAAGTAAATAATTTTTTTTAGTTTTTGCAGTGGATACTGCGAATATTTCGCGAACCTTTATGCCATTGTCATTAATTTCGTATGACGCGCTCATTATGCAAGCATTGTCATTTATAATTTTGGTATTTATAATTTACCGTTGAACGTTTTTATCGCCACGATTTTACCGTCCAGGATATAATAGGGAAGCAAAATAAAAGCAGTTGTATGAAGACGCTTTTAAATTTCTATTGACAATAATTTGATGCCGGGGATCTCATAGTCGACGGAAATTTAAGAGGATTTTCTTACAGCTCGACGATATACGTAAATACTAGATTGAGTGTTCGAAACAATCGCTATGTTCCACTCAACTGAGGCTTCGGATCACACTTAGCTCACTTTCATATCGACGCTTGTGCAATAAACAACGTCGCGTATCTTACTTAATTTCATATGTAATGCACTTATGGAATGCTTTTACAATAAATAATTAAAAAATGGATGCTCTTGCTCTTATTATTATAAAACTGCAAAATATACATTTAAAATGGATTTTTAATGAATTAAACTTATTTTATTGTACGTAATATTAAAAAGTCGTGGGCAGGTCTTGCCCATTCGGAGCGACGACACGATAGCACTGTCTCACTCTTACTTACGGCGAAGCGGCAGTTTCCGCGCCTCGCACTGCCAGCACGTAGGGACACGATTATTGTTTTGATGTATTATTCTAGTGTAACGTATAATTCAATGGTACAACTGCATATGTTTTGCTTCCTTATTAAATTTAGACAATGAAATCGTTGTCATAAAATACCCGCCGGCTCTCCAGGGAGCCAGCTGCCATGACGCTAAAAACGCGGGGGTTTCAGAGGATTTTTACGCTCTGTGCGTCGGGTTTCAAGGGATTAAATCGTGACGATAAAATCGTTGTGCGGTAAATTATAGAAGCGGCCAATGAGCGCAGACGAGTGCTGCCAGTGGTGCCCTCAGCCAGAGAGTATATAGAAAGGAAGGTTGACTTTCGCCTCATGCGTAACGGAATTGCCCACGGCCGGACACGTAGGGTTGTTGCATTGGGTATGAGATGCGGAGAGCATCTCGTTTAGTTATACATTTAATATATGTATAATAATAAACAATTCATATGGATAAGTTTTTCAGGTTTTTTGCATTTCATTTCTCGTAGTTATATTGAAGAGTTATAGCTGTGGATCAAAATAATAAAAATTATTTAGGCATCTAAATATATTATAATACGTTTGTCCATGCGATTTAAACATTTTTTTATTTGTGACGTTGTGAAGAACGAATTAAAGACAAACGGAAACGATCGTATGTTGGGTCGCGTGCGACCCCGACTGGCGCTACAATGATCACCCATATTCACCCAAAATATGATCGCTGTGTGCGTAGAACGGCGCGTGCACACGCACACATGAAGTCATCCTAGTGTTATGTGGATATTGTGTGTCAGCGGCGAGCTGTCGTGGTCGCGGTGCGGCGCCAAGGCGGCGGCGCGGCGCCTGTCGCTGGCGGGCGTGCTGGCCGTGGCGCCCGTCGACTGCCCCGCCGCGGGCGCGCAGCTCGGCGCCAGCAACATCTTTCAAATTGGTATGATATTCACACATTTATAGCATGGTAACCAAGGATGCTAGTGCGATGAGCGGGAAGAAAAGAATGGAAATATGACTAAAAGAAGAAGGATGTAAAGGATCAAAAGTTATAAAATGTCTCTGACACCTAAGTTAGGGGAAGTAGTAAAGATAAAAAAAACGATTTCGTTCTGGTAAATGCTCGGTCCAAAAATCATAATGGATGGAGCTTTCGCATTAAAAGCGTGTCCAATTTTTGTTGGTGTAAGGTTCTAGACTTGTACTAATAATGCGCGTGACTGTACAGCAACTGTGAGATGTTTTATAATGCTTTGTATAACAGTGAAAGGGTACTAAAACTCGCACTTGACCAATTATTTTTCTTAATATCTTCCTACAAACTACCGTAACATCCATTGACACATGTAATTAATATTTATTTTATAATATATACATACATAAATATCCTCACGCTGTTTCCCTAACGGGGTAGTCACAGTGGATATTAGATTATTTTATAATCTTTCTGTAATTTTTATTATCGTTCCTATAATCTGTTGCTGTTTAAATAAACGAATGTCACTCATTCAGGAAAAATAAATGAATGTCACGCCAAAAAAAATACATTTTATTTTCCTCGGACGAAGAATCAGCTATTACCTTGTGTTAAACGAATTATCGTATCTATCTCATTGAGCGTAACCACGAGTAAAATAGCTATAGTAACCTATAGTATAGATATAGTATATAGCTATAGTATCTTTGGCAACCTCGCACTGTCTGTCTAATTCATGTTACTTCATGACCGGCTCAACGTGCAAAACACAGTATTGAAATAATTATTTGCAAAATACTCTTAAATCATTACTAAGTATTCTTTCTGGCTACTAGTATTTACAAAAATTTTTGGGAGTTTTTAAAGTACAAATGTGTAGTATATTGTATTTTATAGTTCTGCGTAAGTGAAAAGAATGGAATAGGTCTAAATAAACATGTGTAGCTGAAGTTGTCGCGCCCTTCCAAGATGTCCTTTACTTCAGTAAAGCCTACTATCACTTACTGGAGGAGATTTACGATAACGATTCTACTTTCATACAATATTAAAGTAGAACATTTGCAAATGCGCTAATCTGTACGTCATGCCATGAAGAAAGAAAAAACAAGAGAAAAAATAAACCGATTGCACGCGATTGTAATGATAGTGTAGCGTGGACTTTTTGGCGGGAACGGGAGAAGTGAGATTGACAATTTGTTTAGATTTTCTAATTTTTACATTTTTAGGAGTTTTAAAGAACGAAAGTGATAGTATATTGTCTTTTAAAGTTAAAAGTGAAAAGAATGGAGTAGGTCTAAATAAACATGTGTAGCTAAAGTTCTCGCGCTCTTCCAAGGAGGAGTTTTACGATAAGAAGAAAAAGCTATTTTACTTCGATTCTAATTATTAATACGTGACATTGGCAAATGCGCTAACTGTGCGCCATGCCATAAAGAAAGAAAAAAATAATAAGAGTGGAACGTGTGGTGTGGTTGTGGTGGGCAGTGCACCGCGAGCGCGTGCTGTTCGTGCAGGCCAGCAACTGCGTGGAGCGCGCCGAGTGGGTGCGCCTGCTGGGCGCGCTGTGCCGCCGCGAGCGCGCCGCGCCGCACGCCGGCTACTACTGCGACACGCACTGGACGTGGTGAGCATTCGCTTCGTATACATATACTGCCCTATACACGTACTATAGGGTTGACAGTTGACAGTTGACACCATTCACTTAATATATACTGGCCTTTAGACGTAGTATAGGGTTGACACCATTCACTTAATATATACTAGCCTATAGACGTAGTATAGGATTAACCATTCGCTTAATATATACTAACGTATAGACGTAGTATAGGGTTGACACCATTCACTTAATATATACTAGCGTATAGACATAGTATAAGGTTGATACCATTCACTTAATATATACTAGCATATAGACGTCGTATAAGGTTGACACCATTCAATTAATATATACTGGCGTCTTCGAACATAAATAAAAAACTAGATACACAATCAACGCTCCAAAAATGGCCGAACCAAATGTGCACTCAAATAAGTATTTCAGTGCACATTGAGTGAGTCACAGATTATATGAATTATACTTTACGCACGAGACGTAAGATTGCATTTTAAATATTTTTTTTAACAAACGTCGTTTCAATGTCATGCAAGAATCGTTTACGAGCTTTTATAACCTTATGGTTTGACAGTAAGGTCTACTTTAGATTAACACAATGTTACCGACAATACTATAGGGTATTAAAAAGATATACATTAATTCGGACAATAATTTGTTTAGATTTTACAGGAGATTGTGAATCTAGTTCTTTATTTGTGATTTTTTAATATCTGCTTCCCCTAACAGTTGCCGGTCAGTCCTTTTATACCTTGTATCATTAAACCTCTTTCTTATTGCATACACTCAATTTTGAATTCTTCTCCCGTCATGCTTCTCGTCATTCTCTTTTCTTTCCATCTTTCGCGAACATCTCTATTTTTTACTTAATTTTATTCAATCTTTATTTGTTCATTTATTACTTATCTTTATTTACTACTAGCGAACCGCTCCGGCTTCGCTCGGGTAGAAATTTTTTGAAAATAAAATACAGCCTGTTAAAATGTAACTCACTGACAAAGTAGCTTTCAATAGATAAAAGAAATTTTGAAATCGGTTGAGTATTCTTTGAGTTTATCCATTACATACAAAGAAACAATTCTTTATAATATTATTAGCGACCGGCCCCAGCTTCGTACGGGTTTAATTTTTTTTTTAAATAAAATAGCTTAAATTACTTGCTGTAAATGTAGCTTTCTACAGGTGAAAGAATTTTTGAAATCGACTGAGTAGTTTTAGTTTATCCATTACATACAAACAAACAACCTCTCCTCCTCTTTATACCTCTTTATAGTATTAGTATAGAAGTATAGATTTATTCTTTCTCCTAGTACAGACGAATATAAAGCTCGTTGATGCGTGACGACTTTTAATTTGTCATCGTCAGCTATGAATGAATGATTCCTTTGATTATTGCCATATGTAATATCACAATCACATAGAGAACACGCAATCATTGTTGAAAAATGTTACAGTACTTCTTTGAAATAAATAACACATAATAATAAAGTAAGTTAACAGCGTTTTCCACATCTTGACGACTTTGACGACCTATCATTCAAAACTGGTTGCAATAGCGTCCCGTTCGCTGTCCTTTTCCTATTCGTGGCTCTATCATAAAAGATTACATTCTCAGTTGCACTCGTTGTACGTCTATACGCCAGTATATACTAATTTTATGGTTGGCACCATTGCTGCAATGTTGCCCTATACTAGAGAGAAACTACAAGTTTAAAAAACTGTTTTGTATATTTAGTAGCAATAATAAAAAAAAATATAATTGGAAAAATCACTTATAATATCATTATAATATAGGTATAGGTATAATATAGGTATTACCAGCTACAATCATTTTCAATTTGCAAATCTTGATTGTTTAGTGTATGGACTTCGCAGCGAATAAAATAGACAGCGCTAGCATCTTAAGTAAAAAACTGATTTGGCATAGTCGAGAGTCAAACAGTCGCAAAGAGTAGATTGACACTAAAGAATTTTAAAATGTTGCTGACAAATAGTTACTGACAGATCGACTGGTTGAGTTGCGAGGCTGTGACTTTTGTGTGATTAGTGAGCTGTTTCGATTGTGTCAAGTGTATATCAAGGGAAAAAAGCGTTTAATTTATACTTAGAGTCGAATTTTGATTACCCAGCAATCACTAATATACTATTAAATGCCAATTCCATGTGAACGAAAAAGTAAAAAATTAAAATGTTCATAAAAATATTTTCCGTTGAGTTAAAAATGCGAGTGTAATAAGTAATGTCGATATCCGTATCCGCGTCCGCATTTTTTATATTAATGAATTTCATTATATGGAATTTTAAAAATAGATAACAATAAAATGTAACTTCAAATTACTTTTTATTATTTAAAATTATAGTTTTGGCACTTTTATTGCAAAAATCAAACAAATAATAATGATAAACATTATAATAGTAAGTTACCTCACTATGTTTACATAAAAAAGGATTGATTTTATTGTATTACAAACGATTTACGAAAGTTGAGGTCCGTATCCGTATTCACGGACATTAATAATCCGTATCCATGTTCGTATCCGCGGATATACATTTTTAACAATCCGCGGCGTTATTACCTAAAATTTGCAGTCAGCGACAGCTACGCGATCATTGCGCGATCGGTGACTAATTGTATTAAAAAATTGATATCATGTTGACGATTGCGTGTCTATTGCGCCATGACCGTAAATGCACTCTTCGTGCCAGATTTAGGATCACTATACAAATTACATTACACAAATTCTCGTTTTGACAGCAGATATCACGATATTTGGCTGTCGCATGCTGACTGCAAGTTAGGTAATAAGCGTGCTGGCACATCTCTATTCCAACCATACTCAAAGTGTGCTCCGCAGAGCCCTGGGGCTCCGTAAGGCCTTTGCGAGGGCTCCGCAAAATAATAACATATAAAATAAAAAATATCTAATATCATCAAAATAATACGAAAAGAACATCAACATCATTATAAGAACATCACATCAAGTCGATTTCTGAACGTAATTTCACGAAATCTTAGTATAAGACCTATTTTTATTACATTTTTCCCGTAAACAAAGTTTATATTCTCTGAATCAAGTAATAGTCGAAAATGAGGTGAACAATAAAAAAACTGCTTCATACCTTCCATTACAAAGGATAAATTTCATTAATCTACAATGCCATCAATACGTCGTATTTTATTACTTATCTATATAAAATATCTATTTTTGTATGCTTTTTATTAAAGTTAGAATATACATAAAACCAGAATTTTTTATGTTAGGGCTCCATAAAGTCGTTAAGTGTTCTAGAAGAGTTTCGGTGCCAAAAAAGTTTGAGAACCGCTGCTCTATTTCACAGTTGTGGCCGGCCGGAGGCGGAGGCGGAGGGGTGCGGCGCGGCGGGCGGCGCGCTCGCGGCGGCGGGCGCGGACGGGGGCGGGGTCGACGGCGTGGGCGGGGGCGGGAGCGGGAGCGCGGAGGGCGCGGCGGACGCGCTGGCGCTCCGCCTGGACCCGGCGCGTGACCTGCAGCGGCTGCACGCGCTGCTCGTCGCGCACGCCGCCAGCCTCGACACCAGGCTGCGCGCCCCGCAAGGTACGTGCGGCGACGTAAAGGCGCGCTCGCAATAGGCCACGCCGTGCGAAGCGAGTTTTTAGAACGCCTTGCACATTTCTTTCAAGTGTTTCAACCTATTTAGAAATGGGTTTAAACATAAAAAAATTATACTACTTTGGACTTCAATCACATTTGACTGGCCCGTTGACGCAGTGGCATATGCAACTGCTTTCCGGAGTTCGATCCCCGGTCAGGTCAATTTAGGAAACAAGCTTTTCTAAATTGGTTTGGAGTCTGGATGTTACTGGGAGCTCCCCCAGAGTTTGTTGTGCGGTACCCATAGTACAAGCTTACTGCTTAGTTTGGGGTCACACAATCTGTGTAATTGTCTAATTGTCTCTTATTATTATATAAAAACAAGATGCATAATCATCGTCCCAAAAATGTCCGAACCAAACACACTCAAATGAGTTTTTGAGTGCACATTTGTATTCGAAAATTAATACAGTATTCGAAAACACTAACAGCAAACATGTCAAAGTGCTCCTTCAAAAATTGTAAAAACAACACATTTAGAACGCTAAAGAAGATGGAGTTTCTAATTTTCGGTAGATAAATTAATAATTTTATTTACATGTTTTATTTCGTTAAAATATTTTTTTACTAAATTCGTAATCATCTATTTCAAATATTGCCTGACAATATGTTATGTCTTATCCTTATCACTTTCACGTAATAAATCAAAATAAGGTAAATAGTGATGCAAATACATTATGTGAATTATACTTTGCAAGAAATGTATGATTGCATTTTAAATATTTTTTTTTAGCAAAATTAATTTCAATATCATGCAAGGATTTCTTACCAGCTTTTACAAGCTTATGTTTTGAGAGTAAGATCTACTTTAAATTAACACAATGTTACCGATAATATTATATAATATTAGAAATATATACGTCAATTCAGACAATAATTAGTTTAGATTTTACAGAAAATTGTGAATCATGTTTTTTTGGAAGAAGCGATATACGGCCAATTGCAAGAAGGTACATTAAAGTTTATGTCTTATTAAAGATCATGCTGTTACTTTTTGACATCATTCAATACAGCCAACATAATTTTAAAGGACATTTACTTTAATGGACCTTTTAGTAACTGGGCAATAGTACCCAAATGCCATTTGATTAGATTAACCGTTAAGAAAAAATATTGTATATAGTAGTGTATACTGTAGTATATGTAACAAAAATAAATGTTTTGAGTTCATTTTGTATGCGTTCGCGTGCATCGTTCATCTCATTGGGATGTAACATTGCTGAGTTGTGCGCACGCTAGCGAAGGTTTCTAAATTTATACTGACCACGCATATAGTCAATGTGTAATGTAATGTAGTAATGTTTCCCCGAAAATTATATTTATATATCACAAGATAACAAAGTTTTAATGATTCAATAGGTACTACTGAAGATGAACGTGAAGCTGAAGTGAAGACTGTGCGTGAACTTCAGGAAGCGATGTACGATCTTCAGCATCGACACAGCGTCTATAGCCGCTCCCTTATCAGACAGACAAAATACGGCAGCAAGTGAGTAATCGCAGTGGCAGAGCACGGATTCCATTTCTAAATTAATTCTTCCTATTGCTAACATTCTATTCATTTTTGTTTATAACAGGCAAGCCCCCATAGGCGATGATAACTACCTCCAGTTGGCAGGCGCTGCCGGTAAACTGGACAGTAGTGGCACGTTTCTTTGGAGAACTTGGTGCAGTGATATCACTGCAACTGTCGATCTCGATGGCAAGACACTACCGCTGCAATCTTCAACAGATATTGGTTCTAGTACAGAATCATTAAAACTAGCACGACATGGCGACGAACGTTCTTCTGGAAAATCAAATAAATCAACTGGCAGTGGTTATCTTACCATGTCCTGTTTAAAACACGAGCCGTCTGAAGATAGCGACGCATCAGCTGATAAACCAGCGCGGCCTCCCAAGCCAGCACGACTCTCTCCGTCCCGCTCGAATCTAACTTCACCCACCTTGCCGCTTTGTGAATACGTTGACGTTGAACCGAAACCGCCTGAACGCCGACCGAAGCCTGATGCGTCCCCACCCAAACGACCCGAGATCGATGCTTCCTATAGATGTAAAGAATACGAACTCATGTCAAATTTTATGAGTCATGCAATAACAAGTAGTAACGATGCACCACCTGCGGTGCCCCCTCGTGGTAATACTGCTTCTCGTGCTCGTTTACACATTAAGCCCTCCGAATTAGATAGTGCTACTAAAAAATGGGACGAAAGTCCTGCGTTACACGAAGTTACCAATGGATCGACAAACAGTTTGCTGTGTAGAGGTACACATTCAGATGCTACTGACATTCAGGATATTGCACTAACCAACAAAATCGAAACTATTTCTAATGACGATAGTTTACTTGAGGAACTACAGAGAAACACATACTGCGTGTTGAAGGTTTGTGAAGATGAATCTCCTGAAAGTGAATTCGTTGATATGAAATCTGCAGAAGCGTTGGAGAGAAACGAAAAACAGGACTGTGGAATGTTTTCTAGAATAAGTATACAAAGAAAATCAAATCCGATAAAGACGCAGACTAATTCCATGAAACCGTTGAAGACGTCAAACTCTACGTCGAATGTGCACGAGGCCGGCGCGAACGCGCCGCGACCACTCGCCGAGAGGCTAACTCCGTCGTTTCTCAAGAAGAAGTCGAAGCCGGCCGACGACGCTGCGAGCAAGTGCGTGCGCAAGGAAGATAATCTCATCGGTCGTTTGACTCCGCGTTTCGGTCATTCGCGGCTGTACGGGCGCGGGCAGTCGCTGGAGCTGGCGCCGGCGGAGGGCCGCGCCAAGCGCATCGAGCGGTCGGCCACCAGCGTGCACGTGGCGCGGCCGCTGGACTCGTCCACCGTGGCCAACATGAACCTGTTCGGGCTGCACCGGTACGGTGCGCACGCGCAGGCCGAGCCCGGTGCGAGGCCCGGCGCGAGGCCCGGCGCGGGCGCGGGCGCGGGCACGGGCGGCGCCGAGGCGGCGGGCCCGGCCGACTCGCTGGACGGGCCCGCGTGGCGCCGCCCGCTCCCGCCCACCCTACTCACCGCTGCCACTAATGATATTAGACTGTAGCGACTGTAGCCGTCGACCTCGCGATTACTTACTACCGGCTACTTGCACCTAAATACAATAGCATTGAAATACGAGAAATAACTGTATTATAATGTGAAGACTATATTATTTATAAAATCTAAATAAATTGTAAAAACAGTATATGTAAAATGTAAACAGGCAACATAGTATAAAAATCTAATGATTTTACCTTGTGCAGTTTTACATTGGGAGACATTTTACGATATATTTGGTGCAACATGGCTGTGTTATTCCTATCGATCTAGTGCTATTCGCCTATATTAGAGAATGAATTTCTGCATCACGAGTCGCGAGCGCGACGGTGACGGATGTACATCACTGTGAGATGTACTTAGGCTAAGGTGTATTTATTTCTCAAAATATTTTTCGAACTCCTTTTCGTCGACCTGAAGTGTGTGCCTCCTATAGTTTTAGTAATATTTTCTGAAGAATACTAAGCGTAATACTTTAGCGTAAATACTCAAAAGGTGCCAAGGTGTTGTGCGATCTCTTCGCATTCGATGAACGTGAATGGCGGACAAACTCATTCCTGAAGATTCCACAATTATAACATTATGTCGAAACTAGATATGCTAAAGAAATAGTTATATATTTCTATAAATAGCATGTATTTGTTATCGTTTGTAATTAAATCTAATCTTGAATCTAGCAATATGAAGTATCATAGTTACTTTTTATAATTCTTGAATAGAAGTGTAGAAAATATGTTTTAAATATATTATAATATGTAAACTACTTGTTTGAATTATGTATGACGTTGTAAACAATACATAGTGACTGTAATTATTGAAGAATCTTTTTTTGTAATTTTGATCTCTGGTAATAATTAACTCTTACAAAAAGAACAAAATTCTAAAACCAACATTCACATGCAAACAATTTGCACTGGTTGTTATTTACCATATTATTAATCATTATTTTTTTAGCACCCTGTACTTAAATTTTGATATTACTCATGTACATTCATTAATGTTTATACAAAGCTATTGTAATTAGATATTCTAAATTTTTTGATAAAAACTGCCTTAATGTTATCATCGCGTCTAACCCTACGGCCTTCTGATTATTGTGAACACCATTTTAATATGAACTGTGATTCTGTATATAATAGTTGTCAGTCAATTGCAAGGAGTGTATAAATTCTAAGACTTGAAAATCACAATGTAACATAACTACATAATTAATATTACATTAGTCATTTACGTTATGTAACAAAATTTCTGTACGATAGTCTTATTTTTTCAGGTAAAAATATTTATTGTTCTATTCTTATTCTGAAAAAAACTCAATTTGTATTTTATGTGCATTGTTGTCCTCTTAATATGGAGGAATATTTCGATTTAAATATAAGAAAAAAATAATGTACAAATTAATATTTCATAAAAGTATATCATGTTATTTATTTCACCTAATTTCATTTTGTTAAATAAATTTTCATGTAAGATAAAAACCTTTTATTTTTGAAATACCGTAATAGAAAGTATGAATTATGAACAACATTTACACACAATACAATATCTTATAAAAGAAAACGAATAAGGCTCAATTTACACCGCCGCGGAATGGAGTGGAGTGGAAGCGTCAATTTCGCCTCATGACGTGAGAAGGCGCTCGAATTCGCTGGAATGCTCGAGTATTCTCGCCCATTCCAGCGATTTCCGTTTAAATGATTAGGGAAAAATGTTTTCTTCATTTTCATGCATCAACATCTCTTAAGAAGGTTTCCATTGATGAGTCGTCATAGCCTATCTGGTGTTGCTGAATCCTGGAGAGTGGTGACGGTGGATCATTCGGAAAGGCAGAGTCACTAGTTATAGTAGTGCGAGACGATGTGTTAGTTCTTGATGGCGTGTGTGCTCTTTCTTCAGTAGGTGACTGCATGGAATATGTATTGGACGGTATGTAAGTTTTTGATGGCGTGTGTGCTCTTTCTTCAGTAGGTGACTGCATGGAGTATGTATTGGACGGTATGTAAGTTTTTGATGGCGTATGTGCTCTTTCTTCAGTAGGTGACTGCATGGTATGTATTGGACGGTATGTAAGTTCTAGATGGCGTATATTGTTGTATTTCGGATGGACTGATAACATTATCGTTAGCAAGTTTGATTTCAGCTTCATTTACTATACAAAATATATCTCGTTCTATTTCCGCTTGTATTTTCTTAGGCATCTTTTTAATTTTGCGACTCATCGTGAGAAAAAAACTATCAGTAGGATCTTCATATTTTTTTGCTTCAATATAATCCCTATATAAAATTTGGGACATCTTCAATTGTGGTTCATTTCGAGAACTGTTTGATAACTGTGATGCTGGTCGTGGACTTGGTGAATTCACGCTTTGTGGTGAGTTTACATTTTGAGAATCTGTATCTGTGATATTTTCCTTGGTATCTTCGGAACTATCTAAATTTGAAGTTTGCTATTGGTTATTCACATAAGGTTTTAAAAACTCCAATTCCTTTTCGTACTTTACTGGTCTTTTGTTAGTTCTGGCAGAACCGCTGCTGCTGTTTTGTCGCAATTTCATCGCTTTTCTGTAGCAGTCGCGTATTTTTTTCCATTTTTTTTGACATTCGCCCACTGAAAAAAAACATCACAAAAAATCGTATTCACGTTTGAGATAGGATAATAAATAAAAAAATGTTCATAAATAACGAAACGCAAATTCTCGCATTTTCGGAACGATAATAATACGTATGTCTATTACCTACATATGTACATTTTTCTAATTATATTACTATGCTTTTATATTATTAAGACATATAGCAATGGAAATTAAGTATATAAGGTGTTACAATATTAGTTAACGGGATTTTAAGTATACGTTGTATACGTCCTATAGATCACATTTACAGGTTAAATAAATAGATATAAATAATTATTAAATTTCACATGAAAATAATAAATATAGACACAAAAGCTTCTCCACAATGTTCTGTCCTTACACGTCACAACGTGCCTCACAACTCGCAACAAAACTTTGTAATTTAAGGTGGTACCACACTATGCATTTAGATGCAAGCAAAGATGATGTCGTAGTGGCAAATAAGTTATAGTTGCGAACAACTAAACGCTAAAAAATAATTGCTATTTACGTATTGATAGGTACACATGTCGCGCACTTAGACACTTGCAAATGTTCATGAAATTTTTAAACTGCACACGTTTTAATGCATAGTCAAATCAACGAATGCATTTAAACGTTTGCTGCACCTGTGCCGCCTTTATTTTTCTTATTAGTATTACTAGCTAATAGTCCGCGCCCCTCTCCTTTCGTACCGCACCCGCACGCACCCTCAGCTCAGTTAGCCGCGAGCTCGCGTAGAGAGTATAGTATTCTGTGGCCGCGAGTATCCGTGTATAACACGTGTGTTGTATGCGCTCGCGCCGCGCCGCCGCCGGCTACGTAAAAATACCATACCAGTACAGTGATAGTGAATACTCAGATGTGATAATGTGCCATTATGAGAGTGGTAGAGTTCTACCAGCAGCTAGGCAGCGGTATCGTGAACTGTTAGGCCATTTGCGGCCTGTACCAGCAGAGCGAACAATTCTTGGGGCTGTTCAACGAATGCGAGAAGGTCGTTTTCGTACTCCATCTGTCGACGCTGGCAGACTGGCAGGCATAAGTTGATTCAATTTTTTTAAGCATGCCATTTTATTTTATCAATTTATACCCTAAAAGTTATAACCTACCAAAAATTGCTGAATGCACTTTAATTTATTTTTTAAACCGATAAAATAAAATGCCAATCCAAAGTTTGAGTAAATGTGATGGGAAAAATGGAATCGTAGTTGTAGAATACAATAATATTATGCGCTGACTGGGCGCGCAGCGCGCGGTGGGTGGCGGCGGGCGGGACGAGGCGCGCAACGCGCAAGTAGCTGTAGCACGTTGGCGTGCAAATGCGTTAGTATATATTGTTATCTATGTGCAAATGCGTGCGGGTGAGGCGCGCGTCACAAACAACCATGGAGTTCCCTTTGCTTATTTCAATTATTCTTTTTTTCGTAAGAAAACAAATTTAGTTAAGAATTTAGTGTTTATTTTAGTTTTATTCTGTAGCTATATTAATAGTGATGCAAACCCTGAAAGGACGTTAACTAATATTTTAACACATTATATATTTCTAAATGTTATAGAACCTAAACGCAATGGAGAAGGCTTGAATGACACGAGCGTATTATCACAGTACAAGTAAGCATACAGTATGCTATCTTCATACAAACGCTCCCAAACAACGCGCTCGAAATCTCGACATATCTCGACATACGACAGTCGCGAGCGCGCCGCGGTTGTCGTCGGACGGTATGAGACGCTCCTGCGCATTTATTGACTAAATATTGGGTCCTTACATATGAAATTGGCGTTTTGTACTGGAGGAATATAAAGTCAATTTTTTTTTTGTAAAATATATTTAATTAATCAAAGTATGCACCGTTGTTATCTATGCACTTTTGCCATCTCATAGGTAGTTCATTGATTCCTTTACTAAAAAAAACCATGGGGGTGAGAATCAATAAACTCTTTGAAGGCGGTTTGGACTGCCGCATCGGAGTTGAATTTTTTTCCTTGTAAGAAGTTGTCCAAATTCAAAGTAATCTGTTGGAGCAAGGTCCGGGGAGTACGGTGGATGTCGCAGACATTACAATTGTAGCTCATCTAACTTAGTGGTTGTTTGTTGTGCAGTGTGTGGTCTTGCGTTGTCGTGAAGCAGCAGTGGCCTAGAGCGATTGACCAATCTCGGTTGTTTAACAGCTAGTTCTTCCTTCATGGTTTGCAGTTGCTGACAATAGATATCTGCCGTAATCGTTTGGCCAGATTTTAGAAAGCTGTAGTGAACGACACCGGCGCTAGGCCACCAAACACTCACAAGTAACTTTTTCTGAGTCAATTTTCGTTTAGAGCAGGATTTGGCTGGGTCTCCAGGGTTCAGCCATTGCGACGAGCGCTTCCGATTATCGTATAGTGTCCACTTTTCATCACAAGTAATGATTCGATTTAAAATCCCTTCATTATTGTGTTGGTTGAGCAAAGTAACACAGCAGTCGACGCGTGTTTGCAAGTTCGATTCACTCAATCCATGAGGTACCCATCGTTCAAGTTTTTTTACTTTCCCGATTTGCTTCAAGTGGATTAATACAGTTTTGTCACTTACCCCGAAGCCTGCAGCTATCTCTGAAGTGCTTTGTGATAGACCCGCTTCCACAATAGCCTTTAATTCTTCATTTTCCACTTTGGTCTCCGGCCGTCCACGGCGTTGGTTCTGAAGGTCGAAATTTCCAGAACGAAAACGTTGAAACCAAAAACGTACCGTGCTTTCTTTTGCGACACCAGCGCCGTACACATCATTAATCCTTCGAACTGTTTCTGCAGCACTTGTGCCACGGTAGAACTCGTACTCGTAAATATACCGATATTTCATGTTTTCCATTGTGCGGTAATAAGCGACGCCAAAGAAAAAAATAATGAGGAAAAAATAAATGAATGACTGTTTTCAAAACTCAAATGGACCAGCTAAATGAATTTATAAATTTCAATTTGGAATTCTTAACCAAAGAGGAGATATTTCAGATCAAAGTGGTCAGTACGACAAAACGCTAATTTCATATGTAAGGACCCAATATTATGTCAATCAAGTTTACGAGCACAATGTTCAGTGTATGGATGTTTGAATACATCTATATCGAAACCAGAAATATTTCTCTGTTGCTAATTTGTAGGAAATATATTATCATAATGATCTAGTTAATTTATTGCTGATTTTTAATTATACTGCACATAAAAAAACATTTTTTTGTCCATTTCCACCATACTAACTCACAAACTTTTGAAACTAGATATAAAATACTAGTAAAATTATATAAATAAAAACGTATTAAATTTGCAATAATATAAAATGAAAAGATAATATGACAATTTAATATAGTACCTATTATCAAATAAGTAACCCAAGAAAAACATTCAGTCCAAGTCGGTAGCCCTATTGCGCGTTTACGTACCAAACGACCGTAGGTAATTATCTCTAGGACACTGCCGAGATAGCATACTGTATGCTTACTTGTACTGTGGTAATATTATTAGCGTATTGCGTATGTTGTCTACGAACTGGCATATGAGTGTGGGAGAAATTTTTATAATTAGAGCAAATGCATACGATAAGCTAACGCTATCTAGCGTGTCAACCCAAAACCTTTATATAACGTTCCCACCACTAAATGATCCTTAATCCCATAGTATGTGATTCATGTCGCGACAGGTTTCGACATGTTTTTTTAACAGTAATTTGATAAAAATGTGTTTTCATTTATTAGTAGAAGTTGTTCGCTATAACAAGATGAGTACGTAATGTTAAGGTGAATAAAACTATATTTTTACCTCTTTATAACAAATCTTAGACCTACCTAACCTCAATATAACGATATAAGATTTAATGAATATTTACTTGTTCCCTTCCGATTTGTTATATCGAGGTTGCACTGTATTTTAAACTTTATTAAATGTTAACTTTCAATAATTGGTTGACATATAACGAATGTTGTACGTTATTACAAATGTGTAGAACGAAAAAAATATTGATAGTGTAGGTATTTATTTAACTTACCAGATAAATTCATTTCCACACCAAATTTTGTCCAGGCATTATTCTTAGAATTTCTGTCGCTATAATTTTTAGCTTTTACATTAAATAAGCAATCATATCTTTGCACCAAATATATCAACTTTTCATCTGAATCCATGTTTTTATTGCAATAGCACGCACACAACCTATTTCGTAAACGCTTGGCACCGCACTGCTGTGTGTGACCGACCGACCGACTCCCCGTTCGCGCCACTTCCCGCGGATTCCAAAGACGGCACCGACAGTAGCTAGGGGAATTCTCGAGAATGCGCGAGGATTCCCCGGAAGTCGCGCGACCTTTTTTGGCTCGTATTTGAGTTTATATGTTATGCAATTGACATAAAGTTCATTATGCTATGTACAATTTCGTTGCAAAAAGTCGCTTCCATTCCATTCCGCGGCGGTGTAAATTGGGCCTTAATCTGACCACATTGCAGGATTCGAACCAGCGCACTACGGCGCGGTAGACCTACACTGCACCACTGTACTATTGAGAACATAATCTGATGCGAAATTAAAAGGTTTAGAAGTTAAGGGTGTCTTGCACTAACTAATTAAGCTCAATTTAAGGAACCTGCTTCTCGTTTGCACCAATTATTTAAATGTTGGTGCAAGCGAGAAGCAAGTTCCTTAAATCGAACTTAAATAGTTGGTGGAAGCCACCCTTAGTGTTAAGAAGTTTTAAGTGTGTGAAAGACAGAGAAAACTATTTTTTCCCAGAATTGAAACCTAGTTAGATCGATTTTTCGCACCCTTTAATCCCTACATTGTAAATTTCATCGAAATCGCTCGAGCCGTTTTTGAGAAAGCGATACTTCGATCACAAATATATAACTAGATTCACAATCCTTTATAAAATTAGAACAAATTATTGTCTGAATTGACATATACATTTCTAATATCGTATAGTATTATCTCAATATTGTGTTAATTTAAACTAAACTTTACTGTCAATGCATATAAAGCTTGTAAAAGGTTCTCCCATGGCATTGAAACGACGTTTGTTAACAAAAATATATTTAAAATTCAATCTTACGCTTCATGCTTAAAGTGTAATTCACGTAATTTATTTGTTTCGCTATTTACGTCATTATAATTTGTTAGATGAAAGTGACAAGGATAAGACATAGAAATTATAATAATAATAAAGGAATAAGATGTTGCATGTCAGGCAATGACATATTCAGACGCAATGTAAGAATAGAAAAAGGCAGGAAGCAGCATTGTTATTAATATTTTTTTATTTTTGGTTCTTCGATCACAAATAATAATTCAGAATTTTCTTTAAAATCTAAATACATAATTACTGTCCGAATTGACATATACATTTTGAACATCGTACAGTATTATTGGTAATATTCTTTTAATTTAAAGTAGACCTTAAAGGTATAAAGTTGTAAAAGCTCGTTTAGATCCTTGTAAGGCATTGAAACGAAGTTTGTCAAAAATAAACTTACGTTTCGTGCTTTACAGTATAATTCACGTAATATATTTCCATCGCTGTTTACATCATTTTGGTTTGTTACGTGGATGTGACAAGGATAAGACATAATATTTAGATTAGGCGAGACAAGGAAAAAATGTTGTATATCAGGCAATGACGTAATCTAGGAATACAGAGTGAAGTCGCAATAAAGTGCTGATATTTTTTTAATTTTTCAATGGGAAATCGTCTGCTAGTCATTATTTAAAATATACATACATATTAACACGCCTGTGAACCAGCACTCGAGGGGAGTTATTATTTATCCTGGAAGTGATGGCGACCAGCTGGTATGAATAAAACGCAGAGTTACTTGAATACTGAATTAACAGTTTATATTAATATAACTACACACGAGGTTACAGCGTCATAGACCACAACACGACACAGAGTATACCAATAACATAGAGTATAACTTAGGGTATACTTATACTAATACAATATTTCACACCCTCTCCTAATTTCCCAAAATTACACAAGATAAGACTTATTAGTATACTACTACATTACCAGACTTAATGAACAATAATTGTTATATACATAGTTACACTTTACACTTACTTAAATCATTACATTTAATCAGTTTGCCTTTATGCTTTATTCAAAGGTTTGGTGAATATATCAGCAGTTTGCCACTCTGTTTTGCAATATTCAATTTTAAATTCTCCCTTACAATATAAGTCATATAATGTATGTAAAAATACCTAACATCAATATGTTTTGATCTTTTATTGAATATGCCTGTTTTCACTAACTGTATGGCACTTTGATTATCAATTTTATTAACAACTGATACATTTATACCAATGTCCATCAACAACGACTTCAGGAACATAGTTTCCTTTCAACAATCAGCTGCTGCAATGAACTCAGCTTCAGTAGAGGATAGTGCTACTATAGGCTGCCTTCTTGAAGCCCAGGAGATAGGTCCTTCACCAAAAGTAATCACATACCCTGTTGTGCTTCTTCTTGTCTTTAAATCTCCAGCATAATCCGCATCACTATAAGATGTCAATTGAACATTTTCTGTAAACTTGTAAAACAAGCCCTCTCCTAAAGTACCAGCAAGATACTTAAATATCCTTTTCAGAAACGTTTCGTTCCACCTTCTTGGTGATTGTCTTAAACTGTACAAATATTTTCTTAATTTGCAGACTTTACCCTCTTCTGTTTTTCTTCCAGACGGCACTCTCATATAGATAATTTCTCTGTTAATAGCTTCTAACCAATTGTCTTTTTCAGTTGTTTTCATAGCTTCATTATATGTAAGTAAAACATAATCATTAAATTTTTTCGGATGTCTCAGTATTCTTTTTCCTTTTCCCAATTCTTCCTCTTCTTCTTGAGTTTCGCTTTCTACGCTAGTTAAAGTTTCATAACTTTCTGTTCTACTTCCTTCTTCTCTTTCATCAAATTCACTTACCTCTTCTCCTTCTTCACTTTCTCTAGATACTATATTTTCATTTGCATTATCTCTGTTATCTTATTCTGTGAATCTTTCCTGTCCTTGGTTTATATCATTATTTATACCCAAGTTCATAGTATTCCCGATTTTCTCTTGAAGTTCTATACCTGTCAGAATTTTCTTACCAGTTCCGGTAGTATTCATGTAGTTATCCATCTTCGGTTGTTTTTCATTTCCCACAAATACTACATCCTTTTTAATTACAACTATCTTTTTTCGAATAAGATATACTCGAAATCCTTTAGTCTCTTCTCCATATCCCATAAAAAATCCTTGTTCACCTTTTGCATCCCATTTTTTACGTAATTGATCTGGTACATGTACATAGCATATACTCCCAAATACTTTCAGCTGAGAGATGTTAAACATCTTTCCAGTCCACAGATTGTATGGTGTCTTACCAGGTACTGTACTAGTTCCTGTGCGATTAAGTACATATACAGCCAATGCAACGGCTTCTGCCCAAAAAACTTTGTTCAACGACTTGGCGAGCAACATGGTTCTTGCTGCCTCTATGACTGTACGCATCTCCCTCTCAATTTTTCCATTCTGCTGTGGTGTATAACTTACTGAGGTTTCATGTTTTATTCCCTTCGCATCTAAAAAACTTTTTAGTTTCATAAATTCTGTACCACCATCAGTCCGCAGAATATTCACAGTATTACCTGTATCTTTCTCAGCAAATATAATAAAATGTTTTAATTTCTCATAAACTTGTGATTTTTCTTTCAAAAAATATACTGCCCTGTAATGAGAATAATCATCTTTTATTAACAAATAAAAACGAGATCCACCTAAAGATTTTTCTTCCATAGGTCCGCACAAATCGGCGTGTATTAATTCTAAAGTTCTAGTACTTCTCATAATACTCCTTTTAAAAGGTAATTTATGCTTTTTCCCTTTCAAACAATCGACACAAACATTATTTTTAATATCGGTATATTTAATATTGTTTTGATTCAGTATTTGTCGCACATGCTCCAGATTCTGGTGAGCAAGTACCTCATGCCACTCCTGCAATGTAGTAGCACCTATCCCCACAAAAGCCGTAGGTTGTTGAACTGTCCTGAATTTCATCACAAACATTTTACCCTTTCTTGTCGCTTCCGCAGCAATGATACCATCCTGATTCAAAAAATAACATCTGTTGTTGTTGGACATTAGTGAGTAATTCCTATCCAGTGCACATGCTACAGCAAATAAGTTAACTTTAATATTAGGTACATATAACACATTATACAATGTGGTTTCTATCCACTGTTTACCATCAAAAGCCTCAAGTTTTATATCCCCAGAACCCTGTGCAAAAATAAATCTACCATTGCCTAATACAATGTGTTTAGGTTTCTTAAATTCAATATAATTAGTAAACATAACCTTACTTTTACACAAGTGTTGCGTAGCACCACTGTCCATAATCCAGTCCTCACTATCACACAGTCCTAACATTGCACCTACAACAAATGCATTGTTCTTCTTAATAAAGTGTTCTTTACTTTTTCTGTACCAGCACTCACATATAAAATGTCCAGGCTTCTTGCAGAAATGACACACTGGTTTTTCTTTCTTCTCACTGCAATTACCTTTTTTGATATTTGGTGTCCTTGCCGCAAATGCTGTTGTATCCGATGTTCTTTCCAACCTGTCACCAAGGCGCTGTTCTTCCATCAATAGTCTGGCAGTGAGATCATTTAGTGTTTGTTTTGATTCTTCCAAAGATTCCCCGCACTGATGAAATGTTTGTATTCCTCTGGCAGAGACATTAGTATTTTAGTCATTAAAATGCGATCATCAATTTTTTGACCAAGAACCAGTAGTCTTTTAGATATATCTTGCAACTGTGATATATATTCACCAACAGTGCTTCCTGCCTGGTAGGTAAAACCAAAAAATTTCTGTTGCAGTAAATGTATGCTTGCAGACGATTTTAATTCATAGACACTATGGAGCTTGTTCTATATTTCTGATGCTGTACTGCAATTCACAACATGCGCAATAACTTTCTCTGATAATTTGGTCACGATGACAGATTGTGCTCTCGCGTCGTTTTCAAGCCATTTCACAAGACCTTCAGGAGGTTGTAGTGACGACCCGCTTGTTACCTCGAACAAACCCAAGCTGTTTAATATAATCCTTACTTGGAATTTCCACACGTTCCAGTTATTTTCACCCTCCAAACGTATAGTGCTTCCGACAATGTTCGTCGACTCCATCTTGTTTTCAATATAATGCAATCGTAATATAGTTATGGGTTTTCTGGGCCCATAACCTGTGAACCAGCACTCGAGGGGAGTTATTATTTATCCTGGAAGTGATGGCGACCAGCTGGTATGAATAAAACGCAGAGTTACTTGAATACTGAATTAACAGTTTATAATAATTTAACTACACACGAGGACCACAACACGACACAGAGTATACCAATAACATAGAGTATAACTTAGGGTAGACTTATACTAATACAATATTTCACAACGCCGTATCCCTAACGGGGTAATCAGAGAACTATGTCATGACTAGAATCTTAACTTTGATAAAAAACAATTAAAAGATCTAAAATCTTAGTTTTAAACGATTTAGTGGCAACGTTAATCTTCTAATAATGCCACAATACAAGTAATAACACTGTCAAATAGAAATGCAGTGCAGGTTTAAATAAATACGTAATATTGTGTAGCCTTTTTAAGCCTTTTGCTGTGACTATTCGTCACTTTCTAAAAAGTGATCAGAGCAAACTACGCTTCGTTCATTTGGTATGAAGTATTCATCGCATTTTTGGCGTGCTACTATAGAAGTCTATTTTTCACATCGAATGGGATGTGGAGGAAAGCTATATTTTTTTTTATATGTTCGAGAAAAATATTGAAATAACTTGCAGTGTTTATAAAAGAATACATAATTACATAAATTACATTAAAATTTATAATTAGCAGCAAATCTTATACTACAGTCATAATTGAAATTTCAACACCAAAAATATATTTAAAAAAATAAAAATGTAAGACTAAAAACTCCATTCTATAATTTTAGAACAGAGATAAAAGTATAATCCGAATAAATAAAATCTGAATGCGGTAGTATGGTTCTCAATGTCTTATTCTTATTCACGATCGTATAATTAATTGTATTATGTAGCTGTCATTTGAAAAATATTATTATGAATTTAATAAAAAAGAGCTATATAACGTTATTATTATAACGAAATAATGAACACGTAAATAAAATAATCCTAATTACTTACCGAAAGTAAGAAACTCCATCTTTTTTTAACGTTCTAGACGTGTCATTTTTACAATTTTTGAAGGAGCACTTTGTCATGTTTCCTTTAGTGTTCGCAAATTACTACTAAGACCGAGTGCGCTAAAATTCTCATTTCAGCGCACATTTGGTTTGGACGTTTTTGGAACGCTGATTCTTGATCTTGTTATATATTTGTGATCGAAGAAGCGATCGAAGATACAAATATTGCTCGTTTAATATAATAGTGGATTACGTCGTAGCACAGATTAATTTGTTACTAATTGTGGTACGGTATATACGTATTGGCATTTTATTATACATAAAAAGTGAAATCGGAATGTACTTGTGAGCATAAGGATCAAAATTTACAATATTAACGTGTGCTAACTTTAATAGCGGCTATCTGTCTTTTTTGATCACATACCCACGTCTCTTTCTTAATCTATCGATTCATAATTATTTTTTTGTCATCTATTCCGTCGACATATTACTACTCTGTGATCGGTTCAATTCATCCTTAGTCATTGATATTCATTGCTTTATGTCTGTAGTTATTGATATTTATAACTTCTTTCAAAATATACGTATATAATTCTTTGATTCACAATTTTAAAAAGTGTAATACATTGTTATATGTGGTTTAAGACTGGCTGGACTAACGATAAAAAATGTTTGTTTATGGTGAAATTTCCCTTAGACGAAGACAGGTTAGTACATATCCTTTATTATTATGTTAGGTATTGTCCCAATACCTTCATATATGCCATTTATTTTAAACTTTTCGTAAAATTTTCATTAATAACCAATTACAATAGTGCGGTTTATTATCGATACTTACATAATATATCGATATACATTTTTATTTTCGATGTATGAATAGTAGTAATTGACGGAAATAATATTTTGATATTATATCGAAATAATCTTAACGTCACTACATTTATGGCGTAACTGAAGTCATTTTTTAAATAAAATTTCAGTTTAACGGATTGGGTGGTTTAGGCTTGATAGTAGAACAAACAAAATCTACTTTACTTTTTGAATATTAGGATTCTAGTAAAATATCTTGTATCCATTATTATTCCTCACGGTATTTAATTTTTTGTTTACAGAATCCATCTTTACCTTCATATTATAAATTAAACTATAAATCTGAAACCACGGCAGAGGAAAAATAATTCTGAAAATCTGTGTCACAAAGAAGTAAGAATTACACCTATATTTCATCTTGATATAATTATATATTTTTTTTTTTTTTGTTTAATTATGTACAATTATTTTTCATTTAAGCAGCCAATATTCTTAGAGATTATATTAAAAACAAAAAAGAAACGAAACAAGTTAAAAATGTATTGAATGGACTATTTCTTTCTTTCTTTCATGTCAGTTTCTTAAAACGTTTCAATAAAATCTATGTTAAATAAAAATAAAACACTAACACAGGAGTTTTTATTTTTAAATAAATAATTTCATAGCATACGTTAAAACCTCATTTTATCAATAAAAATTTTCACCTATATCACACCACTATCACTTTCGTAATGTTGGCAGTAGTATACGACAGGTGTGGAAACTGACTTTTTGTTTTTTGCCTCACATTGGTACTTGAGCTTAGTAGCGTCTCATACAAATCTCTTTTTCATATCTATGTATGAAAGTCTCGACTTAAACGTACTGATTATGTGCTCCTTGATGTATAGCAGAGCAGTTGAAGTTTTCTCATTCTTCCAAGAACAAAGAGAATATAATCACTACGCTTTAAGAGACGGCACATAGAACAATTTCTGGTATTTATGTTAGTCCGTAAATCAATATCACAACGGAATTAAAACAATAACGTGTACCAACCTACCAACATAAAATTAGTGATGTCCACCTAATTATTGATAGTAGTGCTGCATTCGACATCGTTATCAATATTTGATATTGTATTGTTTCTATTACTTCTCTGTCTGAAAAGTATTGTTCTCACTACTTTCGTAGCCAAAAAGTCCAAGTCAACGATAGTTGTTTGGTCACCACGGATTAGAGAGACTTATGTTTGGTCACCATAGATTAGAGATTTGGGTCCCCTTTTGTCAAAATTGACGACTTTTTGGCAAGAACGGGAAAAGTGGGATTGTCATTTTATTTAGATTTTCTAGTTTTTACATTTTTAGGAGTTTCAAAGTACAATATTGATAGTATCTTGTGTTATAAAGTTCTGTGTAAGTGAAAAGAATGGAGGAGATCTAAAATAAACATGTGTATTTCAAGTTTTCGCGATATTCCAAGAAGTCCTTTTTAACTTCAGTAAAGCCTACTATCACTTTACTGGAGGAGTGTCAGGGAACTTAGTGTTTCTGTAGAAGATACGTCATTAGGCTGATGGTCTAGTTACCAATGCCTTAAGAAATATAAATAAATAATGTCAAAATTGACACTGTGATTCCAAATTTTCAGTCACGGTGATAAAGATAACTAAAAACGATATTGGCGTCTTCTTCTTTCTAAGGCATCACTTAATTAATGTTTTCGTTCTAACAATTCAGTGACGTCAGATATGCTACTTCTATTAGTACTTGTTCTTAGAAATACATGAATACGAAAAGCCATGTGAAGTACCACCATAAGACTCGCACGTTTTTTTCGTATAACCGTACCTATCGTACCTTCTATAGTCATCTTGATAGTAAGAACATAAAAAATAAAAAAATACTTAATCTGTGAAAAGCAATTGGCATTGTGTTTGTGGTACATAGAGGGAGAACATACTAGAGTACAGAGGACCGTGATGACCGTAGCTACATGAGTTAAAAATGTACCATAGATTTCTATATAGCCATACTATTAGTGTTCTTAGGTCCTAGCTAATATTCATTCCCGTGTAGGGAGTAAGTTTCTTTATAACGATGCGGTTGAAAGTTAACAACGTTTTTAATAATAATATTACTACGGTGTCGTGAATTAGGTAATAATTTCAAAATTGTATATGTCCATAAATTTAGTACTTGGTCTGAGTTTAATACTTTATGATGTTTTTATATTCTCTGTGAACATAGTAAAAAAAACATTGATGTAAAACACTTCGAATTATGAATAAAAAACCACACCTTTTTCACAATATGAATTTTTAATATAGAATTCCTAACTCCAAACCACTAAAAACAATACATGGTAGCAGTTTCGTGGTTACTCTGGCAAGGAGACGTAAGAAAATTCATCATGAAAGTGGATCTAATAGAAAATGTCGGCGGAAGCGTTGAAATGCTTTGCGATGAGACCAATTATCCAATGTGGAAATTCCAAATTGATATATTTGTCAGAAAAGACACAGGGCAATTCGTGCTCTTGCGACTCAGCTATAAGAAATAGCTACCTTATCTTACAAGAGGCAATCTACTCCATTAAATACCACGTTAAGACAAAGTCTATGCTATGTGCAAAGAATAGAAAACTCTTTGTAACAATGATTACGTAAGTAATTCGAAATTTAATAATGGCAAACGATCCGTCGGTGAAATGCTATCGCACCGGCCGCCGTAGTCCAACAGACTACCAGCGCTGACCCCGACGTTCCGTTAGCGCGCACCTCTTCCAAACCGAAAGACGCGCTTTGCCTTAGTATAGTCAAATGAATGCCTTTTATTATTTCCACCGACATATTCTTCAAAAGTCATGGATTTTACGAGATGGTCGTGGGAACGAAAAACTGTGAAAACGAAGATAAAAAACAAAAAGATTGGAATGGGAAAAGAAGGATGCTCAAGCACAAAGAATTATACTTTTGACAATGGAAAAAATACATAAACCTCTGCTTTTCTCTTCACGAATGCTAAGAAATGCTTGAGAAGTAATCGTTTATTTCTTAAAGATCTACTGATCAGCAAAAATGCAATTTACTGCAAGTTTTCTTTTAATACGAATACCAAAACGATCCCGAAATGACACACCACATAATAAAATTGGAACAATTAGCATACCAACTTAATACATTGGGGTAAAAACCAGTGACTCACTTGAACTCACCTGAACAGTACAGCGGCTTTCGTACAGGATGAGAATTTGCACCGGAATCTGAAAAGACTATACAAACATTAACAGCTCGGCTTATTGCAGAAGGAAAGAGGTCAGAAAATCCACAATCTATTGCCTATTGGCTATTGCCTTTCAAGGAATATATTTACTCACGGGGAGAAGAATGACAACTTCATACAAAAAAAATGCGGCAAAAATTATACGCCATCTATCGATTGCACCCCCTAAAACTATCTACTGGTGGAATATGGCGGGAATTATACATTTTTTTCAATTTTTATTTCAATGTAATAGATTTTAGTGGCATTCCAAATTAAAAGGAACCTAAGCAAATGGCGAATCTAGAAGTGACCTGCCAGGTTCCTTTTAACTTCGATCACCACTTAAAATAAAACACAGTAAAAAGAATAAAGTGAAATAATTGTATTCATTCTTAGGACAATAACTTCCAAAACTAATAAAATATCAATTAAAGAATTATTGTAAACATTGAACAATAATAACTACATAACGTTTACTGTTGCCTACTTTAGAAATATCAATTATAACTATGACTGTTTTTGAAAGTAAAGCTAAGCTAAGCTTTAAAGCTAAACAGCAACCGTCTAAGAATAAAAAATTCTGTAAAATAAGTAAGAAAAACAAATCATACTGAAAAAGAATGCTGCTAACATTTGCAAGAAAAACAATCGTACTGAAAATGATTGTTTTTTTTTTAATATAAACAAGAAAAATACTAGTGAAATACAAGAAAAAGTTATATTTTTTACAACAAATGACAAAGAAAACAGTGAATAATTTATCATTGACTCTGGATGTACACTACCAAGCGCGGATCCAGTCTTCAAAAAAGGTTGTGGTCACGGCCACATAAACATCGGCCAAGTGCGAATCGGAGATCACAATATCACATCTAGATTTAGCACAGAGACGTTTTGTGAGGTTGGCTGGAAGATATCTCTTGCAGAGATAAGCTCGCCTTTGTACAAATTTCCTTGTAATATTTAATATAACACGTGTGTACAATAAAGATATAATAATAATATTAATTATATTGTCACCTCCAGCTCCTTAGGGGAGCTTGAGGGAGCAAAAGAAATATAAAGAATTAAGTTAAAAATTATTTAAGAAAAATAATTAAGTCGACAAAAATTAGGTTCATTTATTTTAAGAAATAATTAAGTAATAAGTTGAAAATACAAATAAGCGGGTCGTGAATCAGGCTAGCAATGAGTTTGAATCTACTGAGGTCACCGTCCTTTCGCGACACCGTACTCCCGTTGTCCTCCTTTTCTGGGTATGGCCGGATGTTGCAACCCGTACAGCCGCGCTGTAGGTAGATTATTGGTTGTTGCTTGTTGGTTAGTGTTTGCGATATAAATATACACACCGGCACAATTAGCGGAACAGAAAAAAAAGTGAGACTATGAGATAATAACGCATATATTTGACGAAAATGTAATTAGACACAAAATAACAAATTGATTAACATCTTTTAACAACGACTTTGAAAAGTCTTCGTTATTTTTTATTGAAAAATAAAGAAATTTGAAATAAGTGAAATTTTTAGATGATTATGAACCATCACAAAAAATAAAAAAAAGTAAGCATTAAATGATTTAACAATAAAATTAAAGCAAAATTAATAACGAGTGTTTCCCCCTCTTGCTCTGATTACGATTTCCATTTGTCTGGGCATGCTACAGATTATGTTATCGATGATTTCTTGAGGCAACCGCTCCCACTCCTCAAGTAATGCGTTTCCAAGTTCATTCAGATTGTTGGGGGGTGGCATTCTGGATTTAACCCTTCTTTTTAGCAAGTCCCAGACATGCTCTATCGGATTCATATCGGGGGAATTTGCTGGCCACTGCATCACCGGTATACCTACGTGGCTCAGATATGCCTGTACCGATTGTGCACTATGAGCACGAGCATTATCTTGCATTAGAATAAAGTCGTCACCAATAAATGGGGCAAATGGTAAAACATGTTCTTCTAAAATGTCTCTGATGTATCGATCTGCTGTCATGGTCCCTCCTGTGACTATCACTAACTCCGTGCGAGCTCCCAAACATATCCCTCCCCAAACCATAATCGAGCTGCCACCATAAGCCACTGTGTGTTCAAAATTAGACTGTATGTGGCGTTCTCCTTTGCGTCTCCATATTCGCTGTCTCCCATCGATCTGTTTTAAAAGAACTCTGCACTCATCAGTAAAGAGAACCTGCTGCCATTCGTTCAAATCCCAATGACGATGTTCTCGCGCATAGCTTAATCGGTTTACGCGGTGACGTCTCTCAAGTTTTGGGCCTTTGGCAGGTATATACGACCCTAAACCAACTTCTTCAAATCTCCTGCGAACTGTACGCTCACTTACTCGTACTCCTCGAACGTCTTCCAGTTCATTTCGAGCTTGTACAGCCGTTAATCGCGTATTCCACGAACTCCAAGTTGTAAAAAACTGTCATCTCGCCTCGATGTACGTCTTTTTCTACCTTGACCCCTCCTCCTCACAAGAGAATTAGACGATCTGTACCGCTGGATGCTGCGATGAATCGTTGATACTGGTCGACGAAGCCTTGAGGCAATCGATCTGTAGGTATGGCCATTTCTTCTCATTTCATCAGCCCTAATGATTTCCAGTGATGTTTAAGTCAGGCATAATAAAGAGCTTTTAATAAACAAAATTGCCTATAGAATAACAAATTTATAAAAAACCATTAAGTGCAATTTTTCAAAAAAATTACAATTACGTAGTTATTACTCGAACAAGTTGACAAAACGTATTGTTCGGGAAAATAAAACAAATGAATGAAAAAAGTGTATGTCATCTAATTTTCTATTTTCAAATTTGACAATAAATTAAAAAAATATCATAACTGGCCAGTTCCTCAAGTAAAAGATTTTAAAATCCTGCTTTTTTTGTGTTCCGCTAATTGTGCCGGTGTGTATATAAGGGTCAGAGTCCAATCCCAACGGAGTTCCTGGAACGTGCGTGGATCGAGTTATAATAAGTACTTTCCTCGTTCTGGACTGCCATAGCCGATTATCATATATACAAGGGGGTAGGTTTGCAATTAGCAACGAAGCAAACTGGGTGATGCGGCAGTCCAGATAATGAAAATTAGCACTAATTTACAGCAGTAGATACAAAGCGTTATGTAAGAATAAACAGTGAATGATACTATACAAGTTTAAAATGTTGTGAAAACAAAATGACGGTTTGCAACCAGTATGATTTAAATAATTTAAAAATATGAGATATTCGGCACGAACTAGTTCTATATATAATCTAGATACATTTATTTAGCATATAAGTTTCAAATCAAACAGCAATAAACATGAAGATGCTAAAAAAAACAAACCTACAATGTATGAAGCCAAACAATTATTATTAATACAGTGAAAAGTAGGTATGCACATTGCAACAACTTACCCGGTACGGGATCACACTTGATTCACAATTATATTGTATTATTTAGAACTTTACGCTATTATAAATTTAGAAAGATTGTCTCCAAAACGATAGTACGTTGGAGAAAATTACAAATATATTAGAAAATTACATATATATATACAAATAGGTATATTCGTATTATAATAGTTGAATAGTTTTTCTATTAATATTTGTACTTAGAACATTTAAGATGAGTGAGCGCTGGTGAGTGAAAAAAAAACAATTTTAGCAGAATGAATGTTATTCGTTCTCTTCGAGAATGAATGTTACGAACGAATCGCGGTGTAGCTACCGTGCGTCTATTGTTCGAATTCACTATATAAAACTTTTATTAATAAATTCAGAATCTGTCTGTATATCGATTTTTTATATTATATGTTTGTAAATAATGTCATTTTGTTTTAATATTGTTATTAATTAGTTATAGACAACATTTTAAGGATAACAAATTAATTATTTTTCGAAAACATATTTTATTTAGCATAAAAAATTTAATTGGCAATCACGAATTCAAAACACCGTTCCTACAAAATAGTGTTACGTTACAATATCTTTATTGTATGTTCAGTAGTGACAGTAGTCTACTGTCACTACTGAACCGAAGTTAAAATAAAATACATTATAATTATGAATAATTTTAATAAGGTTTTAGGTAAGTTAAATAACAAAATCAACTCTGCGTTTCTTTCTGGCGAAAACGTTGATAGTTTCGTCTGTATCTAGGTTTACGTCTTTGTGAATATTAAGTAGAGCCAATCCCTGTTAACCTTTCCTAAGCCATTGAAGCACGCAACCAAGATTTGAACCTGCATAGACTTGAAAACGATCGCGGGAGCTACGCTAACCGGGAGAGTCGCCAGAATTTGTAGGAACATTTTAATGTTTGGGTACAATAATCTTGGTCGCATGCTTCAATAAGTGAGCTACCAATTCTTGTATGGCGGAATTGTTCTCATATTTCTATGACATTATTTAGTTTCGGCGGAAAAACTTTCAACTGAAATAGGTCGAGTAAAAAAATAAATAAAAAAGAGGTTATGTTTGCAAACGTCCAACATTACAACTACTACAATAGGGATATTCCGATACAAGTAAATACGAGTAAGTATACTCGATACTTTTGTTTCGATACCAAGTACTTTTAGCATCTAATCAATCTTGCGATACTTACTCGGTATCGAAACGAAAGTACTTGCTATCGAGTCGAATACGACCGAACGAATGTTACTTTACAATTCTGAAGGCATCTTAGTGAAAAAATCAGAGTGAAAGCTCTCTCTCGCTCGGTCCTGTACTAAACTTACATTACAATTTTTCGCTCGCTGTTATCTATATCTATAATAAGCGAAATACCACTCACTGACTGACTAACTGACTCATTATGAGATCTTCGAAACTATAAGTTCGATTGACTTAAAGTTTAGCATAGTTACTCTTTTCGCTGTGTAGACGCTCACTAAGAATGGATTTTAAGAAAGTCCTGTTCAAAATGACTGCTACCCGTTCAAAGTTGGGGCGGGTCGCTAGTTCCTAAAACTCCTAAAAATATTTTCTTATTATGTCAGCCCCAAAAAAAAAATCTAAAAGTATCGATATAAGTAAGTATCCACACTTTACGGGTACTCATATGAGTAGTATCCAAAAATTATTTGAGTACTGCTTTTATAAGTAGGTATCGATATCTTGTGCGTATCGGAACAGAGTATCACTCAATCAAAATATTAACATGTAAATTTAGTAAGGTTATAAGCTCGCTGTATGTGTGCTGTGCTGCGTTCCGAATCACGCACGGTTCATTGCTAGTTTCTTTTAGGGATTGGATATAACATCAGTATAATTCAGCTTATCGACCTCAATTAAGGTTATGGGCATGCCCACCGTGCCCACAACGCTGGATCCGCGCTTGTACACTACTTATGCTAAAGAACAAAGAACTGTTCTGCAACCTTGAAAAAACTATTCGTCGAACATCAGCATCGCTAAAGAAGATGAGAAGATAACAGCCAATGGGAAAGGTACTGTCCGAACAGAGAGCTGTGACTTTAAAAATGTCCTTTTTGTGTCCGAAATCTCTGTAAACTTAATACCTGTAAACGCAATTACTGAAAACAATGGAATAGTGACATTCACAAAGAACTAAGTTAAAGGAAAAATATAAATAAATGATTTTATACCACAAAGCTGATCGTTCAAACTGAAGAACAGTCTCTGCTGAATTGTAAAAAATCCGAATCGACGCTTGAATGGCACAAAAAGTTAGGGCATGCCAGCAAAGGTAAAATAATAGAAATATTGAATACGACTGATGGAATGGCCGGTAATTCTAGATACGGTTTTTCAGAAACACCTGAAAACAAAAATAGACTACAACGAAATTCACCACAAAGTATAGGTACATACTAAATATTTGTATTATTGAATAAAACTACATAAATATTAATATTGATTAAAAACATATAAACTTATTATTTAAATTCATCACTCCCAACTCTTTACGTGCGGGTAATTATTATTACAGTGGCAACCCTATATACCTGTTATAGCTGCAATTCATGCTTGAACATTATTTATTGGGATCAGAGCGCCTTTGTTTTTCATTTCTTCTTCACAAAACTCTTTCATCTTGAGAATTATTCACGAGCCGCACTTCATAAGACTTTAGGCTTCGTGAACAACTTTTTGAAGTTTTAAATATAATAAAACTCGACAACACTACACAAGCGCGAATACAGACAACTGACAGCATGGCTTATCTGTCAAATTTAGTTCATTATATCGCCGCGGGAGTTCTTTGGTGGCACGGACTCTAGTTGGCCATGCTAGGTAGTGCTACTGTCGTGCACGTAGCCAATTCTCCGCTATGAAAAGTTACTCTGTGGTTGCCATTTCGTTTTTGCCAAATGCCAATGGCTTGGTCTTTGGTCAATTTAAAAAAAAAACAATGTTGGTAACACTGATTTTCTTCTCTACATTTAGACCACAGTGTAAGTATTTGTAGAAAGCTGCGAAAGGCACTTTGCTGTAATTGCCATGTATTTCGTTTTGGCGTTACTATCGCCTACTTATTTGATCCGTACTAAACGTGGCTACCTATACTTTTTATGTATCGTCATGTTTAATTAAGTGATTCCGAAAAACCTCTAAAACAGCGCTTTATGGGATTATTTATATCAAACAACTGAGGAGAAAAGGCATTTCAAGTTCAAGGTTCTCAACTCAAGCATGAAAGCAAAGAAAACACAAGGTAAACCAAAACTCATCTCAAAACATAAAAGTAGCCAGTCAGAGTATGAGTCAGACTGACAGCACAGTGACAGTGACAGCGATTTCAATACAACTCTTTCAGAACTAAAACTGTCACAGGCCTGAGTTAGCCTTTTTGGCGGGAACAATAGAACTGAGGTTGTCATTTTATTTAGATTTTTCACATTTTTGGGAGTTTTAAAGTACAAAAGTGATAGTATATTGTCTTTTAAAGTTCTGTATATGTGAAAGGAATGAAGTAGGTTCTAAGTAAACATGTGTAGCTGAAGTTCTCGCGCTGTTCCAAGAAGTCCTTTATAACTTCAGTAAAGCTTACTATCACCACTGAGTAAGTAATCACTACGTTTTACTATCACTTTACTGGAGGAGTGTTACGATAGGAAGAACGAATTTGCTGCGTATGGACCCCACTATTAATGCGCAACTTTGTCAAATGCGCTAATCTGTGCGCCATACCATAAAGAATGAAAAAAAAATCTACATTCTACATTTATCGTTTAGTTCATTCATTTCAATGTGGTACTCAAAGAAAATATAATCACTGTTGCTGTGGACTGTTTTCTGTTTTGTGATTTGTGTGATGTGACGCTCTTCTTAACCTTTTTTCCTACTTAATATAGAAATTATTTAAGAATAAATACCATTTTAGTATTACGTTTGCATTACTAAAAAGTGATAAAATGGCAGATTCAATAAATATGTCTTTAGGTAAGCAAAATAACTTTTGACATTGTTTATAGGTTATTCTTTCTATTTTGGGACAATTTGTCATTACCTTATTCACAGAATAAAGCGGTATATTTTTGTATTTTTGCAGATGAGATTATAAAACAAAATAAACAATATCAGGCAAGTCGATCGCGTGGAAGGGGCGCAATGCGAGGTCGAGGCGGTGGCCGCGGCGGAGGGAGAGGACGCGGCCGTGGCACTGTTCGAGGTAGATCGCGATCGCGAGCCGGCACCCCTGGCCCTCGGCAGGGTCGTTCCCGCTCCCGTGGTCCCAGAGGACGCTCCCAATCGCGTTCCCAGTCTCGAACTCGCTCACGCTCTCGTCAACATCGCGCTAATTCGCGTGCGAGGTCTGCTTCAAGATCTCGTTCTCAAGGACGGGGTTTAACACCGAAAGGAAGAGCTGGCCTAGAAGATCAACTGAGAGAGATGCCTCCATTAGTTAGAGGAGGCAACTTCAACAGAGGTGAAGTATATCATTGAATACAATGTTCTCCATATTGTTTTTACATTAAAGAGGCATATTAAGCAGTGGTAATATTCCTTAATGTTTAATATTTTTTACAGGTGGAATACAAAACAGGCTCCGACGTACGAATTTGAATCTCCAGAATAGTATTCATAGTAGGCTGGGTGTAACTACACGTAGGGGAGCTGCAAACAATATCAACAGACCTTTAGCTGTAGCTAAGAGAGGTATTTCAAAACGTGGCAGAGGTTTGACTACTAATAATAGATACAGCTCTGTGGGATTAAGATCAGACCAGATTCTCAAAGAACAACGTAAACATTTCATTTTACAGAACAATATTATTAAGTCACAGACTTTCAGGCGTTCTAGAAATAACTCTTTCAGTTCACCGTCACAACTCACAGTCCGTGTGGCAAATGATTTTGCAAGAAGACGCCGCAATAGTGTTGGTAATGCTGGGTACCTCAATAAACAAAGTTTAGATCGACTTGATACTCAGTTTGGTGGTTATAATACTAGAAGAGGCCCTGGAAGTGTAAAATCAATGGGTTCTAATAAATCAAACCGATCTAATCGATCTAACAGGTCAAATAATAGCAACAGATCCATGAGATCCAGGGGTCGCGGTAGAGGTGGTAACCGTGGAGTGGGCAGAAAATTTGTTAATAAACAAATTCTTAATCCAAAACTTCAAAAAGAAATTGCAGCTATCCAGGGAAAAACATATGGAAATAATAACTCTGGTAGTGATACTCCTAGTGGTGTCAACTTTACACCCACCCCTACTGCTACTGGACAAACATTGCACCAGAGATTTGCCACATAATACTTATAATGTTGTGATTATTGCTGTTTTTTTTCAAGTAGATAAAACAGATGTAATTTGTATTAAATCAAGGACTATAAAAAAGATTGAGAATTGTGACTAAAAGAGTATGTACTTTATGCACATGCAACTAATGTTTGTAAACTAGTACTGTAACGATCTTTAAGACATTTTGTTTAATATTACATACAGTGGGGTTGCTGTAATCAGGCATTCATTTTGCATAATAATTGAAGGTTCATGCCCAATTATAGAGTGGTATATTTAAACCTCTTGTAGTTTTAGTATATTTGTAGCAGTGTTCAATAATTAGAGTAACAGTCACTGTGGAAAGTCGAAAACATTTTTTTACTATTGCTATGAAAATAATAAATCAACTCCGAAATATTAATTAACATACATACATATCTTGATGCTGTATCTCCAATGGGGTAGTCAATTAATTAACAAATATCCGAAATATTTAAAACAAATACAGATATGACTTTTGTTCTTTACTGTCCATATCAAGCTTATGTCTGTCCTAGTGTTCAGTGATGCTAGATTATAAGAAGCACCTAACTGGACAGGAGCCTAATCACTGGAACTTCACTGTAACTGGACATGTACCTCGTGTAAATATACAATGTTACACATATAGCTACTTTAATCGATAGTTTTAAGATGTTAATAATAGTGTTCTTAAGTGCTGTAACTACAAAGTTTTTTGTTCTTTTAATTTGATTTATTTCTACCTATATGCTACGAGGAAGTATATTTGCATTGAGTTGAATTTGATTCACATTGTCTGTAACATTTCTGCTAATAACAAAGTCTGAAATACAATTTTCTACCAGTTTTATTTTTGTTATTAAATTAAAATAAAATTTCTTCAGAATTCCATGATTTTTTTCTTCAACATATACCACAATAAATGCGAAATATAAATATGTAGCTTATAAATTGACCTCTGTTTGTCACATAGAATACATCTTCGGCATCATTATAAGTGAATCTGTAACTAAAAAACAAAATGCAATGTAAAGATTATATGAAACTAGATAGGTACTGAAGGTTTTAAAAATTGTTCAAATACTTAAAAAAAAAGAATTCAAAATTGTCACGGCAAGGAAAGGATAGTGAGGAAAGAAAAATTTTTCTTTTTTATTAGATATTTCAGTATTTAACCGGATAAGGTATGTATGTACATATAACGCAACATACACATACTGACTTGCCCACAAATATAATATGTACACCAATATAATAAAACCTTTGTACACATTATACATCTGTACATATTTCAGATTATTCATTTAATGCTATTATGTAAATGTGCTTTTTGTTGCTGACATTAACCTGACATGTATATATATATATATATTTACATTTATAGAGAGGAGACTTATGCGTCTATCACAGATTAATTAGCTACTGCATAACCAAGAGCATTATTTCTCAACCATTTTTATATCGCGACCCACGAAAAAGCCAAAAAGTTAAGTATAGTCTTGCGACGCCTTCACTATAATATTATAATTATAATAATATTTTAATTAATAGTTTATAGTTTGATTTAAATTGTCAAGGCTCCCTCAGGGCGATAAAAAGGCACAACCGCGCATTGTAAATATAAATTACCGCGCATTTTAAGGCGCTCCCCCAGTCAAACGTATAGAGCCCCTCATTCTAGAATTAGTAAAATTCTTTATGTAATGTAGTAATTATTGGTTTTACTAATGAAAAAAGGGTCTTTGGGAAATATTTTAATGGTCAAGTTTTATATCATAAAATTATCTATACATTGGTATATATCGCAAGTAAATATAACTTCTAGTTATGAAGTAGATGTACGTATTTCAAATTTTTAGGCTTTCTTTTGAATACAGATTTTATATGTATTTTATATATAAATTAAAAATACGAGACGGCAAGTGTTGTTAAAATATTGAAGATTGTAACTACATTTTTTATTTTTTATGATTATTCAAATAACGAGATGATATCCACTAAAACTTGCAAAAAAACAGTAATTGAATAGAAGCGCCTTAAACGCCCTACACATCATCCAATTTGTTGGAACAACTTTCCTAGGGATGGCGATTTGACATCGATTAATGGAAGAATCGATCATTCGATCTCGAGCAGTGAATAGACGTCAGACACTTAAATATTCTTCTACAGATTTAAAATTTTGCATGGGATAGATAAAAGTTAGACGACTCAAAAAAGCGTTCAGCTTTTTCAGCTTCATTCAGCAAAAGTTATAACAAGGCTTTTTGAATTGCGAGATGAATCTTTTTTCTTCTTCTTTTTTACAGATAAAAACAATTCATTTTTTAAATTTTTACAAGATATAGAATCTTTATTACTGTTTGCTTACTTGAGTAACAGAGTGACATATTTTCACATTTGAATGAATTGAGTACGAGATTACAAGGCCGTAACAAAAACATATTACTTATGATAGATAAAGCCAATGCCTTTATCAAGAACTAAGTATTTGGATTATACGCCTTGAAAAACGAAATTTTGATGCATTTACTGCAACTTCGGATTATATTAACAAAAATGCGAATTTAAAAAATTCAGTTATTGACCGCTTATTGGAGAGCATGAAAATGCATTTAGGTTAATTAAAGATTCAGTTACTAGAATATTTTCTAGATGACAACAATGATTTGTCGAAAAGATGGGTTCTCAATCTGTTTGATGAAAATATTGTTGCAGCTGCCAAGTTACGGACTGAGATTCACAATCAACTTATTGAACTATCGGCTGATAAAACTTTACAACTGGAATTGTTATCTCAAGATTTAGGTAAATTGTGGCTTGTACGAGGACGTGAGTATTAGTAACGGAAGTTTTGAAAACATTGATACCCTTTGCTACTTCTTACCTATGCAAAAAAGGTTTCTCGTCTATGGCGGCTTTGAAAACTAAATACAGAAATCGTCTGTTATCACTCAAAAATAATTTATTTATGAATGTTTGCAAAGATGATCCACGTATACTCTTAAGTGAGAAACAAATCCAACCATTAATTAATTAATGTCCATGATTTTAATGAAACAAAGCAAGCTATAAGTTTTATTTTTTCATGTTGTTATTACATGGAAATATTTAATTTTATGACACTACAGTAAAATTAATTCCCTTGATAAATAAATCTTTTGTATATAGGTTTTGTTTTTTTTAACAGACTGCGACCACCTATAATAACAAACGCGACCTAAGCGTCGCGATCCGCAGGTTGAGAAACTAGGACCTAGAGTACAGGGTCTCCTAGTTTACGCATAACAATAAGAAATAATAAATAGTACTAACTAGGGTCTGCAACACCAGTACTTGATTTGGATTCGGAATTCCTGGTACTACAGACTATCCAGTATTGATAATAGATAAATAATATAAGATAATAGCACAAACATTGTAATTGGTAAATAGTTGAAAAATACTTGAGAAATAGGTTTAATTTCTTAATACTGAAAGTAATAATTTGATGGAATTCCTGGTATTTTCAGTACTGAGAATTCCCCGAAGTAATCCCTAATACTAACATTATATTATTTTTTATTTATTTCTAGCTGATGCCTGCGACTCCACCCACGTTTTTTTTATTTTTAGAACAGCCTATGTCCTTTCTCAGGATTCAAGCTCTCTCCATACCAAATTTCATCTATATTTATGTATTTGTATCGTATTTATAAAGTTAATATCGACCTGCCCCGGCTTCGTACAAGTAGCAGAGCCATTTCATAAAATCCATTCTTAGTGAGCGTCTACACCGAGAAAACAGTAACTATGCCATAATTCAAGTCAATCGGACCTATAGTTTCGGAGATCTCGTGATGAGTCAGTCAGTCAGTGAGTGATATTTCGCTTATATAAATGTGTACTCTTTTATAGTACTTGAGTTCTGATTAGTAAGGGATAGTTATTTTGTACTTTTCAGTATTTTTTTTGAAGGGGGTTCAATTTTTGACTTAACTTTTTTTTGCATGAAAGAAGATGTTTCTTTTTATGCTAGTTGTAGAATAAAAATTAGAAACTTATTACTAATAAATAATAGGTACTCACAATTTTCTCCAAGAATGTTGCTTAATATCAAACCATGAAATGAATGTATATGATCTTTGGGTGTTTTTGTGTTATCACCTATAGAGCTTTCAAATGTCCATCCTAAATGTTGACCACAATGTGGACATGCACAAATACGCCATGTATATCCTGGAAACCATGAATCTGCACCTTGTCGCTAAAATATAATAGAACAATGAATACATAATTAAAGAAATAATATATTAACACCACCTAACCCTAACCCACTTATTATTATTATTATGGTTACAATTAGGAAGAATAGGACATACATGTAAATATTTTTATAAATCAATATTGTGAAAGAAAAATATAGGATGTACCAGCTAGCTGTATATTCATCATGCTGGTTGTAATATTTGGCAAAGGGTTCTCTAAATAAACTTGCATAGAGGTAATAGTCTAGCAGCCTATAAATATTAAGTTCTATTTCACTATTGGAATATATGCGAACATTGTGGATTAGAAAATAATGTACATAACATTTATTAATTTAAATACTGATTTGAGATATATATAACAAGCAATGTCAGAAATAGTTTTAGAAAACCAACTGTTTAAAACCATGCTTACAACAGGCAAATAGACTTGTGTCATTTGCAACACAAGTCATTCAAGCCAGCATTTAATAGCAATCACATTTAAACAAGCATATCCTTCATCAATTCAATCATTTGACAGATTCGATCTTGGTACCAGTTGAAATTTAAATGTTTATACTGTTCAATGTGATAAAAGGTGGAATTCAGAAAAATTTACAAGATAAACTCATACACAGACATTATTCTTCAAAACAATAAAATAAATTATGAATGCAGAAGTTACAATAATTCTAAAAATATCGAAATAGTAAAAGATTGGATTACTCATACAATCATTCAATCTTTCATTTCAATCAAAAATAATTGATTGGATCATTTGATCAAATCTTTTTTCATATCAATACTTGATGATCAAATTTTTGAAAATGATATGATTTCAATCTGATAGGATCTGACTGATAGGATCATTTGACCAAATCTCCTTTCATAGCAATACCTGAAGTATCAAATCTTTGAAAATGATATGATTGATTCATTGACACTTGTCTACAGGCGACAGTATAAAATATTAGAGTAGATGTAGAACTATACATCTGCATATGTAAAGTAATTACTTACAGGTCCTATATTTTCACATCTAGCTTTTTCTGCGGTAATAATGTCAAATCTAACACCAAATGGGTTTACTAATGTTTGCACTGTAATATTTTGTTTCCCAAATATACTCTGTTTTTCGGTTTTCTGGGATCCAGGGCTCAGTTTACTAAATAGGTAAAAGGAATCGGCTACATCAGCGCCACATTTTCGGCACAATAATAGTTCTGGAAAATCAAACCCAAATTTGAAACAAACAGCAGTAAATGTAAACATACCGTATCACTAAAGTAACCGTATTTACCTTGTCCATTTCCTCCATGTGTTGAATATTGTTCAGCTAAAGATGTTATGTTCCGAGTATAAGAGAAAAATATCAAATATAAAATATAAAACATTCCTCCAATAACAATCAATTTAATGGCAAATAGATCCTGAAATAGAGAATATTGTCAAAAGAAATATAAAATTATATTTCTGTTAGCTAACCAACATAAAATTATAAATTCTTTGAATTTCACGACATGCGCCTAAAATGTATAACAATAATATGTACAGTGTTCATTGAAAAAAAATATATTGAGTTTATTTACAATGCCCTTGTCATTTGTCAATCTGTTGTCATTGCGAATGTCAAATGTCAATCAATGTTATATCAATGTCACAACATAGACAAACTTATAGCCTCGCTGAAAGATTTTTTAGCTGAAAGCGTAACTAATAAACTACGCCGTGCCTACGCCAAATCTTCCATCTCATTCATACAAAAAAGAGATTAATTTATTTGCATGCAACTCGGACCAATTATCACAGTTCACAATGGACGGAGCATTTGCTCCGTCGTGTCCTTAAAGTGTCCTTTTCTGTTGACCAACTTTCAAGATTCCAACTATGTAATGTGCGTGATTAGAGAAGGTCACAGTACAACGATACACAGCTGAACTTATCATATTTTTATTTTTGTGAATGGTAGTAGCCAACACTAAGATTTATGAGTATTTTGCAAATAATTATTTCATGACTGATTCATAAGCTAGGCTGAAATTTGTTGGCGTTTTGTTATTATTTTTTATTTTGCATATGTTGTGTTTGTCTGTAATTAGTTGCACATTAAGTTTTTAATTGTATTTTGTGTTTATTTATACAGAGTGAATATGAAAACGGGACAGTTACTTTAATGGATGAAAGGGCATAACTTTAGTATGTAGTTACAAAAAGAATTATCGAAAAAAACGTATCCGTTTAAGAGTTATGACCGTTTTAATTTTCAAGTGTTATCCCCACCATTTCTCGTAAAATTGGGTTGATCGTGTACAGTTACAGATTTTAAATCTTACGTATTTGTTTATTAATTTTATATAATAATTTCATCCGTTACTGAAATACAGCCTGAAAACCATTTTCGAAAATAATGCGTATACCCGTTAACAATGTTTACAAATCGCTAAGCTCATGAACTGTCAGCTGTTCAATATGGCGGATTGGCGGCGTTAAATCAAAGAAAGCCACCGTAAATCACACGTCGGCAAAGTCAAATGCAGAAAGTCACAAAGATGCCGACAAAATGTAAAGGTGTGTACATACGAAGTACGAATTGATTTTTTAATGAATGATTATTTTTTAAGTTTCTATGAAAGTGGACAAAGAGAATGAATTGATGAGGTAAGAGCATTGTTTCAAGGAAGCTCGGCTTCTTAAGATGAATTTCAGTAAGATAAAATGTTATCAAAATGTACCAAAGTAGTTCGAAGGATGTAAGACACAACGACATTATCATAACAGCCAGTAAATAACGGTTAGTAATAATGGTTATTGTTTTACATTGATGAAACATCTACTAGAAAGTTGTTTTTTTAAGAAGAGCTTCGTATATCGGTACTTACCTACAATAATTTCCTATTTTCTTATTAATAAAAAGCTTATTTAATATTAATAAGTTAATAAGTTATTTTAAGCAGATAAAATAATGAAATCACTAAAAACAGTACCTAAATCGATCGAATGTTACAAAGAAATAAAAATGGTTCATGATTGTTTATCCCTAGCTATTGTGATCCGACCTTTATCTACCTATGAATAATAAGGACTTTTTTCAAAAATTATTAAATTTATTCAGTTGCATTCGGGTTACGATCTCTGTTAGACGTATTCATTGTGTACATCGTCAATTCGTTTTTAACTACTTACGAATTATTTTCTTGTCTAAATCATGCCGTTTTATCTGTATAGTAATCTGCAATACACCAATATGGTTTTGGCTTATGGTATGGTTAGTGGTGATTCTAGTGAAGCTTTGTGTTTGTATTTGGACCATTTTGGACATCGTAATGATGAGCACGTGCCTTCGAGTGGTAGAATACTGACGCGAGTGGTGCAACGGTCAAGGGATTATGGCAGCTTTACACCGCGCAATACAGATTCCGGCGGCAATGCTAACCAAGGCATCCGCGATCTCATTCTTAATCATTTTGATGAACATCCCGATGATAGTACAAGGTCGGCCGGAAGGTTGCCCCACAGCACGGTCCATAAAGTGCTTAAGGAAGACCTGCGCCATCCTTTTAACCTAATCTGATACAGAAGAGGTCATGAAGCACAAAATCATCGATGCCTTTAATAAATTACAACGAGAAACTTCAAACGTATTGCATCGTGTGCATAGTGAGATAGCGCGGCGTGCACGTGCATGCATAGAAGCGCAAGGCCGCAATTTTGAACATTTACGTTTGTCAACTTGTGAATGTGTAATTACTACGGACCTCAATACATATGGAAAAAAAAGTGATGTGAAAAAGTATCAAATTGTAGCAGTGTTATCGTGCGATATTTTGTGATTTACCCACATTGGTAATTTGCAGCCTGAATACAAGGTCAGAGTCTATCTTTTGTTTTTTTATCGATTTCTTTCATAACCATTTGTACGTCCGCAGTGAGAGGTCAGAATCATTGCGACGAGAACGTGGCGACAAAGGCACACTACCTACCTATCATTCTAATCTAATTTAAAAATACGTTTTTTCCACATACACAGGAATATCAACCTTATTGTTACATAAATAAAAGAGGTTCTGTGGATTTGTGAAATTAGGTAAAAATTAAATTTCGGTGTCTTTTACTTGTGTTAAGGGGAAGCACAAGTGAAATAAATTGTGTTTTAACCTGTATCTTTGTTATTATTGCATAATAATACTTTATTAAATCGTAATCAAGATGAATTCTCGATATACTATAGCATATTCAAAAATAAGTCCCGTTTGTATGTACACCCTGTATAAAGTGTTAATGTGTAACTGTTGACAAACCTAATAAATAAATAAATAAGCTGCAACACGAAATCAACACGAAATACACCGACAGTGCAAAGTTGCCTTGCTTGTATAGTAAGTATGGCAACCTCGCACTTTAAGTATAGTTTATCTGTTTTGCTCGTGATTACACTCAATAGAATAGAAAGGGTCAAGGGTCAATAAAATTCGTTTGACACACGTTGGTAAGATCAGCAAGTTATTATGACTCCGTCCATTATATTTCTTGGTACAAGGCACGTAATGTTAAAGGCTTTGTCACAGCGAGCGCGGCGTGGCACAGTGCGGGCGCGGCGCGATGCGGGCGTGTTTTAGTCGTGCTAGTGATATGAACTTAGCAGAATGAAACAATATTAATCCGTAAAATTAGGCTTTAATGAACTAAAAACGCGAATATAAGACTACTGGTTGGCCTGTGTTAGTCAATATTGATTTATATTTATTAAATAATAAGATCTCAGTGTTGAGTTGTGAAGTTTCTGAGTGTGTCTCCATTCATCATCTTATCGAAATGGACATCAGAAAGTTTTTTGGTAAGTTATGTACTGCTTTAATCTTGGACTTAGAGCTAGTATTTTTATTTTATTTCTCTTAGCTAATAGCTTTGGTAACGGATATACTAGCTAGAGACGTATAATAATCGTTAAGAATATCATTTTTAATTTTATCTGGCATATTTTTGATGTGGAAAGAAAGGATCGATTATGTGGAAGAGAAATGTTAAGGAAAACTATTATTTTATTAAAAACGAGTTTATGGATTCAATCTCTATGAATTTAACGTTAACTAAACAGTGGTTTCGTTTTCAGTAATTAATTATGAAAACAAAACATAAATGATATTTGTGGTTTAATTAAATACAAATTAAAACAGATCCTTGATATAAATAAAGCTAAAAAATACAACTGAGTATTTATTTTAATATTTATGAGTAATTGAACAAAACTGCTCTCCCGTAAAAATTTAATTAATTACATAAAGTTTTATCAAAGCGTTTTGTTTTGCAGGAAGTTTGAAACGAAAAAAAACTGATGGATCAAGTAGCGACAGCGATGAACAGGACAAAGTAACGACAATATCGCATGTGTCTTCATCGGTCACCACAACCACAACAGGTTATATTCAGCCACAGGAACTACCTAGACCAAGTTCCTCTAGAGATCTGGCGCTGAATCCTTGATGGATGACTGCAATGAAAATGATATCGGGCGATATGTTGGACGGGCACACATGTTATCAACCGAAATGAAGAAGGAATTGATTGAAAACTGTTGGTCCCCTTCCGCGACCTATAACTTTACGGAAGATGCAAAACATTTAAAGAGAAAATTTAATTATTCTTGGTTGGAAACATACTCTTCATGGTTGGTATATTCCAGGCGCCAAAAAGGAGCATTTTGTAAATATTGTACGTTGTTCCCACCAAATCCAAATTCATTTAGAGGCATATTGGGATCATTTACTATAAAGCCCTTTTGTAAGTTCAAAGATATTCACGAGCAGTGCAAAAAGCACATTGAAACCCACTTCCATAAGGAGGCATTGAAAGCTGCTAAATCTTTTCTCGAAGGTGTGCCGGTCGATTTGCAACTGAACAAATATTCCCAGGGAATTATTCAAGAAAATCGCAAAATTATAAAATCTATTATTTCCTGCATTACGTTTTGCGGGTCACACGACTTAGCACTGAGAGGTAAACATTATGGTGAAGGTATTCTCGAGGATTTATACAGGCTGCGAATTGATGCGGGAGATTTGATTTTAAAGAAACACATTGAGCAAGGGAAAAAGAATGCAAGCTACCGTTCAGTGGATATTCAAAATGAAATTATTGGTATTTGTGGAAGCGTTATTAAGGTTGATATTATGAAAAAAGTGAAAGAAGCAGCAGCATATAGTGTGCTAGCAGACGAAACAGCTGATATTTCTGGCACTGAACAACTGTCGATTGGGATGCGATATTTTGATGAAGAAACACAGGAAGTCTAAGAAATGTTTGTCGGATTCATTGAGCTAAAAGATTTGGATGCGAAATCGATTGCACATAGCATGAGTTTTTGACAAAAGAAGATCTGAATATAAATAAATGCGTTGGTTTTGGTTTTGATGGTTGTTCAACGATGTCAGCAAAAGACGGAGGGGTACAAGCGATCTTACGCAAAAAGTACACCAAAGCCCTCTACTTTCATTGCTCGTTCCACAAACTGAATCTAGTTATCAATGATCTAAATTCACTTCCTGAAATTAGAAATGCCATGGGAACCACCAAAGATACTATAAACTTTTTTCGGGAATCAGTTTTGAGGAGGATGTTGATACCTAATATTTCCAGACTTTGCGAGACAAGATGGAGTGAGAAACACAAAACCATCAGAGTTTTTAAAGAAAATCTTCTTGTAATTCTGGAAGCCTTACAAACATTATCTCAGGAAGGAAATAGTGCAACTCGGAAAAGTGCCTTCCAACTGCATGCGGCTACACGGAAAAAGTGACAGACGAAATTATAAAGGAAGCTACTGCTGTTGGGGAGAAAGTCGGACTGGAGGAGGACATTACATCAATGCCGCGTATTACGGGGAAACAACGTCATAGAAGCAATCATCCAGCAGAAAGCCCTTCAGAATACTGGAAGAGGTCTTTAGTAATACCATACTTGGATTCAATTATCACCTCCCTTGAAGTACGTTTTGCGGAAGAAAACACGCCATCATTCGCATTATCTAACACCCGGCGCAGATGCAAAAGATGACAACTGAAAATCTGAAACAAACTTGTGAATCTATTGCCCAGTTTTATGATTTACCGAACATAAAGAATGAAATCGAACTTTGGCAGCAATTGTGGCACGATAGGCTTAATCTAACAAATCTAACAGTTGTTGATGTCCTAAAAGAAACAAATTCCTTCTTTCCCGAAACGGAAAAAGCATTGAAAATTTTGATCGCTTTACCATGCACGACCTGTACAGTAGAGCGATCCTTTAGCAGCCTCAGAAGACTAAAAACATGGCTAAGAAGCACCATGGCAGAAGATCGCCTTAATGGTCTGGCCATGATGAGTGTACACAGAGCTATAATAAATAAAAACCTAAATAATTTTAATGATAAAGTGGTTGAGAGTTTTGCAATAAATCCCCGCAGGTTATGTTTTAATTAAATATTATTTTTGTTAAAATAAATAATTATTACTGTGTTTAAAAGTTTGATTTAGTTATTGTGCTGTCGAGGGCTTGTGAAGTTTTATACATTGATATTAGAACCGTTCTTATTACAATCGTCATCGAGGCAAAGACTTCCAAAGTGTAACGCTTCATGCTCTCGGCGTTCATATTTTTTATCCTCCATAATATTGCCCCATTGCTCCCCCCTTAGTCATAAGCTGGCGAAGCCCTTGTCACTTTTTTTCAATGTGTGCCAGAAGTAACTAGCGCAGAATGTCAGATATGCTAAGGATTACCATTGCAAGTAATCGTAGGTATTATTTGTCATTATTCGCCTCGAGATATCCATATTTGTTTTCACCATTTTTATATGTGAACACACAATTTATGCATATAAAGTCCATCTTCGATTACCTGAAGCTAGAAAGTTGCATTATTTTATAAATAAATTAAAAATAATTTTGTAATTATGAGGTATGGATTCCAGCACTGGCTTTTTTCTAAACAACACTGGTCCAGGTGCAGCCCAGCATAGCGACTAGAGATTAATTTGGCGATAGCATGTTCATTTTTAATAGGTATGTTAAATTTCATGGTCAAACAACAACAGGGTTTTACGGGTATCTCTTTTACATAATAAATGGGATTCAAAATGTTTTGAGCACAAAACACTGCCAGAATTGGTCTGCCAGTTTGTTCTATGTAGCCTTTCTTATGTATTTCTTTTATGTAGTTCTTTAACCAAAAAATTTGAAGATTTTCATCCTTTACAAACCCGAAATTAACAAGGTATACATCAAAATCAAAAGATAGTTGCAAAAAATAGATAGTTGCTTAACCTTAGGCGCCTGTCCGTTAATATTTAATTTTATTACGAGACTCGGTTTTCTCTGAATTCGGCCCTCCTTAAGGTACAAGTACTAATAATGTCAAAATTGGTTAGGTACTTGATACAAAACAATAAAAAACCTATGAAGAAAACCTTATACAATATAACGAATCTTTAATTTTAATAGTTTGCAACATATTTAAGTGTCGGAGCCAGGAAATACAAAAATATCAGCTAACTGAATGCAGTAATCAAACAATTTACAACATCAGATTTACTTACCGATGGAACGTGATTTTCCGGGCTTTTCTGTATGAGGCGTTGCAACTATTGGGGGTACAACACTTTTATATCATTTTTTGCACTTTAAATAACCAAAATAATGTTTATACAACAAGAAATATTTAATCATCGAACATGTGACGTACTACACAAGTAAACAGACGCCATACTCCGCTTATTTTGACTTAAGCGGAAGATGGTGGCTGCCACGGTTTCGGAATTGTCTATGTGTGCCATTGTGTTGCAACAAATGAAAGAAAAGGATAAAGATATACAATTTTAAATTACAATGAAAGTGACAGTGTTATTACTTACACGGTATCTATGTGTGAGTGAATTATGTTTGATCTGCTTCCATTTATAAATCTGTGGTTGCTAGCTAATATTTATTTCCGTGTAGGGAGTAGGTTTCTTTATAACGACGTAGTCGAAAGTTAATAAATTGCTTAATAATAATATTATGACGGTGTCACGGTATTTAGTGATGGAACGTATCATATATGTGTAAATAGATTTACATACTAGGTATGTTTTTCCAATCATAAAATCTCGGACTAAGTAACAATGGACGGAGCATTTGCTTTAAAAGCGTATCCTCTAAATTTTTTTTTGTTACAGACTAGATATTTACTAATGCGCGTGAGTAGGAATAGTATGAAGTGTTTGATTCAAGTAGAAATTTCACGTGATGGTTTCAATAAAATAGACGAATAGGTAATGGACTGTTTGCTTAACCTACTTGGGTACGGCAGATATACCTACTGCGCATACAAGAAAGGTGCAAAAAATTATGTACCAAAAAAGTATTTGATTCGTAAGCCAACAGGTACCTTTCAATAGTTAAGTTAGTTCAGAATAAGGTGGCTATTTTTGGAGGGGTTAACATTGAACCAAAATACCCTAAATTTGTATTTAAAAAAAATAAGAGAGGTGTTTGATTCACGCTATTTGCAAAAAGTCCGACACTTTTTTCGAGGTTTAATATTGGAAAACTTCAAAATAAATGTTGCACAAGCTGAAGAGCGATACGCTACGGGTAGTAGTACATACGAGTGAAAGTGACGATCACCGGTGTATGGTAGTCACAATTGCATTCTACGCTCTCTCTCTTTGGCTATTGATCACGTGATCTTGTACAGCTGTACCAACTCCACAACTAGGAGTGCGTTATTTTGCTTTTGTTCGCTTTGCTTTTGTGACTACATTTTTTTGTATTTTGTTTTGTTTATGTGTAATTTTGGATAATCAAAAATAATCGAATACTCTATTCGATTATTTTTAACGTATAGTACTTTTGATTTGTAAAAGATGTACAGACAAAGTGTGAAATATGGGAAAATGTGTTCTTAGCCCATATTAGATCGAACAGCTAATATGGGCTAAGCATGTAAAAACTATTATATTGCTTGATCCTTTTATTTGATCTATGATTATTATTTTACCATAACCTTTAAGATCATAGAATGAAAACAAACAGGGCTAAAGCCTGTTCAAACTAGTTATCGTCAAGACATTTACAATAGCAGGAAGATGTTATTCATTTTTAATATAAATTAAGGACGCATAACCGCAGAATAACGTATTATTCTGCGGTATTATAAATCAAAAATATTCAAGCGATGACATTTGAACCACTGCCAGTTCTTTTTTTAAGTGTTTGTGAGTACGTAATCAGTTCGTTTGTAATTATTTAATACCACTTGTACGATTAATGTATACTTAAACTCCTAGTGCGACATTATTCGTTGTAAAAAATGTAAATGTCAATGTTCCACTTTAATCCTCAGCCCAATAATAGTTTAGTGACCACAGACAATGCCCCCTGTTGTTGAGGTAATTGAGGAATTTTCTAAAGAACATTATTAGCATTGCTCAGAAATCAACAAGATAATCAGCAATTTAAAGTGCTATAAAATTTTAATGTGTTTTTTTTTCACGCTATGCAATAAAAGCTTCTCATCCTAACGCGTAGTCATGGGAATCTCTTGATATCTAGTAAATAAATTTATTAAATTCTTTTAAAATCAAGATTAATCTTGTTTTCGAAAATAGTGGTATACATAGATAATACCTATGGCAATCCTAATTTAGGTATTAATATATACAACCAAGTCTATATCCTGATATGGTTACTCATTGGTAAAATTGAAATGGATTGATTCTTTGAATTGTGTTTGCTTTATTTCAAAATGTAGCACTTATGTATATGTTTTTTGAAAACATAGTAAGTTGAGAAACCGACCATGGCTGAAGAGATATTGTAATCCTTCATGTATATCTTTAGAAATACCTTAGGTATAGGTATACAACATAATCATTAACTAATAAATAATTAACTAGTAAGCTTTAGTAACTACTAAAGCTCACTGTTTGTAAAATAAACCGTTTGTTAGCTAATTGTTTGCTGCTGTGATAGCGTTAATGACAGCAAGGATACGTCTTCCAAGATGACGGCTTCTAACAATGGGTCTACGAACATCCATCTCATTGCCGCCGTCGTAGGCGCAGGCTCTTTTGTCCTGCAAACTCGCACTTGCCCTACGCGGCGGAAGTTGGCTTTTTTAATGTAATTATTATTATTATTTATTTTTTAATGTTTATTAGCTTTATTAGATTTAATTTAGACGGAGGACACATATTTCAGGTCTACTAGATTTTCTATAAATGGTTTCATTAAAACAGTTTTAGTGCTTGGCATAGCTCTTATTGAAAAGTAGTTAAATCAATTATTATTATTATTATTATTTCTTTTTTAATGTTTATTAGATTTATTAGATTTGATTTAGACGGAGGACACAATATTTTCGGTCTGCTAGATTTTCTATAAATGGTTTCATTAAAACAGTTTTAGTGCTTGGCATAGCTCTTTTGAAAAGTAGTTAAATCAAGTTAGATATTTCTACTTAAAATGTTATAATGTTTAGCTACGTCTGAATGTGCAACCTTAATTTCAGTATCATTAATGAATGCTGTAGTAACCGGGTGTTCTTTTGTAAGACCCACAGACATAACTTGATGTAGCAAAATCTTTTTGAAAAGACAAAAGCATTAACACTTATTGCAGATGGATTCTCTCCCAAACTTAATAAAGTACGTATGGGATTCTAAGTTCATGAATTCAGTTTATTGTATACGTGTTTGTTTCTGACCTCCCCACCAGGGATAAAGCGCGAGAATATATATGTATGTACGTATGCAATTATCTCCCGATATATAAGCAAAATAATTTGCTTTCGTGTCTGCATATGGCGTAATGTTCAGAAATTTTGGATCGTTAATGCGATCCTCGGTGCAGCTATACCACCATCTAAGGTTCATGGCTTGTAATAAATTGAATCACGGTTCTACTTTACAAGTTACAAAAACAGAAATGGTACCGTAACTAGAAAATATTTTTTCTAAATATACTGCTTGCTACTAACTTATAGTTACTGTACACTTTATGTGTATGATATCTGTCTGTTAGCTATGCAAATCTAATGTATAAAAGGCGTCGAAGTTAGAGACAGTCCCTGAATATCCAATCTAATTGAGTCTTATTCGAATTGTCCCGTAGTTACTTATGTTGTTGTGCGTAATTGTACAAAATAACGAGGTAAGAGGCAGTCCCAAATGTACTGCCCGCCAACTTGTAGTTACACGTACATTAGTACCCAATATGTCTATATGACTCCGCAGGCAACGCGACCTCCTTCACGAGTTTACGCGAGACCTCCAAATATACATAATGCTAGTGCAGGAAATTTTTTTGAAACCTAAAAATCGCAACCCCGGCCTCTCCGGCACGCTTATTACGTAACTTGCAGACAGCATGCGACAACCAATATCGCGCGATATCTGCTGTCAAAACGAGAATTTGTGTAATGTAATTTGAATAGTGGCGCTAAAATAACCGCGAAAAGTGCAACTCATAGTCATAGAATAATAGATACGCAATCGTCATACATGAACCAATTTTTTATTACATGTCACCAGTCGCGTAGTGATCGTGTGATTGTCGCTGTCTGCAAATTTTTAGGTAATAACCCCGCGGACTTAACATCGTGCGCAACGATAGGGTGCCCGCCCCAAAAAGCGGCACTCTCATCTACCACAGAAGGTCACTGCACTGCGTTCCGATCGATAAGCCCGCCCTCACTAATATAGAGGTGACGGTGTGCTGGGTGGCCCTCACGGGGCACGCGCCTATCATACTTCCGTCTGTATATCTCCCTCCCGGCAAAGCGCTAATTAGAAGAGATTTAGAGGCCCTCCTACACTTAGACGATTCTGTCATACTCGCCGGCGACCTCAACGCTAAACTTCGTCGCTGGAATTCGTACTCCACCTCGCGAAATGGCAGAGCTTTAGACCAACTGACCGATGACCTTAACTTTGACGTTATCGCTCCCATGACGCCCACCCACTATCCCAGAGTAACTATGCACAGACCGGACGTACTCGACATAGCACTTCTAAAGAACGTAGCTCTAATGCTGCATTCAATAGAGGCGTTACACGAGTTACGAGTAGACTCTGACCAGAGACCGGTATTACTCAAACTAGGACCTATGACAGACACGCTTACAAAAGCCGTGACGGATTGGCAGAGTTTAGACGAAACGCTAAACTCTGAGAATTCGCCAACATGCCAACATGCCAACTTACGTACTACGACCGCACCACCCCCACCGGCCGAGGCGAGGACGTCCCCCGGACGTCTCACGTTTAGAAGCACGATCACAAAGCTCTACATGCACACACGGGGGCCTTAATCCGCATTGTAAACTGCCATGCGGATCACTAGGCACACTAATCGGCCCTCAGCCGCCTTGCCGGCCGGGTCCGCTAGAGGCCCGGCCTTCTCCGGAATAGGAAGCCCGATAAGATGCACACAGGTGCGGAAAGCTCCCCTGGCGACGCCTTGAGCCCGAGGTCCACCCTCCAAACGAGGTATACCTCGGCTGGATGAACCCTCAGGCGGTCGACCATCTGGCAGGACGCCTTTAGCGCTCACCCCAACGCGACCTGTGACGCTGTAAAATCCACTAGGGCTAACGGCAAAGAGGGGTTTTGTTTAGTCGATTCAAGTCCGACACTATCCAGTCGGCGTAGAGACCGGCTGGGTGTCCGTGAGGATTTCATTTTGCCTCACAGACAAAAAAAAATGTGCGCCACTGCCGTTGCAGTCCACCCACCACTACAACAACAACAAGAACACCTGCAGAAACTCAAGAAGTTCATCATATAGAACCACATAGAAGTTTCATTCCATCAACACCCCGCTCATGTCATCGAGGTGCAGTTAATGGACTGGCGTATAAACGGTTCAGTTTGGGTGTGCATAGTGGCCCCGAGGCCAGGCCAGGCCAGGCCCCGAGGCTTAGTTTTACGAAAACCATTGCTGGTCACACTAGTCCGTCGTCGACCACGTCGGTCTGTCGTCAGTCACATCAGTGCATCGTCTATTATGCCGGTTCGTCATCCGTCACGTCGGTCCGTCGGGTGTCACGTCGATCTGTCGTCTGTCGTGCAGGTAAGTCATCCGCCACGTCAGTCTGTCGTACGTCACATCGGTCCATCGTCCCTCACGTCAGTCATTTGTCTATATATAGACAAAGGAAACAAAATTATAATTTTCTCTATGCCTTTGTCCGTGGCGACAGTCCGTCGCTCATCATGACGGTCCGCTGTCCGCCACGTCGGTCCCTCATCAGTCAGCATTATTTGTAATATTAGTATGGATTACGGCATTTAGTAATGCGTTGGCGTACCTACCCGATTTCACTTGTCGCAGACATAGTCAAAATGTACCGACAAGTGAACGTGGCGGAGGAAGATACAGATTTTCACCGCATTTTGTGGCGTGAAAATCCAAGTACTGATTTAATAACCTCGAAATACACACATCTATACTTTGTTGTTTCTTTCGACCGATTTTGCTCACACAAGCTACATAATTAAGAAAAATAATGCAGTAAGTACGTTCAGTATACGCTTACGCGGTGTTTATTGTTCATGCTTCGTAATATTATACCTGTTAAGGTAGGTACCCAGAGCCAGGAAATGATAAAACTCAAATTCCGGAGAGCATAGACATTTTATTCTCTCTCGTGGTCCTTCTCACGGCCCTTTTGTGGGGCTGTAGAGAAACTTGTACGAGGCCTAATTGCCGACATTTTATTGAAACATCCATCTATTGGCTTTTTGTAGAAACTAATTTTACTTACAAAAGTTTTAACTGTTAACATTGAACATTCCGCCCACTATGGACTTCCTTCATTAATCCTTCAGAACACAACTAAATAATGTACAAAACACAACTAAATATTATCAACTCAAACGGACACCTGAGTTTAAAACTAAGATATGAGTAAAAGTAGTGGGCAAAGGTTAGCCAAAGCAACTAATATTACAAAATAAACTTAGACATATTAACTTGACGTTAATTATAAAAATGGACTGTATTATTAAAAATATTTACTTAAGTCTAAATTATAGTTAGATTAACAACATAAAAAAAAAGAAATACAATCATAGCTACTTAGGTAAAACACATAGTTTTGCAGTTGGACGTTTTATCTGGGATCCTTTGCACTTTTTACTGTTAATATTGAACAATACCTAACTAATGACATCGATAGCTGTTGTCGTTGCGTCTAAAAGAGCCGAGCACCTCACGCTCACGCGTTATCGGTTTGGCAATGTTGCACAACTTGTCTCGTCAAGTTGTGTGTTGTCAACTTGACTTGTCGCGAAATAACGGTATATCGCTATTAATATCGCACGCTTATTACGTCATAGAATAATGATACGCAATCATCATACATGATACCAATTTTTTATTAATTAGTCACCGGTCGCGTGGCTGTCGCTATCTGCAAATTTTCAGGTAATAACCCCGCCATTTTACTTACCAGGATTTTTAACGGTAACTATTTAACTTTGAACCGATACTTCTTCGAAATTTTACCCATAACAATATAGTATCGGTTACGACCTTTAGTGTGCCTGACCTTGAAAAAACCGGCACGCGCTAAAGGATAGAAAATGCTATAGCTTTGTCACTGTCTTCTACAATGCATATGGTTAAGTTAATCTCTTTCTTGTGTAAATGAGTTGCAATATAATTATGTCGTAGTTAGTCTATATATTTCTCTATCTACGGTTTACTGTATTTTACACAGATCTACAATTATATAGATGTTTCAGTTTAGTAAATTAGAGATGTGTAAATGAAGTGAAATTAATTACGCCGTACTTAGTCTATAGATTTCTCTGTCTACGGTTTACTGTGTTTTGCATAGATCTGCAACTATACAGGTTGGACTTTTTGGCGGGAACGGGAGAAGTGAGGTTGTCATTTTATTTAGATTTTCTATTTTTTACATTTTTAGGAGTTTTAAAGTACAACAGTGATAGTATATTGTGTTTTAAAGTTCTGTGTAAGTGACAAGAATGGAGGTGATCTAAATAAACATGTGTAGCTGAACTATTCACGCTCTTCCAAGAAGTCCTTTATAACTTCAGTAACGCCTACTATCACTTTACTGGAGGAGTTTTACGCTAAGAAAAAACTGATTTACTTGTGATTCTACACTATGGATTCTACTTATTAATACATGACATTGGCAAATACGCTAAACTGTGCGCCATGCCATAAAGGAAGAAGAAGAAAGAAAAAGGGCGGGAAACTTCGTTTCCCTCTTTGACTCTTAATTGATCAATGGCTAAATGCAATCTGCGAAGCCAAAACAAAGAGAAAAAAAAAACTATATAGCTGACTTTTTGGCGGGAACGAGAGGGTAGGTTGTCATTTTATTTAGATTTTCTATTTTTTACATTTTTAGGAGTTTTAAAGTACAACAGTGATAGTATATTGTGTTTTAGTTTCGTGTAAGTGACAAGAATGGAGATCTAAATAAAAATGTGTACCTGAAGTTCTCGCGCTCTTCCAGGAAGTCCTTTAAAACTTCAGTAAAGCCTACTATCACTTTACTGGAGGTGTTTTACGATAAGAAATCTAATTTGCTTGCGATTCTACTTACAATACGTGACATTGGCAAATGCGCTAAGTGCGCCATGCCATAAACAAAGAAAAAAAACTATGGAGTTTCGGTTTAGGGATGAGCGATATTGCTAAAATATCGATATTAAGACAATATAGCGATATATTATCGACCACAAAATATCAATGTTTTAAAATATCGATATTTTATAATGTTGACGGTTTTCAACACTTTATTTTAAGTACATACTTATAGGAGACCATGATCATCTCTAACTTCGGTAAATGTTAATTAAACAATACAAAAAATAATAGACATTGCATTTTTTTAATAAAATGTCGATATATATCGCTCATCCCTATAGTAAATATTATTTACTATAATACTAATCAACTTTATACTCTTTGTTGTATGTTGTCGTTTTGTCGTGTTTTAAAACAGAACTGTTTTATCTGCTGTTTATATTTTAATCAGTTTAATTCAGAGAATCTAATTTAGTACATATTATACATAATCTTGTTTCAATTTCTTAGAGTATTGTGATTGTATTTATCGCATCAATATAGCAACAATCATGTCGTTTTTTAAAAATGTTACTTCTGGTTTTACCATTCGCAGTCGGGATTCGATTCTTAAAGAATCATTGATAAACAATTTATCTGAATGCGTAAAAGACATTCAGTACAGCAATCAATTTGAAGAAAATTTTCACAGTGTTCTGGGCTCAACAGATTCTACAAATACTCTGTGCACGGCCTTGGAAGCTGTGTTTTTACATGGTCTAAAAGACACATTTTTAAGAAAAGCTAAGAATGTTCTTTCTGGAGATCCTGATCATCGACCACAACCAAATTTTTGGCCGCTCATCTTGGTATTGTCACACAGACAAAACATTGATCAAATTTCATCATTGCCACAAATAAACACAGAAATAGGACAATGCAGAGCTTGGTTACGCATAGCACTCAATGAATGCTTGCTGTCTTCCTACATGTCAACCTTATTAAGAAACATTGCGGCTGTGAAGCCATTCTATAGCCGTACTGCTTTTGTTTGTGATTCAGAAATATTAGAAGTAACTCAAAAGCTTATTGAAGGTTTAGAAACATGTGTACAATTCAATTTACCTATAAATTCAAGTCTCCTAAACCAGTGGCCCGAGCAGGTGTTGATGTTAGCTGGGATCTGGGTACCTACAATGAGAGCTGCCCCAATAAGTGCTGGATTGGACATAGCTAGTACAATTACGGACGAGGAAATAAAACCAAAACTAGCATCAACACCGACACACACTTCTAACATCACAGGCTTAGGACGAATGTTAGCCCTTAACGAAGATGAAGCTCTGAATTTTATTTTATCTAATAACTCAAATGATATTATTAGCAAATCAAAAGAGTTTGAAGAAATAAAACAAGAAGAAAAGATGGATATCATGAAAGAAGAAATCACTGCAATTGTAAAATCCAAATCAAACTCTTTGGAAATAGATAAGCCATCTACAAGTCAAGAGCAAAAGGATATTACTTCTTTTTCACTTTCATCTATAGATTCAGGAGATTTTGTGGCTCCTGCTGATGTAGTTGTTACTGGTAACTCATTATGTGGAAAGGGTTGGTCTGTGGACAACAATGATGACATGAATGCATCAATAAATTCTAATTCTTCTCATGGCAGTAGTTTGATAAAAACACCAGAGCTGAAGAGTCTGTGTTCCCTTATTGATCATGCAAGTAATGTTGGAGACACATACTCAAACACACCAAATTTGCGTGATATTATGAAAGACATCCACAAAGAATTAAAACTGAATACAGAGGATAATGATATCAGTGATGTGATAGTAGAAAGTGAAACACCAGAAGACCCCTTGCTTCTAGGTTTAGGCTTTGAGATTGTTCCCAATTCCTTGACAGGATCTTTCACTACTCCAGAACTACAAAAAATGATTCAACAACTGGGATCTTTGTCCAGAGAACATGGTCTTGATTATCAAAATTATCAGTGTAAAGGATGTCAGGACTTATTAGGCAGTACTATTTCAAAAGCAAAAGTTTGTGCTTATACTGGAGAGTATTTTTGCTCTAATTGTATGGATTCAAATGTTTTTATCATTCCTGCTAGAGTAATACATAACTGGGACTTTAAGAGGTATCCAGTTTCAAAAAAATCGGCTTTGTTTTTATTGGAATTTCAACATCATCCATGGATAGACATGAAAAAGCTTAATCCAAAGATATATTGTGGTGTTTCAGACATGGCACAATTACAAGAGTTGAGAATACAGTTAAATTTTTTAAGGGCATACATATTTACTTGCAGAGAACATGTTATAGAGGAACTGCAGAAACGTGTTTGGCCAAGGGAATATTTGTATGAACATGTACATTTATACACAATATCAGATCTGGCTCAAATTCCTAATGGTTCTTTATCATTACAGTTGGAAAAAGTGGTCAATTTTGCAAGATCCCATGTCTTAGATTGTTGGCTTTGTAGTCAGAAAGGTTTTATATGTGAAGTTTGTCGGGATCCAAAAATATTATATCCATTTGAAACAGCCACAACATATCGTTGTGATGAATGTTCTAGTGTCTTTCATGCTAAATGTCTAAATGCAAATATTCCTTGTCCTAAATGTAAAAGGAAGCAGAATCGCACAAGTAATTCTTCCTTGGTTGATGTTGCTAATGCCCATTTTACTAAATAAGTGCTGAAATACAAAAAAACATTTTTTTCAAATAACTAATCAGACTATAAATAATTGGAGAAATCTTGATACCTTGGTATGATCCAAGATTGATTGATTGAATCAATCAAGGAAGAATCAATTTCAATGTTATGCCATACTTTTAAGAAAGAATTATCTTATCTCCATTTATAATACTATAAATGTATATATACACACATATACTACAAAGTCAAAATTGTTTACTCTTACCAAGTAAGGTAATGATTTTTAGTGTGTCATAACTTTGTACCTAATTATTGCTTTATGCTTTTATCTTTATAGGTCTCTGATGTGTGATACATAAAAAATTATATATAATTTTTTAGACAGCTGTATAGTACCTTATTAGTTAATATTTCTCTAGTTAATTATCAATGTTAGTTTACTTTTTTAAAGTAATTAAGAAATAAGAATACATATCTAAAAATATATTTTATAGTTCCTTCATGACGCCCGTGAATTCATGAACGTCCACTTTTTTACAACTATGTAAAATGCTAGTTCATCACAATATTCAGATTATGTGCATTTGAATTTATAAATTATGAAGTCGCAATATGCATATGGTATGATTTGTGTAGGTATACAAATGTAAACATCTTATGAAATTATAATTTACGTATATTTAATATAAAATTATAGAAGTACTATGGACAGTTTTCTTAAAATAAATGACTTCTAATTCAGACTAGATGGCTCATATTATTTTTGTTAATTAATCCCTAGCAAACAATTTAGTATTTAGGCTGCAAGTAGATAAAGACAGATACAAACATTATATTTTCTATGACTGTTGATTTACCATTGTGTTCCCATTTTTTCTCAAAAAATTTTAAATTTAAGAGATCAGTGTTGAATACTTTGGACTACTTTTTGAGCGAACTAACGTCAAAGGCTTTGATAATGTAATTTGTAATTTAGCAAACTTACATACTAAAACAAAAATATTGGTACATTAATGTAATATGTTGATTACCATTTATATATAACAATTTTATTGTAGTCCTAGACGATCTAGCTTCTAAAGCATTTGAATACTGCAGATTGGGTGATCATAATAATAATTAATATTATTGACAAAAACACATTGCATTATCAGTTGAACTAATAAATACAATATGTAAATGCATTCGATTAATAACATTTGAGGTCATTAGTACATTATACATTTAATATAATAGTAGGTACTGTATATTAATTTGTGGAATTGAATCTTCGATCGTAATAAATAAAGAACTAGATTCACAATCTATACTACTCTAGCGTCTGTCTGTAATTACAATTTTACTGCCAAATTTTGTGATAGATAGACATTTTATGACTCACTGACTTTGATTCTACCATTTTTAAATTTTTTGTTTGTCTGTATGTGCTTTTATAACTGAAGAATGGCTTGACCGATCTTGATGAAAATCGGTACGTAGTAAGAACATGTGATTGTGCTCATGACAGGATACTTATGTTTTAGAAAATCTACCCCTAAAGGGGTGAAAAGGGGGATGACACTTTGTATGAGAAATGGTAAACCGCTGAACCGATTATGTTGAAATTTGGCATGAAGATAGTTTAACATTAGAGAACGGACATAAGCTACCGTTTTTTCCAAAATCTTCTTCTAAAAGAGGGATGAAACTTTGTATGAAATGCTAAATCTTGGTCATGATAGGTTATAAGGTAATAAGACTTTTTTTTTATCAAAAATAAATAGGCTAGTTTTTTATCCATGTTCTGTGAAAAGGGGGACGGGAGGGAGGGTGACGAAACTTTGTACGGAAATGGTAAATCGCTGAACTGATTATGATATAAGCTGCTTTTTTATCAAAAAGCTTAAAAACCCCTTATGGGCTAAAAAGGGGGATAAAACTTTGAATGGGAAATGCTGAACCGCCGAACCAATTATGATACAGAGATAGTATGTGCCCGGAGACAGACGTAGGGTAGACGTAGACTTTTTGAAAAACAATCTTACTTAATACTTAATTTTAATCTTACATGTATAACCTATTCCGGGAAAGCCACGAATAATTTTCCGTGCAGACGAAGTCGCGGGTACAGCTAGTCTTCTATAAACTTTAAACAAATTATTGTCCGAATTGACAATTGACATACATTATCAATATCGTATAGTACTATCGGTAATATTTTATTAATCTAAAGTAGACCATACTGTAAAACATAAGGTTGTAAAAGCTCGTAAAAGACTTGCTTGCCATAGAAAAGTTTGTTAAAAATAAAATATTTAAAATTCAATCTTATGCTTCGTGCTTAAAGTATAATTCACGTAATACATTTAAATCGCTTTTTGCGTCATTTTGATTTGTTACGTGAACATGTCAAAGATAAAAAATATTTAAATTACAATGCTAGACAAATAATAAATTGTTGTACGTCGTATTGTACCGAATACGTTTTCAGAAGAAAATGAGGAATATAGAAAACTTGGGAGCATTATTATGCAATTATTGATATTTTTTTATTTTCAAATGAGAAATTCTAAGCGAGTTGTTACTAAATATATTATCATGATTGTCTAAAAATCTTAACTTTTATGAATAACAATTTAAGAATTTAAAATCATAATTAAAAAAGGTTTTGGTTTTAGTTAATTAATTATCTAATGTAATAGAAAGATACAAACAAACGAGGTACTACTGTTTCGTGTACGTTTAGTATTTATAATAATCCTTGACTGAACAGTTAAACAAATAAATATATAAATAAAATGAAGACACACAAACAAATAAAAAATAAAGTTGAATCTTATTGGACGCTATTCACATTTCATTAATTGGTCGCCACTTGGGGTTAAGTACTTGTTTTCTTTCGTTGTTCTCGTTTGACAAGTAATTCACGAGTATTTTTAAAACCGTTTGATAAACTTTAAAATTGATACCAATTATTCTTCTCTGATCATTTCAGTAAGGCGAGCCGGACTTTTGAGTTTGTATGAAGTACAAGTTGCGGTCAGTAGACAAAAGCTATATTGTTTTTTATTATGAGAATACTAGGGTCAATTTACAGTAATCATAAATTCATAATTAAGTACAGTGAATCCTTTTTTATAATCTTTAATTTTCAGTACCGGAAATATATTTAAAAAATTGTACATATAATATTAAAAATTCGACTATTAATCAGAACAGAAATAAAAGTATTAATCCAAGTAAATTAGAAGTGAATGCGGTAGTATGGTTTTTAACTTCTTATTAATGATTTTAAACTTAATGGTGTTAAGGTCATGTCATTTGGAAAATATAATCACAAATTTAATAAAAAAGAGCTATGTAACGTATTATTATTATGAAATAATGAACATCTTAATAAAATAATATTAATTATTTGCCAAAAATAAGAATCTCCCGCTTCTTTTAGCATTCTAGATGTGTTGCTTTTACAATCTTTAAAGGAGCAATGTGCACTCAAATATTCATTTGAGTGCACTTTGGATCGGACGTTTTTGGAGTGTTGATTGTGTATCTAGTTTTTTTTATTTGTGATCGAAGAATTGAATTCTACTTTTAAAGCAATTCTTTCTTTTCTAGTTCATTGATGCATACATGTTTACATTATGCTTATTTATTATCTTGTTATGGCAATGTGATAACTTTTATAAGGTTGTTTTTAAGCAAAGGATAGACAATTATACTATTACGAATTAAATATAATTATACTTAGATACCGTTTAAATCTTAATTGATATGAGGTAAATTATTTTGAGAAATTAATATTACATAAAATGGTTTACCCTAAGCATTGTATATAGACATTATGATTGCTTAATAAATTCATCTTGTTTTTAAGTCTAATATATCTTTAACTTTCAGCATTCTCTTTTCTATTTCGAACTTTCTGCATTTTGGAATTAAGTATATCGTGCCTTGTTGACTGGTTATCAAAATTTGCTATATAATGTTGTTCGTTAACAGAAAAATCTTCAAAGCATTGATCTAACAATTTATCAGGTTCATCTTGTTTCGATTTTTTCTTCTTTGATTGGTAACTAAGCGAGTCTTTATCAAAGTCTAATGCTACAATTCCGAGATCGCCACTGTAACGATTTTTTGCTATTTGCAAGTATTTTTTGCCGCGAACAGCTGTTAGGCGTTTGTCCTGTAACACACAAGTAATAATTTGAACAATTTTAAATAAAAAAGTGAAACAAATCTGTAATAAAATAAAAAATAATATACATAAGTACCTGAATTATGAGAACATTATCAGCTTCTTGAGATGCTTTAGCGCTGCCGAATATTGAACTTGTTGAAAGATCTTCTGAATCACGCTCCTATAAAATAAAAGCGAATAAAAATAAGGAACATTAGTTTTTGTTCTAAATCTGTATCACAAGTAGTAATAATTTAAAAGTATACTAATTGATTACAAATTCACCTAATAATTAATTATTGTCTTTTTAAAATATTGTAATGGGCGTATGTTTGATCTCGATGCTGCCTGATAAAATGCAATGTAGAGACAGAATTTTAATCACGTTTGGTCTAAAGGTGTTTAATCAGTCTTATCTTGAAGAGATTCGTTGAGCATTTATTTAAGCTTAATCTTACGTTCTAGTTACATATATACCTAGAATGCTGTTTAATGGACAACATAATTCTGGCGATAACGGTATCACCACTAACCTATAATTGGCGTAATATTATTTTATAAGCCTATATGCATTGCAACGATGTTAGGTATTTAAACACGCTGTATGCATAAATATTTTGATTGAGAACGAACACTCGCTTATTTGCAGTTGTTCAAAGTAACAAGTAGTTATCCGTCGCGACGGTAGGTTCAAGGTTCAGTAGGAGTACCTTTCTTAGCTCTGTAGTCCGGGCAAAAGAATAAGGTTACAGTGTTCCCCGCCTGTCGTAACAGGCGACAAAAGGGGCTTTTGTGGTCGAGGGCGATCGGAGTTGAGGTTCCATGCGACCCCCAGGAGAACGACAGCGCGTATGGTCCGCGCTGTCGTGGCATTGCGAGTATGCCGGGGGATTGGTGCTTCGGTACAGCGCAAGAGGGGCTCCGGTGTGTTCCATGGTAGAACACGGCGCCCTTTGACAACGCGTCGAGGAGGAGTTTTGGTCCCCATATAACCGAGCCTCTCCAAGGGGGCTGGGTATCTGTGTGCGGATTCCTCTTGCATAACAAAAAAAGGGGTACCTTTCTGGGATGCATGACGAGCGTGACGTGACAGTGGCGCGCGGTGGCGAAGGTGCGGAAGGCGGCCACGACGGCGTCCTGTCGCTGGAAGCGGTCGGCGGCGCCGTCGCGCTCGCCGGCCACGCCCAGCATGAACTGCACGTTGTCCACCACCACGTGCGCGATATCGTGCATATACCGCGCGTGCTCCACCGCCTGCGCGCATATTGCTGGTTGTACTATTCTCCCTTGAGAAGGAAGGCAAAGGGATCTATACCTATACAGCCGATGTCTTCTTCACATTGTTTCATTAAAATGTCTACGTATTACATTTTTGTGATTCTTGGTGTTTCTGGCGACAAATATATGGAGGCAGTTGCTAATGATCTTGTGAGTATTGTCAATCGCAAAAATAAAAGTTGATAGAAATATCGTAAAAATCGGGTATATTTTTATTTCGTGTATATTTTCATAGTCACAAGTCACTTATTATCACTTTGGCAATTTTCCATGTTCTTATTCATTAATAGGGTGGATGTAAATTACAACTCTCAATGTGTAACTTCAGGGCCGTCTTTAACCTATTGGACGCACTGGGCACTGGGCACATTACGATAATGGGGTCCCTATGACTTCGACAGAGCACTATTTTGTTAAAACAAGCAAAAAAGTTCTATTGTGATCGAAGAAAAAAGTAGATAAGAATATTCTAGATTTATTCGACTGTTTTAGAGTCACAATTTAGTTTTTAAATACCCCGCCTATTTACTTGAGAAACGCTATTCTCTACTACATATATTATAGTAAAGGTATACCGTATAGGTATACCTACTACCGCGGCATCCTCTGATCCAAGTTCTGATCATCTTGAACGACAATCGATATAAAATCGATAAAAAATCTAGCCTACTGGACTATATTCACAAAAAACAGACTAAATAACAGTACCTAAAGGTAAGTAACTAAATATATAGCTGCACATAATAATCAAAAGGGATCTTTCTATAAATCTAACGAAAAGAATAAAAAATTCAAGTGAAATAAATGCATTTTTTGAAAGTTATCATGTCCCTGCGACCATAAAATTGAGAGAATTTGACATGGAAGTCAAAGACAAAGTCAAATCAATTTATTCAAGTAAACTCAATTACAAGGTATTGTTGAACGTCAAATCTACTTGCATTCGGTTCAAATAGAAAACCTGGACACTCGACAAGAAACTCAGGTATCATTTTTTCAGGTCACAAAAAAAACGGAAATTGTATATATTAATGTTCACTAACAGTCTCAAAAAAGGTTGTATTAATTCGCTGATGATTTTTCTATAAACAGTGTACTTAATAGTGTATTTTTATATATTTACATTTTTTTTAAACATGTTGAAATCGGAAAGCCTGATTTACGGGCGACAGTGGAGCATACTGTTAGCAGTATGCAAAAGCTAATAAGTAGGCATTCTAGTCAGTTTCGTCAATTTGGTTATCGGTTGATGATCTGGCAGGAACTAGAAGGCTCGCATCGATCGCGGGGCCTTGCACTTGCCCTGAGTGGCCAATGGAAAAGATGGGCTTACTAACTTTAAAGAATTGGTAGTTTTTCCCTCGAAACTACCTACCTAAAACTACTACCTTCCTCAAAACTACGAAAAACTACCAATCAGTATATTAACCAATAACAATATATGTACTGATTTATTGGCAGCATTGCTAACACTAGATTTGTACGATGCTAGCAGCGTACATCACGTTATGCGGTGTCAGCGTTTATGCTGACACGCGGCAATTTAACCATTTCTTACATCAATCACCACACCGTACAAGATTGTTACATTATTTATTTCTAATATGATCCATTATTATAGCTAGACTCGAGGGACTTATGACACTATTCGAGTCATATTCAAGGGTTTTTAATCTTCACACTCCCGTTTATAATCTTTTATATTATAGTAACATACACTAGGGGTATTCTTCTATGTGTGTTTGCTCAAGTATACCATGAATTCTACTGACCAACTTCGATTACACTCTTACTTACATTACTTGCTGACAAAGATAACATTATTAAGATCACTGCTATTGGGCAGCTAGATCTCGATATTTTTTACTTCAGAACTGTGCATTAGACCAGTGGTTATTGAAAACTAAGTGGGAAGTAAAACAATATCAATCAGCCTATTTTCACAATGGTACAAATACACTTTGTCATATAATATGATACAAAATAAGCAGGAAGCATGTTTTGACAGTTAACGATTTATATCTATGCACATATATTATTTGAAGACATGATTTCAATATGAAAGACAGTAAGAATTGCAATAATTACCTCCATAACAACTTTGATAGGTTGTTGGCCATGAAACGCCAAGTAGTAAATAGGTAACTTTTCAAACTCGTCTGCATATTTGTTGAAATCTTGCAGGTGTTGTTCTAGAGACAATCCGGCAAATTGATGCAGCATAGTACGCGCGAGGCGAGAATTACGGATTTCGAAGCTGCCCCACAGTGTTTTCACCTATTACATAAATTGCAATTAAACAATACAATATCTATAAATTGTAAAAATAAAAAATTCTTCTTTGTTTTATCTCTCTTTTAGTGTAGATACTTATAAATGTATGTCGGTGAAAATAGTAAAAGGCACTCATTTGACTATAGGACTATACTAAGGCAAAGCGCGACTTCCGGTTTGGAAGGGATGCGCGCTAATGCCTAGTTCGGACTAGGTTAGTAATTTAGGCGAGTGCCGAGTAATTTAGTAACTAAAGGTGTCTGAACAATAATAATTTAGTCGAGTAGTTTAGTAAGTAATTTAGACGAGTCAATCCATTTCGTTCTATTTTATTCGGAGAGTAGCGCGCCCTACCACGCGTCACTGCTTAGTGATTCATCGACTAAACGAGTCCCCGAACCTGTCGTTTTAATCAAGTTCATTAGTTGGCGCAAAAATATCGATTCGTTGGAGCGAAAAACAAGTTTATTTGTTTCTAAATATGTAGAACATGAGTGCTTGTGGAATATTAAGACCCCGATCGATCTTCTAATGCTAATTCCTTCAGAAGACAATTCGTAGCTCCTAGTACACCTCTTCTATTGATCCATTTTCGTACCCATAGCTTCTTTTACTTATCACACAAATCTCTTCAAAGAGTGGTTCACCTCTTGTAAGATTAGGTACCTATTTCTCGTAGCTGAGTTGCCTTGTGTTTTTTCCAACATATACAATATATTATATTTTATAGTACTTGTATTCTTATAAAAATTAACAATGTTTTTACATGGGTCTTTTTGAAACGACAGCAACAATATTAAAGTCAAACAGTAAAGTCTAATTTTCTAAATGGTTGGATACAGGTGGCAGCTATGGAACAAAGTACTATACTTACTCCCTGTTGTGCTAAGTCAAGTGAAAGTTCTGCACACAGTGTCGTTTTCCCACACCCTGTAGGGCCTGTGATAACGGTCAATTCACCACGACGGTGACCGCCCAGCAAGCGTGTGAGGGCAGGGAACCGACGCCATTTTACACCACGCACCTGTGTGAAAAATGTCATGATTTAAAAACTAACATCATATTGCATTTTATCAATTTTAAAAGCACTAATAGGTTAATTAGGTTTGTTTCTTTCTGGGCGTAGAGCTTTATTCACGTGTGACGTTAAAAGAAAAAGGATAATAGTTCCTTGTGTGGGCCCAAAGGCATAAGAAAGTCACTACATGTCATGTCAATGTTAATTAGAAACGTTAAAATGTGTGGATTAGGCGTAAGTTGACGATGACTAAGTATGTGATATTGACAGCAAATACTGAATCTAGTATTTATGCTAGTGCTTAACTAATTAATCTATGTCCGTATTACTTGCATTTTCTGCAGCGGCGATAAATAACGACTTTCTTTAAGAGGACTGCGTGCTCTCGCTTGTCACTCACTCAATATCAAAGCAATAGTGTTTAGTTTCCATTTACTACTAGATTGAGAAATTGGACTAGAGCATGACATATAGAACAATGAGTTCCAATTGATGCCAATAATTACAAACCCGGTTATGTAACACAGCACCTATAGATATGTATATGGTTGCATTACATAATCCATGTGTGTAAAAAGTTTGTAACAATTATAATCTATTTTTTTTTTTACCTTATCAATATTGGTAAGTTCGGCATATACATCATCTCGAAGAGCCGCGAAAGTAGTTATTGATCTATGAGCTGCAGGTTTTGCATCTGACACCAAGTTCCTTAGAGATAAATTAGCAGCTGCTGCTTCTGTTGCAGTTACTAATCCATCTGTAGGTCTACAAAAAAAAAGAAAAAAGTTTCACAAGGAAATTTTTTAAATAATTTTGTAACCTTTTGGAATCAAAACATAAAATATAATAAAAGAATGAATTTAAAAGATATTTATTATAAACAGGCTGATTTTAAGATCATTGGCATCAACTGAACCTGTTATTCTACATACTATGTAATGTAATCCAATTAACATAAATTGAGTGCATGCAACACTGAGTGAGAATATTCATCCACATATCTGGGCAATCAATTCAATCCAATCGGGAATTTGACAGCACAATGATGGAGTTGAATGCTCTTTTTTGCAAAGGCAAGCAACTTTAGATTGTCCACTCATGGCTGTATGACGAATTTCAGCTCTTGAAAATTGATGATTTTATCTGTCATTTATTCAAATTACGAAATTTAGTTTGTGCCATGTCTTAATTTAGAAGAATACTAATTATTTCAAAGTCAAAGTAGGTGTTAATATTGCATAGTTTATGTTTTATGATATTTTAAAATCTGTAAAGTTGTAAACACATACCTTACAAATCTACATCTATCTTCACCTAGCTTTTCAGCTACAGAGCGCATATTGTCCCACTCACCCCAAAGGCATAGTTTCTGGTATCCTTCTAAAGTAGGCAGGAGTATTGGCGGTAAACTACAGTTGCTCAACCATATTAATGAACCTAAAATTGTTTTTATAGCAATGATTACATACTAAATTAAAAAAGTTTATTAACAATAACTCCAGTGCAGTTTATGTGTATTCCAAAGACTAATGAATTACTAGTAACAAATTAATATGTGAATAATTTGTTTATTAGAATTAATAACACCTCTACATAATAACTGCTTTTATTTCATTTTCGATTAAAATTTTTGTGTCATTTTTTCTTCATTATCTTTTAGCAGGGAAAATGATGTCCTTAGAAATGTTAAAGTCTATGGAATAACATGGTCACGACTCAATGCAAAGCAATTTAAAGTGCAACAATTATTTCTTTTTTTAGAGCAGATAATTAGCTAGATTGGGTCCCGTACTATGATAGACCTCACACATGAATTAGATAATGAAATAAGTTCATATTGGTAGTAATAGAAAAGTTGTATCAGATTTGATTAACTAATTTAACTGAAATCGAAGTGAAATTGATATTTAATTAGTTACCTGGTACTTTATGTGCAGCTAAATTTAATACATCTTCTATATTTGGTACAAGTATGGCTTGGTCACTGCGGCTCACTTTATGAGCTCGGCACCAAAACAATCCTGCTGTGTGAAGGCCGTAACATTCAATCTCATCTTCTTTGCCTGCTTGTACTTTACGATATCCTATTGCATTATCCAAAGAGTTTTTTAAAGGGAAGTACAATACCATATGATCCTGAGACACCCTCACTTCTGATAATGCTTTAGTAGCATCAGTGTGAAACTGCAAAAACCAATAAACTTTAAAAATGAACTAAAAATACTGAACATTTTAAGGTCATCCATAAATTTTCACGAGGGATATGTTCAGCCCGATCCTGGAATGGTGTTACAATGTTCTTTTAATCAGTACTGATATTAAATTATAAGTTATAAATATGTAATACAGTGAAAGGGAAGAAGAGTCACATAAATGTGACAATTTGTGACATAGAAGGGTAAGGGGGTCTAAATACCTGGAAAATGTAACAATATTTATAGATGGCCTTATATTTTCAAGTTTCATGTACAAAACGCAAGATTTTAATACTTACGGGATATTCAAATAACCTAAACAAATCTATGATTTGTGTCTCAGTTAAACTAGATAATGAAATAGTTTCGCTAACAACTTTCTGCCAGTCTTTTTGATATTGTTCAGAATTTTTTATTGACTTTTCTATGTAATCTTTAGTTCCTGTGTCAACTTTAGTTTTTTTTATAAGCCGTTCAAGTATATGCCAATCTCCATGTATATTACACTTGGGGCAAAAGAAGTATCCTACAAAAATTTAAATATTCATTAAGAAAGAAAAATAGTGTCCTTTGGAGGGTTGATTGATTTTAATTTTGTATCAGAAATTAAAAAAATTAAAGTACATAAATATTTGATTGGCACTTAGGTATGGTAATTACTACATCTGCTTTTCATTCCGAGGATTCCAATCCAGTTAAGACAATTTATGAAATAAATCTTTCTAAGTTTTGTTACAGCCTGAATGTTATTGGGAATTTGGAAGTGCTTTAGATAAAGATAGCATTTGTGTTTTTACACTTGAGGTGTGTTATAGAGGCAATGATGTTATATTTACTAAGGTAACATCATTGTATAGAGGTGTCAAAAACAGAATTAGTTTCTTGATAGAAGATTTTTGAACAGTTAAAATAAACTTAAGACCGAAGTCTAGAACCTAACCACCAAAAGTAGGTTTTGAGTAGAAAGGAATTCGAACAAAAATATTAGCTTATGGTCATAGTTTTGGCTCCTTAGAATTAGTTAAAAAATATCTATGATCAGATATCAAAACAGGAAACGATAAATTTATCTAAAGTTTAGTGTATTTAGTATTTATTTCTCATAATTATGAGCATGTTTTGTTCAACTTATTTAATATATTAGCGGCAATATGTTCAGAGCTCCATCCTTTTAGTCTGTTTCTCAAGTATAAAAACAAAAGTAACTTTGGTACATAATAAAAATATCACAATATGTATATAATAAGAAGATAGGTTAGCAGTTTATTTACCGGTAGTTTTGTTGACATATATTTTACCATCACCACATTTTTGTTCTCCTGGACATATTGCACATTTTGTAGTAATAGAAGTAAATCCTTCTTGTACTGCGAAGCCTTTCTGACGTAATAATTTTCGTATATCAGTTACTGTTACCTTAGGAATGTCGTTCAAACCAACATTGTGTATTCGTTTGCATTGCACTATGTTGCATTCGCTACTGTTTGCATTTATGAGAACTTTTAAAGAACAGTTTCTAATTGCTCTCAGAGAATGTATCATAATGAAAAGTTCATGTATGTATATTTTAAATTAAAATAAAACAAAAGTAAAACCACTAAAATACTAATCAAAACAAAAAAAGCTTGAACCTAGAAGACCTTCTACAAATATTTAATATGTGCCAATCTGTCCTTTAAGTGTTTTGACTTTTTGGCGGGAACGGAAGAAGTGAGGTTGTCATTTTATTTCGATTTTCTATTTTTTACATTTTTAGAAGCTTTAAAGTACAACAGTGATAGTATATTGTGTTTTAAAGTTCTGTGTAAGTGAAAATAATAAAGGAGATCTAAATAAACATATTTAGCTGAAGTTTTCGCGCTCTTCCAAGAAGTCCTTTTTAACTTCAGTAAAGCCCTATAACCCGTTCGCGCTAAGTTTGCCGTTGGCGATATGACGTCACTCGAAGGGTAGCGTCAGCAAAAAAAACAACTATATTTAAAATATTTATTATTATTAATAAAAATTGTGTATTTGGGTAAAATTAGACACATTAATTGCGTTTAATCACTAACGTCCATAGGTTCAACACCAGATATTTCACTCTCACTGTCACTAAAAATCGAGTCCGTATCACTCTCTGAGTCTGTCCCCACTGAAATTATGAATTCTCTCTCATTTAATTCTTGCAGTCGATCGCTTTCCCAATATTGCTGTCTAAATCTATAAACATGGTTGGATTTCTCTCTTCCAATCATCTGCAGATATACTTCTTATAGCATCGCGTGTTAACTTTTTAATTTCTTTTTCTGTTTGTGATACGTTTTTTTCGGCCACTCGCTGTTTCATTATATTCCTAATGTACTCTATTGGGTTTAAATCACATTGATACGGCGGTAGCCGCAATACTTCGTGACCATGACTTATTTCGACATGAATTATTTCGTCTATCTCATATTTTTTAGGTGGGGCGTTCCGTTTAATAAGACAGTACAGCTCAGGTTTTGTAAAATGTTCTTGGAAGTCAATATTCCTTTAGCGTAATCAATTTTGCATAGTTTCTTTTAAGGAATTTGAGTTTGGTAGTCTGTTAATCTGTTTACTATGGTATGGTGCATTGTCAAGAACAATAATCGTATTAGGCGGCAGATTTGGCAAGAGTTTCTCGTTTAACCATTTGGTGAAATTTCGGTTATCCATTTCATCGTGGTAATCTCCACTTTTACTTTTGCATTTATACTATAGCTCTGCGTTTTGGATAAAGCCATTGTCACCTCCAGCATGCACAATTATCCAGCGCTGCCTAGGATTATGGTTTTTTTTTACACTTGCATCAGTAGAATTTTGCCAACATTTTGCCACGGTGTAGTGACTATGTATCCAAGTTTCATCTAAGTAAAACACCGGTTGTCGTAAATATCTTGCCCTCCAGGAAGCAATTTCTGGTTTTTGTATCAAAAAATCGAGAGCCTTTTTACATTTTTTGAACTTATAGCCCAGCTTGTCCTTTAATATTTTCCACAAGATGGTTTTTGCCCGGGAAAATTTAATTCCACTTTTGCAGCGGCTAGAATTTTTCGCAGTGTAGGTATTTCTTTTTTCACCGTATAAAAGCTGTTTATTATATTTCTTATAGCGCAAATCATAAAATCATCAATTTCTAATGTTGGTTTCCTTTCTTTTTTTTACGTGGTGTCGAAAGTTTAATAGCTTCTGTACTCGTACTCGCACCAGCTTCCGACGATGCTGACGCTACTTTTTTAACCTCTCGTTTTACGTTTCGTAATGTGCGTTCTGATATACCAGTCGCCATTGCCGTGCGTTTCATAGCTTGATCGACAGGTATTATATAAGAACGGTTTTTCTTCTCATTTTCGAAATAAGTCATAACCTTTAACACCATATTTCGTACATCACTTCTTAAAGTTTTGCCTTTACCCGTAGTTTAAACAAAGCGAAAAACTAAGAAATGTCAAAAGCAAAGAATTTTTATGAACAATAACATTAATAAACACGCGCGCATTCGATGACGTTGCCAACGATACTGAGAGGGCGATTCAGCGGTGCGGTAGGCGGTTGGGGGAGGGGACGCACATTCCACGGACCGGCAAACTTAGCGCGAACGGGTTGTACTTACCTACTTTATTGGAGGTGTGTTAGAGACAGTTAATATTTCTCCAGAAGTTACGTTATTAGGCTGATGGTCTTGTTAACAATGCCTTAAGAAATATAAATAAATAATAGGTGCGTTTTGGTCAATGACTAAGGAAACTAAAGGACATGGCATGTTGATCTATAGCAATATTTAGTTATATATATTTTAACGCATAACATTCAAACGTAGCGTTGTCTCTTTTTGACTTATGGTTTCTTGTGTGTGTAAGAGAAAACAACAGCACATTTGTCAAAGAGTAATTTTTTTATGTGATATCAATGTAATGTCAAAACGTGCCGGTCCTCCATTTATTGCGACACGCTGACAAGTATACGAAGTGTCAAAACATATCAATGGATTTAATATTTTTTAATGTTTCTGTGAGTCTGTGCTGGATATTGGAACTGTTTTGTTAAAGGAGAAGCTAGCATAAGGCCACAATAATTTCTAAGTGTAGTGTGTTAGAATGTGGCTCGAGGAAAAGCAATAATCAACGAAATCTATAATTGCACTGGTACGTAACAGAAATTCATTAATTTAGTCTGATGTCGTATATATTTCCATCGTAATTACTGTGTTTCTTAGTTTACTGCATTATAGTCATGTATATTTTTAGTTATTAGCAGTTTTTATTCATAGAATATAGTAAATTACTTCATATCATTTTTGTTGTTATTGCAGTTAGGGCTGTTCATGTACCTATATTAAAAAACATCGATAAATACAGGTATCATGTTTATATGTCGTAATTATCTCATTTCAGATCACCATCATATATTATTAGAGAAAAAGAGTGGTTTGACATAATCGGAAAAGAAAATTGAACCCATATGATGTATTCATGATATATATTATGTTATTTGCATTTCGAAGAAACTTCTTTCGATAGAATATTAAGAAAATAATTTTATGTATGAAGCATTGCCCTCGCAAAGGTTATTGGGAATCAGAGAAAATATTTAGAGTGGTAATTAATTACTTTTTAATTTCTTGACCATGTAAATCTTCTATTGTGAAAAAGTAACAGGAAAATATTAATTGTTTACAGAATGTGGCTGAATTTTTATTTGATGTTTCCGGGAGAGAAAAATCTCATAATTCTAAATATCTGCTTCAGAATGATGTGAATCAAAACCACGGCGAATTATTTTTGCGACCAATAAGTACTTGTAGTGGTTTTACTAATAATCCAGACAATTTAAAGAATCTTTTAAAAAACTTGAACTTGAAAAAACTTAAAAAAAAAGGTGTCGGAAACAATTTCATTATTTTCTTGACGTGCAAAAAAATGACAGCGACATGATGAGTACGATGACTGCTTAAATTCAAATCTCAGTAATCAAGTTTCATTCAGAAATTATTTAATAAAAATTATGCTATTTAGTTATCTATATTTATTTATATTGTGAATATGTTATTAAAATTTTTATGTACTTACTATAAATATTATTTTACAAACAATAATGTTAACAAACAGTTCTATTTTTCAAACCCAGTAAAAATATGTTACTATAGGACCTATAGTATAGGTACATTAGATATGACTAGTCAGACATTGGTCACCCTTATAGTGCCTAGCAATTTACTATCTTAACTTTTAAAAGATTTATTCAATAGGCCGGTATGTTATGGATTTTCTACGCTAGATAATATTATAAACTATAATATTACTTATTTCTTTACAACGAAAAGAAATAAAATTTGTTTGTTTGTATATACGGGGTAACCTCTGGAAGTACTTAACTGAATTTGAGAATTCTTCGAATAATAGAAGTCCACAGTGTTCTATTCCTAATTGAAATATTATTCGCAATTACTGTGTGATAAGACCACTAATTTTTAGTAAAATTAATTATTCTAGTATTTAGTTTATCAAAGTGCTACAGTACGCCATGGCTATAGATTTGGTTGGTCCGTATGTATATTTCCCATAGCACTTATTTTAATTTCACCATTACCTCTAGAAGAAGTAACGTTATGCATGTAAAGAAAAGAAAAGCATTAAAAGGATTGTGCTATTCTTTAACTACTTTGACCTATGTTCATTGATCTTCAACATTTATGAAAGCGCTTCATAAAAATATGGGTTTCTTTTAAAAAGCAATTTTATATCTGTAATAATCATGGACGTACTGTTAAGTATTACAAATACTTAACCTAAGTAATTTGTTTGTATGTAGGGTTCATTAAAATGGAACAAAAATGATCGAAGGACAGAAAGGGGCTATCCTTGAAGGTGCCTGTTGCTATCGTTGCTAATATACTCGTAACACCTTAAAATCGCGTTAAGCGCAGATTCTAATTATATGCCGATAGCATCGAACTAGGCTGACTGCTGTTTTCAGTTTGAACAATATTTCAGTACTTTTGTACAAATCTATGACACAAAAAAAAGCCCCCCCTTTTTCTGAAGATATCATACAAAATGATTTTTATTTCAATACTGGTGCGGAAACAATACTTATTTCAACAACTGACAACGACATCTACATAGTAGATATTTGGGACATCACTAATCAGTAGCCATTGTTTGCGACACTTGAAGTTTAGGTGGCACGATTATTTTGTACTTGTTTCATGTCCTTTAGTTTCCCTAATCATTGGTTTTGGTATTTGGGTAAAAACAAGGTGTGAATAGGTCAAGTATAGGTGTTATTGGTGTCTTATAGGCAAGGACCTATCATTCTAACAGGACTGAGGACTATCAAAAACGATAAATGCAAAAACAGAACTTACACCATTAGATTTAAGACTCAATTTAGGCTACCGGCATAGATAGAAGTAAAATGAGCCGAGTGGGATACCTTTCTAACACTTGCCATATGATTGAAATATGATCTTTGGTAGTAATTATTTCACCGTTCCAGACAATTTGACCTACGATAAGCTTATTATCATATTAATCGTAATAATTTGGATACGTATCTTTATTTTCAACCCATATACGTACAAACTTATTAATATAATAATCTTATCTATATACAGTGTGTTTTGTGTGCAGGTAAAGAAATTTTAACAGCGTGTTAAACAATCAAATTCATCGATAAAAGACCCCCCAATGGGGGGTCGCACCCCTCTCCCCTCTGAGGCATGACTATTTTAAGAATTTGTGTCTCTAACGACCTAAGCAAATGTTCCGAAAGTGATATTTTTTTAAATTGAAGGTCTACATATGTAAAAGTAGTCTCATTTTAAAGCTAGTAATATCTGTCATATTATGAAACTATCATTTGGTTATTATTTTTAAAAATTATATCAAAAAAATCGAGTGTAATCGATATTTTTTTTTTCTTTTTTTTTTGTTTTCTTTGATTTTTTTTTAAACTAGACTATTAACATATTATTTTTATTTGATTATTGGATTCGTGATGATGTAAGCTAAATTTTGAAGTACTAAAGGTTATCTCTAACTCTTTTCATTAAATTGTAAATACATTCAAATCCTCCCCTGTAAATGCAATTTTCAAAGAAAACAATGGCTTGATTAATTTACATAGTTTTTATTATGGAAAAAACACTAAGCATAAAAAAATTAAACTTAACGATAATGGCGGGGCAAAACCTGCTCGAAATGGCCGTCATGGTTTTGTAAGCAGGCGGTTGCTCTTGTAGCCATTTGTTGCGTGATTTGCCGGATCAATTCACAATCATTTTTTAAATTTTCTGCCGATTGTCGAATCCGATCGAGCAGCTCCTCTCGGCTGTGGGGTACTTCATAATAAATCTCTTGCTTCATTGTGCCCCATAAAAATAGCCGAGGGGTGTTAAATCTGGGGAACGAGGAGGCCAAGCTATTGTACCTCCCCGCCCAATCCACTGCGGATATATTTGGTCCAGGTGAGCCCTGACGATCCTGGCGAAGTGTACCGGTGCTCCATCGAGTTGGAGTATTAAATTCCGTCGATATGATAAGGGTAGAGGTTCCAGCGCCTCCGAAAAAAATCCGTCTGTAGGAATTCTAGGAATCTTTGCCCGTTCATATGTGGGGGCAAGACAATTGGCCCTATGGGAAATTCATACTGAAAGGAGCTGGGCTTTACAGTATGAGGGTTTTCCGGAAGCCATTGGTGGTCATTACGTTGATTAGTGATCCCAGCTCTTGTAAAAGTTGCTTCATCCGTCCACAATATCCGCTCCAAAAAACCAGGAACTATCCGGACTTGTCTATTTAACCACGCACTAAATACCACGCGTCGAGCATAGTCTGGCTCAACAATTTCTTGAACTCTCCGAAAATGAAATGGGTGAAGGCCTTCTCTTTTCAAAATGTACCACACTGATGTATGCGAGATGCCAACATGTCGAGCTATTCGTCTCGTACTCATCCGTGGATTGTTGGTTATTAACCGTAGCACCTCTTCTTCATCCTCTGGCGACACTAAACGGAAACGTTCATTTGGAGCCCTTTGTATTCCGCGTTCTCCGAGTCGAATATGGATTCGCGTGAATGTGAGGGCGGTAGGCGTAATCCGGTTTGGATATCTTCGTCTGTATTCCTGGACGGCTGCAGTGGCATTGCCGTTGCAGAAACCATAAACAAAGTGTATGTCTGCAATTTCTCTATGTGTGTAATCCATAATTGAAAGAATATCTTAATGCGACAGAAAATTATAAGGTACAAGTTAAAAACGATAGTGATCGCAACACAGGACGAAGGACAACTGAGTTATTGTTTCGTGTATTGTGTAATTTTTGTGGGCTCATAAGCAGACAAAAGAACCGTTATGTATGTTCTCTTTCACATTGCTCAAAGTATGACTTTCCTACTCGCACGTTTACCTGCGAGGGTCAAGCGGGACATGGCGGAAGCTATTATGTGACTGAACCATACACATGTTTACTTCCCTAAAATAATGTTTTTTTAATGTTAGTTTTGGATGTAATTTACAATTTAATGAAAAGAGTTAGAGATAACTTTTAGTACGTCAAAATTTAGCTTACACCATCACGAATCCAAAAATCAAATAAAAATAATATGTTAATGGCCTAGTTTAAAAAGAATCAAAGAAAACAAAAAAATAAAGAAAAAAAAAGAAAAAAAATATCGATTACACCCGATCTTTTTGATATAATTTTTAAAAATAATAACCAAATGATAGTTTCATGACTGATATTACTAGCTTTAAAATGAAACTACTTTTACATATGTAGACCTTCAATTAAAAAAATATCACTTTCGGAACATTTGCTTAGGTCGTTAGAGACACAAATTCTTAAAATAGTCATGCCTCAGAGGGGAGAAGGGTGCGACCCCCCGTTGGGGGGTTTTTTATCGATGAATTTGATTGTATAACACGCTGTTAAAATTTCTTTACCTGCACACAAAGCACACTGTATATATAGGAGATCCCGATTTCGAACTCACTCATCACGATTTCTCTGGAACCATAAGACCTAGAGACTTGAAATTTGGTAGGGATATTCCTTTCGGCGAGTAAAGGTCAGCTAAGAACGGATTTTACGATATTCCACCCGCAAAGGGGGTTGCGGGGGCGTTATATGAAATAACTTATTTATTCAACACTAACAATATGGGTAACAAATGAAATTGAATACGCGGGGGAAGGTTTCTAGACATGTGACGTCATCGTAAATCAAATATGGTGGATATTCCATAATAGGAAATAACTTTTTCCAACAATATGGCTATCAAATGAAATGGAATACGCAGGGGAGGGTTTCTGTATACGTGACGTCATCATAAGTCCAATATGGCGGATGTTCCATAATAGGAAATAACTTTTCGTTCGACACCAACAATATCAAATCAAATGAAATGGAATACGCAAGAGGTTTTTATTAATGTGACGTCATCATCAATCCAATATGGCGGATGTTCCATAGCAGGAAATAACTTTTTAGTTCAACACCAACATTATGGGTATCAAATGAAATGGAATACGCAGGGGAACGTTTCTGGACATGTGACGTCATCATAAATCCAATATATTGTTCATAATAGGAAATAATTTTTTCGTTCGACACCAACAATATGGGTATCAAATGAAATGGAATGTGTATGGGAAGGTTTTTGTATATGTGACGTCATTATAAATCTAATATGGGGGATGTTCCATTACAGAGAATAACTTTTTTTATTGATGATTTGTAAACAAAATACACATCCATATGCATTAATTTTTATTATTTCAAACTAAAACTCTTAACAACAGCCACTTATTTTTACAATCACCAAAACCAGAGACATCAATCATTTTTATATAGACTATTTCATAAATAACCTATTTCTATGTTGCTACATCTAAACGTAAAAAGTAAACATTGTATCTCAACATTTTTGTTTAACACCAACAATATAAGTACCTCGGGTAACCTCAGTAATCTAAAGAGGTCAAGGAAAATTTTTCCACGCGGACGAAGTCGCGGGTACAGCTAGTATAATATAAAACAGAAAATTATTGTTCGAAAATGTCTAGTATCTTCTTCATGGTTACTATGGTAACCTTGTGAATTTGTAGTTTATAATCACAGATTTATAAATGGAAGCAGATCAAACATAATTCACTCACACATAGATACCGTGTAAGTAATAACACTGTCACTTTCATTGTAGTTTAAAATTGTATATCTTTATCCTTTTCTTTCATTTGTTGCAACACAATGGCACACATAGACAATTCCGAAACCGTGGCAGCCACCATCTTCCGCTTAAGTCAAAATAAGCGGAGTATGGCGTCTGTTTACTTGTATAGTACGTCACATGTTCGATGATTAAATATTTCTTGGTGTATAAACATTATTTTGGTTATTTAAAGTGCAAAAAATAATATAAAAGTGTTGTACCGCCAATAGTTGCAACGCCTCATACAGAAAATCCCGGAAAATCACGTTCCATCGGTAAGTAAATCTGATGTTGCAAATTGTTTGATTACTGCATTCAGTTAGCTGATATTTTTGTATTTCCTGGCTCCGACACTTAGATATGTTGCAAACTATTAAAATTAAAGATTCGTTATATTGTATAAGGTTTTCTTCATAGGTTTTTTATTGTTTTGTATCAAGTACCTAACCAATTTTGACATTATTAGTACTCGTACCTTAAGGAGGGCCGAATTCAGAGAAAACCGAGTCTCGTAATAAAATTAAATATTAACGGACAGGTGCCTAAGGTTAAGCAACTATCTATTTTTTGCAACTATCTTTTGATTTTGATGTATACCTTGTTAATTTCGGGTTTGTAAAGGATGAAAATCTTCAAATTTTTTGGTTAAAGAACTACATAAAAGAAATACATAAGAAAGGCTACATAGAACAAACTGGCAGACCAATTCTGGCAGTGTTTTGTGTTCAAAACATTTTGAATCCCATTTATTATGTAAAAGAGATACCCGTAAAACCCTGTTGTTGTTTGACCATGAAATTTAACATACCTATTAAAAATGAACATGCTATCGCCAAATTAATCTCTAGTCGCTATGCTGGGATGAACCTGGACCAGTGTTGTTTAGAAAAAAGCCAGTGCTGGAATCCATACTTCATAATTACAAAATTATTTTTAATTTATTTATAAAATAATACAACTTTCTTGCTTCAGGTAATCGAAGATGGACTTTATTATGCATAAATTGTGTGGTCACATGTAAAAATGGTGAAAACAAATATGGATATCTCGAGGCGAATAATGACAAATAATACCTACGATTACTTGCAATGGTAATCCTTAGCATATCTGACATTCTGCGCTAGTTACTTCTGGCACACATTGAAAAACAGTGAAATGATGTGTTTGATGCACATCTATAATGAGTTCTTAGATAATGTAATAAGAAAACGATCCGATTAATAAATAAAAGACTGAAAACATTCTTTGTTTTATTGTGTAAGCTATTTTAGTTTTTATTCTCAATGTGATCGATCACCCATCCACTATCTCCCGATTTCTTTTAATTTTTGAGTTTTATGCGTAGTTTAGAGAAAATAATAATCAAAGGACAAAGCATAGCGATGAAGAGTTATTTCATAATTTTATAAAACATTCACTGAAGCTTATCTCTTTAGAAAAATAGTTAACGATAAAACTCGTCTGATATAAAACTTGTTCTATTTTCTCATAACCAAGTCTCTCACACTTACAGTAAAGCAATGGTAAGTAGGCTTTACTGGAGTTACAAAGGACTGTTAAACGAAATTCTTCCAACTCCTCTCACTCGTACACAACTTTAACGTACAATATACTATAATTTTTGCACTTAAAACTCCCAAAAGCACAAAAAATAGCAAATCTGAATTTTGAATAAAGTGCCAACCACGCTTCTTTTGTTCGCGACAAAAAGTCTAAATTCAAAACTTTCACTTGCCTGATTATCAACTTTCCCGACTTTTAAAAATATATCGTTTGTGTCATTAAACTTCATGTACCCACATAAATCGAAACGCAAGCAAGGTCATCACAATGTACATGCGGCACAAGACCAGCAGCGCACAGCGGTCAGGCCTCATGTATCGAACAAACAATCATAATATTGTATCGAGGAGCCAGTGGGAACACTCCAAATTACATCCTTCATGTGACAAAAACAATCTACAAAAAGAAGGAATATAATAAAGTAATAACCTCTAATACTAGTATATCAATTAATTTTCTCCTTATTTACATAAACAAAAAGTACATACATACGTTAATATTTACAAACTTAAAACCACATTATCTTTATTTTATCCTTATTTTCTCACATGAAAAATATAATTTAGTGTCCCAAATAGTCCCGCTCTAAGATAATACACAATATAGATACCCACTCCTTAATGCGGCCCTGAGTTCTGTATGTGTGTGAGTAATATTTGTTAGTGTTAAATTTGCCACGCACTTTGAACCGATAATATAGTCTGCTTCCATTTAAAAGTCTGTGTTTATAATGAATTTTGAATTATTTGGTTAAGTGACAGGCATTGTTCATTATCGTTTCTATAATTACCTGTAAAGTTGCATAAAAACGTATAAAAGCGAATCGTATGGTGTTTATGCTATATGGTTTCACGGATAAGCTAAAACATACTAAAGTTTTCGATTTCATGAAAAGGGTGACCATAAGATTGGTAAAGCATGGATTGGTAAACAAATACGTCCATGGTAAATAACGAAGGTGATAATATTGAGAAGTTAATTTTACTTAAATGTGTATATGTAGCTAAAAGAAAAATATCTAAACCTCCGTGTCTTAATTTGATGAGAGTTTTCTCCGAAGAATGAAGAAAGAAGGCAAATGTGGTTGGACGTTGTTTCGATGTCGCAAAAAGTAACTTTAAATCTATACACTCCTTTACGTGTAGCCTTCACTAAAAACCATTTTCTTTTATGTAGCCAATTCTCGATAATTGCTAAAAGCCATTGTAATAAAATTTAATTAAATGAAAATATTTGTTTTATTTACTAAAATATCACGAAAAACAAGCTATAGGTTCTATAGTTCACAATTTACATATGTAGATCATTCATTTACTTACATGTATAAAAACATACGAATAGAAAGAAAAAATGAACAAAACGAAACGAGAGAAAAAGGAGTAAAGAGATCGTATCATTTACAATGTTGTTCCTTGTTTTGAATAAAAATATTTGATATTTCTACAGATCTACTTCTAATAGATGTTGTGCTGACGTGTTCACTCTAGTCTCTCGCTCAAACCGGCATTTGCTCTTTATCTCACAAACATTTTATATTAATTTTATATAGGTATTATTTTAATTTCAATTTTATTAATTTTATTGTACTTATAATACAAAAACTATTGTTTTTTCACATAAATCGACATGGATATCATATTCTAGGTTTCTCGGGGTGCTGATTACAATACGTTTTTATTAATAAATTGTAATGGCCATAATTTTTGATCTGACACCCATATCTATTTATTAAAAAAATTATATTCGCCATCTTGGATTTCAAAATTGACGCCATTTTCCACAGATTAATTAGTTTACTACCGTAAAGCCATTTTCGTAATCAGCATCCCGAAATACCTAGAATTTGACACTCCTATCGATTTATCCAAAAAAAGTAATATTCGCCATCTTAGATTTGAAAATGAACGTCGTTCTCGTAATCAGCACCTCGAGAAACCTACGATATGACATCCATGTAGATTTATTTAAAAAAATTATATTCGCCATATTGAACTTCAAAACGAACGCCATTTTCGTAATCAGCATCCCGTGATACCTAGAATATGATACCCATGTTGATTGATCCCAAAAAATTATGATTCGCCATGTTGGATTTGAAAATGAATGTCATTTCCGTAATCAGCACCCCGAAATACCTAAAATTTTACACCCATATCGATTCATTCAAGAAAGAAATACTCGTCATCTGTATTTGAAAATGAATGTCATTTTTGTAATCAGCACCCCGAAAAACCTAGAATATGACACCCACGTCGATTTATCAAAAAAAATAATATTTACCACTAGATTTCAAAATGAAAGTCATTTTTGTGATCAGCACCCCTTATATCAGATATTATGTACGTGACAATTTCCTTTGCAGCGATGCGGATATTTCATTTGTAGATCGCGCACAAGATTACGATTTGCTGTGTCAGAGTAATATCTAGCACACCACCCGTAGGCAGGGCTCGGAACCGGTTTTGTAAATACCGGTTAATAACCAGTTTTGAACGGTTTTGGTTCAACATTTCGTAAAGAAGAACTTTACAAGAGCGTTATCAAAACCTTAATAAACCGGTTTTTACAATATTATTTATTTATATTCGCATAGGCACATAGGCGTGTTCAGGGGCGGTCTTAGCTAAACTTTTCGGTGGTGCGAGATCTTATGGTGGCGCCCCAGTTTACATAGACACGAAAAAAATAACATACCTGATGAATTTTACATTTATGTTCTTTATTTCGTGTCAATTTTTTTGATGAGAAGAAGAGAATAAAGGAAAAAATATTAGTTTGACTATATTTATTTAATTAAAAACTCTTAGAAACTAGAAAATCACTTTTCTTGCCTTTGCGCTTGCGAATTTTTTTATTAAATCGGAATAATTTAATCTTTGGGCAATGTCATTTTCTGTTGATAGAATTGCAAGATCTGACAGTCTTTCTTGACACATTGTCGAACGTAAGTACGTTTTAATTAGTTTTAATTTACTAAAGCTTCGTTCACCTTTGGCGACAGTTATAGGGATGGTCAGCAAAATCCGAAGCACTGTCCACACATTCGGGAAAATATCCTGCCAATCATTTTTTTAATATATTGAAGAACTTTTATTGGCTCTGCTGATTCAAGGTTTTTTAATAATGGATTCAGGCTCAAAAGTTCTTCAACCAATTCGCAACTAGACACGTCACATTTTTCCCCATCGGTTAAAATCATTTGCAAATCTGCACAGGCTTTTTCTAATAAAGACTTATCAGGAATTATTTTGATGTTATACAAAAAAGACCATGTATCATTGAATTTGGATAATTGTCCAAACCGAGTGACCAATGCATTTTCAATTGTATCTATCATAGGGTAAAATACGTTAATTTTAAACACTTCTTCGGGATCTGTTGGTGTTTCATCTGCAGCTTCATACTCAAATAATCGCTTCTTTCTCCGGGATCGGACTGGCTTAAACGTGGGATCTATTCCAGCCTCAGAAGCTATTCCCTTAGCTGTTATTTGAGCAGACGAATAAGTCCGGTACTGCTTCACAAGTTCCGAGCAGTTTTTCAGCAATTGCGATGCGTTTGATAAATCCATAGTTTCAGACTGCATAGCTTTACTTACAATGTTTACTTGAAACAGTATATCATACCAAGCCACCAATGTAACTAAGAATTCAAATTGCAAAGCCTCTGATGCAGCAACTGAATCATTCGTTTCTTCGTGAAGATTCAAAAGAGCATCACGAACTGAACAGTAATTGTAGCGAACAGAAGCAAAGCTAGAAACTCTACTCTCCCAGCGAGTTTCGCAAACTTTTTTTCACCAAATTCAAGCTGTGACAGCCACATGGGTTAAATGCTCGAGGATATTGGTTCAGAATTCTGGTTTGGACACCTTTGTTTATTCCTACCATGTTGGCGCCATTATCGTACCCTTGACCTCGACAATCGTTCATATCCAAGTCAACTTCATGCACAATTTCATCAAGAAAAAGGCCAGTGAGCCCTTCTCCTGAAGAGTCACTTACCGGCTTGTAAGCAACGAAACATTCTCGTACTTTCACTTCTTTTCCATTAGTGTCAACAAAACGGAAAGTGAATGATAATTGTTCAACGTGGCTTACATCAGGAGTGCAGTCCAGTATGATAGAGAAGTATTTGGATGACTTAATCATAGTCAAAATTGTATTTCGAACTTCACTTCCAAGTAAGGCAATTAACTCGTTTTGAATTCTTTTGCTGAAATAGTGGACATTAGTCTCCTTACTAACAATACGGCGAAGGTGTTCCATCATCACAGGATCATATTTTCCTAGAAGTTGCACCAAACCCAGGAAGTTGCCATTATTATTAGTGTATAAAGTTTCAGATCCAGAGCTTCCTCTGAACGACAAATTATATCCTGCTAAGAAGAATACTATGGCCATCATTCGTTCCAGTATAGCGGCCCACCTTGATTTTTCGTCTTCAATCTGTTTTTTAAGTGTTTGTCTATTCCACTGAAATTTTTTAGTCTAATCGAAGTTTCTATCCAATTGTTCATAGCACGTCGATGATCTGTAGATGTTTCGTGAGTTTTGAGACGTGTCGACAAGTGTCTCCAGTCGTGTAATCCATCTTTTCCCAAATTAGAGTGGACATTTCGATTAAATATACCGTAGCAAAAACAATATACCTTGTCTGCTAATTTTCAGTATACAAGCCGTCTTCTATTAAAAGTTTCCCCATTTGGCATTACTTTTGAAAATGTATATTTGAAAAATGACGCCCATCATATTTTCAAGGGTACTCTTCGTTGCTTATTTCATTGCGTACAGGTCCACGAATAATTATTTCGTCTCGTGTGGACGAATGAATAAGCGGCGGCCATTTTGAAATATCATCACTTTCATCTTGAAGGCATGCTGCATCTGAAGTTATTATAGAAGATGTGGATGGTATATCTTTCTATAATAACTTCAGATGAGGTCCCAGGAGTAGTATCATCTTCAGTGTTTTGTTCTTCATGTTCATCAGCTTCTTTGTCGTCTCCTGTGTGTTGAACGCTTAATGATGATGATTTAAAAAATTTTGCAAGTGATTTTGCAGCCTTCTCAGTATCCTCTTGTTTTTGCTTTTTTCTTTTTAGGTTCTGAGATCCTGATAGTTTTTTTGGTAGCGGCATGTTTATTTTCTGTAAGAAATACATTTATATTATGTAAATAAATAGGATCTACTCCATGGCAGTTGTCGTAAAATATATATAACAACACAACTCACAAGAAACTCTAAGACCAAGAACGCATTAACACCAGATGCATAAGGTTTAAAGAAATAATGCCTAAATAGCGGAGTGAGGCAAGCGACATAAGTGATAAAACGGAACAGAGGCAAAGAATATATACTCAATATATAATTAGGTCAAAACTAGACCTATCTTAGGTCAGGCCCTGCGACCTGACCTAAGATAGGTCTGGTTTACCCTCTTGGTTGTGGAGCTCTGATGGCAGTCGCTCCATGTAAAAATCAGTACCTTCGCCAATCCCTTAGCCTTAGGTAGCGGACCACGCCAATCCTTATGAATTAGGAAACGGGATAACGTTAGGAAGAAGAAAATTATAGGTAAATTAAGTAAAAACAATATCTTCAGAAATATAATTGCCTATGACATTTACAATAGTGACGAAGACGAGAAAGATTCGTGTGACGACGAAGAAACAATGTGAATTAATCAATAAAGCACTTTTTTATATTAATTCGTGTTTTTTATACTTTACACATCACTTACACACACATAATAAACGAGAATCTAAATAATACCCAAATTATAAGAATAAAAATTAAGTTGGGTATTTTTGATATTATTCGAACATCCGGCGCGCCTAATAAAACAAAAACAAATGTACCTATCATTATTTTGTAATCTAGATCATAATTTCCCAACTACTTACTTACTAGTAGCTTATTGAATTCGTGCGAAAGTTTATTATATCAGAATTAATAAATCTATCTCTAACACGCATAAATACTTACTTGAACCGTGCTTGAAATGTGTCTGTACTGTAGTTTTATCGATAGAAAAACAATAATTCTGGTAACATTTACTGTAATAACAATTTAATAATCACACGTTACACAAGTAGGTATACCAAAATCCAAATACAATTTGCTTGCGCGTAAGTCGATCGGTACCTAGTCGGGCGTTCGGCCGTTTTCGGCGCCCCCCATATGACGGCGCCCGATGCGGTCGCACCGCTCGCACCGCCCTAGGGCCGCCGCTGGGTGTGTTCTTTGCTATTGCACGTTAATTGTAGTTCGTACTGCGGACTGTTACCTCATATTTCGTATTTAATTCAACAAGAGCAATCTGTAATTACAATACGTAGTGCAGGAAATACTTTAAAGATTTGGATTTATTTACTTATATGAATATTCATTGTGGTTAGTTACAATGGGGCGCCGGGCATCGGGACGTGACGTCCCCCCCGGCCACTAATGGTGGTTTTCACGACTATCATGATCGTGGAAACTACCATCAGTGCGAATTGCGGAATTGTCGGAAACTATAAATACTACCTACCACAGGACGGGCAGCAGCGTTTCTATAGGAAACTTCCTACCAACTGCGATCGCCAACCCGCCTGCCAAGCGTGGCGATTATGGATAAACTTCATCATGTCGACTAGGAGACCAATATTTAATCATGTCTCTGTGATCAATGCAGTGAAAACCGGGAGTGATCACCGAGTGGTAAGAGGTACATTGAATCTAAATATAAAACTCGAACGGTCGCGACTGATGAAGGCTACGCTCTGTTTAGCACCTATCCAGATCCTGAATTCCCAGACCTTCCAGCTCGAGTTATGGAATCGCTTTGAATACCTAGGTGACTGCGTGGACGTGGATGATTACAATGACAGGGTCGTAGAAGCTGTCCATACGATCGGATCCAAGAACTTGAAAATCCGTAGTACGAGAGGAACCAAAAAGATCTCAGACTCTGCTCTAAAGCTCATAAAAGAATGGCGCGAGATGGTTTTGCAATCTCCAGGAGATGCTTCTCTTGCTCTCAGGAGATGCTATCAAACTCAAAGTCGCTGACTCGCGATATACGGCAATTCAATACCAAGTGTGTTGAAAAGGCCATCGAGCAAAACAAAGGCTCTAAAGTATTCGCAAGGGATCTGTCATTGGCCAGAGCCAACTGATGAAGCTAAAGACCGAGTATGGAAGGATCATATCGTCCAAATCCGAGCTAATGGGAAAGGTGGAGAAGTTCTACAGACAGTCGTACGCGACAAGAGAGCACCCTGTTGTAAATCTGACCCGGATCCAAGAGCCAGATTGATCCGACACTATACCGAAGATATCCCGGACGTTAGTCTGTATGAGATTAGAATGGCTCTCAAACAGCAAAACAACAAGGCGCCGCGTGATGACGGAATCACAGCTGAACTCCTGAAAGCGGCAGGTTTGCCTATGCTAAGAACTCTACAAAAGCTATTCAATTCCGTCATACTCGAAGGTAAAACGTGAAAGGCATGGCACAGACGCGTGGTGATACTCTTCTTCAAGAAAGGCGACAAGACCCTATTGAAGAATTACAGGCCCATCACGCTTCTGAGCCATGTTTATAAACTGTTTTCGAGAGTTATTTCGAACCGTCTCGCACGCAGGATTGACGACTTCCAATCGCCCGAACAAGCCGGATTCCGTAAAGGCTTCAGTACCATAGACCACATACATACGCTGCGGCAAGTTATACAGAAGACGGAAGAGTGTAACCATCCTCTATGTTTGGCGTTTGTGGACTATGAGAAAGCCTTTGATTCGATCGAGACCTGAGCTATGCTTCAGGCGCTCCAGCGGTGTCAAATCGATTATCGGTATATCGAAATGTTAAGGTGTTTGTACGGAAACGCCACCATGTCAGTTCGTCTCCAGGATCAGAACTCGAAACCGATCGGGGTGTGAGACAGGGGGATATCATATCTCCAAAACTGTTCACCGCTGTATTGGAAGACGTCTTCAAACTTCTGGACTGGAACTGACATCAATGGCTAGTACATCACCAATCTTCGTTTTCCCGATGATATTGTAGTTATGGCTGAAACCCTGGACAACCTCGGTTGGTTAATAGAGGTTACTCGTAAAATCCAACTCGGCTGGGCAGCGTTCGAGAAATTACATAATATCTTCTCGTCCAAACTACCGCAGTGTCTCATGACGGAAGTCTACGACCAGTGCGTGTTGCCAGTGATGACATACGGAACAGACGTGGTCGCTTACTATGTGCCTCATAGGAAGGCTCAAGATCACCCAAAGGGCAATGGAGAGAGCCATGTTTGGAATTTCCCTGCGCGACAGAATCAGAAATGAGCAAATCCGCAGGAGAACCGAAGTAACCGACATAGCTCAACGAATTGTTAGACTTAAGTGGAAGTGGGCGGGGCACATCGTTCGCAGAACTGACGGCCGTTGGAGCAGAAAGGTTCTCGAGTGGCTACCGCGTACCGGAAGACGCAGCGAAGGCAGGTCCCCCACGAGATGGAACGACGACCTGGTGGAGGTCGCTGGAAGTCATTGGCTGCGGGCAGCGCGGGATCGGTCTTTGTGAAAATCTTTCGGGGAGGCCTTTGTCCAGCAGTGGAAGTTTTTCGGCTGATATAATGAGTTACAATGGGAAGAAAAAGAAAGAATGCAATATAGCATTATTTTGATTATGATGAAGTTACGGGCAGTTCAAAGTGTAGCCTGGAAAACTGTGGACAAATTTTGCGAGTAAGTATCTACCTAAACTACTTCTTCATACTAAAAAAAATAATTTCTTCTTCCGACAGAGACAGTGCGGCCGTAGCGAGTAAAGAGCGAAATTTATTTAAACCGGTTAACGAACAAAACCTTTAAATAATTTCTCCGTGTTGAAACCGGTTAAATAAAGGTTAATGGTAATCCATTATCACCATTAACCTTTATTTAACCGGTCCTGACCATTTGTTGTACCTCAAGATATTGATGCTGTGCGGGAACTAATAATGCAAGATCGTCATGTTACATATCGCGAGATAGAGGCGTCTCTGGGCATAAGTATGACTAGTATATATAAAATATTACACGAACATTTAGCTATAAAAAATTGTTCACGCTGGATTCCGCACAACTTGAGAATTGATCAAAAACGGGCTCGTGTCGATTGGTGTGAAAAAATGTTACAAAAGTACAATCAGGGTGCCTCAAAAGCTGTCTATAATATCTACACAGGTGATGAATCTTGGATATATGCGTATGATACTGAAACTAAACAACAATCAATGGTCTGGGTGTTCCAAGATGAGCCGAACCCAACAAAAGTCATTCGTTCAAAAAGCACTTTGAAGCAAGTGGTCGCTTGTTTTTTTTGTATAAATGGACATGTAGCTACAGTGCCACTAGAGGATCGTAAAACGGTTAATTCTGAATGGTACACGACCATTTGTTTGCCAGAAGTCTTTGAAGAAATAAGAAAGAACAACCGACAACGCAGAATCCTTCTTCATCATGACAATGCTAGCAGCTGCCACACATCGGCCGAAACAACTCGGTATTTGGAAGATCAAAAGATCGAATTAACGGGTCATCCGCCGTACAGCCCCGACTTGGCCCCCAACGACTTCTATTTATTCCCAACCGTGAAGAATAAATTACGTGGTCAACGTTTTTCGAGCCGTGAAGAGGCTGTTGATGCGTTCAAAATGCACGTTTTGGAGATACCTCAATCCGAATGGAAAAAGTGCTACGAAAATTGGTTCCAACGCATGCAAAAGTGCATCGATCATCATGGTGAATATTTTGAAAAGCAATAAAACCATAATAAATGCTATATGTTTGTTTGACTTTGTTATTCCGGATACATAATTAGCAGCTCTCGTATTATATTGAACAACTAAAATATCCACAAAACCACTAACAGGTATCGCCTTTCACATGTCACGAATTGTTAGATTGAAAGAAATATAATATGATGTAAGCCTATAATAGAAAAGAATGAACACATATTTCGTCTCTATCTGTATGCTCAATGTTTGAATACTATTAAGCTGTTTTATTTGACAGACATAAGAACCAAACAAATCTTTGTTCCTCAGTACTTTTCAGTTTTAAATTATTTTTGAACTTTACAAGTAGCTATACGACTACATACCTATGTACATTCATCTAGACTGCATATTTAAATATTTTGTTGATGAAAGACAGAAATGTATTTAACGTAATAATCGAATAAAAAATATAAAAGATAAAATTATAACAATTTATTTTATATTACAATAAATTATTTACATAATTTCACCTTAACTGCTAATGAAGTACTGCAATTATACATATACATGTTTATACTCTACATATTTGTAGACTTAAATATTTGTTACATTCGCGATTTATCTAAAAAACATAATGGAAATTTTAAAAAATATTGATGTATGACATTCAATTTAATTAATGTTTAAAAAAAAAAGTGTTACGAAAGGTAACATTGTGGGGTTTGGTACAATAATAATTTAAATTTAGTTAAAAAAATGATCATTTTAAAAATTAAATAAAATAGGTACATCATGTTTTAATAATTCGTGTTAATGTGAAAAGTACTAATTCTTTGGACCACATATCAACTAACGGATCGTAGCTTATGCTTATGACACTAGAGAGAATGCACTTTAAAGACAAAGGTAAATTCTGTAATTTTTACTTCTGGCTCATTTCATACAGATATTACATATTTAAAGAGAGATGATACCAGTGCAAAAGTCGTCATGCTTTATATAGTATCTGTATTATATATTATGATTAAATAATAATAAATTATTAAGATCTTTAATTGCTACTTACTACCAATAGTAGCAATTAAATATTAAGTGTTTTAATAAAAAAATTGCTACTACGTACTACATAATTGATTTTTAATCACAGATTTAAATCAAATTTGAATTAATTGTCTATTGTAACGTCATCAAATTTTTTTAAGTTGTTATACATTTTCGAGTGAATGGATGTGATCAAAAATAAATATTTCAGGAAGACAATCAATTAATAATTTTTATCCACTAAAACAGTTATTATCAGTCTAGGATAAGTGTACTATAATAAAAATGAGATTTTTTAACATTATTTTTAATGTTAAATTATTACAAAGAATTTCCATATTCATTTAAATTGACAAATAATAAAATGGTTTTGAGGTTTTCGTAGAAGTGTCAGATCAAGGCAGAATTGTCGATTAAGAGTTGATATTAGAATTTGAAATTTAATAAGGTGAATTAAAATTAAAGAAAAAAAAGATGAATTTTTTAATGTTGTAACCATATAAAAAAGTTTCGAATTTTAAATTACTTCTATAAATTACATGAAAAATATAATTTTTCTTCTTGAGTGGATGAAGATGCTACATCGCATTAATCCACTTCTCTTTTACACTTCGATCACAAATATATAACTAGATTCACAATCCTTTATAAAATTGAAATAAATTATTGTCTGAATTGACATATACATTTCTAATATCGTATAGTATTATCTCAATATTGTGTTAATTTAAAGTAAACTTTACTGTTAATGCATATAAAGGTTGTAAAAGCTTGTAAAAGATTCTCCCATGGCATTGAAACGACGTTTGTTAACAAAAATATATTTAAAATTCAATCTTACGCTTTATGCTTAAAGTGTAATTCACGTAATTTATTTGTTTCGCTATTTACGTCATTATAATTTGTTAGATGAAAGTGACAAGGATAAGACACATAGAAATTATAATGTTAGACAAGGAATAAGATGTTGCATGTCAGGCAATGACATATTCAGACGCAATGTAAGAATAGAAAAAGGGAGGAAGCAGCATTGTTATTAATATTTTTTTTATTTTTGGTTCTTCGATCACAAATAATAATTCACAATTTTCTTTAAAATCTAAATACATAATTACTGTCCGAATTGACAAATACATTTTGAACATTGTACAGTATTATTGGTAATATTCTTTTAATTTAAAGTAGACCTTAAAGATATAAAGTTGTAAAAGCTCGTTTAGATCCTCGTAAGGCATTGAAACGAAGTTTGTCAAAAAAAAACTTACGTTTCGTGCTTAAAGTATAATTCACGTAATATATTTCCATCGCTGTTTACATCATTTTGGTTTGTTACGTGGATGTGACAAGGATAAGACATAATATTTAGATTAGGCGAGACAAAGAAAAAATGTTGAATATCAGGCAATGATGTAATCTACGAATACAGAGTGAAGTCGCAATAAAGTGCTGATATTTTTTTAATTTTTCAATGGGTAATCGTCTGCTAGTCATTATTTAATATATACATACATATTAACACACCGTATCCCTAACGGGGTAATCAGAGACATATGTCATGACTAAAAATCTTAACTTCGATAAAAAACAATTAAAGGATATAAAATCTTAGTTTTAAACGATTTAGTGGCAACGTTAATCTTCTAATAATGTCACAATACAAGTAATAACACTGTCAAATAGAAATGCAGTGCAGGTTTAAGTAAATACGTAATATTGTGTAGCCTTTTTAAGCCTTTCACTGTGACTATTCGTCACTTTCTAAAAAGTGATCAGAGCAAACTACGCTTCGTTCATTTGGTATGAAGTATTCATCGCATTTTTGGCGTGCTACTATAGAAGTCTATTTTTCACATCGAATAGGATCTCGAGGAAAGCTATATATTTTTTTATACGTTCGAGAAAAATATTGCAATAACTTGCAGTGTTTATAAAAGAATACATAATTACATAAATTACATTAAAATTTATAATTAGCAGCAAATCTTATACTACAGTCATAATTGAAATTTCAACACCAAAAATATATTAAAAAAAAAAAAATGTAAGACTAAAAACTCCATACTACAATTTTAGAACAGAGATAAAAGTATAATCCGAATAAATGAAATCTGATTGCGACAGTATGGTTCTCAATGTCTTATTCACGATCGTATAATTAATTGTATTATGTAGCTGTGATTTGAAAAATATTATTATGAATTTAATAAAAAAAAAGCTATATAACGTTATTATTATAACGAAATAATGAACACGTAAATAAAATAATCCTAATTACTTACCAAAAGTAAGAAACTCCATCTTTTTTTAACGTTCTAGACGTGTCTTTTTTACAATTTTTGAAGGAGCACTTTGTCATGTTTCCTTTAGTGTTCGCAAATTACTACTAAGACCGAGGGCGCTAAAATTCTCATTTCAGCGCACATTTGGTTCGGACGTTTTTGGAACGCTGATTGTGTATCTTGTTATATATTTGTGATCGAAGCTTTTACACAATCTTTTTTAAGTTTTAGCATAAATTAACAGCGTTATTAAGGATATAGCGTGATGATATGTATGTATGTAGGCTAATAACAAAACATACATAAATATGTGTAATATGAAAGCATGAAAAAATTCTAAATACCTAATGATTTAAAAATATATTTTTCATATTTACAAATAGATATTATTATAAGCAGTTTAAAGTGAAAAAATGCGGTATCACCTTTATCCTCCTCACGCCTTCATTATAAATATATAAAAGTACACTACAGTATATACAAACAAAGGGGAAAGAAATATTCTGTCATCACTGCGTACACGCGTAGTAGTTATAGAGAGTAGGGAATTCGTTAACTTGGAGGCTGCCAACGAACTGATACCATAAGGTATCAATGTTTTTACTGATTACTTGTATCGAAAGAAAAGTATCGATATCTCCTTGGTATCCTTGAAAAAGTATCGATATCTACTCGTAACGAATAGGTCGATACCAGTGATTGTTCCGAGATATTTCAACAATTTCATTGTCAAAATTGTGGACGACCGAAAAAGTCTCCCAAACCTTCTATACTATATGACATAGTTTATTTGTAGATACAACATTACATTGATTTAAAGACAAAAGAAGGAATTTGTACAACACAACACTAATTTTTCTTTTATAATTTTAAATAGTGTTGGTATTTAGTGTTGGTATTAACTTGATACCAAGTATAGTATCTCTGGTAAAAGTTTATTCCTATGCTGAGTACTGACATGTAAAAGAATGGATGAGATATTAGGCATTTGCATACCCTAAACAAGGCGTATAAACATAATTTTTTCGTATGCTGTTAACAGTTATCATAACGAAACTAAGACGTATTGAAAACACGATGCGGTCGTAGCTTGTGTACCTTTGCACAATTCATTGAGCCAGCTACAAAAGTCCCGTACCTATGAGTTTCTGGTTAGACTGGTCGTTCAAAAAATTGGTAATTTAACGAAAGTACGTGATTAGCATGTAATAAAGTCGTCGTGTGCATTCCTCTTAAAGAACAGGAAATCTCGAATGTCGTCCAAATTGATTACAATCATAATCATACTCTTACTTCTGCATGAGATCATGAATAGGTGAGTTAGTTGCTTTGGCAGATTACTTCAATATGGAGGCTGGTATTGCTGTCTTTGTAAATGTTGTACTAAGGGGCCCTGTTGTTGTTGCATCGCCAGCATCTGTTGGCGCATGCGCTGTTGAGTCATCTGCTGCTGGTATTGCGCATTGCCTTGCGGTTGCATACCGCGTGGGTACGGGGGCGCTGGACCTCCCATACCTCCCATTGTTACATTAGGTGCCTAATAGAAAAAAAAAGGTAAATGCAGTTTCATTTTATATTGATTACCATTGATGTCCAATTTATTGCTATTAAAATAATTAAAGCATTATTTAATTCAAGATTACAGAATTTTGAGTTACAATTAACTTAAAATTAGTAGGTTACCACATTACATCATACACCCTATTTCCACTTTAAATAATGCGAGTGGATACTTTTACCACAGTACAAGTAAGTAAGCAGTATTCTATCTCGGCAGTGCTCGGTACATAAATACGCAATAGGGCTGCCGACTTGGACTGACTGTTTTTCTTGGGTTACGTATTTGATAATAGGTACTATATTAAATTGTCATATTATCTTTTCATTTTATATTACTGCAAATTTCGTAAGTTCTTATTTATATAATTCTACTAGTATTTTATATCTAGTTTCAAAAGTTTGTGAGTTAGTTGGTGGAAATGGACAAAAAAAAATGCATTTTGTGTTTTTTGTGTGCAGCATAATTCAAAATCAGCAACAAAGTAACTAGATCATTATGATAATATATTTCATACAAATGAGCAACAGAGAAATATTTCCGGTTTCAATATAGACGTATTCAAACATCCATACACTGAACAATATGCTCGAAAACTTGATTGACATAATATTTCGTCAGTAAATGCGTGGGAGCGTCTCACATCGTACGACGACAACCGCGGCGTACTCGCGACTGTTGTATGCCGAAAAATGCCGAGATTTCGAGGTGCGTCGTTTGGGAGCGTTTGTATGAAGATAGAATGCTGTATGCTTACTTGTACTGTGCTTTTACCTAGTAACAAATTAGTAACGTAACCTAGTAACGTAAACTTGTACTTTTAACACAAAATGTAAACGGGGTCAAAGGCGTTCTTTCACGGACTGTATTAATATACTACAGTATAACTGACCTGCATATACTGTGGACGAGCATTTTGTCTTTGTTGTGCTAAATATGCTTCCTGACTGGCGCGGCCACTCATCATGTTCTGGTTAAAAAATAATCATTTTTTATTTATTTATCATCAGCACTGCACATTCATTAAACAAATCGATTTGATTTATTATTTAACTTACTTGTTGGAATGTTTGTTGCCCTGGGAATCCACCCATAGGATTCGCACCTTGAGGTCCCATAGAGCCCGCTTGACTAGTCATGGCGCCCATCGCCCCAGCCTGACCCATTTGGCTCATCTGTCCCATTGGTTGGCCCATTTGGCCCATACTCTGTCCCATTTGGCCCATCTGTCCACTTTGACCCACTCCTTGGTTCATCTGGCCGACGTTTTGTCCAATAGAATTAACGCCTTGACCCATAGGATTAACTTGTTGACCCATTTGGCTAACTCCTTGTCCCATTCCCTGAAAAAATTCAAATATGATTTAGTATTTACAAGTACAGGACATAAGACGGAGCAAATGTTAACCTGACCTACCTGATTCATCATCTGTTGTTGACTACCTTGCATCATTTGTTGTCCGTATCCACCGTAACCTTGTTGCATGCCGCCATATTGTCCGCCAAACATCTGACCGCCCATGCCACCCATTTGACCGGCTCCCATTTGCCCTGCACTCATTTGGTTTGCGCTCATCTGTCCAGTGCCCATTTGACCTGTACTCATTTGTCCAGGGCCCATTTGCACTCCACCCATTTGTCCCATTGGCCCCATGCCGCCCATACCACCCATTGGATTCATTTGACTGTAAAAATAAGTTGCGTATTTCATTATCATTTTTGATTAAAGTATTTTGATTAATCGGAAAAAAGAATAATATTTACTTGGGTTGCATTTGTCCCATTTGATTTGGTTGCATTTGTCTCATGCCTTGTCGTGGGAAAGCGCCTCGTGCATGTGGTGCTCCAGGATAGCCGCCGGTCTAATATATTAAAATATTAATAACGGGAATATAAACATTTCATAGAAAGATTAAAAATAAAGTTAATACGAAACCTGTATTTGTGTCATTTGGTTGAAAGGCAAACGCTGCCGCAGCATATTGCTCAAAGCTTGTTTAGAGTGAGTGTTGGCCGGTGGAGCTACACCACGTGGACTCACGCCAGCGGCTGAGGAATGAAATAACAAAATCATGTAAACAGTAATTATTTTTACTGCTATTTAACAGGTAACTGTAAGTATATCAAATTTCGAATCATTGGCATCAATTGAATCCTTTGTCCTACTTATATGTATGTACTGCAATCTATATTCTAGTAAGTGGAAAACGGAGCACACGCGATGAACGCATCAGTCAATTCGATACTTCGATACTGAGAGAGAGAAAGGGTGGAGACATCGTTCAGGAAATTGCAGGCCGCTTTGTTTTTGGAAACTCAAGCGGCTTTGAATTGTGTTTTCAGGGACACATGACAAGTTGAAGTAAGTTAATTTATGTAATTTTAGACCTAATATAATCTATAGCACGACTAGTCTTAGTTATAAAGAGGTTCCTAATTATTTTAAAGTCACTTTTATAATACTGAAAATTAGAATTACTAACTTTTTAAATTGTAATGTGCATACTATTGACCTTAGTCCTAGTCGAGAAAAAGCAACGATGAGGCGGAATTACCTTGAAGATGTTCCAGTTATACAACGTGTCTCCTCTGTTATACAACATAGGTCTTCTTACTTAAAACTTCTAATTCAGAAATAGCCCGTTACCTGATTTACCCTGTTATACATATGTAGTTACGCACGATACGTACAGATCGTACCTCATACTGGACCCTTGACTCTTGTGACATTTAAAAATCGACCTTCGCCAGTCGACTTTCGTGCATGGCACGGCGGTATTGGACTTTTATGTAATATCGGTGTGTTGATTCGATATTCACATTATTTTTAGCACTGGGATAAAAGTTAAAGAGTTTTCAAACCTGAATAGAAATTTATGTCTGGGGGTCCTGTATAACTTTCTGTAGTGTTGCAAAGTTAAAACAAGTGTTGCCAACATTTATAATACTTTACATGAGTTACCAGGTGGATTGTAGTAGTTTTGTCCCGGTGGTGGGAACCATTGTTGCTGTTGCTGCTGCATAAATTGGGGTTGTTGCTGTGGCGCTGGCGTCAAACCTGATGGGCCGCCGGCACTGCTCGGTGCGCTTTGACCGTTTGTCTGTAAAATATAGTATAGAATAGTAAGTATAGTTTTGTTTTTATTTTAGAGTGACAAGAGACGAGGGCAGAAAATATACTGTATTGAGACACAGATCGTGTTATGCAGAGAATCATGTGTTACAGCAAAAAAAATCGTAACCTCAGAAAGACACTGATCTATTTAAAAAACGAAAAATAAATTCACCTAATCTAAAGTAATACGTAATACATAGATATTTTCACTTCATGACCCAGAGATAGATACATATATTCATATAGCCAGTATTGTGAGTAGTATATTTAGTAGATTCATTATTATAACTCAAAATTTGTAATTAAATTTTTAATTAGGCTAGTTTCGTCGATTTTGTTTTGAAGGCGGAATGTTATTTTTTACATAATTATACATTTCAAACCTAAATAATACTGTCATTCTTTCTATATTATTTTTTATTTAATCAATAAGGCTAATACTCACAGGAGTGGTAGATTTTTGTTTCTTTATTTTCATTTTACATGGCATCTTGCGTCCTTTTCCTGCACCAGTGGGACTTGAATCAAAACTTCCATTATCCTGAAGTGAAAAAAGAAAAAACATTTATTTGTGTTTCCTCAGTTTATGGTATAATTTAATAATAAAAATAACCTACTTGTTTACTGTCATTATTATCGACGTCTTCAGGCGGTAGTGGCAATGGTTCTAAATAATAACTCAGTGGTTTCACTAAACTGTGAGTGTGGTATTTTAATAACCTGTGAAATAAATTTATTAAATTCTCATTTATCGATTAGGGAATTTTAATTCCTCTAAAAAATCAACATAAAAGTAAAATACAATAAATAAATATTTTCAAACTGAAACTCATAACATTTCAAATTACTTAAGTAACACAATTAAATATGGGGACGTGCCTATGGGCATTCTCGTATGTGAGTGGTTTTCTCTCCATTTTGGTGGCAGCAAACCAAGCCCAAGAAAGTGGTGCAGGGTTTCGTCCTCCTTCTACCAGCTCCCAAGAGGACACGCGTTGTTTGTCCGTGAGGCGAAGACCCTGGAATGCAACATGTCGAATGACACAGAAATTTATGATCATGTTTTTAAATGGCTTACATGGAAAGTAGGTAATATACCTGTTTTTTGTCACTATCAAATCCAGTGATTTTATTTCCTTTTTGATCCACTAGACATCCAAGAGGTCCACATGCGATCACCTGCAAAAACAGCATTGTTATAGTTCTTTTAACATAAAGTCCATCAACTACCAAGATCTCCTAATCTTAACTTTTTTGAAACTTGATTTTGGTAGTTAGTCCTTGATAAATTATCTTACGGGCAAAGCAAACAAAATTAAAAGCTAGGTATTAGGTACATTTTGCGGAATATAATTGTGATTAAGTAAAAATTAAACTACAAAGACGACATTATTTTTAAACCAGTGCACTTGCGCTTTTTTAATTTTATGTTTCAATTTAATGAAAAGTTGGGTCAAATCAAGGTCATTTTCACTTTCAAAAGTTGATTTTTTTGTATTTATTTGAATGCTACGCACGTTAAATATTTTTCTCAAACTTTTAAAAACAATATCAAACCGTACTTCAATGATGGTGTTCTTTGACAACGGTAACAGTTGTCTCACGTTCTGCACACTGGGTCCATGTCTGTCACCGATTTCCTTTTTGAGTTTTTTCATTAAGTTCTGGTAGTGCTTGCGGTTGTTATCATCGCCTCCGTCAGCCAGAGTCGAGTGTATGAGAGTAGCGAGCATGTCGATCAATGTCGAGAACAGGTTGCTGTGACACAGGCTACATGTAATTTATTATAAATAAGCTGTCCACCGAACACACTACGCAGCAAGTCTGGACAGTTATGACATGATGCGCCACCAGAATGATAGATGAATCCGTAAAGTACATTCCTCCTACCAAAAACTTAATCATTGTTGCACTAATATTTTACGCTAGTAACTAATTAATCTATGCTAATATAGTAATATCTTTGGGTAATATCACATATGATGCTGATATTTCTCTCCAGTGAAAAAGTACTAATGTTAAAGGTATGGAGGTGGGTTAGGTCGACTGTAATGTAGGGTCATATTCAAACGATCCTTGAACGAATAGTTTCTACTTTATTGGTAATAGTTAATTCTTTCTTCCTTTCTCCGAATGGCTTTTAAAGTAGGCATCTGAATAGTCAGCAGTGTTTTTAAACACATATTGTCAAATATTGTTCCTCCTGCAGTTACTTTATATTGGTATGATGTTTTTATTTAAGAAGGAAAAGCACAAGCGCAAAGTCAAAAGCATGTAATTTGAATAATGAGATTTGAGGAGGCGAAAAAAGCATGTAGGAACCATGATGCTAGACAGAAATTTAACATTATTTATTTATTATTTAGTTTTAAATATAACCGGTTAACCACAATTAGTAGAAGATAATTGTAATCGTTTCTACAATTACTTTTGTCCGACACTGCTAGGCGACTACCGTTTACAGGTGTGCGCGAGAAGAAATATAATATTCACGATTTTAGTTTCGATTCTAAGACAATCATAAGACATAAGGCTAGAAAATATTTAACTCGAATAATTGTAATCAATTATTTGATGCACAGTAGTGTAGACAGCCTGCAAACATAATTGTTTGCAGGCTGTCTATACTACTGTGCATCAAATAGACAAAGATTTTATTGATGTAACATAAAAATAAGATTGTAGTTTTTGCAGGCATTAGCAATCTAAATTGAAGGTAGTAAAATAAGGGCAAATCTGCCTTTCTCACGAGAGCTGGAGATAGATATTGTACTCGACATAAACAATTTAATTCTATAATTTGGACTGTATTCAGAATTTAAGGTCCCTTTGTTGAAAAGTAGAAACTATTTTATTAACTAGGCGTCAATATGAAAGTTGAAATCATTGTATGTTTATACATTCCCCTACAATTACTAGTCCGTTACGTGACAAAAAGCTTTGCAGACAACGATGGTCAAGGCTTCGAATTCATATATCATTATATTGCATTATCAATGCGTGACTGTTAGTTTTAATTTTTTATGTAAATATATGATTGAATGACTTGCTGTGTAGTTTATTAATGTTGCACATAACACACAGATGACAAAACCGCAAACCTGGAATGAAATGGAAATTACGCGTAAAGCTTGAACCTTCTGGGAAAGCAACTGCCAAAATGGTGTCGGTGTAACTCAATGCCAAAGCTATTATTTTTGGTTCAAATGTATTTAATTTTGAATGTCTTAAGAAAAATCTGCTGATATGCTTTTAATGGGGCTTTTATTACTATACAATGTAACATTCTACAGAATTGACATTAACTGTCATAAAATTATGGCATGACTTATGGTCAAATTAGGTCAATTTTTTTGTTTTTCAATTACATAATGGTAACGGATATTTTTCTAAGTTGCGTATTTCCGGTTTATCATTCTTTCGTGAGAGATACGCAGCCGCAAGAGCCAATCACAGCTCTAGAAGAGAAAGGGATAGTGGGACTATCCGGCCACTGCGTCTCTCTTTGTTTTTGTCACGGAATTCAATCTCTTGCACACTACACTCCTATCGCCATGACAATTAAAGTTACCCACATAATAGAACTTACGTATTTCTAATGATGACATTTATAAAAACATATTTTTTACTATTGCCATAATTTTAATTGAACTTTCATGACGCTGCATAATAACACTAGCTGTCGCCCACAACTTTGTCCGTCCATTCTATTCAAAGGCCCATTCTAACTATCGGTGAAAGAATTTATGAAATTGGATGAGAAGTTTCGGAGATTAGCACCTACAACCAAACTTACAACCCTACAAACTATCTCTTTACAATATTAGTTTAAATTTGATTTAATAAATATTTTTAAATAATTATATAAAATTAGTTTTAATATTTTTATTTATACGTCATGTATGAGGCGGAGCATAGCACAGAGGCTCTTATATGCATATGTTAACTCTAACACCATATTTGTACCTGATTAAATGATTAAATATTTTACTTAAATGTATTAACTTTATCCCAGTAGATTTGAAAGTGGGCATCTGAATAGTTAGCAGTGTTTTTAAACACAATTTGTCAAATATTGTTCCTTCTGCCGTTACGATATATTGGTGTGGTATTTTTATTTAAAAAGAAAAAAACTCTTTCTTTCTTTCTTTATGAGATGGCGCACAGTTTAGCGCGTTAGCTAATGTCGCGTATTAATAAGTAGAATCACGAGTAACTTAGTATTTCTTAAAATTCCATCAGTAAAGTGATAGACTTTACTAAAGTTATATAGGACTTCTTGGAAGAGCGCGAGAACTTTAGCTACACATATTTATTTAGACCTACTCCATTCTTTTCACTTATATAGAGCTTTAAAACACAATATACTATCACTTTTGTACTTTAAAACTTCTAAAAATGTAAAAAATAGAAAATCTAAATAAAATGTCAACCTCACTTCTTCCGTTCCCGCCAAAAAGTCCAAAAAAAAAGTACTCGTATACCTAGACAAGCATGTATGTGTATGTGTGGGTGTGTTGTGTGTGTTGCGTGTGCGTGCGCGGGCGCACTGTTAACACGTTACCTATTGTTGTAGGCGTCGAGGAGCTGGTGCGCCACGAGCTGCGTGAGCAGCACGGCCCAGTCGGCCGTGAGCTGGTACGAGCGGCGGATGGCGTCGAACATGCCGCCGGCCAGCGAGAAGCGCAGCTGCAGCGCCTCGGGCGCCGCCTCGTCGGGCCACGCGTCGCCGCACGCCGCCGCCGCGCGCTCGTGCTCGCGCGCGTGCGTCAGGTAGTGCTGCAGCTGCCCGTGGATCGAGCTCAGCAGGCTCTCCTGCAACCGACAGGCCATCCGCCCGTCATCACATGCACTACACGCTCGCATACGCTACACTCTTACCGCATATACTGGCTACTCGTTTCGTATTACAAACATCTCTGAAGAGTTTTTGGCGGGATTTCATGGGGAGCGTTTGGGTGTTCATTTTAATTATTTGCAAATGGTTTCCAATGGATACTGCGATGTAATATTGGCGTAATTTTGCATTGCAAGTATCTACGCTCTTTTGCTGTTATGTGAAATTGTTGAAATAAGTACTTATTTAGTAGAGCGATGTTGATATTTTTTTAGTGGCTTAGTCTGCCTCAGCGTATTCTATTAGAAAGACTGCCTCAATATATTTGTCGCCAGAAATTCCAAGAAACATCTGAAATGTATTACGTCGACATTTTGATGTAATAATATGAAGAATTTATCTATTAACTACTGATGACGTCGGTTGCATAGGCTAAAATCACTTTACCTTCCCTGTTAAGGGAGAATCGTACTACTACTAATGCAAACATTTCTGGGAGCCTAGTGGCAAGTGGCAATGGTAGTTATCGAAATAACTTTCATTTAAATTGCCAGGGTAGGCAGTGTCTCTGTGCCTATATGAGATACATGCCACTGTCGTCCATCTGTATGTTAAAGCCGATATATTCACTTACTGAGTTTTTTAACTCAGAGATGTAAATTAAAAACCAAAAACAAGAAATATGAAATAAAAAATTAAATAATTACAAAGGTTATTTTACAGTCGTTTTTTAACTTTTATTTATTTATCTTTGTAGGAAATTCTTAGGAATGTAAGTTAATTAGTGTTCAAAACATTCTTGACCCATTTACTACTAATCTAGTCTATTATGCTACCAACGAATACCTTCTGATCATCCTGATGCCTGAGACACGTGAGTACGAGAGAGAGCAACGGTTCGTTGGCGAGTCGCACCGAATTTCCGCCACCGCAGCTGCAGCCGCCGCCACAACTGTTACCGCTTATACCCCGTTTACCGCCGCTGCCAGCTCCTGACGAGCTGAATACACACGCACGCGTTACATGTGAGTGTTGTGTGTTAATACGCAAATGTGACACTTATATCAAACATTAATAATATAATTATTAAGAGTTCAAAAACAGGACCTACATATTATATCTACTAGATAGTAATTATACCAATATCATTTTGGACGCAGTGTTTATTACAAAAAATCTGCAATTATAAACTAAGCCGAAATGGCTTAGTTTAGAAATTAAGTACAGTTCTATATTTCAAGTCGTTAAGAGAAAACTTTGTACCTATATAAACTTTTAAACTTTCGCGTTGCATTACAAAATATCTAAAACGGGAAATTTAACGCGATTACCTTTTATTTTGGCTTGACGTTTCGACCGAATTGCATCGACCGTGGCCTCAAGCAAACAGCAAACTGGTTGCTCGAGACCACGGCCAATGCAACTCGGTCGAAACGTCAAGCCAAAATAAAAAGGTAATCGCGTTAAATTTCCCGTATTAGATAACTTTGTACCCCTTCTTAAGCATATTGCTTGCAAAGAGGAGTGTGAGATTTGGCATCGCTGAAAGTTTATATGGAGAAGAGGTGCAGAAAACTAGTTTTTTATATAAATGTACTACAAATACATTGAATAAAAAAAAAATTCATTGTTTACGTTCATACTGCCAAATGTCAATGCCACACAATAGTTTGTGGCCAAGTTCTTATTCTTAAGGGCAAACCACAGATTTAATTATCACTAATAGATATGCCTTTGACACGGCACAAATTGTTTGATTGAAAGAAATATATGGCGTAATCCTATAGAAGAAAGGGATACACATATTTCGTCTCTATCGGTAGGGTCAATGTTTGAAGATTGTTAAGCTGTTGCACTTGACAGACCGATGAACCAAACAAATCTTTGTTCGTCAGAACTTTTAAGTTTTTTAATTATTTTTGAAGTTTACAAATGAAAAATTCATATAATTTTTTTTGTAAATACATATATGTGAGATAGACTCTTTTGGGCGTGATGGTAGAATGCAGTATTTTAAGCTACAAAAGCCGGTTTGACAAACACTTCATCAAAGTGAAAAACACTATAGTAGCCACATCAAAGTAATATCACAGATTAATTAGTTAATAAAGTAAAGCAATATCTATTGGTAATAGATCTGTGGAGCAAACAAATCGCCAAAGAATCTTACAATGTTGCCAATAAATACTGACTGGCTGAATGAGTTCCGAGCTGTGAATTTTGTGTGATTTGTGAGCTGACAGAGTCTGGGGAGTATATGTGAAGGCAAAAATGCGTTTATTTTATATTTACGGTGGAATTTCTACCACTGCGCAACCAACAGTTATAATCAAGTACCTACGTTACTTACATTCAATAGATAAATTTTTATGTATTTCATTTCTTGAAAATGGCTCCAGCAATTTCTACAAGAATGGTGTATACATATACGAGGTATATTATGTATAAAGACAAATTGTACGGGATGATGGCGAAATCATTTAACAATATGTTCCAAACCAAAATGCACACCATACGGATTCATTTCAAAGACTATTATTACCACTACGAGAGTTTTTTTTCACTTACTACATATTTATATCATCTTTTCATCAAATTTACGAATTATCACAAATTAATTACACGTATTATGTCAATACAATACACACCCTTTGTAACTGGGGCTCTGATGGCTTTTGCAGTCGCGATGTGACCCGCCACCACTTCCGCTGCCGCTCGAACAACTGCCGCTACAGCCCGCGCCCCATCCACTTTCCAATATCTATAAATCACATTAAATTCAGTGAGAAATCTTTTAATAACACATTATATTGACCAGATTTAAAGCAATTTCAAACAAGTCTCAATACACATAATCGTCGTGTAATTGCGCGAAAAGTGAAGTGAACTATTATCGCGGATTATTTAGTTGCTTACGTAAGTTATTACAAAGCTTTATAATATTACAACTTGCCTGTCCAGCCTGTTTGAGTACTCTTCCTTGCACTGCAGCAGGTAATTTAGCTACTAGTGGTGCAACCAGCCAAACTGACTCCGACCATTTGCTAGTACTGACTACGCCACGGTCTGTGCCGGTTCTGTACAAAAAAGACTAATTATTAGAAAGCTTAAAAGGCAATAATTGAAATTAAGTTGCTATAAATTTATTACCTAGCATTCAGTTATTGGAACGCATATTTGAAATGAAGTAATATTTATTCTATTTCATTACTAGATGTAGTTTTGAAAGACAGTCAACCAAAGTTTATCTCAATTATGCTTTTTAGTGAGGATTGTGCAACAAAAGTAAGCGATTTTTTTTCTAGAAACTATTAAAACTGCGCAAAAAAAAATACAAACGAAATCAAATAAAAATTTTATTTGCTTTCCTGTAAAACCAGCATGGTCAAACGTCATGTCCGGTATCGACAGAGCATGGACGCTACCTGTCCTTGTCTGGCGGCGGCGGCGCTGGCTGCTGGAACACGTTGATGACGGCGCGAGCCACCGTGTCCAGCCACGCATTCAGCTCCGACGAACCGCTAGGATACTGCTTGAACATCAGCTGCAGGTCCAGCCACGACATGCGTAGTGACCACTGCTCGAGGTTCTGACACACAGTAAGATGGTCAAAGTCAACAATATCGCAAATAGGTATACATGTAAGTGTTGATTCCACGGACTAGTTAAATCAACAGCTGACTTATTCAAATATTTGTTTCTTTCAAAGAAATCAGTTGACTGATGCAACTTTACAACAACTTACTTTAATTGAATGAAGCAAGACGTAAAAGAAACAAACGAACAAACAAAACGAATTCACATCGTTGATTGCCTTGTTCACCGACGAGTTAAGTTGTTGAAAGTATTTTTCAACGAATTGACGATTTAAAATAAAAGCAGCAACCCACCTATATTACATATACATTAAGTGCAGAGGCAGTACCTTCATACAAGCCCAAAAACCCGGTTTGCCTTACTAAAATGCTCAGTCAATACACAGAATACTAACGAGTCAAGAATGAGTAATAAATATCAACAATCATATCAAATAGTTTTAAAAATTCCCACGAATTACTTATCAAACGAAAACAGTGTACGAATATTAGAGAAATAAAACAGGTATTTGACCTCAAGTCGCGACCAATCAGTGAAAAGCGTCGGTCGATTAACATTAACGACCTCTCAAGGCATAATCAGAGCAAAAAATCATAGTAATCAATTGTCTCACTCTCACGCGTTGGCTTGCAACAGGGCTTGCAACCTCTCTTTCTCTCTAATGGTAAAACTCGTTATAGCTGTAGCTTTTTTAACAAGGTTTATCTTCGATCACAAATAAGAAACTAGATTCACAATCAACGCTCCAAAAATGTCCGAACCAAATGACTCAAATGAGTATTTGAGTGCATTCCTGTTTTAGTAGTATTCAAAAACGCTAACAGCGAACATGTCAAAGTGCTCCTGCAAAAATTGTAAAAACGACACATTTAGAACGCTAAAAAAAGACGGAGATTCTTATTTTCGGTTATTAAATTCAATAATATTATTTACGTGTTCATTATTTCGTTATAGTAATAACATTACATAGCTCTTTTGTATTAAAGTCGTAATCATATTTTTAAATATAGCCTAACGATATGTCTTATTCTTGTCACTTTCACGTAACAAATCAAAATGACGTAAATAGCAATGCAAATAGATTATGAGAATTTACGCACAAGATGTAAGATTGCATTTTAAATATTATTTATAACAAACTTCGTTTCAATATCACACAAGAATCGTTTACGAGCTTTTATTCAGAGTAGACCTTACATCAAACCATAAGGACATTAAACCATAAGGTTTGATGTAAGGTCTACTCTAGAATAACACAACATTATCAATAATACTATACGATATTAAAAATATATACGTCAAATCGGACAATAATTTCTTTAGATTTTACAGGAGATTGTGAATCTAGTTCTTTATTTGTGATCTAAGAGGTTTATACAGCAATTAGTATGACGCGAAAAGCCCGGCTTTCATATTGAACTTTGTACAGATTGAGAGATACGTCATATTTATTTGTATCATATCTGATACGATACGAATACAATTCAACTTCATTGTTTACACCTAATATTTGTTTGTTTGAGCTGGTGGACGAGTGATAAATATTTTTTTAATTTCTATCATAAGTGAGTTAAATTGTAATAAAAAACCGATAACTTGTTCTATGTGAGAACTTAAAAGTATATACGGACAGTATGTCAGATAATTGTGTTATGGTCAACAGTATTGATATAACTAAGGCCAAAATTTATGAGATTTTAACAGACTTAGATACTTCTAAAGGCCCTGGCCCCGATAATTTGCCCGCCATTTTTCTTAAAAATACAGCTCTCGTACTTTGTAAACCGTTACATATAATTTTCAATAAATGTATGAACGAAGGCATATTTCCTGGATTGTGGAAAAGGGCAAATGTGGTACCAGTACATAAAAGTGGTCCGAGAAATAAAATTGAAAATTATAGACCAATTTCATTGTTGTGTGCCTTGTCGAAGGTCTTTGAGAGGTTGGTGCATGGTGCCTTGTATCCTCTTATCCATAATAACATAATCCCAGAGCAACATGGTTTTGTAAAACAGAGATCAACAGTTACTAATTTGATGATCTACTCTGATTTCTTATTTGAGTATATGGATGAGAGGATACAGGTTGACGCGGTGTACACTGACTTCGCGAAGGCATTTGATAGAGTAGATCACAGGCTTCTACTTGAAAAGTTAGCATTTAATGGCATTAGAGGCAATCTGTTACAGTGGTTTACTTCATATATTACTAACAGACAGCAGAGGGTTGTCGTGGGTGGTCATTATTCAGATTTTGTATCAGTTACTTCTGGAGTACCTCAGGGTTCTATTTTGGGGCCTTTATTATTTATTATATTCATTAATGACATAAACTCTTGTTTTATCCATTCTAAATTTTTATTATATGCAGATGATTTAAAAATATTTAAAGCTATTAATAATGGAAATGACTGTACGCTCCTCCAACAAGACTTGAATCGATTAACAACGTATTGTGAAACAAATAATCTTAAATTAAACATTTCTAAATGTAATTATATTAATTTTACAAAAAATAAAAGAACATATACTTATAACTATCTTCTATGTGATACTGCCCTAGTGAGAGTAAATACTTTGCGTGATTTGGGGGTGACTTTAGACAATAACCTTCACTTGAATCAACATATAGATAAAATAGTTAATAAAGCCTTTCAGATTTATGGATTTGTTTTTAGAGCAGCTGCTGATTTTAATAAACCGAACACATACTTATGTTTATATAAGGCCTTGATTCGTCCCCACCTCGAATATGCTTCTGTTGTCTGGGATCCATATTATCAAAAATACAAAGATACTATTGAAAATCTTCAGAAAGTTTTTTTACGCACGATGCATTACAAATGCTTCCATGAATATTTACCACATAACCAAGCCTATACTAGATATAATATGCCAACACTTGAGTCACGGCGTGTGCTACATCAGATGATGTTTTTACATGGCTTATGTCATGACAGGTACGACTGTATTGAATTGTGTAGTGGACTGTCTTATAGTGTACCTAGAACTTTTCATCGGCGAGAGGCGTCCGCTGGCCGTTTGTTTGCTACTGGCACTAGCCGTACGAATGCCGGCCGGCGCATGCCCTTGCGCCGCATAATGTATAATTATAATAAGTATCATCAAGAATTAGATATCTCAACGCTGTCATGCCAAAAATTAAAAAAATCTGTTTTGGATTTAATTGTCAGACAATAAAGGCACAACATATACCAGATCTTGTCTCCTGTTTGTAAAATTTTTATTTTTATTTTTTTCTTTATCTTTCAAAATTCAAATTTAAATACATCTTATGTATAATTCACATTAAAAATAATAATAATAATAAAAACATAAAATCGCTTCATCTAAATGGTACTTCGGCACGTTAGTAACCTGTGAGTGACGCTGTGGGTTGTGCATTTATTGTTCCTGTTGCTATTATATAAATTGTCTGTAATTTAATGCACTTCTGTTTGTCATTCCAAATAAAAAAAAATAAAAAAAGTTTTAATCGGCATAGAAAAACTAATTGTTTCGTTATAATCTACGCCTGATTTGTGTATTACTCGACTAGTTAATCGCATAAAAGACAATAAATCAGTGTACAAAATTATTTAACTCATCGAATGTGTGTTTCTCTGACTAGTAATTCGCATAAAATACATTTTAATGTATCAGTTTACGAAACTGATTGGATTTTTGTTTGTTCTCCCATCAAGTTATAGGTAGGTGGTACTACTTATTACTATCGGTGCTGTATATTTTATTCAAAGGACGAAAATATTTAGAGGTTACAACAATTAAAAAACTATACTTGCGCCATATAAGACACATGAATTCACATAAACACATTAATAAAGTGATTTCTTTTATTAATTTGGATATTACGCCTGTAAATTTTTAATAGCCAAGTAGTATAATCATAGTTTTGTTGAAAAATAACGTGGGAGCGTGTCCACCGGCTGCGCCAGTCATGATTAATTGGTAATCTATAATATTTTAGCGTTCTCTACACTTTTAGAAAAACAATGAAGAACATGTATGTCGGGCTCGCCCTATTCTGAAGCCCTAGGCACGCCACTGATTAAGTGGTAAGTAAGAATTCAAATATAGTTCGAGTACAGTAATTAAATAATCGAAATGCTAGACAAATAATGTAAAGCTGACATTTAGTTCAATAAGCGAATTACAAATAGTTAATCAGCGCGATAGTATCACTACATGTATTCTTACCTCCAATAAACGAGTTATCATTGTCTTCTGATCAAGATCGGGATGAGTATGACTTGCAGAATCAGGGTAGCAAATCATATGGAGTAATCTGTGTATGCACAAATTCATTTCATAATAAACTAATATAAATATAAATACAATCAATGCGTTTTTATTCCAAAGTGTGCAAGCGCACAATGCATTTTCACACGCTGATCACGCGCGTTAAGCGCCACTAAGACGTGAGGCAGACGTGATGTAGTTTCCGCCCGTGTTCCTTTACACATGTTCATGAACCGTAATAAAACGTACTTTAAATGCGCTACAGCTAATAGTTTTTGGTCAAAGACTTGTCGACAGTAACACGATATAAAGAAAATAAAAAAATAGCGCATTTGTATTACGTTTCTAACAAGATTGCGTCTTTTATTCTATCAATATCTATCGTTATAAACGCGAACAATCTGGTATAACGAGTCTTTTATGCGCTACGAATGCACGTGATTAACTTGTGAAGTTCTCATATTATATACGGCGTCGTACCTTTGAGCCTGTCTTGGCGTGAGCATAGGGTCTAATAACATATCAGGTTGATATAATTCATCAGGGTTTTGTAGACACTTTTGTAAGACCCATTCTTCAGAACATATCTCCGCTAAAACTCGCCGCGCTAATGACGAGAGTGATTGTGATGAGTCTAATAATGTGGAACCAACACCACCACTGCCCCTGTACAATATAAATTACTATTGAAAATGTGTTACAGATATTTCGTAAAGTACCTGTGTTTGAGCAAAATTTTTATTGTTGGAGATACACATAATACGTTTATTATATTGCAAAAGTCAACGCCGCGTTACGTGTTTTCCAACGATAAAAATAAGGCATTTTTCCTTTATAAACAGAACATTATTTGCGTAAGAAACATATATTCACATTGTTAATATGAGACAGTTCATGAAAGAAAAGGATAGAAGACTAGATTGTTAATCACATGTTGATGTAACCCCCTGGAGATGAGAAAACAATGGTATGAGTGGGGGATCATCTTGCATTTAGGTTTCGCTAGTGTGGGGATCAAGGAAAAGCGTCTACAACATAAATTTGGGTCCCGCAATTTAAGGTACCATTTGACATTGAAATGGTTGATGAACATGGAATTAGCAAATCAACATAAGTGAAGCGAAGCGAGTGATCGTTGTGACAATATGACAATGGCAAACGTCAATCATTCGATAGTGAAGCCTGGGTACCGTGAGGATGTGCAACCATGTAACTCAATAGTAAAAAAACCAACCTAGGAGTTCTATGGCCCCCACTCATCTCTGAGTCTACCATCCTAAGAATAAAAAAAATTTGCTCATCAATATCCAGTACTGTAATTTACATCCAAAATATTTTAGAAAAAAATAGCATAATATCCTGCTAACTGAATCCAATAACAGTAAAAATCGAAATTAGGGCAATTTAAGTTTATATTAATATAAGGTAGCCCTAGAATTATCAGAAATGATAATAATTCACTACTGCTCTGGTTACACTCTATCTATAAAACAGATTAACAAAAATCAGACATTATGATTACAAAATTGAGAATAGAATACACAAGGATTAAATATATGGGTGTAAACTGACAAAAATGATAATGCCCGTTTTTTCGAAAATACATTACGCTATTGCATTCAGTCAGATATTATTCCCACTGCAGCAAGACCATTTGCACGCTACAAAACGAGCAGTCAACAGTTTTTAAATTGGAATGGAATATTGAAAATTAAATGCAGATTTATTATTAAAGTATTTGATTTCTTTCAGCGGCGTAGTAGTGCGCAAAAGGACCAATGCATCTTACCAATAAAGGTTGTATAATATGTTGCAATTTAAAAACGAAATACAATTAAATTATTAAGTTTTTTAAGAATGAGGTGCTTACGACATAAGGTCCAGCTGGGCGTCGGTGGGTACAGTGTCGCTAGTGCCCAGTATGTGGGATAGTTCACACGATTTCTTACCGCCGGATTTTCCTCCGTCGCGTGCCGTAGAATCACCTACCACTATAATTAAGATATTCAATGAATTCACATTTGACATTCAAGATTAACGATGTAGAAAATTTTCACATTACATATAAACATTATTTTTTTTGAAAGACTTCTACATAAACTGAAGTATGTAAGAAGTAAGAACTACATAAATGAAGTATTTAGTGTGTAGGCGGCGTCTATCTCAGTTCATATAGAAGTCTTTGATTATTATCATTGTGTTTTCGGAAAATAACATTTATTAGTAAATGGAAAGGTAGTATGATACATTTCTTCAAATACAAATTATAACAGTCACTTTCTCTAGACAGTGATATTTATTAACTTTTTGCACAGCGTTCAAAGTTACAGTTTACAAAGAAAACAACAGTTTTTTTTCTTTCTTCATGGCATGGCGGCGCACAGATTAGCGCATTTGCAATGTCACGTATTAATAAGTAGAATCGACATGAAACACGTTTGAAGTAAATTCGCTCTCTCTTATCGTAAAACTCCTGCAGTAAAGTGATAGTAGGCTTTACTGAGGGTATAAAGGACTATTTGGAAGAGCTCGAGAACTTCAGCTACTCATGTTTATTTAGATCAACTCTATTCTTTTTACTTACACAGAACTTTAAAACACAATTAACTATCACATTTATACTTTAGAAGTGGCTTGCACCAACTATTTAAACTCGATTGTATCTATATAATGAGTCATCTGTAATCACAGGCAAATAAAGAACTTGAATTTGAATTCGATTTAAGGATTTGACACGCTTGCACAAACCAACCCTAAAACTCCCAAAAATGTAAAAAATAGAAAATGTAAATAAAATGATAATTTCACTCCTCTCGTTCGCGCAAAAAGTCAAAAAATAAGTTATGTATCAAAAACAATGAACAAATAAGGCACAGACACGTGACACGTACTCAGTATAGCCTTTAGCGTGGCGAGTACCGGGCCGACGCCGATGTTCTTGTGCGCCGCGGCGAGCAAGTGGCGGTCGCACGAGAGCCGCACGCCCGCCGCGCCGCCCGCGCCGCCCGCGCCACCGCCCGGGCCCGGGGACGTGGACACGCTGTACAACCCTACGACATACCACACTACACGTAAGCAGGCAGTACTATATCTCGGCGGTGTCCTTGAGATAATTACCTACGGTCGCTCGGTACGTAAACACGCAATAGGGCTGCCGACTGGGACTGACTGTTTTTCTTGTGTTACGTATTTGATAATAGGTATTAAATTAAATTGTCATATTATCTTTTCATTTTATATTATTGCAAATTTCGTTAGTTTTTATTTATATAATTCTACTAGTATTTTATTTCTAATTTCAAAAGTTTGTGAGTTAGTATGGTGGAAATGGACAATAAAAAATGCATTTTGTGTTTTTCTGCTGATTTTTAATTATACTGCACACACAGTATAATCAAAAATCAGCAACAAAGTAACTAGATCATTATGATAATATATTTCCTACAAATGAGCAACAGAGAAATATTTCCGGTTTCAATATAGACGTATTCAAACATCCATACACTGAACAATATGCTCGAAAACTTGATTGACATAATATTTCGTCAGTAAATGTGCGGGAGCGTCTCACATCGTACGACGAAAATCGCGACGCACTCGCGACTATTGTATGCCGAGAAATGCAGAGATTTCAAGGCGCGTCGTTTGGGAGCGTTTGCTTACTACTTGCTTAATACTGCTTGCTTACTTGAACTGTGTACATACTCACCATCAGTATTCGACCGAACTTACAGTTACGGTAACTTTGGCACAAACTACTGTCGTGGGTTTTCGCGCTGCCTGCGGTCGCGATTGACATAGTTCGGAAATCATCTTATCCAGTATTACGTACAGCAGAAAGTATTTTTTTTACAGAAATATAACTATTAGTTTACAAAATAACTTCTCCTACAAGCTTAAAAAGTTAAAAGCACAACCTTAAAAGGAAGTTTCAGTTTTGAGTCGAATCTGAGACAGAAACCGAAATTCGATTTCGGTTGTAAAAGCTACTGTCGGTTTTAGCTCTAGAGTTCGGTTCTGTTCAGAAATGGCTCCATGGAAGTTTAAATTCCTTCATGCGCATTCAGATTGACATGTTTATTCTATAGTGAGATTACAATTCGTACACAATACTGACGATGAACTTGAATAGATATTTTAGGCACTCTAAAATTGTTTATAGTATATTAATGCCCCTATCACAGACTAATTAGTTACTAACGTAAACCCCTATATTGAAACGAGGAATGGAATGGTCAAAATTAAAATATTGTTATGCTTTTTGAAACATTTCTATAAGACGTTTTGTACAGTAATTTTAGATTACAAATTTATTTTTAAAATTATTAGCGTTTTTTATTATTAAAATATATCTATGCCTATGTCCTTCCTCAGGATTCAAGCTATCTCCATACCAAATTTCATCGCAATGGGATGAAAGGTAAGGCAACCCGTAAAATACGAAAGAACAAACAAACAAACATTGATTTTTATATTATATTAGATAAGGGATATAATATATGTATGTACAGTAAGACATAAAAGATATGGCGCGTCGTTAATCTTCGTTCGCGCAGACACGAAAAGACGAGCGACGAAAATACATGAAACGCTAAATCTATTTTATAATCAAGCTTATGCACCAGTCATAAGGTGGAAAAATTATTGCAGTGCATTCACTTTCTATTTCGCTCACGCGGTATTAAACACTAAGTGCCATTGACATGGGTCACTTTTGTTAAAGTTTACGTTATTAAGAATTGATAGTTTTTATTGCAAAAGAAAACTACATTTTTGAATCACAATAGTGACTTGAAGCTCCAGTCAGTAACGGATTGTAAAAGCTTATGAAACCAAAAGTTCAAATAAAACGAATGGTTATTTGAATATACGATGTTTACATATACGTTTAAGACAAAAATAAGAAATTAATTAAATATAAATCATTCGTTTACTCTTGATTATCTTTTTAAAGGACGTCGTCTTTTTAATGAGGACATAATTATTGTGAGTGACTGCTCACAATGACATCTGACGGTCGACTGAAAGAGGCGTCATCAGCGCATAAGGCCCCGAATCAATCAACCAATGACGGCATAGATTTTGGCGCCCATTGATGTTGGCTCAGGATCTAGCTCAGCTATACTCAACCTACGGCCCGCGGGCCGCATGTAGCCCATCGAGCTTTATCAAATGGCCCGGTAAGTTAAAATAATTTATGAAGGCCTAGGCATATAATTTTTTTTTAATTATTAGCACTAACATATCTTTCTGAATGGTGGTACTCAGAAATGAAGTAGGTATACAATAATTGAAAAAATTGTTAAAAAGTGCTCAATATTGTTAAAATGCATTGAAATTTTTTTACACCTATTTTAATCGTAATGTTGTAGCCCACTTGAAATAATAATTATAAATATGCGGCCCGAGAAAAAAAGAGGTTGAGTATGGCTGATCTAGCTGATTGGTGTATCCATTTTGCGCGTCTTTAGTACTGTGTCTACTGCGCAGGTATATCGGTAAGCCACATAAGATGTGTACTACTGGATGTATGTATGTAATAAGGGATACGTATATATGTGAAGATATCTATGTATGTCAATAATAAAATACTGTAATTACCAGGCTGTGGTGTATCAACAGTCTTGAACAGTCTTAGTAGCAAGTGGCAAGTTAGCCTAGCGCCGGTGTCCGGTGAGGGTACGTTGGTGGGGTTCCCGGCCAGTCCGCCGCCACCGCACGCCTTCACCAGAGACGGCAACGCCGCGTGACGGACGAAGTCCTCCAGTGAGAAACAATGACGCGCTGGAAGTGTATTCGTCATTAGCAGAACAAATCATGTAAAAATTGTTACGGTTGGACCTAATGATAAGGAAATAAGGTCGAATGTCAAATGGCGTGATACGTTAAATTTTCTGTCAATTGCAGTAAAAATAAAACTACAACAACTCTAAAATATCAAACGCGTTTTTGCCGTGCTGGCGTAACATAGTGCTCATGATAATTTTTTTCTCTCATTCCAATACCATTTTGTGCAGTAAAAAATGTGGGAAAACCAGCAAGTGTAAAAAAAGAAATAAGGCAGAATTAAAAATTAGAACAAAAGACATAATTCGAAAAACTAGAAGGCGATGTGTTACTGTACAGCATTCGCACCAGTGTGTACTGTAGTTTCGTTTCAATGAAGCTTCGAAGCTTGAGAACTCCGGAGTTGGAACGCTTAGCATCGAAATCCAATTCCGGAACAATGGTCCTAGTTTCAATACGTAGTGACGGTACCGATCTCATACCAAGAATCATAATGAGTTGCCGCTCTTATCACTGTGTGTCAAACGAATTATTTTTGTCTCTCTCTTTATCTCAGTGAGCGTCACCACAAGTAAAAGTTAGCTAAAGTAAGTTAGGTAGCCTCGCACTGTCGGTGTAATTCGTATCAGCTCATACCCGGCCCGACGGTGAAAATATTGCGTTACTGAAATTATTATTTACAAATCTTAAGTGTTTTGGGGACTGGTATTCACGAAAATAAAAATAAGTCATGTTCAGCTATGTATTGTTGTGCTGTGATCATTCCCTAGTCACTCAAATTAGTAAAAGTATAGAAATTAAGTAAAAAAAACGGACATGCTCTTAAAGCAAAAGCTCCATCCAATTTGATTCTGGGTCTGAGCACTGCAATATGTATCGATACTGGTCCCTTAACTTTACATACTCATATGCACTTACGCGCACACGTATTTGCTTTTTGGTCTCGCCCTTGTTGTCAATGTGTACATAATACATCTATATACCTATCCAGACTCGCCAAGAACAAACGAGAAACGTGAATGAGAGTAATTTCTTGCCGTCTCGTTCTCGCTCTCGCCTGTTTTCCGATCACTGTCGGTGTTTTTGGCCGCTCCAAAGGGTTTTTCTGGCAAAAAAAGAGAGCCCTATTCCATTCCTGTTTCGTCTTAGTGTGATCTAGAAGTGTCGAATGCACATGTAATCTGCGTCATCCAACATCGCCTGTTTTTTATTTTCTTTATTTTACTTTTAATTTCAATATTTAAGTTAGTAATTTGGTAATGCATGCAATACCAAAGCCGCTACACTGACAACGTTGTCCATACCGGATAGAAACGAAAGTACAAGTGCAACACTACGTGAATATGGATTTGTGCCCGTGTTCGTTGATGTCATTCTCGGTAAGAGTTTGGATGGGTGTTACTCCCGCCGCACATGCATGCACTCGCACTCGTTCACGATACTGCGCTAATGTAGCACTGACATTGGTCGACACGTGTGCATTCGCATTTGCTTCCACGAGTCGTAGGAACATTAGTGGCATTCGTCGATGGGAACCAAGTGAGATTTAAGTTCAGGATCCGACAATGACAACGAATTTTTATATAAATTATTTATCGTTTAGAAAGAAAGTATCTGGCAAAAAAGACTGGAAGAGTTTTGATATGTCCAAAAGAAAAACACATGGAGAATTCAAATTAACGTTTGTTTTCCGACATTTGCGATTCGTTTCCAAATAGAATCTTTTTATTTAATTTTCAAATAGTCTAGGTGTTTTACGTCGTATAAACATTTTTATACGAACAGCTTCGATTAATTCTTCCTCCGTGTTTATCTCGCGCCACTGCCACTCGAAAAAATTGTCTCAGCTATTTAAGTGCCACTCGCAGGACACGCGCGTTCACGAGAACCAATGCGGAGTTTAGTATCACGTCATAGGTTTTAAACGCAGCCACTTGCATACGGCTCGTGACGACCAATGCGAGTGTGAGCACGTGCGGCGGGTGTGCAGGTGTGCGGGTGTGCGGGTGTGCGGGAGTGCGGATGTTGCGGGTGTTACGGGTGGCGGTAGTGTACGTATGCAGACCGACCGACGAGTATGCAGGTGAAGACGGCGAGCGCGTCGTGCGCGGCGGCGTCGTGCAGGTCGCGGTGGTGCAGCAGGTCGGGGTAGAGCGCGGGGTGCGCGGGCGGCGCCGCGTGCGGCGGGCAGTGCTGCGCGCCGCACAGCGCCACCAGCGCGCCCAGCCACTCGGCCGCCAGCGCGCCGCACCACGCCGTCATCTCCGCGCACACCACGCCCAGCTCGTTCACGCTGCGCGCGCGCACGTGCGCACGTGCGCATCGACACACACTTACTGTACTGACTTGTGCCTCGCCGATCGACGGCTAGCTCTGCTCACCACGGAAGTGATATGAACCGAATCTTTCTACGAGGTTGAACATATTTATTCATGGAATTGATTTCCGCAAAATAAAACTTGAATCTATACAAGTTTTATTTATAGATTTAAGATCGTAGTGTCTTTGTTTATTGTGGAATCAATAAAAATGTAACACTAACTGAGGGATCGACAACGCATAGCCTAAACTGATGGATCTAGAAGCACGAACGAACGAATATGCATAGGAATTCCTTGTGTAACTTCCTTCGAAGGGTTAAATAAACGATAAACAGTCAGAAAAATGAAATTAGGTATTTAGGGGTTTTTCGCCAGGACTAAAGGATAAAAAAAGAGCGCATAGGCAAAATAGATTACCTAACTCTAAAATTTGAGAAAAGTCGGCTGGTACCTGAGATGTTACCAATGAAAAGTTTTATGGAGCACTTGACTAGTGAGTGCATTAAATGTACGTATAAGTTCTAATTGATCTCTTCAAGTTACATCAAGGTTAACTCGTTAAAAGGATTATTTTTATGTTAATTTAAGGTTTTCAACGTCATATAACATTTGGTTCATATCACTTCATGGTATCTACCATAGCTACTTCTACGCAATTGCACTATCAACTTCGATATAATATGCAGGTTCACATCACGATTCGACGCCAGTGTACTCCAGGTATTTCCCTAAATTTTTTGCTTATTTATTACTTGCTTAAACGGATTCGTAAATATTTTTCCAAAAAAAATTTACATAACAATTTTACAAAACTAAAACTGCCGTTATTTTTACCGTTTCGCAAAAATAACTTGTGAAGACAGATGAAGACATATTTTAATTTCGCTGGCGTGTGATACCACAGATTAATTAGTTACTAACATAAAGTGATACGAAGCACAGCCAATGTGTTGTCTATGATCATCACAATTTATTTTAATAACCTTGGAGCTTACTTTTGTGAAATGGCTTCAGCTGGAAGTAAAAAATCCAGAGAAACACCCATGTTTGCAAAGTATGTGTCACATTTGTACCTGTAACAATCATTTATTCATGACCTCCTGTGAGTTCATGAATAAATGAACGTTACAAGTAAAGAAAGTTAAGATCTGTATCTTAACTTTTGCATTTGTTGAAAAAAAAAAACATAATATTATATACCTACATGTAACAAAAATAAAAATTATATAGGGGACACCAGTAAGTAATAAATTTGTGACAGGGGTATTTAAAATAGGAAATGGTACTTACCGGTCATTGTCGACTTCGCGGCAAACAGCTAACATGGCAGAACAAACAAAACTGTATCGATTCGCTGGAGATTCGGCCACTTGGCGAACCCAATCAATTTCAATTTTACCTAAAAGAGACCAGATATTTTACAAGACATCATTTAGAAATATACTGACTTACCATAAATAATTAAAATAATTGAATTTATAACTTACCTTTCCGAGGATTAGTGAAAAATTCACTCAGAAACTGTGGATTGTAGACATAGTTCGAAGGTGTAGGTTGCAACGGTGAGTAGAGAGCTTGCCTACAATGAAAATTAATATTGCTGAAAGTTCTTTATTTGTGTAGATATTGCAACAATACAGGCGAAATATTACATTTAAAATAATATCAAATATTTTATGGACTTCGATAAACAAATAGATTAGGGTATCTCATTTGGAAAATGTGACATTTTGCCATTTTTGTGACTTTAAGCACTTTATATTAAGTCCGTTTTTCATTAGTCTTGAATATATTTCTGGAGTTTCTTTTCTATTAGGTTCTCAATAACTGCTTGGGCTATTTTTTAAAATTCGGGCAGCGTTATCAAATCTTCACTATCATGACTAAGTTATAGATTGATATTACCCAAATTAAAAAAAAAACAGGATGTCAACAATTGATTTTTATACAGTTTTTGCCCGCTTAGCAAATTAACAATGGATTTTTTCACTTTTACTGCCCGCATATTTGTGCGGTAGTAATGACACGTACATATAATAATGTCTCATAAATCATAATATAAAATAATGTCTCATTTCTAAAAATGTACTAAGGTACTTTCCGAGGAGGTATTGTATAATAGTGGATTATATATCGAGGGAGTAAAATAAAAGCTTTACGGCGAGGCGTTAATTTGAATCCAAAGCGGAACGAAGGATTCTAGAGTAGAATCCTAAATGGAGCGAGGGATTCTAAAGTAGAATCCTGAACGCAGCGAGGGATTCAATGTACGCCCGAGGTAAAATAATGTTACTACCGATACACTCTATATTTTAGTCTCCTCTATAAAAAAAAGAAATTAGATACGCTATTCGATATTTAAAAATACAGACTTTAATGTTTTGAAATTTTAAGTTCTTTTTTTTTCTGGCGCGTCGTCATCAGCCATTAACATTTTTCATACGAAATTTTCATTTGACCTCTTTACTCACAGAACATTAAAGATCAATTCGTGTTCTAATTCAAATTCATTTCTGCCCCTATGGGTCTTCAAAGAAAAGAGTTATTTTGGTCGCACTAAACGAAGGAACAATCATAGTTTTTCGAATAGATGGAATGAAGAGAACATTACTTGATTTTGGGGTAGGCGTTGGCGAAAGTGTCGGCGTGCGGCGCGTGGCACAGGTGCGCCGCCGCTTTGTACAGGTCGTGCAGCTGCGCCAGCACGCAGCGCTCGGCCGAGCCGCAGTCGCCGGGGTTCACCACGCACTTCACCAGCCGGCACAGCTGCTCGAACACGGCCGACGTCTGCTCCACGCACACTGCGTTGTAGTGTATAGTGTAGTCATATATGTACCGTACAGACATTCTATATACATCAAATATACATACATACTTATGCTACGTAGCCATAAGTACGCGGTTCACACCGCGATTAACATGAGATTTAAATATAATTTTAGTGCAATAAAGACGCTCATTGGCTGCGGTTGTTTCAATGTGACTTCCGAAACACACTAACAATTACGAACATTACAAACAAGCAATAAATGTGAGGGAAACAGACCCCGCAAATATTAATTCATGTAATCAATTATTTATTAGTCAGTAATAAATCATCTGCCAAACGATCCAGTAGTTATTATTTGCAAATCGGTCCCGCCACACTACAGCGTGCGTGTACACATGTTTAGTACACACGTTTTTAGTCAAGTAAGCTATTATTGCAAGGTATCGGGGGTTGAAATGTCGCCTTACATAAAGGCCGATAACCCGTATGCAAGTCCGCAGCCGCCATGAATGGATGCCTTTAAAACCGACATTACTTTTTACATGACCATACCTTGTTACACGAGTGTTTGTCACAAGTTTTTTGGAGTGTTTCTATTCTGAAAATCTATAGTGTAAGAACAGAGCTGCTTTAAAACTACACTGGTCCTAAAACAGTGAGCTTGATTGACCTACTGTGAATTTTGGATGCACTAGCGTCATTTAGTTGTGCTGAAGAAGATAACCGAGTCAGAGAAATCGAAGATGTGGTCCCGTAGAGGTAAATTTCTTGACCGCTTTCTTTAGTTTACCGCTCTAGTTTAGTTTAAAATTTACTTTAGTAATTAAGTTTAGCTTCTGCTAGACTCAGTTCAATCACCGGTTAGACACGAAACTCAATCAGATAATATTTTCAATGTTGTTTTATAACAAACTTTTATAGTTACAATGTTAAAAAAGCCAGTAAAAGTAAAAGAAGAGGATGACTACATTTTGTATTTAAGAAATTAATGGCGAACCTGGTACTTCAATTAATAGGTACTACCAGGGCCGGATTTAAATTTTTGCCGCCCTTGGACACTGGAAAAAATGCCGCCCATCACTAAAATTTCACTCAAATATATATAGATTTGATAACTTATTTTTAAAAAATTAAAACATTTAATGTATTGCAAATAATTTACTATATGTACTATATACGATATATCTCAATATAATATAAAAAAATATTTTTTTTGTTTTCAGAACTATAAATTTTGCACTAAGCTTGACTCATAATTTTATATTATAATAATTTTTTCACAGGCAAACACGCCTGACTTTTTGAATTGCAAATTGGTCGATTAAATCTTCACAATCTAAACGTTGAATTATGTTCGATTCGATGCATAGAATAGCTAAGCTATCGAGCCTATTTGCACTCATTGTAGAACGTAAGTAGTTTTTAACTCTTTTCAAAGAAGAAAACGATCGTTCTGCGCTACAGTTCGTTACACCTACAGAAATAAATTAATTAAATTATTTCGAAGGTTAATGTTTCCTTAAGACGCCCAAATTATGATTTACCAAATTTCAATTCGACAAATAATGTATGAGTTGAATTTTTTGAATTCTCTCTTAAATAATAAATGAGTAATTAAAAGAACAAAAAATTCCTATTGAGAACTTTTAATAACACTAAAAAAATTTTCTTCCACTTTCCAAATTTTGCCGCCCTAGAAAATTTGCCGCCCTGGGCACTAGCCCCGACTGCCCCTAGTGTAAATCCACCACTGGGTACTACAATTATCGAATCAGTGTATGGTTAACATGAAGATGAAATTTTTTTTCTGTTGAGTGACCAATACTGTAAAATAATCGCTTACGCAATAAACACGAATGATATCTTCTCAATGCGCCGACTGTATACAGTGCCAGAGCTGATGTGTAGGCACGGGGTGCAGCGAGACCACTGCAGGATGCGCCGCGATTTTTCAACGTACCTTCTACTTCGGACAACTCTTTCAATATCTGTTAAATGTTTTTTTATTTATTATAAAATAGATGCAATAAATATCAGTTAATTCAAGATTTACATATAAATATTTATTGGCGCCACTTCCCAGTCGGGATGGATTGAGCGTGCGATTATTGTTTCTTTCCCGAATCATCGTAAGACCACAGATTAATTAGTTAGGTAAGACCATTATTAGCTTCTTTAAATGCTATTGTTGACGAGACTCAAGTTATTTTCCAATTTAGTTATAAAATAGTATACCTATTACACAATTAAGTCTCACCTGTATACAAGTTTCAATAAGCCCATGTACATTGAGAGCGATCTCCATCAGGTCCAGTGCGAATGCTACATGTTCAGGTTGAGGAAGGTAGGTGGTTACACCAGCGGCGAAAGCTGCTAGGGCTTCGCACACTGCGCCTCCCACGGCCCACGATACTGCGCCTTGCTCGTACATCGACATCGCCTAAGTATAACAGTAAATTAGCTAACATCGAATTAAATTGGTAACTAGAAACTACTTTATACAGAATAAACCGGAATTAAAGAATCAGGAATTTTATAGAGTAATTTCTTATATTGCCAGGTAAAATAAAACTAATTTACCTGAAATTTTTGTGTAACGGATTCGAAATTGTATTCATTTCGGGAATGCTTCTTTATTTTACCTCCTTCAGCTACATCGATAGAAAATTTTTTGGAGAACAGCTTGCAAATTTCTGCAAGAGGAAAAAACCCACAAGGTAAATTTTTAGTAGCAAGCAAAACTTAGACAAAAATACAAAACATAGGTTATCTTTTAATCAGCATAAGCAAAACCTATAGCAAAAGTGAGTGAAATGTACCTTTGGTCATTTTCTTGACGGCGTGCTTAGCATCGTCCCGCTGACGACCGACGCCGTATAGAAGGATGTGACGTTGGTTGGCGTCGTGGGGCGTGTGTTCCGGTTCCGCCGGCGGTAACGGGAAGTGCATCGTGTAGTGGTAGTGGCGCGACACGCCCGCCATACCGCCGCCTCCCGCCGCCCCGCCGCCCGCACCGCCCGCCCCGCCCGCACCGCCCGCACCGCACACGCTTGAGGGACCCGCGCTTGTAGTACGCATACCTTGCCAAATATAATTATAATAATACTCCAGACAATTACACAGATTGTGTGACCGTAAACAAGGCAGTAAGCTTGTACTGAGGATATCACACAACGAACTCTGGGGGAGTACCCAGTAACACCCAGACTCCAAGCCAATTTAGGAAAGTTCGTTTCCTAAATTGGCCTGACCGGGGATCGAACCCGGGACCCTAGCTTAGAAAGCAGATGCATATGCGACTGCACAAACGGGCCAGTCAATATGATAACATACGGCATAGTCCGAGAGGGCAATGCAATAATTCCAGCTTATCGAGTAACAGATTAAAATGGATTAAAAGTGTTAGTCTTAGTACTTACAGAATTAATGATAGAAATCGTTGTGTGGTGGCGCGCTGGCAGTATTATATTTCTCATACCCTCATTTATTTATTTCTTTCTTGTTATAATTGAGTTTATTCTCTTGACATAAAGTCCAACTGTTACAGTATATCAGATTTTGAGCTGTAGTTTCAGGAAAATAAAATGGTGTGCCAAGTACTTTCAAAAGGCATTTTCGTGGCACACATGTATTTTCTTATAGAAAAAAGTATAATAAGTTAATTTGGAGCTGTTACTCGATTGGTACATTAGCGTGTCAAAAAAAATATAATAAAAGTTAGTGTGCCTAAATATGGCAGCAAGATTGAATGAAGCACACCAACGTTTTTTTACATAATGAATGAATGCTAATTTTTTGGCAGTAATTTTTAAGCTAAGGTGCGTTAACGGTATAAATAATTCACCGGAAGTAAGTAAAACATATATATGCTATCAGTTGCGTGGCGGCACCGAATGATTTCTATCATTAATTCTGTAAGTACTAGCACTTTAAATCTATTTTAACCTGTTACTCAATAAGCTGGAGATTGTCCTCTGGCTCCAGCAACTTGAGAATGAAACTGACTGAATTCAAGATTTTAAGATTTTGTTTTGTCCAGTTATGACAATGAATTCACCTAAAGTAATAAAATGGATTATTACAAATACATGCATAAATGTTCTCAAGACATGTAGTTAACGGGGCGGACCCTTAGATAAATTCAAACCGTATTTGGATAGTAAGTATTAAGTTTACTATCACATAATATTTTAACTCAAAATATTTAAATTCTGAATTAGGTCAGTTTTATTCTGAAGGTGTGACACAAAGATATTCTTTTTGTTTTGTCAATTTACGTTTAATTATTACACATTATTTCCCTTTTGATTTTAGTAAAAAATATCTCTTGATTTATTACCTGGTACAGACATTGGTCCCATTCCCATAGACTGCATACCAGATATGCCCATTCCACTTGCGCCCATCATCGGCGAATTGACACTGCAATAACATATTATTTTGAAATATTAAAGTCATGCAAGATTTTAGGGTGTTATACCATATTCCCTTCGGAACAACGAAAAGACATACCTATGAGAAGGTTCTCCTGGGTCTTTGGGGCTGTCAGGAGCATCCATTGAATTTTGTTGATCTTCCTTGATATGTTGCAACAGTTTATCTAGATCATCGTCGATTTTTGAATCATCTAAATCCATTCGGACGTTCTCCTGTAAATAATCAAATATATAACAAGATCATACTTCATTTAAAAGGACAAGAAATATAATTCCAAAATGTAGAGGAGCGACAAGTATTTTAAAATGTTTATTAATTTATTTATTTAACTATTTATGTACACAATATAAATAAAAAAAAGAAAACAAGACAAAAAAATATTGTACAAAGGCTTATCTCATAATGAAATTTCTTGCAGCAGACCTGCGATAGGAGACATGATAATTATAAGCAATTTTAGTATGTACAACATAATCATATTTAATTGATATACATATTAAAATAGATACTTATAAACAACTAGATATATACTCACATAGATACATACACTGACACACTCATATATAAATCTAAACAAATTTACATACATACTCAAAGAGGTATACATATACAAATGAATAAATATATACCCATATAAATACAATATGGAAAATCAGGATAGTGACAAATAATGTTTATTTAATCGTTTTTTAAAAATGGAGATAAAACTGACGTCTCGAATATCAGGCGGTAGCGAATTCTACAATCTAACAACATGAACAGAGAAGGCATAGGAAAAGAAAACAGATTTATGGGACGGGAACTTAAAAAGAGTTCTGAGATGTGCTCTGCAGGGAGCATCTAGAGGGCGTGCAAAAGAAAACCGCTCCCGTAAGTAGGTTGAAGAAGATTGGTTATGAAGAATATTGAAGAGGAGTCATAGTACTCGAGTACTCCTGTCAAAATGAATAGGGAGCCACTTGAGATCGCTGCGAAAAGGAGATACATGATCAAACTTCTTCAGTCCGAAAATAAACCGTATACATATTGCAAGCGCTCAAGTTTATTTAAGAGTTCCTCTGAGACATCTAAATATCAGGTATCAGCATAATCTAAGATAGGTAGAATAAGAGATTGGGTAAGAGAAATCTTAGTTTTTAGCGGCAAGAAACTTTGGAGGCATTTCAGTGAATGAAGGGAGAAGTGGATTTTACGGCTGACGCATTCCATGAAAGCGTAGAATCAAATACGACACCCAGATTTTTCGCAGTGCCAGTATAAAGAATCGCAATATCATTAAGAATCGCAGATGGAAGAGAAGCAAAATATAATGAACTACGCATAAATTTACTACCAATAATCATCGCCTGAGACTTATTAGGATTTAAAAGGAGACCAAAAGATTCAGCCCATTAGATTAATTTTTTTAAATCCCTGTTTATAGCAGCAAAAGCTACATCAGCATCAGACGCTATAAAATTACGATAAAGCTGCAAATCGTGTACATAGAGATGGAATTTGGAAGAGATTATATTAGTTACAGAATTAATAAAAATAGAAAAAAAGTAAAGGAGAAAGGACGCCGTCCTGAGGCCATACTAATCGGAGAAGTTCTCATCGAGGCGAACACACTGCGAGCGGCCTCGAAGATAGGAGTTAAGCCAAGATATGGCAGATGAAGAGATATTGATAGATTCAAGGATAGCAAGAAGAATGTCGAAATCTACTAAATAAAAGGCACTGCTAACATCAAGTAAGACTGAGTAAGAGATTTCTTCTTTATGGCCCAACGAATATAATCAGTAACATTGAGAAGAGTAGTGACAGTTCTGTGACCAACACGAAAACCGGACTGGAAAGGGCTAAGGAGGTTATGGGAAGATAAGACGTTGGACAGTGCCTTATGAACAATGTGTTCGAGGACCTTTGCAGGAAATGGTAAAATAGAAATTGGACGAAAGTGAGATAAGAGACCTTAGTCAATGGAATTACATAAGCTAATTTCCAAGCTGATGGGAAATAGTGGGACGTCAAAGAATAATTAAAGATATGTGTGAGAATGAGAAGAACTATGGGAGGAATTGGGCTAATCATTCTCAAGCATAAATTTTCGTTATCGACGGCAGTAGACAAGATGACAAGCATTGATTTTTTAACATCGTCTTCAGAGACAGGAATAAGGTCAAAAAAAAGGACATTTTAGTTTTGGCAAACTCGATAACTCTGATAAAGTATTGGCTTTTACAGAGGAAACTAAACATACCAGAGGTAAAGAGAAATGCTTGTTAAGTTCATTGAAATTGAAATCATTGCCAGCAGTGACTGGAGACTCCGATGTCGATAGATTTACGGAATTTCCAGAACTCACTGGAGTTACGGTTTACTATAGAATCGTGAAAGTAGCGCCTTTTTGCATCCCTACACACAGACTACGTAGGTCTTTGAACATTAATTAATTATACTCCGAAGGATAACGCTTGGACCTTCTTTTAGCTTTGTCTCTATGAGCCATAGCTTAATTGATATTAGACGTTATCCAAGGCGCTGATTTACGTTTATATCTAATACGTTGAAGTGGGGCATGGTGGTCATGAAGTTTAAGGATTTTATCATTAAATTCTTTCATTTTAATATCAAGGTTGGTGCCACGGATCACTGATGCCCAATTAATATCGCTAGCATTGCGCTGTAACGCCTCCTAATCTAAGCCCCTGTAACTACGACGAAGAAGAAATTGAGATATATTACTTTTTGGAGGGCGAACACGATAGGACAAGTAAACAAGATCATGATAGGAAAAGGAATGTTATTAATTTAATTGATTATTTCAATGCAATTGGGCCATTTCAGATGATTTCCACAGATCGAATGGTATGGAATAGTGGTGGAGAGACCATTTTTCAACAGTGAGGTAGCAATAATTGTACAAAAAATTGCACTGCTTTTTTCAATAAAAATTATAAGTTAATTTGCGAAGAAATTAACGACATTAAAATGTATTAAAATTATAATTTCCATTAAAATTATTTTGGTCACAGGTTCTTACCTCCATCTTAGGTTTGAGATCAATACCGGCGAATATATCGTCATCCATATTATGATTGGTTCCAGTACTGTTAGCAGGTGGAGCCACAGTGTGTCCCACGCTGTTAATATTCGTAGAGGTCGGTTCCGTGGGCGATATAAGGTCACCTTTAAAATGTAATCAATAAATTGAACGAAATAAGAAATATTACTATCATTACTTTCAAAAATACGTATAAAATAATTAATTAATGATTTCATATTTGCAAAAAAATTCTTATGGTATTAAAAGGACGATTTAAATATGTCACGAAATTAAAATACCTCTAGAAATAAGTGTACACATATACGCATCGTGTGAGAATACATCGCGTCGTATCAATTCGCCGAATAAGTGAACTAAGTTGGCGAATTGTTGTCTGTTGCCTGGAGGTGCATTCGGACTTTCATCTGGAAAAAAAATACGCTATCAAATACAACCATACTCAAAAATAATAGAGCATACAAACACAACATCACGCCACTTGATGTTAGGGTTGGACAGGGCATCGATACGCAACAAAATACTACCTTGATGTCGCCTTTAAAAATACGTTTTATAGAGGGCAAAGTCATAGTGTAAGAAAAAAATTATACAATTAGTGGGTGAAGGAAGGCCTTTGATGTTTGTGCAAAAGCCGACATCGCAAGACACTGGAAAGGGTTATTACATTTTTTTATTATCTAAAAAAAATACAATTATATTTTTAGTGTTTAATCACATGATTAAGTGATGGTTATAGATAACAAAATATAATGTATTATAATATTAGTATGATGTATAATATGAAATATTAAATTTAAATTTTAAAATAATATACTGTGACTGACATCAACACTTACCTAAGACTGGTGCATCATTGTCCAAGAACCGCAACAATAAATTTTGGAAAATTGGTGGTCCATTGTACAGGCCTGTGCCAGAGCTAACAGATTCCTTGTCGTCAGACCCTATAAGAGAATAAATCATTTCTTTCTTAGTTCTATTGTCAAATATTTTTAACAAGGGTTAATAAAACAATAAGGCTACAAGGGTTGGCTGTATATTATATATGTACATACATACAAACATATCTTCACGCCGTATCCCCAACGGGGTAGTTAGAGAGGACATACATTATTTATGTATTATTCTTTTATAATAATAAAAGAGTAATGAAGCCGTGTTCTTTGAAGTTATTTAAGTAAAAACCGGACAAGTGCGAGAAGGACTCGCGCAGCGAGGGTACAGTACCATCATACAGTGTATTTGTGTTACGTATTTACCAAAAAAATATGTCGCATTTAAAAATAACTTAAATTAGCAGTTAAAAGCCATGTTCTCCCACACACTACAACTGCAAATGTAAATTCGTAATGGCAAAAAAGTGTGATGCAATTACAAATTCAGCAATTTTTGAATCTTTGCCTTTTATTGTGCTTGAGACCTTGCTTTTTGCGACATTTCATGAATCTGTTTATATTTAATTATTTATTTATGTTGAATTTATTTACATTGAATATATGAAATTTCATGAACGAAACGGGAAGTATATATACTCTACAGGTTTTTGTTAGAGTACATAAACGGGAGTATTTTTTAATTGTGTTGAATTAGAAGCTTGAATTTTCAAGGGATCATAGACTTCAGTGTTTGATATTTTCAACTTGATACCCGTTCTTGAGATAAAAGGGTCTTGACTGTCGGATAGATGGATAAGGGTTGCGTTTTTTCGTTTTGAAGTACAGAACCCTAAAAATGAATTCAGTAGAGGATATAGAGGGTAGCGTTATAATAAACCTCTGAAAGTATAACGAGGCTTCCACTGCAAATCCTAAAAAAAATTCCAGTTTTATTGACCATTTTGCCTAATTCCTTGCAAAACCATGTTTATTACAGATATACAGATTCTATAGTTACTAGCTATGTTCGTTTTTAAGCAAATTTTCCAAAAAGGAACAAAATGTAATGAATAATTTCATAAGCTTTTTGTTTTATTATTCTTTGCAATGCGTGCAAATACTTCGATAGTCTGGTCAGATTAGAGCATGAAACGTGTCCCTCATTTTACAAACACTGGGAAAGGTTACGAGCAAAATGCAGACAGTGTAAAACCTCACTTTTTTGCGACTTTCTAGGTAGAAAGTGAACATGATTTCATGGACTTTCCGTGATCACCTTGAGTTTCCTAGACTTTTCACTGACTTTCCATATCTTTTAGAAAGTAGATACTCTGTATACATACATACACACATATCATCGCGCTGCGTTCCTGACGGAGTAGTCACAGTGGATAAAGTTGCTAAGCAACCTGTATAAAATTAAATAATACCGTATTAGACATTTTTGCGTAGACGAAGTTGCGGGCAAGCTATGCTCTATCTAAACTATCTAAACTTTCTAAAGAGAAAAAATTTGATTATTTGTTTGTAATGGATAAACTGAAAAACTACTCAAGCAATTTCAAAAATTCTTTCGATGTAAATGCATGCGAAGCCGGGGCGGGTCGCTAGTATTATCATAAAGAGGTACAGTTTGCAAGTTTGAATATAAGAGGTAATCTCTGAAACTACTCATCCAATTTCAAAAATTTTGATCAATATTTAGAATGGACCTTCAGGGCGGATATAGGCTGTATATTGTCCCGTTTTCCACGCGGATGAAGTGGTAGGCAACAGTAGTAGTGGCTAGTTTCTTTTTTATGGTGGAGGGGCAAACGAGCAAGTGAGTCACCTGACGGGAAATGATCACCGCTGCTCATGAACACCCGCAGGCAGTGTTGGGCAAAAGCAATTGTAAAAACAATCACAACTTGTAATTGTAATTGTTTGCCTAAGAAATGTTTATACAATTACATTTACGTTGCGGGTGTCCATGGGCGGCGGTGATCACTTTCCATCCGGTGACACGCTTGCTCGTTTGCCCTCTTTGATACAAAAAAAAATTACAATTGCAATTTTCAATTGTAATTGTACAATTACATTTTGCCCAACACTGCTAGTAGTAAAGTTACAATGTAGAGTAGTAGCAAGGTGCGTGACGGACGCGTGGTGTCGTATAGGGCGTTGTGAGAGTGGTGCGTGAGGGTGGTGCGTGAGACCGACCGGCGTTGTGGTGGTCGTGGTGGTGGTGCAGCAGCTGGTGCTGGCGCCGGTCCAGCAGCGCGGCGGCCGCCATGGCGCGGTGCTCGCCCCAGCGCGCGCCGCACACCGCCCACTCGCACAGCACCTTCACCACGGCGTACGAGCACGCCCACTCCTGACACACACACGAGTGCACACATACGACTAACTGTAGGGGGTCGTCCATTAATCACGTAACGTTTCGTGACTTCAATAACTGTCAAATTTAATGATATAGGTATTTGTATCGTATTTATAAAGTTATTTTTGTACTTAATATTGATTAGTAAAGGATAGTTATTTCGAATTTTAAACCGAAACTAAAAAAAATTCTGTTTAATTTTTTTATAAAATTTTTTTGTTTCTCTCTTTTAGTAACCTTGGCCTAAATAAAGATCTAGGGCAGGTCTACAATTAACTTCTTTCTAATTCTAGCGTGCAATGACCATACAAGAGAATCATCAATATAAACAAATAAAGGTTATAATCAGTTAGCGTTATTTGGTGTATCTTCGAAATCCGAGCTCCGATACCAGTGAAATTTAAATATGATCAATCTGGAAGTACACCCTTTCAAATAAAAATTTTCCAAATCGAGTTCTGACTATGTAACAAACATAAAAAAGGAAAAACAAAAAAAAAATACAACCGAAATGAGAACCCCCTTTTTTAAGTCGGTTAAAAACTGCTTGAAATGAGAAGAGTATGTTGAGAATGGTTCCAAAAATTTATAACAACATTTCTGAAAATTTTAAATGAGTACACCACACAACAAATTACATTTTAAACGCAAATTATTTGACATTCTTATGTAGTTATCATTCGTTTTATTCTATTACTGAGTTCTTAAAATGTGAATTTTTATTCAGTTGCCAGGTTAACTAAATAAATTAAATTAACTATAATTAATTTTTCTGACAAATTGAAGTTTAATTTCAATTCACAGAAATGACATAAAAATATATAGCTGTATTTGTTTTAATTATTTTATGTAAATATGTATATGCATATTTGTAAGTCGAAAGGGCAGATCGCAGCATGCTTAAATAGGGTATTGTATTCAACATCTGTGTTACAAGTACGCTAACCTGTGTATCACAAATAAAACATTTGCTTATCAAAGCTAATGTTTTATTTCTTCTAATCATAGAAGAAGCTTAAATTACTATCCCTTTTACTCTTGTTGCTACCATACATATTGCCTTTTAATTGCATTTACGTAAATTATAATGTTTTAGTGTGTCTGTGTGTGCGTGTGTAGTATTGTCAATGCTTCAGTTCGAGGCCGCGAAAAAATACTATGGAGCGCCAAGCATCGCGATTCTTACATACTTCTTTCGCATCCTCAAATCTCATCATACTCCTCATACACTTATTTTAGAAGTGAAACTTATATCGCAGTGTAAAGCCACTTTAAAATAGAATATAAACCGTATAGAACAGATCTCGACAGGCTTCGGCAGCAGCTGCCGTGTGGTGCATACATATCGATTAGATCTCCATATAAGTTTTACGTTGTTCAACGGTTCTAAAGTTAAGTTTTTCCGAAATTTTAGAAGAAATCAGGTTTTAAATAATGCAATGTGTTGTAAGTGTAGATAAACTTGAAATTATTTGATCTATTTCGAATTTTTCTTGAGAAGTATCCCGATAAAGAGCTTGAGTACCACAATACTGTTTCAAACAGTCATTTTGTCTGTTAATCATGACGGTATTGGTCCATTCCTAGTGATACGAGTTGTAGTATAACATTGTTTCCTATGAAGATTCACTTCTAATGCAGGTCCCATGACTCACGACTGGTTTATTGATTTATTTTTTTAGGATTCCTTTCCTTAAAAGGAACAATAAAACAATTAAATAATAACTATAGTCACTTGAATTTATTGTAGTCAGAAGCTATGAGCAAGGGAAAGATGGGCAAGTATAGTAAACATTTCAGTCATGAATTTAAGAAATTGCGATTATTTTATATTGTTTGCAATTTTTTGTTATTTTTGTGGCAGTCCTTTTCTCTCGACTATAGCTTCTCGAAAAATTCCAGTAGAAAAAACAAATTCTATTTCCATATTCTAGTCATCAATCCTTTCCATTTGATATCCATGACAGGGGTGGTCCTAATAAAAAAGAATTATTATCTTGTTGCAACACTTTGAATTTATGATGACATCACATAATACATTATCCACAGGGCTTACAAATCTAATGATAGTACTCGCTCAAATTAGTTCAGACTTTTATCCTGTTAGCTGGTATAATAAAAAGCCAGATACCGATACAGACCGTAGGTGAAGTGCATTTCACTACTTCTTTTAGCTTTGTCATAGTTGGATAAGACTTACCGGATCCTTGGTATCAGTATTTGCTTCCTTCATTGACGTCGTACAATTTGCAAACACCTCCTTATACAGTGTATCCAAATTGTTGTTAGGATCTACACGGTCAAAGCAATGTCTGTCCAGGGCTTCTAACACCGCTAATACGCGAGCTGTTAAAATGATTTTTATGTTTCATTCTATTTAAGTGTGTAGCCAAAGTGATGAAAAATATAGCATGATTTTGTTGGACTAGAATATACCTTGAGAACTGGTTTGCCATTTATCTGTACACCATTTGCTTTCAGCTTTTTTGCTCCTAGCTGCAATTTCTTGTTCCGCTTCATACACCTAAACACCAATAAATTATTATTTATTATTATTACAAATACTTAATCGAATTAGAATCATCTTTCTATTAAAAACTGTTACAGGGCAATTTTGAAAGTTAGTTACTCTTGGATTGGGAAGAGCCTTCACTGAAAAGAACTGTTAAGAAACAGCCAAAATTTTTAAACATTTTTTTTTACAAATATACAGTGTTTTTTTTTAACTGGGACAGTATGGGGAAATCCGAATCCATAAGAGATATAGGGAAGGTATCTTAGGAACCATTCGGTCTTTTTTTGTGATAACAATTTTGACATTACCGATTTTTGGTCAAGCGTAAGATGTCCATAAAAATGAGTAAAATTGGCGAAAATTTTTTTAATGCGGATCGACTCAAGTTTCATGTAAGCATCGTTTCATTGTTTCAGAGGAAAAAATTTGGTTAGCAGAAGTAGTAGTACCTTTATCACATGTATGTAATATTTCGAATGTACGGTAAGACCCCGTTTAACGCGGGGTATACGTTCCATCAAAGTAGAACGTAATATGAAACAGCGTTAAACGAGGTTATCTCTTCATGTAAATAATGGGGTTAGGGGAAGATGGGTAGAAAATTGGTCAGGTATTTTACCATTAAATTTATTAATTATGTTTTTTATAACAATAAAACAAAAAAATATTTCTTACAAATATAGAAACATAATAAACGAATATACATATAAAAATAAATAAAATTCTAAGTCAGTATGTTTACATTACAGATCATTGAGTCATTCAGTTGCCAAATTCAATGCAGCACCAATTTGAGATTGACATTCATCAGTATCTAATCTTCTAGTCACTTGCATTTTAGTTTCTAGTGAAATGCTTTTTCTTGTTACTTTATTTTCGTGTTTTTTATTTTCAGTCATGATAAAAAGTAAAACTCATAATAATTGACACTATATCAATCGTTATATTATTAAATTTATACTTACAATAACGTCAATAAATGTTTGAAACGATAAAAATACGTTCGTATAACACCGCAGTAAAGAAGAAACAGATAAACTGCTTCGGATTTCGGGAAGCCTAACGCCTAACGCTGCGTGCAATTTCGGGGAATCCCACAAGTCAAATAAAAGAGTGTTAAACCGAAACAGCGCTAAACGAAACAGCGTTATGTATCTATCAGAAGTAGGTCAAAGGAAGTTTATCGATAAAACCCCATTTCCACCCCAAAATGACGAAAAAATATAAGTCATAGGACTTATATTTTAAAATATATTTATAAGAGAAAAAAAACTACAAATAATATTACTTGTGGGACCCCAAACTTTAGTCTATGATTTTCGTTCAAAATGATACATTTTCAGTAACATTTCAACCTATTTTTATATAGAGCGCATATGAGAAGCACTTTCTTTTTTATTTTGTTTTAAACTGGCGAGAGTGTTATGGGGTATGACATAACCCTAATACAGTTTACATGGGTATAACATTTTAATTTGCTATGCTACATTTTAGCATCTTCGTGTAGCTGAAGGGAAGAGCTTGCGGGAGGGGAAAGTGGCGTGATCGCAGTGCTGCGCCGGCTGGCGTTCGGAATACATGTGTGCAAACGTCCGTGGGGAAGTAACACCTAGCCACATAGTTCGTGTACACATTATGTGACAAATTTGTTTTGCACGGTGCAAGACGAGTTAGGTCATTGCTGGATGAAGTTCTAGTACATTCTTGAGATGAATCAAGCTCGTCAGAAGTACCTGATCATTGCAGTGAACACGAACAGGAATCTGATACACAATAGATAAAAGTCGACCATGCGGAAAGCAGCAGTTAATGGGATTCGGACGACAATATCCCTCTTCCAGCTCTTAGGACACGTCGCTCCTCTGTCAATGTTCATGCACCTTACTATAAATCTAAAGATGGCCAAAAGAGGTACATTCAAGCTCCACGTACCAATATATACAAACTCGGTCGGAAAATATAATTGATGAGCAGCCTGGATTCAAAGGGATAGCGAAAGCTGAAACTGAAGCTGAATGCTGGAATATTTTCTTTACAGAGAAAATAAAAATTGATATATTGGTGCATACTAACGAAGAAATCTTGAGAAGACAAGCAATTTGCAAAGACCCTACAAAACTATATAACATGAAAGAAACGACCTCTACAGAACTCGATGCATTCATTGGGTTATTTATTATACAGGGTGTAAATGAAAACGGGACAGTTACTTTAATGGATGAAAGGGCATAACTTTAGTATGTAGTTACAAAAAGAATTATCGAAAAAAACGTATCCGTTTAAGAGTTATGACCGTTTTAATTTTCAAGTGTTATCCCCACCATTTCTCGTAAAATTGGGTTGATCGTGTACAGTTACAGATTTTAAATCTTACGTTTTTTTTATTTTGTAATAATTTCATCCGTTACTAAAATACAGCCTGAAAACCCCCATTGGGGTATACGCATTATTTTCGAAAATGGTTTTCAGGCTGTATTTCAGTAACGGATGAAATTATTACAAAATAAAAAAAAAACGTAAGATTTAAAATCTGTAACTGTACACGATCAACCCAATTTTACGAGAAATGGTGGGGATAACACTTGAAAATTAAAACGGTCATAACTCTTAAACGGATACGTTTTTTTCGATAATTCTTTTTGTAACTACATACTAAAGTTATGCCCTTTCATCCATTAAAGTAACTGTGCCGTTTTCATATACATCCTGTATATTGCTGGTCTAACAAAATCAAGCCGCCAGAGTTTGAAAGACTTGTCGAGGACAGATGGAAGAGGAGTAGACATATTTCGCACTACCACGTCATTGCAACGATTAATTTTTTGCAAAATTGCATTCGTTTTGACGACAAATCGAGGAGGGAGGAGTGAAAATAAATATATAATATGACTCATATTAGAACGCTCTGAGAAATTTGTACAGCGATGCCAAGCAGCCTATGTTCCACATGAGTACATGACAATTGATGAGATGCTATTAGTGTTTAGAGGACGCTGCCCATTTCGAGTGTACATTCCAAGCAAACCAGCAAAAGTATGGTATCAAAATTTAAGCACTTGTTGATGCTAAATCTATTCTTTTCTAATTCACGAGCGCGATGTGTTAACTTCCATTCTATTGAAGAGCACAAACCGTGGGCTTTCACAATAAATGATGCGAATAGATCAATATCATCAATATCATACCAATATCAATCAGTTATAATAGAACAGTGTAAAGGTTACATCATAATTACACCCTAGCAGTATTCTCACAATTCGAAGACGACAGCCACCAGCCGTATTCTCTGTCCGCCACAAGATTGACTCTACTGACTGAATTTATTATATCAAAGGCAATTTATATATTTTCCCTACTATCATTATACCATGTGGGGATAACGATAGTTAACAAATGCCATACAAGAGAATCATCAATATAAATGAATAAAGGCTATATAATGTAAACTTAATGCACATATAAGAATTCATACAGGGAATGGGGCGAAAATAAGGCCTTATCGATACTTTTGCTTTAATAAAATATTTTTTCATACAATATAGTATGGGGAAATCCGAATCCATAGGAGATACAAAGGAACCGTCTTGGAGACCATTCGGTTCCTTTTATGAAAAAAGTTTTAGCATTATAAATTTTTTCGTCATTACGTCCATAAAAGTTAGTAAAATTGACTATTTCTTTTTTTAAATGCAGATCGACTAAGTTTTTCGTTTAAGCGTCATTTCATTGTATCATACGAATAAAACCTGGACAGCAAAAGTCGGTCGAATTTATTGAAAAATTTTCATTTAATGGAAGGAACAATTCATTGAAAGTGACAAAAACTCGAAAGTGATAAAAAAGTGTTCCATATTTAAATTTCGTGTAAGACGTATCGAGACGTAACTCAGTTATGGAACACTGAATGAATTGTTCCCGGGTAATTCGATTATAATTTAGTACATTGGATTCTTCCGTTGCATGAAAAAATAGTTTATTATGTTTAGCCAACTTCTACTGTCCACATCTTTTTCTTCAGATACAATGAAATAACGCTTAAGTGAAACTGAGTCAATCCGCATTAAAAAAAAATAGTCAATTTTATACATTTTTATGGACAACTCACGCTTGATCATAAAATTAATAACGCCAAAATTGTTCTCACAAAAGGGACCGAGTGGTCTCTAAGACGGTTCCTCTGTGTCTCTTATCGACTTCTCCTGTCCAGATTTTTTCTTCCGATACAATGAAATGATGCTTACATAAAACTGAGTCGATCCACATTAAAAATTTTTTTTGCCAATTTTACTCATTTTTATGGACACCTCACGCTTGACTAAAAAATTAATAATGTCAAAATTGTTTTCATAGAAAACGACCAAACGGTTACTAAGATAGTTCCTCTGTATCTCTTATGGATTCGGATTTCCCCATGCTGTCCCAATTAAAAAAGCACTGTATAAAAAAAGTAATCACTTAACAAAAGGTTATTCAATTTTATTAATTTTATCCTTTCTTGTATTACCGTAAGTATGACTTACCAAGCGCCTATGTTCTTCAGTCACAGTAGAATCCATATGTGGCATAGGCAATGCAGATGGTGGCAGTGGCAACAGATCTAATGGCGACCCTTGTAGGAACGAACCACAGCCCGACCATACCATGGCAGTGGGGCACTCTATGCAGATTATCTAGAAAGTTTAGATTAATTATATATTATGTATATTGTACATAAATATATTTGTAATTACGCAATAAAAAAACGCATCTAATCATACCTGCAAAACTGTAGCTAACTGTATAATTACATCCCTGTGATATGAACAGTTCAATATTTCGCCGAAACCGACTTGCACAGGATTTAGTGCGACATTTATTACAGTCGCGATCGTCGCCTTAATATCTCTCGGTGGCGAGTTTTCATCTTTTACTTGTACATCCATAGATTGTTGAGGGTTAGGAGTACCTAGGGGGTTAGGGGTGCCAAGTGACTGGCTGGGGTTAGGTGTGCCAAGAGAATGATTTGGATTGGGAGTGCCTTGGTTTTGATCGGCAGATGTAGCAGATTCCTTAATTTGTGATATATTTGGCTTCACATCTACATTGCTGTCCTGAACAGGTGACATTGCTGTACCATTGTTTTCTGTAATTTTAGTTACAGTTATAATTTATTAGGCCAAATGGTTATGTACAACATTGCAGATATGCTAAACTTATAATAATGATTTACCGAATTAACAAAAACATTTTAGAGTACAACAGTTTTGGCCAAAATATAATTGTAAACACAATTACAATTTGTAATTCTAATTGTTTGCCTACAAAATGTTCTTACTATTACATTATACAATTACAATTTTTATTTGTAATTGTATTAAAATTACATTTTACCCAACACTTGTGTGAATAATATTTAATATTTCAATTAATTTTGCATCCTAGGTGCTAAAACATAAGAAATAGTTAAAAAAAATTGTATAATATGTTAATTATGATGCAAAAAGTTGAATTTGCTTAAAAAGCTAAAGTTTGATAATGTTTTATAATATGACCTGCTAAGTATTATTGTTCTAAAATGAAGACAATAAAAATAAGATGTATTATGTTTACACATTATTATTATTGATGATTTATGTACCTTCTGATCTATCGATAGCCTTATTGAATACAGCTGGCTGGTTGAGAGTTCGCAGAGTAGTGTCTGATAGTACGGAACATATTGCCGCTGCTTTTTTGGCACAAGTGGTAGCTAACCGTCGGGACAGGCCTTCACATAATACAAATTCGCACATGTGTTGCAGTGCCAGTGGAAGAAATAACCTGAAAATGTAAATTATCTATAGTACAGTACAAATTAAATTACATTATAACATATTGATATATAACAGTGGTAAGTTTATAAAATTAATATGAAATAGATGTAAACACAAATAAATAAAACAATTAAACAGAAAAATGGAAGAGATCCATTACCTCAACAAGCCATCATCAGGTTGCCTCTTGTCAAGCAATTCAATGATCCACGTGAGGAAATCATGTCTATCTAATAATCCCTCATCTAACAGAAATTTAGCAAGTCGTGTACAATAGTTCCATAACTTCAGTGCATGCCGCCAGTCTGTGCCTTCTCCAGATCCAGGAGTTGACGATCCTAAAACTATAGCAATGCAAAATTAAAAAGTACATGTAATGCAATAAAATACTAGCATTTCCATTAAGCAGAAATTGCTTAAAATGTGTTTTGGTTTAGAAAGGATACATTCTAAAGCAAAAATCTGCAATGACATGGTCCATTACATAATATATACATTGTGGATTAAGTAAATAAGTCAAAGTCAAATCAATCTATTCAAGTAAACCCGATTACAAGGTGATTTAGAACATCAAATCTACTTTAGTTTGGTTCAAAATAATAACCTGGCCACTGAGAAGAACCAACGTGAAACTCAGTCAGGTATCATTTTTTCAACGTCATTTTACGAAAGATTTATTAACATACAATATTTAGAAAGCCAGTAAATGCATGTGCAGAGAAAATCGCTTCCAGACTATTGTGTTGTCTTCAACGAAATCTTTTATTTTACAGTATGATTGTTTAATCAATGTACGGTATGTTTTATTTTCGATTTACACATACATTAACACGTACGGTGTATGTAAGTAAAACAGAACACATACTGCTTGAGTTTCCTGGAGAATGCATAGAGTTGGGCACTGTAGTACTGTTTGGAGTGGAATTGCCCGGTGGATTACCTGATGAATTGTGATTCGGAGTTCCTTGACCTATACATAATAAAAAAAAAATATAATAGAATAAAATCCGTAAACACATGAACAACATAAAGGAAATTTGTTTGATGATTTTACCTGATTGAGCAGGTGATGCTTTATCAGAAGCATTTCCTGAGATTGTACTTTGGTAATACTCTGCTAGTTTTGGAATTTGATCTTTAAGAAACTTTATTAAGGTTGTTGTCCACTCTAAAACACATTGAGCTTTAATTAATGACATTAATACAAAAAGAAAATTTTACTGTTTAATGAAACAATTGTAATGCAGTAGAATTAGCTCAAAATAAAGCATGAATGTATTTATATTAATTGTGCAATCCAGTGAAAACATTTTATTTATGAAACAGAATATGTTCCTCAATGTTTTCTGAAGTCGCGATCACAAGTAGGTAGAATTAATCCTATAAACAATACCACAGACTAGCCTACGCAAATTTTGCTAGAAGTAAAATTTTGAAGAAAGTTCCATAGATCGCAAACAGTTGCATACTTAAAAAGTAAGCATAATAGACTAATACAGGTATCCAATGAATTTGCAAGTAGCACATGAATAACACCTAGAAAATAAAGATGAAGAATCACTTTTATACATTCAGGGTCGCAACCGCAGCAAATTGCTCGAGTAGGTAGATATTCGTTCTCTAATGACATGATTGTATTCTTGCAACTAGTACCACAATTTTTCTTTCAAGGTTATTCAATAATCAAAGATTATCTTCATTTTCATCATTTTCTGTGCTTCCAAATCGGTTGCTAATTTAAAGTAATCATACATATACAGAATATACACAACTCTATCAATGTACTAAAAATCACTAATTCTTCCATTATTATGAATTGATAATCTAATTATACTACATTATTGGTGAATATTTAAGTTTTTAATTAAACCATATACCTATTGTGGTGAATTATTATTAACATTTATATATTAATAACATGCAACACACAATTAATGCTTTCTGCCATAAACAAAAATAATTCTATTGCAAATATTAATTTACCAGTAGTGGGGTCTGGAAGCTGCCTTTTCTTAATTTTAGCTTCAGACACAGCCTGTGTATATGCTGAACTCAATTTTATGAACCAAGCAGCTCTTGGCATAGCCACCTGATACTCAGTCAAGGTTATGAATATTTCCTCTTTTTTGTTGAAATTTGGGGCTTTCTTCGCTAATTGGGAAAGTGGTTTACTTCCTAAAAGAATAATAATTACAATGTTTTAAAAGTTTTTTCTAAAAAGATGCAAGACGGAATATATGTAGATACCTACGTATCTTCACGCCGTATCCCTAACGGGTAGTCAGAGATGTTGGAGCGCCAAGCGTCGCGATCCTTACATACTTCTTTCGGTTCCTCAAATCTCATCATTCTCCTCACACATTTTCGCCTAGGTATGCGAGTGTTTTTGACATTTCCGTCTGCTAACACTAGCTATTTGATGTGTATATATATGGAGATGTAGAGGGTAAATCAGATATAAACCGGATTTTTGTTCGTGAGCATCTAAATGATGGGCACAGGTTCTAGTATGCTTGGGTAGGGATCATATAATTGGAACCAAAATATATATATATAATATGGTTATCTTACATATCCTGCTTGTCTTATTATACAATTGGATCCAAAAATAAGAATTGAAATTTAAACTTATCTCTACTTATTTTACTTCTTTTTTCATATTTAATTTTACTGCCAAATTTCAAAATTTTTTTCTTAAGCATAGACTGATTGCTTGAAATAACAACAACACATCTTGACACTGTATTGCTATTATATGGGTAGTCGGAGAGGACGGAGCGCCAAGTATGACCGTCTTTACATTGAAATAACAATTAATAAAAATAAGTGATTTAGTGTTCTTCTCATTCGAATAAAGTCAAAGTGACAAAAAATTAATAACTGTATGTGTTACAGACTATTTGTCAACAGTTTTGTTGGATTGTATGATAAGATTTGATTTTGCACAATTTCAGGGAAGTGGCAGTATAAAATAAGTTGGCTATACTTGCAGCCGTGACAGTAACACTAAGCAACAGGTGCAAAGGCGTCGCCAAGGGGGGAAGGGGGGGCAGTTGCCCCCTCCTAGAGATCAAATGTAGCTAGCCGCAAAGCGACCAAAGTGCGAGCAATTTACTTCCTTACTTATTAATAAATTCCACAACGCATGACAAAATGTAAATAAATTCACAAGGTTTAATGTATATTGTAGAAGGTATTGAAATATTCAGAATAACAATAAGATTTTGACATATGTTTTTAAAATTGCCGCCATTTTCATCACGACTATATCAGATTTGCCAAAACGCAAGGCCATTAAACAGTGTAAAAATATGTAGGTAGGTATGGTGTGTGTGCATTGCATTTCTTTCTACGACAGCCGTTCACCAGCATTCACGTTAGTTTTGTATAATTTGTATGCGGCATACCTAAATAAAGTAGAAGTTATTGTTACGAACATACAATTTTAATTGGTTTTGTGGACAATGCCATCTGTAAGTGTTCATAAGAAACACATACAGTTGAATAAATCGACTACAATCCTTGTAAAACCTAGTATTGCTACTCTGACGCTAGATGGCGCTTGTTCAATGAACTCTCTGGAATTTGGTAGCAGTTACTAGACCAGGTAGAATGTTACCGTACATTCTAGTATGATATTCGTTTGGGTATATAAAGACGTGAGCCGCTGCGAGCGAGTCACTTTTTAATTGGAAGCGATCAATGAAACAAGCTAAACAAGTGAATTGGAAAGCGAATATAACACTCGTATTTATAGACAAGTCAAAGTAATTACTTAAGCAAAAGTAATTACTTGAGCAACTATTTTGTTGCATAGTTAAGAAATTGGTCGAAGTAAGAACTGTCAAAAGTTAGAATTCTTAATCAAGTAATAGTAACCACTTTCGTTGCTTAAGCAACGCTTATTACTCGATTCGTAGCTTTTTGACAGTGTTTAGTACAGAAAATATGGAAGATATCGAGCGTTTATTTTTTAATTTGGACAATATTTTAAGTGATCCATTGGAAGAAGTTGAAAACAGTGTTAACATTAATGAACCTAGAAAAACAAAAGTATATTTCCGTAATGACCCTCTTCGCGAAAATACTGAAAATGATTTCAGAATGAGATATCGATTCAGTAAAAGTGTTGTACTTAATGTTATTTTGCCATTAATAATAACTACATAATAATCTTTCCAAGTTATAAATCACGTGTCAGCTAATACCCCAAGTATAAAAATCATACATTTAAATTTGGTAGGGTTATATCGTGTGCCAAACGTTTCGATTCTCCAAACATTTTGTTTTTCAAAGATAAAATTGAATGATTAAAAAATATCTTCTACGACTTATTTTTCTTTTTATACCGATAACTTTATCAAATTATATATTACAAATTTATATTAGGCAATATAATGCAAGACTTTGTAAAAATAATCTAGACGTCACGTTTGCCCTCTCATGAAACAAAACGCAGCAACGAAGTGTTGCCAGTGAGAAACAATTATCAAGCATCAACTCTAACTTAAGCAAATTGCTTAAGTAAGTAACGTGCATTACTCAATTATAGAATAAGATTTTGTACTGAAGAATTCTAGCCACAAGTAATGACTTCATTAAGAAATTACTTAGCAACAAGTAATTACTTGTTTATAAATACGAGTGTAAGACTACCGGTTTGCCTGTGTTAGTCAATATTGATTTATATTTATTAAATAATAAGATCTCAGTGTTGAGTTGTGAAGTTTCTGAGTGTGTCTCCATTCATCATCTTATCAAAATGGACATCAGAAAGTTTTTTGGTAAGTTATGTACTGCTTTAATCTTGGACTTGGAGCTAGTATTTTTATTTTATTTCTCTTAGCTAATAGCTTTGGTAACGGATATACTAGCTAGAGACGTATAATAACCGTTAAGAATATCATTTTTAATTTTATCTGACATATTTTTGATGTGGAAAGAAAGGATCGATTATGTGGAAGGGACATGTTAAGAAAAACTATTTTCAATTCCTATGAATTTAACGTTAACTAAACAGTGGTTTCGTTTTCAGTAATTAATTATGAAAACAAAACATAAATTTTATTTGTGGTTTAATTAAATACAAATTAAAACAGATCCTTGATATAAATAAAGCTAAAAAATACAACTGAGTATTGTTTTTAATATTTATAAGTAATTGAACAAAACTGCTCTCCCGTAAAAATTTAATTAATTACATAAAGTTTTATCAAAGTGTTTTGTTTTGCAGGAAGTTTGAAACGAAAAAAACTGATGGATCAAGTAGCGACAGCCATGAACAGGACAAAGTAACGACAATATCGCATGTGTCTTCATCGGTCACCACAACCACAACAGGTTATATTCAGCCGCAGGAACTAGACTAAGTTCCTCTAGATATCTGGCGCCGAATCCTTGATGGATGACTGCAATGAAAATGATATCGGGCGATATGTTGGACGGGCACACATGTTATCAACCGAAAAGAAGAAGAAATTGATTGAAAACTGTTGGTCCCCTTCCGCGACCTATAACTTTGCGGAAGATGCAAAACATTTAAAGAGAAAATTTAATTATTCTCGGTTGGAAACATACTCTCCATGGTTGGTATATTCCAGGCGCCAAAAAGGAGCATTTTGTAAATATTGTACGTTGTTCCCACCAAATCCAAATTCATTTAGAGGCATATTGGGATCATTTACTATAAGGCCCTTTTGTAAGTTCAAAGATATTCACGAGCAGTGCAAAAAGCACATTGAAACCCACTTCCATAAGGAGGCATTGAAAGCTGCTAAATCTTTTCTCGAAGGTGTGCCTGTCGATTTGCAACTGAACAAATATTCCCAGGGAATTATTGAAGAAAATCGCAAAATTATAAAATCTATTATTTCCTGCATTACGTTTTGCGGGTCACACGACTTAGCACTAAGAGGTAAACATTATGGTGAAGGTATTCTCGAGGATTTATACCGGCTGCGAATTGATGCGGGAGATTTGATTTTAAAGAAACACATTGAGCAAGGGAAAAAGAATGCAAGCTACCGTTCAGTGGATATTCAAAATGAAATTATTGGTATTTGTGGAAGCGTTATTAAAGCTGATATTATGAAAAAAGTGAAAGAAGCAGTAGCATATAGTGTGCTAGCAGACGAAACAGCTGATATTTCTGGCACTGAACAACTATCCATTGGGGTGCGATATTTTGATGAAGAAACACAGGAAGTCCAAGAAATGTTTGTCGGATTCATTGAGCTAAAAGATTTGGATGCGAAATCGATTGCACATAGCATAGATGAGTTTTTGACAAAAGAAGATCTGAATATAAATAAATGCGTTGGTTTTGGTTTTGATGGTTGTTCAACAATGTCAGGAAACGACGGAGGGGTACAAGCAATCTTACGCAAAAAGTACACCAAAGCCCTTTCATTGCTCGTCCCACAAACTGAATCTAGTTATCAATGATCTAAATTCACTTCCTGAAATTAGAAATGCCATGGGAACCACCAAAGATACTATAAACTTTTTTCGAGAATTAGTTTTGAGGAGGAAGTTGATACCTAATATTTCCAGACTTTGCGAGACAAGATGGAGTGAGAAACACAAAACCATCAGAGTTTTTAAAGAAAATCTTCCAGTAATTCTGGAAGCTTTACAAACATTATCTCAGGAAGGAAATAGTGCAACTCGGAAAAGTGCCTTCCAACTGCATGCGGCTACTTCCAGAATTTCTTTCATTCTCGGGATTATGTTGGTAGCCAAATACTCGGCTTTGATGGATCCCGTTGTCAACGTACTCCAATCTGTAGCTTTGAATGTGGTCAAAGCCTCGGAACACGTTAAAAGGATTTTACTTTTAATTAAAAACCACCGTGAAAATCCGGAAAAAGTGACAGACGAAATTATAAAGGAAGCTACTGCTGTTGCGGAGAAAGTCGGACTGGAGGAGGACATTACATCAATGCCGCGTATTACGGGGAAACAACGTCATAGAAGCAATCATCCAGCAGAAACCCCTTCAGAATACTGGAAGAGGTCTTTAGTAATACCATACTTGGATTCAATTATCACCTCCCTTGAAGTACGTTTTGCTGAAGAAAACACGCCATCATTCGCATTATCTAAATTACACCCGGCGCAGATGCAAAAGATGACAACTGAAAATCTGAAACAAACTTGTGAATCTATTGCCCAGTTTTATGATTTACCGAACATAAAGAATGAAATCGAACTTTGGCACCAATTGTGGCACGATAGGCTTAATCTAACAAATCTAACAGTTGTTGATGTCCTAAAAGAAACAAATTCCTTCTTTCCCGAAACGGAAAAAACATTGAAAATTTTGATCGCTTTACCATGCATGACCTGTACAGTAGAGCGATCCTTTAGCAGCCTCAGAAGACTAAAAACATGGCTAAGAAGCACCATGGCAGAAGATCGCCTTAATGGTCTGGCCATGATGAGTGTACACAGAGCTATAATAAATAAAAACCTAAATAATTTTAATGATAAAGTGGTTGAAAGTTTTGCAAAAAATCCCCGCAGGTTGTTTTAATTAAATATTATTTTTGTTAAAATAAATAATTATTACTGTGTTTAAAAGTTTGATTTAGTTATTGTGCTGTCGAGGGCTTGTGAAGTTTTATACATTGATATTAGAACCGTTCTTATTACAATCGTCATCGAGGCAAAGACTTCCAAAGTGTAACGCTTCATGCTCTCGGCTCTCGGCGTTCATATTTTTTATCCTCCATAATATTGCCCCATTGCGCCCCCCTCCCCCCCCTCCCCCTTAGTCATAAGCTGGCGACGCCGTTGAACAGGTGCCCCTCCATATTTATTAATTTTTTTGTTCATGAAGTAGTTCAAGCTAATGAAGACAAGACTTAACTATCAGCTAGCAAGGTTTTTTAAATAGTTTTTTATGACTACTGAGGCGTTATGCTCATTAATGTTTTTCACAAGCTGACACACAATCAATACATATGTGCTTATTGCTGTTGTTGTCACAAAAGACGAGATTAACCAGTTCCAGAGGCCATTCTCCGCCATGGCAATGCAGGTGTTATACAGCAGCTCTAATGGTCTCAAAACTTAAAGAAATGCACTGGGCTCAAGCTGATCATCTTCCTTACAGTCTGGACTAAAGCGGTTCCAGTAGCACAATGATTTGAAGATGACTAGGGTATGGATTCAAGTGTAATTGGGTTCCCGCACAACCAGCTTCATCCTATAAAGCTGTGATAAAAAAGCTTCCTTCTTGCTGGTATAAGCACACCAAGGGTCGATTTCACTAAAGTCGAATAAGTTTTATTCTAATAATAAAACCATGACATACTCTCATATAACCATATTTTTATTTCACCAACTACTTATCCTAAGAATAGTGAATAGTTATACGAGAGTAACTCTTATTCCACCGATTTTGAAGAATAACAGGCATATACCTCAGATAAAACAAAAATGGGATCAAATATTTTTCATTGCTACTAGAGGGGTCTGATATTGTGTCATTTTAATTATTATAGTTTTAACTGTATTGATTGTGCATACTTTTTTTTTATCTTAATGTAATTTTCTGTCTGTACTGCTTTTGGCAGATTACAGAGGACTGTTTTATATTGTTTACTATCTATATGTATATACAACCTGTAATCACAGACAAATAAAATTGAATTTGATTGAATGTTTTATGTCAGCTGACACTTGAGCACATCCTTGAAAGTTCAGGGTTGGATCGCCACTGAAGAAGAATAATAAGAAGTTTTGTGTTAAGACTGGATTTCTTGTACGTTTCTTCAAACTTTCCCATTGAGGTTTTAAATTTTCAGTTGTTTTAGAATTAAATTCATCACATATTTTAATCCATTCTGCATTTTTTTCCTTCATTGATATTCCATCCGTTTTTTAATTTAATTTCAATTATACTTTAGTGATCCGTTATCAGATCCAGAAATAGCATTTTTTCTGCTATTTACATGTTTGTATTTGGTTTTCTTTCAGACATTTTATTAAAAACACAAAATTAATCAATAATAAAACTAGCAACCAAATTAAAAAAAAAATACAGAACATGTTACTGACTGATGATGTAAGATTTCTATAGGTGAAAGAATTTTTTAAATAGGTTGAGTAGTTTTTGGGTTTATCCATTACATACAAACAAAGTTCATCTCTTTATAATGCCATATGTTTGTTTGCCATCTTTGTTGTATATACAGAACACCATGTACTAGAATAACTCACTGACCATTGGTTTTGAATTCACTAAAATACTGCATTTAGAAACTCAATAATCATCACATTCTGAATTTACGAAAATATCTTTATAAAGATTCATTAAAACATAATACCAATTTATTACAGATTTAACTATTAATTTTGACTATATTTAAACAACTACCATTCACGGGTACAGTTAAAGATTACTAAGTCTGACTACTAGACGAGCATCATTTAAGAGCAAATAGTGACAGTAATTAAAACATCTCTGACTACCTCCATTGGACTAAACTGCACACAATCACTTGGTTGATATTTGATAACAATTTCACAAAGACTAGTCACTCTCATATACAGTCTCATCAATACATAGGCAAATTATTTTAACCCCACTGTCGCCATGAAAATGTTACTAAATAAAAAAGCTAACACTGGATTTTATCCAGCGTTAGCTTTTCCATTTAGTAACATTTTGTTTGTACTAGCTTCAAGCTAGCATAGGGAAAAATGTATTTCTAAAACAGGAAACTATATAGCAAATTAAATTATATTTGCCTTTTCTTTCAATAAACATTGTTTCTTTTTAAAAATAAAATACCATTTATATTTCATGTATATCCTCATATGCATATAATATAGTGTAATTTTACATACCAGCTAAGTCTTTGAACCATGCTTCGATTTGTGCTTTCGTTCTAGCTGTGGCAGGCCAAAAATTATCTTTAGGATTCACCTGCTGTCTCTTTCTACCACAATCAGGTAGTGTATTTAATTCCTCTTTCTTTGACAGAATTCCAGAAAAGAATTGTCCAATCTGATAGTAGCGAAAAACAATGCAAAATTAAAATACTTATCTAAGTAAATAACATATAGTGAATAATTAAGATTTTAAAGCATTTCACAGAATAAAATGCAAAAATACCTTTGATGTGGAATAATTAAAATTTCGGGCAGTACCAAATTCATCACTAGATTGAGGTGTAGTTGAAAATCCATGTTTTACATTAGTCGATGTTAGTTCGTCTTCTTTTTGTCGCGGTTCTTGTGGGTATACATCTGGAGGTCCTAAGCGGGGCCTTTTTAGTGGCCGTTTCTCATACATGATCCCCATAATGTCAGGGTATAGCGACTGATCTAGAATTCAAAGCAAATGTGAAAAAAATTATCACACAAATTAGAAATTTCTTTTTAGCTCTGAACTCTTCATATTTACCTCTCATTTAAAATAAGTTATAATACACATTGTACACTATTAATCATACAGTCACCAAAAAATATATGTACAAAAATGTTCATAATATGAAAATAAAATAAGAAAATTAGGAAAAAATTTAACGAAGACGAAAATGTAAGCGACACATCAATCAAAGAGGTTTTTAATTTTTTTCTGCTGTTGCTGTTGTTGTTTGTAAGACTGAAAAGAAAGGCAAAAGGATCTAAGTTCATACAGCCAGTTTCTGCAGTAATAAATAGAGATGAAAGTTGACCAAAGCGGTGAATAAAACACGACGTCGTTTTACGAATCTGACGGTCACTTTTCTAAAGCTTTTCTACAGTCACATACGGTCGCTTTCGTCGTCATTTCATATTTATTTATAATTGTAACAATTATTATGTACCTTGAATAGATATTTAATAGATATAAAGATTTTACATATTACAGAAGACTGTAATTCGATATCCTAAAATATATATAAAACAGAAAAAACAGTAAATTAAAAGAAATGTATTTGCCAAAATTGTTTTTCGCACATATCCCGTGGTTAAAATTAGTTACCACTTTACCATGTGATTAAAATTACCCTTTAATCAGGGTTAATTAAGCATCGTACAACCTAAAACCACATGTTTGTCACACAGATTGTAACACCAATTCTAACTAATTACATGACACAAACGTTTTTTTCTCGTATAAATAAAGAGGTGCTTTTGTAGTAACTAGTGAAAAGATATTATAATCCTAAAACATTACTGAGATACCTGAACACTTTGCGTTGTATTACTATTAATTCGCTTGAATGGATTAACAAGAATACAAACAGTATATATATTAAGTTAAACTGTGCGTGGCAATTTCTTAGAACAAATCTAGTATACGTAATCGAATTGTTTATTCTTAACATTTCTGTAACTGAGCAATTTTTTCACTTAAACGACAACACTATATGAATGGTATCATATTAATGTTTCAAGTTTTGGTTATTTAATATTAATTAGTATAATGTACGTATCTACTTAAAAAATGTATAGCGTACGAAAGGTAATGTCCATTTGTTTTTTTATTATGTAGACGCATTTTTAGTTTTTACAGAAACTATAATCATACTCATAGTGTTTGTTAAAAGACATACATATTGACATATCTTCACGTTGTACTCTTAAAAGGAAAACGCACATCGGAAAGACAGATCACAGATGTACAGACACTGATCAGAACGCGAAGATCTCTTGCACTTCCTATAAATTCTTCTCTTTCATCGTGCAATATCAATCCTGATGTTCCCAAGCGCTACCGTACGTTTAGACATGGTGTATTAGTTGATGTAGCGACGGCATTACACCACATTACACGTTCTAACGCGAACATCATTTTCATTCATTTTATTCATTCATTCAATTCATTTTTCAACCACACCATCCCCACCGTCAGAGGCGTGAGCGTCCCGCGTGACACTTGTAGGGACTTATGAATTAATGTTACTCTATGGACTCACTCATAGAAGCTCGATCACGTCGTACCACACGAATACACGCGGGTGTATGGCCATGTTGTAAACTATTGTATAGACTCAGGTGTTACTTTGCGGAAATCCATTTCATGTGATAAATTCCCAAAATCTTTAGCTATTTTCTGTTCAAACTCCAAAAACCACCAATCTACCAATCGATTTTTGGAGTTTGAGCGGAAAATAGCTAAAGATTTTGGGAATTTATCACGTGTTGTAAACTTGCTAAATAAACACTAGACACATGAATTGGTCTCGGTCCACTCTACCAGCCCGGTTCACTCGAGGTCCGAAATGTTCCTCCAAATAGGAAGTCACTAATGTCACTAAGTGCTCGAGGGTGCTGATTCTCCTAGCGATGCAGTGAACTGAGGTTAGTCCTGTATGCGAGGCACCTCTCCCTTGACTGGAACAACCGCCAGGCTGTCGACCATCGGGTGGTTTCCGAGAATGTTCGACGAAAATTAAACCAGCCATTTTCGGCCTATTCAATACAAGTACTAGTGAGCGGTGGCAGAAGACTAGAAAGACCAAGGCTGACTTATGAACACCAAATAGCCAGAGTATTAGCAGACGGAAATGTCAAAAGCACTCGCGTACCTAGGTGAAAATGTGTGAGGAGAATGATGAAATTTAGGGAAGCGAAAGAGGTATATAAGGACCGCGACGCTTGGCACTCCGTCCTCTCTGACTACCCCGTTAGAGATACAGCGTGAAGATACGTCTATACTAATTTTCTTTCATGAACTTAAAAAAAGTGGTAGGTAGAAGAATTATTTGGAAAAATCACAACACAATAAATAATGACCAGAAACTCAAAAGTGAAAAATAATTAAATTTCACAATTATTGTTTAATATTTTAAGTGAACTGATTTAATTCACCGTAACCACTAATTGTGAACCAGCACTCGAGGGGAGTTATTATTTATACTGGAAGTGATGGCGACCAGCTGGTATGAATAAAACGCAGTTACTTGAATATTGAATTAACAGTTTCTAAAGGGGAATAGAAGTATTAGCTGAAATTACTAATTAGACTAAAATAATCAAGTAATCTTCATAATATACAACAAAACTACGTAAAAATGTTCTTACTTGATTACCAACAATGTACAATGACATGAAATTGAGTAATAATGAAATAACAGTATAAATTACAAAATTTAGTGGGTAACATTGAAATCTCAACTCGGTTTGGAGCGTTACATAAGGTTAAACATACTAGACCAAGTATGCAACTAAGTATGCAACTGAGCTACCACTACTACTAAATTAAAGGATGACAAACTACAACACTAAACATAAAACTCTATTTGAAATCTAAGTATGCTAGACTACACTACAACGAAACCCAAAAATTCATATTAAAGCGCTGAGGTCTCATCTATATTGTACTCCATCTACAGGCACACTGATGTCCTCATCTATATTATACTCCATCTACGGGCACGCTGATGTACTCGTAGATGGAGTATATAAAGGCTGTATATGAAAACGAGACAGTTCCTTTAATGGATGAAAGGGCATAACTTTAGTATGTAGTTACAAAAAGAATTATCGAAAAAAACGTATCCGTTTAAGAGTTATGACCGTTTTAATTTTCAAGTGTTATCCCCACCATTTCTCGTAAAATTGGGTTGATCGTGTACAGTTACAGATTATAAATCTTACGTTTTTTTCTATTTTGTAATAATTTCATCCATTACTGAAATACAGCCTGAATACCATTTTCGAAAATAATGCGTATACCCCAAAGGGGGACTTGAAAATTAAAATGGTCATAACTCTTAAACGGATACGTTTTTTTCGATAATTCTTTTTGTAAATACATACTAAAGTTATGCCCTTTCATCCATTAAAGTAACTGTCCCGTTTTCATATACATCCTGTATATAGGAATCTAGGAAAAAAGCACAATTAAAAAAAACGCAAAGGAAATAAACGCACAGAAAAAAGTGTCTCAGGTCAGCTAATTTTCTGAGCACTGTTGCAAGCATTGTTATTGTAGCAAACATTACATTAATGACAGCTAAAAAACTTTCTTATTAATAAGTTACAGATGTTTTAAATCATCTTGAAAACTTGGCTTATAGCTTGTCTTGTGACGGCATAATCGAATAGCCAATAAGAAACACCATACAAATCAGATATTATATGAGTTGTCGTAAGATACGGACTATCAGTTAACTCCACAGTCTTAATTGCGATTAGACTGATGGCATACACGAGCAATGTGACGTCACTCTACGATTTAGCAAGGGTTTTAGAGCAGCTGCTCTCTTCAGGAAAGAATGTCAAATAATGAAATAACTTTATAACGGCATAAAAATCTGTTTATTTTCTTGATAATGATTCAGTGATTATTATGTTTTGAAATAGCGATGCGAGCGGCGGCGCAGCGTGTCGATAGATCGATAGATTCTTTGAAATAGATGACTCAACGAATTTCAACACCGGTGCAAAGGCAATTGTATTTGTTGAGATAAATGCGCATATAGAAAAAAGCACAATGATGTACGCTTTTTTCCGAGAATGAAATTAGGTTAGGTCAAAAAAAGTATGTCAAATTAAATTGTCAAACGTATAGTGTCTATTTTTATTAAAACTAATTCGTTTTTAGTACTTTAAATTCATTTTTATTTTATACCCAATGGAGTTTTCGAGGAGCCAGCAAGGCAAGCGAGTTCTCGTTTATAGTTGTTTTGAATACCTTCATTTTCGCACAAGAGATGGAATATTTCGATATTTAAAAGTCGTCGATATCAATATTAAAATAACTATATTTTGAACATTAAAATCGATATTTCATGAATATTGATATACAGGGTTCATTTAAAAATATTAATAACCCCTTAGTGCAAAATTCCTGTCATCATACCTAACAACTTTTGTTCTACGACTTTTTTCAAAACCCAATACAGACGTTCCTCAAAAAATATTTGTTAAGTTTAGTTGTACTGTCTGTAACGTAATTACTCTATATGTATTTCAAATGGTGCAGTGCAAACGCACCTGGCCTTAGCTCCGCGCTGTGCGTGTGCCGCTTTAGCGACTGGGATAGAGTAAGTACCATTTTGAGAAACATTTAACATGTTTTTATTTTTGTATGAAAGAAAAAACTTATGCATTTTTGAAAGTCGTATAATAAAAGTTATTGAGGATAATGTTTAGTACAAAATACTATGAGGTTATTAGTATTGTTAGAAGCAGATGTCAAGAACACGGGAACTTAATTACGGCGGTTCCTAGTCTTCGTAGTCGCCCTCGAAGTAGGTACGTACATACATACATATCTTCACGCTGTATCCCTAACGGGGTAGCCAGAGAGGACGGAGCGCCAGGAGTCGCGGTCCTCACATACCTCCTTCGGTTCCTCAAATCTCATCATTCTCCTCACACATTTTCGCCTATGCTTTTGACATTTCCGTCTGCTAACACTCTGGCTATTTGATCTTCAGTACGCTTTGAGTCGTCGTATAAGTAATACGTGTGAACGTGATTATAGTCAGAAATACTAAATTTTTTTCTTTTCTCATTATGAAGTGTGTAGCGTGCGATAATACTTTTACTGACGGAGTTCATTCCTCTGGCTACGGTGGTGACTACGATTTTGGCTGTGCAAATCTCACGGAAACAGGGTATAGAAAATTTGGAGATCACAAACGAACAGCATGGAAATGTTCCTTCAGATGCCGGGCTTCTTCCCCTAATACTGGCGCTCATACAACCATCACTACCCCGTTGGATCAAGTAACTTTAGAATCTATAATGGTAAAACTGAACGCCATTGAAGCTCAATTATCAATCTACCTGACATTCAAACAGATTTGCGGGAGGTGAGATCTGCTTGCGAGTCCTGTGGCAACAAAATTAAAAGTTTTATGTCTAGGCTAACTGGGCTCGAAGATAAAGTGAACGCCTTAGAACTCATTAAGGAGGATCTTATTGCCACCAAAGCAACAGTGTCTTTCTTCCAAGGTCCAAATGGAGTAACTGGACACGTCTTAACAACATCGAAGTGAAAGAAGTTCCACTTAAGAGATCGGAAAACTTGTTCGATATTACGGAGCCATTGTCCGATTTCATCGGTTATAAATTTTCAAGAAGCCAAATCAATTACATCTCTCGTGTTCCGATTTTTGGGTCGAGGGATAAAACTATAATCATATCGTTTGTGAACAGATACGTTAAGGAAGAATTTGTAGCGTCTGCACGAACTAAAAAGGTAATCACTGGTCACGATATGGAATTTGACGGGGATAACAAACGAATCTTTGTGAATGACCATTTAACAGCTGAAACCAAGGCTTTGTTAACCAAAACTAAGTCTGTTGCAAAGGAGCTTAATTACCGTTATGTGTGGGTCAAGTACTCAAAAATTCACATACGAAAATCGGATTCCTTTATAATTAACTGCATTAGTGATTTAAACAAGTTTGCTTAATTTGCTTTTTATTTAGTGTAGTTATTTATCAATTAATTATTGTATATTATGTACTCCATATTATTATTTTCAAATTGGTTTTCTCATTCATTGAATGTGAGTTATTATTTTTGTACCAAATGTTGTTCACTACTGTTTTGCTAACTTTGTACCAGTTTAAGCTCGCCACATTACATTTTGTCTGGTTACCCTCTTGCATACTTTTTGCTACTGTCAATAATCAACTTTATGTGATACATTATATGACTCAAATTGGTTTGCATTATGGACTATCTTGCAAGTAGTACGTATTCTGTCTGACCAAAGTACAATTATTAGTTATACCGTCAAATCATATTATTTTTGCCTTAACTAAACATGTTATTCGTGACCCTACTGTCAGTAGCTATACTTTTGCTTTATTATATGTATATCTATTTTTTGTATACAAAGGCTGCTATTTAATGGTTTTTCGGTGTTTTACGTATTCTATTTATCAATCGAATATTACTAAATTATATATTGTTGGATGTATTATGATGTTGCTTTTATGTACTTTATTTAAAAATTACGTCTTAGAATTTATGCTTACGTTGCGCTTATCGTTGTTGCTGCCTGTTCATACGTTCTGGTATAACTCTGTTATCTTTGAATTAGATCAGCCATTCCCAAAGTGGGCGATAACGCCCCCTTGTAGGCGCTGCAGGCCTAAAGGGGGGCGGTAAGAGACCCAGAAAAAAAATGGGGGCGTTGTGTAGAGGCCTGGGGGGTGATTTGTAATTTCATTTAGCTAGGAGGCATCTTAGACAACGACTGCATGAGCTCTCGACTCAGTACACAAAATAAGTTTGGGAACCAGTGAATTAGATCATACACTGTTTGATAATGGATAACATAATTTCTAACTTATCCATATATTACCAAAACGTACGTGGCCTGCGCACAAAAAAATATCAGTTCACATCATAGCATTAACTGAGACGTTGTTAGTAGATGGTATTCACGATTCGGAGTTGTTTGATGCGAGATACAGGGTGTAACGCCGTGACAGAAATTATGCTTTAACGGGGCAGTCATTGGGCGGTGGAGTCTTGCTAGCGGTGAAAAAAAAATTTCAGTTTCTTTTAAATCTGAATGCGATTCATCTGCGGAGGATCTTTGGATATCTATCAAATTGAACGAACACAGAGGACGCAATTTACATATTGCAGTTCTATATCTCTGTAGCCAACCGGGATTGTACTTTTTTCCCAACAATTAAATCACTTTCTTACAAGACTAAACGACATTGTTACATCACACCTCTAGATAAGTTTCTTATTCTCGGCGATTTCAATTTGAGTGATATTACTTGGGATCGCTGTCCCGACAGTGATTTTTTGATTCCAACAAATGCTCGCACTACGGATAGGCTTCTTTTATTAGACGAGTTGAACACTTGTAACCTGCATCAGTACAATTTTTTAAATAATGCTTTTGGTAATAGATCTCGTTCTTTGTAATGAAGATGTTAAAATAATTAACTCCGAAAATCCTGTGGTTCCGTTAGCCCCAGCTCACAAAGCGTTCTGTGTGAATATGAATATAACTGTTGTAAAAAATCTTCAACCTGCACCACAACACACAAATTATAATTACTCTAAAGGTAATTATGAGGAAATTTGTCAAGAGATTGCTAGCATAGATTGGGTACAGGAGTTTTCTTTCCAGTCATGTGAGCGCTCCGCAGAGTTCTTTTATAAAACTTTATATCGTCTTCGCGACAAGTATGACCAAAAAAATTTATTCAACCCAATCAGTTCCTTCCTTGGTACTCTTTTGCATTAAGAAGAGTACTGAGAGAAAAGTATAAGTTTTGGCGCAAATTTAAAAAATATGGCATGAAAAGCGATAAATTAACAGTTGACATGCTAAGTAGAAGGGCTAAAAGCTTCGAATCAGAATATTATAAATCATATATATCTGTAATTGAGTGCGGTAAGTAGTAATCCTAAACGTTTTTGGTCATATGTTAAAAACTTATCTAACTCAAATTCCATGCCATCTAATATGACTTATAATGGAGAGATTAGTAAATCGGGAACAGAAGCGGCCAACTACTTTGCTGATTATTTTTATTCTATGTTCCTAAAACCAGAAAATACCACCACACCATCCATTAGCGACGATTCTGACGAAAATTGTGTTGATATTTCTAACGTAAAAATTAGTGCCGATATTATACTTAAAGAGCTTCGTAATCTTGATATGTCTAAATCAGCAGGTCCGGACGAAATCCCACCTATCTTTCTAGTAAAGTGTGCAAATGTATTAGCTAAGCCTCTCCCTTTATTGTTTGCCAAGTCTATTTGTGAAGGTATTTTGTGTATTTGTGAAGTCGGCATTTATTACACCCATACACAAAAAAGGTGCTAAGGATGTTGTTAATAATTACAGACCCATTTCTAAGTTGCGTGCTATTTCCAAAGTGCTCCAAAGGTTAGTCTATAATCAGGTATATTCAGCTTTGAAGGGATCCTTCAGTTTAACACAGCACGGTTTTCTCAGGGGATCGTTCTATAGTTACTAATTTAATACTACTTACTAAGAGACTAACAGACAATATGGAGAATGGTTTTCAAACGGATGTAATATATACCGACTACAGTAAAGCCTTCGACCGAGTTGATCACAGTATTCTGTTATTAAAGTTACAGAGGGCAGGTATTAGAGGTAATTTGTTCCGGTGGTTTTCCTCTTACATTGATAGACGATCGCAGGCAGTAACAGTAATTTCATGTCTAGATGGGTAACCATACCTAGTAGGGTCCCACAGGGTTCTTTGTTAGGACCTTTGCTGTTTCTCATCTTTATCAGTGACATAGACAACTATTTTCACAATTCCAACGTTCTATGCTTTGTGGATGACATGAGTCTGCAAAACTATTTCTTCCTTGGTCGATGCAAAGGCGTTGCAGGGTGACCTACAGCGACTTGATGATTACTGTGCAGTGAATAAGTTGGATCTGAATCTTCTTAAGTGTTTATCTACGACATTTAGTAGACAATCTAAGAACATTAATTACAACTACAGTTTAAAAAACCATAACCTTAATAAGGTAATGCATGTTAAGGACTTGGGGGGTCACTTATAATTCCAAACTTTTATTTGATGAGCGTATTGACAGCGTTGTTAAAAGCGCCACTAAGCGACTAGGTTTTATTATGTGCATGTCAAAAAATTTTAATAGTGTCAAAATCATACTGTTGCTTTATTGCTCCTTTGTTAGGAGTATACTCGAGTATGCATCACAGATACGGAGCCCTAGATATGTTACATATATAAATCCGCTTGAAAGAATACAGATGAATAATTAATGGCGGGATTGACTGTCCAAAACAGTTAAGACACACCTTTACCTTTTACGTTCCCAGTGTCTCCCCGAATTATAGACCGAATTCATATTTGTGGCAAGCTTGCAACTTTTATAACACCTTATCAGTTATGGCAGAAATAGAGTTTTTAACGATAGTCTACCAAAAATGACGAGAAAACTCAGTTGCTTATTCTTCGATTAATTTATATTTTTATGTATACTTGTTAGATTATATTGTTTATGTTCACTTTAACTACTGGATTTGTTTTTATTTTTATATGCATATAATATGTGTGTTAGTATTTCTCACTTTTTCTTAACGTATGTATATTCTATCACTATTTGTGAAAACTTTTATTGACTGTTTTGTTTCCTACGTCACCTCTTTTTTCTATACTGTTATATCGAGTCACAAGTTTTCTCTGTGACTAAATAAATAAATAAAATAAGTCAGCCTTGGTCTTCCTTGGCTTCTTTTACCTCTCACTTTAGCTCTGTAGGTTTCTTCGTCAGTCTTTCATCACTCATTCTTTCTAAATGCCGGAACCATTTAAGCATTCCTTGCTTCATTTTTACAATAACACTGTTGTACAACCTTGTCATACTGCGTATCTCTTGATTGTTTATACTGTCCGCAAGAGTGATATCACACATATTTCTGAGAGATCGCATTTCCACTGCATTTACCATACTTTCACTCGGTTTCGGGCAGATCCAGGCCTCACTACCGTACAATAAAGTTGTCACAACACCGCATTGTGGATAGCCATTTTAGCAGTCTTAGATATAAAAGTAGGTACTCGCGTAGTAGTCACCGAAGATACACGCTTCACTCATTAATTATTCACCAACAATATTTTAATAGTTTTGTTTTAAATTTTAGGTATAGTCTTTTGACTAGTATTGCAAGAATATAGTTGTGTAAACTGTTGCTCACCCAAATGTTTCACGCTGTGGTCTCATCTATATCGTACCCCATCTACGTATATGTATGGCAACATTACCTATAATATGTCAAAAGTTCAAAGATACTTGATGAAATTATTCAATCAATTAATAACTTTATACCTTTCGAATAGAGTTACTATTGATAACTTACAATAATAGCATTGCGTTAATGTATATTTATTTCTTGTATTTCGTTGTTTCGTTTTGACTTTTTACAATTTTTAAGAAATAATCTGTCTTATTTTTTGTTGGTAATCCTATTCAAATGCCGCCGAAAAAGCAATCTGAAAAAGGTATTAAATCTTCTGGAAATGCCAGTGGAAAAGGAGGAGGAAAATCTACCGGTGATGCTAAAGGTTAGATTATCAATATTATTCATTTGTAAATTAAATCATAATTAAATACATAGTAAATTCATTTATAACATATTTGTTGTGATTTATAGCAATTTGGTTAATTCTAATTCGTATAATTAATTCTTTTTCGATCATAAGCGAAACTTTTGATGTTACTTATTTCTTCTTAAAATTTAACTTGAATAAAACGTATTTTATTTTAAATTCAGAATCTACTGCAAAAGAAAAAAAAGGAGGGACAGCTGTCAAAGTACGTCACATTCTATGTGAGAAACAATCAAAATGCTTGGAAGCATTGGAAAAATTAAAGTCCGGACAGAAGTTTCCAGATGTAGCTGCTGTCTACAGTGAAGACAAAGCAAGGCAAGGCGGTGACCTTGGCTGGATGACACGTGGCTCCATGGTGGGTCCATTCCAGGATGCAGCATTTGCCTTGCCTATATCAACAGTCAATAACCCCGTTTATACAGACCCTCCTATCAAGACAAAATTTGGTTATCACATAATAATGGTAGAAGGAAAAAAATGACTGACATGGTTTTCGAATTTGAATATTTCTGGGCGATTCTTTTACTGTTTGTTATGGAGAGGATTTGTTGTCTACAAGAGCAATTTGATAAAGACTTTTCTGTATTGCCTGATCCCCAGAGATCTAATGAGTCTCTAAACTTAGACCTTGAAGATTTCGCTAATAGGGAGTAAGTTAATTTTTATCAGAACATATAATATTTTTCTTATTATTGTAAAACACACGCTACATTTTTCAGAAGGAGCTGTTATGCCAATCTTTGTTTTCATATTGGAGATGTGATATGTCACAAACCGTGACTTCTACTTTTCTTCTGTCACATTATTCCACTCTGTTAATTTCATTCATCCCCCAAAAATGTTTATGTTCATGAATATCAATGGTGAAATAGTTTAGCAATATAAGATTGTTATACTCATTTTATTTACATTATTGTTTATCAATACAGATAATGTATTTATTAACATTAATTATCCAAAAGAATATCTAATAAGGTGCATTTAATTGTCATACACGTAGATACCACTATCAGTATAACTTATATTTATAATTGTTTCAGTTTTGGATTGAAGTTAAGTTTCCTTCGCCTTTGTCGTCTCACACATGTTACCATGTTACTAAGTTTAGTTTATTTCTGCAATATTAGTCTCTGGTTCATAATGACAAAAAAGAACTCGCCCAGGACTTTGCGATATAGATTCAAAATTAATGTACCGTCTTAACTGATGACTACTAAAAACAAATGTAATGTAATTTATACTATTTTAATACAATTGTTTATGTCAACTATAACTAAATATATGGATTGTTGCTTTTTCATATTGGTTTTAATGATGTTCGTCATTATCAAATGTCAATATAGAAATTAAAAAGCAGAGAAATAATTAAGCAGTCTTTATTTGCGGATCTTAAATACTTACAAGGTAAAAAGTCAATGCCAAATATTTTTATAGACTACTCTTTTAGACAATACTGAATTCGTGGCATACCTATGCTAGAATAAATTTTAAAAGATGGAAAAGTAATGTCTCACTTTTGGCAGTGATTGTAGCATTTTTGAGAGATTCGAGTTAATGTTTTGGTTATTAATTGTGATTCTTCTTTGTTCATCTTCACACCCTCAGATTTGGGTTGGTATATCTAACGTATTTGAGTAGAGCGTCATTCTCTTCGCAGACGAACGGCTTTCGGTGGTGGCAGGCGACGTCATGCCAGTGAACTCCATCATTATAGAAGTTATTTAAAATTGCCACACAGTGCTCCGCTGCGCCTCCTTGTATTAACTCCTGCAAAACGTTTTTCTTTAGGACATAAAACTTTTATTGAAGGTACTGACTTATTATTACTGGTATTCAGAGGCAGACTAGCAGTCTTGGCTGCCCTAGGCCATGTAGTACCAGCCACCGCCTTCTCACCTCCATCATTTATTGAGACATGATATGAATTTCGAAATATGAAAGCGGTTTTAGCACAATGTTTTATTTAGTTTAATTTCATGTTCTTATCAGTGTATTTATTGCCATGATTAGCGGCCCCCAAAAATCTGGCCGTCTTATGCTCAGGCCTATTCGGCCTTATGAGAAATCTAATTAATAAAATATGGGAATTGTAATTTTTTTATATTTAAACATCTGTCTAAAATTCGAAAAAACTTGTACGTTACAATATGTTATGGGGATAGGCATCTGTTTATATACGGTTTTCGTATGCATAGTTAACAACAATAGGCATATTCCAGTGGAAGGTCTTAGAACTTCGTAATTTTTACGTAAGTACAATCACGTATGAAAGCTCGAATTATGTGTAACACGAATAATACTAGCAAGTCATGTGAATATGTTCAAAATACGAACGAATGAATCGAGTGTTTACGTTAGTTTTTGTTGTGTTTCTATTGTATGAGTTAAGTACGTAAAGTGCACGGGGCCTTGAACGCCTCGATTGAGTTTCGACAAAAAGCGGATGCGGATGATCCACCGACCGCAAGTCTTACGTTACTTTATTGTTAATTTTGTGCCTTGAACTGTGCTCGCGATGGCACATGGGGAAAGTGACGCGCAGAATATTGCACGACGCACACCGAATAACCGATGAGCTTTAGTTGTGCAGGCTCTTTGTAGAAAGTGGCCTGCAGGCATGCGGGTACGCCCTTCAGCGAATATTTCGCGTGCCCATACATATTCACGCCGCTTTCATTTTCATTGCGTGACGTGTGATGCTCACTGGCTGTTTTACGACAAACATTACTTAACGTTCACGGAATCAGTTCCGTTGCATCACGACATTCACGTGGTTTTAATGACATAATTAGGTACTTTCCTGTCTATGGGGAAAGCCTAAGAAAAGAAACTAATGTAAAAAGACCTAATGCAAACAATTAAAATTATGTTGAGTGAATAAGTTACCCTGTTGTCGGGTTGTGGCTTCCCAATACCACCGCCCTCAGACCAATCGTTTTGCTGCCGGTTAGTAGTTGGCGCTAACTTCTGTAGTTCGGCTGTCCAGAACCATCCGTTGATTTCGTTTGGTAACAGATCGGGACGGTTGCAACCCTTGAAGTCACAAAGGCGACCCGAGGTCCAGATGTACTTCACCTAAAAATAAATAACATTTTTATTGTCTTCATTTTATGACTATCGACATCGACATCTACATTACCCTTTTTGTATCATAAATCATAACAAACTTAATAAATTATATTAGTACAACAGTTACGTAGGAAGGAGCTGTGATCTGTTACGACGTTACACCATAGGCCAGCTGATAAGCTACTGCAAGCTTTCAATGATCGATTTTTTTCCATACATTTGTTTTCTATTGAACAATTCAGAACAGTTCCCATGAAATTTTAGCGCGAAAGATAAATACTGCAAATCTGTTCTAACTTACTTAACTTACTGTTCTAACTTACTTAGTAATATTTTACGCTAGTAACTATAGTCTATGATAACATTGTAAAGTATTACGTGATTAAAAATTTGTTTCAAAGGAGGTATCTTGACTCTGAGCGTAAATAAAAATATTTGTTCATCTTAAGACTTCGACCGTACCTATGTATGTGCAATCTGCTTAATACATAAAAATTAAACTTCAGTATGTTTGCTGAGGTTTGTGGTCTCAAACGAAGAGTGGTTCAGTTGACTTAAAATTTTGACGCAACGGTGCATACGTGTACGCGTCGGTTTTCTATACTACTAACGTTATAAAGAGGTAAACTTTATTTTTTTGTATGTACTGGATAACTCAAAAACTACTCAACCGATTTCAAAAATTCCTTCACCTGTAGAAAGCTACATTATCAGCGAATAACATGGGATGTATTTTAATAAAAAAAATCTAACCGTGCAAAGCCGCGGCGGGTATATACATATATTAAATGTTCGTTTGTTTAACGCGCGCCACAGCAACGCGTGGCCGGAAACAGCTATGTACTTATATATAACTATATGTACCTACACATGTAATTCCTATTTTGCTCAATTGAAACAGTAAAAGTACCTACATATTGTCGTTATAATTATCGAAAAATAAGTATATTTATGTACCATGTATAAAGAAACCTATGATTTTGTATCATTTTTGATATGTTTTGATACACACTTTTTTGCGTCGACCTTATTCTATATTGTGTTCATTGCACAAACAAAAAGCCATTGTACTGTAACTGCGAATGTGATCTGTTAGCAAGCCTGCAGGTATCTCTCACGAAAAAAAGGAGTCGTTATGTTTATCTAAGAAGTAGTGAAACTCGAAAGAAAATTGATTATTCCATTGTTATAGTGATACGTAAGGTTCAATTGAAATTATTCACGTAGGCAGATACATGACATGACAACGTAATCTGAACTCAACTAAATTCTAATCAGGGCGGCTCACTTTGTCACGCTTACCCATCACAATAGCTACCTGGGCTTTCTTTTGGCATTACGAAAAACAGGTCCGTATAGAATTCTTTTAACGATTGTTTGAAGAATGTGCTACTTTCTATTTCGTGAAAGACACATGTTTTCAAGTGACGGTCACGCTGATGATGTCGCATTTGGAGGCTCGTGACACCCGTGAACGTTTTGCTAATTTCGCTAAATACACCGGTACTGTTTAGTCATACAGGTCAAGGATGAAGCAACGTTTGTCACTAAATAAATATACAAAAATATTTGGTTTACTCTTTTATGGTGTAGTTTATTTATAAATTTTAGTTTCATTAGTTACTGTTAACATGCTAACTATGTTGCTTTTGTGAACGACCTGCGCGCATATATTATGCAAGGTCGCCGAATAATTACATATTTTATAAAGAGGGTCTTGAGTATAGACATCTGTGGCTACAATGGTCTTCTAACGTGTTTCATTATAGATTCTATTGTAGATGCTAATTATGTATAATTGAAGAAAATCTTTTCAATCTGTCAGTTAGTATTTGCTAATGATAGGACCTTGTCTGCGGTCCGTACCACCACCTTACTCGCTAATCCTGCCGCCAGACAGCAGGACTTGCACTACTGTGTTCTGGTGTGGAGAATAAGATGGCCGGTGCTGGCGTAAGAGGCACAACATCTTAGTCCTCAGTGTTGCCAAACGCATTTACAATCTGAAGTGATTTTCAGTTTTAATATTGTAAAGGTTTCTGGGTCTTAGTCCCCATGTCATCTAGTGGATTGTTTGCTCGTGTGGTTTTTCCGTGGTATAAAAAAATTGTCCAAATGAAAATCGATATAGGTTTTTGGAACATTTATTATACTTACGTATATTTAATACATGTATAATAAATATTTACTGTTAAAATAGAGATCATTTGAGGAATCGTCCTCGTTGCGACTCCTGCCAACCTTTTTCAGGACTGCGATTCTTTGTTTATGGACACTATGGTCCACACCATGCGAAACAAAACTGTGTATAATGTTATGGTGCGACCGTGTGAGCATGCCCCGGTAGCGCCGTGGATCAGTTCGTTCCCGCTGGTGTGAGAAGAGTTCAGTTCGTCACATAACATGCTTTACACCTCGCGGTGGGAGGTAGAGGGAGAAGCGTAGAGTGGCGCTTCGTTGAAAGAGTAATCTTCTCTCTTCCGTAACAATAATTAATCATATATATCAACATATATACTTATGCTGTATCCCTAATGAAAAAGAGAGGACGGCGCGCCAAGTACATCAACAATTTTAACATATACATATCTAAAAAATCAAACGTCAAAACAGTAAACATGCGGATCTGCTTGGAGAAGGCCTCACACGGTAGTCAAGGGTATCGCAATTAGACAGGGTATGCCAAAGTGTAGTAGCATTTTAGTGCCCTGAATGTAATATGTAGGTGTGTAAACCCGAGAGTGTTCTGGGTGCATTTTATGGTTGACGAAATTTTTGTTTTGATGATGTTCCTCGCAGTGTCCTGGGTTGGTTTGGGCGAACTAGAGACATTTTGAGAGAATGATAGGAAGGGTACAAATGACGCTTGAAGAGAATCAAATAATTATAGTGTATGAATAGATGGGTTGGGACAGTTCGAACAGGAATCGCCTCTGTTTCAGTGAAGTATTAGATATAGAGACAACAGAGTGGATGGTGCTGGCAAGCTAAGTTAGGGGTATATACGGTAAAGGATCTTTTTGCTTTTTACTCTGTATTTAAGTAAGTACATAGAGATTTATCAGTAAGTCAGGTAGGGAAGGAAGTATTTGACACACAATACATTCTTTAGTGCTGGGTAGTAACAGAGTTTGGGCTGTAGAATTTCTTGAAGATGCTTCGCTAAAAAGCGAAGCACGTGTTGATTAAAAAGTTTGAAGTTTTCGACAAAAGCAAATATGTATTAATATGTATACCTATATTAAATAATTGAGATTGATTATCGCAACACCTGTGTCAATACAATAGAATAGATGAAACATGAATGAAACAAATAGTAGCGTTCTCGTGACAGCCCTTATATATTTCTGATAAATCTAACTCAAACTTGAATAATGAATGAATTCATACTATCATAAATTAATTAGTTACTAGCGTAAAATAATAGTATGTAAACAAAAATGTGGAAACGATAGACTGGCATAAGCTACAATTGCGACATATGTTTTCATCTTTTACTTGCCCATCTCATTATAAGTACCACATAGCAGGGAATTTATGAACGTCAAAATCATCGATTCGGGGAAATAAACTTGCGTTGAAAGAACCGGAAAAGGAATCAACAAACAGTCACACTAAATCAAATCATACAGGTATAATTTTTTCATATCACGTCATCTTACAATAGGGTTCCCAACCCCAAATTTAAAAAACTAGGATTTAAAGTCGGAAAACCAGGACAATTCAGTTTAAAAACAGGACGCAGTAATAGAGTAGCAATAGCTAAATTAATATGTAGTGAAAATAGGTTAAATGAAATTCAAGTAATAATAATAATCATAATATATTTTTAATGTATTTGAATAAAATTATATGTTGAAAAAAAAATTAAACCGCCTTCAAAAAAAACACTGAAAAGTATAAAATAACTATCCTTTACTAATCAAAACTCAAGTACAATTAAAATAACTTTATAAATACGATACACATACCTATATAATAAAATTTGACAGTTACTGAAGTCGGTGCCAAGCCCACCAAACTAATAGACTTTATGTTGTTGCACATTGATTTGGCACCGACTTCAATAACTGTCAAATTTTATTATATAGGTATGTGTATCGTATTTATAAAATTATTTTAATTGTACTTGAGTTTTGATTAGTAAAGGATAGTTATTTTATACTTTTCAGTGTTTTTTTTGAAGGTGGTTTAATTTTTTTTAATAAAAATTTTTTATTTCTCCCTTTTGAGTGGTCTTGACCTAAATAAATATTTAGGGCAGGTCTGCCATTAACTTCATTCTAATTCCGGAGCGCAACGATATACAAAAGAATCGTCAATATAAATAAAGGTTATAACCAGGTCGTGTTATCTAGTGTGTCTTCGAAGTCCAAGCTCCAATATCGGTGAAATTTAAATGGGACCACCTCTGAAGTTTTACCTACCAAATGAAAAAAGAATTTTCGAAATCGGTTCATAAATGATGGAGTTATGAGGTAACAAACATACAAAAAAAAAACAACATACAGACGAATTGAGAACCTCCTTCTTTTTTTGAAGTCGGTTAAAAAAGAGCTATTAAAATATAAAACAAATACTGTGCAGCCGGTTCACTTACAAGTTGATAACTAAATACTCGTAGGAAGTTGGACGTTGCGTCTTTGTTTTAAAACAACACGGACACGGGCCCGGGCAGTGCGAACACTCGCGAGTCGTGAAGCCGCCCATAATGTAAGGATTGCAAAAGTGGCGCGCGAATTTTAAAATACGCAACCTTATCAGGGCGCTTTAAAAACCCAGAAAGCTGCTTAAAAACTATCCAGGACATCCCAGGACATTACAAAAACCAGGACATGTCCTTGGAAAACAGGACGGTTAGGAACCCTATCTCACAATAAGATTTTTATCCAAAATATTTTATCCAAAGCCAGGGTGTAAGTGCAGAGAGAATCAACCTCAGATCAATCAATCCCGTCTTCAATAAAATTGCTTGTTAATGTTGTAAGAATTTCTTATCCATGTTTAAGGTGACTTCCTAAGGCACCTAATTATAAAAACGCTTGCAACTTATTTTCGTACTTGTGAGGAAATATCTGTTTTCTTGGGTCATCAGAAAATTAAAAATGAATTTATGTAATATTGACATTTATCTTCGGAGCTGTTTTGTGAGGAGGGTCGGGTAAATTCTAATAAGCTGTCCTACCTAATCTGCTCTGACTGTTATTGATATTTGTAATGTCCATAATTTCATAATAAATAGTATTAGGCGCTTGTTGCGATGCATCTACATTGAATCCGATCGCGGATGTTAAATAACGTTGCGCGCGGTCATCTGATGGATGGGTGACTTAGTGGCATTCATATCGAACGTGTTCATCTTACGGAAAGCGTGGTATTGATATTTAGTGATGGTCGTTAAACCAGCTCACATGCGTTGTATGGGCAGGAATGACAGTAGGTATAATTGTTAGTGTAGTCATTAACACTAATTATTTCATTAGTGTCCGACTGAAACAGATTTTTCAACCGAAACCGAATTTTAGTTTCTCCTCAGTTTCGGCCAAAATTTTAAGTTTCTCTTTATTTTAGCTCTAACACTATAATATGTTTCTGTTCATAGTTTTGGTGCTTTAGAATGTCAAATCTACCTTCGATTCGAAAGAAAACCTGCACACTGATAAGAATTGACAAGATTTCTTTCAACATAATATTACAATTGATAAATTAAGATAAGCGCAATATTTAGAAAGTCAGTAAATGCGTGTGCAGAGTTGCCCGTAGTAACGCGACATTGTCAGCTCACTCGAGTGAACGTGTGATTACTTATTAGATACTCGTAGCTCAGTAGGCCGGTTCCTTGTAAGAGCCGGGAGTATCGGCAGTCTAATCGTAGTACCGGGATTTCCCGGTAATTTTGGAATCGAGAATTCTTTGGAGCAAGCCCTGTGTACAAGATATGGGGCGAAGTGACTAAGTATGTGGATCGCTACCGAATGGAGCGATAAACGTCACATAGTTCCGGTTTCGTTCATAGTCTTGGCACTCGGTGGATTTGCTGCCCACACCGCAACTGGGTCAAAACCAAAGTTCGATCGGATACTACTATGGTGACTAGTCACTGGCCTATCTGCACCACACCGTGTTGAGCTCGCATGGTAAAGTATGGGCTATGGTATAGGCCACGTTCTCACTTGAATTGTAGTATAAGAGGCCTGTATCCATTGGAAACGACCATATATTTAAGCAGTTTCTGTACCTAATAATAAACGGTATCGTTATCGCCTAAATTAAAAACCCCTAACGAGAAACAATTATTGAATGTGCTAGCTGCATATTTTCCCGTATAAGTCAAAGCTGGTCAAGGAATAGGGCTTATTATAAGCACTACATAGTGTTTTTTTAACGGGGACAGTATAGGGATATCTGAGTCCATAGGTATGAGATACTGGGCAAATGTCTTAGAAACCATTCGGCATTTTTTGTGAAAACAATTTTAGCATTATACATTTTTTGGTCAAGCGTGAGATGTCCTTAAAAATTAGTAAAATCGGCAATTTTTCGATCTACTCAGTTTCACGTAAGCATCATTTCATTGTAAAGAAAATATCTAGACAGCAGAAGTAACTTAATTTTATAAAATATTTTTGTATGCAATAAAAGAATCCAATGTACTAAATCATACAGTCATAGTCGACTTACTCGGGAACAATTTATTCAAATCCATAACTGAATTTAGTGGCGATACGTCCTACACGAAATTCAAATAGGAACACCCTTTTTAGTATGCAAAAGTTTTCGTCAATTTCAATCGATTGTTTCCAAATAAATCAACTATAATTTAGTGCCTACATTAAATTCTTCTATTGCATGAAATAATATTTTATTAGATTTGACCAACTTCTGCTGTCCAGATTTTTTCTTCCGATACAATGAAATGATGCTTACATGAAGCTGACTTGATTCGCATTATAAAAAAATATCGCCAATGTGAGATGTCCATAAAAATTAGTAACATCTAATTTTTATGGACATCTCACCCTTGACCAAAATATTTATAATTTATAATCGTTTTCCCAAAAAAAGACCGAATGGTTCCAAATTCTCAGACAGCAATTCCCCTATATCTTCTATGGATTTGGATTTCCCCATACTGTCCCAGTTAAAAAAAAAACTTGTAGACAATGGGCTGGTAACCCATCATTAAGTATACACATACATATGATAATATTTTATCATTTCTAAATCAAATTACTTATATAAATATTATGGCTGAAATTAGGGCTAAGTTGTAATTTAATAGCACTTCGATACTATCCACTCTGAAAGGGAACTCGCGTGAAGATATGTATGTATGTATCAATATTGATGTTGAAAAAATTATTTCTGATCTAGGCTGTTTCTTGTCGGTTCTTAGTGTGTAAGTTTTGTTTTCTAACCGAATGTAGATTTAACGTTAAAAAACACCTTACTTGAAACAATTATATAAGCTATTTAAATAAAAGAAACGGCACCTTATCTTGAACGATGCGCGCCTTGACCCATTCATTCTCATCGCTCGTTTCTAGCGACACTAGGTCCATGCAACGTTGTCGGCAATAATTTCTGGCACTCAGCCAATCCTCCTCCACACCGCGCAGTGCTGGGTCCCTCCACGAGAAGAAATAACCTTTGTCTGTATAAAGGAAAGAAAGAACAATTATACTAACTGTACAATAGCAGCCTCTTTCGGTGGGAAATACAGGCAATGAAAGTAGAAAACTACTTGCAATTGTACTATGAAAAAAGATTCTATCAAAGTATTCATTATCCAATGATGAAAACTTAGAAATGATTTCTACTTTAATCTTGTATTAGTAATGCATTGTAAGTAAATGTTGAGTAATATTGGACCCAAAAATTGCTGGCTGAATAGGTACAATCATTTGAAAGTAAAATTTTTAGTTTTAGGTTTACATATTTTTGAAGAATGGGCATATTTTAGATTGTTGTATAAGTATCCAAAATAATAATAAATAATCAATTAGAAAATTCCTACCGCTTGTGTACATATAATAATAAGTTAATTATAACACAGATTAAAAGAATTGGATCACAACATAAGCTTCAGAGATGAATAAATAATAATCAATATGTGGACAATCATGAAAATTCATTTTACAACAAGTTTACAACGTTTTCAAAAATGTTCGCCCGGACAGGGACTTGAACCCTGGACCCTTGGATTAAAAGTCCAATGCTCTACCGACTGAGCTATCCGGGCCACATATTAAAAAGACGAACGAGGTATATAGATAAAATAATAGTCCGATATACTTGTCTGTAATGACTCGATGAGGACGACAAAAGTGAACACAGGTAAAGTTTACCTATCAAAATATCGATTATGAGGTTGGTCGATTGAATTAATAGGCTTTTTAAAGGAATATCTTAAATTCTATTTTGATACTTTTGATACAGTGACATTGTAATATTGTTTTTTATATTTAAAAAAAAAATGCCTATTGCCTATAAGTACTATCTTTTACCAGCGGTCGGCAAGCCGTGGCCCACGAGCCTCCACTTTGCGGTCACCCACTGTTTGGTAAAGGTCTTATCATTCAACAGTCGTTGGTGGTAATACTTATTTATATGAATAAACTTTTTCAATTCTTAGTTACAGAAAAAATAAATATTGTTCTCATCTCACAGATGAGGATAATTCGTAGTCACTACGAATTTCTACAAGTATGAAAGCAAATATTTAATAACTAACCAGTCAAAGTCGTTTGATGTTTTCTCTTAATTTATTTTAGTCATTATCCTTACTTATAGTATTTCTAATATTTACCTATTTGTGTTTGTGCAATTTTAATATCATCGATATAGTTACCTATAACCTATTAATAAATTTATGTACTTATATGAACAAGTGCGATCCGCTTTTATTTTATTTTGTTATGCGTGGTGTGGTTTGCAAAGGTTGCCAATCGCTAGCCTATATTTAACTAATATTGTCATTTTTGTTACCATGTTTGTTACTGAATAAAATTCTAAAAATGCAAATAAATTAAAGGCACTTTCGAAAGTATAGATTATAAATTTTTAAGTTTATATATGTTATCACAGAAACTATACCAGACAGGTTTTAAAAAAGTTTACCTAAATCTTATCTTTACGGGCCAGCGATAAGCAAAGCTTTGAGTCACTTTAAGTTGAGTTTTTATATCAGTAGACACAAAACAAATATAATATGTAGATAGTAGGTAATTAATAATAAGGAATGCCAATATTTTTAACTTTGAACTTGATTTTGAGAATGCAATTTGCATAATATGCTATCTGTTGCTAATCTAGGCTTATTATGATTAGGTATGGTTTAATAACTTTGTACTAAAAAGTATTCAATTCATGATATTCAGAGGTATCATACTGTGTATCATACGATAGTAAGTATTTTGAATGGTAAGTTGTGATTTTTAAATATTTTTATGAAATAGAATGAAAACAATTTTTTGCAGGTGCTGGACCAAATAAAGTAACTTATACGTAGAAATGAAATTAAAAAACTTATTACATCATATTTAACATATTTAATTTTTGTTTCGCATTTTTAGTTTTAGGGCACTAAATTACATTTCTGTACCAACATTTTTGGTCAGTCTGAATTGTAATCTGTGAGATAAGGAGAGACAGATATGACGAATCCTAAGAAGTCATTGGTAAGTTAGATAAATAGGTATTGAATTTTTGTTATAAATGCTATGGTAATTTGATAAGATCAGGTACCTTTTTGTTTGATAACGCAGAAGAAACCTGAACACAGGTATTCATTTCGCTGGGGTAAGACTTGGTCATGTGGGCCTTTTACCCACTAAAACTCCTGCGGTGGGCATCCTTAGCGCATTGTCTGCCACCGCAGGAGTTTTAGTGTCAAGTCTTCATTAATTCTTTAAAATTAATACATTTATAATAATTTCATGACATTCCCCATTCGAAGCAGACAAGACATTAAGGCGCAACAAAATCACAGCAATAAGTAAAAATTAGTACAGTGGAACTAGAGAGTAATAAGTTGCTAGGCTGTCGTGTATACGTCAGTTCCTTAAAATAAGTTTCTTGATTTGAATGACATTATTAGTGACCTGCGTGGGAAGATGAGCAGTGGGCACATTCTTCATTTTTCTTTCCCTCTCAGACCAGCGTAGAAATTATAATACTAAAATTTTTCTAATCTCTTTGAATAAATCTAAGTAGCTTCTATTTATTAGTAGGTACTTACTGTCGGCATATCTTTCGTGGATCACCCGCTGCACACATAGTGAGGGCACCGGTGGTTCCAATATGCGACCATTGGGAAATTGTGCGTAGGTCACTGCAGCAAATGCGGTAATAAGGAGTAACGTCTTCATTTGATTCATTGTCTGCGATAAAAAGAATTTATGTTTGAGAAGTAAAAATTAAAAATAATTAAAAACATAAATAATTTCTTTTCGATATGCAACGTGTCCTGAAATTTAACTGTAAGCGGGCACCAGAGACTATCCAGGAAAAAAAAAATCGGACATTTTTAATACAAGTTATAATAATTTTCTGAAAAACTTGGAAATTTGACATTCTATACAATATTTTAGGATAGTATGACTATAAATTTACCAATATTAAGTAGCATTATCATCATCATCACGATTCCAAACCGAACGAAAATATCTGTTTTACTTTCTTTTTTGGTAGTTGTTAGATAATTTTGCTGTTCAATTAGGTAAATATGTATAGTACATACCTACTTTAAAAATAAGTTTTGTCGTCAAATGACAAAATTTTTGCCCATTTTGCAGTCTGAGGTTTGCAGATTAAAGAAGATTAATAAAAGGTTAAAAATTTAAATTACTTTGAATAGATAATATAGTATAGTCTAAACAGGTTCGCAATGTAGATTATACTTAGTGAAACAAGTTTTATAATATTTAAATACCAGGTATTTCCAAGTAACGTTTTATTGTTGAATGTCTAAAATAAAAGTTTACGTTAAATTTACTTTTGCTTAAAAACTTTCCGAGAGAAATGTAAGTTGTTTACAAACAAACTTTCCCTATAGCTTTTTAGTGCGTCAGCGTATTTTAAGGGGCACTGGGATGGGACCGGTCCAGAAATGCTTAGAAAGTGACCTTGTCCCAAAGATGACTAGAGTTCATTCCTCCTGTATTACTTAAGTCGAACAATTTCCTTTCGATTTTAAACTGCATTACGCTTATTGGTAAAAATTATCTCTGTACTAAAGTTTCTGCGATGAAAATCCCAATATACCTAAGGGTTTTCGTTTTTGTGATTTTGATAGTGTTCGTATTAGTTTTAATTTCTTATAAGGCACAAGTGTACACGTTTCCATGTATCTATACGATTTATCGTAAATATTAATGTATCAAAGTTACTCATGTTTTCAATAAATCAACGGCAATATTTTTTATTTAATTTAATTTAATGAAGATTCTCTAACATTAATCAAAATGGTATGTATTATTAGACATCAATATCTCTACGTCTAAATATTGGGATATTTAGCATAAATAGGTTTTATAATTCATATCACATACTTAAGTATCTATTATTTATTGAATCTGTTTTAATATGAAGAAATACTGTGGTGCTAGTACCTACTTAATTAAATTAACCAAATTAGCTAAATAATACTAAAAATGTCGTTCCACTTACGGTTTGTTGTGTTCGTCGCGTGATTCTGTCACAAACTGATGCGTCCGTGAAGCGCGCGCGTTTTATATGGAGGAAATATCAAGCGTGCGCGCACCATCTATCTGACTCTACGTGCACCCTCGCAGGGTGGCTTTTGATGACTGTTTAATCGTCGCTTGTTTGCATATTTGATGTAAATAAAAAATCAACATTAATTGTTTTGTTTGTGGAAAAAATGTTGGTGTCTATCTATGAGACAAAGTCATCTGTCAGAATAAGAAATATCCGATTGATATCTATTAGTTTTACGTTCCGTCTGAATTTATTTAGCTTTATTATAATATATACATACTATGTAAATACAACTAGAACATAAATTAAGTTTCAAAGATTGTTTTTTTTATAAACACATATAATAATTTACTAACGACTACAGAATAAGATAACAAAAGCTTTAGATACTACTTCATAAAAATGATTTATTTATTTCACGATCTTTCGTGATAATGAATAATATTTAAGCATAAAATTTAAAACGTCTGCTTTGGATAACGAATGAGTAACATATTATTCTAACATAAGGTTAGGCAACGACTTCAAAATTTTGTGTATTGGGAGTTATTTAAATTCTACACGGTTAACAGAATTTGCCTACTTTCTGTTAACTTATGCACGTAACTTTGTCAAATACAATTCATGCTTGACGCTGTCTTGTAATCAGCTGGTTTGTGGACGGATGTCTCCTCCAGTAATATTGTACAACACTCCAGTAATAATAGATACTGTAATCAACAATGAATATTAGATATTTATAGTTTTACTCATGTTCTTATAGTGTTGTAGGTATGTTATTACATATTATGTTACATATCGTATCCATTAGGCATAGCCTAGGCCTAGGGTCTGCTATAATGCATGTTGAACTAAAATATCATATTAATATGAAGCGATTAACATAAAACAACCAAATTTGGTTCAACAAGTTACGAAACTGTTCAAAAGATTTAAATCGCTTCAGCATGGAACAAGAGTTTAAGAGTTTCTCTGAGAGTAAAAGAAAGAAAACTAGGATTATTAAATATTAATATAGCAATATCTACACATTTGTGTATGACAATTCTAAATTACATTCTGTTAATGAATATTCTGAGACACTTTACTTATTGTAATTTTTGTGACATTCACTTCATATTTACACATCTATGTTAAATGTTAAACACCTTCATTAACAACTAACCGATAATGTAAGAACTCAATGAGTCGAGATCATTCGGCGAACAGTGTTACAGCATACGTGTTGACATTGTTAATCACGGCTTTCCTTTGCGTAAACTGCTGTATGCGTCTGCGCATACACGTTCCGTTGGCATCATGACGACGCTGACTTCCTAGGCGAGTATCGTACTCAAGTTATCGTCCATCGTTCCGGTGAGAACTGTTTTCTTTCACTAAAGATAAACTCACGTATAAAAATCATTTAAATTCATATAAACAACAAAGTTTTAATGTAATAGTTTCTAGATTTATATATAAACTAGCTGTACCCGCAACTTCGTCTGCGCGGAATATTTTTTCGTGGCTCTCCCGGAATTGGTTAGATTACATGTGCATGTAAATATTTAGAAAGATTATTATTGAAAAAAGTCTACGTCTAGCGTCCGGGCACATGCTCTCTGTACTAAATTTCATCATAATTGGTTCAGTGATTTGGCATTTCTCATTCAAAGTTTTGTCCCCTTTTTCATCCCAAGGGATGGGTTTTTGATAAAAACCTACCTACGTTCGTTCCCCGGTGTCACACTATCTCCATGTCACATCGTAATCAGTTCAGTGGTATATCATTTCCCATACTAAGTTTCAGGGTAGATTGTTGATAAAAAAGTAGCTTGTGTCCCGCTGTACCCGCGACTTGGTTGTGGACAATTTTTAGTGGCTTTCCCGGATTAGGTTAAATTACATGTACATGTATGTCTATGTATAATAAAAAGTTTGATTTTGAAAAAGTGCCTACGTATAGCCTACGTCTGTTCCCGGGCACGTACTATCTTTGAATAAAACATCATTTATCATATATCACCATAGCGGTTTATCATTTCCCATTTAAAGTTTAATTCCCTTTTTCACCCCCTGAAGGGTAGGTTTTTGATAAAAAAAGTAGCCTATGCCCGTTCCCAAGTGTCAAACTATCTTCATGCCACATCATAATCACTGCAGTTTAGCATTTCCCATACAAAGTTTTATCCCCTTTTTCACCCTTACAAGTATAGATTTTTGATAAAAAAGTAGTCTGTCTTATTGAAAAAAAAAGTCTATAACTGCACCAAATTTTATTATAACCGAGGTTTATCATTTCTCATACAAAGTTTCATCGCCATTTTCACATTATTAAGGCTAGTTTTTTATAAAAAAAAGTAGCTTATGTCCACTCTCTGACGTCAAACTATGTCCATTTCAAATTTCATCATAATCGGTTCAGCGATTTAGCATTTATCATAAAAAATTTCATCCCCCTTTTCACCGATTTAGGGGTAGATTTTCTAAAAATAAGGAGCCTATGATGTGCGCCATCATATGCTTTTACTATACTTACCAATTGTCAAACATCATAATTGGTTCGGGGGTTAAGCATTTCCCATTCAGTTTCATCCCCCTCTTCACCCCCTTCTTAGGGGTAGCTTTTTGATAAAAAAGTAGCCCATGTCCGTTCCCAGGTGTCAAACTATATCCATGTTCCATCATAATCAGTTCAGCGGTTTAGCATTTGCCGTACAAAGTTTCGTCCCCCTTCCTTCCGTCCCCCTTTTCACAGATTTTTGATATAAAAAGTAGCCTATGCATTTTTGATAAAAAAAGTCTTATCACCGCACCAAATTTTATCATTACCAAGATTTAGCGTTTCTCATACAAGGTTTCATCCCCCTTTTCACCTTCTTAGGGGTAGATTTTTGATAAAAAAAAGTAACTCGTGTCCGTTTTTTGATGTCAAACTATTCCCTGCCAAATTTCATCATAATCGGTTCAGTGATTTACCATTTCCCATACAAAGTTTCATCCCCCTTTTCACTCCTTTAGGGGTAAATTTTCTAAAAATTAAATAGCCTAGATTCTAGGTTCCCAAACTTATTTTGTCTACTGAGTCGAGAGCTCATGCAGTCGTTGTCTAAGATGCCTCCTAGCTAAATGAAATTACAAATCACCCCCCAGGCCTCTACACAACGCCCCCATTTTTTTTTTGGGTCTCTTAACGCCCCCCTTTAGGCCTGCAGCGCCCACAGGGGGGCGTTATCGCCCACTTTGGGAATGGGTGGCCTAGATGAACACAATCATATGTTCTTACTATGTACCGATTTTCATCAAGATCAGTCAAGCCGTTCTTCAGTTATAAAAGGACATACAGACAGACTTACAAAAGACGTACAAAAATTTTAAAAATGGTAGAATCGAAGTTAGTGAGTCATAAAATTACTATCTAACGCAAAATTTTACAGTAAAATTGTAATTGCAGACAGACGCTAGAGATTTATATAGTAGTATAGATAGAAGATAATATTATTATAATAATAAATTATAAATTGTACCCATTAAAAGTTTCACATTTTTTTAAATTAGCTTACTTATACTTACATTAAAATACTGTATTGTAACTGGTATTCTTCTGCATAAATAAACTTAGTGACCTTAAAACAGCAATTTGAACATTTTTGTAGATTCACTTTCCTATATTTTTAATTTTCATTACGTGAATTCAGGTTTTATACCTTTTTAGTTTTATATTATAAACTTGTAAATATGTAGCCTTCGTAATAAGCAACTATTTGCCTAAAATTGTGAATGTGACCACTTAACTATTATAAGTAGGTACCTACGTGTAGGTAATAAAGAATCTTGTACAAATAGCAGTCATATTTAAAAAGTTAAATGTAACAAATGAAAATAAATTACATGAAATCTAAATTAGTAGAAATTCAGTTGTATTTTGAAATAGAGAAGTTTCAAATATTAGACAGGTATATTTTAATTTGATTGCTCGTTAGAAACACTGCGAGGTAGAATCATTTGGTGGTTTATGTTTATTTACGTATTATTACTAGGAAATCAATGTTTAAAGATGAAAGAATTTGACCAAATCCGTTTACTTTGCATAATCCAATTAATTTTAATTCAACGACAAATAATAAATACAAGAGTGGGGGTCAATGGCGCTGATCACAAGGTAAGACATTGGTTTTATTTACTTAGTTAAGAAATCGCTTTCAAAATTATCGGATATACATTTTTTCCGTAATACTTCGAGACCCCTTTTTGCTCTTTTAGCTATGAGGAATTTTTCAACATTGGCCAAATAAAAATACGTGATTGAATTTTAAAGATTTTTTATACGAATATTTGGATATCCAGGTACACAATTAAATGTACTTATTAAATGTTCACTCGTTTGGCTTTCCTGCGGTATGGAAAAAATATTTTTAATTTTTTCCATACCTACTAAATTCGACACCTCTTTTCAATCTTTGAAGAGTTGAATTTCCAAAAAATACCTTGTTAGTACCTAATACCTAGTCTACACTATTTGAGGTACCTTTGTGCAAAATTTTAAATTTCTAAACCCAATGGTTTCGGTCAGTCGAGACATGTTCTTTTATAAGCGTATAAAATTATAGGATTCAAACAATCCTAAAAACAGCCTTGATAATGTGATTCTAAAAAAATATTGTAATTTAAAATTATACAGCTTTAAAACTGTCTGAAGATTATAGTCTACATTCTATAAATCAATATACTATTTTTTTATAAAGAGGGAAAAACCTTCAAGAAATCTATCTCTGGCTCCCTGGGAGGTGAGACTGTATTACGTGGAGTTTTTGTCGCAGCGATTGTCCTCCGCGCATGTCACGGCCGGGGGCCGTAACACAGTATAAACATAATAAGGTAAGGATGTCTTTATAGTGCTTCATAGCCAGAGTGCGCGGTTTGCATGTGTACGCGCTAATAACCACGCGCTGTAGTACGCACATAAGGGCAATATTTTGGGTGAATATGGGTAATTATTTTAGCGCCAGTCTTCCGTTTGGCTTTAATTCGTTCTTCGCATCGTCTCAAATACAAAAATGTCAAAATCACTTCAACGAACGTATTATAATGTCCTTAGATGACTAAATCATTTTAGTTATCGAATCCAGAGTTATCGTTCTTCAACATAATTACAAGAAATTAAATTTAACAAACATGAAAAAGTTATTCGTGTGCATTGTTTTTTATTATTAGTACCTGGGCAACCGAGCTTTACTCGCGCATTTCGTCGTGGTAGATCTACACTCAGCCACTGTACTATTGAGAAGGTAAACTCAGCTGATAATTAAAAAAGTTTTAAAGTTTAGAGTTTAGAAGTTTTAAGTGTGTGAAAGACGGAGAAAATGATTTTTTCCAGAATTGAGACCTATCTAGACTGATATCTCGCCCTTTTCAACCCCTATATCGCAAATTTCATCAAAATCGTTAAAGCCCTTATTGAGAAAGTATAACATAACATATCTTCACGCTGTATCCCTAACGGGATCGAGAAAGCAATATCAAGTATATAATATATACATACAAATATTGCTCGTTTAATATAATAGTGGATATATTAAATGTATAACTAAAGAAGATGCTCGCCGCATTTCACACGCAACGAAACAACCATACGTGTCCGGCCGTGAGTAGGCGATTCCGTTACGCATGAGGCGAGAGTCAGTCTTCTTTTCTACATATTCTCTGCCTAAGATGAGTATCTGTGGTGGAAAGGATCGATGCCTCCTTAGCGTTGTGCCGAAACATGTCTGCACAAGGCCTCTTCAAGGCCCTTCCTATCAACTCCGAAGTGCTACGGCGCGGCAGTGTAGACTGTGGCGCAGACCATACGCTTACGTCGAAGACCACCTCGAGGTCTCGTCTTATCTGAAGTGGGCCTGTAACCCGAAGGTTCTTTTTTAAATTCCCTATTCTTATATTCGTAATTAAATGTTAAAATCATAAACATTAATTGATGACAGCACTATAGTTTGTGAGTATTGCTACCCGTAATTGCTCCTAACAGTTATAAGATTTGACAGTTGGTATTTTTGAACAGCAGTTTTAAAATGTGAGTAATCGAAAATTAATTATACCAGCTAGCGAAAGCACGGCTATCTATTATATCTCCAAATATCCTACGTTTCCAACCTCGTCGATATTCTATAAAAGAACGAAATGCCATCTAGAACCAGAATTTATTTTCGTTGCACCAATCTGAGATAGGTATCTACTTTATAACTTTGACACAAGTGTGAAAGAAAAACTTTATCAGGAGAGTTTTTTAAAGCTTCTGATGTTACTTTTTCACATTTATAAATAGCTTTATTAAATGAAAAGTAATTAAAGTTATTTATTATTTCGATGTAAAGTAATAGATATACTTAAATATTAAAAATGCTATAAGTAGTTAATAGAGAAAAAGGCAAAATCAAAATCGCCAATTTGTGCCCTGCGTCAGTAGCTACTATTACACTATAAATATAATACAATGCTCAATTATGTTTTACATCTCAATATTATATGTTATATATAACATCCGTTTGTATAACATCATTTACGCTGTTAGGAATTTTTCAAGAAATTCCTTTTATATAAATGGTTTAACATTTCAAAGGGAAGCTACTAACTAAATACATATTATGATTTTATCAATGGTTTTACCTTATCTAAATGAAGAATGTAGATCATAATTTCGGCTCGGTGTTAGACTTTAAATAATCGGTCAGTCAATTATACAGGACGTTACTATTTAGGTACGTATATATACCTAATGATTATAAAAAATACGGTAATTAAGTGTACCTACTTTTAAAAAAAATCATATAAATGTAAATAGTCAAAACGAATTATAAAAAACTGCTTTATTTACTTACACGTAGGTACCTACGTTAAAGACAAGATATTCGAGATCGCGTTCTCTTTTTGTTTACCTATGTAGGTATATTGGCATTAGTCTATATATTGATTGCTCAATTTCATGTTCAATTTATAGAAGAAATATGTATTTAAATAGGTATTATAGACAGTGAGTACATAGATCTAAGTACAAAAACGAAATACCTACTAAATTGATTACTCTTGATCTATTTTAATTGCAAGTACCCAGTAGATGGTAATGTGACGGTAATAGGCAGATGTTTACACTTCTCTTAGATTAAAACACTTGTATGTTCTTTTTAAAATTGGTAGATGTTGAAAATGAAGTTGTAAGTTTGCTTATATGCAATCTGATTCTCTGAGATTAAAATAAAAACACAGAATTGTCTGGAGTCAGAGAGCTATTCCCCGGCGTATGTCTTTCATTTACATCACACATCAGCGATGTGGCAGCGATGTCGTTGGCTAAAAAGTGGCTAAAAACCACCAGTGATTCAATCGTCGCTTTGCCAGTAATATTAAATCGTTGGTAATATGTATGTCCATCGTCCATACACCGATTTTGATATCGCTTGCGAGTCGCTATGAAGTCGCCACCAGCCACCGATCACCGAACCACAGTTTCACTTTCATGTCGCTGTGTCGCTGTCATCTTAGCGACAATTCTATGGACTTCTTACCGAGAACTGGTAAGTGCGACGTTCGCATTTTATTTATCTATTTTTTGAGTTTTTGGGTTTTGGGTTTGTTTTTTGAGTTTTAAGGAACAAAACGATAGTACCTACATTATTCGTTAAAATAGCCACAAGTCATGAAACACTCGATAAATCCTTTTTTTTATAGAACTCCATAGCAAGGTGTAACAAGCAAAAGATATCTACAGCTCTACAATAGAAAATAAGAGTAAAAATCCTTTATTATAAATATTTGAAATAAAAATTAACATGAATGAAATTATTTCACTGCTCCCCATAAAAACTTTAATAGGTCGAAAGTCGACCATATTTATTGTGTAGGACCTACTATAGAATAAAAACAGTTCGATGTTTATCCATGTGTATGCTTAGGTTGGCTTAGGTTAATTCAGGAGAAAAACCTGGAGGGGCCGAGTGGTGTGGGTGACCCGCCACAGGGGGTGGACCAACAGGCGCTTATAGCTCCCATTAAGTGGAGCCTTAGCCTGCCATCCCAAGACCGCAGTGCGTAGACTTCATGTCTACATCCTTCTCGAGGTGACCCTGTTTCCACTGAACACTGCGGATCTAGACTGGAGAGTCGATAAACACTCCTGAGGGTGGTGCTTCGGCAGCGGCGCCCTCAGTACCGGGTCGGGGCCGATGAGGCTGCAGTGCCGAAAGGGCCTGGCCCGGATCGGGGGGGGGGGGATGTCCCCATTTATGGGGACAAGTTGTGTTCCCCGTCCTCTGCGTGAGGGCGGGGGTCAGGCGTCGGGGTCACTTGCCCCTCTTCCAGGAAGGGTATTGTGACCCCGGAGGTGGAAAGAAGGAAAACTTTTAAAAACCCGTGAGGATACACGTAAAAATCTGAGGTGGAGAGAAGGAAAACTCGAAATGAAACCCGTGAGAAAACACGTTAAAACCAGAGGTGGAGAGAAGGAAAACTCGAAATGAAACCCGTGAGACAACACGTTAAAATCAAAGGTGGGAAGAAGGAAAACTTGTAAAAACCCGTGAGTAAACACGTAAAAATCAGGTGGGCGTGCTGACGCCCCTGCCGTGGTGTAGGCGGGGTGCGGAAGCCGCCACTTCGGAGGCCTGGGGTGTCCTTCGGGGGAAGGCGCCTCACCAATGGCCTCGGGATGGTGCGCGCGGTTGTTCCCGCGCGCCTCCCAGGAGAGCGGGCAGGTAAAACTGCCCGCAAACGGAGGAGGGCCCGGCTCAGGCTGGGCATAGCCGCCGGGGTCGCGGCAGAATGCCAACGCGCTCCCGTTGCCCTGGCATCAAGGCTCTCGAGGAACACCGTCAGGTTTTAGTGGGTAGACTCGGCCTAGCACCCTAATGTCGAGGAGTCCCACATACCCCCCTGCCACCCCCCTACGGCAGGACGGGATGCATAAAGCATTTCCTGACGCAAAAAAAAAAAAAAGGAGAAAAACCTGGAGGGGCCGAATGGTGTGGGTGACCCGCCACAGGGAGTGGAGTAACTATAGCTCCCATTAAGTGGGGCCTTAGCCTGTCACTTCAAGACCGCAGTACGTTCATGTCTACATCCTTCTCGAGGTGGCTCTGTTTCCACTGAACACTGCGGGTCTTGGCTAGAGAGTCGATAAACACTCCTGAGGGTGGTGCGGGTCGGGGCCGATGGGGCTGGAGTGGATGGCTGGAGAATGGCAGAAACGTTTCTAATGAATATTTTCTTTTTTTTGTTTCTGAGAAGGGAAAAAGTCCCCACGGACACAGCTGGACTCATTAAGTACCTACAATCGTCTACAACGGCGGCATAGGCGCTATTTCTCGTACAAAACAAAACTTTCTGTTACTTATTGCAGGAGGAGAGGTATCTACTACCACAATTTAAGTAAATAGGAGTACGCAAATGCAATGTTGAGTTGACCTATGGTCTTTACGCTTTCACACACAAACAATTCGACAACATTTTTCCAATTTAACAAGTGGGTAGGTACGCAGAACTTGATTAAATTTTATTCGTGATGCGTTAAGTTCTAAAATGAAATACTACCTTACCCCGAAATAGTCTCGTGGGGAGTGTGTAGTTTTCTCTTTCTTTTGCGATTGTAATTTTATTCGTAACGCGTTAAGATCTATAATAAAATTTTAGCTAAAAATATAGTCCTGCTAGGGAGTGCGTATACGTCACAATTTGTATAATTCGGCAATTAGAAACTGTAAGGTACGAATATAAGCCAATTCAAGGCATTACGACTTTCTAGAATGACGAACAAGTGACTGCCCCGTTAGGGATACAGCGTGAAGATAAGTATGTATGTATGTATGTATGTACGTACGTACGTATGTATGTACGTATGTATGGTACGTACTAGGGCATGCAAACCGATAACCGACAATCGGTTATTTATCGATTATCGGTCCATTTTAAAAAACAATAAATATCGAAAAGAAAGTCGATAAATATCGGTATTCGATAAAAAATATAAAGTCATAAAAGAATTATATCCCAATCATTAGAGCTGTTTCTAAGATACCACACCAATTAAACAGGAAGTAGTAAACAAGACTAACATAAAAACTGAAAGAAAAAAATTGTGCAGTTATTTTTGTAAATTGTTCGTAGTAATTGTCTGTCGTATTCTTACTGCAAATTATACATAAAATATAATATTTCTCTATAGATATGTTTTCACATACTTTTACGTACTTTTTAGGTCAAAATTTTGTTTTACCATTTAACTCATACGTACATACATACATATCTTCACGCCGTATCCCTAACGGGGTAGTCAGAGAGGACGGAGCCCCAAGCGTCGCGGTTCTTACATACTTCTTTCGCTTCCTCAAATCTCATCATTCTCGTCACACATTTTCGCCTAGGTATGCGAGAGCTTTGACATTTCCATCCGCTAACACTGGCTATTTGATCTTCATAAGTCCTTCTCATGTAAGGAAAAATTCAATACAGTAAACCTACCTAAGTCAAAGTATAAGAAAATAACCAATGATTATAATAATTCCTAAACGTTGATTCAAATATTTTGTATTTAATTTGAATCAGAAACACAATCAATGATTTTAAAAATTCTTTATTTTTTAAATATTTATTTATTAATATACAATAACTAGCAAACCCGGCCCGTTTCACTGGGCGTTAGTTGAAGGTAAAATAAATTAAACAGTTTTTATAATTATCTTGATACTGCAAAAAAAATTCTACTGATCCAATCGCTACCAAACTTACAGGAACACCCGCTAGGCCAATCTGAAGATTCCCTGAAAATTTCATCGAAATCGGTCCAGCCGTTTCGGAGTCCATAAGGAACATACATACATATATACATACATCGCCTTTTATATATATAGATAGACAATAGGGATTAAAGTATGAAATTTCTTTTTTAACGCACTGGCCAATTTGAATTAAAATTAAACCTGTATAGTGTCAGATTTTAGAACCAAACTTTTTCACACGAGAACTAAAACATTTTAAATTTTAAACAATCATGACATTTTATTGTTCGACTTTCGATTGTTTTTACATTGAGCTTTTAACGTGAAAGCAATGACGTTATAATACAAAAGAGGTAGATAGGTTATATGCACTCGAAAATTGGCACCCTCAAAACTTTGCTAATTAACCAACCCGGACTTGGTCAAAGAATATGAAAAGTAATGTTACAGAACCAACAATGTCATGCAATGCCTATTACACATTCAAAATTCTAAAATCTTTTAATAATCCAAACGTTTTTTATAATATACACGATCATGTGATGACGCAGCCACCCAGTTTTAATCATCGTTTACATTTATTAAAAGCAATAATATAAAATTCATCATTTTCAAATTTATAATAAAAAAATGTTGGCGATCTTTTTAAACAAATACGTTCTCTTGTACATGATTCAAGAAAAACGAAATTCGAAAAAAACCAAACATCATTTTTTACTGTCTAATCCCATTAGGTATCAATCATATTTTTTTAAATGTCTGTTCTGTGGAATTAATTACTAATATTCTATGAATTAGTCACGGATTCGCTTAAAATGTAGTAAGACATTGAAATTGACCAATCACAATGATTTAGAGATCTATGTGATTTGTTGGTGTGAAATGCGATTATGTCTCACTTTTTAACGTTGTAACTGGGACAATATTTTACTTGGATTAGTACTAAGGTAACCTATCTACCTCTTTTTATTATAATATCATTGCGTGAAAGATGGATATAGCAAAACCAGAGTAATTTCCGAATACGAGTTCCGACGTGGGACTAACGCAACAGAAACTGCTCGTTATGTCAATGCTGTGTTTGGAGAGGATACGGCTAACGAACGCACCGTGCGTTTTTTATTTAACCAGTTCAGTAGTGGAAACTTCGAGTTGAAGAATGAACCACGAAGAAGACCAGGCACTAAGGTAAATAACGATGAATTGAAGGTTATGGTGGAAGCCGATCCGTGACCGTATCATACTACCAAGAAATTACGGCATAGTTTACGTTAGCATACCCACAATATTGACCCATTTGCAGCACATCGATAAAATTAAAAAACTTGAAAAATGGGTGCCTCATGCTTTGATTGAGTTGCAGAGAACAGCGCGCGTTGTCTTGTTACGCCAACTTGTTAAGCCAATACAGAAATGAAGGAATTAGGAAGGACTGAACTGTAATGTGTGACGAAAAGTGAATTCTTTACGATAATCGCAAGCAAACAACGCAATGGCTGATCCAGGTCAAACGCCATACCAATGCCTTAAAGCAAAGTTTACCCATAGAAAGATGGTAACTGTGTGGTGGTCACTTCATGGTGTACATAATTCACTATAGCTTCCCCCTATCCGGTCAAGCAATAACTACTGATATCTACTGTGCAGAACTCCGAACGATGACGAAACTCGAAGCAGACCCGACTCGTCAATCGATCTTCACCATTATTGTTCCATAATAACACAAGACCTCACACTGCTCGAAAAACAGTTTTAACGCTACAAAACATACAATTAGAAACCATCCGTCATCCTCCATATTCGCCGAATCTCGCCATTACCATTACCGCGAGTTGGTCAATTTTTTGTACGGAAATAATTTTCTTCCCAGGAAGAAGTACAAAAGGCCCTCACAAAGTTTGTGAGGGCCTTTTGTACTGGTGCAAAGGTGGTGCAAAGGTTTAAATGATCTTCCGATTAAATGGCAAAAATGTATAGACAACGAGGGCAATTTACTTTGATTGAATAAACATATTTCGTCCTACAAAAAAAATTGTTTTACTTTTTAATATTGTGATTCATTTTAGGTAAAAACCAGTTTTTGTATAATATTATAAAACCGGTAATTATCGGTTTTTATCGAAAAAAAATTTATTTTATTTTTAGCGATAATCGGAATATTTCGATAATTGGATGCCCTAGTACGTACGTACGTACTGTTATACCCCAACAATGAAGGCTTTAGTGCCTCTCTGACTGATTAACAGCTGACCTAAGCATTCTACATCCTATCGTCTCTCTTTTATGACGGAAGCTCAGGCAGTCTGTTCATAGCTCTCAAACTAAACGGTTGCCAAAAGATCCTCTAATATTACTACTTATTGTGTTAAACTATTCCTATAAATATATCTAATAAAGTATTCTTTCGCGGGTGTTAATTAGTTCTTTTTTTTAAAAAGGCATTTTCCAAAACCCATATAACATTTTGGTGGCAGCGGTGGGATCCGGAAATTCTCAGTGCCCGGCAACCGTTTCGCAGACTCGCTCCGGATCCTTATCCTCAAATATCGGTGACATAAGTTTTGTGTCAGTGAACAATAAGTGTCAAGAGTACACTGCGATTTTCAATATCCGTAACGTGACGAGATCACGTAACATCGTTGGATCCTGGAAAGGACCTCTTCATCCAGTTAAGAAATTGCATCCTGAACCGCAATTATTCATCTTCAATTCTACTAAATCGTTCAAGAAATTACATCGGCAACGTGCTCCATCTCAGCGGCAATGTTCCCGGTCGCCGCATTCTTATTCGTCGCCTACGCACTATTCCTGTAAGTTTTTGGCCATTGTTTTGTTTAGGCTGAAAATTTAGGGTTCCGCTAGTCTAATAATTAAATTATTGAATATTATTATATTGTATTAAATTTTGTATTAATATTTTAACCTTGCAACTTGCTCTTATCCTTACTTATAAACTATATCCTATATCTTTATTTATAAATTATGCCAAAGTTGCCAAAAATAAAAGAAAGCGATCTAATTGTCGACATCCCTGAACAAAAGCAAGGTGTAAGCGAAGTAGACGTGAAGTCACCTCTTCTCTCACCACGTATCACTAGAAAAACTGCTACAACTCTCGCAATGGCCGAAATCGACTTGAGCATCCTATTTAAATTCATTAAGCCATATGATGGCAACAGGGAAACCCTGAATTCATTTCTAGTGAACTGTGACAACGCGTTTGACCTAGCATCAGAAATCCAAAAGCCTATTCTATTTAAATTCATTTTAAGCCAATTAAATGGAAGAGCGGAGGTTGCCTGCTCCATTAAAGAATTTGCAAGTTGGGAACAACTTAAAGACTTCCTAAAGACTCAGTTCAGTGAGCGTAAGCATTATACGCATCTGCTCACTGATCTCCAAGAGAGCAAGCAAGGTCCGCAAGACACCGTAGGTCACTTTGCGCTTCGTGTGGAGACTTGTCTCTCACAGCTATTAACATAGATATCTTTATCAAACACCAAAGTTAAGGAATTACCAGGTCGCATAGCAGCCATGGAGGACCTTGCCCTCCATCACTTCATCATGGGGCTTCACCCCAGAATTTCTAATTTTGTAAGGTGTAGATCTCCACGAACCTTAAATGAAGCAATAAATTTCGCTGTATCCGAAGAACGCATACAACAAACTTTATATAGGCGACCTCAGGCGGACCAGAAACCTGGAACTAGTTATGATAATTTAAATTCGGTTTAAATAAATCAACCTATCCAACTTATCTCTCTCCGCAGAAATCATTCAATTCCGCAGCACAAAACATCCCTAATGTGATATGTCGTTATTGTAAGATCCCGGGACACGACATAACAGCGTGTAAAAAACGCGAGTACAATAACAGCCGTTTTAGATTCCCACAAAGCTCCGCTAATAATCAAAACTCTTATAGGCCTCCACGATTAAATTTTGTAGAAGAATCCGATGCGGAAGCCGGTTATGATGAAACAGATATTCCTTTACAAATCCATTTAAACGAGTAAGGGTCTCGGCTCGGTGTCACCCGAGACAACACTCACAAGTCGACACCATCTCTAAATTCTCTTCCACTCAATCTCCTATATCCAGGGACCACACGGGTAACCAGCCCCAAATAAAAGCCCAATCAATCAATTCTAGGGACCACACGGGTAACTAGCCCCAAATAAGAGCCCAATCAACCAATTCTAGGGACCACACGGGTAACGAGCCCCAAATAAGAGCCCAATCAAACAATCCCAGGGACCACACGGGTAACCAGCCCCAAATAAGAGCCCAATCATGGTGTGTCAGGACTAGTGTCCTATTATAGAAGATTCACCCCAGAGTTTGCAAAATTAGCCAAACTTTTAACCTGTCTTTTAAAGAAAGACGTCCATTTCCAATGGAAAAATGAACAGCAACTAGCTTTCGAATCCCTTAAGAGTAAGCTCATCTCTGCCCCAATCCTATCTTATCCAGATTTCACTCAACCTTTCCTTTTAACGTGTGACGCTTCTAATTTTGCAATATCAGCAATTCTATCCCAAGGTTCTATAGGACAAGACCGTCCTATTGCATACGCATCTCGCACGCTGAATAAAGCAGAGTGCAATTACAGCGTCACTGAGAAAGAATGCCTCGCCGTAGTCTTCGGCACTAAAACCTTTAGACCCTATTTATATGGTCATCGTTTCACGGTCCTGACGGACCACAAACCACTAGAGTGGTTATTCAAATGCAAAGATCCAGGATCGCGACTTATTCGTTGGCGCCTAAAATTATAGGAATTTGAATACGATGTTAACTTGACCATAGCGACAATATCCTCCCGTTACTTGAAAAGGATTTACCTTTTCCGAATCTACTCGATCCTAACGAAATCGTCCTACAGTCACCTGAAACTAATTTACCTTTCAATATTCCCGACACTCTAAGGGAAGAAATTGAAAATGAGAAGGTAAACTTTCCTAATCATATTAATGAACCACCGCCAATTCCTGACGTTCAGCCTTACGTCATCGAACCAATGCCATCTACGAGTGCATGTCCAGACTTACTTGATGATAATTATTCCATTTTCCTGAAAACGATGTCAAACAAAGACAATACTTTTAACACGAATATCCAGGAACATAATGAAGACATTACTAAATCAACTTATAAAATCATCGTTTTACCTACGTCAATTGATCTCGATGAATCTAACCCATTTGTACATAATATTCTTGATAACATGCCCAATAATTCCGAAATTACGGATAAAGAAAGGCCTCTTAATTCCTTTATATCATTTATTCATGAGAATAAAACATACTACTTCTTATTCTTTAAAGTCTATCATTTTGACAAATCCACATACGAGGATATTTATAAAAGCCTTAAATCACTTAGAAACGAATTGGTTAAAAACGCCAATAAAAAATATAGCCTTAGACATCGCGATAACAGAATTTAAAAATCCTTTTGATACTCACCAATTCATAAAAATTTATACCATGCTTCTTTTTCTATTCAATAATACGAACATCAATGTACACATTTACAAAGATAAAATCATATACCCATCTCTTTCTGAAATCCCAAAAATACTTAAAGAAAACCATGATATCCCAATCGCTGGACACCTCGGTGGTAGCCGTATGCTCAAAAGAATCCAAGAAGCCTTCTACTGGAAGAATATGCGCAGTGACATAGAAAACTATGTAAAGAAATGTCCACAATGCCAGACTAACAAAGCTCTCAGGCAGATAAACCGTGCTCCCATGCAAATTACTAGTACATCAACTGCACCTGGTCAACGAATATCCCTTGATATTGTTGGTCCATTCCCCGAAGCAGGACCTGCTAAATTAAAATATATATTAACGATACAAGATGACCTTACCAAGTTCTCTTCCGCATATCCAATTCGCAGCATCACAGCTGAAGAAACAAATGAATGCTTGCTCCAATATATTTCAGTCTTCGGTATCCCTAAAATGATCCTCACTGATTAGGGAACTAACTTTACGTCAGAACTCTTTAAGAAAACCTGTGAATTCTTTAAAATAAAAAATTTTTGGGCCTCGCCATATCATCCGCAAACCCAAGGCACACTAGAACGAAGCCATTCAACTCTCAAGGAGTACCTTAGATACTACATCAATGAAGAACAAACTAATTGGCCCCGCTATGCTCACATATAACACATCCGTTCATTCCACGATTCATTTTACACCATATGAACTTACGTTTGGAAACAATCCATTCGTGCCAAATTCTATTTATGAAGAATCTCCTGGAGCAACTTATCCAGACTATGTCCGTATGCTCCAAAGTCGGCTCAAATACTCTCGGGAAAAAGCTCTTGATTTCATAAGAAAATCTAAGGAATCTTCTAAATCCTATTATGATATCCATACTCGTCCAAGTAAGTACAAGGTTGGCGATTATGTATATCTTAAAAACCATTTAAGGATGCGTAAAGCACTTTCGCCCCCTTGGAAAGGACCCTATAAGGTAGTTAAGATAAATGGCAACAATACGCTTACCTTACTCATCAATCGGCGCCATATCGTCCATCATTACGATCAAGTGAAGCCAGTCGATATCGAAACCAGTCCTTAAATAAGATTTTATAAAACTATTACTTCATAAGAAATATATTAGGTTAATCCACTTTAGTTTATCCTTAAATATTAATTATTATTTACAGTCCAGTTCGAGGTCAATTTAATCAAGATTTTATCCAGCCGATTATTTCAAGTTCGGGTCTATACTATAATTATTTAGGAAAACTTAGAATTAATAGTGTTCAATTGAAAATCTTAATACCAGTAGATATTTCACACTTCGGTTCACACGTGCAAAATATCAAAACGACTTTAGGAATCACAAAACGCTTGTGTAATCAAACGCAAATTATAGAAATAGATACGGAATGTCGTAATAAATTAAAACCATTAACAGCGCGATTCCAAGATATGAATAGAGAATTTACATCCATCTCACACTTAATGGATATCAGAACCAAACGTAGCGCTTGGATAGGAGGTATAGGAACAATCTTAATCTTTTGAACTAAAGGAACTGATTATTTCTCTACCAGCGAAAAAAAAAACGAGAAGTTGAAGACGGAGCTCATTAAACGATTAACGGCTTCTAAGGACAAGAAGATGCAGCAGCTGTTGATGCATGAGGAATTAGGGGATCGAAAGCCGTCCCAGTTTCTTCGACACCTAAGGGACCTAGGCGGGCCGACATTGTCGGAAGACCTCTTGCTGTCAATCTGGAGATCTCGCCTCCCTAACAACATCCAGACGATAATCCCAGTGCAACCAGATGCGTCCCTTGACCTACTAGCGGACTTAGCAGACAGAGTCCAAGACATCGCAACAACAACACCTCAAGTCGCTTCCACTTCAACCGCTGTTCCAGGATCAACCTTGAGCGAATTAAAAAACGAAATCGCGGAGTTAAAGAGACAAATGCAAGACCTAACGACAAACATGAGAAGATCTCGCTCACCATACCGTTCAGAATTAAAACAACACCGACAACGTAGCAAGCCTGCCAAACGTTCGTCCTCCAGTTACTGTAAATTCCCCGTTTGCTGGTACCATCGCAAATTCGGGAGAAACGCTACTAGATGTGACAAACCATGCGACTTCCCGTCGGAAAACTTACCGGGCAGTCAGTAATGGCGACAAACGATTGCCCCGGTTCTTCAGGTCGCCTGTTTGTGACTGACCGCAAATCCAAGACGCAATTTCTCATCGACACTGGTAGCGAACTCTGCGTCTTTCCTTGCACCGCACTTAAACAGCGCCGCCCTAAGACTAACTACCAACTATGTGCAGCAAATGGCACCACCATAAACACGTTCGGCTACGCACACCTAAACCTAGATCTGGGCCTTCGTCGAGAATACCCATGGCGTTTCGTCGTGGCCGACGTCACTAAATCTATCATCGGAGCCGACTTTCTAAGGCACTACAACCTTATGGTCGACATCCGACATCAACGTTTGGTCGACGCTACCACTTCAATATTCGCGATGGGCACACCAGTAGCACCGTCGGACATACTGTTTTCCATAAAAATAATGGCCAGCGCTTCAAAATTTCACAACTTGTTAAAAGAATATCCGGAGATAACTCACCCAGCGGGTGTCCAAAGTCAAGCCAAGCATAACACCGTGCATTACATAAAAACAGTCCCCGGCCCACCGGTATCATCACCTCCACGACGATTAGCCCCAGACAAACTATTAATAGCTAAGGGGGAATTTGAAGCCGTGCTGAGAGACGGAAGAGCAAGACCATCAAAAAGTCCCTGGTCGTCACCATTACACCTAGCTCCAAAAAAGGAAAATGGTTGGTGTCCTTGTGGGGACTATCGCATGTTGAACGCTCGGACGATACCTGATAGGTACCCAATACGCCACATACATGATTTCGCTCAAAGCATATCAGGCTGCTGCGTGTTCTCGAAACTAGATCTAGTAAAGGCGTATAACCAGATTTCTATCAGCGAAGAGGACATTCCGAAGACCGCAATAACGACTCCCTTCGGGTTATATGAATTCCCTTTTATGACTTTCGGTTTGCGCAACGCTGGGCAAACATTTCAACGCTTTGTGGACGAGATGACGAGAGGTCTAGACTTCTGCTACGCATACCTAGATGATTTTTTGATATTTTCAAAAAGCAACGAGGCGCACGAGGCACATCTACGACTAGTCTTCGCCAGGTTAAAAGAATACGGTATTTTAATCAACACTTCCAAGTGCATATTCGCCGTACCAGAGATTACTTTCCTGGGATACACCATCTCAGCGGATGGAACCAAGCCACTGGATACAAAGGTGGAAGCAATTAAGAACATACCAGCCCCCAAGAACGTCAAAGAGCTGAGAAGGTTTTTGGGAATGCTGAATTTTTATAGGCGCTTCATCCCTAATGCCACACGCGCCCAAGCTCCGTTAAGTGCACTACTAAGCGGTTCTGTCAAAAATTCACATCCAGTTGACATATCCAACGACACCTTGGAGGCATTTAACAAATGCAAGGAAGGGCTATGCAAATCCACGATGTTAGCCCACCCTAACTATCGGGCAAGGCTTGGACTAGCATGCGACGCATCTGATACGGCGATTGGCGCAGCATTGCAACAATGGAAGGATGGTTCATGGCAACCTCTAGCATTCTTCTCAAGGAAACTCAGTCCAGCCCAGCAAAAGTACTCACCTTACGATAGGGAACTCCTCGCAGTGTACGAAGCAGTAAAATACTTCCGGTATATGCTAGAAGCCAGGGATTTCACTATATACACGGATCACAAGCCCTTATGCTTCGCTTTCAACACGCGAAAAGAAAAATGCTCACCTCGCCAGTTTAGGCATTTAGATTACGTATCTCAATTTTCAACAGATATACATCATATCGCCGGTAAGGACAACGTAGTAGCAGATACGCTATCGCGTATAGAAGAAATTCAATCTACTGTTAACTTTTCCCAGCTAGCTGAGGACCAACATGAAGATCCAGAGTTGAGGCAACTCTTAAATAACAGTACGTCACTTCGTCTCACGAAAGTGAAGCTACCTGAAACGCAGACCGTATTGTACTGCGACACCAGCATGCAGACACCCAGGCCCTATGTCACTAAACTAATGCGAAAGCAAGTTTTCGACAGCCTACACATGTTGAGTCATCCCGGGGCCAACACATCAGCTAAATTGGTCGCAACACGTTATGTGTGGCCAGGAATCCGAAAAGACTGCAGAGACTGGGCACGTGCATGCGTACCCTGCCAACGCGCTAAAATAACGAGGCATGTCACTGCATCTTTGGGTAACTTCGCGCTGCCACGTGCTCGATTCGCGCACGTCCATATCGATCTCATCGGACCGTTGCCACCATCCAATGGATACCGCTATTGTCTCACCGCAGTAGACCGTTTTTCTAGATGGCCAGAAGCGATATCAACCGTGGACGCGACAGCCAGTTTAGCTTGGCGTCGTAAGCGTAAGTATGGCGGCACTGGAGTTTGGAGAAGTCGTACGCAAGTATAAGTTCAGCGGCGCTGGCGGGAGCGACGTGCGTCCGGCGTCTATGCATGCGATCGGCTGACTGGCGCGCGCCGGTTAGAGGCCGAGCTTGGTAACCGGCTCCGTGCGCCCGCGCCACGCAATGGGTGACGTCACGCCGCTCGTGTTTCCATTCTACGTTGTTTACATCGGGCCGCGACGACAGGTAAGTGCATTAGGTATGTACCGGTGTTCGCCACAGATCCACTTTTTTGGATTAAGAAGGTAGTTGCACTTTCCCAATCTAGACGAGCTGTTTATAATCATGATAATCTATTTCTGACTACTTGTGGAGCTCCAAAGGCGGCCTCTCGTACAGTTATAGGTAATTGAGTAAAGAAAGTACTGGTTCAAGCGGGAGTCAACGCCAGTCCTGGCAGTATAAGATCTGCGGTGGCGTCAAAAAATTGGATAGAGCAATTTACGCTGTACGATATTCTTGCAAGAGGAAACTGGCGTTCAGGGAACACTTTTTTTAAATTTTATTGTAGGGAAATCAAGTCCGCTCCAAAAACATGCTCTATTTCTCGGCTATTTACACCTGTAAGCGAATAATAACATAATTGCTGTATATGTATCTCAATTTGATTTTATCTAAAGTATTAATAAGTTTAGTAAATTACTTTTACTATGTGTTTATTGTTGATTTAAGAAAGTTAGTTATCAGGTTGATTCATTTATTCACGATTGTAATAGGCATATTATAATAAAGGGTAATATTCGTATTTATCTTTTTACCTAATAGAATAATAAAGAATAATTCCTGTATACCCTAAAAATGACATTTTTGGTTTTATTACGGGAGATTTTCCTGTTTCTTGAGGACATACCTTGAACATACTTGTGACCCTGTACACCAGGCGATAACAGACAGGTCTCAAATATTTTAGGCTTCAAATAACGGTTCAAAGCTTAATAGCAGCGTTTTACCTACCATTAAAACGCTTATTAAGCGATAACCTTATTTGAAGCCTATTTTCATACCTGCCTGGTGTGGAAAACATTTGAAGACCAATGAAGCATAGTCACGATGCACTCCGTCGTCAAGCGAGTCGCTCTCCGCCCGTGTACAGGAAGTGAGTGACGTCACAAGTCAGCTGATGTTCGGCGAGAAGAGGGAGTATTAGACACTACACGACCCGGATACGGAAAACAGGTACGCTTCTTTCAAATATTTTAGGCTTCAAATAAGGTTATCGCTCAATAAGCGTTTTAATGGTAGGTAAAACGCTGCTATTGTGTCGTGGAGCTATCGGGAACACTCCAAATTACATCCTTCATGTGACAAAAACAATCTACAAAAAGATGGAATATAATAAAGTAATAATCTCTAATACTAGTACATTACTTAATTAATTTAATTCTTATTTTATCACATGAAAAATATAATTTGGAGTGTCTCAAATAGTCCCGCTCGAAGATAATACGCAGTATAAGCACCCACTCCTTAATGCAGGCCTGAGTTCTGCATGTGTGTGAGTAATATTTTTTTGTAGTGTAAATTTGCCACGCATTTTGTATCCATAGGTATGGTTTGCTTCCATTTAAAAGTCTGTGCAACTCCATAACCGTCAATGTCATTTTTAAGTTCATCAAGAATGTCAGTTGTCACCAGGGTTGCCAGCTTAGGGGTTTCCCCCCCAAATTTAGGGGTTATAAGAATCGAATGGGATTTTTTTAGGGGTGTTATATGTTTAGGGGTATTTTCAGGGTTTTTTTTTTAACTTTGTTATTATTATAATATTCATTTTTGTTAACTGAAAAATATGAAGACGTGATGTTAAAGGCTCGGAAATAACCAAATCTAGCCAATCACATTCATTTTTGACATAGCGGCTTAGTGACATCTAGTACGGTTGCTTGTTACTAAGAGTGCAGAGTTGAATAAAACGCGAATGTCACTATGCTGTTTACCTATGTTAACCACATATGTAAACATACCTGTGAGAATTAGTGGTTGGTTAGACTGTGGTTATGATTACTAAAAATACGTTTATCATTATTCATTATTATTTACGTTTTTGATTTGTTCCTGTATCGGCAAGAAATTAATTAAAATGCCCAAAGTTACAGATAAAAAAAAATATTCTCAAAAATATTCCAAGAATTGGGAAACAGATCCAGACTTAAAAGGTAAAGTTACTAATAATATTTATTTAGGGAAATTTCCTAGTAATAGAAGGGACTTTAGGGGTTTTTTGTTGGAGCTTTAGGGAGAAAATTTTTTGAGAGTTGGCAACACTGGTTGTCACTTGTCAGTTCTTAAAAAATTGTCATTTTTATTTTATTGTTTTATTTCCGAAAACAATTTACTTAAAAGAGAATATCATATTTTTTTACTAAAAAGCCGTTACAAGTAAGTTCACAATGTTTTGTTGTCTTAAAGGATGTCTCAATGGATTTTCTCTTAACTCAAGTGTACCGATACGTGTGAAGGAAAATCCTGTTCATTTGGACAATCTACGCATGGGTAATAACTGTTTTTCGTATTTATTTTCTTACTATTTTTGAGTGAAAGGTTGTTGTCCTGATTACCGTTGTTCCCAACAGTAAACAATAATTACAAGATTTTGGGACACGGTCGTGTTAAAGTTGTATAGAATTTGTGTGGGAGGAAGACATCAATACTTTTAACATTTTTTTATGTTAGGTATAAGTGGTAGAAGTATGCTTTTTAAACAGTAAAATAAATGTCATTATTTACCATTTTGTTAGTGTTAAAGTTAAATCATAATTAAATTTATTTATTGTAGTAGAATTTAGTTATAGCTGTTATTAAAGGTCAAATCTACCACGGTTAGATAAAATCTTTACTGAGAAGAATGCAAGAAAATAATAATTTCTTCAACATCATTTTTGAATAGCAGACAAGGACAATTCAGCTACATAATTTACTATTAGTTAATAAATATTAATAGTTATTAAACAAATAATTAAAACTGTCTTCGAATTAATTTCAGGACATGAAGTGGTGGTCATTAAAGGTGGACAGCGTATATGTGGGTCAGGTTGTGCGCTTGGTAATGCTCCTTTAGTGCAGAATAAGGCATACTTCGAAGTCAAGTTACAGCAAGGTGGTGTGTGGGCTGTTGGGCTGGCTACTAGAGATACTGACCTTAATAAAGTACATGGTAAATTAATAGATATATTTATACTATTTTCTTATTTGAAAAAAGTGTTTAAATTGTTTGACACAACTTATTCATATTTCTTCTTACTTTAAGTCTTTTTTCATGTAATTAAATTTATATAGAGTGTACAGTAAATGGATCAATATAAGCAGTATGATAGGGGATCTACATTGATTGTCTTCCCATATATTATCATTAAATAATGTACTAGCAGCTCATTAAGCTCATACTAACATATCACTGTCCTTGTGTTCAATTTTTATTTTTTCTTTGTATTTTAACTTTTCATCAAGTCCACTTTTGAAACTGTTCATTGATCGAACACTAATCACTAATTCGGGTAATTTAATCTACTGATTTACTATACGATTTGGCAAAAAGTGGGTTCTAGGGTTGCTAGCACATAGAGGCCTGGTAAGTTTCCATGAATGTCCTCTTAAATGTGTATTTGGAGTCATCGTTTATAGGTCTTTGATATTCCTAACATTGTAGTGTTCTTTTATTATTTTGAATGTTTCAATTAGATCTCCTCTTTGCCTACATGTTCTAATGTAGTTAAATATAAGTTCAGAATGATGTTCTTCTTATGTTTTAAATGTCTTAGTGAGATGAACATTTTTGTAGCCCTATGTTTCACTTTCTCTAGCATTTCTATATCTTTCTTAAAATACAGATTTCATATTTAGAATGCACATTTCAGCAAAGGATGAATATAACTTTCATAAATTTTAATGAATATTTTGCGATAATGTTGAACACATACAAAATTGAATTAGGCTTCTTTGTTATATTTTTGATGTGAACATCTTACTTAAATTTATTGTGATGCCTAAATTTCTTTGGGTGTTAACAGGTTGTAGTGGTACATAGTCAATTTTGTATTGCATCTTTGGGTTGTTGCTGTCTATATGTAACTTTGTTGCATTTAATGTGATAAGCTAGTCTTGTGTCCATTGTACCATGTGATCCTGGTCTTGCTGTATGACATTGTGATTGATGAGTGAGTTTTCTAAGATTTTTGGTGTCATCAGCAAATAGAGACAGATCTGATTTAATTGCACTTTTCAGATCAGTAATAAAAATTCCAAACAGGAATGGCCCAAGCACAAATCTCTGTGGTACTCCACTATGTACTCTGTGCTTTTTGGACAACATTTCTCCTACTCTTACGTTGAATTTTCTATTTGTTAGGAAATCTGATATCCATTTCCAGGTTAGTTTCAGGTCTTTTAATTGGGACTCGATCAAAAGCTTTTTCATAGTTCAAATATATAGTCATAGTTTAAATATCTGCCGGTAGTCCAGTTATAGTTATGAAGAGTTACATGTATAGGCATACTGCAGAGTTTGTGTGATACATAAATGACAACTCCTCCCCATCCCTTTCTTTTTATTCTGTAATGTCCAAAGATCATGTAGCCTTCAATATTTACCAAATTATTATACATATGTACTATGTAATATGGATTTCAACATTTGAGTTTTTTTTTACTAGAAGCCTTTGAAAGTTAATGGAAAAAATTGAATTAAAAGCTTTTTAAGAAGTTTTTACTTTGATTGAAAATATTCAAGGTTCTGACTAAAAGTGATATTATTAAATGTAAGGTCCACTATTACACTACTTCTAAAAAAAAAAAAACAGTATTACTGTGGACGGGTCCCTTCGAAAACCCGCCGCACCCCGTCAAAAGTTGTAGGTGTTGTTGTAGGTAGTAAGGTAGGTCAAGCCGGAATGAAAAGGCGAATCTTCTATTTTTCTTCTTCTCCAGGTGTTGTTGCTGGTTCCGGAGGCAGAAGCACAATGCCTTCGTTTTCTTTTTTTTTTGAGAGGGTAAATATCGCCACGGACACTCAGCGGGACTCTACGCCGACTGAGTAGTGTCTGACTCGAACCGACTAAAAAACCCCTCTTTTCTGTTAGCCCTAGTGGCTTTTACAGCGTCACCGGTCGCCTTGGGGTGACCGCTAAAAGCGCCCTGCCAGATGGTCGACCGCCTGAGGGTTTCCCCAGCCGAGGGATACTTCGTATGGAGGGCGGACCTCGGGCTCAAGACGTCGCCAGGAGAGTTTTCCGCACTTGCGTGCATTGTAACGGGCTTCCTATTCGGGTGAGGGCCGAACTTCTAGCGGACCCGGCCGGCGAGACGGCTGACGACCGATTAGTGTGCCTATTGTTCTGCGTGGCAGTTTACAATGTGGCTTAAGGCCCGCGTGTGTGCGTGTAGTACGACGTGGTCGAGCTTCTAAACGTGAGACTCCGCGGGGGTGGTGCAGTCGTAATGTTTAAGTGGGCATGTTCGAGTTCGAACGTGTAATGTCGTCGTCGCTGTCACCTAACACATGTCTAGGTCTTCGATAGCGTTTGCGGACGCGGGGCTCGGGGGTGTACCATAACGCCCTGACCACTAGGGGATTCGGGTGCAGACAAGAGCGGTGAAAAAAGCGTTGGGACGCCTCTTCTAGATATTGAGTTATTGTGGGCAATGCCTTCCTGCCCATTAGGCGGCTATATTTATATGTCTGGGGAGTACTCCCATCTCCTGAGCAACAAAGCCCTTACAAGAACCTCTTTATTAAATCAAGCTCTCTAGGGGGATCAACTAGCAACGACTAAAGTGATAATATACATCGTCGACTATATCTATCTCTTTTTCTCTGTCTATCCTTATTTCTAAATCTATACAATAATAATGTTATCTTTATATAACAATAAAACAAACTTTAAACTATTTGTAAACTTATATCTAAATAAAAAAACAAATCATATAACATATATTAAACATCACGCTGTGTTTCGGCGGGGTGGACAGACTATTATAAATTCACATAAGTATTGTTCATCATTTCTACGACGCGTTACAAGAATTAGTCGCGAAAAATTGTGGATCTAATAGTTAACAATACTCATGACGTTTCATCTAAAATTTGGTTTTTACTAGATTTTCACAAAAACCTAAATAACTTTGGAACTATTGAATATTGCTGAACATACATTGAGTCTAATCCATAGATATTGAGATCTTCTATCGTTCTGCATCTGATGTTCGACCTCTCGTGATACATTCTGTATAATAGTTTAATAGCTATTACAATAAGAGAAATAATTAAAACTACCTATAGCGAACGGTGCTTTGTACGCATTAATAGGTAGTGTGAATTCACCTAACTCAGCCAAAATGGCCATCCACAATGCGGTGTTGATGCCTACTTTATTGTACGGTAGTGAGGCCTGCCGCCTGGTTATGCCCAAAATCGAGAGAAAGTAAGATCAGTGCAGTAGAAACGCGCTCTCTTAGAAATATGTGCGGTGTCCCCTTCCAAATAAAATAAGCAATGAAGAGGTACGCAGTATGACAGTGTTGGACAACAATGTTATCGTAAAAATGAAGACAGGAATGCTTACACGGTTCGGGCACGTGGAAAGAATGAGCGATGAAAGATTAACAAAAAAAATCTACAGATGACAGAAAATGAGTGCTAACACAAGCCGAAGAAGACCAAGGCTGACTTATGAAGATCAAATAGCCAGTCCCAGCTGACTGGAAATGTCAAAAGCAATTGAAAACCAAGTGGGCGAGAAGAATGATGAGGCAATCCTCAATAGGAGGCGAAAGACGTATGTAAGGACCGCAATACTTGGAGCTCCGTCCTCTCTGATTACCCCGTTAGGGATACAGCGTGAGGATATGTATATATACTATGTAAAGAAATTTCGTAACTTTATTGTTTACTTTTCTTATATTTCAGTTCATCGAAATAAAAATACTTTATTTTTTCATTGACCCCGTCATTAGCTTACAAGCAAGACATTTCTTAGTCATAGAAATGTTATTTAACATTCACTGAGTGTTTAGCTCTGGGTCATTGTTAAACCTAAGGTTACATGAGTTTGTGATATAATGTCCCCTTCTATGGCCACTAGTTGGCACAACAGTTTGTGGCCTTCAGAGCTATTGCATTATAATTTTGTATTATTCCCAGATGTTGAGGTTTTTCCACCCAAAATGATTTTCGTAATTGAACAAGAAAAAAATTAATAAATTGAAAAAGAATTAAATACGCACTAATTATTTAATACGGCTTTACTCACGTGTAATCGGTATAGGTACCGACTAGTTTCGGACCTATTGGAGGTCCATCATCAGGGTGAGTGGGATGAGTTCGCGGCCGCGCCCCGTCTCGCACTGCGCGCCTGAGCTCGCAACGCGCGGCATGACAAGGTGGGGGGCGCGGGGTGCGCCGGCGATGGTGACGAAGTCCGCGAGACCGATGCGTCTACGTCAATATTGGTGTTTACGGGCGCACAAAATGTACTCACGATGTCCGCTACATACTCGTCAGCACTATCGTTCTTATTCCGTGTCGTGTTTAACACACGGGTTTCCAAGTAAGCGGCAGAGCCCATCCTTGAACCCAACACCTCCTAAAATAATGGACTGCCAAAAATACACAAACAGAACTGGCCTTTACGTCCCATTGTGAGTCAAATCGACTCGCCTACTTACAAAAGTTCACGTCATATGGCAAGCATCTTGCGGACATTGACTGGAAAAACAACGAGCTTTGTAAGAGATTCCACACATTTCATCCATCTGTTGGAGGACGTCAAAGTCCAAAACCATGAGTTAATGGTGAGCTTCAACGTGACGTCTCTATTCACCAATGTACCAGTAGCAGAAACTATTGACATAATAAAACAACAGTTAATAGAGAACAACATACCTACTGAGTACCTGGGATTGATGGAGTTTTGCCTCACGAGTGGCTATTTTCTCTGGAGAGGGGATTTCTATCTGCAGATGGATGGAGTGGCAATGGGGTCACCAATAGCACCAGTCGTGGCCAACATATTCATGGAACATTTCGAGGAGGAAGCGTTGAAGTGTGCACCATTAAAACCAAGATACTGGTGGAGATACGTGGACGATGTGTTTGCTATAGTTTCCAGGCAGGGTGTAAGACAACTATTGGACCATCTGAACCAAATACATCCAAAGATATGTTTTACAGCAGAGGAGGAAAAAGACGGTACTCTCCCATTTTTGGATGTACTGGTGAAGCGTGAATCTAGTGGTAGCCTGGTACATACGGTATTCAGAAAACCGACACATACCGATCGGTATCTAAGAGCAGATTCCCATCACCATCCGTCGCACCTATCTTCGTTGCCACGCACTCTCGTTAATCGTGCACTTCGTCTATGTGATTCTCAATTCCTAGAGTCGGAATTGACACACGTGCGGCAGGTGTTAGAGTGCAATGGTTACAACTGGCGACAGAGTTGCCGGCTAGCAAACACGACCAGCAAACAACGGCCTCAGGTTGTAGAGCGAGTCCCGGCATATTTACCATACATGCGAGGGGTAACGGATCAAATTGGACACCTGTTACGCCGTAGATATAGCATCAGGACAATTTTCCGCCCCATGACACAGATTAGAAGTCTTCTACGATCGCCTAAGGATCGGGACCCTCTAGATAGCCCTGGCGTCTACGAAATTCCATGCGATTGCGGCAAAAGCTACATTGGAGAAACGGGACGCAACATCAATACGAGGCTCACCGAGCACATCCGCAGTATGCGTAAAATGGACAGCAACACCTCGGCGGTGGCAGAACACGCCCTCAACTCCTACACGTCACATTATATTAGGTTCGATAAGGTGAAAGTATTGGCTCGTGAAAAGAACTTTGTATCACGCAAGCTCCTTGAAGCCATCGAAATCGACCGCCGGCCTAATTTTAATAGAGACAAGGGATGGGCTCTGCCGCTTACTTGGAAACCCGTGTTGTTAAACACGACGCGGAATAAGAACGATAGTGCTGACGAGTATGTAGCGGACATCGTGAGTACATTTTGTGCGCGCGTAAACACCAATATTGACGTAGACGCATCGGTCTCGCGGAGTTCGTCACCATCGCCGGCGCACCTCGCGCCCCCCACCTTGTCAAGCCGCGCGTTGCGAGCTCAGGCGCGCAGTGCGAGACGGGGCGCGGCCGCGAACTCATCCCACTCACCCTGATGATGGACCTCCAATAGGTCCGAAACTAGTCGGTACCTATACCGATTACACGTGAGTAAAGCCGTATTAAATAATTAGTGCGTTAATAATGTCTCACGAAAGTTTTAATAATTTAAGAATTAAATATTTTGCATATTTCCATAATTTTATGGTATTTTGTTATCAACATAGACATCATGTTTTAATTGCATTTTTATACGTCTATACATATTCTTACGCTGTATCTCTAAGGGGGTAGACAGAGACGATGACGCGCCAAGCATTAAAGCCTTACATCTTTCGCCTCCTCAAATCTCATAATTTTTATTATGCAAAAAAAGGCCATCGTACACTATTTATGATATGAAGCTCAAGAATTCAGGAGATTATTGTTTTATATAATCGAAAATATAACATGCCCAGAATGTTTTATTTGTTCCATATTACAAAGAGCATGGACACTCAAGTTTTAAAACAAAGAATACTATGTTTATTTACCCTCTCCAGTTTTATGTCATCCACAAGCTAGGGTTACAATACAAGTATGGCAGGGGAGTAGACGGGTTTTAGCTTCTGAGGTTTAAGAAATTAAAACAACTAATTTTTACTTTGATGATGTATTGGGTTTGAGTTCAATTAGTGTGATGCCTAATAGTGATAGCTTTATTCTATAGTAATTTTCAAACACATACAAACAGACATGAACAGGATACACATGCATTCTGTGACGTATATCGTTCGTGTATGTATGATATCGTGGGTTGTTTATAACATATATCTTCACCAAGACCAAGACCAAGGCTGACTTATGAAGATCAAATAGCCAGAGTGTTAGCAGATGGAAATATCAAAAGTTCTCGCATACCTAGGCGAAAATGTGTGAAGAGAATGATGAGATTTGAGGAAGCGAAAGAAGTATGTAAGAACCACGACGCTTGGCGCTCCGACCTCTGACTACCCCGTTAGGGATACAGCGTGAAGATATGTATGTATGTATGTATGTATCTTCACGCTGTATCCCTAGTAGGGTAGTCAGAGAGGATGCAGCGCCCAGCATAGCGATCTTTTCTTTGGTCTCCTCAAATTTCATCATATTCCTCACACTCTTTCGCCTAGGTATGCGAGCGCTTTCAACTTTTCCGTCAGGTAACACTCTCGTTATTTAATTTTGGTCTTTATAGATCAGCTCCGGTCTTCCTTGGCTTCCGTTACCATTCATTTTTTCTCTATATATTTCCGTCATCAATCTTTCATAACTCATTCTGTTTATGTGCCCGAACCATCTAAGCATTACTATATTCATTTTTACAATAACACTGTCGCGCAAACTTTGAATTTTTTATTTTATATACCAATAATTTACTTATAAATTGTTTTGCAGGTGGACAAGACAAAGAATCATGGTGTCTAAATAGTGACGGCACAGTGCGACATGACAACATTGAATTATTTCACCTATCCCCAGCACCACGTGATTCACCAACAGCTGACTTATTAGTTTCTACTGGTTCACCTAACCACACAGAAAATGAGAAGCCAGAGAGCGAGAAAACTGAACATAGTAATGCAGTTATGCCAGTTGAAGGCGACATAATAGGAGTAGCATATGATCATATTGAAATGAATTTCTTTGTGAACGGCAAAAATATGGAGATACCAGTTAGAAATGTTAAGGGCACAGTTTACCCTGCTCTATACGGTAAGTCACATTTAATTAGTGTGGTTATGGATTGCAGATTATTCTGAAAATAGACATGTAAACGACTTATGATAATACCTAACTGTTCCCGGCCACGCGATGCTGTGGCGCTCGTCGAACAAACGAAAATTTACATTTTTATTTATATAGATAGCTATTACAATGAGAGAAATAAAAACTCGTGCGTATGCGAATACAAGGTTGTGTCAAAATTTCAAGTCACTCGACTCGATTACTTTTCGAGTTTCGCGAACATGCATGCGGAAGTTGAATTCTTGTATATATCTATACATAGACAATAGTTAAAACTTTAAATATTTCATTGTTTCAATTGTGGATCGCCACTAAATAGCTGACCCAATATTTAATTTTGTAATGTATTCTGAAATATAATTTTATAAACATGTCTATGATAAGCATTACCACCCAAACTAATGATGGTATTTTTAATGGTAATTTTTACGCGATTTTAATGTTCGACATAATAGCGAAAATGATCCTCTATTTGAACAGTTTCATAAGAATTTTGTACTCTTATTTATTACTAACGACCCGTCCCGGCTTTGCACGGGTAGAAATAAAAAAAAGAATACAGCCCATGTTACTCGCTGATAATGTATCTTTCTATAGGTGAAAGAATTTTTGAAATCGGTTGAGTAGTTTTTTAGTTTGTCCATTACATACAAACAAACAGTTTACCTAATATCAAATATAGACAAAATGTTGTGGTATTATGAAAATTAACAACCCTATTGATTAATGCGACAGTAATTGGGCAGTAATAAAGACATATGAAACCACATTACCTAATATACTATATATATAGTGCATATAATATACATAGTGTAATAAATGTGAATAGAAGTTATACAAATCAAATCTTTTTTTCCAGTTGACGATGGAGCGATCTTAGACATAATTTTAGACAATTTTCTCTACCCACCTCCTTCAGGTTACGAGAAAATCATGGTGGAGCAATCCCTGCTTTAACATAAAAATTAATTTTATAAACATGTGTAATGTGTATATTTAAAACTGTGTGCTACTGTTATTTGTGTAAAAATGATCTTGCATTATTCTCTACACTATATTATAAAAATAAATTAATTTAAATAAATATTATTGAAATAAACTCATAAGCCTATAGTTGATTTATATATTACTGTCAACGAATTACTGTATTTTTTGCAGTTGTTAATTGCTTTAATATTGTATTATGATATTTATAATTTCTTTTATAATGTCATGTCGACAGGACCTACGTATACTAATCTAAGTGTGAAACTAAAACTTAGGAGAACAATATACCCATAACTAAAGTTTTTAAATGTGTGAAGTATAAATCTTGTTTTTTTTTCTATTTTGCGATAAATTTATATTTATCAAAATAGATGACCATTTATAACTTAATATTAAAAAATAATATTAACAATTTGTACAGATTTATCTTGTATTAGAATACGTAGATTCCTCGATGTTGTGTCATAATAATAGGTTTTTCTCATGATTTACATTTAAAATTATGTGATTGTAAAACGTTTATTTACTTATTTAATGTGTGATATGTAACAAAGTTCCATGTATGTACATTCCACTGCTGCTCGCATGTGGGAGTTATCATCAGATCTCTTTAATGGAGTAAATGTATTTAGGACATAAAAATATTATTGTGCTTAATTAACGGCATGTTGAATGGCTTAACACTTATGAGCTATTGTATGTCAGATTTGCTAATCGGTCAGAATTTTCATAATTAAGCAATTCTACGTTTTGATTTATTACACCTACATGAGAATAATCATCTAATTTAAGAAACGCAAATTTTATAAAAGTTATAAAATCCTGTAAACGTTAGACTCTTGTTTGATACTATGTATTGGTATATATGTTATGGACCAAGTGATTACTGAGGGCATTATTCATAATGCCTGGAAATTATCAGCAATGATCGAATTATGAATATGACAAGCTAAATTGGTCCAAATGATTAATTATTACCTAAACTTCATTATTTATCTAGTGTCTGGTCATTATGAATATTGTTACGTCATTGTCGGGCAATTTGTTGTTACATCTGTATTTGAGAAACGATTTAGTGTACTTCCCTCGTAAGAGAGGATTAAAAGAATGTAGGGAGATGGGAAAAGAAGTAACTATTATAACATTCTAGTAAGAGGGGCAAATTTAAAAAAAAATCTAAACCTTAACCTGTATTTGTACTCACGATTTCCTCCCAAGCATTTATTATCGCCATTATACTACATTAAAGTTTCAGTGATTAAAGTCGTAACCATAACTTTATTGTAAAAACTGTTAATTTAATGAATCATAATAAAACATATCTTTTTAATATCGTGCCCAATAGCGAATGGGTGACAGACATTATTTCTAAGGCCCGGGCAATTTAATTATTTCAATAGTTGTTATCATATTGCCCTCTCATATTGGGCATTTTTTAAAAATGCTCGGGCATTATGTATAATGTCTAATTAATGACTTGGCCCATGACATATAAATATTATATAACAAATGGTAATGACAAATTGATCGAAATTAGTTGACAAGTATTTTTCAAAGTAACTGAAAAAATATAAGTTTCGATGACTTTAGACGTAATTTTACCAACTATAAGGTAAGGTTAACTTTTTATTTGAGGAAGTACTCCACTTTGTTATTCTGCTGAAAAAAAATCTTAATAAAACGTTATGCGTAACTATATTAGTGATTGACCTCTATTGATGAAATTCGATAGAGAATGTTATACATTATCAACTTTTTAACTTATCATGTATTTTAATGAATTAAATAGTAAGTTGTCAGAGGATATCACAGTAACCTTTAGAATATAGGTATTTGTTTTTGAACAATTTGTAGAAACATAAATGTACACTTGAGTTATATAATGTATGTTTATAGAATGTATTCTAATATAAAATATACTATTTTTGTATGAATGTATTGTAAAAGAATTCCCTGTTGATCCATATATATTATTATTATTAAATTTGTCTTACGGACGATAACCATAGTATATATAATACATATTATCTTATAATCATAAAATATTGTCTACGGCTAGCTGTATGTATTTATGGATATTGTGAATTGAATTTCTTTAATAATTTGGGAATAACTAATTCTATAAGAAAAGTTCTTACCAAATTGAAGGAAATACCAGTGACGACGCTAGTTGTGTACACATTTTAAAATGTTTATCGGTATAAAACTATGAAAAACAATTTATCTCACACAAGGGCGCCGATTTTTAAGTATACCCGTGGGTGCTTATCGCTCCGCTTCCACGATACATGTATAATTTTCGCATAAAGTAATAAAAGAAAATAAAAAATGCGTGAGACTCTCGCGCGTTACTAACTACTTAGATCACTGGTTCCCAAACTTATTTTGTCTACTGAGTCGAGAGCTCATGCAGTCGTTGTCTAAGATGCCTCCTAGCTAAATGAAATCACAAATCACCTCCCAGGCCTCTACACAACGCCCCCATTTTTTTTCTGGGTCTCTTAGGCGCCTTTAGGCCTGCAGCGCCCACAAGGGGGCGTTATCGCCCACTTTGGGAATGGCTGACTTAGATTCTAGCCTTTGTCGATTTATTTTATTCCAGGCTAATTTGCTCTACCGTGCCTAAATAAGTTTCACTTCAATTATACGAATAACTATTATTGCAATCCAAAACATGGAAAATATATGCCTGTCCCAATAACACAATTTTTTTAATACGATCGAGATTATGTATATGTATTATATTATTTGCTTTTACAACTTACGAGTGCGTATTTTCTACAGAAATGGTTTGTTAATTTCCAATGTTGAAACTTAGGAAGTATTTTAATAAATAAACAAATTTTTTCCAATAATTTATATGCAATACCTGATTGACTATCGTTGTATCTTTTCGAATTTATATCGCCGATGAATTATATTCGCGTGGCTCAGGTCGTGGGTGCTCCGCACGCACTAATGATTCTCGTGGGTGCTATAGCCCCTGAGCACTCACGTAGTCGGCGCCCTTGATCTCATTAGGAAACAAAAATCATTTCAAAGGCAATGGCTATTATTTATTTTAGAGAAACATTTTTGAGATTAACTGACAATAATATTAAAGGCCGCTTATATAATCTGGTTTGTTTGATGACCAGGATCTCGATATTTAAGAAGACTGAGATTGAGATATATTTGAATATATACACTTCAACTCTTTATCTTCAAATCCTCAAATGTGGAAACACGATTGAAGAAGAAATTTCGATAAAAAAATCCAGAAAAAATCTGTTTTGTACATTGTACATAAAATTCAGCTGGATCTCTGAATTTCTACAGGTAATTATAATATCCCAAATCCCTTAAATAAGTTTTTAATTGGTAATGTAATTTTCTTGCGAATTACAGTTATGTACAATAATAAATGTTAAAATAGAATGAAACTGCAACCGCGAAAAGCAACCTTATTACTTCCGCCGTATGGGGGAGAGGAAAGAACGACATCACTTGCGCTGGGCCGCATAGGCAAGATCCTAAATCATGCAGGCACTTTACAATCGTCCAAATTTCCAATTTTACTCTTCCTAGTTTCAGTGTATAGAAATCCGATTCTGTGATTCTATTTTATGTAGATAAAAATGACAGATATACAAAACTCCTAAGCTTTATAAAGCGTCAAATTCACGTTTGACTTGAATATTACTATACGAGCTTCAAACTTTCTGTGCTCCGATGACCGCACTATAAGGGTAACAACTCATCTCTCCGTCACACCAAGACTGGGCGAAATGTCACAAAGGCCCTGTACACAGGTGGTTCTGTGGTTGCGCGGAAAGCAACTGATGAATTTTTTATTTTGTAGCAGTAGGTTCAACGCTTTTGTTTATTACCAATTCGTCTTAAGACTTTTTGTCCACCTTATAATGCATAAAAATAAATAAAATTTTGAGTGTCTATCTGTGATTTCGAAATAAAGGCTTAAGCTCCTATACCTATTTATTTGCACGGTAAGAAAACCGTTACCAAACGTGTTATTTAAACGTCTGTCCGGGCTAATGCCCGAAATGGCTGAACCGATTTTGACTGGACTTTCAGTGGCAGCTAGAGGACTGTGTTTCAGTGCGTAATCTGGGTTCTATGCTAGCATAGTAAAATACCAATTTTAACGCTTGTGAAACAGCCACAGATTGCCGTGTGATGAATTGATTCGTTAATAGAATTGGATGGCATTTATGTCGGCAGTACCTACTTATCATATCTAAAGCTGTAAATATAACTATTCTATGTAAGATAATTTATTTGATATAATTAAAAATGCAAAAATATAAGATGCTTACTCTTGCTATATTTTTTTATTCTTTTTAAACAAAGAAATTTGAGGAAAGAGATTTAAGAAAGCGAAAGAAGTACCTACGTAAGGACCGCGACGCTCGACGCCCCGTCCTCTTGTCTACCCCGTTAGGGATACAGCATGAAGTTAATGTTGTTTAAACAAAGAAGCGAGTGTATCTTATGTGTGTAATGTTGAGCAGTAAAGAACACACAACGTACCTATAGTCCCTTACGTTTAATTTCTCAATGACTAAGAATAAATTACAGATTAAGTATATGTTGTAAAGAATAGCGAAAGATAGCTAATTCCGATCAATAATGTAGAATGATCCACGAATAAACTTGCTGACGACACTTCTCTCACGACTAGGTGACAGGTGTGGCAAGCGGGATGTGATGTCAGCTAGACCGACTCGTTGACAGTAGCGATACCTTGCTCTGTTCTACAGGCTGGCTGACGTCACTTCCTTTTACGGCTAGGCGACATGAAGTATTGGAAGGTAAAATATTATCGGTAAAACTGGCTACTCTGACATGGTTGGCGGGGCTGGCTAGCCGGACGGAGCTGGTTAGCTCGGCTCGGCTTAAATAGCCTGGCTCGGCGACATTGCAAATGCAGCACCTGGCTTCGTTACAATAAGGTTTCCGGCAGCCATAATGTCGAAAACAGAACCTAAGGCCTGTCACCTGAGAGGTAGTTCATAAACGTCACTATAGGCTTGATGTCGTATTCCTCCATGCTGTGAAGGTATCTATATTTTTTTATAAACTATTCTGGTGTAACGAATAATTACGACAAAATACAACAATCAACGGTATATATGTCGGTGGAAATAATATAAGGCACTCATTTGACTATACTATGGCAAAGCGCGACTTCCGATGACGCGCTAACGGAACGTCTAGGCCGGCACGAAGAGTCTGTTAGACTATGGCGGCCGGTGCGAAAGCCTTTCTCCGACGGATCGTTTGCCATTATTCATATTCCAATTACCTACGTAATAATTGTTACAAAGAGTTTTCTGTCGTTTGCACATTACATATATATACCATATATATATATATATTAGTATTTACAAAGGAAATATCTTAAATAATAATAAAAAATAAATAAATAAAATAGCCTTCCTCAAAGTTGCCACCTTGAAAGCTGTCATGTTAATGTCCTGTCTTGACGCTTCAAGACGCTGTCCTGACTTTGCGCTATGTAACTCCAGTTATACTATATTGAAATAAAACTAATTTGTTCTCTCGAACTGTACCAACTTATATTTCCCTATGCTCGAACTGTACTACTACTATTTTGAAGGAATAAAACCAATTTGTTCTCTCGAACCATACTATATTTCTTTATGCTCGAGTTGTGCTGAGTATATGTGTATATTCCCCTATGCTCGAACCGTATATTATGATGTATGTATGTTCGTTATCCAGAAGTTATTTAGGTATTAAGTTCGTGTTTTTTATGTTAATGTGTTATTCACTAGGTATATCATGTACAACATCATTGATCATTGTCATTATTATTAGTCGCTATTTCTCCGTAAAATATTCGGCGTATCGTGTGGATACACGATACACCGAATATTTTATATGCACCGAATAGGTTATATAAATGAAAATTTATTTCATTATTATTTTATTTTAACGCTTAGTACTTACTACGTAGCTATCAGACATTGATTCCAGTGGTGTAGCTAGGTAACTAAGAGCACCGGTGCAAAAAAATTGGCCCTATCTTAGGTTAGGTTTTATCAAATAAAAAATAAATAAAATACTTTAAAGATGCAATGCTATTACTTCATCATCAGATCTTTATCACCCACTGCAGGCAGTGTTGGGTAAAATGTAATTGTAAAAACAATTACAATTAAAAATTGTAATTATAAGAACATTTTGTAGGCAAACAATTATAAATTACAATTACAAGTTGTAATTGTTGACTGCAGGGCGTAGCAAAGCAAAGCTAAAAATTTACTTTAAGTATGTCTGACATAGTAAATAGTAATAACTAATAATATAAAAACAATAAGTAAATTACAATTAACAATATAGGTTTTAGCTGGTATTAGGCATTCAAACGATGTAGATAAATTTAAAAGTTTATTATATTAAAGTATAAGTATAAAAGGTCTATTATATTAAAGTCGGACGATAGTCGTATTAAGTCGGATCCAATCCACTACATCTGACAACTGACATGAAAGTCATCACCTTGCCGATGCTGACATTGCATAACACAATGAACAATACACAGACCACAACACAGACTGAATTTAAGGGAATTCCGTTACAACTTTCGAATTTCTTTCAACTGAGTTGCCATGCTTAAAGCCGTGTGAAAATCTATGATATTGTAATTTTTAACCCCCGACCCAAAAGAAGGGCTATTATAAGTTTGACGTGTCCGTATGTCTGTGTGTCTGTCTGTGGCATCGTAGCTCCTAAACAAATGGACCGATTATGATGCGTTTTTTTTGTTTGAAAGCAGATTTTCTAACGGTGGTTCTTAGACATGTTTTATCAAAATCGGTTCAGCCGTTTGAAGAATATCAACTCTTTTTTAGTTTTTAAATGGACGCGAGCATCTTCTAATAGTCTAATCGATGCGAAATTTAGTATACTGTGACTACAATAATGTCACAATAACATAGTAACCTTGACCAGATGCTGCAGCATCATCTGAAGTCAGCAGGATATCCAACTCCTCGCCACTGACAGTAGAGGTATCATGTTTAGGCTCATTGAAATGGTCTCTATGAATAGGTTATAGATAGATAGATTGTGATCAGGGTCTGATGATGGATCAGACAACTATTGTCAGAATACTCAAGATTTCGTCGAGGCACGATCGATGTATGTAGGTATACATTAAAAAAGGCTTGTTAACATGAGTAAAAGAGATATGAAAGAATTATTTAAAAAACGCAGTAGTATGAAAGCTAAACTTACGCAATTTAATAAGTACATAGATGTTATAAAGGACATAGCTACATTGAATGATTCACAGGTCACCGAATTAGAGTGTCGTCTTCAAAAAATCGATGCTTTATATGAAAATTACGATCAGTTACAGACAGAGTTGGAGTCGTTGTCAGAGGAACAGGAAGCGTTGTTTGCGGAACGTGAAGAATTCGAAAATGAATACTATACCTTAGTTTCACTTGCGCGTACCTTGCTAACTTCAATGCGGCATACGTCGTCTCCGCAGCGAATCTCTGTGGCGAGTGGAATAATGGAAGCTTCTCACCAAGACTTCGTGAGACTGCCGAAAATCAACTTACCTCACTTTGACGGCAATTTTCAGCACTGGCTCGAATTCAGAGATACGTATATTTCATTGATTCATGATAATAATAGTATTACCGACATAAATAAGTTTCATTATCTTCGCGCAGCCTTAAAAGGGAACGCATCATTAGTCATTCAAAGCCTTGATTTTAAAGCCGATAATTACAAAATAGCTTGGCAATTATTATCTGAAAGATTCGATAATGAACGATTATTAATAAACAATCACATCAACGCTATATTTAATTTAGAATCTGCACAAAAGGAATTTAGTCGTTCGTTACGAAACATAGTTGACACAACGAATAAAAATTTACGTGCCCTAGCAACTTTAGGACAACCGACAAAACATTGGGACACATTAATCATACATATTATGTCTAAAAAACTTGATAACATTACTTACCGTCATTGGGAAGAACAACATAACTCAACAGCAGGTTTTCCAACTCTTGATCGTTTTCTGAAATTTTTAAATAGTCGAGCAGATTTATTAGACACATTACAAGAGAGTAGACATATAACACAGCATACAAAAAATTTCTCAGTAGTTACAAATAATTTACAGAATAACAAAACAATTATGTGTCCTATGTGCAAAGAGAATCATTATTTATTCAATTGTCAGTCTTTCAGAAATTTAGATATCGAAACACGTTTAAAGAAATTAACTAATTATCAAGTTTGTCACAATTGTTTGAGACCGGGTCATAATCAAAAGTATTGTAGATTATCTCACTGTAAATATTGTAAACAAAAACATAACACGTTACTACATAAAGAACCACAAATTAACACAGAAACTCAAAACACCACTATTGCTTTATCTACACACATTCAAAGTAACCAGCCACATGTATTGCTATCCACAGCCTTGGTGAAGGTGGTTGACATAAATGGAAGACTTCATACGGCCCGAGTCTTACTGGACAACGGTAGTACTTCACATTTCGTCACACAACGCTTCTGTGAGCGGCTGGGTGTGATAAGGCGAAACACTGACTCCACTGTGACTGGTATTAGTAACCAACATATTAAAAGTGCAGAGTCTTGTAACTTAACAATACAATCTTATACAGGAGGCTACGAATTTCGGGTTACTTGTCACGTCTTACCAGAAATTACTCAATTATTGCCTTTTTCATACATCAACATTCAAAATATACCTCTTCCTATGGGTATTCAATTAGCAGATCCAAAATTTAATATACCTTCATGCATCGACATCTTAGTTGGAGCAGAAGTTTTCTGGGACGTCTTAGGTTCCAATTTTATTGATCTAGGCAAGCAATGTCCTAAATTGCAGCAAACCAAACTGGGCTGGTTAATATCAGGTGTCGTACATCAACGCTCAGGCCGAGATCAACTTCCTCTTTGCCATTTAATTCAAAGCAATGACTCACAACTTACGCGCTTCTGGGAACTAGATACAGTGTCTTCCAAACATTGTATGTCCCAGGAGGAACGAACCTGTGAACAAATCTTCGAAAATCATACGCGACGCGATAACGAGGGTCAATTTGTAGTCACTATACCACTGAAAAAATCACCTGAAGTACTTGGTGACTCTTATTTACAAGCTAGGCGACGTTTTCTCTCGTTAGAGCAAAGACTACAACGTAATCCTATTTTAAAGGAAAAGTATTTAAATTTCATGTCAGAATATCTTACCTTAGGTCATATGAGTGAAAATAAACAAATACAGACGAACTTAATTAATAATTACTTACCACATCATGGTGTCATACGTGAGTCAAGTTCAACTACGAAGTTGCGAGTAGTTTTCGATGCGTCCGCTACAACCACTTCAGGTGAAAGCTTTAACAAAATTCAAATGGTAGGACCGGTGGTACAAGACGACCTCTTTTCAATTTTATTGCGTTTTAGGCAACATAAATATGTCGTATCGAGCGACATCGAGAAAATGTATCGTGCCATACTCATAGAACCATCTCAACGCTGTTTACAACAAATTATATTTAGATTTAATTCTACTGAACCTATTAAAACCTATACTCTTAATACGGTAACATATGGTACAGCATCAGCGCCATATTTAGCTACAAAATGTCTAGTTTCGCTTGCCAAGCAATGTACTAGCGTTAGTGCTAAAAATGCTATTTGTAGAGATTTCTACGTAGATGATTTTCTCAGTGGTGGGGACTCCATCGCCTCAGTTGTAGAACTCTGTCAAAATGTCATCGAAACTTTGAATTCAGCAAAATTTAATTTACGTAAATGGAGATCTAATAATATTGAGATTTTAAATTCTATAGCAAGTAGTTTCAACAAAGAACTTTCTGAACAAACATTAAACTTAGATAACAATTTTTCTTCTAAAACTCTAGGCCTATTATGGGATTCTTCAGCAGATAACTTGCTATTTTCTATTAATTTAGATTTAAATAAAAATAAAATAACTAAGCGTGTCATATTATCTTTAATTTAATATTTGATCCTTTAGGTCTATTAGGACCTTGCACAGTAGAAGCAAAAATTATTATGCAAGAGCTTTAGACGGAGAAGTGCAGCTGTGACGAGGACGTACCTTTACATATCAAAAGAAAATTCATCAATTTTAGTACATCACTTTTAACTTTAAATTCACTTCGTGTAGCACGTTGGGTTTGTGGCAATATCACGTCTAGGTGTACATACGAAATTCATACATTTACAGACGCTTCTGAAAAAGCATACGGTAGTTGTATATACATAAGGACTACCACATCAGACGGAAACGTATATGTCCGCCTGTTAGCCTCTAAAAACAAAGTTGCTCCTCTAAAACCAATCACCATACCCCGATTGGAGTTGTGTGGGGCTTTGTTGGGTTCGAGACTCTGCAATAAAATATTACAATCACTTACCATCGAAATTATTCGTTGCCTGTTTTGGACGGATTCCACGATCGTTCTAGGCTGGTTATCCACGTCACCAAGTCGTTTGAAAACATTTGTACGCAATAGGATAGGTGAAATTCAAGATAGTGCAGCCGCTCACAGATGGTGTTACGTGTCTTCGAAAAACAATCCCGCAGATTTAGTTTCTCGCGGGGTGAAGGCTGACTGCATCAGCACCTCTTCTCTGTGGTGGTCTGGTCCAAGCTTTTTACATGAAACTGAAATTCAATATCCTCAGGTCCCGAAGAAACAACAAAAATATTAATACTATACTACATACATTAATACACAAAACATCGAATTATTCAAAATTAATCAGAATAGTAGCTTACATGTACAGATTTATTTTTAATTGTTGGAACAGTAAAAATAAAAATCTTAAATATTTAACTGTACAAGAATTACGTTCTGCGGAAAATTTCATTTTACACATAGCTCAACAAGAAATGTTTCCTAACGAATACGAAATTATTAAGTCAAGTAAGTCTCTTCACCACAAGAATAGATTAATTGCCTTGTCTCCATTTATTGACTCAAATAATCTATTGCGAGTAGGGGGGCGTCTCAATAATTCCTTCTATGATTATGACGTTAAACACCCCATCTTATTGTGTAGTAAACATCACCTTACAAAAATTTTGTTTTCTAAAGTACATAAGGATTTACTACACGCTGGTCCCCAGTTACTTTTGTCTCATATTAGACAAACTTATTGGCCGCTCGGAGGCAGAGATCTCGCTCGGCAAGTAGTACATAAATGTGTTAGATGTTTTAGGTTTAAGTCAAAAATCGTTCAACCTACAATGGGTGACTTACCAACCGACCGCACACATTTAGAGTTTCCTTTTTTAAACACGGACATAGATTACGCCGGGCCAGTGCAGATAGTTGACCGCAAAGGCAGAGGAGCTAGATTATTAAAATCTTACATTTGTATCTTTGTGTGTTTCGCAGTCAAGGCTTTACATCTAGAGCTCGTCACAGATCTTACCAAGGAGTCGTTTTTAGCAGCTCTTTACAGATTTATGGCTCGTCGTGGAAAACCGCAGACGATCTATTCTGACAACGGCACTACCTTTGTGGGAGCCAGTAAAGAAACACAATTCTTTATAAATAACGCTGACGATATTGAAAATGATCTTTCTAATCAAGGAATAACCTTTAAATTCATTCCTTCTTATTCCCCAAATTTTGGCGGCTTATGGGAAGCCGCTGTAAAGTCAGTTAAGCACCATCTCCGACGAATTCTTTCTTTAACTCATTTAACGTACGAAGAGATGTCAACTTGTTTGGTCCAAATTGAGGCTGTCTTAAATTCTAGACCGCTCACTCCCTTGTCACCCGATCCATCAGATCTTACCTGTCTTACGCCTTCTCACTTCCTTATCGGACGATCGCTCTTGTCTATTCCTCGACCGCAGCTTATCGACGTCAATATCAATCGACTGCAGCGCTTCGAAAGGATCGAAAAACTGAAACAGCACTTTTGGCGGCGTTTTTCCTACGAATATGTTTCACTTCTTCAACACAAAGTGAAATGGCGTTCATCAAACAATGACTTAAAGTTGGGAGCCTTGGTTTTGGTCAAGGATAAGAATCAGCCACCACTACTATGGCTCTTGGGACGAGTCGTTCAATTACACTCTGGACCTGATAACATCACTCGCGTTGCAGATGTTCGCACAAGAAACGGCATTATCCGAAGAAGTTACAACAACTTATGTCCACTTCCAGACCAGTAATGCTGTTGAATTCTTCAACCCCCGGCAGGATGTTACACACATGTATTATCGGGTGCGGTGTGCGGGGAAAGCGGACGACTGCTGACGGTGGCGTACGTGACCAGCGACAGCGGCGACCTTAATAGCATTCTACGATGCGCTTGACACGGCGCGCACACATTTATTGTTAATTTGATTTAGCATTAAAATAGTCAATATTTCGAACTCCTGGTCGTTTCAATTGAAATAAGTGCCTCCTGAAACGCGCCGATACAGTGTTTAGATGCAGACCAATATTTTCACTTGTTCTAAATAGTTCTTCTATCATATTCTCTAGCTGTGATGGTGTTTTTGAGAACAATACTATGTCGTCTGAAAATCTAAGGTTAGATAGGTATTTTCCATCTATGTAGTCAATCAAAAATCAAAAGTAAAATAAAATAAGTATAATTGATTGTAAATAACTTTTTCAAATATTTTAGCCAATACTGGTATAAGTGCTACAGGTCTATAAAAGTTCATGTCTTCTTTGTCATCTCTCTTAAATAATGATTTATTGATGGTAATTTTAAGTTTATCCGGAAAAGTACCATGCTCATTCACAAGTTAATAATAAAAGCAATAACAATAGGCAATATGAACCGCAACATCTTTCAGTACTTTTGTAATTATTTCAGCAAAACCTACACTGTTAGTATTTTTTAATGAATTTATAATTTTAATTATGTCGTATGAACATACAGGTTTAATAAGCATAGAGATTACATTTTTAGAGTTAATTTTATATATTTCATTAATGTTATTGTTTGGTTTTACTAGTTCTATGAAAAAGTTACTGAATAATTCAGCAATTAGGTCAGGTTCAGTAACTGTGCAATTATTAACTTTTATTTTTAATATTTCTTATTTCGGCAAATTATGTTTAGAATTATTTATGACATTCCATGTAGCTTTAACTTTGTTTTTAGCATTATTAATAAAATAATTATTTTGAGTTTTTTTAGTATGTTGAATAATTTTTTTATATCTCACAGAATAGTTTTTAAATTCTAGCTCACTTTCTTTGCTCTTTAACATTCTGGATTTCCATTAAAGTTGTCTGTTTCGTTTACTACATAGTTTAATGCCTTTCGAAATCCACTTCGGCTTCACCATAGTTGATACTTTTGTAGTTAAATATGTCATAAAAACTATTAAGGCCTCATTAGCAATGTTAGCATGATATATATCGTTAAATTTAAGAAGCGTTACATATTTTTTAAATTTGAACCTATTTTGTAAACTGTAGTCGCGTTTCTTTGTATAAAAGTGTGTCAATTATCAACTTTTACCAACTGGACAATTTAATATTTGAGCCACATGATCAGACACTGCTAAATCGATAACTTCAATAGTGCACCCTTGTATATTATGTATGATATTATCAATACATGTGTTACTGCTCAGTCTCGTAGCTTCTTTAATTTCTAATTTAAGATTGTAACTCAATAGTAATTGTTCCAGTTCCAAAGTTTCTTTTGAATTATTATGTACCACCGCTTGTCTGTACATTTTCTCAACGTCAGCCGCTAAAATGTATTTATATTGTCTAAAACGCAGTAATATACTTAATAAGTCGTCCTGAATCGTAGGACCTACCATTTGAATATCGTTGTATGAAATACCCGTTGTGGTAGGACTACTTGCATTAAAGACTACTCTAAGACGAGTAGTAGAACTACATTCACGAAAAATACCGTGATGAGGTATAAAATAGGCGAATTCTTGTAGATTTACCTTAATTTCAGACATGTGACCAAGTAGTAGGTATTTAGACATGAAATCGCAATAATTGTCTTTCATTGAATTCACTATGTAGATGTTCAGCGCTTAATGCGAAATAGGAGGTAGAGGGGAAACAACTCTAATAGATATACATCTATTAATTAGTTTAAATGAAGTGTTTATTTTATTCTGACTATCCCGTTAGGAACACAGTGCGTAAATATACATCGTTTTATAAGCGTTTAAATTCTGAAAATAATTAAGAAAAATATTTTTATATTAAGTACCAAATTAGTATCTCACTGAATAATATCTCGACATAAGTAGTTATCTAATATAATAACCATTTTGAAACAGCAAATTGAACGTTTTTCTATAGCTTTAAAATTACACAACGTAACAGTAAAAAATATTTGTTACCTACTTTCCGACGGTATCCATTATTAAATTTTAAATACATAAGTACAAAAATAAAACGACATTAATTACAAAGTGACCATTTACGACTCACGATTTTTTTTGGCAGCTGGGAATGTATGCATTTGGAAAGCGTGGGACCTCAATGTTGCCCGGAAGAGTATTGTAAATTTTTAGCGGTTATTTTTTTATTTATTTTCCACAAAGGAACACACAGGACGTCAACAATTAGCGAGGAGCGGGTTGTGATTAATGTTTTACCTATATGCATTTCGTTTTGTTGCATTATCTAAGCGTGTAATTGGATAAACTCAAAAGGGGGCGTAGTTTTTGCCTAAAGGCACATGTAAAGGAACAATTTTAAAGTGGTCAGGCTTGAGGTTGGCTGATAGTACATTCCACTGGTGCTGGCAGGTGGGACTCCGCGCTAATATACTGCCGTCAAATGGGGAATTTGCGCTGGGCTGGACAGCCAGGTTCTTAAATCATGCAGGCACTTTGCAATCGTTCAAATTTACAATTTAATTCTTCCAAGTTTCAGTGTATAGAGATCTACCTTATTACCTAACTTGCAGACAGTATACGACAGCCAAATATCGCGCGATATCTGCTGTCAAAATGAGATTTTGTGTCATATAATTTGTATAGTGGCGCTAAATCTACCGCGAAAAGTGCATTATACGGTCAAGCATGGTCAAGACGCAATTGACACGCAATCCTCATACATGATACCAATTTTTTATTGCAATTAGTCACGGGTCGCGCAGTGATCGCGTGGCTATCGCTGTCTGCAAATTTTTAGGTAATAACCCCGCCGATTGTGTAACTTCATTCGCAAATAAAAAGGACAAAAATATATGCAAAAATCCTAAGATTTATAAAACGTCAATTTCACGTTTATTTGAACATTCCTATACTTTGATAAATATAAACTACAAATTTTCTGTGCCCCGATGACCCCACTACGCAATATGGGATGCGCATCCTTGCACGTAGGGTAATAACTTGTCTCTTCTTTACACCCTCGAAATTTGGCGAATTGTCACAAACTGGGCTCTGTATACATCAGTGGGTTGCGCGGTGAGAACTAAGTATTTTTCACTAACGACCACGACTGTTCGCCTGCGACGCAGATCTTTTGATTTTATAAGCTTTTACTGTCCGTTAGTCCGTTACTGAGTCATTATTTTGATTGCAGAAACGTAGTTGTGTCTTTTCGTATAAAAATTATCACTGCAAAGTTAATAAAGAGTAAACTTTAAAAAAATGATCCATTTCAATGACAAGTAGTGTTTAAAGTACTGCACTGTAATAAATAATTTTTCCACCTTATCACTGTTGCATAAGATTGATTATAAAACGGATTTAGCGTTTCGGGTAATTTCATCGAGTGTCTTTTCGTCTTTGCGCAAAGGAACATTAATAACGCGCCATATCATTTCTGTTTTACTGTACCCACTACAAAAGGTGCATTTTATTCGTTCTTTAAAGAGTTACCTGTATGAAAGTCGGTAAATTGCTTTGATTAATTATTTTCAAAACTGAGGCCTCTGATAACGGTTACTACAACGGAAATAAAAGCGTGCATACTGCATAACTGCCGAAGAAAAATTACTGGCCGTTCAGTCGCGCGCGGCTAGTCGGACAGTGGGCATTAGGTACGCAATAGTTGTATATGATTTTGAGTCGCGCGCGGCCTACTTCAGTCGCCTGGACTCGCGACGACTTCCGAGTTCTGAGTCGCGGCCGCATCAATGGGTATGGTAGGTGTATGAGATATGACTTACAGTGGTGATCACTTATTTAAAAACACTCGGGGGATATTAAGTAAACTGAGATTTTTGATTACTTATTTTTTACTAATAGCAACTTGCGACAATATTGAAATCATTCGTATAGGCACAAATTAATTAGTTTAGGTATAGGCATTGTGAGATGTTAAATGAAATATTTTCGATAAAGTTGAGATGTCCTACATTTATATTCGGGTTTAAAACTCAATGTATATGAATTGAACAAAGGTATGGCCAACTAATTAAAGACACAATCACTGAGTAGGTACCTACTTAACTAAGAAAAAAGAAATACCGTAAATATTAAAATTAACTTTATTATAATTGCACATATTTTAAAGACATTATGTAAGTTACCAATATTTTGTAGCATGTCCTTTAGCAGCAATAATAGGTAGCCCGACATCGCTTTGCCGATGAAGAGATCAATTTGTTGCAAGTTGGTATCGGAATTTGCTACCATGCGTTTCCTTTAATAAGAACATAAAGTTGATGAACGTTAATGGTACGTTTTGTGGCCAACATTTTTTTCACATAGTACTACTAATTTTGATGTCGAGACTACGGCGGCCAATCTAAGACTGTTACTGATTGGCTCAGTAGAAAGTATTTCACCAGTGTTGCTGTGTTTCGGATCATTGTCTTGTTGGAAAGTCCAAACCACCGGCAAATTTTCCTTGGCGTGGGGTATAGCTATAGGTACAGTATCCTCTAAAATATTCGTGTACTGGAATTTGTCAACATTACCTAAAATTTTCCTGACCATCAGATCCAACACCATGTCCGGAAAATCAGCCCTAGACTTAGATATTTCCTGCTCAATGCTTGAATGTTTGTTACTTTGAATCCATTTTCTTTCCAATCCATTCATATCCATTGCTTTCCAAGTTAAGGTTCCGAGTTGATCCCTGGTCAGGTCAATTTAGGTAACGAACTTTTTTAAATTGGCTTGGACCCTGGGTGTTACTGGGAACTCCCCCAGAGTTCATTGTGTGGTACAAGCTTACCTGCTTAGTTTGGGGTCACACAATCTGTGTAATTGTTTAGAGTATTATTATTATTATTTCTTTATTCCTCCTTGTTTGTTTCTGTAGCTTCTCTTATGCTCGCTTGCGTGGCATCCCTGACTTCCATTATACTGGCTTGCGTGGTATCCCTGACTTCCCTTATGCTAGCTTCCGTGGTTTCCATGGCTTTCATTATATTAGCTTCCGTACTAGCCTTAATTTCAGGTAGGCTAGCTAGCAACACGGTCATATCGAAATTAGCTGCTCCAGACGGGCTAACGTTATCGAGCATTCCAGTGGAAACGGGCAGTTGTGCCGTCGCGGTCATTCCTGCGGTAGCGGGTGTTCCGTCGGAGGGTGTGTTAAGTAGTGCTTCCTCTTGACGCACCAAATCCTTTGTTGCCTGACGTCTCGTACGGACTCCTTGTTCGTTCCTTGGTGTGATCGGCATCCCACTTCTGACACCAATTGTTACGAACTGAGTGGCATGAAATGGTTCTCCACAGTTGACCTCAAAAATGGATATTGGCAGGTTGAACTCAGCCAGTCAGGAGCGCAGCTTCGCAGAGCACCTGCATAATTTAGAAAAAAATTCCTACGAATACGGGAAGCTAACCTGAAACTCAGTCCTAAGAAATGCACTCTATTCCAGAGGGAGGTTGGATACTGAGGGCACATCATCTCGGCACATGGAATTCGAATGGACCCAGAGAAAATAAGAGCTGTCCAAGAGTGGCCGACTCCTTGTGACAAAACCGCCGTGCGCTCTTTCTTAGGACTTTGTGCGTATTACCGCCAATTCCTCAGGAATTTCTCTGAAGTGGCGAAGCCCTTACATCGGTTGACAGAAGACAAGTGCCAATTTGAGTGGAATCCTGAATGTGAACAAGCATTCACATTACATAAACAGCATCTGTGTGAGGCTCCTATACTGGGCTACCCTACTAGAGAGGGACATTTTGTTGTAGACACGGACGCCAGCAATGTCGGCATTGGAGGAATTCTATCTCAAAAACAAAGAGAACAGCAGATCGTCGTTGCCTATTTCAGCAAATGTCTTTCGAAACCAGAAAGAAATTACTGCGTTACTCGCCGGGAACTTCTAGCTGTTGTTAACAGCACAACACTGTAAGAAGTATTTAATCGGAAGACAGTTTACTCTTCGTACTGACCACGCTGCTTTACAACGGCTTCTTCAGTTCAAGAACCCAGAGGGACAGGTAGCGAGATGGTTGAAACAACTGCAAGAATTCGATTTCGTGGTTGAACATCGGAGAGAAAAATCACATTCTAATGCGACGCTTTATCCCGACGACCTTGCGAAGAATCTTGTTGGCATTGTTCGAGACAGGAAGTTAAAGAGTACATACGGGTAATAAGAGTCAATGCTTTAGATGACACGTAGAGCAAAGAAGCCATGGCGGATGCACAAAAAGAAGACAACGACTTGAAGTGCATACTAGAGTGGAAGCAACGTGACCATAAGCCAGCTTGGAGTGAAGTGTCGGAGTTTGGCCCAATCACGAAAAGTTACTGGGCTCAATGGGACAGTCTGGTGGTACATAAGGAGTTCTTTATAGGAAATGGGAGTCGCTCAGTGGACAAGAGGTTACCATGCAGGTCGTAGTCCCCCGAGGGAAAGTGGCATCGGTGTTACCTCAGATTCATGATGGAGTATCGCGAGGTCACCTAGGCGTTAAGAAAACCTTGGACAAGGTGGGGAAGAGATTTTACCGGATGCGTTGCCGCGAGGATGTGGAGGACTGGTGTAGGAAGTGTACAGCCTGCTTTTCAGTAAAAGGGCCACAAACAAGAACCAGAGGCCAGCTGAAATTGTATAACATGGGAGCGCCTTGGGAAAGAGTTGCAGTCAACGTAGCTGGACCGTTTCCTGTAACTTAATGGGAGGCTGTTCCGAATTATATATGTCTGTGTTGTTTAATAATTTTGATATCCTGGTGCTGACCGAATCGTGGCTTAATAACTCTGTTTTCGATAGGGAATTGTTTGACAGTGGATATGATGTTTTCAGAAGGGATAGGTGCACGACGCAAAGTAGGAAGCGGGAGGGTGGTGGCATTGTTGTGGCTATTCTTAAAATATTTAACGCGACTAGGAGAATGCAATGGCAATCTGAGAATGAAGATATTTGGTTATCCATCAACATCTCTAACTGTAATCTCGCCATTTGTGCTATCTATGTACCTCCTCCTCCAGCTCAAGACTACTTGAATTCCTTGTTTGATCATTTATCTGACACAATACAAAATAAAATGCCTAATGACACATCTGTCCTGGTTTTAGGAGATTTTAACCTAAGTGACATATATTGGTCTAGAAATATAGACCTAGACAGCCATTCGCTTGTGCCGACGTCAACAAACGGCACATTCCCTGTCACTTATTGCTGGATGCAATAGCATACAACTTATTCCGGTGCAATCATGTGTCTAATGCTTATAACAGGTTTCTGGATCCAGTATTGTCAAATAGACCTAACACTATAGCGGTGAGAGAATCCATCCCGCCTCTTGTACGTGTCGACTCTTACCATCCGCCGTTACACATTGAATTGAGTGTGTGCCGTGCAAAGATGATGAAGCGAAAGCGTGGTTCTTTCTTGAACTTTTCCTTATGTGACTACGACTCGGTACGTAGTGAACTACGGGAGCTGGATTGGTTGTGGTTGTTTAAGGAGTGTACTGGAGTGGATGACTTGGTGGATAGCTTATATAAAGCATTATTTCCTATTATTGAAAAGCACACACCATACAGTCAGATTAGGGTTAGTAAATACCCAGTATTCCAGAACACTAATTAAAGTCAGTAGTAAGAATAGAGGGATTCCGGACCACTGCTTCTGGAACCTCACTTTTTTTAATGATTTTTTTAACCACCGCTAAACAAAAAAAAAAAAAAAGAAACCCCCATTTGAGACGATTGCGCTGGGTCCCAGACCGTAACTCGCTCCGTTCCGTATAGATTTCTCATCTGCACGCCTAGATGATTACATTAATTGCTATCATTAATCCATTACTATCATTAGCCACCTCGCGACATCCTAATGACCTAATTAATGCTTGCTGGTAATTACTTTTTAATTGACGTCTTCAACTGTCATCGACTATGATTTTTAGTGTCGTCAACATCACATCACGCGGTATACATGAGTCGCCAGAGCCATCAAATAATGTCACTGATAGCGAGATGAGAGAGTGTACGATCTGCAATATGTTGTTAAAGAAAAAAAAGGTACTTCAATAATCACCTTAGTAGCAACGTACATAAAAATAACGCTCTGCGAATTCCTCACAGTTTGCCAATCGTTTTACATACATATCTTCACGCTGTATCCCTAACGGAGTAGTCAGAGAACGCCTAGCGTCGTGTTCTTTACATACTTATTTCGCTTCCTCAAATCTCCTCACAGTTTGTCAATCGTTTTGCATTCATATCTTCACGTTGTATCCCTAACAGAGTAGTCAGAGAGGGCGGAGCGTCGTGGTCCTTACATACTTCTTTCACTTCCTCAAATCTCCTCACAGTTTGTCAATCGTTTTGCATACATATCTTCACGTTGTATCCCTAACAGAGTAGTCAGAGAGGGCGGAGCGTCGTGGTCCTTACATACTTCTTTCGCTTCCTCAAATCTCCTCACAGTTTGTCAATCGTTTTGCATACATATCTTCACGTTGTATCCCTAACAGAATAGTCAGAGGGCGGAGCGTCGTGGTCCTTACATACTTCTTTCGCTTCCTCAAATCTCCTCACAGTTTGTCAATCGTTTTGCATACATATCTTCACGTTGTATCCCTAACAGAATAATCAGAGAGGGCGGAGCGTCGTGGTCCTTACATACTTCTTTCGCTTCCTCAAATCTCATCATTCTCCTCACACATTTTCGTCTCTTATTGATGTTCATCTCCAAACCAGTAATGTCTTTAACACTCCTACCACTATCTTTCTCGTCAAATACACTGATTCTATGTGATAGATATTCCTTTAAGGTGTTAATAAATATATCGATGTTATCGGATTCATTAATTAAATAGTTTGATGTTTGAAAATCAAAGTTATTTAATAATCCCTTTGTAGGTTGCATGAAATTAACATGAAGAATGAAATTTAATTTAAATGTGTTCAACTATTTTATGTGGATCAAAACTTTTAATTTATCTTTTATAGAATCGATAAATAATTCGACATTTTCAATACCTTTAGCATCTGTTGATGAAGTAATCCTGTATGTGAAAATTCTTTTTCCAAACGCTTTTCAATAAATAAAAACGAGTGTTAGCAGACGGAAATTTGAAAAGCACTAGCATACTTAGACGATAATGTGTGAGGGGGATGATGAGATTTGAGGAAGCGAAAGAAGTATGTAAGGACCGCGACGCTTGACGCTCTGCCCTCTCGCTGACTACCCTATTATGGATACAGCGTGAAGATATGTATGTATATAAAACGATTGACAAACTGTGATGAATTCACAGAGCGTTATTTTATGTGCGTTGCTATTAAGGTGATTATTGAAGTACCTTTTTTTTCTTTAACAACATATTGCAGATCGTACACTCTCTCATCTCGCTATCAGTGACATTATTTGATGGCTCTGGCGACTCATGTATACCGCGTGATGTGATGTTGACGACACTTTAAAAATCATAGTCGATGACAGTTGAAGACGTCAATTAAAAAGTAATTACCAGCAAGCATTAATTAGGTCATTAGGATGTCGCGAGGTGGCTAATGATAGTAATGGATTAATGATAGCAATTAATGTAATCATCTAGGCGTGCAGATGAGAAATCTATACGGAACGGAGCGAGTTACGGCTCTGGGACCCAGCGCAATCGTCTCAAATGGGGGTTTCTTTTTTTTTTTTTTTTTTTTTGTTTAGCGGTGGTTTAAAAAATTATTAAAAAAAGTGAGGTTCCAGAAGCAGTGGTCCGGAATCCCTCTATTCTTACTACTAAAGTCCTAAAAGAAAAAGCCAAATTTCGCAAAAAATACAAGAAATATGGCAACCCAATGGACAGGCTTACATTTGAACTGTTACGCGATAGGAGTAATTTTATGATCTCTAAGTGTTACGACCAATTCAAATTATGTGCATTAGATCATCTTAAAAGAAACCCTAAATACTTCTGGACATTTACAAAAGGTCGTAAGTCTAACGCAACTACTTTGCCTCAAGAAATGTATTTAGGTGACTCCTATGTTGCTGGTGGTCAGGCCATATGCGATCTCTTCTCTGAACACTTTCACTCTGTCTATCATACAGATAATCAAATTAACACTAAAGAACTGTATACTAATTTATACCCAAACTGTATCATCATGGACACTTGTACTATTAGCGAAGAAGACGTACTCACACACCTTAAATCCTTAAATCAACACAAAGGTGCTGGGCCTGACTTGTTGCCACCTCTCTTGTTAAAGTTGTGTGTTACTAAATTAGTTAAACCCCTGTATCTTATCTATAATGCGTCACTAGATCTGGTATTTTCCCCAATAGATGGAAGATCGGCCACCTTACTCCGATACACAAATCTGGTTGCTTACGTGACATTACTAACTGTAGGCCAATCTCAATTCTCTTTAGTGCGGAAAAGATTCTCGAATCACTTGTTAAAAAGCAATTATATTGTCATGTGCGTCACTTAATCAATATCAATCAACACGGCTTTCTACCACATAAATCTACCACGTCGCACCTTGTCTCATACGTATCTTACTTGTTAGATGTCTTAGATAAAGGTGGTGAAGTTCATGCCGTCTATACTGATTTTAAGAAAGCATTTAAGTTGGTTCGTTATGATATACTTGTGCACAAAATTGGACAGTTGGGTATACATGGGTCACTTTTGAGATGGTGCGAGTCATACTTGCGTAATAGATCGCAATTGGTTTCTGTATTTGGTTTTAAGTCTAAATTGACCCCTGTGCCATGTGGAGTTCCGCAGGGTTCTCACCTTGGGCCTCTATTTTTTCTTATTTTCATAAATGATATCTCTAAAATTATACAATCTAAATCTTTATTGTATGCCAACGATTTAAAAATATATAGGTCTATTGAAACCCAATATGACGCTCAGCTACTTCAAAATGACGTAAATAGTATTTATCAATGGTGTGGCCGCAATGGTATGGTTCTTAATATAAATAAATACTATCATATCAAATTTACTAGACGCAGAATTACGTAAAGTCGTAGTTATTATATTGATTCGACACTAATATCAAAAGTCAAGGTCATACGCGACCTGGCCGTCATTATGGACGGTTCACTCAATTTTAGAAGCCACGTTGACTGGATCTGTAATAGGGCTTCTCGGTTGTCTGGTTTTGTATCAAGGCAGATGAAGGTTTCCAGTGAGCCAACCATCTCCATCGTAGTATTCACCTGCCTAGTTCGCAGTATAGTGGAATACTGCTCTATCGTCTGGAACCCTGGCTACCAGGTACACTCTGATAGGATCGAACGAATTCAAAAGCGTTTTCTGTACCACCGGGCATATAATGACAACAAAAGCAGACAACTTCTCTCATATGAATCACGGCTCTCCCACTATAAGATGTCCTCGTTGCATTTATGACGTAAGGTACTTGATATTATGTTTTTGTTTAAGCTAACCCACTATTTAATTGATGCACCTGACATACTTGAGCGTTTGAATTTTACGGTACCTCGCTCGGATAGACGCTTACATAACCGTAAAACCTTTGTTCCTCCCTTATGTAGATCCAGGTTTGGTTATCACTCCCCATTGAATCGCATGTGCTCCTTTTATAATGCTGTAAGATCAGATTTTGATTTATTTTTTTGATTCTGCAGCCTCCGCAAAAAAGTCACTGTTTGGAAGCTTTAGTTGAAATGCGTACATTTCTGTGGAGATTACGCGTAGTGTGAGAAAGTAGCATTTCCGTTTGTTCTCATATAAAAAAATTGTTGATCTCCTATTTAGCGCATGTTGTGTTCACATATAGTAGGATACATTCTATTGTAACACACTTATCAGTAAATATTGTACTATTGTAGTGCAGGTAAAGAACTGTATCCAGTTTTGTGAACCTTAATAAAAAAAAAAAACAAGATGGAAATCGTTACATAGTCGTCCTGCACGACTATTTCAGTAAATGGCCCGAAGCGTTTGCTGTACCCAATCAGGAAGCTCATACAGTTGCGAAAAAGCTCGTTCAGGAGGTATTTTGTCGGTTTGGCATACCTTTGGAGTTGCATACTGATCAGGCTAGAAATTTCGAGTCAGCATTATTCCAAGAAGTTTGCCAACTACTTAGGATTCACAAAACGCTTACGACACCAAGTCATCCACAATCCGATGGAATGGTCGAGAGATTTAACCAGACTTTGGAGAATCACCTGGCCAAAGTAGTGGAAGAACATCAAAGGGACTGGGATCAATACATTCCGCTCTTTTTGATTTCTTACCGCTCCGCTGTACATGATAGCACAAATTTCACACCATCTAGGATAAATTTTGGACGAGAGATACGACTACCAGTTGATGCTCTAATCGGAATACCACCTGACGCTTCAAAGCCAGCCACCGATTACGTGTCCGATCTACAGCAAAAACTAGATGACGTCCAATAACTTGTAAGAAAAAGTAGCTTGAAAACAAGCGAAAGAATGAAAACTCGATGTGACCGTAGAGCTAATGTAATGGGATTTGAGGAAGGAGCCTTAGTGTGGTTGCATATTCCCATTAGGAGAAAAGGGAAGTCTCTGAAATTTCAGCCCAGATGAGATGGACCATATGTGGTGATAATGGGAATAAATGATGTTACTTATCGGATCAAGAAGGAGCCCAGAGGAAAACTAAAGATCGTCCACGTGGACCGTCTAGCTCGCTATCATGGTTCCAATCATGCTCGGGACGAGCATGACTAAGAAGGAGGCAATGTTACGGTTGGACCTTATGTTTAGGAATAAGATCAATTTTTAATGGAACTAGAAACGTAATTTTTAGTTCTTATATCTCGAGACCTAGGCTTTGCAGAGTTATGACCTAAAAACGCATTGCTAGGTTTAAGGTCTACTATCGAATGGTATAAGTAAAATTAAGAAATAAGAACAAAGTTGCAAAGGCAGCGTCGAGAACAATGTCAAATTATTGTTAGCGAGCGTAATTAACTAGAAAGTTACACCCTCTTTATTTCTATGCGTTATTATTACTACCATTCGGGTTTACTCTAGAAGCACCTTCATTTTTATCGGACTATAAATAGAGTTCCGTGTCCGCCGCTGAGTCAGTGTTTCTTAACTATGGATCGAAATGATATATCGAGGCGACATCAAGGCGAATTACGAAGACCACTGCGACGACTACTGAGACGATCTTGGATAGAAGAACTCTGTGATTCGGGAACGTTGTTTATTGAGTGAAACGTGTACCTTCGGTTACTACTACGCGAGTACCTAATTCGAAGGCGACTACGAAGACTAGGAACCGCCGTAATTAAGTTCGCGTGTTCTTGACATCTATTTCTACGAAGGAAAATAAACAACGTTCCCGAATCGCAGACTCGACATTGTTTTCGACTTTGTTCTTCTTTCTTAATTTTACTTATACCATTCGATAGTAGACCTTAAACCAGCAATTCGTTTTTAGGTCATAACTCTGCAAAGCCTAGGTCTCGAGATATAAGCACTAAAAGTTACGTTTCTAGTTTCATTAAAAATCGACCTTATTCTAAGCCTAAGGTCTAACCGTAACAATATGTTATCACAATATCCTCAACAATATCATCAATCAATGTCATTAGTCACCGTTGCTCCGATATCGGTATATTTATAGCTATTGGGATATCTGCATTGCGATATTTATATATTTTTTATTTTATCGCTTGGTACTACGTAATTATCAGATAACACACAATGACTCACTATAATAAGATAATAATTTGCTGTCATATTGTTTTTACTTTATTAAATAAAAACAAAAGAGTTCCTTATATTGGTTAGTATGCAACAGCAACATTTATTACATACCTATTTCAATATGCGTAAGTAATATCTATTCTAAACACAGGTTTACTTTCAACATGTTGACTAAAAACCTTCGACTTTATTTGTATTGTATTTTATAGTGATGTTATGAGAATTTTTCGTTTTTATTTTCTACATCGTAAGTAGGTACAATCCCAGTAAACATTTGTTCTACATTGTCAGTTACTATCGTAGTTCTTCACAGGCAAAAGATCTGTTATGAATGAGCTATATCTTCAAAAAGACACAAACCTGAAAAAACATGGGGATAGAGAATGCAATGAATTATCACCGAACTTCTTAGAAAAACATAGTTTTCAATAATTTTGGTTTAAAACGTTTGGGTAGCCAAGACTGGTTTTAAAACGGCTTTACATTTGTGGTCTTTACGCATCACCTGGAACAATAAAGCGAACGTTATATACCAAACCATGTAGTCTTAATGTGTCTAAATTTGTCCAACTTCGCTGTAGATTGATGTGTGAGCGGTACGGCGTGCGACCTGACCTGAAGACCTGATTTAGCCTAGTGAGAAATGCATTAACGTCAAATTTCGTTTTATGGTTTACGAGCAATTATTTTGTGGAACTCTACTTTTTGTAATCCTATGTATATACTTACATATGTACATTCAATACAGTCATCGTTACACCGATCAGTTTATAAGATGAGTGACATGCTCAAGTGGCGTCACTAAACATTATTACAAAGTAAAACACAATGTTACAAAGTCTAATTTTGGCATTTGTGTTTTGTTTGTTAATATATTCATTAAACTCAATTAACATTGATAGAAAATCAGTTCGGGAATCACGTATAATTAAAACAGCTCAGGGACCAGTGCGTGGATATAAGGACCTCGATGTAGATATTTATGTTTTTTACAACATCCCGTACGCTAGTGCACCTACTGGACCTCACAAATATAAGGTAAGTAGGCACATATACATGATACGTTCTATTTTTTTTTAAAATACACACGTCAAAAATATCTAGGGATCAAGATGTTTTTACAAATATTTGATTACCCTGTTACAAATAAATAAAAATACCTATTAAAATGATTAAATAAAATGTTTTCCTACGCCTAGACTGATGAAGTACCTCTGCTTTGGCATTAACAAAGACTTTTGCGAATTTGGCTAAATGCGAAATTTTTGACCTTAGTTAATCCTGACATTAAAATGTTATATAAAGATAAAAATGAAACGTAATAGTCTAGTCTTTTTAAACGTAATTTCTACCGTTAACGGGTATAACACAATTGCATCGATTCAACATGGTTGATATAAGTTCATCTAAATCACATTGTCGCGAAATGTTGCAAAACCATTAATACAAACTGGTCCCTATCAAAGGTAACCTATGTAAGTTTTGAAATAATATAATGACTAATTGTGTATGTCGTACGTTGTACATTCTCGACATCCTAATTTGTCGAAAAATGCGTGCGTTGTCATCAAGTTTAACAACTTTATGTATTTGCACTAGAGTTGAATTTTAACTACGGCAGTGAACAGTTGAATACAAATTGCTGTGAGGCAATACGTAGGTCATAGCGAAGTGTTAATACCTGTATGTAAAGTATTCGTAGAATGGCAGTTGTTGGCGGCTGTGCAGGAAGAAGCAAGCCGGCAAGCGGGTGGTATGTACATAATAAGTTATGAAAGGTACAGCCGAACTGATTTTACAGTTATAGTAATAAAACCTACGAGAGGTTATGAGATGTGTGCATGAAAAAATACATGAGCTAATAACCCATGTTCTGATATAGTATGTAATCTATTTGGAAAGGGTAGGATTGTAAGGGGAAGTTGAACGTCCTGAGGGGTTGGGCTCTGGCAGTGTCATGAATTATCATGCGTAAGCAGAAAGGAACATCCCAATTAGATCCGTAAAAGAATAACAACACCTGTGATACAATAATTTCAGCGTAAATCTGTGCATTGAGATTGCCTCTGATCCAAATCGATTCGTTTTTTCTACCGATCCAAATACCCGACCATATCATGATTGTTCCACCACTATATGCATGGACCTCTGGGCATGATTTTAAGCGCTCTTGGTGTCCAGGGGTCCTCCAATACGGTGTATGTCTAGTATCTGGTCTCATGCTAAAGTGAAATTCATTCGTCAGACGACATACACATGCCACACTTTTTCTGCCCAATTCCTGTATTCCCGAGTCCATTGTAAACGGACCCCGTAATTGCGGGGCACAATAGGTGGCGTACGTAGCGGCCTTCGGGAATGGATATTGACTTCTTGCAAGTGATTTCTAATGGTTTGATCGCTTACTAACATCCCTGAAGAGCGATGAAGCCTTGTAACCAGCATCGTCGCCGTCGTTGTAGAATTTCGTCGAGCAGTAATTTGTATGTAACTATCTTGTCTGCGTGTGGTGATGCCAGATCGTCCTCTATGGCGCTCAGTCACGGTGACAGTCATGCGGTAGCATGTCCAAAGGCGATTGATAACACTTGCGTATTACCCAGAGCGATAGCCACAGAACGTTGCCGCAAACCAGCTTCCAACATTCCTACAGTCCTATATAAGTCCTATCATATATATATACTATAGTAGATAAATCCTATCTTTTTAAATTCTTTCTTATTAAAGTCTCGGCTCTGGTGAAGTCTTTTCTCCATAATAAACTTCGTTCGTATTGATTTGACTCAAAGTATGGTAGAAATGGTACTGATTTGGTCTTAAAACTCGTTGTAGGATTATATAAGAATACGACTTGACAGAATATTTTCATCTTTTAATCGAAATTCGAAAACTGTTTTTAAATTGTTAAATTAAAAGGAATCCATAGGACTGAGTTCAAAAAGACTATCTCATTTGAAGTAATTCGTAAATTTACTTTTGACGTGTGTGTCTTGAATACCAATTTAAAAACTAAGTAGGTATATATTACGAGTTATAATGAGATTAAAGTAACATTTTTGACGAACATCTATTTGTATTTTATTTTTTGTGTTCATATATTATCATGATAATATTTTTCAGCAATAAAAATACTTGAGAAAGTTTCTTTGTTTTAACAGTTTTATATACCTATATTGAAGTGTGTATGTATATTTTATTAAAATAATTATTAACAAACTCTGAAAACACCATCAAATGTGTCATCTTCATGTCTATTCGTTTTGGTTTACAGGCACCTCTACCACCACCAATATGGTTAGAGCCGTTAGACGCAATCGATAAAGGTATCATAACATGTCCACAAGGAGAATATCAACTTACAAATTCAAAAAATAAATTAATGCAAGAGGATTGTTTAATCGCTAGTGTGTACGTTCCTGATACTGACGAAATCAACCTTCCAGTAGTTGTTTATGTGCACGGAGGAGCTTATCTGCAGGGTTATGGTGATTTAGCAGTACCGAAAACATTAGTACAAAGTAACAAAATAGTTGCTGTTACTTTCAATTATCGACTAGGAGTGCATGGCTTCCTCTGCTTAGGTACGGAGGATGTACCCGGCAACGCTGGAATGAAAGATCAAGTGGCGCTGTTACATTGGGTGAAGCGAAACATTGCTAATTTCGGCGGAAATCCCGAGGATGTTACTATTGCAGGATATAGTGCAGGGTCATCAGCGGTTGATCTATTAATGCTCTCTGACAGTACAAAAGGATTGTACAACAAAGTTATACCTGAGAGTGGTGCTAATGTCGGAGTATGGAGTGTCCAACTTGATCCGTTAGAAGCAGCAAAGTCTTTTGCGAAAGAATTAAACTTTAATGATGTGGAAGACATATATGCTTTAGAAAATTTTTACAAAACTACTTCCGTTAATTTGTTAAATGCTGATATAAATATGAACCGCACCGACAGTACCTTAATGTTTACTCCATGTGTGGAGCGTGAAAAGACAAAAGAAGCATTTTTAACTGACAACCCGGTAAATATATTAAAACAGGGCAATTACAGAAAAGTGCCCGTTTTATATGGATTCACTAATATGGAGGGTTTATACCGAATAAATGAGTTCGAAATTTGGAAGGACAAGATGAATGAGAATTTCTCTGAATTGTTACCCGCTGACTTGCATTTTGAGACATCGGAAGAAAAAGTCAAAGTAGCGAAATCTATCAAAGAGTTTTATTTCGGTGACAAGCCTGTGGGAGAAGATACGATTGAAAACTACACTAATTACTTCACAGATGTCTTGTTTGCATACCCAACATTAAGATCTACAAAATTACAAGTGGAAGCGGGCAGTAAATCCATATATTTGTATGAATATTCTTTTGTGGTAGATGAATTCAATGAATTTTTGCCAGATATCGCAAAGAAGAAACTTAGAGGCGCCAAACACTGCGCTCAAACATTCGCTATTTTAGATTGCAATTTTTTGCCAACGACTTCATCTGAAAATTATAAAAAGATGCAAAATTTGATGCGGGCACTTTGGATAAATTTTATTACAACAGGGTACGTATAGTAAGCAATTTTATTGTCTTTATACGGGTTGACAATTGCAAGATCAGCATGATTATAGTAAAAATTGCAGTAACGAAATTAAAATGCAATAACGGAAATTTTGACGTTTAGAGTTCCAGATTTCACAATTTTATTAAATGTTTTATTAAATTTTATTAAAAACGAACTACAACTATCGTTGTAGTTAATGTTTTGGAATGCTTGTTAATATCTTCAAAGTATCAAAGATTTATTAATTTCATTCGAGCGTCTGAGTGCTTACATTTTCGTGATGTAAATTCTATTATTTTTAGTGCACCAGTTTCTGAAGAGTCGTCATTATCGATCCCCGCTTGGGCGCCAGCAAATGCAAATCGGTCGCCTCATATGTCGCTCGGTGAAACTATAGAACTGAAGGGACCATTTCTAAAAGAGAGAGCAGACTTCTGGGACAATATCTACGATAAATACTATCGAGCACCTGTCCCACCTCCACCACTTCCTGTTACACATACTAAACTTTGATTTGATTGTTAGCCATTTCAAACTGATATTCAATTTTAAATACATCGTTTTCCGTTATGTAGAGAAATATTAACGCTATAACGCTTTATCGTGTCCGGAAAAAAGCGCTATTAAAAAAAACGCAAAGGAAATAAACGCCCAGAAAAAAGCACAATGTTATATAAGCCACACGTGGAAAATTGTTATATAAGCACAATGTTATATAAGCAAAAGGAAAAAATCTCTCATGTGTAAATGCGCATATAGAAAAAATCACAATCATAGAATAAAATTAGGTTTTGTCAAAAAAAGTTATGTCAAATTAAATTGTCAAATGTATAAAGTGTCTATTTTTATTAAAACTAATTCGTTTTTTGTACTTTAAATTCATTTTTATTTTATACCCAATGGAGTTTTCGACGAGCCAGAAAGGCAAGCGAGTTCTTGTTTATAGTGGTTTTGAATACCTTCATTTTCGCACAAGAGATGGAATAGATACATGGAGGTGCCGTGAACGACAAACTAAGTGTCATTCATTTATGAAGACGAAAAACGAATATTGTAAAAAAAAGAAAAATAAATTTATAATATGAGTTTATAACATGCGCCGGCGAAGCGCCAGAATGAAATCCGACTTATGAGAACACGCTCTTGGGTAGGTTAGGTAAGTGTATAAACCACAACGCGCGAGCCGAGCGAGCTAAGCAAGCGTGTCGCGGTAGCGGCCGGCGAGGCGCCAGAACAGAATCCGCCTTTCTCACCACACTCTTTCTGGGTAGGTTTTTTGTTTTGTGTCATAATTTATAACGTTACTTAAAAACTTAAAAATTATAAATTAAGTTTTGATACTAACCTGACTCAATTAGTATTCTTTAACAAAAAGTACATACATATGTTAATATTTACAAACTTAAAACTACACATTATCTTAAATAATAAACTTCCTCAAAGTTGCCGCTTAGAAAGCTGTAATTGCTCAAAGTACCCAGCAGACTGGCAGCATTGCCTCTTTGAATAGCCAAACTGATTCGTTGGCGGAATAAGCTGCCAGCCCGGCGGTCTCTCAAAGCCTCGACCAGTCTCTTACAAATATCAGAAACCAGTCGATGGGCTTCGGGGCCCCAGGGACCCAAAGTTTCGACTGCAAAGGGCGTAAATATGAAACTCTCAGAGAGAGTCGCATACTTACGCCGCTTCAAGTTCTCGGCAGTGCTGGCCGCGGCACCTGCTGACTTGGAAGTCGCCGGCACATGGGAAACAGCAAGTGTATTGACATAAGTGGCATCCCACACCAGCGATCTTCCAAGTTTCCAAGGAATGAGCGTCAAACCATCCGGTCTCCTGCCGTCGCTGCGCGCAATACCTACAGGCTCTAAGACTGCAGGAACGCCAGCGGCGACAAGAGCCCGCCGAATGACGTCATTCAAGGCAGCATGTCGTGACATGCGGCCCGCACTACGTAAACAGGATAAACCGTGGTGACCTAGTACATCGACGAGATCACCACAGCGGCAACGGTGAAGAAGGTTAGTCCTGGCCCCCAGACGAAGGGATACTATGAGAGAAAGCGTGGTATTGTCGATTAAGGTTCCTAAGTTTTTTGAAGGTATTACCTTCAACCAGTAATCTGGAGGATCTGCAGAAGTTGTTTGGGTCTCGAATGTGCGATTATGAGTAGAGACTGCAAAAGGTAGCTGATGGTGCCGGTTCTGTACACCCGGACTTAGCTATATTGTCGCGTGAGTTTACTGAATTTAAAACTTTTGTTTGGCAAGCCTTATCTCGAATGAAAGCACAATTTGAGCTTATTTCCTTGGCCATAGACAGGCATGAAACTATTATGCGGAGAAAGGTTTTATTATTTCATGGCCTCCCAGAGATTCAAGGTGAAAAGTTGCATGAATCAGTTTGCAAATTATTAACTAACCAAATGAAGTTGTCAGATATTAAGGTGGGAAATCTGCAAATTTGTCACCGACTTGGATCTTCCCAGACCAATACCAGACCAGTACTAGTGAGGTTATACGATATGGAGCATCGACACCATATTTGGGATAATAAGACCGCTTTAAAAGGCACTAATATTACGATCTCAGAATTTCTAACCAAGACTAGACACAATGTTTTTATTACTGCTCGCAAACATTTTGGTATTAAAAATTGTTGGTCTGTGGAGGGAAAAATAGTCGTAAATCTTCCCGATAAATCCCGTCGAAAGATTGAAACAATGGCAGAGCTTCAAGCACTAATTTCACTGTTCCCGTCGAGTTCTAGCGAAGCCGTGCAGTCAGAAAGTGCTGATACTACAAAAGCTTTAGAACCGAAATTGAATGTTAAGATTCCAGCAAGGGCACGTCGTCGTAATTAGTCGGTATCTAAGTATAATCATGATGTTATAATTTTGTGTTCGATATTGTTACCACTGCGCTTAACTTTTCTTTATAGTTCGAATATAGGTAGGTAAATAAGTTTTAAAATTAGATATTTGCTATTGCTTTGTATATATACTCGTATATAGTTTTGTTGTCATTTAATTTTTGTTTACTATTGCTCGAAACAATGCTTTTATTTTTACAGCTGACTTTTATCAAACATATTTACATTTAAGTGAAGGTAAAAATAAGTATTCTAATATTGTATTATTTCTGTCATGTGTTGCGTTGCGTTTTGTTATTACTACATACTTACTGTTGTTGTTGTTTTTTTTTTTATATAAAATTTTTATATACATAACTTCACTTTGTATCTCTAATGGGATAGTCAGATTGATATATAATAATATAGGAAGTAAGATGCAGTGAGTTCAATCGTCTACGTTTTTTTGTTTATTTTTGTTCTATCTTTTGTCTATTTGTATCAGTATTATTTTATGTAACTTTGTGTAATAGCATAATTATGTAGGTAATAAGACAGTTCTGTTGTGTATCGCACTTTGCGTAACATTGTGAAGTTTCTTCCAAGGTATATACTACTTACATTTTTAATAATGAGTGGTAGGTGGATTTAGCATTTTAAATATTTTTATTACATTTTTAGGTCAAATATTTTATAATCCTTATTTTATAGTTATCAATACGATATTATATTGTTGGTATTTATAACCGTAGTTGTATTTATATATTTAATATTCTATTGTATTTATAATATTTAATAGTATTTTAATGGATGATTCATTTAATCTCGATGATAGTTTTTATTCATGCTCGTCATCACCGGGTAGTTTTCTTAGTGCGGATAGTGACTCCTCTACTTCTTTTACTTTGCATGACCGGATCTCTTCCTTTTCTTCCAATTACCCTAATAATTTCAATATAGCTCATATTAATATTCAGAGTGTTCCTGCTCATTATACGGATCTACAGGCATCCATTAGCAGTGCTCATCTTGACGCATTATTAATCTCTGAATCTTTTCTTAAACCTTCTCTTCTTTCCTCACAGTTTGCGCTCCCCGGTTTCTCACTAATTCGTAATGACAGAACAGGTAAAGGCTGCGGTGGTGTGGCAATTTACCTACGTGCAGATTTATCTTACCGAGTGATTACTGCATCTCCCTCTCTCTATTCGGAATCAGCAGAATATCTCATTCTTGAAGTCTTAATTCACCACACCAAAATTCTACTGGCTGTCTTTTATAGTCCCAATCTTAATATCAATTATTTTGACACCCTTGATAACATTTTAAACGGTTTGTGCCCTATCTATGATCATGTGATATTAATGGGTGATTTTAATACGTGTTTGATCAAAGGTGATTCTCGCTCGCAGAAACTTCTGTCTCTTCTGTCTTCCTTAAATCTACATACCTTGCCTCTTACTGCTACCCACCATTTTCCTAATTGTATTCCGTCTCTATTAGATTTAATGATTGTGTCATCTTTGGAAAACGTCGCTACACATGGCCAAGTTACTGCTTCTTTCTCTTATCACGACTTAATTTATTTATCATATCGTATTCGTCATCCTAAGCATAAGCCTCAAGTTACATTACTTCGTAGTTACAAGAATATAGACGTGGAAGCATTGTGGTGTGATGCTGGCGCTATTGATTGGTTATCGTTGATCAATGGCGCCAATATCGACGTAATGGTTAATGAATTTAATGACAAAATCCTTGAACTGTATAATAAACATGCCCCATTGAGACAAGTTAAAATTAAGCATAATCCTGCACCCTGGATTACATCTGATATTAAGGATCTCATGGGCCGTAGAGATAAAGCGAAGAGACGGTACAAACGTCGTCCATCAGAGCGTAACCTGACTAGATTTAAAGTCTTACGTAACCGTTGTAGCCGTATGTGTCGAGATGCGAAAAGACTTTACTTTTATGATTCCTTAGAAAATCGCAACTCGACACAGGTGTGGAAGTTTCTAAAGTCTGTTGGTATTGGTAAATCATCGGTTGCTAGTTGTAAGGAAGTTGATCTGAACACTCTTAATCAGCACTTTTCTCTTTCGCCAGCTTCTTTGCAACCTCACGTTAAAGCTAACACTTTGGTGGAGATTTCCAACCTTCCAGTACCACACTGTTCTCCATTTCACCTTAAGACTGTAACTGAAGAAGACGTTAAAAAATCTATTCTTGCCATTTCTTCCACTGCTGTCGGGAACGACAATTTAAGTTCAAAAATGATTACTCTCATACTGCCCTTGCTACTTCCTATTCTTACCCACATTTTCAACTACTCTTTAACTTCCTTTTCTTTTCCTTCGGTTTGGAAACAAGCACATATTATTCCTTTACCTAAGGTTTCTAATCCCGCTAGGCTGTCTCATTTTCGACCTATTTCTATTTTACCCTTTCTGTCGAAAGTACTTGAGCTTGAGTACTTGTTCATAAACAACTGTCTGCTTTTTTAATCTCCAACAATCTTATTGATTCTTACCAGTCTGGCTTCCGCCCAGGCCATAGTACAGTGACAGCTCTTCTTAAAGTCACTGATGATATTCGTTGGGCTATGGAAAACAAGTCTCTCTCTATACTAATCCTCCTTGACTTTAGTAGTGCATTCAATTCAGTAGATTTCGATATTCTCCTCGGAATACTCCGTTCCATTAATATCTCTTCTTCTTTTATATCATGGTTTGATTCTTATCTAAGGGGCCGCTCACAATGTGTTCGTTGTAATGAATCTTTCTCAGACTGGTGTAATATAAGTACTGGTGTGCCCCAGGGAGGAGTACTATCGCCTTTACTATTTTCTATTTTCATTAATTCTGTCACAAAAGTAATATCTTCTAGCTTTCATCTTTATGCTGACGACTTGCAGCTTTATCGTCACTGTGACGCAACTGAAATTGATTCAGCTGTTGCTGCTGTGAATGACGATCTGGATAGTATTAGTGTATGGGCGAACTCGTATGGCCTTTTAATTAACCCAAATAAATCCCAAGCCATGATAATTGGTAGCAGGTACACACGAGGTCGTCTTGACTTTTCATCCCTATCTCCAGTGAGTATAGACGGCACACAGATTCCTTTTGCAGATACTGCTAAAAACTTGGGTGTCATATTTGACTCTCATCTTTCATGGAGTGCTCATATTTGTGAAGTCAGCAGAAAAGTTCATTTCTCATTACATTCACTGAAACATCTTCAAAATTTTTTACCTTTAAAGACTAAAATTTCCCTAGCACAAACACTTATTCAGCCGATAATAGATTACGCTGATGCCTGCTATCTGGACCTGACTGAAGAGCTTCTAAATAAGCTTGAGCGCTTGCAAAACCTCTGTATACGGTTCATCTTTGGTCTTAGAAAATTCGACCATGTTTCTCATTTGCGCAAAACACTGAAGTGGCTCCCTATTCGCTCTCGCAGGAACACTCGAATGTCTCCTCTTCAACATACTGCATAACCCATCATCTCCTTCCTACTTAAAAATTCGTTTCTCCTATGCTCGACCGTCAGACACTCCCTGCAGACAACATCTGAGAACCCTTCTTAACATCCCATCCCATAAAACTGATTTCTATTCCTATTCTTTCACTGTTCATGCGGTAAGATTGTGGAATTCACTTCAGCCTCATATTAGAGACAGTAATTCTGTATACGTTTTTAAAACACGAGTTAAAGAGTATTATTTCTCCTCACCACCATAAACTATATCGTATGTATATGTGTAATGTTTATATAATCATTACTTTAGTACGTGTAGTTGTGTATTTGATATATATTTTAAATATGGTTTGGTGTATGTAGAGTTTATTTATAATATTTTGTATGATCATATCATGTATGTATTATGTATGTGTATATATATATATATATATATATATGTATGTGTGTGTATGTGTGTATGTATATGTGTATGTATATATGTGTATGTGTGTATATATATATACATGTAATATTTCTATGTATATCTATATTTTTTGCAATTCATACACATTAGATTTTGCTTTCGTAACAGCTTTTCTATCACAGGTCTGCTGGAAGAAATTTCATGATGAAATAAGCAGTACCTTTGTATATAAATTTCATTTCATGTATTTCTTAAACATGTGTGTGTATGTACATAAATAATTAAATAAAATAAATAAATAAACCAGTGTCCTGACTCCTTTTCAGAAACAGCTAGGAGGCGAGACCGATCTTTTTCGGTACTATAAGAATCTAAAAGTTGTAAATGAACATTTTTGCATAGAAGCTCATCCCAGTGTTTCTGAGAAAAGGTCGAGGTAGGCAGGTTAGTACTCGGACAAACACTTAACCAAGCATTTCGAGCATCAGTCAAGCACGGCACCTCAACCGATCCTAAGGAAGGGCGAATAACAGATAGGAAAAGGTTTTCCGTGTTGTAGGCTGACGAAAGAAAAGCAGGCAGTGACACACTCGAGATTTTGCGATGCCCAGGCCTCCATAACAGATAGGAAGCGAGACTTGATTCCAGATCCTGTCATCAACAAAGGAGCAATTTAATATTTTAGACAATGTATTTTTTAGAATATTGTCTACAGATTTTAAAAGCGTCTGAAATTTAAAAAGCTGAGAACAGCGAAGAGCATATGTAAATAAATTAAAATGTAATTTAAGATTACATATAATATTTGAAAAGTGGACAAATCTTGACGAAAGAAATTTTGAAATTTGAGAACTTATTAGAAATACCTTTTTTAATAACTGTGTCATTCAATTATTCATTAGCCCTCAATCCAAAATGTAAGCAATTTTATTTATTTTTCAAAAATGTTTTAAAAACAAAGTATTGATTTTCGTAATTTGCCTTCTTTATTAGAAGTTTAATTACTTATTTTCCTGTTATTCTACAACTCCTTAATCTTCTTTTACGACGGAAGCAGCATAAAGTGCTTCCGAACTCTCAAGCTAACCAACTGGAACCTAGTAAAAAGAAATATAGAAAAATTTACGCGATTGTAGCCAATTCTGTAGAAAAGTATTATGAAACAGAGGACAAGTTATCTTATAGCTAATCTACAGTAGTTTATATTTCTGTTTAATAATTATAGTTTTTTTGATTCTTGTAAATTTGGTTTTCCTTTAAAATAAATTTATAATATGAGTTTGCGTTTTTTTTTCTGTGTGCATTTATACATGAGAGGTTTTTTCCTTGTGCGATTTAATCCATGTGTGCAATTTTACAGGTGTGGATATTTCTTGTGGGCTTTTATAACATTGCGCTTTTTTCTGTGCGTTTATTTCCTTTGAGTTTTTTTTAATTGCGCTTTTTTCCTAGATTCACGCTTTATGTATGAGGACTACATGTACATGAATTTTTTTAAAGGGCATTGACAGTTTTGAAATGAAAGAAATAGGGTAGATGATTTTGAAAGCAAGTAAATATCTTATAGTTGAAAAGTTAAATTACTTCCTTAAGAAAGTCCAGAAGAATTTTTTCTTATGTTCTATTAAATCTGGCTAACGTCACCCACTCGATATAGTAAATGAAAACGTTTAAAATGTAAAATCAATCTAAGCTTTGAAAAAGTTATTATCACTTTCCATGGCTGAATTTGGTCATTGAGTTACTATAGTAGCTTTTAAGAAATATTTTGAATAATAGTGTTTTTAAATATCAAAAAATTAATACAAATAATTGAAATAAAGATACTATCGCAAGATCTCAAATGCATTTTCTGTTGATCTCAAATGCATTTTCTGTTGATCTGTTTGTAGGACATTGACAATGTAGGATACTTACTACATACGTATACACGATCATACATAATACTTACACTATATTTCTATTTCATATAACTAGTATCTAGTATCTTATTACAGTACTCATCAACATGCAAATACATAAATATACACAAACATAAAATTTACATATAAAAATAATTAAGTAATTTATGTACAAACAAACTTTGTTTATACGTATTATTATTTTACATCTACCCACACATTTTACACTACACATGTCGCGCGTGTTAGAAATAGGGAACATAGAGAGTTATAAAAATAATATAAAATATACTTAGGCAATTACTCAAAAGAATTAAATAATAATAGGAGTAGAAATATTAATAATAATGGGTAAATGGAAGGAAACACATAATTAAGCTTGAATCCAATCATTTTTATTCAAGCAAAATCTACCACGGTTCAGAATGAATCTGCACTGAGAAGAAACGGCAAGAAACTCAGTCAGGTATAATTTTTTAATAAAGTATTGAAATATAAGCCATTACACTTTACTAATTATTATTACAATAATTGTCTCTCTAAAACATTATAGTCCATTATCATATTATATTTTATTACTATACACAATAACTATCACAATACTAGGTACACTTAACATCGTATTATACATAACAAAAATGAATATAAGTTAATAATCTATTTGGATACTTATCTGCTTAGCTCTAGTGTCCCGACAGCAATGTGTCATTCTGTAGTTACAATCACTATTAGAAACTACCTTCCCCACCACTTTAATCATAACTCGTATCAGTATAAGTTATATTTCTTTTGTACTTTACAAATATATCCATACTAGGTATATGTGATCCATAATTAATAGCTATTTATTAATATATAAATATAATTTATACTGACTTTCATAGGCAACACATAGTTTCAAAGAGTTACGAAAATAGGGAGCTATTATGACTTTCAATGATCACAATGACCTTTTATTTTTCATAAATAATTATTCGAATATTAAATCGATATATCAAGGTAAGAATATTAAAATAACAATTTATAGTTCATTATTATCAATCAAATATACATTTCAATGAAGTAATATATTATATCTATGTAATAATATATATCTATATAATACATCATTATCTAACACGCGCTTGCAATGAATATAGTATGTGGGTAGTTGGTAAAAATGAGTCAAACTGTTGTACTAGGTGTTAACATTTTAAAATTGTAAATGAGATATTAAAATGGTTTCAAATACTTGACAACCTGTGTATCCATTATTGCTACTAATTACTAATAATCCTATATGTTTTTGCGTACTAGATCACACCTGGCAACCTAGAGGTTACGGCTAACTGAGCTGGCAACCATTTTTTTTTTAACATTTTTCACATCATTTTCTTTCAAATGATATATAATTCATTTAAAGAGCATATAGCTGGAATTAATTAAAATAAATTTATTACAATACATTTAATTAAAGGCAATTGCGGCTAATTTTTGATGGGCAACCCGACAGCAATCGCGTTGTAGCATAAATACATATAGATTATAGTTAAAACTTTAGTTACGTATTTAAATGTTTCAATTGTGAATATGACCTACATAGCTGACTGAATATTTAAAGGAGGTTGGCAGAAAGTCAGAAACCCATGCTGTTTCCGTGTTGCATATAGAGTTTGCGTTCGTTAATAAAAACATCTTAAAGATATATATCTAAGTAATTATAAACCTAAATGTAATTACGACATATTTTTCCGAAATGGAGTTTCATTGGAAAACTTGACTAAACAACCATGCGTATACTTGCGAAGTAGTAAAGTGATTTTAAAAAGAAATAAAAATTGATAACAAAATGGTTTAATATTGTTCAGCAATGTATAATTCAATTCAGTAATAAGTATTGTAAATTGTAATAAATTAAATAGATATTAACATAACCTGCAAGTTTAGTCACTGCAGCATACCACCATATCGCAGTACATAGACTGAGTACCATGAAGCATTGTATTCATTATGACTTAACTTGAAAGAAATTACAATCGAATCACAATTACACATTGAGGTACAAACTCTCCTACTCGATTCCTTACTTATTACCATAGACTATATGTCATTCACTTCATAGTTAAATATATTATGTTTTTGATAACAATGTTTTCAAATATCTGTCTGTCTGTTCTATTACCTTCATAGTCTGTTGAGTTGTTGAAATAATCTCTCGTGTGGTGTACACCAATATACATAGACATTTACCTATTATGTACATACATGCGTGTATGTGATGAAATGGTTAAAGAATTCGCGTCTATTGACTTATACAGTGACAGAAATATTTACGTTTTGTGTAATATAACATGTACATTCGAAGGTTTTGATTTCAGAAAACCAGTGCCGTCTGATTGATCTTTACTGGCCTAGCAACAGGCTTGCGCTGATGGTTCGCCCATAAGTTCTGGATGCTATCGACGAGTTACATATTGCATATATATAAATGTAGTACCTATGTATATATATTTCGTTAATTGAGTAATTTCCTGAAGAACCTCATTAAAAAAAATAAATGCGGTTTTCCAAAAATTAACCGCTTGACATGAAACTAATTGTCAATTGCCAATTTGTAAAATTTTATCCAACGTGAAGCAATCTAAACTTTAGCCTGTATTTGTCTTCCCAAATGCCTCTCAAGCATTTGTAATAACCATTACACCACAGCATTAAAGTTTCAGTGATTTAAGTTATAAACAAAATTTTATAGCGAAACTGTTAATTTGGAATTTTACCTAATTTAGTTGTTAAAAATAGTAAATTTATTGCGGAGACTATTACTTTTAAAGTACATATCATTAATATCAACAGTAGCAAATTTATAGAAAAAACCATTAATTTTAAAGATTATGAGTTGTAGATAGAATTACTAATTCTATAGCTCCATTATCCATCCATATACATATGTATATCCTATTTTTTAAGTATTTGAAAGTCGTTTATCAAAAAACTATTCTCTCAGCGGCAGCCAAGTTCGAACAGTCGCGAAACGTTCGTAAACTTTATGGCAGACGTCATTGTCAGGAAGACAGCTTGTCAAGTTTATTCATTTATTTTAAAGAGAATTTTATTTTTCATAACAAAATCTAATATTTTAAATGATTCCTTATTTCATAGCGTTTATAAATTTTTTAAAGATAGTATATTTTTAATGAAGAAGTAACATTTAATTGTATGACGTTATATCCACTATAATATTAAACTAAATATCGAGAAAGCGATATCAAATATAAATATATATATTCATTTATATTTGATATCGCTTTCTCGAAAACAGCTCTAGCGATTTCAATGAACTTTACAATATATGTGTTGAGGGGGGCGAGCAATCGATCTAGCTAGGTCTCATTTCTGAGAAAAGTCGTTTTCTCCGTCTTTCACACACTTAAAACTTCTAAACTCTAAACTTTTAAACTCTTTTAATTTCGCAGTAGAGTTTACTTCCTTAATAGCGCAGTGGATGAGTGTAGGTCTATCTCGCCAAAGTGCGCGGGTTCGAATCCAGCAATGTAGTCAGGCTTCTTTTTGTTTATTTTTTGATATTTTGAAATAATATGTCTAAGTTCAGTTTGCAACAAGTACCTATTAAAAACACGTATCATTTTAATAATGCACTTATAATAAGGAAACAAAATGAAAAATAATAAATGCATAGATTTCATAACGTCAGACAGCCTATCCCGTAATACGAAGTGAGGCAAATAAAATCAAAATGTAGATGTGCGGGTGCTGTTTTCTAACGAAATGGTGACCGAGCAGCTTATCTGTTAATAAAAGTGTGTGTAGTATGTACCTACAGGTGAGTTAGGTTATCTGATTTAGCTCACCGTTGCTACTCAAACGCGTCTCTGGAGTTATTTATAAGATCTATGGCTAAAAGTCACAGAGAAAGGTCTATTTATCTAAAAGCATTTTCTTGAACAATGAATCGAATGTTAAATTTCATGGCCTTCCTTTAATTTAAGATACTATGTTATTCAGAAAAATAGTATTATAAAGAACAGAACGATTTCAATGTAATTTACAATACTATAGGGATTTATAGGGGCGAGAAATCGATCTAGCTAGGTCTCAATTCTGCGAAAATTCGTTTTCTCTATGTTTTCACATATCTACATAAAACTTCTACACTCTAAACTTCTAATTTCACAACAGAATTTACCTTCTAAATTGCACAGTGGCTAAAGCGAATGTCTATCTCGCAGAAATGCGCGGGATCGAATATTGCAATGGTCAGACTTTTTTTTTATAAGACACCGCGTAATGCTCGAGTGCCCAGGTACTTTTTATAATAAAGCAATTTATAGCAATTTTGTCCATATTTTCACAATTTATAAGACATTTGAATGATGAATTCAAATGTCTTATATGAAAATTTGAGTAATGAATGTGATGTTATATTTGTAAATATAACATCATTGTATACATGTTACAAATGTGTATATCGCGGATTTAAAGGGTGTTTACCCTCAGGTAAACCCGTGAATGCAATATACTATACTGATTCGACCATAAAGCCAAAGAGAAATATAATCACTACCATAAAGCTTCGACGTTTCTTCTTTGATAAATAAATGAGTTTTCATAATTTCATTTTAAAGAATTATTTATTGACAATGAGACATCGCATGTTCACGTAGTTACAAACGTACTTATATGTGTATATGTTATTTTCGGCAGGTAAGTATACATTATTCATAAAAAGCATTTCATGCTTATAGAATCGACAACGCCGAGATAAGATTCTTGTCCCCAAGTATATGATTAATATGCGATCATTACTGTTAAAAAGTCGTTCAAAGGCAAACAACGGGAGGGATATCGCGATAAATCGGGTGAATCTCAGCAACACATTCTACGAAGGGCCGCCTTTGTCTCACAGGAAATTAAAGTGCCTCATTAAAATAAAGGTACATATGGGTTAAAATAAAGCTACATATGGGATATAAAACAAAGGGATATTTTCATCATAAGTACTTACTTACAATTGAGTAAAAGACGCAGTGCCGTAATGAGGAGACACTAATCCAGAGTAAACATACACATTATATTGTATTTTTACTATGACTAAGTGATTGCAATCTTTGTGGAGGCCACAGACGTCGTGTCCACTGTTTATGACAGTCAGTGCTTTGTGTGGGATGCAGGCAAGCAGGCAAGTATCAGCTAATATATTATACGTTAGTAACTAATTAATCTGTAATATTACATTGAAAATCTCAGTTTCGAATGCTGGAAAAACTCGTATGCCAATGATTTTAATCATTGGTATGACAGTTTATTATGTTTAAATCTGGGACCAAAAATCATAATGGATGGATAATTGCAGCTCTTATCACCGTGCGTCAAAAGAATTTTCGTGTCTCTCTGTGTAAGTGTAAAAACGATAGTAAGTTTAGCAACCTCGTACTGTCGGGGGTGTTTCGTGTCAGCTCATGACCAACTTAACGTACAAAAAATTGCAATATCGAAATAATTATTCTATTATTTGCACTCAGACCGAACCATGTTGATGTTGAAGCGGAAAGAGCTTTTTTATTCTACAGAAGAAATGCATCAGGGCAATAACTGACGGCAAATTCAGTTGTAGGCCTTTGTTCGAAAAGAAAAACATTCTGCCTTTGCCTACATTATATTTATACGACATATGTCTATTCGTGAGGAAACAAATTTTTATTTACATCACGCTCCAGTTATAATAATGATAGACAGATCCGGATGCATATTATGAACAAATAATTAATTCCTAAAAATAAATTAACACTATAGTACAATACAAGAACAATAGTTACTGTATGGCAATATCAGTATACAATAAGATACCTGGGGCCTAATTCACTATGACCATTTAGTGATTCCTTGCTTCGAAACCACGTCAATTCCATACTTATTTACGATAAAAGCGTATTCCGTATGACACATTTAACGATCTCGCGCGGAATGAACGCGACGTTAGCGTGATTTTAACTGTCAAAAATTCCACATTAGACAATCGCGTGGAATCGTTGTGATCACAGATTAGTAAGATTATGTCTATTGTAACTTTTACTTGATTTGCAGAAAAATTGATTTATTTTTACTTGCCGCACAACGGCATATTTTAAGGAACAGGGACTGTATTACTTAATGGGAATGGAAAACACGTAGCTTGATTCAAACGTACATATTTAAGACATAAACTAAGTCACAAATAGGTACTACCAACAACGAACACAGCCAATTTTATAACAGGATGACAATGTCAAAACGAACTAAAATGTAAAAATATAAATGTTAAAAAAGGAAATATTCTTTATAAAAAGGAGTTCCGCAGCCAGTCACTAACATACCGGGCCCCTAGTGGAACACTAATAACTGGTGGTGACTGACTGAGGCTCAGCTTCTAGCACGATTAGCTTACGGGCCGGGCGGCGTAGCATGCCACCCTTTGTATGGATATCTGCTACGCGGACCGCTCCGTCTGGACCTCTAAAAACATTTACTACCCTTTCTAGAGGCCATAGACCTCGAGGAAGAGTAGAATCCGCAATGAGCACCACATCGCCCTCGTTTACATTTATTTGGCTGCCAGGGAGTCCTCTCGGTTGAAGTGTTGGCAAGTATTCGCGTAACCATCTACTCCAAAAGTGATCAGCAAGCCGCAAAACTCTCCGCCAGTCGCATCTGCGCATTAAGTCTGCGTCTGATAAAGAACTCGTCTATGGAGCTACTGATGAAGTGCCTAAGATGAAATGGAATGGAGTTAACGCTTCAGGAGAGTCCGGTGACGATGAAATATACGTCAGCGGCCGTGCGTTAATTATCGCTTCTGCTTCCATTAAAAGCGTTACTAGCACATCCTCCTTTAGTGACTTGTCGCTAAGGCAGACTCTCAGAGCTGTTTTTACAGATCGAACAAGTCTCTCCCATGCACCACCCATGAAAGGAGAAGCAGGTGGGATAAAGCGCCATTCAATTTTATGATTTGTTGCAAAGTTCTCGACTGATTCATCATGTAAGTTACGTAGTTCAAGGGCGGCGCCGACGAAGTTTGTGCCATTGTCAGAGAATATCGTGGATGGAGAACCTCGACGAGCAATGAAACGTCTTAAACTCAGTATAGCGGCATCTGAGGAAAGCGAGGCAACCAATTCTAGGTGTAAGGCTCGCGTAACTAAGCATGTGTAAAGAGCAACGTAGCGTTTCTCACGTCTTCGGTGGACAGTTACAGTTACAGAGCCAAAGTAGTCGAGGCCCACATGGGTAAATGGTCTTTTGTGATGGTCGAGGCGCTCGGCTGGTAAGTCACCGATCTGCGGAGTCACGAGCCTTCCACCTTCGGCACTGTAAGCAGGCTTTTGCAATGCTACGAATGATGTTTCTCGCTCCTAATATCCAAAATTTCTGTCGAAGTTCATTGAGAATTTGTTCATTAAAACAATGAGATGATTGGACGTGCTGATAGTGAATCAGGAGTCGTACAATGTGGTGCCGACCATCTAAAATTATTGGTGATTTAGTTTCGTCACATACTCCTGGGGCAGACTTAATGCGTGAATCTAGTCTTAGTATGCCATCTTCGTCCAGAACTGGTGCGAGTTTAGCAATGCGACTATTTTTGTTTACGGCCTGCTTTGTCCTTAGGGCTTTCACCTCTTCAAGAAAACTATCAAGTTGCGTTCTTTGAAGTAGCATCTTCTCAGCTAGAATAATATCTGACGCGTGAATGCGTGAAGAGGATGTGGCGCCATTGTGCAATTTTGAATTTTGATCTATAGGTCTAGACAACTTAAGTCGGAAAACACGTGCGCCCTGAATAACACGGGCAGTGGCACGCAATAAACGCAACCAAGAACTAAAACGTATAGGATTAGGTAAAGGAGGCTCTGGTAAAGAGATGTCATTGAGTAACCCCACAAGTTCCGACTTTAATTCGGAGTCTGGTGAAGTTTCGACAACATCGGTGGCCTGCTCTATCGGCCATGTATACAATGGTTCTAAAAGAAATTGTGGGCCAATAAACCACCTATGTGAAGGCGTAAGGTTAACTTTAATGGGTTTAGTTGCATCATCAGCAACGTTGAGAGATGTTGGAAGCCACCTCCAATTGGACGGATTAGTCGTTTCCAATATCTCTCCCACCCTGTGAGCTACAAAAGGCTTTAAAAGAGCGAGCATCACTCCGAATCCACTTAAGGACGGTAAGTGAGTCGGTCCAAAAAGTAGTTGCGGAGGGCTTCAGACGATGATTGCATAAAATAGTTTGTGCGAAAATAAGAGCCGCTTGCAGTTCCAGACGCGGAACAGAAAGCGGCTTTAGAGGCGAGACGCGTGCTTTGCTACCTATTAGAGCTGTGGACCTGGAGCCATCATCATAATTAAAAAGCCAATATGCAACACAAGCAAAGGCTTGCTCACCGGCGTCAGCTACTACGTGCAACTGAACATCTATGGGATCTGACCGGACCATGTACCAACGAGGAATTTTAATACTGGTGGCGTGTACCAACTGGTTGTGCCACTCTTCGTATTCGACTGCGTATTTGTTAGGTATCGATGTATCCCAGTCTATGCCTTCTCGCCAAAGCTTCTGAATTAGAATACGGCCCCAAATAATAACGGGCATAAATAAACCGAGTGGGTCATAAACTTTCATAACATTAGACAATAGGACACGTTTAGTAAAAATGTTCGTCGACAAGCTAGGACTGCCACGAAAGCTTAGTGTATCTTGCGATGGGTTCCATTTGATACCTAACACACCAACGTCAGTGTTTGGTGGTAGGTACACATCTGAGCTAGCATCGCTTCTCAATTCTTTTGGAATGAGAGACAGCGCTTTTGAGTCGTTTGACGTCCATGATCTCATTTCGAAACAGCACTTACTGTGTATCTTTACTATGTCAACTGCCAGTTGCGCGGCATCGGTGGCACTAGAATGGCTACCCAAATAGTCATCCATATAATGATCTTCGAGTATTGCTTGACACGCGGCGGGGTATTCAGTCTCTGATTGCTTTGCATTTTTGTTTTTAATATACAACGCAATAAACGGGCTAGATACCGCGCCAAAAATCATAGATGCCATGCGGTACTCTACAAGGTCACCATTTTTGTTCCGCCAGAGAAAACGTTGAGCATCCCTGTCTTTAGAGGCTATTTTTACTTGTGTAAACATTTCTTTTATATCAGCATTTAATGCTACAGCGCCCTCCCTAAATCGAAACAAAATGTCTAAAAGAGAACACAGAAGATCAGGGCCCTGTAAAAGCATGCTATTAAGACTAACATTTCTTGTTACGGCGGCAGCATCATGCACAACTCGGAGTTTCTTTTTCTGTGGGTGAAAGACTCCAAAGGTAGGCAAATACCAACGGATAGTACCGTCTGGGTTGACGCAGGAAACATTCGCTTCAGGCCGTTTGTGAAATGTCTTCGGATCGCATTCTTCTGCGTAGCCTTTGCTAAGAATTTCGCCTATAAATCTATGATAAGCTTCGGCGAATAATGCGTCCTTAGACATTTGTTGCTCGAGTGCCTTAAAGCGTAACAATGCCTGTGCGTAACTATCGGGTATGACTTTCGGTAAATCTTGTTTCCAAGGTAAACCTACTTCAAATCGGCCATTCTCAAGCTGACGAGCTGAACTTTCAATGATGTCTATGGCTTGCTGGTCATCATTGTGGGGCCGCGGTATGCTCTTCGAAATTCCCAAAGATTCGATATCATACTGACTTTTAATAAGTGTGTCTAGATCGTAATTTACATGATTTACGAATTCGAGCGGCTTAGATGTAATAGAATATGCACCGTGAAGGACCCATCATAATAAAGTCCTAGAAGCAACAGGCTCATTCTTTTTTCCACGACGTACTTCACGACTGAGAGACAAATGCCAATCGGGGGCGCCAATAAGAACAGTGGGAGCTGTGTTATAGGAAGAAAGCTCAACGCTTAAATCTGACAAATGTTTATGTTTCGAAAAGTCAATAGTGTCTGGGTTTTGAACGCGTAGACCAAAAGGTCTGATGGCTTTCGCATGCTCTATCATGTAGCGATTGGTTAAGTTACGTCCTCTAATAAAAAAGTCTACGTAACTCACATCGACATCTTTTGACATACCACTGACGCCCTCGATCCGCAGATGCTCTTGACGGGTTGGTTTTGCACCGATACGCGCTGCTACCTCACCGTCGATTAGTGTCGAGGTGCTACCTTCGTCGAGTAGAGCTGTAGTTTCGTACTCGCCGTCGGGGCCCTCGAGAACGATTGGTAGGATCTTTAGGAGACCGCGGTAAAAAGACAGCTGCTGTGACCCTATTGCATTAATAAGAATATCAGACGTATTCATAACATTAATAGGCGATTCGTTGTTACAATCATTTTTCTTAGTGTAGGTAACAGAACTTATTTGTGCATTGTTACATTGGGCCTTAGACGTCAAGTTAACTTCAGTTTCGGCGGTTAATGTGCCGTGTAGGAGTGAGTTATGATGTCTAGTGCATCCATTGACTCCACCAGGTTTAGCTCGGCATTTATTCCAAGTATGCGGATTCGATTTAAGACAACGGTAGCATGTTTTAGATTCTCGAACCCAACGCCACCTATCGTCTACGGCTAGAGACAGAAAGACTTTACATACTTTTACAGTGTGCGCTCCTTGTTTACAGTATGTACAATTAGGAACATTGCTGCTGGTGGAAGCTGTGGCATATACCGTCTCTTTTTTTGCATAGGCTTTCGGAAAATATAATGGATTCTGAGGTTTTGCAGTACAATCCGAAATAAAATTAAATTTTAATTGCTTATCGGCCTCCGTAAGCAAAAAATGCATAAGTAATTCCAACTTAGAAAGATTTTGCTCCACGTGCGTGTAACTTGCAGCAAAATCTGTAAAACGAGCTCTAGTATGTTCGCTTAACTTAAGCAAAATACCGCGAAATAGCTCCGGTGAAAATAAATAATCGCTTTGCTTTAGTAGTTTGATGGTAGTTACGAAATTGCGTAGTTTATTCGCCAACAAATTTAAATCCTCTGGAGAACTTAACTTAACGCTGCCACGTAGTTCGGCAACCTGGGGAGCCACCAAGATTTCCGGGCGTGCGTAGGTCTGTTCCAAAACGTTCACGACGTCTTGTGGGTTGCCGGAAGTCCACAGTAGTGACGCCACGGACTGGTACGCCGGACCGCGGATGGCACTGTTTAAACGTGTCAAGTTCTCTGCAGGGGAAAAAGCTGATTTAGTTCTATCGTAACTAGCTTTGAAGGCCATCCATTGACTAGTTTCACCCGAAAAACTAACAAGTTCCGGTTTATTCGGGCAATCGGAAAGGGCAGCAATAGCTTGGGCAAGCTTGGCTATAGGATCTGCTGGAGGGAAGTCAGTTAGTTGTCGTTGTTGTTCCACCTTGACGCTGTTTTCTTTTGTAACGTGTGTGGGTTTTGAATGAGTTGCGTGGTTGACATTAGGCACAAAGAATGGTACCGTGTTGGTAGGGGCAACCGACTGTAGTTCGGTGTCTTGGATATTATCCAAGATTACAACCGGTGTCCCACCAGGTATATTGCTATGAGCTGTTGTTGTCATGTTTGCATTTTGTTTAAAAACCCACGTTGCAGTACGTTCGTCTACTTGGCGACTGGAACAACAAGAGCTATGACACTTCGTTACCTTATTTTTAGCCTCCAGTGCGGCGAGTTTTGCCTGGAGTTCCATTTGTTCAGTTTCTAATTCTAAACAAGCGAGCTCGCGCTCACGCTTAACACGACGCCGCAAAGTGTCCGCTTGGAGTGCTAGCTTTTGTGCTTGAACTTCAACATGTTGGCTAGACCGGGCACTTGAGCGATTCGCAGAATAAGAATGTGCCGCGCCGAAAGAAGTGATGCCTACAGGTTGTATTGCCGAGCTAGTTGGCAATACCGAAACATCTTCGATTGCTGTGATTGAAGCCGGCCGGACGCTGTCCGGTGACCGTGAGCGACGTTCATGTTGTGCTCGCTCGGCTTCGATTGTTGGTAGATTTGCGACTGATTTACTCATGCTACGTGTTTTCACCATTTATAAAAATATTATGAAAATATTATATAAATGAAAACAAAATTGAAAAAATTTTGACAGAAAAATATTGAAGTATAAAAATTTTGAATTTTAATGGTTTTACTTACGACGAACGAAGGACCAGGACCTACTTAATGGGAATGGAAAACACGTAGCTTGATTCAAACGTATATATTTAAGACATAAACTAAGTCACAAATAGGTACTACCAACAACGAACACAGCCAATTTTATAACAGGATGACAATGTCAAAACGAACTAAAATGTAAAAATATAAATGTTAAAAAAGGAAATATTCTTTATAAAAAGGAGTTCCGCAGCCAGTCACTAACAGCATATCTACATCTTTCGTACAGTCTGCGAACAAATGTAAATATTAACAAAATATAGATAATCGACTAGATTATGTTGAAAACCCGCTAATAGAATTAAAATCTATTATGGTAGGTAGTTGCAAGTTATTATACCTACAATTAAATTTCCAATAAAAACTGTTTACTATTCACGTTTTTTGTTACAATTCTTTCAGTCATTGATTAAGAATTATTTGGTTATAAAATAATATTCTCAACATCACTTTGATAAAATCACAAACTAAGGACTACTAGGATACTAGGTAAAGTTTGGTAGAAAAACCTCTTTTGTAAATATAACATCATTGTATAAAAATGTTCAAAAGTATGTCATTTATGATTAGGTACTTCTGTCATGCTGTCGGTGAATCAAATATGTTAAATTTATAGCCATTCCTATGGTTTTAATCTTTAAAATAATAAATAGCACGTAAGGTTACAGTTATTAGTAACATTGTTCATTTAAAAAAATAAAATTTCAATTAAAAATATTTAAGATCAAATACTACAAAAGTTATGTTCAGAACGTACTAGTGAATTTATAATGTACTATAGACAATTTGTCTTGGGGCATACAGAATACAAAGTACTCGATTCCTTACCGCGACATGGTTTGAAGAAGACACGATATTGACATGGTTTACGCTTGGTAAGACATATGGGCGAAATCTATATTGTCATAGTGAATTAAGCCCCTGGGGGGTTATTCACAAACGTCGGAAACTTTCCGTGGCGGAAAGGCCGATCGCCGTAAAGCATAAATTCAAACCGACGGCTTGGATTTGTGAATACGACTATTTATAATATATATATATATTTTTTTTTTAAAATTTTCTACAATATGTTTCACTCTTTATCTCATCAGCCCCCTTATTCACAAACGTCGGAAACTCAAGTTTCCATATCCGACAGAAAACTTTTTGATGATTTTGTGTATACGCGATGCACGAATCCGAAATATTATTATATATATATATATATATATATATATATACATATATAATAATATTATATAATAATAATATTATTATACATATATAATAATATTATTATATCTATATACATATATAATAATATTTCGGATTCGTGCATCGCGTATACACAAAATCATCAAAAAGTTTTCTGTCGGATATGGAAACTTGAGTTTCCGACGTTTGTGAATAAGGGGGCTGATGAGATAAAGAGTGAAACATATTGTAGAAAATTTAAAACGGACTTATTTAAATATTTAAAAGTCAAAAATTATTATTCAGTGAATGAATTTTTGTATAGCTGAACTAGATTTTATTCATTATTGTTATTATTATTTGGTATTTAAGGTTTGACACATGTTATTGTAAAATTTATTGACGAAGTGAACTTTGTAAATAATTGATCTTGACTAAGTAGATTGTCTAAATTTAATTTATGACTATAATAATTGTAGGAACAAATTGTAAAAATATGCACACCCAATAAGGGTAGACATATGTACAACGCATAATAACAACGCATAGTTAAGTAACATGTTTGCAGTGCATCTGACTGAATTATATATCACAGAACAAACAATCTGTGAGTGTGGTGAAAGGAGTGTACACCTGATCACATATTTTTTAATTGATCCGAACTACATTTTTCCTCTATGATATTCTTCGATCTGATGTTCCTGGTTCTACTTATTTTAAACGCTTATTATCCTTAGTTCATTCTCCATTCGTTAGAATCCTCTGTAATTTTATCTCTGTAAATAACATTAAATTGTAAGTTATTTGTAACATTTACTCTAATGTCTTATATGGACCCACGTACTATTGTTTTAATTCAGTAGGTTCTTGTGTTGTATGAGGAGTCATCGTATTTTGTTTGTCTATAAAGTGTGTTGTCCTATGATTTATCTATATTTTATGTTCTGTTGTTTTCTTTCCGTTTTAGGTGTGGTTCTGCTCAACTCTACAAATTGTAGACAAAAGGAAGATTTTATGTGATCCCCAGTGTGGATTTTCCTACACCGATTCCTGGAATCTTCTTAAAATTTGCCATAATTATCATGTTTTTATGATTTTCATTGAGGCTACCTCCGTGGCGCAACGGCTTAGCACGTCGGAAAGTAAACGGGGGTTATGGGTTCGATTCCCTCCCCGAGTCTGGGTGTTTATGTATAAGATGTATTTATTTACAAAAGAAAAGTATATAATAGTATATTAGTTGTCTAGTACCCATAACACAAGCGCAATGCTGCTTACTTTGGGACTAGATGGCGCTGTGTGAAATATCTGAGTTTATTATTACTATTATTGGCAATATTCGCAATCGCGATGGTGCCAATTAAAAAAGAAGAAATAACTATTTGCAAAATAGTCGTAAATATTAAGTGTTTTCGCTACTATGTAGTATGCGCAAAAATAAAAATATGTCATGTTGAGCTGTATGTGTATTGTTGTACTGTCACCCTTCCCTAGTCACGCACATTAGTACAAGTCTAGAAGTTCTAGAACCTAGGTCGACAAAAAACGGAGACGTTCTTAAACCAAAAACTCCGTCTATTATGATTTTCGGTCCAAGAATTAAATAGTATCAAAGTGCGTGTCACCTAGATAGGTGCGATAGGTAGATAGGTAGATGCGAAAGAAGCCAGACTCAATACGTCATCGTAATATGGTTTGTAACATTAAAATGTTATAGTTAAATGTAGGTAAATGGTACTTAGATAGGACTTAGTCGAACAAATGGCGCAGTTATCGACTTCACAGTCCATTTCACAGAGCATTATGAACTTAACAGATCTAAAGTCACTCCCACATTAGAGTATATTATTATCATCATAGTGCTTTTTAAGTGTGTAATGAGATGCCAGATATTTTTATTTGAAAATCCAAAAATACCTGATGTAACAAATCTATATCTATACAAGCGAAATACCACTGACTGACTGATTGACTCATCAACGAGATCTCAGAAACTATATGTCCGATTGACTGGAAATTTAGCATAGTTACTCCTTTCGCGGTGTAGAGTCTGGTCACTATGAACGGATTTTACGATTTGGGTCTGCTATCCGTGCGAAGCCGGGGCGCGTCTCTAGTATAATACTGTATATATTAAAACCGTCATAATAGGAAACTGACATAGTAGGTATATTACTAAAAAAACATACTTCGATAAATCTATCTATAATAATACCTGTATATGTCATCGTATGATTGTGAACACCGTTAGTTTCTAATCTAACTCGCGTGGTTATAAACTGTCGATAGATTGTGAACAGTAATGGTACTGTTTACAATACTGCTTACAATACAACGTATTAATTTTCGATAGTTTATGATCATAGACAAACTAGCCTTTATAGTCTATCCATGTCAAACCATCAAATTGTGAACTGGCATCATACTTGAATGTGACGGAACGTAATACCACAGATTAAATAGTTTACTACCGTAAAGTAATACGTTGTATTGGAAGCAGTATGGTCACAGTAGTATGGTACGGTTCACAATTTATCGAGAGTATAATCTCGCGAAATAGATTATAAACTAACGGTGTTCACAATCATACGGTGACATATACATAATGTGCGTTGCTGTGCGTTGATAATATGTTACAAATTACAATATTAGTTAACGGCGTAAACGCTTCTCTACAGTATTCCATGTCAATACACGTGACCACAAAACTTTCGATGAAGAATTATTTGTAGATAGTTTTAGGCTATTTTTTTCCTTTGATCTACTTTTCACCACTTTTTGTGAGAAATTATTTGTGAATGCTTTTATGCTATTTTTTCATATTAGCCATTTTCCATCACTTTTTCTTTATTTACACTTATAAATATTTAATTACAACAAAATAAACAGAAAACATCATTCTTATTCTTAATCACTTATTTTTTAATCATGTTATATTCAGTTGGTTATTTTTATTTTACCTAAAATATTTATAATATTTTATTTAACATAAAATTAATTATACGTCATCACAAAATAGCACGTATTTATTTACTGTAGCATTTTTTACTTTTAAGTGTATTTAGTAAATTTTAAAAATAAAAATAATTTATCAACTTAATATGTACAATCTTTGTATGTATGTACAATCCTTGTGTCCTTGTATGTTCTAATTTTTTTAATAAAATTATTTATTGGCAAAATGAATTGAATTACTTATTAGCGATAAAGTTTCTGAGCGGGAATACTTAATGTTACTCTTTTTGTAATATTGGGTTTGTACCGAAACGATAATTTTTGATGGAAAGTAGGTGAATTTTTATCAAAAAAATATTCTTCAACTTTTTCATAATATCTTTAATTTTTGACACAGAATTTTATTTAATAATTTGATTACTTTCAAAATGTTTATTGCGACTAAATCATAATTCTATCTAAAAAATGGGAGCCGATAGAACTGATCAGTAAATTTTTGATAACGAATATTTCCCACAAAATGTTTTCATACAAATTGTCCGTAACTTTAATATACCTAGTCTTGCCATAAATATCGTTACAAGGAAAACATTGTTTTTTTTCTATTACATAAAACGTTTATTAACAAATGTTTATAACGCACATTGCAGTGTGCGTTAGTTTATACATTAATATAATGTTTAAAAATATGAAGCTCATTCAAAATGATCTCCATTTGCCTTAATACAATCCTTTAAACGTTGCGGCCAATTATCAATTGAAACACGCACTTTCTCCATGGGAAAATTCGCCACTGCCAATCTTATGGAATGTTTTAGACACTCCAAATTATCATGGCGTTTAGAGCATGCCATACTCTTTAAAAGAGACCATAAATCAAGTGGATTAAGATCGAGACTAGATGACGGCCAGTCTTCAGCTCTGATGAAGTTAAAAACGTTCCTTTCCAGCCACGATTGTGTGGATCGAGTTTCATGACTCGATGCTGTCTTTCTGAAAAGACTATTCTTGATTATGGAACATAGTGTTGTTAAGAGGCTTAACTACATACAAAATTGTATCTTAATACACCTGGGCCGATGTTTTGATATCTTTTTCACAAAAATATGGCTCAGTCACTCCTTGATAGTTAACACCCCACCAAATTATCACTGAAGCCGGATAATGCCCACGTTATACCCAACTGACTAATGAGAGACTAATGAGAAGCTTCTCTAGAGCTTTGAGCATAAACTCGGTCATTCTGCTTATTAAAATGTTGCTTGATAGTAAAAATTTTCTCGTCAGTAAATTAAATTTTTCTTTAACCTCCCTTTGTGTACCGCCTAAGAAGTTGTTTTGACTTTATCATCCTATTCATGTTTAAATTTCCGGTTATAAGCTGTAAGTCCTAAGTTATCTTAAAATATACGCAACGTGATTCTGGGTGCTGTATTCATTTCCCGAAATAAAATCTTTTGCTTTCGGACAGGATTTCTTCGGATTCTTTCTTCCCTGTTTTGATCACCTTTTTAGTAATTCTTTTTCTGTCACAAATAGAGGACGCTTCGTTATACCTATCAATGGCCCGGTACACAAATATTTAACTAATACCAAGCGGATGGAGTTTCAAAAATTGCATTTGGCTCCGTACCTACTTTGTGTAATGCTGTCACAGCAATTCGGTTGTCTTTATCACCCCACTCCATTTTAATATCACAAGAATACTTATTTAATAACGATTGTCGCGAAAATGAGGAAACACTATGAATATTCATTATGAGAATGACAGGTTCCAAATTTGAATCTAATATTATTGTTTTTTGTATTATAGCAAACGAGTTTTTGGCGGGATTTTTGGAGAGCGGTTGGGCGTTTATTTTTATTATTTGCAAATGGCTTCTAGTGGATATTGTGATGTACAATTGGCGTAGTTTTGCTTCCCAAGTATCTACGCTGTTGTGCTGTTATGTGAAATTGTTGAAATAAGTGATTATTTATTTAGTAGTGTGATGATGAGATTTTTTTAGTGGCTTAGTCTGCCTCAGCGGATCCTATTAGAAAGACTGCCTCAATATATTTGACGCCAGATACTCCAAGAAACATCTGAAATGTATTACGTCGACATTTTGATGAAATAATATGAAGAATTTATCTATAATTATTACTGAAGACCTAGGTAATATGAGCTTAGATCCCTTCACCTTCCCTCCCAAGGAAAAATCGTACTACTACTGAAATTTAAAACGAAAGGAGAGACTTATTGTAAAACTCCTCCAGAGTAAAGCGATAGTAGGCTTTACTACTACTTTACCCGTTTTCGCTCTTCTTTGAAGAGTGCTAGAACTTCAGCTACGCATGTTTATTTAGACCTACTCCAGATACTGTCATTTATGTACTTTAAACTCCCAAAAATGTAAAAAATAGAAAGCTAAATAAAATGACAATCTCACTTCTCCCATTCCCGTCAAAAAAGTGGATAGAAGAGTCATTGTAAAACATAAGGTCTTTTTCAAATTTTAAGCGTCTATAATTTACACATAAAAAATTTGAGTAATGTTATTTTTAACACCTCCAAATCTCCGTTGGATTAATGTTTTTGAACTGAAACAGCACAGGATCTTAAAAAAAAATTTCAATCACAAAAAAAGAATAATAATGACTGAGTTACCTATTTTTCATTACCTAAATTTTCATTTACGCCCAGCGTAGTAGCCGGGTATAAAATATACGATATCTATTTATTGAGTTTATATACCTACATGTACGTGCCTACACCCTCAGACAAATAAAAAATGGAATTTGGGCAAAGCCTACACACTACACCGATAACTCTGATAACGACTAAAAGTTGTTTCTTTTTTATGCAGCTAGCGCGATACAAAAAACTCACTATCGGCAACCGAAATTACAATGTCAGGCATGTGCTTGTCTGAATATCCGCCGCGCCCTGACATGTTCCTATCGTTCGCTATTTTGCGCCAAATTAATGTCAGAAGCAAGTAAAATGGTAAATATATATATGTCTCGAATTAAAAGCGAAACTTAAATAATGGGTATTTTTTGGAACAGATTTCTTTTAATTTGACCGAAATAGCTAGGGTTCCCTAAGTTACTACGAGTCCAAATTACTCGAGATCGGTTTTTAACCACCGACGGGTAATAGGGATGTTAGAAATTTGTCGTCGTTGTCTATACGTTCGTTTGTTTCTAGTTCTTCAACGGTTGAACAACTTCCACGCGATTTATTGTTTGAATGTTGCGATTTTCGAGAACGTTCAAAGATGATGATGTCACAGGATGGCGAGAATTACTTAGATGTGTTTAATAGAAATCGTACTTATTATTTTTTTTAACTGGAATTTTATTTATTAATAACGATCGGAGGTGTTGTAGTAGATAAAACTCGGTATTTCTATACTTCTTTGATCTATTCTGACTATGATTCTGACCTAATGTCCTAATGACTATTGTTAACACCTACATATTATAATTGAATACAATAACTGTGGCAGAACAACATTTATCTAAATTACCTAAACATTTAACTAAACAGGCAAGCACAACATGTGATTACTTTACAGGAAATTGACAATACAACATGAAATGTAAATACTTAATAATTTAGTGATGGTTTTTTTTAATTAGTACGATTAAATGAAAATTTGTTAAATTAGTTGTAAAAAATATTGGGTCAAAAATCATGAAACCACGGATCTACTAATAACCCATTCATTACCATGGATAGAAAAAATTAAATTATACTATTATATAATGAACTTATTATAAACTTTGCAGTATGGTTAAAAATATTTTAATAATAATGAAAGTAGTTATTTTTCAATATAACTACTTTAATAATTATTAATAATAATTAATAATTATTGACAAATATTGAAAGATTACTTTCAATAGTTTACATGAAATCTTATCGATATATGTTTACAGTATAAATAATATAATAATAGGTCTTTACTTATGAACTTGCCGTTATACAATACTTCTTTAAGAAGGGCATTGAAAAATTACCACTGCGCTGGCAGAGATGCATCGATAGCATGGGCACATACTTTGATTAATAAAAATAAAAAAAAATATAAAAAAAATACTATAACATTTTGTATACTAAATAGCAATTTCATAGGTGAAGACCAATATGTCTATTGATTCTATTTTGGCTTTATTAGTTGTCACAGTGACGACGGAATTATAGTTCCATCTGGCTATAAGAATTTCGTGTTCTTCATCAAAAGAGTAATCAAACCTCTTCCTTTTTTTGGAAATATTTATCACTATAAAGTTTATAGTGATAAAGATTAAATGCTTCATAATTATACTTTACACTGTGTAAAGTGTAATTATGAAGCATTTAATCTTTATCACTATAAACTTTGGAGTGATAAATATTTCCAAAAAAAGGAAGAGGTTTGATTATTTACATATATGCCAAATTGGATGTTTTTCTGACTAATTACTTTAATAAATAAATGTTTTTTTAATACGCAATGGTTTTTGTTTATTTTTATAATAATAGTAACGGTTTACTACATAGTACACTTTTGTTGGAAATGCACCAAGAGACTAACCAAATATAAAGCATAATGAGTAACGCACAAAATTGCTTCTGTGCCATGACTTGTTACCAATAAATATCAACCATTTGAATAAACAGGCGATGAATGTAAAGTTGAGTACTCCCAACGTTGCGTAAACGCAACATTACGGAGAAGTCAAAGGTAAACATGAACTAATGGGTATTAATGGAATAAATAATGGATAAATGGAACTAATGGTATTACTAAGTTATTTTGTTAGTATAAATCGAACATTAGAGAAACTATTCTTTTGGATAAAGAGAAAGAAATGCATTTCGCTATATTTTTTATTGCGATATCAAATGGAAGGAGGAAAAATTGCGATTTTCTGCCATATTTAGACATTATTGGTAATAAGTATAACGTGATTAAATAAAGAAATTATTATTCTAAAAAGTTCGAGGTAATTTACTTCTAAATGTAGATGTAATCTAACTCAGTGACCCTCTAGTAATTTATCTGTAAAAAAAATATATAAAATGTTGCGTTTAAGGAACAATGGGAATGAATGGGTTAAACCTGTGCACACAACCGGCAATAGCTTTACGCGGCTCTTTTCATTTTTTATTTCTGTTTATTGTATTCACGATCCCTATAAATATTAAAGAAATAATTATAGGGATAATTATTTGTTTAATATTAAGTACCGATAATTAGGTAGTCTGGATAGACTTTGGATTTCAATTCGATATTTTGTAGACATTAACATACATGGGTACTTCATATTTCGGTATAACCTATGGTATAACGCTAGCTTTCGATTTGGTTGTCTGGTGGGTTGGTACACAGAAATTAATATTTATTTACAAAGTATTATTAGCTAATATAGGTCAGTAAGATGCCCTCTCGTATGTCACGGTTGTTCTATTTGCGCATCAACCCGTGATGAGGAGGGTGCTGACATGTTAGAGAGTAGTCGTTGCCACATGAATGGATACTTTGTACATCATCTAAAATACCGACACTTGCAACCATGCATGATTTATAGACGATGTCCATATAATGAATATTTCTAGACTATGAAAATCTATTTATGTATTTAAAGAAGGCACTTGTTTTTGTTATTTCATTGTATTACTGAGTATTCAACAGGAAAAGCATTCCACAACGTTCTATAAAATTGGTAATTTTATTGTTAACATTGATAAGTTGTAACAATGACAGTTCACAGTTGCAGTTAAAGTTACACTTACGAATTCTCTCTTAACTTGTCTATTAAAATGGAATTACCTATAATTTTAACTACATCCATCCGACTATACTGTAGATTTGTAAATCTGTACTCTGTACATTCTTAATAAGACATTTCCTTTTATACTTTTAAGCCAAATTAGAGATTATTACCTATATTTACAAATTCTCCCACGTATTTAAAAAGTAGTATCACTGCAATTATGATTTATTATAACAAAATATAAGGATGTAGTAACTTCACTGGAATATAAAGTTAGACTTCCTACATAGGTACACGTAGGTACGGCCCATACAGCTCCAAGTACGCCGTTACCCAATTTTATCCTCGCTCTCATGTTAATGAATTGTTGTAAAATTATCATAGGTGACTAATTAATGTAATCGACATTGTTGTGAAGCTAAATCGGTCTTCTTGCATTTTCATGTGTTTGTAATTTACGAATTTAAAACAATTTTTTCTAGTAGGTACTATCTCATAGCGATGATTTACAGAAAAACCTCTACCGGTACGGAAAAGAGAAAAGACTACTAAGACGAACTGCCAAGAAACTCAGTCAAATGTATCTATACATAAATATAAATAAAATTGAAGGACTGTCTGTGATTTCAAAATAAAGGCATTTTCTTAAGCTTGTCTGGTTATTTGCACGTAACTTAAACCCAAACGCGCTTTATTAAAATATTTGTTGGTATGTCTGTCTGTTTGTTTATCCGTGGTAATCTCCAAAACGGCTAAACCGATTTTGATGGAACTTTCATTGGCAAGCAGGGAACTTTTCAGAAAGTAATCCAGGCTACTTTTTATAATGGGAAAATACTCATTTTAACGTGGACGAAATCGTAAGGCATAGTGTATTGCCATTATTATTTATCACTAATAGAGTAATAAATAATAGTAGTATCTTTTACTACTGCCAATAGTAAAGGATACGGGTATTATTTATTATTGTTATGTTATGTTGACGTAAACAATTTATATGTATTAGTGGGTATGTATAGGTAATCTGCTATTGTATGAATAACACCTTTATAGCATGTGTAATATATCTGTATATTACAATAAACCTTTGTATGTCTACAATATATTTGAATCGCAATTTATCGAGCGGAGTCTATTGTTTCCGTTTCATGAAAATGTTTACACAATAGGGTGCAGATTGCGGATTTATCGGACCTTCCGATTCCAACGAAACGAAACGAATTTTTATTTGCACCTTACGTTTATTTATTTTATAACTGGGTAGCTGAAATCTACCTCTTCGCAGTTCTATTTGTTTTATTAACTTGAAAATTACTCAAATTACGTACTTCCAAAATCTTTCCCATAATGGTGTCGACTATAATTCGTAAATCAATTGATCAAGTGATATTTGAGGCTAAAGTCACTTAAGTACATTAACATGAGTTTTATATAATACTAGGTGAACCCGCGACTTCGTCCCCTTGGAATTTAATGAGGTAATACAACCTATGCCCACCCTGAAGATCCGTTCTAAACATTGGTGAAAGAATTTTTGAAATCAAATGAATGAGTAGGTTTGGAGACGACCTCCTACATCCAAACTTACAAACTATATCTCCTTATAATATTAGTTGAGAAGTATTAACTACGTCATCTGAGTTCTGTTATCATAATTGTTATTTTTTTTTTATAATTTTACGAAAACTAACCACTACATCATTAAAGTTATTAAGTATATTAATTATGTTAAATCTTGATGAACGTTATTGATAACGCACGCACTCCCAACTGCTGCGCGCTAGCAAATCTTAAACACCATTCGAAGTAAGTTACCACTTGTATTGAATTCGCTAATAATGTTGTTCACTTTAACATCCAACTCCTTTTTCCTGCTGTATCGAATACCTGAATATTTACGCTTCACATGGTCAAAATAATTTTTAGTTATAATAATCACACTGATTCGTATTTAAGGAATATGACGGGCTGATTGTTTTTTTCTATCCAACCCTTATTTTCAATCTGTTGTTGAACCACGTTTGATTTGTGGGGTAGGTATGGCATTATCATGTTAAACTTTTAGGACTCCTTCCTCCTAAAGCGCTCTCTACAGTCATAGTTATATTTTTATCGTAAGTTCTTCAAAAAGCAAAGTTCTTCTAAATATCAATATCAATTAAAATAATTCTGTGTCATCATGTATCAGTTGTACAGATCTACAAGTCTTCTACCTCAAAATAAACCTTTTGATAACACTTCGAAATAAATTACTACGATTGCACATTGTTGGCCAATATCAACTATATTTGCGTAACACAACGCAATACAATATCTACTTAAAAGAAAATAAAAAGGTGACATCGAATGCAGGTGGAGTGTCAATATATAGATTTATAAGATTACAAGTGATTGTTTATGATATATCATAGTCTTAGTACTAATTAGTGTGGTCATTAGTCACCTTACATTGTATGACGTCTTACATTACACGATAACTATTTATACCTATTACTTATACAAGTGGTAAGTACATGTATACGTACTTCAATTATTATAGAATAATATTATTATCAAAAGAATGTAACTTTATGATGGAGGTAACCTTAACATCATTTAACAACTAGCAAACCGTCTCGTCTTCGCATGGGGACTTTGTTTATGAAACATCATTTCTTAATTTAGGTATTTCTATAGACTAAATGTTAATGTTCTATTGGTCCTATAATACCATATATATAAAACTTCCTCTAACTATGTTCTAAGTCCTAGATTCTCAAAGTAGTCTATACAGACCTCTATAGGTCGAGGTCTAGGTCTGGGGTGATCTAAGGGGTTCGTGGTACGGAAAAAATATTTTGGAGGTGCGCGAAGAACAACCGGAAGTCCGAGAAAATGATTAAAATTTTTCAATTACAAATATTTCAACTAGTTACTTAACTAGTTGAAATATTCGTAGATATATATATATATATATATATATATATATATATATATATATATATATATATATATATATATATGATATATATATATGTACGCGGACGAATCACCGATTATTATTTATTATTTTCGAAATCGTTGGGTCTTGCATAGTTTCATCAGTTTTTTTATAATTATTTCATCGAGTTCCGATATTTTTACTTAAATATTGTCTTTATAATTCTTATTATACTTATTCTTCATTGATTTATATGTAATTACTCCAAACGTTAGAATTTGAAGGAAATATGAATTTCTTTACACTGCTGCTGTCATGAAAAACTATATTTTACAGAACAGAATTATTAGTATATAAGCGTTATTGAGTATTTTTGATAGTAGTAAAAAAAAACACATAATAATAATTTTTATAGTGTCTGATGGGGTCTACTACCTAGGTATACTATATTTAGTCTTAAAGTATTGAATGGGAATAACTACTTATACCCAATAGCCATAAAATAAGTATTGTAAACTTTAAACGTTTACAATAGCTAAAATTAGCAAATTAACTCTGGAAGCTATTAAGTTTAAATTGTATATTATGATTTCAATATACAATTACATTATTATGTGTCAATATTTCCCGAAAATATTTACGGTCTATTACTAACATTGTTCAAAGCTTGCTTTGAATATAAAACATTAAATATATGAAATAAACGTAATCATAGACAGCAAGAAAAAATATAGAGCCGCTATATTTCCAAGAAAAAGCAGAGGATTTCTCTGAGCTTTACTACAAGGAGTGCTTGTAACATAGAGAATAAAAGTCACGTGTTTGTATATTTTATAAAGGCTTATAAAATATATAAGCGCTCCTTGTAGTAAATCTCAGAGAAATCCTCTGCTTTTTTCCTGGAAATATTATTTTAACTTGTTCGAGCAATATTTTGATAAATAATTCAAAATGAAAGTATAATTATGATTTAGTAATGGGTGTTTAATTTTTTACTTCTGAATTATTCTTTTGTTTCTCTGTTGGTTTTTAACATAGAAACAAAAGAATTCGCTTTTAATCCATAGAAGAAAATGAAACTTTTGTAATGTATTCGCCGGACACGCGGAAAATTGGAAAAGTGTTCGCGTCCAGTGGTCACTTGCAGCCACTGTGGGATCGAATATGTCTATACCATAAATGTTATTGTGAATTGATTGTAGCCGGCATTTTGTAATTCAACGTAAGTAAATATTTTTAAACATTTTTTGTTTTAATAAACAAAGGTTCTTAGATAACAGTTCATTGGAAGAAGTGAGTGTTTTAGAAAAAAATGTATTTAAATAAAAAATATATATTTTAATAATTTTTTTAGTTTCTATTTGTATACAAAAATTGCGCGTTATAATAAAACAAATGAAGTATTACAGAATAAATGATATTTACTAGTTTTAAGTACAGGAAAAAGTTATTATATATATGTATATCCAATTTTTTTCGTTCTTGTCCATAATGTAAACATGGCGATTGTGACATTTATTACATAATTAGAGATGAGCTAATTCGCAAATGATTGACTCAGTTGTCATACTTATTAGTTAATACTATTTTTTCAATTTTTGTCCGTTTGTGTGATCGGGCTTCAATAAAAGCTGTAAAAAAAGAATTAAAAATTGGTAAACGACATGATAAGTGTAAAAATGTGTATTTTTAATAAATACTTAAAAATAAAGAATAGGAGATTATTATTGTTTGCACATCGCTAACAGCAAAATTCTTCTGTTATTATTAACCGACTCCAAAAAAAGGAGGTTTTCAATTCGACTGTGCTTTTTTTATATGTTTGTTACGCGATTACTCCGCCAATTATGGATTGATTTAGATAATTCTTTTTTTGTTTGGTAGGAATTGAGATTGTAGGAGATAGTCCCATTTAAACTTCTCCGATATTGGAGCTTGGACTTTATTTACATTGATGATTCTCTTGTATAACGTTGAGCTCCAGAATTAGAAAGAAGTTAATTGCATACCTGCTCTAGATATTTTTTTAGGTCAAGATCACTCAAAAGGGAGAAATGAAAAATTTTTAGTAAAAAATTATACCGCCTTCAAAAAAACACTGAAACGTACAAAATAACTATCCTTTGCTAATAAAAACTCAAGTACAATAAAAATAACTTTGAAAGTACGATACACATACCTATATAATTAAATTCATCAGTTACTGAAGTCGGTACCAAGTCTACCAAACTAATAAACTTCTGTTGCTGCACATTGATTTGGCACCGACTTCAGTATATTTGTTTTCTTAAATTTGTTTATCATTTTGGATGAATTGTGTCACTCACATAATATTAGAGTGAACTGATTTATAATACTAATTTGATCTAGGAACATGAGGCAACCTTTAGGTAACATTACAAATTAAAAACAAAACACTTGACAAATAGCCTCGATTTTTTCAGTGCTGTGCTATATTGTATAATATTATAATGTGTTATTTGTGACTATTTCAGTTTATAGTATAACACAACAGCAGTGTTATTAGAATGCTATGTGTAATACGCCGGACCAGTTAACGGTGAGAACTTAGCGCAATTTTGGTTAGTTTCTTGTTTGTTTACATTATGGAATATTATGAAAAAAATAGGATATACCTACTTTATGAAATCCATCATTGTGATGGATATGTTTTGAACATAAGTATTTTAATGGGAAAGCTGCGAGTGATGTTAGAGATGATTAAATCGGGTACGCTTGGGCGTTATAATATAATATTATAAGAAAGTTTAAATATTTAAACTTCTCTAAGTTTAAATATTACAAGCATTAGCGTTGTAGGAGATCTTTTTCCATGTAGATATGTATGTATCATGTATGTACCTATGTATTTCCCATTTTGACACTTGCGTTAAGCCACTAAACATTCACAACCGTATAATCACAAATGTATAATCACTGTTACGGGGTGGTAAGAACAAAGGGTCACTATTGATTTTAGATATGGAAGTGAAGTGAAAATAAAATCACTATCTCTTTGCAGTGATTATATTATCCCGTGTTTACAACATCAACAACAAAATTGATTGAATCTAAATACATTAAATACAATTCTCACAATCAATCCATTTAATATAATAACTCCATCATACAACATGTTATTATTTAAATTTAAGTTACGAATAACTCAATTAAATCAATACCAGACAATTTAAATTCCACAAACATCTAACTAATATTTAACATAAAAACCTAACATACAACATGCCGGCTAGACTCAGGCTTACAGGGTCACTCACGGTAAACGTTTGTTCTGTTATACATATTCAAAACTAAATTTAACATAAGGAAAGGGCACCGCTGATAGTAACGGCTGCCAGACTGTAAAAATTTAACGTTGACAATAAGATTGTACCAATACCCTGAAACCGTTACTTGAAAATGATTCAAACCAGTCTCCGGAAAGCCGCGACTGGACGAGAAGTAGTGAACTTGTGGCGGATTTGCAAACCACAAACCACCACCACATCTGTCGCGCGACACAACCAGCCGAAGCTCGAAGCCTGCTTCACGCCGCTAGGGCCAAACACCAGACAGATCAAAGCCAAAGAGGCGCCTGCACATGACACGCTCGTACGTGCAATAAAATACCCGTACCGGAAGTACCCGTACATGAAACACCCGCGCATGGAACCCCCCCCAACTAGCAAAGAAATCGTTATAATCAATTACTCTCACGACCATGGATCGTAGTTATCCGCATAGTGATAAAATTGACATTCTTTAAGCAGATTTGCCATATCATTTACATATGTAATGTAATGAATTGGTCCAAGAACTGAATCTTGTGCTGTGCCTTTAAAAACGTGAACTTCATCATTTAGGGTGTCTTCTACTCTCACACAAAATGTACGGTCTTTAAGGTAAGATTTACACTATTTCAGTAGGGGTCCTCTAATACCACAGTCATCCAGTTTCTCTATAAGTAAATCATGGCAAAGAGTATCAAATGCTTTAGTGTAGTCTATAAACAGCACTAGAACCTGTTTTCTATTATTCAAGTGCGTATAAATATCATCCGTAAAACACGACAATAGCATGGTAGTACTTTTCTGTGGTCGAAAACCGTACTGATTTTCAGATAATATTTTATTCGAATCATAGAAATTATATATTTGATTAGCAACGTATTTTTCTATTACTTTATTTATTACTATTATTTTATTTAGTATTATTTTTTTATTTATCCATTTATTGTTTTCACGTCTTTTATTTTTAATTTTCACTCGTTTTTTACAATTGTTATAACAATTTGTTATATTGTTTTTAATATAGTTGTAAATTTCTATGGGATTTTCTATGTTTTTCGTTACTTGCCAATTTATATTTTTTAATAAGGAGCATAACTTTTGGTTATCTTAAACAATTTTAAAATTATTTTGAACACATTTTATAAATGTGGGTTGGTAGAAAATTTGTAAACATACCTATCGGAGGAAAATGGACCAGGCTTGGACCCCCCCGCAGTCCAAATTCAACTCCGGAGCACACTATCACACCAAACCTCCGGGAAAAGCACAGCCACCATACAGTACCAACTATCTGAAACGGCACAAAAACTAAGAAGCATAAAATTTGTGCGCGGGTAAGACGTTAAATTCTCGAGGAAAATGAGCGGACCCTGGAATTTATAGTGCCCAATGTCAACTTCGAGGTCACCAGCACACATTTAAGACACGAAACTCACACACAATTATTATTAATTTTACCTCGAACAAACTCTAACAGTAACTCCGACGCAGGTCGAGCTTGAAAAGAACACCCCACCGCGCCTGTCAAACAAATACGAAGGTTCTCGTATTCGGACTACAAGCAAGGCGCGTTTACCCGAAAAGTGGGAAATACGTCAACTAAATTCCATTCACCGAAAAACCCCGTACTAGAACGTAAATAAACTCCCCAGAACAATAAACCTAATAAGAAGTACTAATAGGGGTATCGTATCTGACGTCACTGAATTGTAAGAACGAGAACATTAATTACGTGATGCCTTAGAAAGAAGAAAATGTCAATATGTTTTTTGTCCTTCTCAATGTGACCGAAAATTTGCGACCACAATTGTCAATTTTGACAAAAGTGGATCCAAGTCTCTAATCTGTGGTGGCCAAACAACTATCGTTGAAACGTGTTTTTATTGTTAATTTCAGTTTTTTGACTTTTATGTGCGTTGGATGTGTTTTATAACAGAAATTACGATTAGTAGTGTGGAATATGGTTCACTGTAGTGGTAACACTACAGGGAACTGCAGCCCCTAAGGGCTGCAGAAACTGCATTAGAAATTATCCACCGGTAACATTTTACTCGTAAGTAGACTTATTTCGCTAATAATTTTATATATTTGGAATATATTAAATTTGAAGATATTGCTAAAGATGTCATAGATGATACCTAAGTTTACCCGCGACTATACCGCAAGATTACCCGTTAAGTGTAAACAAGTAATTTAGTATTGTTGGTTCAAAAATAAAGAAATAAAATATTAAAAGTCACCTATCGACTTATAAGTTCTACTAAAAACACGGATTGAGTGTTGAAGCAACTGTTAATATCAAAGTCTAGTCAATTTGTTGTGAGAAAACAGTAAAATGGACGATAAATATGAAGTGTAAATTAGATCACAAAACTTAACAACTGGATCTGTGGATACACAAGTGGTGCTTAAAACAATTAAATTATCTAACGAATATAGTGCTGTGCCATACATTTTACCAAATTACGCTGAGAAAATAGTGAATAAAAAGACTTAAAAGTGTATAAGTTGATTATTGAATTAAGATGGTGGGTAGAATTAAAACTGCAACTAACATTTCATTACGAACATAACAATAGCTGATTTACGTAGCATATATCATTGCTTTTCAAAACTGTACGTAAGCTGCTACTTGGCGCAGTGGATATCCTACTAGACTTAATTTCGTGAGGATCGCACTATCACGGGTTTGTATCACCACCTGTTTCATTGTTGTTAATTGTAGTTTGTCTTATTGCAATCTATCCACGACAATGACTATTACTTGTGGAGGCTGCAACGAGGAAATAAAACGTGGAAAGCTATGTATTAAATGTTCTAAATGTAAAAACAATTTCCATCAAGTCTGTGTGAATTATCTAAGCAACAAAGCAATTCCATCATCGAAACTAGCGGAAGGATGTATATGTCCCGGCTGTGCCGCTAAATCTAAGCGAGGTGGCGATAATTCGGGCACCCCTGTTAAGCCTGTAATGACTCCGACCTCTCAATCAGTGAGAGCGATATCGGCGAGTCGGAAACACCACTGAGTAAATTAGACTTGCACAGCATTAAGAACGACATTGTCGCTACTCTCAAGATGGAGTTACCGTAAATAATACACACCCAGTTAACCGTCATTGTTTCACCACTGAATGAAAGACTGAAAGAACTTCAAAGCTCTGTGACTTTCCTCGCCGATAAGTATGGTGATTTCAGCACCAAAATAGATAAAATGATGTTTCACTACCGTCAACATGATACACAGATTAAAGACAATAGCGAAAAAATTGAAAAATTGAACGAGAAAATCAATCTTTTAGAGCAACAATTGAGGGAGTGCAATATTGAGATACATGGTGTTACAGAGTTCAAATCTGAGAACTTGGTTGGCGTAGTAAAAAAGATTACTGACACCGTCTCACTTGACCTGGAAGATAGAGACCTGATGAAGGTCACCAGAGTAGCTAAATTTAATAAAAACAACAAGAAACCACGCAACTATTGTTGTTAAGCTAGCTAGTCCTCGACGTCGAGACGAGTTTCTCTCAGCAGTATCTCGATATAATAAATCTAATCCTCTCAATAAGCTCCATACTGGACTTATAGGCGTACGCGGAGACACATCACCGATCTATGTAGCTGAACACCTTTCACCTACTAACAGAGCTCTTCATGTCGCTGCTCGACTCAAGGCAAAAGAAAAGAAATATACATTTTTATGGGTCCGACGTTCGGAAAGATGAAAATTCTCGTTAAATACTTATAAAGTCTAACTTATCCCTAGAGAAAACTATCTGATGTTTCTTTATATGTTATTTATTTATTTATTATTTGGTTTTTTTAAATAATGATTCTTTTGTAATTTAAACAATTAATATGGGTTTAAAAGTGTATCTACAGAATATTAGAGGCATGAAAAATAAATGTAATGATATATATAACAAATAATTATAATATAATATGAAACAACAAGAAACATCTTGACTATGAACTTTGTATTAACCAAGATCGTAAAATTGAGGATCTATGGGTCCGTTTGGGGGTAGATGGCTGTATTATTAATCTGTGCGTAATTTACATACCATCATTTAGTCCAATCGATACATTTAAACAATTTCTGAATAAATGTACTGGCATTGTATCTTCATCACCAAACATCAAGACCATAATAATGGGTGATTTTAATATTCCTGACACCAAATGGCTTAACTGTCGTATGAACGCCTCCATTAAGAATAACGCCAGACTTACTGTCTTGAACGATTTTATGGAGGCAACTGGTTTAAATCAGCTCAGCAGTATTAGTAATTGTAGTTACGAGTATAACGTCCTTGAATTAATATTGTCGGACATGAATATTATTAACGTCAGCCGAACTGTTGCCATAAGCAAAGATGTGTTTCATCCAACTCTTGATTTTGTAAAAGATCTAACTAAGAACCTAAAAGAAAGTACGACGTCAGCTAAATTTAACTTCAGAAAAACTGACTACGTAAAATGTTTTGTAGATTTACAGGATATCGATTGGCATATCTACGCTGATTCTCTTGGTTGTAATGAATTTGTGGATTTTTTTTATAATAAACTTTGGGATATAATTAGTAAATATACACCTTCCTCTAAAAGTAAAAGTAACCGCTACCCACCCTGGTTTTCCAAATCATTAATTAGGACAATAAGGGAGCAGAATAAGTACCATCGCAAATTCAAATTGTATTACAATCCTCGTGACTATGATAATTATTCATTACTAAGAACTAAGCTAATATCTCAGTGCTTTAAAGCCTACGTTTCTTGTATCGAGAATTGTCTTAAAAATGATGTGAAAGCTTTTTAGCGGTACACAAAATCTAAATGCATTACCAATGACCCTTCATCAGTTAAATATATGAATCAAACAGCAAACACTGGAACTGATATATCAAACCTATTTGCCGCATACTTCACATCTGTCTATGAGTCTTCAAATTCAGCGACTGTGGGTTACGTGCCTGATTTTCCATCTTCAAATTATTCTTTAAGTAGCTTAATTTTTTCCGAAAATCGCAAAAATCACTCCTATTCACAAGTCAGGTGATAAAACTAATGTTGTGAATTATAGACCTATCAGTGTATTAAATAGTTTTGCCAAACTCTTCGAGAGTATGATTTGCTATCCTCTTTACAATCATTTTAAACATCGACTCAATTCTGCTCAACATGGATTTGTCAGTGGCAGACCAACCTTGTCCAACCTGCTTACTTATACTAATTACTTGTGTCGGTCATTTAACGCCAAATCCCAAGTGGATTCAATATACACCGATTTCTCGAGGGCATTTGATCGATTTAGCCATGACATACTTTTAATAAAACTACAAGACTTAGGTGTTCATGGAAATCTTCTCCGTTGGCTGAGTGCTTACCTCATCGCAACCGCACTCAACTAGTGGCGTTGGATGGCTTCGAATCCATTCCTTTTGAACCTTTATCAGTGGTTCCTCAAGGTGCTAATTTGGGACCCCTCTTGTTTTTAATGTTCATTAATGATCTTTTGCAAAAAAATACTTGTCAATGTTTGGCCTATGCTGACGATTTAAAACTATACACAGAATTATCAAGCATAGATGATTGCCATCAATGGCAGCAGAATATTAATGTATTAAACGAATGGTATAAAGTCAATGACATGTCGTTGAATGTTAAAAAATGCCAATATATTACTTTTACAAAAAAAAGAACAGAATTAATTATCAATATTCAATAGATAGTATTGATTTGGAAAGGATTAGTGAGGTGCGTGACTTAGGTGTTTGGTTTGATACGACTCTTGGGTTTAAATTTCACCTAAACACTATTGTGGCTAGGGCAGGTCGGATGCTAGGATTCATTACACGTACAGCAAAGCCTTTTAAACATATTGAATCCCTTAAAATACTTTACACATCGTTGGTTAGACCACAACTTGAATACTGCTCCTATGTCTGGACATCGATTTACAGTGTCGATGGGAATAGTGTTGAGTCAATGCAGATACGATCCCTTAGGCAACTGAGTGTTGGGCTGGGGTTAAGGGGAGCTATTCCTGAATATGAAAATCGACTGAACTATTTTAAATTTCACAGTCTTACATAGACGTAAAATAACTGACCTAGTCATATTAGACAAAATCGTGTATGGCCTATTTAGCGATGAGTTACTTGTGAATGTCCAGTTTAACTACCAACAGTGTATGCGAAGAGCTCGATATCTTGTATCAAAATATATTCCGGTTTAGAAAATCACTTCATAAAATTACCTTTCAAATAACTTGTTAGTGTGACATTGTGTTTGCATGTTTTTCGTAAAAATGATGTGTACAATATTAGTTTGACAGACTCACCATGTAACTATGTATATTTATAAGCTAATTAGCAATAAGTCACAGTTTGTTTAATGTTTTTGTACCTAAAATAAAATAAATTAAAATAAATAAAAGTATATCTTTCGCAAAAATAGTACGATTTATTAGTAATTTTTCATATTTATTTGAAACATAACCTAACGCATTAGTAATTAGTGATGCCAGTTCTACATCATTCTTTTACCCTATTTATCAAATAAAAAAAATACGATGGAATATTGAGGTTGTAATTGAACCTCTCGCGCTCTAATATGTCATCTTTAATGCAATGTGTGATAGTTCGTAATACTGATTTCGATAAAGTAAATATTTTTGATCATCACTAATCACACAATCACTAAACATAATGAATTGAAAATTTTTATGGATTAATGCTAAATTGATCTTAATATACAGGTAGGTATATATTTAAGTATTATTTATTTCAGATTTCCCCGTAATCCTGTAGCAAGAAAAAAATTAAATGATACCATCAAACGACTTGGTTGGCAGCCGTCAAAGAATGCAAGAACATGTTCCATCCATTATCGGATTCTTTTATTGTTGCATCCAAAACTACTCACTTGATACCATCTGCAATACCTTTTAAATATACTAACGACGTAATTAACGTTATTATAAACATCTTTTTAAAGTACACATTAGGCAGGCCCGATCTAGGACATTTACTAACTTACATATTTGCGTCATTTATCTTTGCAACGAACATCAAGGTCTGTCGTTTACCCAACATCTTAGTAACTTTTTGTCTAAGCTGTAGTATTGGAAAATTCTGTTGACAATTTTCTCCTGGTCGGTGATTTTAATTTAAGTGGAATTGTATGGACAGTTGGAGATCATTTTTCATTGAACCCTTCTACACAAAATGTAGGGATAAGTTGTTAACTTAAACATAGGAATTAAATTATGAAGCCAGTCTGGAAGACTAGATTAGATAAATACTAATTGGATAATTTTTTATAGTTAAAAATATACTCGATCCCTAGACTCTTTTGATTTGTGTATTTTATCTATCCTAATGGCTTAGCTTATATGTAACGACTATCACATTTTATTACTGTTGTCTTATACTATTATCACATTCTTACATACTATTATCACAATTTATTACATTCAATTTCCAGTTATGTTTTGTTTCTTTTTATTACTTTCTGTGTGATTCTTTTACAATACTCCAAGAATTTATTACGCTCAGTGTTATCTACCATTATATTGTGTAAATTAGCCTCAACTACGGTATATTTAATCTCATTTTCAATATCCAACTTTGCTCTGCCGAAGATGGGGCATTCAGTAATGACATGGATCACACTTTTGCTTGTCATGTCATCACAGGAGCATCAGGCCGGGCTCTCCTTGCACCCAAATCGATGCAGGTACTCGGAGAACCCGCCATGCCCCGTGAAGATCTGAACCAGAGTGTGATCCATGTCAACAGGAGTGTTTATCGACTCTCGAGTCTAGATCTGCAGTGTTCAGTGGAAACAGGGCCACCTCGAGAAGGGTGTAGACATGAAGTATACGCACTGCGGTGTTGTAGTGGCAGGCTAAGACCTCACTTAATGGGAGCTATAAGCGCCTGTTTGCTCACTCCACTCTGCCCCATGGTAAAAATACCTAACCTACACCAAAAAGGGTGTTCATGTAGTAATTACAAAATTAATAAGTATCCTAAAGAATTTAAACTTGTGAAGCGATGCTGTAAATCTTGAATACTTATAGCGATTGCCTTGTGTTATAAAATATATCGTCATGTTGCATAACTTTCCATAACTTGCATAACCAGGGAATAGGGCTGAATGGCGCCACTCGAGGGAAGCTGACAGCCCCTCTGCAGCCTGGCGAACGTCCCTACCAGCAATCTACATCTGCATAACTTTACAAAAAAAATGTTGCAAATACTCAATGCGAAACAATTTTAAGATTAGCCTGTATTTGTCCTCACAATTTCACATTAAAGTTTCAGTGATTAAAGAAGTAACAAAAATTTTATTGGGAAAACTGTTAATTTTAAATTATACCATATTTTTATTACAGACTATTAATTTTAAAGCATGTAGATGTGATTTATATCAAAAGCAGCTCACAATATTTAAAATTACAGTAGAGTCTCACTAATCCGGCACCTCAATAGTCCGGCACGTCCAATAATCCGGCACCCTCCGCCCTCGCCTCCCTTTTCGAAACATGTGAGAAAAACTTTAAAAAAAAGATTACAAGTTGCAAAAAAAACCTCAGTTAAGGATTATTTTAAGACATGACATATCTTACAATTAACTGCTTAGTTAATTGTAAGATATGTCACTGTTATAAAAACACGTGTAGTAGGTACATGAATAGAAATATATTTCCCTTTATGAACTGTTTTATTTTATTATTATGAACTTTTCTATACAATCCAGTAATCCGAACATTCTATTAATCCGACACCCCCAAGTTTTTAATAGTGCCGGATTAGTGAGACTACTGTAATGGTTTTATAGACAAAACCATTAATTTTAAATATTGTGATTAGTGCTAATTTTATTGCTCCTCTAATTTTTGAATGCGACCTCGTCCGTGTGGATTTAAAAAAGTAGCCTGTGTCCTTGTCCTACAATTTTCTTCTAAATTCCATCAAAATTGGTGTAGCCGTTTAGGAGGAGAACTTTTAAATGATGGTAACTTTATCACTGTCATCCGATTTCAACAAAAGCCTAAGTGTTGCTCCAAGCTGAGCTTAATCTACCTGTGAAAATAGCAAGAAAATCCGTTCAGTAGTTTTGGAAATTAGCGTGTATATACAGACAGACAGACATAAATTTAAAAAAATGATTTTTTTACTCTATTTTATCGTCCACAGTCATATTTTGATAAATTTATTCGAGTGTACAGACACACGGTTTCTTTATTATATGTACGGATTATACCCTTATCACATCTAATGCTGTAAACACCTATTTTGTGTACATTTATTTGATACTATGAAAAATGCAAAAATATACATGCTTTGATCTCGCTATGTTATTTAACCTTTATAATAGTTATAGCACAGATTAATTAGTTACTAACGTAAAGTTATAGAAAGAAGCAATAAGCGTGTGTGTATAGGCTTCCGCAGCCACAAGGGCCGAAAACAGAACGATATAAGTATATTATATGTAGGTATGTTCGTTATCTAGAAGTTAATGTGAAAGTGATTTAAGTATTAAGTTCGTGATTTTTTATGTGGTAACAGATATGTTATCACGATATCCCCGACAATATCAATGTCATAAGTTACTATTGCACCATAAAATATTCGATATATTGGGATACTAATTATTAAATACGGCTTCACTTACGTATAATCGTTATACCTCAATAGACCTCCAATAGGCCCGAAACTACGACTAGTTTCGGACCTATTAGAGGTCTATTGAGCCGATACCTATACCGATTACACGTGAGTAAAGCAGTATTTAATAATTAGTGCGTTAATAATGTCTCACGAAAGTTTCAATAATTTAATTGATATATAGGGATATTTATAATTACACGAAAATTTTTATTTGATCGCTTAGTACTACGTATTTATACATAGTTATCAGATAACAGACACAATCATTTACTGTTATGATTCATTTACTTTATTATATAAAAACAAAAGGGTTCCTTATATTTAGTAACACTTACTATTTACACAACATGTTGATTAAAAACCAACTTTGTTTCTATTGTATTTTAAAGTGATGTTATGAGAATTTTTCGTTTTTCTTTCTACATCGTAAGTATGTGCAATCCCAGGTAACATTTGTTCTACATTGTTGGTTACTAGTTCTTCACAGGCAAACGAGCTTATAGCTTGTGAATAAGCTATATCTTAAAAAAATATAATTTTATTCACAGAACTTATCCGACTAAAAGCCGGACCCCCGACGAAGACAAAAGTGGCAATGGACTAATTTGTAATATCTGTTGTAACTTCAATACTCATTGGAGCACACGATTACTGAAGTAGAGAGAGATAATGTAATTTCAGTAATGGAATTCAGCATTTTGGTATCGCCAGGTCGCTACAGATATAAGTATAATGTGTGAAAACGAACCTAAAAAACATTGGGATGGGGAATTCAGTGATATAATTATCACCCAGCTTCTTAGAAAAACATAGTTTTCAATAATTTTGATTTAAAACCATTGGTTAACAAAAAAATTGGAGGCGAGGAGTGGGCGCGCGGTACATATTTTTGAGACGGCGAAACCGCCGCGTGACTCCCCGAGTGTGTGAGAAATACATTACCGTCATCAAAATTCGTTTTATGAAATATTTAATGGTTTACAAATTACTTTGTGGAACTCTATGTTTAGTACTTCTAGAAGTATATATGCATGTATGTACATTCGATACAGTCAATACCGCCGATTCACGAGATGAGTGATATGCTCCATTAGAATTAATAAGAATTATTTCAAAGTAAAACAAAATGTTACGAAGTGTAATTTTGGGATTTGTGTTTTGTTTGTTAACGTATTCCTTAAACGCAGCTAACATCGATAGAGAATCAGTTCGGGAATCACGTATAATTGAAACAGCTCAGGGACCCGTGCGTGGATATAAGGACCCTGATGGAGATATTTACATTTTCTACAACATTCCGTACGCTAGCGCACCTACTGGACCTAATAAATATAAAGTACGTATATATGTACGTTCTATTTCTTTAAAACGTGTTTAGGGATCAAAGTGTTTTTGACAAATATTCTATTATCCTATTGAAATGAAATAAAAATATTTGGATATTTAAATTGATTAAATAAAATGTTTCCTATGTCTAGACTGATGAAATACATCTGCTTTTGCATTAACTAAGACGGCGATTTTTGACCTCGGTTAAATCGTATGTTAAAATGTCATTTATGGATAAAAATAAGTTTTTAAAGGTTTTTCTCGCGTAACATAAACAATTAGTAGTCTGTACTTCTACCATTAACACAATTGATATGTGTTTTATTGACATAGGTCTTCTTTGAAGCATATTACGTGCGTGCTCAACGGAATTTCGGAAACGAAACGGAAACGGAAACAAAAATACTTACTTACAAAGAGCTTTCAGTGCAACTATTTTTATTTTGTTGAAAACATGTGTAGTTGAAAATGTCTTCGGATGTATGAATATACTTATAACGTCGCGCACGCGCACGTCATGGGTCAAAGCGGTCAAAACGCTGTCAAAAACTATGGAGCACAGATTAAGTATTTGTAGCAAGCTACAAATGCGACAGTCGCTTTACCGTAATTGTTATGTATTTCGTTTTGGCGCTACTATCGCCTACTTAAATGTTCAGATTATTTTTTTTTATAACTTTATTCATATTACCAAGCTTGATAAAATACAACACCATCTTTGATGTGCTGACTAAAAATGTCTACAATTCACACTAGAATTGCATATATCAAAAAAGCCGTGTTTATTTCTAATTTCGCTTAACTTTGATCTGTTCCTCAAATGGGGTTATTTTTTTTATTAAGTACTTACTTATATTTAACCCTATTTTATTAATCTTGGTAAACAATATTGTTTACCAAGATTAATAAAATAGAACTTATTTAATATGTTGACTTAACACTTGTTGTCGCTATATTGCATTTCTCAAAAGAACAGTTGATTTGGTTGATCTGTTTCCCGAGGCGTCAAAGATTTCTTTTCTTTTTAATTTTTTTATACCCTAAACTGCAGTGTGGATATGTTCAAACTGTGAACAGGCCACTGTTTGAGGTTTTAAATAGGTTTCGAGTGTTAAGACCTGCAATATAATTTGTTACAAAGAGTACTATTAATTAGCTATTAAAAGTAGAATACGTCAAATATGTCATTGACGCCATCTTGTTTAGGTAAGGTGTTGCCTATGATATGTGCATATAATACTTTTGTACGAAAGAAATAGGCTAATATATTATATCGAAACCATAATTAAAACACTTTTATTTAATGTTAAAGTTTCTTAATTATAAGTGTACAAAGTGCAAGCCAGAGCTCTATACATTCGTGAAACGTCTCCTTTGACAGTTGGTGCTAAGCCTACCAAACTAAAAGACTTTCTGTTGTTGCACATTGAATTGGCACCGACTTCAATATATCGGTGAAATTGAAACGAGACCACCTATTACCTACCAAACGAAAATAGAATTTTCGAAATCGGTTCATAAATGACGGAGGTATGAGGTAATGAACATAAAAAAAAACAACATACAGACGAATTGAGAGCCTCCTCCTTTTTTTGAAGTCGGTTAAAAAAGGATTTGCTTACGCCGCTGAATCGCACTGCAGATGCATTGCATTTCACTGAACTCCTCCTAAGACCGAACTGCGCTCTGTTCACACCATTGGGGACGAACCGGTGTATGTCACTTTCGGGGGACGCCCTAACTAAACTACTAACGCTGTTCTGTACGGAAGAGGAATTGCAACCCTGAAAAGGTCTGGCAGGGGTTGCAACGATCACGCTTTCTTAATTGACCGCCTAACATGACTGATCATTGATCAAAACGAGTGAAACAGTGTAAGACGAGTATATATTTATTGGAAATTAGAATCGTTGTTATCTGTATCTTCTAATTTCCAATAAATATATACTTGTCTTACATTGTTTCACTCGTTTTTGATCAATGATCAGGATACAGACATTTGTATAGAACATTATAACATCAATAATAGGAATAAAGCGCACACTATAACCTTTGTATCGTAGCCAAGAGTTTTCGTATGCAGAGTAATGCATAAACTTATGCTTGCTTGTTTGGTAATCATTGCTCGTTTTCGATCAGTTAAATGAACTACATCGTTCATTTAGGTAAATCCTTTACCAACTATAAGTAGCGGTACGCTATGATGGCCGTTTTGACGTTTGTCCGCTTATGAAGTTTCGTATAAATTAATAATTTATATATATATAATTATTAATATTTATATATTAATAATTTATATATATAGTTTCGTATAAATTAATAATTTATACGAAACTTCATTGATTGTTGAACCACAGATTAATTAGTTTACTACCGTAAAGTTGAACTATAGGATAACTATATAATACGGTCCCGCGAACAAATCTTTTCATGTTTTTCTAAAAAAACAGCGCCATTTGACAGAACCGTTAATGGACTAAGTCAATTATGTAAATTAATTATACTATTATTATTACAATTATATTACACATATAACTCATAAAATTATAATTATTAGTGTACTTATTTACCATACAACGCGGCATTTATGTTTTTCTAAATTCGAAATTTAAAAAAATTAAATCTGTTACAATCGTCACATATAGGATTGCTGGCCAGCACAACTACTACCCCCGGCAAACTTGCTCATTACAAAACGAAGCAGTTTCGGCTTGATGTTGCTTCGAAAAGAACAAACTGTGAGAGCACTGCGATTGTGATATTGTTTTGACCTAGCTTTGGATTTCGGATAATGATACTGCATTACTGTTGACCCTTGCTCGTTAATTTGAACTGTGTTCGCCTTTTGTTGTAGATTTCGTCGATATGGGCGAACGAATGCAGAGAACTGTTTTAAACAGAGACATGAGTTCGTTATACGACTTCGTGACTATTTCGAACGTGAGTCTCTAAATGGAGAGCCAAATTTACCTATAACGTCAGTGGTTGAATGCATAGCCGGTGCGCTTAATATTGGACATCGAACTGTTAGACAAATAACCAAAGAAAAATAGGGCAAGACTGGCACAGAAGAAAGTAAACTTCACACACCAAAAAAGAAAGAACGATCTAAACCAGTCGTAGGCGTCGATAGCTTTGATGCCGATGCCATCCGAAGACATGTGTACGGCTACTATTTACGGAAGAAGTATCCAACTAGAAAAAAGTTAGTGCAATCACTGAAGGAAGCTGAATTATTCTCCGGTGGGGAAAGTTCGTTAACGAAGATTTTGAAGTCCGTTGGATTTCAATGCAAACAGTGTAACAAACGCAAATATTGATGAAAAGATTCGATTTCGTGATGGCTAGATATACTTTTTTACGTCAAGTGAAAGAAATTGAAAATTGGCAAGATGTTGTGTTTTTGGATGAAACATGGCTTAATGCTAATCATACTGTAAGCCGTTCTTGGACCGATGACACTGCAGCATCTACATCCAAAGTTCCTGTTGGAAAAGGATCGTAGCTTATAATTTGTCACGCCGGAACCATCAACGGGTTTGTTGAATGTTCTCTCATGGCTTTTGCGTCAAAAACCACTGGAGACTATTATGAAGAAAGGAATGGAGAAAAGTTTACTGAATGGTTTACCTCAATATTGTGTAGCCGCCCTGAACCATCTATTATAATGCAAATTATTATAATTCAAATGTTGCAAATTGATAAGCCATCTAATTTAAGTAATTGAGCTTTATGATCTGAGCGAATACCACTAATAATTTTGTGCTCTCTAATTCTGTTCTCATTCATGAAAACATTATCAATGCACGTCGTTGAATGGTATGTAACCCTGGTCGGTTCATCGAAAATGTGCACAAGATCAAATGAAAGAAAGAGTAAAATTAGCATCTTCCTTTCCTTAGAGCAATTTACTATGTCCACATTAAAGGCACCACACGCTATGTTTGATTTATTACATTTACTAAGCCTGGTAAGACTCTCCTCTACAGAAATTAAAAATTGAGAATAATCAGACGAGGGTGGTCAGTAAACACATAAGAATATGTGCTGATCCGTCTCCGCACACGACATTTTACATACACGTTCAACAGAGAGAGCAACTATGTCTTTGCGATTTTTTATTTTGAGATAATTTTTAACCAAAATCATACTACCACCATCATCTGTTGACGCTCTGTTGAACACACTGGCTACCTTAAAATTATTTACATTAAAAGACGTCTTATCAGCCCTCAATCACGTCTCGGTGAGGCACAAGATGTCTATATTATATTTATCCACTAATAACTCTGTATGCATCTAATATTTTGCCAAAGAAACTATTGATATTTTGGTGTGCAAACATAAAAAAATTATAATGTAGTTTCTCTGTTGTCTTATTACTTAATTTAAAGACTTTTTATCCGCATTACTATTAGTATTACTAATAATTCGTCTTTAATTACATGCTTAGTTATAGTTCCTATAACTGAGTTAATACATTTAGCTACTAATATAGCGAGTTTACTTTTTGTTATTTTCGACAAGTACAAAGTACTTTTTGTCAGTCTAAATTTAAGTAAAATATTACCAATATATTTATTGGTGTCCAAAAATATAAAATTATTATAACGAAATGTCACCCTACTCATTACATCATTTAAATTTTTGATATGATTATTGCTATTCATTGGCAACCATGACGATTAAGGGAACGCACATAATATAACTTTGTTCACGTTTACTAATTTAGCCAGAAAGTCAAATGAGTGCCTTTTTTTATTTTCACCGACATATACAAATATTGCTCGTTTAATATAATATTGGATGAAGATAGAATTCAAATGTGCCGCTGATTCCCACAGTACTAGGCCATAAGACATAAGGCTATGGAAATATGCGAAGTACGAAATACATTTATTTCTAGCCTAGCCGTGGCCACATCTGTCAACTGTCTAATGCGTCTAATAGCATATATTGCCGAACTGAGCTTATGTGTTTAATTTTATAAACCAAGAGACTAACAAAATATATAGAATAATGAGTAATACGCAAACGTACTTCTTTGTCATGAGTTATTGCCAATAAATATCAACCACTTGAAAACAGTTATGCGACTAATGTAAACTCGAGTGAACGCAACATTACGGGAGGTCAAAGGTAAACATACTCGTAATCTAATGGGTAATGGGTATCATATTACAAAGTTATTTTGTTATTATAAATCAAACATTAGAGAAATTATATTTTTGAATAAAGAGAAATATTTCGTTATATTTTTTTATATTTATATGTCAAATAGGAGGAGCAAAAATTGCGATTTTCTGCCATATTTAGATATTATTGGTGACAACTAGTGATAAGAATAACATGAATAAACAAAGAAATTATTATTTTAAAATTTCAGAGGTAATTTACTTCTAAATTTAGATGTAGGTAGTTTAACTGAGTGACCCTAGTAAATTATTTGTGAAAAAAAAATGAAATGTTGCGTTTACGCAAAAATAGGAATGAATGCATGGGTTAAATCTGTGGACGCATCCTGTAATGACGTCACGCGGCTCTTTTTATTTTTTTTTCTGTTTATTACATTTGCGATCTCTATAATTATTTCTTTAATTGTCGGTACCGATAATTAGGTAGTCTGGTTAGTGCTTCGTTTTTTATTTCGATATTTTGTAGACATAAACATAACATGGGTACTTTATATTTCTGTATAACGTTAGCCTTTGATTTGGTTGTCTGGTGGGTTGATACACAGAAATTAATATTTATTTACAAAGTATTATTAGCTAATATAGGTCAGTAAGATGCCCTCTCGTATGTTATGGTTGTTCTATTTGCGCATCAACCCGTGATGAGGAGGATGCTGGCATGTTAAAGGGTAGTCGTTGCCACATGAATGGGTACTTTGTACATAATCTGAAATACTGACACTTGAAACCATGCATGATTTATTTCTTTTTACAGTCATTAAACATATGAAGTAATTTTAAGATATTATCTCTATTTACAAATCCTCTCAGATATTTAAAAAGTTATATCATTACGATTTATTATAACAATATATAACGATGTAGTAACTTTACTATGCTATAAAGTTTGACTCCTATACTTGTTGGTATGGCCCATACAGCTCCAAGTACGCCGGTACCCAATTTTATCCTCGCTCTCATGTTATTGAAGTGTTATAAAATTATCATAGGTGACTAATTCATGTAATCGACATTGTTGTGAAGTTAAGTCGGCCTTCTTACATTTTCACGTGATTGTAATTTATTAATTTGAAACATTTTTTTCAAATAAGTACTATCCTATAGCGACAATTTACAGAAATGACAAAAAAGAGAAAAGACTACTGAGAAGAACTACCAAGAAACTCAGTCAACTGTCGATCTCTTTGGCTGATGTCATTGAAATCTAAATACAATAATGTATTTATATTAATAAATAAAATGGAAATGACTGTCGGTGATTTCGAAATAAAAGCGTTTATTTAGAAGCCTAAATTCGATATGGTTGATGCACGTAACCAAAAACAACGCTTTTTTTTAATTTTTGTTTATCTGCCTGTCTGCCTGCCTGTCTACCTGCCTGTATATTGTCTGGGCTAATCTCCGAAACAGCTAAACCGATTTTGACGAAACTTTCATTGGCAAGCAAAGGACTTTTCAGAGAGTAATCTAGGCTAGTTTTTATAACGGCAAAATACCGATTTTAACGCGGGCGAAATTGTAAAGCGTTAGACTATTGCCATTATTATTTTTCGCTAATAGAATAATAAATAATACCAATATTCTTTACTATTGCCAATAATAAAGAGTACTGGTACTATTTATTATTCTTATGTTGACCTGAACAATTTACATATATTACTAGGTAAGTACCTACTTGCACCTGTACAATCTGCTATTGTATGAATAAAAGCTTTGTAACATGTGTAATATACTTGTATATTATAATGAACCTTTGCCTACCTACAATGTATTTGAACAATGTATTTGAATCGCAATTTATCGAGCGGCTGTTACGCGGTGAATGATTTTTAATTTAAAAAAAAACTTGTTATTTATTATAACTTTATTACTTGCTATTTTATTACAATTCATTTATAAAAGAAAATTAAAATTAATCTTAAACATGAGTTGTCGGTCTGAAGGGAGAAATAGGAGTGACCCGGATCTTTCTAAGTGTTGTTTTTATGCATTCGGGAAATGATATTTACTTTCGTATCGTGGGAAGGATATACATAGTAACGGAATGTTTAACTTGAACAATAATTATGGTAGATAACAATCATACTTATTTAGAATTTACATTACAAATAACTAAATTAATCTAAATAACTAAACTAATACATTAAATAACTAAATTAATACATTAATGATAATAGTATGAGGTCTTGGTGGACACTGCAACATAACACGGCTACAGAGTCCATTGTTTCCGTTTCATGAAAATGTTTGCACAATAGGGTGCAGATTGCGGATTTATCGGACCTTCCGATTCCAACGAAACGAAACGAATTTTTATTTGTACTTTGGCTTAGTATATAGTACGCAGGCATGATATATAGTAAGTACAGTAATAATTTTATAGTTTGGTTGGTAATCACAGAGTAGGTACATACAGTGTTTTTTTTAACTGAGACAGTATGGAGAAATCCGAATTCATAAGAGATACAGGGAAACTATCTTAGGAAACATTTTGTCTTTTTTTGTGACAACAATTTTGGCATTATCGAATTTTTTTAATGTGGATCCCATATACCTCATATGGCATCATTATGGGATGGTCTAATCTAAGGGGTCCGTGGTATCATCGTCGTACTGTGGCGGTACGTAATAGTTATTTATTATATTAGTGCGGTTAGTTGGTTTGTACAAACGACTAGACCACTGGTTCCCTAACTTATTTTGTCTACTGAGTCGAGAGCTCATGCAGTCGTTGTCTAAGATGCCTCCTAGCTAAATGAAATTACAAATCACCCCCCAGGCCTCTACACAACGCCCCCATTTTTTTTCTGGGTCTCTTACCGCCCCCCTTTAGGCCTGCAGCGCCCACAAGGGGGCGTTATCGCCCACTTTGGGAATGGCTGGACTAGACGAATGTACCATAGTCACAAGTTTGGAAATACCAATTTCCGTATGTGTGTCATACAACGTGTTTCAACACATAAAACAGTACAATAGGTAATGAAACAACCTTTTTCGTTAGACTATTTTTTATAGCAAATAAGAAGTTATACATATAGGTCACTACTCTTGCAAGCTTAACTGACTGACTGACATTATTAATTTCACACGTATTATGTTAAACGGGAGAAAGTGGCGTAAACGTCGGCGACGACGGAGCGGCGGTGACGGCGGTGGCGGTGGAGCTTGCTGCAGCTTCGGCGGTCGCTGGACGTTTTCGCGTGAGGTAGAAGATCACGGTTCCACAGCATTATTTATATTTATAGACTTTGATATCTTGTCGTCTATTTCAATTTTATCGTGCACCGAGTCGTGAATATAACCCTCTGCAACATTATTAGAGTGCCAGCTTCAGTGGTGTTTCAGCGTAATGATATCGACTCCGGAATTCGCTAGTAATGTTGCAGAGGTTCTTCTAAATCTGTGACCGGTATAACCAGCTGGACTTTCTTCAAGAACGTGACTATTTCTTTTGGTACACTACCGATTTTGTTAACGCCAACGACTTGCCGCATGCATTTACCGTTTCGCTACTTCTGCAAGAATCTGTTACTCTTTGAGTTTGTAATTATTATAGCTTGATACTTCTTGACAATTGCGGAAAACTCACTATGTATGGTGAATGTACGAGGGATTTTGGTTTTTGTGTCAGGTATCTTGACAAGCAATAAGTCCCCATGGTTTTCGATATCGCTCAAATTTATGTTGGCTAATTCTTGTCGTCTACTCGCCCCAGATATACCAAAAATTTATATATTGCCTGTAATAAAACACATGTAATTTAAGTATGCTTTATGTAGTTCTATTCAGGTAAATGACCAACTTAACTGTCAAATATAGGTACCTGTCTACTAAATTAAGCATTGCCTAAATTATTATAGCAAATAAGTATGTAAGTGAAAAAGGTTTAAAGTATAAAGAAAAGTTTTAAAAACTAGTTAGTTACTAAATATTTTTCATCTGGCGCGTCATTAAGGAATTTTTCTACGTTAGCTGCAGTGAATAGTTTTAGATTTCTTGCTTCTATAGCCTGTCGTTTCAAAAATACATGTAATTTTATGTATTTTGGTAAATCGATATCGTTATTAGTTTTTGGACTACTTTTTAACATCGATTATATTGACCACATTGAGAACGGCTTATACTTCACACGTAATTGATTGAAATAAGCTATCAAAACATTTTCAGAGAATGATTGAGTATTTCTTCAGAGTTAACACAGGAGTTGATAGAAGCCGAGCTGGAGCACCGACCTCGTGAGTTCTGTATTCATGACGATTACGACTACAATGGTTCCAAACGCAACGCGAGCAAATTTTTAACAAGCGAAGTTGTATGTAAAATACGAAGGACGACACTGAATCTCTCTTCTAATTTTGAATTACTTAGAAATGTACCTACCGTTTTTGGTGTCGGTACTTTGACTGTTTATGAAGCGACTTAAAACTTTCCTTCATTGATTTACGAAAGCGATACAATGCATTTATCTTTTTTTTTAGATATCCCTTACTTTACTCTTTTAAAATTAATAACATTTCGCATTAAAACTAATTTGAAAATGGGACCCTAATACTATTATGGAGGGTAGATAGTCCGGACTCTCAACACCACACCCACAGCACACAGCTAAATTGCATGCTCTTTATCTTTATCTCTAAATTAATTTTAATATGAATTCTAAATATTTTTTTCTAATTAAGTAATTTTTTAGTGTTCAAAAAGTGCTCAAAGAATAAAACGGCGAAGATATGTTACATCGAGAAATGCCAAAACACTAGAAAAAGAATCACTCAAAACACAATGGCAATTTCAAAAGTATTGGTAACTACACTGATCTACACTTTTTAGTATGTTTGTTGTTTTTTAAATAGGTAAACGTGGTTATAAAAATAGGTAGGTACTTTTCACTGCACTAGTCAAGCGCATTATTACTTTAATAATAGCGTTGTTATTTGCAAGGTACTATTAGCTCTCACTTATTAGGTATGTAATCATCTTTAGATGTTCCTCCAATTCGAATAAGAAATTATCTTAGAAACATTAAGATTTTTTATATTCTGCTGGCAGTTTATATATGGATTGAATATTATTGTTGTATATTATCATATTTATTTTATAATACCTTTTTGAATATTAGTGTAGTATATTATAATATTTATTTTATAATATCTTACAATAATCTTTCTACGAAGTCAGTTTACCAAAAAAAGTCTTAGATGCGCTACTTTGACGTCCTAAATAACATTGTTTCGACGAGTTCTAACAATTCTAAAATTATGTTGATAAGTAGTAAAAGTAGTGGTTACATTTTGTTTTGAACGCATCAATAAAGCAATTTTATTGAATGAATCGTAGTGACTGTCATCTACTTCACACTAGGGCTGCCAATGCGTGCAGATATTCTAAATAACGGGGAATTTCGAGCAGATTGGATTTGTAGAAAATATTACCATGCCAGGGATTGTGGAATTTCAGAATTAATAATGAAACTTTAATACATTAGATATATATGTAAAACAAACAAGAGTTAAGATTTCAGGATACGATTAATGACATTATGTTATCAGCTTTTAATAAAAGTAGTTCAATATTATTTGTAAAATGGATTTTTCTACGGTTCTTTTTTGGAAATTGGAAAACTATTTTAGTATTTAGCTTTCAAAGTCTGGAGAATTTGAGAAACACTTCTGGGCAGATAAGACTTTTGAAAAGTCCTACTCGATATACTGTTAAACGGACTTTTTGGCGGGAACGGGTGAAGTGAGGTTGTTATTTTATTTAGATCTTCTGTTTTTTACATTTTTAGGAGTTTTAAACTACAACAGTGATAGTATATTGTGTTTTAAAGTTCTGTGTAAGTGAAAAGAATGGAGGAGATCTAAATAAACATGTGTAGCTGAAGTTTTCGGCTCTTCCAAGAAGTCCTTTTTAACTTCAGTAAAGCCTACTATCACTTTACGATCTTAGTGATTCTCCAGAAGTTACGTCATTAGGCTGATGGTCTTGTTACAAAAAACAACGTCGAAGTGAAGGTTGTTAATTGAATACTATCGCCAAATCTAGTCACTATGCTGGGCTGAACCTGCGCCAGTGTTGTTGTCGGCACGTCAGTGCCGGAAGCCGTACTTCATAATTACAAATTATTTTAATTTATTTAGAAAATAATACAACTTTCTTCTTTCAGGTAATCGAAGATGACTATATTATACATAAATCGTGTGTTCACATGTATGATGAAAACAAATACGGATATCTCGAGGCAAATAATAATATCTATGATTAGTGATTACTTGTAATGGTAATCCTTAGCATATTTAAGTTACTTCTAACATACATTGAAACTCAGTGAGATTATGTGTTTGATGCATGTCTATAAAGAGTTCTTAGATAGTGTAGTAAGAGAAGAATCCGATTCGAAGTGAAAGTACTGAAAATATTTTTTGTTTTATTATTTAATCTATTTTAGTTTTTCCTTTAATTTCCCTTATTTGAGTTGTGAGTAGTTTAGAGCAAATAATAATCAAAGGAGAAATGACGACGACGACGAATGATGACGAGTTACTTTAATCATTTTATAAAACGTTCACTGATGCTTGTCTTTTTAGACAAATAGTTATTTTTCTAAGCTTATTTCAAACTTTCTCTTTATTCCTCAATTCTTGAGATTCATAGGACACTATACCGATACAGCTTTGTCCAGAGGCGGATTTCCTATAAGGCCGATTAGGCCCGGGCCTAGGGCGGTCAGACATTAGCAGCTGTCTATCCACGAAAAATTCTTAATACCTAGTATCGTAAATGTGAAGTTTAGTAAATAGATATGTTTGTTATTTCTGACTAAATACCGCGACCTAACTTCTGAACCGATTTCGATAAAAGTTGGCAACAAAGTAAGTTCATATTATATGTCTCATAAATGATAGAGATGAGAAGGCGGCTGGTACTATACGGCCTAGGGCGGCCAACACTGCTAGTCCTCCTCTGGCATTGTCGTCCTTGTTCATCATTCAGATTCCAATAACACTTGCCTGATGTAAAACTTATTCTTTTTTCTCATAACCCAGTCTCCAACACTCTTTCAGTAAAGCAATAGTAGGTAGGTAGGTTTTACTAGAGTTACAAAGGACTGTTAAACGAAATTCCACCAATTACCCTCACTCGCACCCAACTTTAACGTACATTATACTACCGTTTTTGTATTTTGAAACTCCCAAAAGCACAAAAAACAGCAAATCTGAATTTTGAACACAATGTCAACCACGCGTTTTCCGTTCGCACCAAAAAGTCTAACCTCAAAACTCTCACTTGCTTGATTGTCAACTTTCCCGACTTTTAAAAATATATCGTATATATCAATAAACTTCATGTACCTACTTAAATCGAATCGCAAGCAAGATATTCATGGTATCCGTTATTTCTTTTTCTAGTCCACATTTGTATGGGAGATGGGCGTTTTAAGTTTTTTATTTTTCGCTTTTGAGTGATCTTGGTCTGCATAATCACTTTTATTTTAATTTGATCATAAATAAAAAATTACGTCCGTTTGCCAACATTTTTAAGGTGAAGCATACGGCACAAATGGTACTGTCAAACACGGCATCCTTACCTAATCGGTGTATGTTACACTATTTCATTTTTAATCACAAAATTATGTAATATGCTTCATTGATTGTTTAGAGAATAAATAAATAATCAAAGATAATATTATGTCTTAAAAACTGCAACATAATATGACAATAGTTTGGAGAGATTTCTAGATGACTCGAGAGATTATGCTCAGGGACTTATGCGAAACAGTATTATTTGCTGATGATACCTCATTGTTATTTAAACTAGACAGAAAAGATCTAGATATTACTTGGATAAACAGGATCCTAACAGATGTCTCGAAATGATTCGCTGCCAATAATTTACTACTGAATGCACAAAAAACCAAATGTATTAAATTTTCCCTTTCTAATGTACCCAGAATCCATGATAAAATAGAACTGGGTGGGAAACAATTAGAATTAGTTAAGTCAGCCAGTTTTCTTGGTTTAACAGTAGATAACAAGTTACAGTGGGCGGACTATATCGGGGCATTGGCTAGTAAGCTCGGTTCCGCGGTATATGCAATTAGACGCGTTAGGCAAATGACGGCTGTGGATACGGCAACGCTGGTGTACTTTGCATATTTTCACAGTCTAATGTCCTACGGCTTTCTGCTGTGGGGATCAGCGGCGCATATTAACTCCATTTTTATTTAAAAAAAAGAGCAATACGTACCATCTACAGTATGAATGCACGAGAATCACATAAAGATCTTTTTAAAGACATTAATGTCCTCACCTTGCCATCCTTATACATCTTTGAAATTATTATGTATACAAGAAAAATAGAGATTTGTTTAAAAAGAAAGGCGATATTAATGGTATGGAAACCCGAGGTCGTGATAAATTGGTTATTCCAAAATTTAAATTTCATAAGTCAAATGTTTCATTTTTGGGTAACTGCATTCGTTTTTATAACAAACTTCCTCAGGAAATTACTCAATTAACAGAGAATAAATTTAGATTGGTTATAAAACGTACATTGATTAGACAATCGTACTATAAAATAAACGATTTCATTGAAGATAAAACAATAGTCTGGAAATTATCTTCTCTGCAAATGCATTTACTCTGCACATGCATTTACTGGCTTAAAAAAATATTGTATTTTAATAAAGCTTTTGTAAAATGAAGTTGAAAAAATGATAACTGACTGAGTTTCTTGTCAGTTCTTCTCAGTGTCCAGGTTTTCTATTTGAACCGAACTAAAGTAGATTTGACGTTCAAAAATACCTTGTCATTGGGTTTACTTGAATAAATTAATTTGACTTTGACTTTGACGAGATTTGAGGAAGCGAAAGAAGTATCTAAGGACTACCTCGTTAGGGATACAGGGTGAAGATACATTTGCATGTATGTTTTCATACAAGGTAGAAAATGTATTGTATAGAATGAGCAAAAACAAAATACTCTATTCGTAAATGATTACTATTCTGCCAATGATGATATAAATTTGTAAATATAACAGCAATGTATTCCATGTTAATAATCGAATCATTTGTGTTAACTATGGGTTCATCATAGACCTACAAAACAAGCAATTGCAAGCGAAAACTTGTCACACATCAGACATCACAAGTTGATTATCATACTTGAAATAAAGCACATAAATATTGCACGATATAACTTCAATAAGCAATTGAATAATAAACGCGTTTTCAATGAAGTGTTCAAATATTTAGTTTGCGTGTCAACCTGTTCCCATAGTTGCATGTGATCGTCTAAATGAGTTGTAACCAATTGACTACTCTTTAGGTGACGAATTTTTAGTTCTACATTGCCAGTCTTGTAGGTCGATAGGTCTATCGATTCGTATGTCACGGGATTTGGTCTAAGTTTGTATACACAAAGTAGCCTAAACTGCTGTGTAGTGATCCCCGGAATGAGCTTCAGAAATCGCTCAACCGGCACTATTTCGCTCAAAAAGGATTACTGTTAAAGTAACTTAAGTATACCTTCTTAACTTATTCCCTTCTCGATTCCGACTACTGGTGCAATTACTGAATAACTTAGGCATATTTTTATATTTTGTAGAATTATAATGATTTCAAAACATTAAATTAATGTTTAAGATAGTATTTTGCGTTCCGCTTTCGTATCTTAAAAGTAAGATAAAGAACTCTTATAAAAACACTCATAATCGGTTGTGTCATTATTTATTTATTATCCACTTTATTGCACCAAAAATTGAAACTACAAAAAAACACCAAAAATACAAACAATTTTTTAAATAATGCGCTACAAAAGCGGCCTTATCGCTATCTTGAAGCGATCTCCTCCAGGCAGCCTTAGATCAAATTCACAGTAACATCGATTAATTATAATTTCATGTTAGAAAATGATATAATTTTAATCTATTTAACTATTCCAATCTGTTAATATTGTCATTATTAATTAATATACATAATATGTCAATTTAAAGTAAAATTCGATAATCAACAACACAAATTACAATGCACTTCCGTAAATGTAGAATCGACATGAACTCTTTTAAAAAAAATCTTCAATTGTATAAAAGCTCTCCTCAACCAGTTACGTCTTCAGCTCTAGGCAAAAGTTATTGAAAGGTAAGTTAATTATGTTTTTTGGTAAGGAATTAAATATTAAAGGAGCCATATAGGTACAGTTTTTTCGAAATAATTGCAAACACGGCACTGGCATTCTTAAAGTGACATGAGTGATTGCTCTTTTATCCATATTTTGATTGTATTCAAGAAGGGTCATATTACTCCTAACAAACTTAGCCATTTCGTAGATATACATACACGGGACTGTTGACAGTTTCTTTTCTTTGAATTCTGTTCTACATGATTCTGTCCATTGCATTCCGAAGATATACTATAATGTGATGCAAAAACTTTAAATTCGGTCTAGTGGTAGTGGAACTTATTCATCCACGTATTATGTTGCATTGTTAGCGTTTTGATATATACCTTGAAGAATTATAGAAGGGAAAACTTGGGTATTTGAACTAAAGAATTTAAAGAAGGGACGGACCGACTCTTATTGATACAACTAGATTTGGTCTAAGTGATGTAATTTATACCGTGACGACAACACAATTGATATTTCATTGCGTAACTCGCGTAATATTTCCGAAATTGCTAAACTTAGAATCTCTGATTTTTTTAAAAACATCAGCTCACCTTAGGTTGTTTCTATTAATGTTATGTAGGAATGTAGACACTCGTATTTATGTTCCAAAAAAAATTTTATTAAAAAAAATTAAACCGCCTTCAAAAAAAAACACTGAAAAGTATAAAACAACTATCCTTTACTAATCAAAACTCAAGTACAATTAAAATAACTTTATAAATACGACACACATACCTATATAATTAAATTTGACAGTTACTGAAGTCGGTGCCAAGCCCACCAAACTAATAGACTTTATGTTGTTGCCAATGACTAAGGAAACTAAAGGACATGAAACAAGTACAAAATAATCGTGCCACCTAAACTTCAAGTGTCGCAAACAATGGCTGCTGATTAGTGATGCCCAAATATCTACTATGTAGATGTCGTTGTCAGTTGTTGAAATAAGTATTGTTTCCGCACCAGTATTGAAATAAAAATCATTTTGTATGATATCTTCAGAAAAAGGGGGGGCTTTTTTTTGTGTCATAGATTTGTACAAAAGTACTGAAATATAGTTCAAACTGAAAACAGCAGTCAGCGTAGTTCGATGCTATCGGCATATAATTAGAATCTGCGCTTAACGCGATTTTAAGGTGTTACGAGTATTAGCAACGACAGCAACAGGCGCCTTCAAGGATAGCCCCTTTCTGTCCTTCGATCATTTTTGTTCCATTTTAATGAACCCTACATACAAACAAATTACTTAGGTACTTCTATTTGTAATACTTAACAGTACGTCCATGATTATTACAGATATAAAATTGCTTTTTAAAAGAAACCCATATTTTTATGAAGCGCTTTCATAAATGTTGAAGATCAATGAACGTAGGTCAAAGTAGTTAAAGAATAGCACAGTCCTTTTAATGCTTTTCTTTTCTTTACATGCATAACGTTACTTCTTCTAGAGGTGATGGTGAAATTAAAATAAGTGCTATGAGAAACATACATATGGACCAACCAAATCTATAGCCATGGCGTACTGTAGCACTTTGATAAACTAAATACTAGAATAATTAATTTTACTAAAAATTAGTGGTCTTATCACACAGTAATTGGGAATAATATTTCAATTAGGAATAGAACACTGTGGACTTCTATTATTCGAAGAATTCTCAAATTCAGTTAAGTACTTCCAGAGGTTACCCCGTATATACAAACAAACAAATTTTATTTCTTTTCGTTGTAAAGAAATAAGTAATATTATAGTTTATAATATTATCTAGCGTAGAAAATCCATAACATACCGGCCTTTTGAATAAATCTTTTAAAAGTTAAGATAGTAAATTGCAAAGCACTATAAGGGTGACCAATGTCTGACTAGTCATATCTAATGTACCATATTTTATTGTAACATATTTTTACTGGGTTTGAAAAATAGAACTGTTTGTTAACATTATTGTTTGTAAAATAATATTTATAGTAAGTACATAAAAATTTTAATAACATATTCACAATATAAATAAATATAGATAACTAAATAGCATAATTTTTATTAAATAATTTCTGAATGAAACTTGAATACTGAGATTTGAATTTAAGCAGTCATCATACTCATCATGTCGCTGTCATTTTTTTGCACGTCAAGAAAATAATGAAATAGTTTCCGACACCTTTTTTTAAAGTTTTTTCAAGTTCAAGTTTTTTAAAAGATTCTTTAAATTGTACTGCATCTGGATTATTAGTAAAACCACTACAAGTACTTATTGGTCGCAAAAATAATTCGCCGTGGTTTTGATTCACATCATTCAGAAGCAGATATTTAGAACTATGAGATTTTTCTCTCCCGGAAACATCAAATAAAAATTCAGACACATTCTGTAAACAATTAATATTTTCCTGTTACTTTTTCACACTAGAAGATTTACATGGTCAAGAAATTAAAAAGTAATTAATTACCACTCCAAATATTTTCTCTGATTCCCAATAACCTTTGCGAGGGCAATGCTTCATACATAAAATTATTTTAATATTCTATCGAAAGAAGTTTCTTCGAAATGCAAATAACGTAATATATATCATGAATACATCATATGGGTTCAATTTTCTTTTCCGATTATGTTAAACCACTCTTTTTCTCTAATAATATATGATGGTGATCTGAAATGAGATAATTACGACATATAAACATGATACCTGTATTTATCGATATTTTTTTAATATAGGTACATGAACAGCCCTAACTGCAATAACAACAAAAATGATATGAAGTAATTTACTATATTCTATGAATAAAAACTGCTAATAACTAAAAATATACCTGACTATAATGCAGTAAACTAAGAAACACAGTAATTACGATGGAAATATATACGACATCAGACTAAATTAATGAATTTCTGTTACGTACCAGTGCAGTTATAGATTTCGTTGATTATTGCTTTTCCTCGAGCCACATTCTAACACACTACACTTAGAAATTATTGTGGCCTTATGCTAGCTTCTCCTTTAACAAAACAGTTCCAATATCCAGCACAAAATCACAGAAACATTAAAAAATATTAAATCCATTGATATGTTTTGACACTTCGTGTACTTGTCAGCGTGTCGCAATAAATGGAGGACCGGCACGTTTTGACATTACATTGATATCACATAAAAAAATTACTCTTTGACAAAAGTACTGTTGTTTTCTCTTACACACACAAGAAGCCATAAATCAAAACGAGACAACGCTACGTTTGAATGTTATGCGTTAAAATATATATAACTAAATGTTGCTATAGATCAACATGCCATGTCCTTTGCACATTGATTTGGCAGTGCCAAAATTAAAATAAGTAAATTTGACAGTTATTGAAGTCGGTGTCAATTTGGCATATATATATAGTATATATATGTATATATGTTGGTATATATATATATGTCGGTGGAAATAATAAAAGGCACTCATTTGACTGTACTATGTCAAAGCGCGACTTCCGATGACGCGCTAACGGAACGTCGGGGCCGGCGCTGAGACTGTTAGACTACGGCGGCCGGTGCGATAGCATTTCTCCGACGCATCGTTGGCCATTATTAAATTTCCAATTACCTACGTAATAATTGTTACAAAGACTTTTTTGTCGTTAGCACATTAACTTTGTCTTAAGTGTTGTATTTTATGGAGTAGTACGCCTCTTGTAAGATTAGGTACCTATTTCTCATGGCTGAGTTGCAAAAGCACGAATTGCCCCGTGTCTTTTCCGACATATATATATATATATATACATATATATATAATTATATAGGTATGTGAATCGTATTTATAAAGTTATTTTAATTGTACTTGAGTTTTGATTTGTAAAGGACAGTTATTTTATACTTTTCAGTGTTTTTTTTGAAGGCGGTTTAATTTTTTTTAATAAAAAATTTTTATTTCTCCCTTTTGAGTGGTCTTGACCTAAATAAATATTTAGGGCAAGTCTACAATTAACTTCATTCTAATTCCGGAACGCAACGATATACAAGAGAATTGTCAATATAAATAAAGGTTATAACCAGGTCGTGTTATCTAGTGTATCTTCGAAGTTCAAGCTCCAATATCGGTGAAATTTAATTGGGACCACCTCTACAGTATTACCTACCAAACGAAAAAAGAATTTCGAAATCGGTTCATAAATGATGGAGTTATGAGGTAACAAACACACAAAAAAAAACAACATGCAGACGAATTGAGAACCTCCTTCTTTTTTTTGAAGTTGCTTAAAAAGTTTATTATTCAATGAAGTAATAATTGAACTTATTAAAGAAGACCTATATAATGATTTTCAAGAATTTAAAGAAAACAATTTAAACTGAATCGACTTTTCATTGTAAATGTATTGTATTGAAATACAAGTATTAGTATATTAAGTACCTGGGCGACCGAGCTTTACTCGATGTCTTATAAAAAAAAACAAAAATCTGACCACATTGCAGGATTCGACCCTGCGCATTTCAGTGTGGTAGGCATACGCTTTAGCCACTGTTCTATTGAAAAAATAAATTCTGTTATGAAATTAGAGCGTTTAGAAGTTTTAAGTATGTGAAAACATAGAGAAAACCAATTTTCCCAGAATTGAGACTCAGCTAGATCGATTTCTCGCCCCCGTAAATCCTTTATTGTAAATTTCATCGATTCGTTAGAGCCTTTTTACGAGAATGCAATTACAAATATGTATACAAATATTGCTCATATAATATTATTCTTTATAATACTGTTCTTGTAAATAATATAGTATAATTAAATAAAAGGAAAACTGTTTTCGATGCGTCTTCTCACGTTCTTGGGCTACCAAGAGCGTGAGAATAGAAATACCGGTATTAAAAAAATCCAGTATTCGAAAGCCTAGTTATGTGTAAACTTATTTATAAATATGTAAATACCAAGTCTGCGCATTCAAGATTCACTCTCATAAGTCACTAGATCAAGATGCTCATAGTATTCTTCCTTTTAATCCAGAATATAAAAATCTGTTTAATTTGCTAGTTTATTATATCTCAACTAAGAATAATAGTATTGTTATATCTAAAGAAAAAAAATTAAGATATTGTAAGTCGTTTCGTGGTAGAGGTTGTGTATAAATTTGGTTCAAAACAATAATTGTTTTGCTCCAACGTTTGGCACTTTTGCTCTATACTCAATTAACTTGGAGATCTGAAGTTAAAGAGGAGAATGGGAGAACAAATGAGCAAAGACAGCTCCAACGGGATTTACTAACTTTATTTACTGGAATATAAAGTCGAGAATAGACTTGTTTGGCTTATTTTCATTTATTTAATTTTAAACTTTCTCCTCTGGGAACGTAGTAAGTTTTGTTTACATGAGAAATCCGTTCATTATAGTAATTATTCTCTAAAAAGATTACTCGCCTGGACAATATAACTATTTATTAGATAGTAGCGGCTCGTCCCGACTTCGTCCGGGTTGAATACATAATATATAGCGTATGTCCATCTGGAATAATGTACATACTTTTCAAATGGCGAAAGAATTATTCAAATAGCAGTAGTGGTTCAGAGATTATCCTCCACTTATAAACAAACTTAAAAAATCTACTCTCTCTCTTTATAAAATTAGTATACATAACAGTAAAACAATATTAGTATACATTTAAAAGTTATTCATTAATTTCTGAACGACGTGTTTAATTTGAAATATGTTTTGTTCTGCTCCTAATGTGGTCGAAAACTAAACCCTTATCAAAATTTAAATAAATGTAATTACTAGTTCTTACGTGAAACTTATACAAACACTAAACACACGACATTGCATTTTTTATTATAATAAGGTTCATTTGTGACGTTACACTTGCTGTTTCCCATGTGCCGGCGACTTCCAAGTCAGCAGATGCCGCGGCTAGCACTGCCGAGAACTTGAAGCGGCGTAAGTATGCGACTCTCTCTGAGAGTTTCATATTTACGCCCTTTGTAGTCGAAACTTTGGGTCCCTGGGGCCCCGAAGCCCATCGACTGGTTTCTGATATTTGTAAGAGACTGGTCGAGGCTTCGGGAGACCGCCAGGCTGGCAGCTTCTTTCGCCAACGAATCAGTTTGGCTATTCAAAGAGGCAATGCTGCCAGTCTGCTGGGTACCTTACGCAATTACAGCTTTCTAAGCGGCAACTTTGAGGAGGTCTATTATTTATGATAATGTGTAGTTTTAAGTTTGTAAATATTAACGTATGCAGGTATGTACTTTTTTGTTATTAAAAAAAAAATTTCCATTAGCTAAAAAAAAATAAAATTCATAAAATTTCGAAATATATCATCAGTAGGGGAGAAGTGGCCTGAAGGAGCCAGGTTTTGAAAGAGCCACTTGCATTATTTCGGTAGTTTAGGAACGGATTTGGTTGGCGATTTTATTTTTAAGTGGCAACACTGATTTCCCGTCACCCACAAACATTTGACAATTCGCTGGAACCACAAAGTACTTTATTATATACTAACGGACTTACTACACCGGACTAACGGACGCCGGTACATCGACTCAAAGTTTTGGCACTCAAAAGTAAGTATTTTGCTTCATTTAAGTTGTTTTTTGGTATTTTATTACAAACAGATAGGTACATGGATTATAGACTGAGTTTGTGCATATATTTGGCCTTGCAGCTGCATAAAAACTGAGACGCAAAAGTTTTGATATTATTATTATTTTGAATGTTATATTTTTTTTAAGAATAAGTTATGAAAGAGCCGGGTGAATGGGCCTTAAAAGAGCTGGCTCTTTCATAACCGGCTCTTTCAGAAGTTCTTTAAGAAATACACTTTACCTTTTTAAACTTCTTACTTTACTAAATACAGTAGCCACTTACAAATATTTTATGACGTGAAATGGCACGGAAAAAATTAACTCAAGAACACTTAATAGCATTTCACTCAACTGTAAATTTGGCAATAGATTTAATGTTGAAAATATTTCCAAAAAGTTTTTAGGGTGAATCTGAAAGGAGCGAGCACGAATTGTGCATTGATCAATAAAATTACTTTGAAATTGTTTGAAACGTCGAATCATAAAGTTAATTTGGGCCTTTCGAAGTTACTTATGTTAGCAATCGTACTAATATTCACTTCAACCAAACTCTCGTTCTACCGAGTCACAATATAAAACACTAAATTAGTAATTTTCATAACTTGTAAATACATAAAAAATAATATTTAGAAAATCAATAAATGTAATCTAGGTACTATAATATTATGTAAATAGGCAAGGACAGAGAAGCCTACCTTTTTCTCCTCTGTTTGTCAACCGATTTTTTTTGTTTAGTAGCTATTGACGAGCTTTAGTGTTATCAATATAAACAATTTTGGAAGTTTTTTTTTCTTACCTTCGACGTAGAGTCGTAGAGTCGTAGCCTTTATTTTGAAGTCTCTATTCGTCAAACTTCACGCAACTTACTTCTACAATATTTGATTGTACTATGGATACCACACGACGAACTGGAGGAGCTCTCGGTAACACCCAGAGATCAAATCAATATAAAAAAGCTCGTTTCCTAAATTGGCTTGACAGGTGGTTAAATACGTTTGATAAATGTAAGCACTTTAAAAATATCCTATGCTCAAGCTGTATCTGAGTGTTGTTTTACAATATAATATTCTGGAATAAAACAACATCCTTTTTTCTCTCTTGTTTTTCTTTTTTTTAAATAATGTTCTATAAACTTATTTAAAAATCAAATCGATTCGGTTTTGTATGTAATACATAAAAGTACTTTAAGGTCGACAACTTATACATCATCGAACCGTAAAAGCTATACAAGATGTATTTGGAAAAAAGATAAAATGTCATTCTCAAGTGCAAATAACTGTGAACTGTGTAAACAGCAAAAGCCGAAACCAATATTTTAGGGTCAAATGGCTGAAAATAACCGCTCGTCTGTTCGATTTGGTCAATAATTTTAAGGGCACAGTTTATAAACCTATACGTAACATTGAAAGCCATACTAGAAACAATGGAAGCTGAGTTTTTAGAACATATCGTGCGGAAAAGAAATAATAATACATAATAGTACACAAATAAGTTTATATCAAGCGTAAGCTTACGTGAAGCAGTAGCGTTCACACACGCGTAATTCCCGCGGGTCACTCCGATGCGAGCTTGTTCAAAAAGTCAAGGAACATTTTTCCGAATTTTCCTCCGCAAAATCATCGTCGTGCGACAGCGTACCCTTGTCAAGCGGCCGCTGTATTATTGACCTGCGATGGGCGAGTCAAGCGGCAAGAAGTCGTGTCGTATATGTACGTTTTTGAACTGGCAGAATGTATTATATTCTTCGACGGTGCTAAGCTGGTGCCAAGGCACATCACATTTATAAAATCCATACTCTTATACCTATTCTAAGTCGTATTATCAACATTATATTAATACGTGAAGCGAAAACTTCGGATCCCTTTTTAAGAATATTTCACGCACGGAGGAGTGTGAGATTTTGCATAGTTGAAGTTTTATAGTTTAAAGAAGTGTAGAAAGTTAAAATCTTTACGTAGTATGTGTTATAAATACATTAAATTAAATAAAATAAAACACTTATTGTTTACTTAGAAATATGTGCGGTGTCATCCTTGCGGACAAAATAAGTAATAAAGAGATACGCAGTATGATAGGATGGCATGACAGTGTTGTTGTAAAAATGAAGAAAGGAATGCTAAGATGGTTTGGGCACATGGAAAGAATGAGCAATGAAAGACTGACGAAAAAATCTATAGAGCGAAAGTGAGTGGTAAAAGAAGCCAAGGAAGATCAAGGCTGACTTATGTTATGAAGATTAAATAGCTAGTGTTAGTCGACGGAAATGAAAAGCACTCGCATACCTGGGCGAAAATGTGTGAAGAGAATGATGAGATTAGATTAGAGGAAGCGAAAGAAGTATGTAAGGACCGTGACGCTTGGCGATCCATCCTCTCTGACTACCCCGTTAGGGATACGGCGTGAAGATAAGTACATATGTATGTATATCAATAAATAGCTATTGAGTATGGATTGCATATATCTAGTATGGATATATTTGTAAAGTACAAAAGGAATATAACTTATACTGATACGAGTTGAAGGTAGTTTCTAATAGTCATTGTGTCTACGGAATGACACATTGCTATCGGGACCGCTAGTATATTAGTATTCTGTGGTCGGGACACTAGAGAGCTAAGCAGATAAGTATCCAAATAGAATATTAAAGTATTCATTTTGTTATGTAGTATGATGTTGTAGTATTATATATTATGTGTAATATGATAATAGAATATGTTTTAGAGAGATAATCATTGTAATAAAGACTAGTAAACTGTAATTGCTTATATCTTAATAGTTTATTAAAAAATAATACCTGACTGAGTTTCTTGCCGGTTCTTCTCGGTTCAGGTTCATTTTGAACCGTGGTAGATTTTGCTTGAACAAAAATGATTGGATTCTTTCATTTACCCATTAATATTAATATTTCTATTTAGGTAATTCTTTGAGTAATTGCCTATTTTGCAATATATCTTCTATAAATCTTATCTTTATAACCTTATTTTTATCTTCGATAGAGATCCTCAGAGAGCATATTTAGCGAGACGTTAGTTTTACCTTGGTGATTTGGGTATTTAAAACATGGATAAAGTTAATGTTAATAAATCTGTATTGTGTAGGTATATGTTGTCGACGAAGTTTAAATCGGATCGGTGGGTCTCGTCGGAGGTCAATGAGTATAACGAAGACATTATGCAATACCACCAACAATTTTCGTACTGCCTTAAAGTTTTTAATATACATCAGGCTAGCCCTTTATTATTGTATACTATATTGCATATAGTGTATATTGTATATGTAATCACCCTAATCATCTGCGCCAATTAAGACGCAGATAACTAGGGTGGAAAGAGCTCAAAGAGCTGTTTTGAAGGTTCTTCTGGGGAAACCAATTATATTTCCAACTAACGAATTATACTCACTGTGTGAAGTACTTACAGTCCGTCTACTATTTGTCCTGCAGACCATTTTGCGAAAACATTTAAAGCTGACTTTTAAACCCGATATTTCATTAGTGCGTCGTACTGACAGAATATGTAAAACGGATACACGCAGGACGGTAGCTACAGGTCGACACTACTGCTTTATCAGTTCTTTGCTATATGACAGAGGCAACAGAGTTAAACATCTGCCCCTTGCACACATATGCAAAAATAAGTGTCTTGCCTGGCTATCGTCTCTTTCTTATGACGACAACGAAACACTGGTTAAATTCAATTGAAATATAGACATCCATATTATACTTGTAAACACAAACACACATACCCGCACACTCCCACACACACACACACACACGCACATGCTTAGACTCATACTCATTCCCACACTCACTCATCTACACACACTCATCCACACAAAAACTTACTAACAAATGTAGCATTGTATTATTTTATTATGTTATATACTTATAAGCATGCTATGTTCGGAGGAGGGCGTTGCTATCTACAACACAGTTAATACTTCTGTGGGTATCAACGTTATTGTTTGTTTTTTGTATAAATAATGTATGAATAAATGTATTAAAAAATGTATGTTATAATACATACGTCGTGCAGTCAATGTTATATCGAATATACACACCATTTTTTACGAATAATGCTTATCAGCATACACATTTCATTATGCTTTTTTCTTTATTAGAAATACGGCTGAATCAAATCATATTTCTGTTATTTCATTTCGTGTTACTTAACTCCTTTCTATAGTTTTTTATATTTTTATAGTTTTTTAGTGCTCGTATACTTTTCTCAAATCGACCTGCAATTGAGTTCTATTTGTTGTACATAGTAGCTTTGTGCAAGATCCAAATACCATAATTTCAACCGGGAAGATGGATACCGCTTACCAACATCATGGAATCTTGTCATCAGTGAGTGTGTCCGGAGCCGGAAAACCGGACGTCGCCAGTGTGTAGATGTCGCAGTGTAGTGTGTTGAAGTACCGACATTGACAATAATCAAAATTAAAAAATGCATTGAAATTGTGTGGGTAGTTGCAAGAAACCGCACGCTACGAAGACGACATTCATCCTCATCAGTCTGCCCGTGACCACGATCGGCGCAATCCGGTCGAAACGTCGGGATAAAATAGGTAATTAACCTTAAAGTATAAACGCTACTAGACCCGTGAGTAAATATTGTAAGATTTGTACAATATATTTTAACTTTTTTCTTACAGTTTTATGGAGATGAATGATTATGTCGACTAAATTTTCAACGTGCTCATCGTTATATTCAAGATAATAGACTGGTTACTCCACAGCAACCCACAGAAGAATTGATAGACGAAAATCCTCCACTGGTACAACCTAATCTAGTAAATGAAAATGTGCGAGATCAAGCTATGCAGGTGAATAGAGTGCAAACAACAGAGATACCTGGATACATGTGAGAGCCATACTCAATTATGCATTTCCGTTAATTGCACAAACACAAATCTTCGAAGAATTTATGTTGATTTGAGTCACGGTTGTTCAGGAAAATTGGTTTTGTATCCTACGTGTATGTGAAGAGCCCAAAGTCAATATGGCAAAATATTGAAACAAATACACGTCGCATAATGAGCAATACTTCACCTGCAATGATAAAAGATATGATGGATATTTTAATAAAATGCAACATTTTTTAGACTGATAAACTGTGTTCAATTAAAATGATAGCGTATTTCATTATTATGTTGATTTTTCCAAACGACAGTTCCATGGGTATCTCCAAAGCACACCTAGTATTATTGCACGGTGACAGAAAAAATCAAGAACATCAACTTTCAACTTTTTCAACTTTACAGCGGTGAATCGAATGAAAGACTGTCTACAGTTTTCATAATGTCAAGAAGAACTTTTCAAAAAATCATGCGTCTTGTTAGAGAAGATTTAATGATATCAGAAGACGTAAAACGATGCCTAGCCATACCAAAAGTATTATTTGGAAACCCAGACGCTCCTTTACCTGAACGAAGGGCCATAATCATATTAGACGGCACATACACTTGCAGAAAAGTATAGTAATTATTTTTTTCAAAGAAAATCATATAGCCTGCACAAAATCCGGCATTCACATAATCTGGCTAGTCTTTATTTTAATCTTTTTTAACGATATATACCTACGTAACTGTTGTTAGTGTACCTTTGTAACTATTTACTATATACGTAGTAAATGCTACGTAACCTTCATATCTACTTAATTAGCTTTTGTTAGAATGGCAATAAACCTTTTTCTTTCCTATAAAATCCGTCCTGCTAAACAAAAACCAAAAATCCTACGCTTGTTTCCTTCATTTGTATGAACACAGGTTGCGCGAGCATGCCAATAATCTCGGTTCTCGACTTGTCTGTTGTAGACATAGCATCAACGGTCGATAAACAAGTTCACCTGTTCAATTCGCTTCTCACGCAACTTTATGATATTCGTGCTCCCATCCGGCCGGTGCGAGCTATACATCTCATCTTCCTACCCCTTGGCTAACTGATGAAATCAGGAATGTTATGGAACATCAGAATCATGCTAGATGTAGGACTGATCCTTCATAGATGAATCGCGATAAATACAACAGAATCACGAATCGCTGCGAAGGTATAATTGTGATGCTCAGTTATGCCATATTCATAAATCCGTAAAAAATGTTCATGTAGCTCGAATTTGGAAATTTGTTGAAACGTTAGGGATTGGTAAATCATATGGGAACTCACATTTCAAAGATCTAGACTTAAATCTATTCTATTCACATTTTTCCTCGTTGGCCACTACAAGGTCGATACATTAAAATCTCTTTCGTCGCTGTCTAATCTCAATTGTTATCCTTTTATTCTTAATCCATTTACCGGTTGTGATGTTCAGAAGAACGTCATTTCCATAGTTTCGAAAGCTGTAGCTAGTGACTACGTTAGTCGTAGATCGTAGTATGATCGCACTAGTCCATTATATATAATTGATTTCATTACTCCTATTATTACCAAAATCCTCCATCGTTCTATTACGCGCCGAAACTCGATTAGGTTTTTAAAAAAAGATTTAATGGATTACAAAATAATTATATTTTAGGAATAGTAAATATAATTGAATTAGAAACTTAGAAATAGGAAATAGTAAGGCTTTTTAAAGAGTTCCGACTCGTGCTGAGGTTTTTCCCGGACTGACTATCCAGTCTGTAAACTATGCTATCCTTTCTGATATGCTGGCACATCAGACTAACGGATGGATGCATGATCAGCTCCTTTGCATACATCAACGGGGTATAACAACCCCCGCGAAAGACTGAAATTCGGGGTAAGACCGAAGTTCAGGAAATTATATTATTTTTACACGACCTCTCTTAACCGGGGTAGTGGAATCGGTGAACTATTGCATCTGGTGTTATTGACGTCGTCATCAACAGGAGTCGGCCTTACAAATGGACTATTAAATCTATTCTTACATTTAGAAATACAAATAATCTTATATATTCTAAATATTACAAAACATATAATTATTGTTGACATAAATGCAGTGAAAATAAAGTGGTGTGCTCCGTACTTCACTAACATTGGTTCTTCAATAATTTCATTTAGTTGCGAAATTATTTTCCTGTTCTGATTATTTGAGGTTAAATCATCCAAGTCTATATTCTGTAGTAAAGTAGGGGGCACGATATTATTAGAATATTTAGAATTAGCGTATTTACAACATGAGTCATTGATAATATTAAAATCTAAATTTGGAGTAGGGATACTTATATTAACTACACTATTGGATGAAATGAGTCTTATGTTTTTTGTATAAATGGTACACTGTTCCGGAGTGCGTAACAATCCTGTACCAGATATTGTCACTTCACGTGGTTCTGTAAAACCGCAGTCGATTGATATTTTACTTGGGTGAGACTGTACAAAAATCCATTGGTTGTTTATGAGCGGCTTCCAAATATCCAGTTCTCCAAAAATTGTTTTTGTCTGGCACTGTACAGGAATAGTACTAGTGGATTTCGTTAACAGTTCACTCTCGCATGTGGGATAGCCGCTTGTTAGGTACACAACAGGTATTTTACACAGATAGAACTCAGAGTTTATCGTTTTACACTTGTCTAGATTATCTAAATTACAGAAACTAATTTTGTCCTTGGAAATAGCTGTATATGAACTAGACGGTTGAATTAGGCTGAAAGTGTTTACATTTTTCATGTCATGAGGAATGGGCACTGCTAAATTATGATATAAATTAAATTCATCTGTAGTAACTAAGGGTATTTGCAAGACAAATATAAGCTTATATTTAAAATAATAACAAACTACATTACTAATACTTAAAATTAGATGAATATTATCTAAGCTTAGTGAGATCGGAATCCCAGTGTCTCTAGGTAGGTGCCTGCCGTTATCAACAAGTTCTTGGTACAGTTGAGTGGGCGTAAGTATGTTTGGATGCAAGATGTTTTGGCTACTTAATATAACAGCATTGATTAGATCTTCCAATTGGAATGACAATGCAAGTAGTGAGCTTTCGAGGTTGGTAAATATGGAATGCACTTTTGTTTCGGTTAATAAAATATTTGAAATTTTGGTAATATTATGTGTTTGATTTAAGAGATGACTTATTACGTCATTGAGTTTGTCCTCATTAGTTTTGATTTTATTTAAAGATTGTTTATACGAGTTTAATGTAGAAGTTACAACCAAAATATTTTCTTTCATTAATTGTGCGAGTTTTTTCTCGTCTTTCTGAACGAGTCCTATTGCAGAATCATATTTCATTGCGTCGTCCTCATCAAGGGTACCGAAGATGTGTTTGAATACAGTTCCTATTCCACCAAACCATGCTGAACGTTTGCTACGGTGAGGTATTAAATGGGAGATGGAATCATATTCTCGTTTAATATCATTATACCGAACCGTCAATGGAGATAATATATTGTCACATTGATAATTACTCGCTTGCTGACACACAAATCTTGCTGTACCCATAAATTCGTTAAGATTGGTAATATGACTAGTAATAAAAGAAATATCTATATGATTAATTATATTTAGTTGGCCCTTAACTATCTTTAATTTTCCTAGCTTATCGAAGTAGATGCCGGAGTTAGAAGGGAGTGACTGGATAAATTCCGGATGTGCATTGACTGAGAGGCTGTAAATAAAAACGAATGACTGTTAGTCTATTACATTGATTACTTCAACTAGAAAGAAACAACTTTTGCTGGTTTTATCTGGTCAAAGTGGTGAGTCACGTGGCGTCTGTTAATAAGGAGCGTGACTGTATGATTACTGTGAACCTTGATGATTTTGTATGGTCCTTTCCATATAGGCGATAACGCTTTTTTCAGTCTGAGATGATTTTTTAGGTACACGAAATCACCGACTTTGTATTTTGGGGGAGTTCTAGTGTGAGAATCATAATATGCTTTTGATGTTACTTTAGATTTCAGAATGTTTTCGATGGCCTTCTCTTGAGAGTATTTTAGTTTATGTTGAAGCATTTTAATGTAATCCGAATATGTTGTGCTAGAATTGTTCTCATATATAGAGTTTGGAATGAATGGTTTGTGTCCGAATATTAACTCATACGGTGTGAAACGCGTAGTCGAATGTATGGTGGTGTTGTATGTTAGCATCGCAGTATATACATAAGTAGCCCAGTTATCCTGGTTTTCATTGATAAATGACTTTAGATATTCCTTTAGTGTCGAATGGCTGCGTTCTAGGGCGCCTTGAGTCTGGGGATGGTAAGGAGACGACCATAACTGTTTAATTTTTAGGAATTGACATGTGCTTTTGAAAAGATCGGAAGTAAAATTAGTTCCTTGATCAGTAAGGATTGATTTGGGTATCCCGAACAGGGAAATGAAATGGACGAGACAATTGCTTGTTTCTTCCGCCGTCGTATTGTGTATAGGATAAGCTACAGAGTATTTCGTTAGATCATCTTGTATTGTTAGAATGTATTTAAGCTTAGCAGGCTTTGATTCAGGCAAGGGACCAACGATGTCTAACGCTATTCTCTGGAAAGGTGTAGTAGATGTAGTGGTTATTTCCATGGGAGCTCTGTTTATTCTCCTCAATGCTTTATTCTCTTGACAAGCTTTACATTTTTCGACATAATCCTCTATATCAGTTCTCATTCCTTTCCAGTAGTATTGGTCTTGGATTCTATTGTACATCCTTGTTGAACCCAAATGCCCGGCTATTGGGATATCGTGATTTTCGCGGAGAATTTTGGGCCTTTCGCTCAGGGTTGGGTATATTATTTTATTTAAGTATACATGGATGGATATTTTAGTATTGTGAAAAATATAAGTAAGGATATTATAGATTTTAATGTGGGAGTGCTTGTCAAATGGATTTTTGAAATCGGATATTGCTATATCCGCTATCTCTCTTGATAACAGAATCTCGTTTCTGACACGTTTCAGAGTTTCGTATATAGCGGGATAGGATGATTCGTCAAAGTGATGGACTTTAGTAAAAACAAGGAATACTGTTTTCTCTTGATAATTGAATTTTAAAAATGAATGCAATTCTTTCTCAGAGTTCAGGATTTCTTCTTTATTGTTGGAGTTTTCTAAGATTTCTAATATGTAGGGATTAGATTCGTCTAAATCTATCGAAGTAGGAATTATTATCAATTTAAAAGGAGATTTTAGGAGGCATTCATTATGTTCCTTCAACACAGCGTTTGAAGTAAATTCTTTATTAGAGATGGATTTCAGAAACTTAGAATAGTCTTCATTAGTTAATTGCAAGTCAGTATTCGTGTCGGTTTCTGTAAGTGATAGATTTTCAGCGTTTCCGAAATCAAGATCGGTATTTGGGATTTTGAAACCGGTTTCCATTGGCTTTGGATTTATTTGATTTTTAGAATTATCTTGAGAAGTGGAATATTTGTTCGGGGTTGGTATAATAGGTCTTGATATTGGGCTTATAGTAGGTTCAAATGCAGCACGCGGATCGTCGTTAGGATTGATAGGAGAAGGAATTTCGAGTCCTTCAAAATCTAGATCAAGGCTGCACTTCTGGGACTAATATCCAGTGGGCCTAGTTCTATGAGGTCCGCTCCTGGAGAAGGCATCTGATCTTGGACTGGTAAAGGATTTGGCAAAGGAAATATGGGGTCTGGCATTTGATTTAGTTGATCCTCGCTATCAAAAGAAAATGGTATTGGAGATGGTAATTCTAAGAGCGGGTCTTCCAATGGATTATTTAGTTCATTATTGATGATTGTTGATAAAGGATCGGGAGATGGTAAAGAGTTTCCTTCTATAGGATTTACAGGAAATCGCAACAGAGCATCAGCGTTGGTGTTAATTTTCCCTTTTTTATGTACAACGACATAATCGAATTCCTCTAGTTTTAGTCGCCAACGAACTAGTCTAGATCCAGGGTCTTTGCAATTGAATAGCCATTGGAGCGGTCTGTGATCTGTAACAATCGTAAATTGGTATCCATAAAGATAGGGACGGAAAGCTTTTGTTCCAAATACAATGGCTAGGCACTCCTTTTCCGTAACGCTGTAGTTGCATTCAGCTCGGTTGAGGGTGCGAGAGGCGTAAGCAATTGGGCGATCCTTGCCTATTGGCTCTTGGGATAGTATAGCCGATACTGCGTAATTGGAGGCGTCGCATGTAAGTATGAATGGCTTGGAAAAATCTGGATATGCTAGGATTGGTGGTGTAATGAGTTTATTTTGCAGGTTTTCAAAGGCTAGTTGTTGCTCATTTTTCCAATTGAAAGGCGTATCCTTTTTTAAAAGAGATGTCAGAGGCTTCGCAAGTTTAGAAAAATCAGGGATAAACTTTCTGTAATATGATACAAGCCCGAGGAATGATTTTATGTCTTTCGGACATTTCGGTATTGGGAATTCAGTGATAGCTTTTATTTTGTCAGGATTCGGTTGTACTCCGTCTTTATTAATAAGATGACCAAGATATGCGACTTCCTTGCAAAGAAACTCACATTTGTCGGGTTGCACTTTCAAATTGTAATTTCTGAGTCTGTCGAAAACAGCGGTTAGATTTTGGATATGAGATGACAGATCAGGAGAATAAACAACGATGTCATCCAGATAAACAAAACATCGTGAGCCTTGAAGCCCAGACAAGCATGTATTCATGAGTTTTTGAAACGTAGCAGGGGCATTTTTAAGCCCAAATGGCATTCTTGTGAATTGAAAATGGCCTTGTGGCACTGAAAATGCGGTTTTAGGGGCATCCTCCGGCGAAATACAAATTTGATGGAAGCCTGAGGCTAAATCTAATGTCGTAAAGTATTGGCTTTTCCCTAATTGGTCTAAGATTTCTGTAATCTGTGGAATAGGATAAGTTTCCCCGATTGTCACATCGTTAAGTTTTCTATAATCAATAACTATTCTCCATTTTCGTTGTCCTGAGGCGTCCATTTTTTTGGGGACGATCCAAATGGGTGAAGACCAAGGTGATGATGAAGGTACAACGATATTTTGTTTCAACATTTTATTTATTTGATCCTCAACTTCCCATTTGTGACACTCTGGGAATCTATAGGATTTGGTTTGAAGGGGGACGTCTGTACTTGTTTTTATCTTATGTTCTGTGGCTGTTGTATACGAAAGTTGATCATTAGGTAAGTAAAATATGTCAGAATAATTGGAGCAAGTGTGCAGAAGGGCATTTCTTTCTTCGTTATTAAGATGAGCTATCCTAAGTTGTTTGAGAACCTCCTTGGTTCTGTTGAGAGTATTAGGATGAGGTGATGTATTAGAGAGAGTCAAGCAAAATTCGGCATCCAATGGTTCTAACGTGAGATTAAGACTAGGATGGACTGTTGCAGGTTTCTCAGAGATATTAACAACCGTAATGTTAACGCGTTTGTTTTCCTTTACCTTTACAATACAATTTGCAACTAACAATGACTCGGAGATGTGTTGATCTATGATTGCGCCTTCTCGGATTTCGGGATTTCTAACTGTACATTCAATTATAGTTTCTGTACGAGGTGGAATAGTGTATATTGGTTCTGAGAACCTTAGGTTGATTATGTCATTGTTTACACGTAAAATTCCTTGACAATAGTCAATTTGGCATCCTAAATCTTTTAGAAGATCATTGCCTATAATGCCATCATGGTTTAAATTAATATCTTCAATGACATGGAATTCATGTCTGTAAGGTTTGTTAGATTTTTGGAATATTTGCATATAAAAGCTACCTAGTGTTGATGTAACTTCATTGCCAGGGTCAATGCCCTTCAAAGCAATTACTTTATTACTTAGGTTTGGGACTTTGGATAAGGAGTTTAATTTCAACAAACTTATGGATGAGCCTGTGTCTACTAAAAACGACAATGGTCGTTCTGCGACAGAAGATTGAATTATGACATGAGGTAGGTATCTTTTCTCTGAATTGTTATTTACTTTGTAAACTTTGAGACTCTCTTTTTTTGATTTTAGGTTCGTAGGAGGACATGAAGTTGTACTTGGGCGTAACAGAAGATCTGAGCCGGAGATGGAATTAGTTAATTTTAAAGTTGGATTAGAAGAAGCATTTGATTTAGTAAGATTGATGCTATGAGATTGGGGCTGGTTACCCTGGTTGTTAGCATCGTGATTCATAGAAACAGTGGATACAGTGGGGTTCGTGGTATCGGCTTTAAAATAATAAAGAGAATTTCCCGGGCGATACCGGCCGAGAAATTTTACTCGTTTAAATCATTGTTGTCGACTTCGTCAATGCCGTTGTTAATATTATCATTAACGTAGGTAACAGCTTCGTGAACAGTGAACATTTTACGAGGTGAGTTTGAAGTAGGATTCAGCAATGGATTATTCGGTCGACCCTCAGAGGATGACGCATTGAATTGGTTTCTGTTGTTATTGTATTGACGTTTACGACAATTTTCAATATTGTGTCCTATATTCTTACAATAACGGCAAACTAATTCATTTGTGTTAATTTTTCTGAATCTATCGTTACGATTATATTGCGAAGTTTGAGACTGATTTGGACGTGTTTGAAAGTCGTGACGAGATGTGAATTTTGTCCTATCTGCATCATTATAATATGGTTGTTGCTTTTTGGTTACACTAGACAGAATTTTCTCCTCGGTGGTTGCAAAACTTATTGCAGAATTAAGAGAATCTGGGTCACGACATCTTACGATTTGTGACAATCGTGGATGGAGTCCGGTCACAAAGGTATGTAGAGCGAGGTCTTGCATGGCTGCTACACGACCCGCTAACTCCGTTTTCCTTTTAGTTGGCATTGAGATATTTATTTCTGTTAGTAGTTTTGCTAAACACGTTTCTATCTTAAGGGAAAACTGACTTACTGATTCAGTGGGGTTTTGTCTGCATTCTTGCAGTTCTAAAAGAAGGTGCGCGTAATGTTTTCTTTCGCCAAATTGTTGTTTAAGGAAGTCTATAAATTGGTTGAATGAATCGAATTCTCGTATGCTACATGTGCTTTCTGCTCTACCTTCCAGTTGACTCAATATGTATTTGAATAGGATGGGTCTCTGAGATCTACTAGCTAGGTTGTAAGCATTTTGACAGTTAGATATATATGGGTTTAACTTGTCCCTAGACCCGTCGAATGATTTAATAAATTTTAAAAGAACATTGAGTTCAATATTTACTTCGGATCTTTCTTCACTTTCAACATCGGAAGGCGCTGACTTAGAGGCACTGGAAGTCTCCTCCTTAGTTTGTTTATTATTTCCAGGCAAAGTGGAATTCAAAGGTTACAACAAATTTAATTAGAAAAGAAGCCCTCTCTATACTAAGTTAACTCGCGACAAAGAGCTTATCAATGCGTAGCTTGTGCGTTCAACGTATACAATACTCGGAAATGCGTTTCAAACAGTGTACACAGGTTACAGATTGAAGAATATAAATTAGTCAAAAATTAATAGAACTAGTAGGAATTGGTAGGATAGTTAGAAATTGTCTTGACTCTGAGTTCGATTTCTGGTATCAAATACCTTTATAAAGTTAGATTTCTTTCAAATCACTCACAGCAACGTCGTCTCAAGAAGCGTAATAATCAGCATCCCTGTAACTGCTCAGCTAGAAGTAAACGTCAGGATCAGCAACACTCGTGATAATGTTGGCACTCACAATTTTCCACTGTTTGCACTCACTCTTTTTAATTAGATTTTGACACTCGAGATTTTCCGCCACGTATTCACTGAATTATTTTCTGAATTAATATTATTTTCGGATTCTTCGAAGACGTATTCGGGTAGGTAGGGGATTTTCGTATCCCACCGCTGCCACCAAATATTACGCGCCGAAACTCGATTAGGTTTTTAAAAAAAGATTTAATGGATTACAAAATAATTATATTTTAGGAATAGTAAATATAATTGAATTAGAAACTTAGAAATAGGAAATAGTAAGGCTTTTTAAAGAGTTCCGACTCGTGCTGAGGTTTTTCCCGGACTGACTATCCAGTGTGTAAACTATGCTATCCTTTCTGATATGCTGGCACATCAGACTAACGGATGGATGCATGATCAGCTCCTTTGCATACATCAACGGGGTATAACAGTTCCATCCGCTGGCTACGTTTGTTTCCTTTAGTGTGGAAATATGCTCAAATTATTCCTCTCCCTATAAAATCTAAGGCTACATCATTTTCTGATTACCGTCCTATCTCCATTTTTTCCTTTCCTTTCAAAAGTTCTTGAAAAACTTGCGCATAAACAACCTCTCTTTCTTGAAAATAAATTGAACCCTTTCCAGTTCGGTTTTCCTACTGCAGCCTAATTGTTTAACTCCACCCGTAATCGATATCAGCATTTTGGAGGCAATTGACGTTTGTCAGTTGTATCCACCGAATTGTCTAACGCACCAAACATAATCGAAAACACTCGCGAAAATGACTACGCTTGTTACCGAGTGACAAAGTTATCGATACCACGTGACACCATATTAAGTTGAAAACTTTGCAATTGCGTAGTGATTTTGACAGTCGTAATCGTATTAAATGCTTGTGATTGCGATCAATTCATTATGGTTACAATATTGCTAACCATTAACACAAAATTCAAAGTTAGTAGTAAATTTCATTATTAAAAATCGTGTTTTACATAAGTATCTAATCATTAACTAGTAGGAAGACCAAGGCTGACTTATGAAGATCAAATAGGTAGAGTGTTAGCCGACGGAAATGTCAAAAGTACTCGCATACCTAGGCGAAAATGTGTGAGGAGAACGATGAGATTCGAGGAAGCGAAAGAAGTATGTAAGGACTGCGACGCTTGAAACTCCGTCCTCTCTGACTACCTCGTTAGGGATACGGCGTGAAGATATGTATGTATGTGTCTAATCATTAATTAAGCTTTAAAGATAAAGAAAATAATTTAATAACTTGAATTAAACACCTAATTACTAATTAGTGTATAACATTGTTACTAACATTCATTGTGATAGTGGCTTATTTAAATAACGATCTAATATAGCTCTGACTCTGGGCCTCTACGCGATGTCGTCTTCTTCGATGATGCGATCTCAAGTAGGAGGAACTTCTGCTCAACACATGTCTGAAATAAAATTGTTTCCTCTTATAATTTTTAGGGTTACGCTTTTAATGATAAAAAACACTACTCTTACAATTTCGTCACGTCCGTCCGTCTGTTCCTTTGTTAGTTAAGACTCATCTCTCACCTATTTTAATGAAATTTTACATGCAGATGTCATATATTATGTCTTTAATGGAACAAAATTGCAAAACGATATTAATTTAGATGGGACTGTCCATAAATGATACATCACGGTTGTGGTGGCCGAGTGCCTGAGGACTCCGCGTTTCATAATACGATCGGTCGTGGTTTCAATTCCCGCTATAGGCGTATTGACTAATGAGTTTCTGAATAATAAAAATTTATATTGTAAGATTTAGTACACTTACAAACTACGTTGTCTGTGTCGTCGTAGTACCTGCGCTCGCATTGCTCGTCGTCACTGGATTCAAATTGTCAATCTGCAAGAAAGTGTAAATCTATGTATACTTGAATATTGTTAATATTGCTACTTCTTGTTTCCGTAAAAATTTTTAAAATGTGCCGTAGATGTGCTAATTACAGTTTCTTCTCTCGCTTCTACTAACACCTCCTGCGACAGCATTATTTTATCAAGATACAAACTACAAAATAATATTAATTAATTAAATAAAATATTGTTAGTTTTACGATTTCTTATATTGATTATATTTTTCCAAATATGTATATCTTAGGTGTAAAAGTTCTATTTTCTTCTTTGCTAAACCCTAAGAAACCTTCGACATCCGCTATGAAGGCATTTCATCAATCTGCAATATATGTCTGTATAAATTGAGTTCTTAATACTATTTTCACCAATTTTATAATGCTATTAATCATATTCCCTAAGTTAGTATTTAAATTGAAATTCGTAAAAGCGAACCTTCCATTTTGAGATATTCGAACACTTTCAATACCAGACATTGTAATTTTACCAATTACAGCTAGTATTCGGTCTTCTAGCTAAGTAAAATAGTGAGTGAAATTTTGAACTAATAAATTTGCAAAAAAATTCAAATTCGCTCGCTCGTTCGCTCGTTTTCAGGAGCCGTGTTTCGTGTACGGGCGTCGGATGTGGATTGCGTGCAGCTTTTTTTTTATTTTTGAGAAGTGAAAAAAAATCCCCAACATCCCCAAAAGAACCGACTAAAAAAACCCTCTTTTTTGTTAGCCCTAGTGGCTTTTACAGCGTCACCGGTCGCGTTGGACCGAGCGCTAAAGGCGCCCTGCCAGATGATCGACCGCCTGAGAATTCCTCCAGCCGAGGGATATCTCGTATGGAGGGCGGATTTCGGGTTCAAGGCGTCACCAGGGGACCTTTCCGAATCACCTGCGTGCATTTTAATGGGTTTCCAATTCGGGTGAGGACCAGGCCTCTAGCGAACCCGGCTGGCGAAACGGCAGAAGGCCGATTAGTGTGCCTAGTGTTCCGCGTGGCGGTTTACAATATAGCTTAAGGCCCGCGTGTAAGCGTGTAGACGTGTGCACTACGTGATCGAGCTTCTAAACGTGAGACCCTACGCGAGTAAGTGGGCATGTTCGAGTTCGAACGTGTAATGTCGTCGTCGGTGTCGCCTAACACATGTCTAGACCTTCGATAGCGTTTGTGGACGCGGGAGGCGGGGGTGTAAGATGACGCCCTGACTACTTGGGTTTGGGTGTAGATGTAGATTACTGAGGGCAATTCTAAGTCGTAGCGCAGATCTTTGTTGCGCACGTAAGGAGGGGCGCCGGTGGCCCTGCGCATGAATCGGTTCTAAATTACTTGGAGGGAGTTGATATGAGTGGGCGCGGCGTGAGTGAATACTACAATGGCGTACGTCATGATAAGCCTGACGCACGTCTTGTATAACGTAACTTTATGTCTGAAGGACATTTTAATTTTCGCGCAAATGAGCATATTGAGACGATGCGTGCAGCGAGCTTTCTCGCTCTGCTTTTATCCCCATGTGTTAGCTGTTAGACCATACATAGAGGCGTATGAAACGTGCTCAATTTATATATATTACATATATGATATTACAATTAGATCGTTATACTTAGCGGAGAAATAATACTACCGATAGTTATATCGCTTAATATTTCACCTATGTACAAACTATTAATATCATGTAACAAACGGCGTAGATTTATAGTGAAAACTATGAATAAATTTCTATACAACCAGCAATACGACTGCTTACGCTTCGCAACTAGTACCACAAATGCCTAGAAAATAAAGGCGAAAAATCACCTTTTTTAAGTTTAGGTATGTTCCTTATGTCGCAACCGCTCCAATTTGCTTGAGTAGGTAGGTATTAGGTCTCCAAACACGTGGTATTATTGCAACTAGTTGTTTGTTTTGAAATTATTCAAAAATCAAAGATTTTCTCAATTTTCACCATTTTCCGTACTTCCAAATCGGTTGCGAATTTAAGGTAATCATCAATCAGTGACAGACATAACTATGGATATGCCAAAAATCATTAGTACGACAATTAATGTATTGATAATCTAATTCTACTGCACTCCGTGTAGCAGTATTTTTAGACTTATATTTGAAAATTTTTTTTTTCGCTTGTTACTAACACATCTATCAGAATTGCTTCGCTATTAAAATTTATTATCATGCTGATTTTACTTTATGAAATTAAAGGGTTCCTTACATTGGTTCGTAAATTTTTTTTATCTATGTCTATAATTCAATATGCATAACATGTCTTTTGTATTAGATGTACGTACGTATATGTTACACGTTTATTTCCTTTTTTTTTTATTGTTTATCATGGTTTTGTAATACAAAAACCCTGACGGAGGCTTACAAAAAGCATTCAAACTTTCTTATTGCACCTAATTATATAAACTTTATTTTATTTCTGACATAGCATGTGGTGACTTCAATGTGGACATAAGAAATAGCTCTAAGGAAAGGGAGATGCTAATCTCACTCTTTCTTTCATTTGATCTTGTGCACATTTTTGATGAACCGACCAGGGTTACATACCATTCGGCGACGTGCATTGATAATGTTTTTATGAATAAGAGCAGGATTAGAGAGCACAAAATTATTAGTGGTATTCGATCAGATCATAAAGCTCAATTAATTAAAATAGATTGCATGAAAAATAAATTAGAAAGAATAATGGAGTTTAGACCATTAGGCGGGAATCAGTTAAAACGTTTTACCAACGAAGTAACAAAATTAACAAACATCGTTCCCTCTGTTGGCGATCCAAATATCATGTATAAGAGTTTTTTGAAAAATTTAACCTACATATTTAATAAAAACTGCCCAAAGAAGAAAAAAATAATTACTGACAACAAGTTACATTTCTCTGATTGGGCGACAAAAGGTATTAGAAAAAGTAGGGACAGACTTTATGAGTTGTATGATGAAAAATCATACACATCGGATGAAAACTTTCATAGCTATGTCCGCAATTACTCAATAATATTTAAAAAGGTATCAAAGCACGCGAAATCAATTCATATCGCCAATAAAATTAGTAAGGCAGATAACACAGTAAAAGCGATATGGAACACTATTAACACAGAAGTAGGGAAACAAAATAAGAAAAACGAAGATCTCTCAATATACATTAATAATAAAATCGCTACTAATAAAAAACAGGTTGCTGATGGTTTTGCTAAATTTTTTTCAAATGCACCTGTACACATTACTAGTGGTCTAGCATCCTCTGCACATACAGCACGGGCACTATTAAGCCAAAATATAGGAAAGTGGTTCCCTAGTTTTCAGTTTAGGCACACGTTTTCATTTGAGATAGAGAAAACTTTCAAAGAATTTAAAAAAAAGAAAAGTGAAGATTTGTGGGGATTATCTGTTCATGTACTGGCTAATATAATGCCAATAGTAACACCGATTTTAGTAAATATATTTAATAAATGTGTCGATCAAGGTGTGTTTCCCGATTTGATGAAGCATAGTAAAATTATACCAATATTTAAATCGGGTTGTAAGTCAGATCCTACAAACTACCGCCCAGTGTCGATATTGCCAGCGTTGAGTAAAATATTCGAAAAAATAATGCTCAACCAAATGCTGGCACATTTTAACATTTCCAGGATTTTTCATGGTCAACAGTACCGTTTCATGAGAGGGCGGTCAACAACACATGCGGGAGCAAGCTTGGTCAAAAATATACTAGAGGCTTGGGAAGGGTCACGAGATGCCATTGGCGTGTTTTGTGATCTTTCTAAGGCTTTTGATTGTGTTTGTCACAAAACTTTAATTTACAAGCTGAAGTACTATGGAATACGTGATAAAGCTCTCGATCTCGTGATTTCATATCTGGCTGACCGAGAACAAAAAGTGAATGTAAATGGGGTTACATCTGTCGGTTCTAAATTAATGATGGGCGTTCCTCAAGGATCAATTTTGGGACCGTTCCTATTTTTGGTTTACATTAATGATCTTCCATTTATGCTTAAAGACCTTTGTGAAATAATATTATTTGCTGATGACACATCATTATTATTTAAAGTTAACAGAAAAGACATAGATATTAGCGGACAGAATAGGACCTTGGCGGATGTCTCGAGATGGTTCGCTGCCAATAATTTACTACTGAATGCACAAAAAACCAATTGTGTTAAGTTTTCCCTATCCAATGTACCCAAAATTCATAATGGACTGAAACTGGATGGGAAAGAATTAGAATTAATGAAATCAGCTACTTTTCTTGGTTTAACAGTAGACAATAAGTTACAGTGGGCGGACCATATCGGGACTTTATCTAATAAGCTCAGTTCGGCAATATATGCTATTAGGCGCATTAGACAGTTGACAGATGTAGCTACGGCTAGGCTGGTGTATTTCGCATATTTCCATAGCCTTATGTCTTATGGTCTGCTACTGTGGGGATCAGCGGCGCATATGAAATCTATCTTTATTTTACAAAAGAGGGCAATACGTACCATCTACAGTATGAACGCACGTGAGTCGCTGAGAGATCATTTTAAAGACATTGATGTACTCACCTTACCCTCGTTATACATCTATGAAAACATAATGTACACTAAAAAAAATTTAGATCTATTTCAAAAGAAAGGCGTTGTTAGTGGTGTGGAAACTCGTGGTCGTGATCAGCTAGTTATTCCTAAATTTAAATTACAAAAGTCAAGTGGTTCATTTTTGGGTAACTGTGTTCGTTTTTATAATAAAATTCCTCAAGAAATTACTCAATTAACGGAAAACACATTTAAACTTGTCATTAAACGCACACTGATTGGAAAAGCATACTACAAAATTAGCGATTTCATTGAAGACACAACAATAAACTGGAAATGATCCTCTCTGCGTTATGCATTTACTGGCTTTATAGATATTGTATTTTTAAATAACTATTGTACAATGATGGTGAAAAAATGATACCTGACTGAGTTTCTTGTCGGTTCTTCTCAGTATTCAGGTTTTCTTTTCGAACCGAACTAAAGTAGATTTGACGTTCAAAAATACCTTGCATTTGGGTTTACTTGAATAAATTGATTTGACTTTGACTTGACATATGTAATTAAAATTAGCTATAGCGTTCACGTCATTTTTGTGTAAAAATAACTAAAAGTTCAAATAAAATGTCATTCAGTCATCGTAATACTGTGGTAATACAAAGGAATGTTAATGAAGATGTCACAGCGTGCAGCTTTTCGGCGCTATCTACAACTATACATAATTACATTAAATTTTTATTACAGTATTGACAATGTGTCACATATTTCTAAAATATATTACGATATTTCATACGACGATTGTCAAAAGACTGTACTGTCTTGTCATTTCATTACGTGAGTTTGAAAGCGCATCACTTAACGAAGATCTGATACTCGTCCAGTGAACAACAATTGCCTCGTAGCTTCATCTTCAATGAAGAATAGGAAGGGCTTGTTGGCAACCAATACGAAGTCGTTTTCACCGAATTTGTTCTCGAGCGATATTTCTGTAGCGGAATAAGCTACACTGCCAAGTTCATTGACCTCAATTCCAGAACATTGCAATACTTTTGATACCCTTAAACGCTGTTGAAGACGCTGACCGCGAGCTATCCCAGAAAATGATGCTGTGTCTTTGAAAGCTTGTCTGATACCCAGCTCTTTCAATATTCCGTCTAATAGAGATGTGTAGTCAAATTGGAATTTTGGTACAGTTACATTCACAGAATATTCCCGCAGATTGAGCAGCTCAGCACTTCCGTCAATCTATTGAATATACGAGGCAAACCTGTCAGCGAATTTGGCACTATGATGTACATCGAGAATTTGATACCCAAATAAGGCATCCTCAATATTTTAGCGTCGAATTGGGTAGATTCATTGTAGAAAAATTTGTTTTTGACATTCATGAAAGGAATCTGTTTTTGTACCGTTGGTGAGACGTAGAAAGGTGCCACGTTAGTAAGACTTGGCATGAATTGGTGGCGCCACGTACCCTTGAAGTAGAGTGTGTTCAATATAAGCACCACTAAACCCGCGACGTCATCCTCATTAACCAGCTTGGGTATTTTCCCCTCAGTTTTATTATAGACCCAACTGTTAATGTCTCTCGCAGCAACAGCTGGGCTGTTGAAGTCGACTTTTCTTAACTCTGTTTTATAGAATTCTTCGTAGATGGCAGAAAAATGTCGTCGCGGTTCCGCGCTATCGTCTACATATATTCTGTTACCCAAGTTTAGGATGTACTGCGATGACCGTGTCTGTAGAGATCCCAAGGTGTTATACCGACGCCAGTTCAGCCTGTGTAGCACCTGTAGCAGCTTCGTATAAAATAGTTAAAGCTAATTTTAATCCTAATGGAGACAGCAGGAAATTTTCTTCTGAACTGGCTGTTACACGTTTCGTTAAAACCCAGTCGAATTTGTCGTAGTCGGCGGCCGCCGGCGTGAATTCTTCAGGTAGGTTCCAATAGTCATGATCGACTAATGTCTCATCGTCAGGAGTGATTGGAGATACTTGAATAAATGGTCTGCTTATGTGCGCCACTGTTGACGACGCTTCAGCCTGCGCGCCAACGGCAGGATAGCCAAAGACATCTCGAAATATATCAGGATCGATGGGAGCATTCGCACACAACCCCGACGATACAGCAAAAAGCGTAAAGAACAGCCCTAAAAACATCATTACATTCGTAAAACGAGGAAAACCACTATAAGTACAAATAAAAAACTTAAGTTCAAGGTGAAATTGAGATCCGGACTTAACCAAACAAAATAAATATTACATAAGCAATCGTTCAAATAATTCGTTCAAATAAATTATAAACTAAATGTTTATGCTGTCGAATTCAGTTTATTAATCATTATTTTGTTATTTTATAAATAATATAATGTGTTTACTTCACGAAGTGTAAAACACAACTCTACGTGCTACACATTTACTCTAACACAAGCGATATTAGATTTTTCTCAACGTTTTTGACATGGATTGTATATGTTTTACACGCTCGGGCGTAATGCGCGCCGCCGCATTTGCTAGAATAGTATTCTCAACAAAGGAGGGCCCTACACCGTGCAAGTACTAAATCGGTCTTTCTGACTATAGTCACCCAAAGCACGACTATTTTTAGGAATACATGTCAGTTTACCATCTTGTTATCGCTTGGTAGGTATAACTACCAGATAACAAGCAATATTATACAAGTCATACTGACTCACTATATTACGTATTATATGATGCAAACAGATATCAATAAATAAAAAAAGGATTCCGGGTATACCAAAACTACCACCTGTAAAGGCCATTCACATACATCGATTAGATATAGTTGTAGGATATATAAGGTAAATATCGTCATGGTAGGTTGTTAGGATTCATGAGAATTTTTTCGTTTATATAAATAATAATGAGGGTTCTTCTTCGATCACAAATAAAGAACTAGATTCACAATTTCCTGAAAAAAACAAATTAATGTCTGAATTGACATACATATACATTTTTGATATTATATAGTACTATCGGTAATATTGTGTTAATCTAAAGTAGACCATACCGTCAATCCATATGGTCGTAAAAGCTCGTAAGAGACTCTTGCTTGACATATAAATGAAGTTTGCTAAAACAATACATTTAAAATTCAATCTTATGCTTCGTACTTAAAGTATAATTCACGTAATACATTTAAATAGCTTTTTACGTCATTTTGATTTGATACATGAACACGACAAGGATAAAAAATATAAATTGTAATGCTAGAAAAAAAACAAAATGTTGTACGTCAGGCAATGACGTATTCAGACGCAATCTAGGAATATAAAAAACTTGGGAGTATTATTTCTCAATTATTGTTATTTTTTATTTTCAAATGGGAAATTATAGGCGAGTTGTTACTGAATATATTATCATGATTTTGTAGAAATCATAACTTTTATGAATAACAATTAAATAACTTAAAATCATTATTAAAAAATGTTTTCGTTTTAGTTTATTAATTATCTAATGTAATAGAAAGATACGTTAACGTTACATTTAAAATCACCGAAACCGTGCGCCTTTTTACCTTCTGAGCTTGTTTATTTTCGTCCGGCCTAACATAGGAAACTAATTCAGTTTCTTAATCCTAAGGATCAAGAAACTGAAATCCATCCTAAAAAACGGGTAGGTTTGAACAGATTTTCACTAAGGTAAAACCTGTTCAAACCTACCAATTTTTTATCATTTTTACAAATACTGAAGAAATATTTCTTTAGTCTTCTTTTTAATGTAGTTTTTGGTGCTTTAAATCGATTAGATGACTTACTGAGGCCCATCACTTCGAAATCAATTTTAATAATCGCATTTTTCAAGTTAGATTCATCCCAAGAATTTTCTAGTAAAAAGAAAAAAAATCATTCAATAACCAAAAAATATTATTCACATTGTTATACTGAAGGAAAACCGGTACCTTGGTCCGTTTGCCTTTTGCGTATAAAGAACCATAATTCCAAATTTCGAGATTTTTAGTGAAACGATTGTCCTCAAAGTTTGATAGTAAGCCAATCATAAGTTACATTGCATACAGACATGACTTAACACGTTATTATTTATAACCCAAAGTAATCTATAGGCCAATCGAAAATTGTTAATTTTGCATCAAAACACCAAAAATAAACGTACCTTGCTTAAAACAGTCACTTGGGGTCGATGGCGTTGAGTCCACTGATCGAAAGAGAGAACATGGAGATCTATCTGTTGGCAAAACTTATTTTTAGGTGGCGTTATTAGTTTTGAAATTATAAAGGTGGACCGCTGTACCTGCAGGATCCGTCTTGCCTTCCCTTCTCCTAACTTGCTTAAAATGTGTATTCGCGGTCGATGGAGTTGAATACACTGACCGAAAGCGAGGACATGGAGATCTATCTCTTGATATAACTAATTTTTAAGTGACGCTATTGGTTTTAAATTTATAAATTTATAAACCTTTGTACATGCAGGGTCCGTCTTGCGTTCCTTTCCCCTACTTCGATTAAATAAATATATTTCGTCCTACGATAATTTTTCAGTACTAAACGACAATTTCATACCTTAACCCCCTAATATTAAATTGCTCAGTAACCTTATAAGTATAACGCTTTCCATAATTATTAGACAATTTGTTAATTATGATTAGTTATATTATAACACAATATGATTGATCATTGTACTGTTAGTAACATAGTTAACATTATCATTAGGCTATTAGTTCCGTAAAATCAATAATTAGTGTAATCAGTGATATATACGTTACACTAGAATAGTAAGTCAAAACAATGATTGTGGTGCCCCGCGTTGGTTACATAGATATTTTTAGATATCCTTGAGTGTAACAGAATATTTATATCTGAAAATTTTTATTTTATCGCTTGATAGGTACGTAGCTATCAAATATTAAAATGTCGATAATAATTTAATGTTATTACTTTATTACCTTATTGTTGTACCTTATTATACAAATAAAAGGGTTCCTTAAAATTTGTAAGTTTTATTACATAATATCTAATTCAATATGCATATGTATTTTACGCACAGATTCAGTCACATGTTGATTAAATACCTATGACTTTTGTATTGTATGGTACATATAGGTATATATTACACATGCTACACAAGCGATATTAGAATTTTTCATACGTTTTTTTTAATATTCTACTTATTCTACAGTGTCGGTTATAGGCACAGGCGAAGCATCCGCTATGAATAAGCTGTATCTTAAAAAATTGTACATTTAAATGTTATAAGTGCTAGATTTCATGTTTATAGATTTTTTTTTCCGAACGAACTTCGTCGCCCCTTTTCACCTTCTTAGAGGTTGATTTTTGGAAAATCCGTTCTTAGTGGATCTCTACTTAGCAAAAGGAATGCCAAAGGAATGCAAGCCAATGTCCAAGTCACAATCAAAATCAAATCAAGGTCCAATCGTTCTGGAGATCTTGTGAAGAATGTGTCAGTCAATCTCCTTTCTCTTCTATATAATACATAAGTACCTGGGCCACGGAGCTTTATTCGATTTCCATAAAAAATGTAACAAAAAAAAGTCTGACCACATTGCAGCATTCGAACCCGCGTATTTCAGCTTGATAGATCTACGCTCTAGCCACTGTACTAATGAAAAGATAAACTCTGTTGTGAATTCAGAAGAGTTCAGAGCTTAGAATGCAACGTGGCTTGCTCAGGCCGGCAGAGTGAGATGTGGGTGGTGTAATTGAGGATGTTTATCATTACTATCACCTTCACCTGGAGAGTGGTGTACCTAATTTGTATAAGGGCGCCTAGTACACCTCTGCAATCGACGTCTAATGGGATGTGTATTTAAAAGTTAATTAATTAGACACAAGAAAAACATCACAAGAAGAAACAACATTTATTACTTATATCTAATTCTCATTGGTGGATTCAATAAGTTCACTTATACAAAGAGTTATTAACAATTTTTAAAATATTAGATGCTATTGTAATAAAACATTACCTTGTTTATTACTGTTTATATTAAGAAAGAACATCCATTATCTTACAGCAATTAGATATTAATAAGTTTATAGAGTAATTAATAGTATGAAAGTTTTACAAGTATCGAGCTTAGATAACATAACATATCTTCACGCTGTATCCCCAACGGGGTAGTCAGAGAGGACGGAGCGTCAGGAGTCGCGGTCCTTACACACCTCTTTGGCTTCCTCAAAACTCATCATTCTCTTCACATATTTTCGCTTAGGTATGCGAGTGCTTTTGACATTTCCGTCTGCTAACACTGGCTATTCGATCTTCATAAGTCAGCCTTGGTCTTCCTTGGCTTCTTTTACCACTCGCTTTTGTTCTGTAGATTTCCTTCTTCAGTCTTTCATCACTCATTCTTTCCAAGTGCCCGAACCATCTAAGCATTCCTTTCTTCATTTTTACAATAACACTGTTGTGCAACCCTGTCATACTGCGTATCTCATCATTGCTTATCCTGTCCGCAAGCGTGACGCCACACATATTTCTGAGAGACCGCATCTCCACAGCATTTATCATACTTTCACTCGATTTCGGGCATATCCAGGCCTCACTACCGTTCAACAAAGTTGGCACCAACACCGCATTGTGGATGGCCATTTTGGCAGTGTTAGATCTACTCACACTACCCACTAATGCGGACAGAGCGCCGTTCATTTTATTGCCAGCTGCTACCCGTCTCTCCGCATCCAACTCACATCTTCCATCCCTCGAAAACGCACTCCCTAGATACACAATTTCATTTACTTGTTCTAGACATTTTCCATTTACACAAATCACACATTTCGTTTGTACCGCTTCTCTTTCAAACACCAGAACCTTAGTTTTGTTCACATTTATTTTCAATCCTTTTACTTCACAATCTTCTTTCATACACGTGACTCTAGTGTCTGCAACTCTGCTTCTGATGGTGCTATTAGCACAGCATCGTCAGCGTACAATAGGCAGTTTACCACTGTGTCATCACATCCCATACCACTCATATTACCTCTCAATCTCTTGAGGCAACTGTCCAAATACAGCACGAACAGCCAGGCAGACATCACGCAGCCCTGTCTGACACCAGAACAGACTTCAAACCAGGGCGACATGTCACCGTCTATCCTTACACAGACTCTGTGGCCACGATATAATGACCTCACAGCCTGCACAATAAGGAGCCCCCACGCCATTTTCAGGCAGAAGACTCCACAATTTCTTCCGCACTATTCTATCGAATGCTTTTTCTAGATCCACGAAAGTGCAGAAAACTTTCTGGCCTATAGCCAGAAACCTTCCCACGATAACGCGAAGCGAGAAAATCTGATCCATACAACCCCTACCGTTCCTGAAACCACCCTGCGCCTCCCACAAATATCTTTCTGAAACGCCTTTCATACGTTCAGTCAATACCTTAGTATAGACTTTACTCGCTAAGCTGACCAAGCTGATGGCCCTATAGCACGCACAGTCTAGATAGGAACATTTCCCTTTATATAGAGGTACTATGACTGCCGTGCGCCAGTCCTCTGGAACCTCCCCCTTCTGCCAACAAAGGTTGCAGAGTGCACAGAAGGCATCCCATATCCTAGGACCACCATACTTGATCATCTCAGCAGTCACCTCATCAATTCCCGCAGCCTTTCCACATTTCAAACTTCTTATCACTTTTTCAATCTCTTTCATACAAATGGCATCCTCCAGTCCGTGGCAATTCATTAGAATCGCTCTCAGTATCAGAGACGGAGTCGCCACTCTCATAAGTTCTCCATAGTATTCACTCCGTCGCTGCAGAACATCTTTTTTATTTGTAAGCAGTTTGTTTTCTTTCGAACGCACTTTATTCATTCTGCAAGGTGCCGGACCACTTCAGTACTTACGTACTTCTTTCCAAAATAATTTGGAATTTTCCTCGAAGTTGTCCGACACCTTGTTTTCATTTAACACCCTACACCTTTCACGCTTCTCTTTCACTAGTGCCTTCGTTTCTGCTTTTTGCAGCATATATCTGTCTTTCATCAAATTTTTCATACCACAGTCATTTTTAGTAGCAAGGTAGTCCCGCTATGCTTTCTTCTTCTTATACACAGACACTTTCATCTCATCATCCCACCACACATCACACTTTTTACCATTACCAATCTTATTCATTCCACACATTTCTTTCGCAGCCTCGATCATGCTATCCCTAAGGTTCTGCCAACATTCTTCAACATCCTCGCCCATCACTTTCAATCTTTCATCAAGCTTACCGGATAATAGCCTTTCATATTCATTCCTGGTGGTCGCATCTTGGAGTTTCCAGCTTTTAATGCGACAAACCGCTGCAGGCTTGGACACTCGGATCGGACTACTCGATGTCGCCATGCCGCAAACAGATCCCTTAGTCTAGTTACCACTAGAAAGTGGTCAGTTTCCAGATCGGCTTCTCTGTGTGCCCTAGTGTCCATAACCTGCTTTTTCAGCCGGCTGTCCATCAGGAATAAATCAATCATACTTCTTTCATCCTTCCTTTCCCACGTGTACTGATGAATCCTTTTGTGCTTAAATAAAGTATTAGCAACAAAAAGATCCTTTTCCATGCACAGTCCTAACACAATCCTACCGGCATCATTCACTCTCTTATCTCCATACATGCCTAGGACAGACTCAAATCCTGTTCGAGCTGTCCTAACCCATCCTTTCATGTCTCCACACACTATAATTCTCTCATTCTCTTCAACCGTCTCTAGAACTTCCCTAACATTCTCCCAAAACTGCTCTAGCTCGCCCAAGCCGACAGAGGACACTGGGGCATACACCACTAAAACAAATAACCTCGTCAACCCTGTCTTGAGACGCACCCAGAGCAGTCTCGGGTTTACACACTTATACTCAGTTACACAGTTAACCAAACGAGAGGACAGTAAGACGCCTACCCCCTGGCATCCCCTTTCTTCTTGTGGTACACCTGACCACAAAGCGATGGCCCCTCCAGGCAAGTCGACAAGTTCACTGTCCTTTCACTTGGTTTCACTCAAACATAACACATCCAATCTTCTTTCTTCCATAATATCAATCACTTCATTCATCTTCTCTTCAATCCCACCCAACCAACACATCACAATCTCACATTCCACGCAGCTATTCTGCACTCCTCCCTCCATTTCCCGCCGCTACGTGCACAGCGTGCTGGGTAGCGGTCCCCAACGCCGAACTGCACTCTGCTCACACCAGCGCAGCGGGGACAAACCGGTGTACGTCGCTTTCGGGGGGTTTTAAGTAATTACGTGTATCAATTAGTGTTATAAGCTATTGTTTCCATGTAGGTGGAGGTACCCAATATGATTGTTACAAGAAGTTTAAAGTGTGTGAAAACATGTGAGAAAACGAATTTTCTCAGAGTTGGACCCCAGGATCGATTTTTGACAACCGTAAAGCTCTATATTGTAAATTTCATCAAAATCGTTAGAGCCGTTTTCAAGAACAAGTTTATAATTATACCAATATTGTTTGTATAATACTACTCTTTTAAATAACATAGTATCTTAAAATAAAGGAATTCCATAAAATGTTACATTAAATTCATTGTTCAAGGAAATAAATAATAGATATTTTTGCATTGCTTTTAACCATAGATTTTATAAATAAATACAAAGCCAGACGCAGTGTCCAAGCAGCAGCGGTGAGCTAAATCAGATAACCTGACTCACTTGTACATACGACACTCATTTATTATCGGGTAAGCTGATCGGTCACCATTTCGTTAGAATACAGCACCCACACATTTGTATTTTATTTGATGTTATTTGCCTCACTTCGTAGCACGAGATAGGCTGTCTGAAGTTATGAAGTCTATGCTTTTATCATTATTTTTCATTTTATTTCCTTATTATAAATACACTATTAAAATGATATGTGTGTTTATTATGTACTTGTTGCAAACTGAACTTAGACATATTATTTTAACTTAATAAAAAAAAACAAAAAAGGTCTGACCACATTGCAGGATTCCAACCCACGCACTTCGGCGTGGTAGACCTACATTTTAGCCATTGTGCTATTGAGAAGGTAAACTCTGCTGCAAAATTAAAAAGTTTTGAAGTTTTAAGTGTGTGAAAGACGGAGAAAATGATTGTTTTACAAAATTGAGACCGATTCCTCGCTGCCCTCAATCTTTAAATCGCTAGAGCTGTTTTCGAGAAAGCGATATTAAATACATTTATATCCAAATATTTATTGATATTAGACATTATGAGCTAGAAATGGTACACACAAACTTCGTAGTATTTGGTGACCTGGATACCTAAGCAGAAAGAGTTAAATATTTGGTATAACTTCAACTCTTCAACCTTCGAATGCTCAAACATGGAGACACAATTTGAAAATAAAATCTCGATAAAGAAAAATGACAATATAAAACTTTTAAAAACCTGATATCCTACTTATCGATCACCGGCCTGCAATGAGCGAAGCTGTAGTTTTACTCATTGTATGAAATGAATTAAATACACTATAATTCTTTTGCATAATACGAACAGTCTACAATTGTATTTTTTCTATATATAGATACGTCGAATATAATCGTTGTCTTCATCGACTTCGCATGCACTGGTAAGCCAAAATAAAACCTACGTCGTTCAACGGCATTATAAAAAATAAGAGAAGTGAAAATACGCGCTTGAAATACGCTTCGTGGACAAAAATACAACAGGGAGCCTTGACAAGTGGCTCAATAGTCGTAAACGCTAGTAAAGTAGTGGTAGAAGAGAATGACCATAACGAAATTTAAATTCGTAGTCAAACGTTATTAACAAAAATAAAGTCGTGTGAAAACCAGCATTGTATAACCAGTAAGCGTTTCGATTGTACAAACCGTTTGCCACTTACTCGTATCTAGCCGCTCATAAGCTGCACGGCATATTTTGACTATTAACTATGAAGCTACGCCTCCGTATACAGTAGTCTGAAGTTGCACCATTTACCTACGAAGTTTACGAAGATAAAGTTCCATGATGATTGAAAATTAGAAACGTTTGTGTCCTGTGACCTTCGATTTGTAAAAATCATGTTCATACGTATACATGTAATATATAGGTACATGTAGGTAATTCTTGTCTAAGGTACTGGAAAAAGCAGTATATGTTCAACTGAGCAAATTCGTAGAAGACAAAGGGATCTTACCGGATAGTCAGTCAGGTTTCCGCAAGGGCAGGGGCACAGTAACGGCGCTTTTGGACGTTATAGACAATATATTGACCGAACAGGATTCTGATAGAGACTATTCTAGCGCTACTTGACTTCTCTCGTGCCTTCGACAGTTTAAATACTTCCCTCTTGATTTCAAAGCTATCATATTACGGATTAGACCGCAGTGCTTTGTCCCGATTTAATAGTTATTTAACAGACCGTCAGCAATCAGTAAAACTTGAGAAAGAGAACGGTTTGGTCCTTAGATCAGACATTAGAACTGTCAATCGTGGCGTACCGCAGGGAACGTTACTCGGTCCTTTGCTGTTTGTTGTTTATGCAGCAGATCTGTTTGGTCATATTCTTCACTGTAGGACTCATTTTTATGCCGACGACGTCCAAATTTACATTTGAACAATGCCTTGGTGTTAAAACCCTTGAAGTCAAAATATATTGTTCATGGCTCCAAGCAACAAACCGAACGTGTATTGGGCTCATGTCCCGTCATCACTGTTTCGGGACATGTTATTGACAAGGTGAATGAGACTCGGAACTTTGGAATTATCTTTGACAGTGAGTTGCGATTTGAGGCACATATTTTACAAATGGTTAGAAATTGCTTTTACCGACTCAAAATATTATATAATATACTTACTGAGACCGCGCGGGTTACCCTATGTGAATCTCTTGTTTTGTTTTGTAATGGACATTACATTATCTAGACACTATACAGTATTACTTTACTGAGCAACCACACACAACACAAACACGACATGAAGCACACTGAACACACACGCACCACATATTTTATATTAACTTCTTGCTTTCCTTTTTCTTTTTAGCTCGCAATTGCGCCTAGGCTATAGCAGAATAACAGTTTTGCTCTTATTAGAGTAATGTTACACTCTGAGCTATGAACTTTTGGAGTGCTGCAACACACCTGGGTTTATGCTTATACTTAATCACCTATCCATGGTTATTGGGACATGCATTGACAATTATGTCGTTGTAACATCGTCTGTGTATCTTTTAAGATTGTTACTATTATTATTATTGTTATAATTTTTTTTAATGTGTTCTTTGTTTTAATAATGTTTATCTCTGTAAAGGTACCTAGTTATGCACCCAGGTGCCGTCCTTATCAGAGCATAGCGTCTGGTCGCCCACACAGTTCCGCTGTGCCGACTTATAACTTTACTGACTCGGCACTTTTGAGTAACAAAGGTGTCGATCATTGTAGCATTTAAGTTTAGTCTGTACCTAACCTTCGCTTAATACACTCGCTTTCTAATTGTATTTAATTCTTTTTAAAAACGGTGTTACGGTCCGTCGCAACTTGAGCACCTACTTTGTGTGTTGTAGTCCTGCAATAAACAGCTTATCTATCTATATAACAAATATTTAATGAAATCAACGATATTTAACGATATTTACTTTTAGTAGCGCTTTTGTTATTTAACAGATAGAGGTGCGAACGATGATCTACCTCCACGTGTGCGATGGGGATTTTCAGTCCAATACGGTACGCCTTGTTGGAACGTAAACCCTCTAGCCGGTGCACCCTGGGCCACTACTAGTAACTTTTTGGTAAATACTGAACTCTTGCTAGTAGTGGGCGAAAAGATTATCCCCAATCCAAGGTGTCAAACGTACCGTGCCGATGGATGCGTGGCTGAGGGGGAGCTCAGTCGTGAACGGTGTCTCTCCGATACCAGGGCGCCTCGGAGAGTATTTTTGCCCTTCATCCGGCATGCGGGGCTCTGCCGGTTGTGATCTTTACTTCCCTAGCTACTCGTGGGACTTATATGGATATAAACCAAATAAATTCCTTACTCCTTTCTTCTCCAGAGAAATCTGAAGGAGAAAAACTGCAAGTTGCTGAGTCGGAGGGCGAGCCTATGGCTACCCAAACGCCCAGTACTAGTTCGTCTAGCGCTGGGACGAGCCAAACTGTAGCCGGTGACTCCGGCTCACAAATGGTGACGAACCAAAGCGGGGACGCACATACTGATGACGTACCTCGAAAGAGGAAGTTATCGGGAGCCGCGCGGAAACGGTTTAGGAAGCTACGGACTGCAAACGTAGGCGCCGAAGAGGCCCTAACTTTGTGCCGTCAGCCTATGGCCAATCTGCCGCAGCTCAAAACTCCTCCATCGAAGGCGGTCAAGCGAATTCGATCGGAGGAGGAATCCCCTCCGGGGAGTGTTACCAAGGCTCCAAAGATGGACCAACGTGGCAATGCTCCGAAGGTTGATAACACTAACAAGGGTCCGAAAGTGGAACTTGCTAATAAAGCAAAACCAAGCTTTAAAGAGATCGCTGGGTCCTCGCTAGTGGGAGTTCGTAACACGACTCCGAACGAGGACCAAATGAAGCAGGTTCGTAGCACACTGATCCAAGAGATCGCAAAGATTTCGGACAGTGGAGCGAGACCCAAATTTGTGGGCTTCATGCACAGGCCAGGCTGGATATTGATTACTTGCGAGAATCAATCCAGCCAAGATTGGCTGGTGAATGAAATACCAAAAATAAAACCGTGGCCTGAGGCGGAACTTTCTGTGATATCGGAAAGCGATCTGCCTAAGCCTGTTGTTGTCTCGACTTTTGTACCGAGCGGTGACGTGCAGTCTGTAAATGACGCCCTCAATCTGCTTCGGATACAAAATGAGGGGCTGAATACCCGGCTTTGGAAGACATTGGCAGTTAGGGGCGAGGAGAGTGGCTTCTTTGCGACCTTCTCTATTGAAGACCCTTCTGCTGAAGCTCTCAAAGCCACGGAATACAGGGTCAGCCTTAGCTTTAGAAAAATCGTTTTTAAGGCCAGGGGTGGCCATGATACTAATGAGTCAACTGCTAACACACCAGAGAACCCACAACCCTCCACCTCTAGTGACTCCACGCAGCCGATAAGTAAAGCGCCTAAACCCCAGGTCAAACTGGGTAAAAGGCCTTCTGGACCGGCAGCAAGGGGCGGGGGTGCAAATAGAGGCTCCGGTGCAAGTACTAGAGGTACTACGGCGACCGGGCTAACTCCCTCTCGTGGACGACCACGTCCGCAGAAAAGGGGAACGAAGCCCGCAAACCGAAAGTCCTCTGCTGACTTATGACATACCGCCCAAGGAGAATCGGTGAGGATCCTCCAAGCTAACCTTCACCATGCCGTTGCTGCATCAGCGGTTGTGGAGCGCTGTCTTGTTGAGGACAAAGTAAGCCTCGCCTTGATTCAAGAACCTTGGGTGGTAAATTCAAAAATCCTAGGTCTAAATGCCGCCGGTAATATACTTTATAATATCGGTAGTAAAAAGCCTAGAGCTTGTATCATTTTCAATAAGAAAATTGATCTATTACACAGGTAATAGATCAATTTTCTTATTGAGTTTCCAGAGTTGTGTTCTGACGATCTGGTTGCAGCGTTCGTAAATCTCCAAGGGTGGGATGGGGCTAGAGTAATCTTGTGCTCGGCCTATTTACCTGGAGATAAAGAAGACCCAACTGAAGACCTACAGCGTGTAGCGGCTTACGCTCGGAAACATAACGCTGAGCTTCTGGTGGGCTGTGATGCCAATGCTCACCATACCACCTGGAGGAGCTCGGACATCAATGCTAGAGGTGAGTTACTGTATGATTTTCTAACGGTTAACTGCTTTTACACGTTAAACATAGGCTGCGAAACATAGCCAGACACATAGTTGGATGGCGGGTCAGTGACGAGAACTCTATGTCTGATCATAGACATATTCGCTTTGATATCAGGGCTTCCTTAGCTAATCAAACTATTACATATAGGGATTCTAGGAGAGCGGACTGGGACTTGTATAATGAAAGACTAGGTGCTAACCTGGAAATAATTCCTAAATGTCTTAAAACGTGGGAGAGTCTAGATTTAGCAGTGCACATGATCACGAAAGGCATCAAAAATGCCTATGAAGACTGTTGTCCGCTAAAAATAAAGACCTCCAAAATAGAAGTAGCGTGGTGGAACTCTAAGCTGGCGAAGCTTAGAGCAAAGACACGCAAATTATTTAATAAGGCTAAAAGGACTCGTGAATGGCAGGCCTGTAGTAAAGCCTTAACTGATTACAACATAGAAATTAGGAAGGCAAAAAGAGCTTCATGGAAGAGGCTCTGTGAGGAAATTAATAATATGCCTCAAGGAGCAAGTCTCTATAGAGTGCTCTCTAAATCCAAACCTAATCAAATTGGGCTGCTTAAAAAGCCAAACGGTTCATTCACAACATGTGAAAGTGAAACGTTAGAGTTGTTGGCAACGACCCACTTTCCTGGGGCAATCCGTAAAAGATCGGACTCTGCACCACAGACCGCCCTACATAGACCTCAGAAGGAGGACTGGCATAGAGCGGTCAAACTAATAACAGCTAACAGAATAAAGTGGGCGATCAACTCTTTCAAACCACATAAAACTTGCGGAGAGGATGGTGTACGTCCCATACATCTACAAAAAGGGACTGATGTCCTCCTGCCGCACCTTATTAATATCTTCAGAGCTAGTTATGCCTGGGGGTACATACCTGATTCATGGTCTACAGTAAAGGTAATATTTATACCTAAAGCGGGGAAAAGGGACTACGGACTACCAAAGTCCTTTAGGCCCATTAGCCTTAGCTCATTTCTGTAAAAGGTTTTAGACAGATTTATTAGGGATGGGCCATTGGCTACAATACCTATTCATCATACTCAACATGTCTATAGTAGAGGTAAGTCTACAGTAACTGCTCTGCTCAGTCTCATTGGCAGAGTAGAAAAGGCAGTTGAAGATAAAGAAGTAGCACTTTGTGCCTTCTTAGACATAGAGGGAGCTTTCGATAATACCCCCATCAGTACATTAGTTAGGGGTCTCGAATCCAAGATGGTGACCCTACAACTACTAGATGGGTACACTCGATGCTCTCTAACAGAGGAGCCAAACTAGCCCTCTGTCAAACAGCCTTGACATTTTCCACAATGAGAGGATGTCCTCAAGGTGGCGTTCTATCACCCCTTCTATGGACCCTCGCAGTGGACCAGCTCTTGCATAAATTGGCTGACCTTAGGATTGACACTCAGGGATATGCAGATGACCTGGTAGTTATAGTCCGAGGTTTCAGCCTAAACACTATTTCTTGTGTTATGCAACGAGGCCTCGACACTATCACTGAATGATGTAGAGAGAACGATCAATGCTGATAAAACAGTAATTGTGCCGTGTACGAGGAAGCGATGCCTGGATATGTTGGTAGCTCCACGACTAAACGGTAAATCGATACCTTTTTCCACTGAAGTTAAGTATTTGGGTGTTATTATTGACCAAAAACTGACGTGGAACAGTCATATCATAAGTACCTTGCAAAAGGCAAAAATTGCCTTAGGTACTTGCAGTCGGATGGCAGGGAACAACTGGGGTCTAAGCCCAAAAGTTGTTCTGTGGCTGTATACAGCCATTGTGAGGCCGACAATTAGTTATGCCTCTGTGGTTTGGTACGAGAAAGCCCACCAGAAGACTGTGATAGATAGGCTAGGTGGCTTGCAGAGAACCGCCTGTCTATTAGCAACTGGAGCCATGTCGACCTCGCCGGGTGCGGCGTTAAATGCTTTAGTGAACCTACCGCCCCTTCACTTGTATGTGTTAAAGGAGGCGAGGAGCAGTATTCACAAATTATCCGCCCAGGACGGAACGAAATGGCTATCGCAGAAACTGAGATCTTTTCAAAACTCAGTAACGAATATTCCGATTCTGAGTATGCCAACTGACGTTATGCTCCCGCGGTGAACCTTCGAAAAACATTTTATAGTAGAGATGCCTTCCAGGGATGACTGGATTCAAGGAAGAATGACCTGGAAACCTGGCAGTCTACTTTGGTACACCGATGGCTCAAAATCGGATAACGACGTAGGATGTGGAATTTTTGGAGTGCGCCCAAGTTTCAAGAGGAGCCTGAATCTTGGGAGGTACGCCTCCATTTTCCAGGCTGAAATGTTCGCCATTATTGAATGTGCGGACATTAACGTTAGAAAGCACTACGTAAACCAAACTATATACATACACTCTGATAGTCAGGCAGCTCTTTTGGCATTGGCCTCGAATGTAATCACATCGAGGCTAGTTAATAACTGCGTGACTACTTTAAACACTCTGGGAAATAAAAACAGAGTGATTCTAAGATTGGTTCCTGGCCATGCGGGCATCGTAGGCAATGAAGATGCCGACGAACTCGCAAGAGCCGGCACCAAAATCACATTTATTGGTCCAGAACCTTTTTGTGGTATCCCCAAAAGCCAGGCTCAACTGATTTTGTGGAAATCCTGCTTCAAAGCGTCATGCGAGTATTGGAAGAATATACCGGGCCAGGAGCATTCCAAAGCCCTAATAAAGCCATATAATCGCAAGGTGGCTTCTAGTGTCACGGCAATGAGCCGGAGCAACTTGCGTATCTTGGTTAGAGCACTTACTGGGCATTGTTGCTTAAATAAGCACATGTTTAGTATGGGGCTCTCCAACACAAGAATGTGCCGGTACTGCCGGGAAGCGGATGAAACGCCTATGCACATTTTGTGTGACTGCGGACCACTGATGCGCACTCGTCGATCCTGCCTCGGCCAGTATTTTCTGTGTCCGGAGGAGGTTCAGCATATCACTCCAAGGAATACCTTGCAGTTTTTGACTACAGTGGGACTCGGCAGTGTTTTATAACACAGTGGCGATCACAATAGATCAAGTTTGGTCGCAGTGATACAGGTCTGGTAGGACCTGCATAGCCACTTATATGAAATAAAAAAAAAATTTAACAGATTTAAAAATTCGTGTTACGGAGTACTAATTTCATTGCGGAACTCTATATAATATTATTGAATGTATCTACGTCCGGTACAGTTAGTGCCGATCAGTGCCGGTTTATAAAAGGAGCGACATGCTCGTGTGGCGTCAATGAACATTGTAGCAAAGTAAAAAAAATGTTACGAATTGTGTTCTTAGGATTTGTGTTTTGTTTGTTAATATATTCATTAAAGGCAGATAACACTGACAAACAATTAGATCGCGAATCACGTGTAATTAAAACATCACAGGGACCCGTGCGTGGATATAAAGACCCTGACGGAGATATTTACGTTTTCTACAGCATCCCGTATGCTAGCGCGCCTACTGGGCCTCACAAATATAAGGTAAGTACATTTGTATGTTCTATTTCTTTAAAAATATCTTGTTAACCAATATAAAAACAGTTGTAAGTGGGTACATGTTATGAATAATGATGTTACAGTCGAAGCAGTGAAAAAGTAAATACCATAGTATGTATTGCACAATAATGCTACATTATTAGGCAGTACATACATATTTTTATATTTTGAATTTATTGGACTCCTTAACAATTGATGTTCATTTGTAACCCGCGGTACACAAATTAGATGGGGACCGAAATCGTGTGTTAACAAAAAGTTAAGTCGTTATGTTGCCCTTCTCTGCAATACATTCACGCATCTTATACTGAATGAATGAATATAATATACTATGCGTATACACAATTTACCGTTCTTTTAGTAAGCTCAGAGTAAACACCAGCCACAAGTCCTCCTTGGAGTGTCGACAAGTGCACTGAACACATATGTCCAGTGCACTTGTCGGAGCTGACACGCATCATTCTTTTGTGTTATGATTTATTTACAAATATAAAAATATCATAAAAACATCTTTGATTTCACAATTTTATGTAGGTAATTTTGAATTAAGATTATTTTTGAGGAAATTTTTTTCCTTATATCCTTATTTAATGTATATTTTTTATTTATAGGCACCTCTTCCACCACCGATATGGTTGGAGCCTTTAGAAGCAGTCGATAAGGGTATCATATGCCCACAAGGAGAAACTCTATTTATGGATTTTAAAAATAAATTAGTGCAAGAGGATTGTCTAATTGCTAGTGTGTATGTTCCTGATACTGTCGAGACCAACCTTCCAGTAGTTGTTTATGTGCACGGAGGAGCTTATCTGATGGGTTACGGTGATCTTGGAGTACCGAAAACATTGGTACGGAGTAAAAAATTGATTGCAGTTACTTTCAATTATCGTCTAGGAGTGCATGGCTTCCTCTGCTTAGGTACGGAAGATGTACCTGGCAACGCTGGAATGAAAGATCAAGTGGCACTATTACGTTGGGTGAAGCAAAATATTGCTAATTTCGGCGGAAATCCCGAAGATGTTACTATTGCAGGATTTAGTGCAGGATCATCAGCAGTTGACCTGTTAATGCTTTCTGAAAGTACTAAAGGATTGTATAACAAAGTTATACCCGAAAGTGGTGCTAATGTCGGAGTGTGGAGTGTTCAACTTGATCCGCTAGAAGTAGCAAAGTCTTATGCGAAACAATTAAACTTTAATAATGTAGAAGACATTTACGCCATAGAAAATTTTTACAAAACTACTCCCCTTAATTTGTTAAATGCTGATACGAGTATGAATCACACGGACAGTACTATTACATTCACCCCATGTGTAGAACGTGACAAGACGAAGGAGGCATTTTTGACCGACAACCCGGTAAATATATTAAAACTGGGCAATTACAGGAAAGTGCCCGTTTTATATGGATTCGCTAATATGGAGGGCTTATTCCGAATGGGAGAGTTTGAAAGTTGGAAGGACAAGATGAATGAGAATTTTTCTGAATTTTTACCCGCCGACTTACATTTTGAGACAAAAGAGAAAAAGGTCGAAGTTGCGAAATCTATCAAAAAGTTTTATTTTGGCGACAAGCGTGTGGGAGAAGACACATTTGAAAACTACACGAACTACTTCACAGATGTTATGATTGCATACCCAACATTAAGATCTACAAAATTACAAGTGGAAGCGGGGAGTAATTCCATATATTTGTATGAATATTCTTTTGTAGTAGATGAATTCAATGAAAATTTGCCAGATATCGCAAAAAAACTTAGAGGTGCCAATCATTGTGCTCAAAGTTTTGCCATTTTAGAGTCTAAATTTGTGCCAATGAATTTTGATTTACCTGAAAGTTATAAAAAGATGCAAGACTTGATGCGAGCACTTTGGATTAATTTTATTACGACTGGGTAAGTACCTATAGTGCATTTCATATATGACATGGCTATGGTGTGGCCTAAACTAATTAATCTGTGGTGTGGCTATCAAAGAGAGTGTAACAGTACTATGTAATAGTCTATGATGAGGTTCGGTCAGTAGACAGGCGTCATATGCATTGTTTTTTTAAATACGAAACATGATGAGATGATGACAGCGTAAATAATTTAATAAAACGAGTCACGCTTCCATCCATTGCAAGCTAAGTTTCACTGTATAATGAATTTTAACAAAAACTTAAAAATAGGAGATTAGGAGATTATTATTGTTTGCACATCGCAAACAGTAATTTCTTCTGTTATAATGGTTATTCTGTCTTACATTAAAGAATTAATTGTGTTATTCACATGAACCTGAACCTGAGTGAACTGATTTATGACACTAATTTAATCTAGGAATATAGGCAACCTTAAATGACATGCAAATTAAAAACAAAACAAAACAAAAAGTTAATATTTCATTGTCTAGTCTATACAACGGAAAAACAGTGCTATTAGAGTGCTACGTGTAATACATCATACATCAGCGACGGTGAAAATTTAGCAAAATTTTGGTTATTTTTTTGTTTGTTTACATTAAAGTCAAAAATGAAAGAAAAAGAATATAGGATAAATCAGTGGATATAGGTAATACTTATCATGAACTCGTTGAAAATGGTGACGTTGAAGCAAATGTCACATTAGGAAGCCTCAATAACGCAACATTATAGAGAATATTGACTACTAGCTGGTGAAGTTAAAGAACACAGACAAAATATTATTTTAAATCAATGCATGCCTAATACTATTATTATTTTTTGCGCATCAGTTCCGAAGTTCATCGTTGCCTAGCAAAGCTATTATAGTCAACCTTATATTATGTAAATAAGATATAATAACGTAATGTTTGCCCACTTACAGTTTCAGATTTTACTTCTTAATAGTTGTAGGCTTTGACTATTTACTTGTCAATAGTCAAAGAGTTGTAGGTAATTCTTTAGATTTCCTATGGACAGCTTAAAAGTATCAAAGATTATAACTTTTGTCATAGCGTCTCAGTACCTTCACTTTTGTGATGTATTTATGTAAATTGTATTATTTTTAGGGCACCGGTTCCTGAAGGGTCATCGTTGCCGATTCCCGCTTGGCCGCCAGCAAATGCAGATAGGTCGCCACATATGTCGCTCGGCGAAACTATAGAACTGAAGGGACCATTTTTGAAAGAGAGAGCACAGTTCTGGGACAATATCTACGATAAATACTATCGAGCACCTGTTCCACCTCCACCACTGCCCGTTACACGAACTGAACTATGATTTTTGTTATTGTATGTATTACTGTTTATAAATATGTTATAGAAGAAGATTGTTTTAATAAGTACTCCCTCTACTAACTTGCAATATAACTGCAACTAAATACATATGATTCAGATGAAAGGGAAAATAAAGCAAAATAAAGAAGATGGGGACCAAACCAAAAGAAGATAAATAGTTCACAGCTGATTGCTGGAACTATTTGAAGTATGTTTGGTATAGTAGAGGTATAGTAGAGAAGTATAGTAAGCATGCAACACCGTCATTTATTCCGCATTAACTCGAATAAGCATAAGTAAAACAAATTTTTCCAAAGTTCAACTTTAGGAGTAAGTCTTAATTCTAATAATTTTAAGTCTGCGATAGTTGTTCGTAAATTTTTTTACGTTTTATTTATTTTTATTTATTGTTAAAAATAGTTACATGAATTCAATATTGCTAATGTGTAAGTCCCGTTCGCTAAAACCTCTAAACAGGTTTCTTTGCGATAGGGCGAGTTCACTTTTTATTTATAGCATTTAATGTAGTATTATATTTCTGTGACACATGGGTATTCACACATACTAAGAATTTAAAATAATTGAAAAAGAAATGATAACCATGGAGGTAAGTACATCAATTAATTACCAGTATATATATGAATAATCAGTGCTCTCCAGTAAACAACCCCTAACTATTTTTACATACCTGACGTCACTCAGATAACTATTTACTATATGCTCGGGTAAACTATTCAAAATCCTAGGCAAAATACATTGATATGTTCTACTATATTTAGATATACATTTCTATATTTAGTACATAAACGTTTTGATTTGATCTCATTTCGATTCAAGAAATTCGAATAGTTATTTCTTTGTGATATTAATTTTAAAAATTTGCCATATTAAAGGCCTATACGTGTCCAATCCAATAATAAAAATACCGATGAAAATCATACATTTTTATTCCACAGACTATCAAATTCATTGCGATTTTGCCGACCGTCTTTTCGTTATCAATTACAATGGTTATTTTTGATGAACTCAAAAATATAAATCTATTTTATTAATGTTAAAAATCTAAATTATCTGCACTTAAATTAAAATGAGCTACATTTAGCACAGCTAAAGTATATTTATTATTTAATTAATTACAATCTACTTAGCACTATACAAATTCATTGCAGCCTTTAAGGGTTAACGGAAAGTCTATAATTCATTTGTAATAATTACTAATTACACAAAATACATAATACTATAAATTTCGAAAAAAAATGTTATTTGGAATTATAGGTATATTAATAATAAAAACCGTAGATATAAAGCACAAATATTTTCGTCTTAAGCAAACAAACGAACACTGAAGAATAAAAACATGTCTTCTATGTATTTTACCTTCATTCGTTATGAGAATTTTAATCCGTAGTATATACGTGTTATTCTGCTTAGGCTGATTAATTACTTTTTTTTAAATCAGTTGAGTTATTAGTTTACGTTCTGAATATTTATGTTTCCTATCGGCTGACGCAGATATGTATTTGACCAGGCACAGCTGCTTCCTGTACCTTTCTGTACTTGCTTCCAGTACCTGAATTGAATAGGACGGGAGGAGAGGGCACGTTGCCATCGTTGTGGTGGGAACCATAACAGCGCTCAGTATACGTTGGAGGAGTGCCCTGCGTGGGCCTCCAAGCGCCAAGTTCTGATCTGCTAGATCGTGCACGATCTGTCCTTACCTAGCGTATTAGCGGCTATTCTGGCAGACTGAGAGTCATGGAAGGCCATGTATAACCGAATTTACCTATACGTCTTCCTATATTAACATTATTTTTTATATCACATAATGGAGTAGTTACTTTTTTATAATAAGTTATTGCACTGTGTTTATACTCTATACTATCATATATACTAATAATGGAAAAGTGTCTCTATCTGTTTGTCTTTTACATGTTCACGACTAAACCACTGGACTGATTTTGATAAGATGTGGCGATAGATTGAACCCTGGGAAGGGATGTTAGGCTACTTTTTTAAATTCCATGCGAAATATGTCCCGGGCAACAGCTCCATTACAATCGACCATGGATTTCCATACCAATAATAACGCTTACCTATCTATTTATTTCAACAGATCTACATTTCATACATACATAAAACATAAAGACTACATAGTATAAGATGTAGGAATAAAATGTAGTTGGCATTTGATAATTTGTATACAATGTTAAAAATATTATTTATCATTCGGTAGGTAACTATCAGATAACAAGCAATATTATACAAGTTATACTGACTCAGCTGCATATACAAACAAATATACTATGAAGGGGTTCTATATAAAAAAATATCGCCCGTAAACGCATTCAAATATATACATATACTAGCTGTACCCGCGACTTCGTCTGCGCGGAAATTTTTTTTGTATCTTTCCCGAATTAGTTTTGATTATAATATGTACTTACATGTACATAGTATATGTTTAAAGATTGTTTTTGAAAAAAATCTACGTCTAGCCTACGTCTGTCCCGGGGCACATATCATCTCTGTACCAAACTACATAATTGGTTCGGCGGTTCAGCATTTCGCATTCAAAGTTCCATCCCCTTTTTCAATCCCTTAGGGGTAGTTCTTTAATAAAAAGTGGCCTATGTCCGTTCCCAGTCACTACAGCGGTTTAGCATTTCCTGTACAAAATTTCGTCCACCTCTCTCCCGTCCCCATTTTCATGGATTTTTGATAAAAAGTAACCTATGCATTTGTGATGAAGAAAAGTCTTATCACCGCACCAAATTTTAACATTACCAAGATTTAGCGTTTCCTATACAAAGTTTCATCCCCATTTTCACCTCTTTAAGGGTAAATTAAAAAAAAACAAGTAGCCTATCATCAAGATAAGTAAAGCCGTTCTTCAGATATAAAAGGACATACAGACAGACAGACAGACAAAAACTTTAAAAATGATAGAATCGAAGTCAGCGAGTCACAAAACGACTTTTTATCACAAAATTTGACAAAAAATTGAAATTACAGACAGACAGTAGTATAGATTATATGTACAGTACCTGGGCGACGGAGCTTTACTAGGTGGTTTACAAAAAAATAACAAAAACAATCTGACCACATTACAGGATTCGAACCCGCATATTTCAGCTTGATACATCCACTGTATTATGAAATTAGAAGAGTCATTCGGCGAGGTGCCGGACCACTTCCGTACTTACGTACTTCTTTCCAAAATAATTTGGACTTTTCCCAGATAGTATAGGTAATTAATTCATTGAAACAGGGGCGGAGGAACGTTACCTACTGATTAACGCAGATACTAACCTAACTTGGGGTCAGCATGTAACAGCCAAATATCATGCGATATCTGCTCTCAAACGAGAATTCGTATAAAATAATTTGTATAGTGGCTGACTTATTAGTGGTGGCAGTGGGTGCCAACTTTATTGTATGGTAGTGAGTCCTGGATATGCCCGAAATCGAGTGAAAGTAAGATAAATGCAATAGAAATGCGATCTCTTAGAAATATGTGCGGCGTCACCCTTGCAGACAAAATAAGCAATAAAGAGATACGCAGTATGACAGGCTTGCAGGACAGTGTTATTGAAAAAATGAAGAAAGGAATGCTAAGATGGTTCGGGCACATGGAAAGAATGAGTGATGAAAGACTGACGAAAAAAATGTATAGAGCGAAAATGATTGGTAAAAGAAGCCAAGGAAGACCAAGGCTGACTTATAAAGATCAAATAGCTAGAGTGTTAGCCGACGGAAATGTCAAAAGCACTCGCATAACTAGGCGAAAATTTGTGGAAGAATGATGAGATTTGAGGAAGCGAAAGAAGTATGTAAGGATCGCGACGCTTGGCGCTCGAACGTAAAAAGGTATTTTACCTTCACGGCGCAATAAACGCGCAATAGTCATACATGACATCAATTTTTTATAAAAATTAGTCACCGGTCGCAAAAAAATAAAATAAAATAAAATTTACGATTATATAACCTACCATTATAGAGCTATTGGAAGTATGAGAATGGATTTTACAAGTGATAGTTTTGGTATACCCGCAACCCTTTTTTAGATTGATATCTGTTTGCATAATTTTATAGTGTGTCAGTATGACTTGTATAATATTATCTGGTAATTATACCTATCAAGTGATAACATGATGGTACACTGACATGTATTCGTAGAAATAGGCGTACTTTCAGTGACTATCACAGAAAGACCGATTTTATATTGTCTGGGTGTAGGTCCCTCCTATGTCGGGAATAGTACTGGTCTGCCCGCATGCGCTCCATAGGTTATCTAGATGTCGCCGCTTAAAGACGCGTTGTGGATGCAAAAAATGAACTACCACCAGAAAGGTTGATACTATACTACCATAACAATAAAATATGCACAATACGTATTTTAACAGCATAAAAACTGACAACATTAATCGATCGGTTCAGTGGTTATAACCAATTTGAGATCTAAACGTGTTTGGAACCAACAAAGATGATAACAATCGTATTATTTTAGTGCAATCTATTGTTTGTTCAAATGAATGGACAAACTTTACTCTGCTGTTCCATCTAGTGCCGGATTTGACACTGTTTTCAACATTTGGATTTATTCATTCCGACGTACTTGTAACTGAAATCTGCAAAATTTGTCGTAGTATTTAAATATACCTAAAAAAAATTAAGTGTCCACTCGTCCACTACGTCCACGATAAAAATAAATTAATCGTCCGATAATCGGATGATTAAAATAAAGTTAATCGTCCGATCTAGCGGACGACTAACTAAATTTGGACTTGGACTTAACGAAGATTGGAATGTGGGTACTTGCATGTAAACATCGCTATTCAGCAGCTCGTAACAATTATTTATTAAATAGTGGTAAAAGTGAATGTTTTGTTATATTTACCATAATAACGTTAAGTTAATAGTATTGTCTGTGTATATGTTGTGTTTTATAACTCGTAACGGATTTGAGAGAAGTTTAATGTGAACTTTGATTCTATCCAATGCCAATTAAGCAAATAGACTTACATAGTTTACATAGAAGGCGACTTTAATACTATTTCGCATATGTGTTTTGCTTGTCAAGGTGAAAACCATATAGTGTTCTGTGTTTACACTTTGGCTGGATAACTGCGTGAACTTACTATAATCGTAAATAATGAATTGTGCGGCATGCAAAAAAAGCCTTGACAGAAGTGAATTATTGAAATGTACTGCATGTAAACACGTTTTTCACTATGCATGTCTCAACATGACACTTACCTACTACAGGAACCACATTTTGGAATTCAACAAGTCCTGGAAATGTCCGACATGTGTTAATGTTACAAATAGGCGTAAAAATGATAGCACCCCAATACGGAATCAATTTGAGCCTCTCCGTGAGGACGTTAATATGTCTTGTGATGAACAGATTGTGATTAGTGACATCTCTAAAACAACTCCGTCGCAAGCTGGTGCTACGGCTTCTTCAATACTATCACCGCAGACTTCCTCCGCCACTGTTGTTATCACCTTTGAACAACTTAGTGCGCTGTTTGATTCCAAGCTTGAGGAATTCAGACCTGCATTGTTCAAGGATATCACTTCAAGTATCCGGACTGAAGTATCTTCAGCTATTGAGGGATTGAGAGCAGAATTCACAGCGACTACCGATTTTCTCTCTGCAGAACAAAAAGATATAAAACAAAATCTTGTAAGTACTAACAAAAATATTAATCTACTTGAAACCACAAACTCAAATATTCAAACGGAAATGAGGGACTTGAACCGTCGATTGGTAACTTTGGAGGAAGCCTCTCGCAGTCGCAATATCGAGATACAAATGATACCTGAAAAACAAAATGAAAATCTACTATCTATATTTAGGAAACTGTGTGAAGAAATTAATTCGCCGATGAGTGAAACGGAAGTTTGTGCAATACGTAGAGTGGCTAAACTAGACCCTAAATCTAAACGTCCTCGCAGTGTACTTGTTACATTGCCTACGGAACGTCACCGCGATTGCATAATCTCTGCGTTCAGGAGTTTAACAAAGTGCATAGGAATGAACCCTTGAGTTCACAACATCTGAATATCCCCGGTGACAAACAAACGATATATGTCACAGAACATCTAGGACCCGATGCGAAAAGTTTACATGCTGCTGCGAGAAAACTGGCTAAGGAAAGAAACTACAAGTATGGGTGAAATATGGACGTGTTTATGCTCGCAAGAACGACTCTTCAGGTGCTGTTTTAATCAAAGATCAAAATTGTCTGGACAAAATGGTGTGATAATATAGTGATTGAAATTAATCGTCTTAACTTAGTTTTTATTATTGTTTAATGCAATTATTCTACTCTAATTTACTTCTCAGTAATATGTTAGTTTATTACCAGAATGTTAACCGAATCAGATCAAAAATCAAAGATCTATATTTGAATACATTAAACACCGATTATGATATCGTGTGTTTAACCGAAACTAATCTTAACTCTGACTTTTTTGATAGTGAACTATTTGACAGTCGTTATAGAGTTTTTCGTAGAGACCGAGATAGTGTATCATCGTCTAAAATAGAAGGTGGCGGTGTTCTGATCGCTGTTAAAAAGCATTTTAATGTGATACGGCAAACGTCTTGGGACAGTTCAGTGGAGGATATTTGGATTAGTATCTTACCTTATAATAACCAAGGACATAGGTTTAACCTTTGTGTTTGTTACCTACCCCCTGACATTCCAAGTAATCGGTTGATCAGTTTTTATGACAACATACACGACGTTCTCACAGCTGCGGGGGATGACTGTATCAACTTAATAGTGTGTGATTTTAACATTCCTGGTCTACATTGGTATTCAGAAATAATTGGTAATAAAATGGAGTCTGATTTATCCACGGAATCGAAATCCAATCTCTTTTTAAGCACATTGGCATTGTGTCGACTTTGTCAATACAATAACATAGCAAATAAAAATGGTCGATATCTGGATCTCATTTTATGTAGTCATGACATATTACTAGTTCAAGAGACAGAACCATTAACTCGCATTGATGATCACCACCCGCCCCTGCAAATTAATGTTAATGAACCCACTCCTAACAATTATATTAACCCACAAAAACAATATTATAGAAACTTCCATAGATGTGATTATACTAAAATTAAACTTGAATTAAATAAAGTAAATTGGTTTTTGCTTGAACTGGTCGATATAAATACAGCCGTCACACAATTTTATAACATACTCGAAGACTTAATAAAACAATATACAGACATTAAGATGGTATCTTAAAAAGAAAAAGAAATATCATATTCGTTTTAAAAAATATAAGAACCCAAGAGATTATGACAATTTTGTTGCACTACGTAAACTATGTAAGAACTTGATCAATTCTTGTTACAAATCCTTCTTATCTTCTGTGGAGGATCGTTTGGCATCAAACACTAGATCCTTCTGGAGATTTGTTAACAGTCGAAAAAGTACTGAAGGTACACCTCAGACCATGAAATACGATAATGAATTGGTGACCGGGGGTCAGGAAGTCTGTGAATTATTTTCCAAATACTTTTCATCTATATTTGAGGGAGGTTCTCATAATAATCATGACATTAAAGGCCTGACTGAGTGTAATGAGAATTTATCTAAAATCACACTGACATACAATAAAGTACTAGCAAAATTAAAGAATTTAGATATTAATAAGGGCTACGGTCCTGATGGTATACCTCCTAAGTTCTTAAAAGAGTGCGCCGACGAGTTAAGTCTCCCGTTACAACTATTATTCAATATGTCGCTTAAGTCTGGTGAGTTTCCATCATATTGGAAGACTGCCCATATAATCCCTATACACAAGTCAGGGGAGAAGTCGGAATGTGTCAATTATAGGCCAATAAGTATTATATCATGCACAGCTAAAGTTTTTGAAGCAGCAGTTTATGACCATATCTATAATTATTTACAACCTTCCTTATCACAAAATCAACACGGTTTCATCAAACACAGATCCATAATCACTAACCTACTGGAATACAAAAATTTCTTGTGTGCTGCTTTTGCCTCTGGGGACCAGGTAGACTCTATATATACGGACTTCAAAAAAGCATTCGACAAGGTGAATCATTTTCTGCTCTGTGCGAAGCTACGTTGTTACGGTATTCACGGCAGTCTTCTTAGATGGGTACAGTCCTACCTAAATAACAGGAATCAGTTGGTGGCACTGAAAGGTTACATATCCTCACCGGTAGTCATCACATCTGGTGTACCTCAAGGCTCACATTTGGGACCTCCTTTCTTCTTGGTTTACATTAACGATCTTATTATTGAGCTTAAATGCCCATGTCTCCTTTATGCCGATGACTTGAAAGTTTTTACCACAATAACTGACACGAACAGCTGTCTCTCCCTTCAGAGTGACCTTGACACTATATCTGAATGGTGTCGCATCAACCATATGTTTTTAAGTATCGACAAGTGTCAAGTAATTTCGTTTACCAAAAGGAAAAAGAAAATAATTTTTGATTATATATTGCATGGACGTATATTGCAGCGTACTTCAGTTGTTAAAGACCTAGGTATATCGTTTGATGATCAATTAACATTTATACATCATTACGAGCGCATCTCTTTAAAAGATTTTCAGCTTATGGGCTTTATAACGAGAACAACCAAAGACTTTACCAAATCTCAAAGTTTACTTTATCTTTATAATAGCCTTGTTAGAAGTGTGATGGAGTACGGATCTGTAGTATGGTCTCCATATTACAAAGTACATTCGGAATAGATAGAAGCGGTGCAGAGAAGATTTCTTAAGATCTTAAGTTACAGAAGTGGCTTCGGACGCAAGTTGAACTCCTATGCTGAAAGACTCGATCACTTTAAAATTACTTCTTTAGCCACCCGCCGTAAGCAACAAGATCTTATTCATCTTCACAAAATTCTACATTCCTACTTTGTCTCCCCAGCGTTGCTTTCTCTACTCAATGTTAACTCAAGATTGGTTACGCGCAACCGTCCACGTAATATTTTTATTCTACAAGTATATAAAAATAATACATCTTATTATAATCCAGTCGTTAGAATGTGTAGCTTTTATAATGAAATATCACTTACGAATGATCGCATAGATATATTTGATAACAGACATAATTTATTCAAAACCAATGTTAAACGTATTCTCCACTGAGCTATTAATGTAGAAATGAAATATTTAAGAAATGATGCTATTTATGTTTACATGTTACTTTGCCGTGTTGTGTACGCACGTGCCTGGACTTCAGTCTGGTTCACGACTAGAATATAGCTACTTTGTTTATTGTACTCTTGATTGTAGTCTGTTGTGTGTAGCATTTAATAAATAAATAAATAAGAGTAAAGCTAATCGTCCGAAATTCTACTGTAAAAGGCAAGTTACCCACTCCTCCACTTGAAAAAAAATGTAAAAAAGCGTTGAATAACGTTAAAATAACATAAATTAAAAAAAAATCTAAAATTAAAAAATTGTATTTTAAATAGTGTGTTCGTACTGTGGAGCGTACTATAATTTTAAGGCTTGCGCTATAATTTCACGGCCCTGGTCACATAATTTTGTTTATAAAGTCCGTGCCCGGGCGCTACATGGACTAGAGCCGGCGCTGATTACTGCTCTTACCCTATAAGTGCCTACGAACCTTCCAATTTGTTGAAACAACTTTCCTAGGGATGGCGATCTGAGATCTATTAATGGAAGAATCGATCGGTCGATCTCGAACAGTGAATCGATGGCGGGCACTCAAAAATCGAGTTTCCGTTATGTTTCTGTATTGGTATTCTATAAAATAAAAGACTTGGCGCAGATTTTTTTTTAAATAAATTATTGGGGATACAGCATGAAGATATGTATGTATGTATTAAATATGGAATTATTTAAATTAATTTAATTATTTGCAAAATACTCGTAAGTCTTAAATATTTTGACTACTAGTATTCACGAAAATAAAAATACATAAGTATATCATTTTCACCTGTATTGTGACTCTTCCCTAGTTACATACATTAGTAAATATCTAAATACTCAATTAACAAAAAAGGACACCGTAAGGACACACTCTTAGAGCAAATAGGTACTCCCAGGACCAAGTACTCAAATGGACAGATTATATTTAAGTTTGAAAAATAAACTATCTTTTTTCTAACGTATACGCAAAACTTCATATGAAAAAATGAAGCAAACATACACAAACGCTACTGTCTCACACGTAATCGTGTCAGCTTTCGAGTCATTGTGGTAGTAAACTTATTAATCTGTGCATTGTGGTATTCGCTAGGATACCAGGTACTTGATGAGATTATTCCAAAATTTTCATGTGTTTGATATGCTGAAATGATGAAAAATGATAAAATATGTACGAAATTTAAATACAAGTAAATTCATCGCCCAATCCGCAAAACGTAACTTGTTATTAACGACTACTTTCTTTTTTTTTGGACAATTCTTATTAAATATTTTGGATAGGTTTTTGCCTAAAGATTCATGATGTTTGTATCATCAACCAGAAAAGCCGTGTTTACAAATTTTGTTACATCATGAGTCAAAATTTTAGCCTACTCTCTCCCAAAGGCTACATGGAACACTATTAACAACGACGTTGGTAGTAAACAAAATAGAAATAACGAAGATTTTTCAATACAAATTGGTAATAAAATTATTACTAATAAAATAGAGGTTGCTAATGCTTTCGAATATTATTTTTCGATTACACCTATAGAAATAACTAATGGTTTAGGAGCGTCTTCGCAAACATCAAAGACGTTTTTGAGCAAAAATGTTGGCAAATGGTTTCCTAATTTTCAATTTAGGTACACATCTTCGTTTGAAATAGAAAAAATTTTCAAGCAAATAAATAAAAAAAAAGTGAAGATTTCTGGGAACAATCAGTTCATGAAATGACTGGTGTAATACCTATGCTATCGCCAATTTTGGTAGAGATATTTAATCAATGTGTCGATCAAGGGGTGTTTCCCAATTTAATGAAACAGTAAAATTATTCTATTATTTAAGTCAGGTTATATGTTGAATCCAACAAATTATCCCCCGGTGTTAATATTGCCACCGTTGAGTAAAATATTCGAAAAAATAATACTTAATCATATGCTGGCACATTTTAACATTCACGGGGTGTTTCATGGTCAACAGTACGGGTTCATGAGAGGGTGAGCAACAATTCATGCGGGACCAAGCTTGATCAAGACTATACTTCAGGCTTGGGAGGGATCCCAGGATGCCATTGGTGTTTTTTGTGATCTTTCCAAGGCTTTTGATTGTGTTAGTCACGAAACTTTAATTTGCAAGCTTAAAAACTATGGAATTCGTAGTAACGCTCTCGATCTCGTGGTCTCGTATTTGTCTGGCCGGGAGCAAAAAGTGAGTGTGAATGGGGTTTTGTCTGTTGGTTCGATTTTAAAAATGAGTGTCCCCCAAGGATCAATTTTGAGACCTTCTAGTCTATATTAATGATCTCCCATTTATGCTCAGGGACTTATGCGAAATAGTAATATTTACTGATGACACTTTATTGCTATTTAAACTGGACTGAAAGAACTTAGATATTATCTGGGTGAACGGGATCCTGGCGGACGTCTCGAGGTGGTTTGCTGTTAATAATTTCTCATTTTTTGTACTCAGAATCCATGATAATATAGAACTGGGTGGGAAACAATCAGAATTAGTTAAGTCTGCCAGTTTTCTTGGTTTAACAGTAGACAGTAAATTGCAGTAGGCGGACCATGTCGGGGCATTGGCTAGTAAGCTCGGTTCCACGATATATGCCATTAGACGCATTAGGCAATTGACGGATGTGGATATGGCTGGGTTGGTGCACTTCGCATATTTTCATAGCCTAATCTCCTTTGGCCTTTTGCTATGGGGATCAGCGGCGCAAATTAACTCGATTTTTATTTTACAAAAAAGAGCAGTACGTGCCATCTGCAGTATGAATGCACGAAAATCACTAAGAGATCGTTTTAAAGACATTAATTTACTCACCTTGCCGTCCTAATACATCTTTGAAATTATTATGTATGCGAGGAAAAATATAGATCTATTTATAAAAAAGGCGATATTGATGGTATGGAAATCGGAGGTGGAGGATGAAATCGGGCATAAGAGCATTAAAGTTTTCAGATTTGAGGAACGCCATTGGTATACATTCCTCTTACCTGTGTGATTTGATTTGAAGAGATTGAATTTTAATGAAATTTTTAATTTTTAAGTCATCGCAAGGATGTTGTCATATTTTATTATTAAAAGTCATTATCTATATATATTTGCTACAAGCTATTATAAGAAAGTAAGAAACTAAAACCGTCATAATCCGGTGTCGTAGTCTTTTGAAGCCACATTTGATACGTGGTTTTTTGAAAGATCAAATCTGACGCCAGTTCGGAAAGACTACACTAAACCTTCTACCATCGCACAGCTCGCCACAGACAGGGATTTCATCCTCACACTTTGGAACCGAAATGGTCACGCACGGTTCGGTTTCGAAGGAGCTTTCTCCCTCGAACTTTGAGGTTGTGGACCTAGCACCCTGTCGAGGTTTTCTCAAGATGAGAGACTATAGCATAGGATTTTCTCAAGAGACTACAGCGTGGACTACAGCACAACGAAAGGAACCGGTGAGAATATCAGGTACATTTTTTTAACATTACTCAAATACAATAGATATTATTTCATAAAAAAAGCTTTTATAATTACAGTTTTCTATAGGTAAACGAACAGGCCAGTGAAGGCAAGTAGAGAAAATCTGTGTTAAATTAATCATTTGTTTTATACTATCTAGTTGTGATTCCCAATCAATATAAGTACGTTTAATAACATGTATGAACCTCTGATTTCTTGTGGAACATCATTATTAAGTTAACTTTTGTAATTTGATATTTCACTTTTGTAATTTTTTGGAAATAAATAATATCTAATTTAACATGAGTTAAATATCACGGCTGGATAAGTGCAGTTTAACCTTGAGTTAAAATTGTCTTTCAATTGCAACAGATCGAAATTTCTCTTTGTAATTACGTTCTCCAATATATTATAATTAGAGCGGCAAGGCAAGTGTTAGAAAAAATGTATAAAGTCCGTATTTGTTTGTTCGTATATTATTCTGTAGTTACACACTACGCGCAGAGATGTCACTGTACTATGTATCATTTTATCATTGGGTAATAGGCAGGGAAACTATCTTCCAAATAGCGAGCAATATTATACCAGTCATACTGACTCACTATAATATGAACGAATAAATAGACAAAACTAGGTTTCTACATCAATAAAATTATCTCCAGTGTCTCCGTTCAATGTAATAGGTTCCTAGAGATACATATACGTATTAAATGTCCTTCAGCATAACGGACGTACTTCAGATACCAATTTTATTGATTAATAAAAATATTTTTCGTAAGTACAAATAAAATCAGTTTCAAAAAATTTTTAAAAAAGCACCTATCCTAATGCTGATATTCTTGATCAGAATATTAGATCAAGGTTGCAAATTCTTTTACTGCCTACAGTTCTTAACACGTCTACAAAATTTCATATCATTCAGACACCTGGAATTGGATGAACAATAATTCGAAAGACATACAGGTAAAGCTAATAAAAACTTAGTACAAAAGTGTAATATTAAGCCATGAAGGAAGGAGGAGACGTTGCAATGGGCTGAGCCTGTGTGCAAAAAAAAATATAGGCTCAGCTTTAAAGCGTAGGGATGTATCGACTACACGTATGCCAGTTCGATCCTGACAGTCACGCGTATTATTTTACGAAAAAAAAAAGATTTTCAGTGATTTTACAATAGAAAAATGAAGTGCCGTGTGGTTGGTTGCAAGTCGCATTCAGATGGATGCTGTGATACCCTAAAAAATATTACATTTCATGTATAAGTATCAATTTATACAATATTACATCGACAGTTCTAGAAAGTTTTCTTGTTCGTGTAGGTTTTACTATTCGTCGACAGATCTCAACTTAATCGCCCTTTAAAATCACATTTTGCACTCAGATATCGCTAAGCATATTAAAAACCTACCTGTTTACTCCTAACATTGCTCAATTGTTAATTTAATTCATGAAATTGTTTGTAAAAAAGCTACATCGATTCATTTACACCGAGTGAAGTGACCTCTGTTGGGGAATAAAAATTCCTGCTAAAACTGACATTATCAGCAGGAGCGCACGCAGGAGGTAGACGTATTACAATAATACTAACGTATTTTTTTTTGTTACGGATAATTTCTGTTGGGGAATAGAATAGAAGTTACTTTACAAAACATTATAAGGACCGCACTCTAGACGTATTAATACTAATATACTCTCTTATAAAGGATAATTAAAAGCAAGGAACATCGATGCTGACTTACGAATATTTAATAGCCAGAGCTGTTAGCTGACGGAAATGTGAAAATACCCAGGCGAAAATTTGTGAGGAGTGATAATGAGTGATGCGATTTGAGTAAGCGAAAAAAGTATGTAACTCTGACTACTCTGTTAGGGATACAGCGTGGGGATAATATGTTGTTGTTGTATAAAGGATAATTTTTATATGCTTTTCATAAACTAATTCATTTAATAATAACTATTATTTGATAATGCACTCATATTTTGTATTTTATAATAAAGTTATAACGTAATAAATAACTAACCGAAACTAAATTACGCATATACTGGTGTAGCAGTTTTATAGTAATGGGAACTGCTTACATAGACCATAAAATGAATTTGGTCTAATTCGAAATTTTGAGATTTTGTTTTAGCAAGTTCCGACATTGAATTCACATATATATAATATAATATAATAAAATGGATTTTTCACAAATACATGTTTAAATATTCTCGCGATATGTTGCTAATGGGACAGGCAAGTTTGTACTGTAATCTATTAAATTAAGTAGTAGGTATTTTTAAGTTTATTATTTTCATCCGAAATTCTGAAATTTTAAATTAAGTCGCTTTCATTCTAAAGATGCGATATATTGTCTCACCAATAATAAATACGTAGCGACCTGGCGATGCTAAAAGTGCTGAATTGCATTTTAGTAGAATATAAAGCAACTTGAGGAAGCGAAAGAAGTATGTAAGGACCGCGACGCTTGGCACTCTGCCCTCTCTGACCACCCCTTTAGGGATACAGCGTGAAGATATGTATATATGTATGTATGTACAAAGCAATTCGAACGCGTGGCTCGCCAGTCGTTTTCATACCATCGCCCTGCCATGCCACTTCGTGCTAGTTAAATTGTGTAAGAAGAAACTAAAAGTTTGACACTAATATGTTATTAACTTATTTGGATTTATAATAAATGAGGAGAATGGACACTAAGAAAATCCCTAAAAACATATTACAATTTCGTAAGAGCGTATCTAGGCGGATTCCCCACTACAATCGCTTGTCAAGACTCATCTTTCGTGGCGCGATCTGTATTATCATTCTATTTAAATAAAGAGACAGTAACAGTTGCATAATGAGCAATCAAACAAATCGACAAACGTTAATTTAAAAATTGCTATTCTAGACCGTTATTCGGTCCCCAACACGCACGATACATACGTACATATCTTCACGCTGTATCAAACGATACGTTGTATTATGATAAAAAAATTTACAAATGTAAAACTACATCTCATCCGCTTTACTGCTCCATCGTAATATACATTATAAGTTTATATCAATTAACTCTTAAATACAAATATAAGTGGTATTTCATAATTTAATGTGAAAATTTTTGAATCGTGCAATTTCAAGTTACCAATTAATCACTAAGTACGTCTCTGTATCAAGAATGTATTTTACTCATCTGGTGGTCAATAATAAAACTACTTGAAAAATGATAACACAAAGAGACTGCTACAACTCGCTAGATGGCGGCAGATTCGCAACATCCCCCTCCATTAATCCGCGTCCCCCTCCATTAATCCGCGTCCCCCTCAATCCGTATGTTGTTACACTGGTTTGTATGAGGAAAATTCGTTACAGCGCCTCCTCTTTGTTTTTACTTCGTATATTAGGCATGCATAAAGTACATACCCTGTGAATACTTTTGTGAAATCAATCAAAAATAAATAAGTATCACATTGTCGAATTACAAAATTTTAAATTTGTTTTATGGTTCCCTAATTCCATTACGGAACTCTACACTTTGTACGTAACTAGTGACGCAGCTCAAAACAGTATACAGTACTTACTAGTATATAGCATAAGTCGCACGCTCGTGTGCCATCACATGTAAACAAAATGCTACGACGTGTTCTGTTAGGACTTGTATTTTCTTTGTCAATATATTCATTAAACGCAGAAAATGTTCGCGAATCCCGGGTAATCAAAACAGCTCAGGGACCCGTGCGTGGATATAAGGATCCTGATGGAGATATGTACATTTTCTACAGCATCCCATACGCTAGCGCGCCTACTGGACCTAACAAATATAAAGTACGTACCGCTTCTTGTGTCTTTTTATAAGTACAAAATAAATATTCCTATATCTATAGTTTTCATTTTTAAATAATTTTATTTATTGTTCGCTTTTAAGATACGATTTATTCTCCAATTTTAAAACGTCGTCTAATTACATTTTAAAATTTTACAATTTTATTAATGATAATGATCCAGCAGAGAAGGAATTAATTCAATCGTTTTGATTAACAGGCACCTCTACCACCACCAACATGGTTGGAGCCTTTGGAAGCAGTCGACAAAGGTATCATATGTCTACAGCCAGCTATAGAAGTGAATCTAAATGTGAGTCTGGACGTGAGTTTTGGAAATAAATTAATGCAGGAGGATTGTCTAATCGCTAGCATGTATGTTCCTGATATAGGCGAGACCAAACTTCCAGTAGTTGTTTATGTGCACGGAGGAGCTTATCTGCGGGGTTATGGTGATTTCGCAGTACCGAAAAAGTTAGTACAAAGTAAAAAAATAATTGCAGTGACTTTCAATTATCGTCTAGGAGTGCATGGTTTCCTTTGCTTAGGAACGGAGGATGTGCCTGGCAACGCTGGAATGAAAGATCAAGTGGCGCTATTACGTTGGGTGAAGCAAAACATTGCTAATTTCGGTGGAAATCCTGACGATGTTACTATTACAGGATGTAGCGCGGGATCATCAGCAGTTGACCTGTTAATGCTTTCTGAAAGTACAAAAGGATTGTTTAACAAAGTTATACCCGAAAGTGGAGCTAATGTTGGAGTCTGGAGTGTTCAACTTGATCCGTTAGAAGCAGCAAAGTCTTATGCGAAACAATTAAGCTTTAATGATGTGGACGACATTTATGACTTAGAAAATTTTTACAAAACTGCTTCCCTCGATTTGTTAAACGTTGATACAAATATTAACTACTTTAACATTACCATAAGATTTACTCCATGTGTGGAACGTGACAAGACGAAAGAGGCATTTTTGACCGACAACCCAGTAAATATATTAAAACAGGGCAATTACAAAAAAGTACCTGTTTTATATGGATTCGCTAATATGGAAGGCTTGGCTCGAACGCCGGAGTTTGAAAGTTGGAAAGACAAGATGAATGAGAATTTTTCTGAATTTTTACCCGCCGACTTACATTTTGAGACAAAAGAGAAAAAGGTCGAAGTTGCTAAATCTATCAAAGAGTTTTATTTCGGCGACAAGCCTGTGGGAGAAGACACATTTGAAAATTACACGAACTACTTTACAGATGTTATGGTTGGATACCCAACATTAAAGTCTACAAAGTTACAAGTGGAAGCTGGGAGTAATACCATATATTTGTATGAATATTCTTTTGTGGTAGATGAATTCAACGATTATTTGCCGGATATTGCAAAGAAAAAACTTAGAGGCGCAAATCATTGCGCTCAAACATTTATTATTCTAGATTTCTTACTGCCAAATTCAAATTTCCCTGAAAAATATAAAAAAATGCGAGATTTGATGAGAGCAATTTGGATAAATTTTATCACGACTGGGTAAGTGCAGTGAATTACATGTAAGACATGGCGAGACTCGATCAGTATATAAACGGTATCTGCATTAACTTTCCAAATAACATACCTCAATAATATAATAAAACGATTCACGCTTCAATCTATTGGAGGCGTGGCATTGTGACTGGATGTTTTTTTATAATATACACCTATGGAAAGTAAATAGTTACCTAGTGTACGAATATACTTTATTGTTTTTACAAATAGTTAATATATGGGAACAAATAAAAAGTAAATAGTGAATAAATTGGTAGGTAATCAAAGTCGTCCAAAATGATACAATGTGACCTTGTAACAAATACCACAACGGGAAGCTTCAATAACATAACATCAGATAAAATATAAATTATTGGTGTAATTGATGTGACATTAAGGTTGTACAATGTTCACCACTGTTCAAGAAAACAACGAAAATATTATTTATGTAGGTACACTTATTAACATTAACAGCATAAATATTTTTTAAATCGATCACATACATACATTATTATTTTTCGCATATCGATTTCCGAAGAGTCATAATTCCTCATAGCAAGACTGTTATATGCCAAATGTTTGATGGCGAACACCATAAATCAATGTTGGTCTCAGTGACACAGGTCTGGTGTGACCTACATAGCCACTTATAGTCAAATTTACATAAATTATAATAACGTAATGTTCGTTCGGTTCCAGTTACAGACATTCGCAGTGGTTGATAATGTTTTGGTATTGTATTCCTGTAAATAGCTTCAAAGCATCAAAAATTTCATCAGCGTCAATATTTTTGTGATTTTTAGCACACCAGTTCCTGAAGGGTCATCGTTGCCGATTCCCGCTTGGCCGCCAGCAAATGCAGATAGGTCGCCACATATGTCGCTCGGCGAAACTATAGAACTGAAGGGACCATTTCTGGAACAAAGAGCACACTTCTGGGACAATATCTACGATAAATACTATCGAGCACCTATCCCACCTCCACCGCTGCCGAATGCACACAATGAACTTTAATTTTTCGTTATTGTAATATTGTACTACTGTTTAAAACATGAACAGCAGATTACTTTACTAAGTAATCTCTGTAACGGAATGTCTGTAATTCATTCTTAAATAATAATTACAGAGAAAACTTTATTTGGATTATTTTAATTAAAAACTTTTAATTAAAACCTGAGATGCGAAGGCCGATGACGATGACCGAGTCGACGCCCAATGTACAGTCAATGAGCATGATTAGCATTTAGCATCGCAATTCATAACTAGATTTATACTTCTTATGTAACCTTGTCGCTGTAACGTCATGTTTCGCGTGTATAACAATATAGTAGTAGTATAGTAGCTATTTCATGCTGACCGTATGCACTAAAACTAATTTCAACTCGCATTTTTGAGCTAGGTGTATTTCAATCATTAATTTTCGGAATGTAGGATACTTAATTCTTTTTTAAGTTTAGCGAATCGTGTTTATTTCGATTGATTACGAAAGTATTATTAACTAATTAAATCAACTTTAATTTACGTTTCTTCCCTGCAAAAATATTTAAAACTTTTTCTGACGTGATGTTTCCCTTGACATCGGTAAGTACTTATTTGCAATATGGAGAAAAGTAGTGCTTGAGAACTGACGGCAGGGTCGGAATTGTACAGTCAGAAAAGAGTAGTATTTGGAATTTAAAATGATAGTTTTTTTTTAAATTTAGTTATTTTTCTATCTAAATGGCAAAAAATATTGAATTATAGACACGAAAATGTTTTAGCAATGTATAATCTTACACTTACACTCGTATTTATAAACAAGTAATTACTTGTTGCTAAGTAATTTCTTAATGAAGTCATTACTTGTGGCTAGAATTCTTCAGTACAAAATCTTATTCTATAATTGAGTAATGCACGTTACTTACTTATGCAATTGCTTAAGTTAGAGTTGATGCTTGATAATTGTTTCTCACTGGCAACACTTCGTTGCTGCGTTTTGTTTCATGAGAGGGCAAACGTGAGGTCTAGATTATTTTTACAGTCTTGCATTATATTGCCTAATATAAATTTGTAATATATAATTTGATAAAGTTATCGGTATAAAAAGAAAAATAAGTCGTAGAAGATATTTTTTAATCATTCAATTTTATCTTTGAACAAACAAAATGTTTGGAGAATCGAAACGTTTGACACACGATATAACCCTACCAAATTTAAATGTATGATTTTTATACTTGGGATATTAGCTGACACGTGATTTATAACTTGGAAAGATTATTATGTAGTTATTATTAATGGCAAAATAACATTAAGTACAACACTTTTACTGAATCGATATCTCATCGTGAAATCATTTTCAGTATTTTCGCGAAGAGGGTCATTACGGAAATATACTTTTGTTTTTCTAGGTTCATTAATGTTAACACTGTTTTCAACTTCTTCCAATGGATCACTTAAAATATTGTCCAACTTAAAAAATAAATGCTCGATATCTTCCATATTTTCTGTACTAAACAATGTCAAAAAACTACGAACCGAGTAATAAACGTTGCTTAAGCAACGAAAGTGGTTACTATTACTTGACTAAGAATTCTAACTTTTGACAGTTCTTACTTCGACCGATTTCTTAACTATGCAATAAAAATAGTTGCTCAAGTAATTACTTTTGCTTAAGTAATTACTTTGACTTGTCTATAAATACGAGTGTTACTCTATAGTCGAAATCCTCAACGGAGTACTGTTGCAATGCAACAGCATGTGTCACTTATCCAAGGCGCCTCTATAACAAGCAAGCAGGGGGAACCCCTTACATTGAGATTACGGCATTCATTCCTCTCTCGTTCACACATATCTACTCCAAAATACCATAAAAAACCCACTTTTATCTATTTCGGTGGGGAAATTCATCCATTTTCATGTTGAGTAAAGTGCACTGTAATACGTGCTGACACTACTGCTTTCAAATTGTATAAGACATTGCTGTGGCAGTAAAATGGTAGTATTTTAGCCCACAAAACTGGATAGTATGTAGTACAAAGGATGGAATTGTAGTATAAATACTACTGCAGTAGTCCGAAATCCAACCTTGACTGGCGGTATTCCGGCCAATGACGTGCACCTGCTAGTCGCTTTGCGTTGGGGCGCAAAATTCCAATGTACGTACTCTAGCTTAGTTTAGTTGTGTATTTGAGAATTTAATTACTATCGTGTTATCAAAAGTAACTAAACTTTTTAGGTAATAATAAGTATGTAGATATCTCAGTTGTAGATTATTTATTTACTTGATTGAAACTGTTTTTCTGTGAAGTTATTCAAATGCCAAGTCTAGAATTTTGAATCTGTAAACTGTAACCCAACATTCTGGAGTGGGCACCAAACCATTCTGAGGTGGACACGGCTCACCTGACCCCCCCTATATACGCCTATGCGAGTACCCTTATAGAAAAATACTTTTGTCATAGTCATTTCACACCCATTAACTGGTATGTTTTGATATCATTTTTATTTATCATTTTAACCATATTGCCTTACTGATAAACGCTTGATTTACACGTCTACTTACATTATCATTACGTTATAAATAAGATAATAGAGTTGTTACTTATATAATTGGTTATTGTATTTATGTGATTTTAGTGAGTAACAATGAATGAAATAACGTATAAATTATTCTTAGTTTTGGTAATGTGTAGTAATTGCGTTCGAAATGAAAACCAAAATAATCAGGATAGGGAATCGCGTTTAGTGAATATTTCCCAAGGCCCAATACGTGGATATAAAATAGACAGTGACGTTTTTGGTTTCTATAATGTGCCGTACGCCAGCGCACCGACTGGAAAAAATAAATTTAAGGTAAAATATATATCGAATGTAAGCAATCGGTTAGTTTACTCTATGAATTAAAAATTATAAACGCTGTTGTAAAAAAAGTTTAAATTTGTTTGAGATATGACATAATATTTAATGAGTTTTTAACTGTTATTATTGGATATGAATAACATGAAGATGACACTATTGGATGAGTATATATAGAGTGTAATCTTAATATAACGAGCCTCAATATAACGATTTTCTCGATTTAATAAATTTTTCGAAATCCCCTAGAACTGCGCCCGTAAGAGCAATTGCAAAATATAATATATAAACTTTATTCAATACAAAGGTTACATTAATAACATTTTGAGATTTCGTACAAAGGCGAGCTTATCTCTATAAGAGATTTCTTCTAGCTAACCTCACAAAGCGGAGCAAATAGGGTAAAAAACTGAATTTTAACTTAAAAAAAGAAACTTTATATACAAAAAAAACATAAATAAATGAATGACAGTTATGTAAGCAAATATACCTCTACATTACGAATACATTTGTCAAAAACCTCTTTATAACGAATTTTCAATCATTGCAGAATACAAATAGAAAGTAGTATTTACCACTATTTAACGATTTTCGTCAACTTATAACCTTTACATAACGTATCCTATCAATTATTCACACTCAATTCCACCATAATTCAATTAAAATGTGTTTTCATTTATTAGTGGAAAATGTTCGCTATAACAAGGTAAGCATATGAGTACCTATAGTCCGGTCAAATTAGACCAAAAAATAAGAGTAAAGCTACTTAAATTCCCACCAAGCTGAAAATCAGTAAGATTGTTTAAAATATGATTAAAAATAAAATTTGAAAGTTCCCCATCTTTCCCCTGTATGGAAAAATTTTTATTCAAGGTCAAAGGTCAAAAAAATGAGTTTTTCGCGATTTTCAGCAAAACGGTAAGTTTTATCATAAAAATACCTTAAACAAAAATTGTAGATCATAAAATTATCTACAAAAAATGTATCAATACTTTTTTTCCTACGAGCCACCGTTTTTGAGATATAACGATTCAAAAAGTTGTAAAAGTTGTAATCGTCATAATATGCACACGTTTCCACGCCACCTATGAGGTAGTGTACTTAGCGCGTTTTTTTAAACAATCTTACTGATTTTCATCTTGGTGGGAATTTAGGTAACTTCGAATGTCTAAATTGACCGGACTACTACGTAATGTTGAGGTTAATAAACAAGTTTTCTTACCTCGTTATTAAAACGAATCGTAGTCCAACCTAACCTCTATATAACATACCTCATTGTTACAAATTACATGGTATAACGAATATTTTCTAATTCCCTTCGGTTTTGTAATATTGAGGTTGCACTATAATACGATATAGTACAATGCGATACATCGGTAGTGTCATCTCATAGCCCAAAGCTGAGAGTGACAAAGACCTCAGATCATAATAATAATAATAATAATATTCCAGACAATTACACAGATTGTGTGACCCCAAACTAAGCAGTAAGTTTGTACTATGGATACCACACAACGAACTGGGGGAACTGGGGGAGCTCCCAGTAACACCCAGACTCCAAGCCAATTTATAAAAGTTCGTTTCCTAAATTGACCTGACCGGGGATCGAACTCGGGACCCTAGCTTGGAAAGCAGATGCATATGTCACTGCGCCAACGGGCCAGTCATAGAAATAGAGACAAGAGACAAATAAGATAATGAGGGAAATTTGTTATGTTCGTAAAATAAAACAGTCCTTGCTGTCGTCACTTTTAAAGACGTGCGTATCAATTTAGGCGTTGAGCATTCACGTGCTGATATTCCATGTTTGCGGTTGTGCACTTGCCACCGATGTATGATGCATGTTGCACGCGAACTACAGGTGGTCGCTTACTGTAAATTAGACATTAGTCATTTATTATACTATTACCATTATTTTATTTGCCAAACACATTCTGATTGCAGGCACCTCTTCCTGCACCGACATGGCTACAACCGTTCGAAGCAGTGGACAAAGGCACTGTTTGTCCTCAGCCTGAGATTCTGGTTTCAAATCTCAACAAAACCATTCGAGATGACTGTCTTATTGCAAATATATACGTACCAGACACAGAAGAGGGTAACTTACCGGTTCTAGTGTACGTGCATGGCGGAAATTTCATGATTGGATACGGTGATTTAATGACACCGTTAAGTTTGGTCAAAAGTAAAAAAATTATTGGAGTAACTTTTAATTATCGGCTAGGTGTACATGGTTTTCTCTGTTTAGGTACGAATGATGTACCGGGTAACGCTGGTATGAAAGATCAAGTAGCATTACTGCATTGGGTTAAGAAGAACATTGCTAATTTTGGTGGGAACCCTGATGATGTTACCATCGCTGGGTATAGCGCGGGCTCCTCAGCAGTCGACCTTCTTATACTCTCAGAAAGTACAGATGGGCTTTTTCATAAAGTTATACCTCAATCCGGATCAAATGTAGGTGTTGGGAGCGTTCAGCTCGATCCACTTGAAAACGCTATATCTTACGCTGCGATTCTGAACTTCACCCACCTAGACGACGTCTACGCTTTAGAACATTTTTACAAAACCGCTTCTCATGAACTATTATCATCAAATTTATTCTTCGATAGAGCTGATTCCGCACTACTTTTCTCTCCTTGCATAGAGCGCGATATGGGAAACGACATATTCCTTCGAGATGCTCCAGTAAATATTTTGAAAGAAGGTAGATTTAAAAAAGTGCCAATGTTATATGGATTTTCTAATATGGAAGGTATAACCCGAGTAGAACACTTTGAAAAGTGGCAACATGAAATGAACAAAAACTTTGCGGACTTTGCACCGGCTGATTTAGAGTTCGAAAGTGAAGAACAAAAGGAGGATATTGCAGATTCAATAAAAGAGTTTTATTTCAGTGAAAACTTAGTGAGCGAAGAAACTATTCAGGGTTATATAGACTTTTTCACAGATGTTTTGTATATATACCCGACACTCAGGTCACTGAAGTTACAAGTAGACGCTGGAAATAATTTGATTTACTTATACCGATATTCATTTGTAGTAGAGTTGTTTAACGAATTACTGCACCCGATATTACAGAAAAGAAAGGTGCGTGGTGCATACCATTGTGCGCAAAATTCAGCTGTATTCGATAGCAGTATTTTCGAAATACCAGAACACGTCCTACCTGATGATTACAAACAAATGATGGCTCTCATGAAGGAGTTGTGGCTCAATTTTATCATAACTGGGTAAGATTCAATAAATCAGATTAAAATATATTTTACGTACTAGCGTACTACATTATATACCGACACTAGAGTTTTTAAGAAATCTCATATCATATACACTGACTTGGAGTCAGGGACCTCCCCCAGTTCGTTGTATGGTACCCATAACACAGGTCGACATTTTTCTAATATTAGTCAATATTGTTCTTAAATATTTTATAATGTTAAAAAAATTAATATATCAGGATTAGACACTTTTTTAAGTTAATCTGTTATTGAAATAATTTTTTATCGCATTAGCAGGTATTAGTGTAGGTATTAGCAGTGCGCTCTGTACACTGACTACGCTGTTAAGGATGCAGCTTGAAGATGTGTATGTATGTATTAGCAAATTAAAATTTGTCAATGATACTCGTATAAGAAAGGGATTTTTTAAAGCCCGTTTCTATGTTAAGGCGACGCATTGATAAGAATAATTTAATCTAAAATAAACCTTCTGCTTTATGCAAACGGGCGTTTGCTACCTTACGGAAAATACGAAAAAACAGTTATTTTCATTTATTTTAAAAACTATAATTAATTTTCGAACTGACATTTTGAAGAATATGTTTAGATTAAACTATACAGAAAATGTAGAAACATAAATCGGTTCCGTTACTCCGAAAAATGTAAATCTTTGTTTTAAAAGAGGTTTCTTTGATATTTTTTTTGTTACAAAAGTTAATCAATCGTGTATCGCAACTAGCAAAATGAAGTCAATGAAATGAAGAATGGGGTTATCAAATCTCAATGTCATACGTTTTGTAGTCACTTAGAAAAATTGAGATCTCTGCTGTCAAAATTTCCAATGCGTCACCGCAACCTGCGGCTTCGGGTCATGGCTCTTGTGTGTCCAAGGACCGGACATACCCTGAGACGGCCTTGCCACTGGGCACTAGTGAATAACTACGTACAATCTTACACATCATGTGTATGTATGTAAATAATAAAATATTTCGTTAATTGTAAGCTTTTGAGAATTGGCGTGTATTGCAGATAGAATTATCTGCTGTAACAGAAATATTTCAATTTCATTTAACTTAATAGGTTTTGAACGTTTTGATTTCAGAAAACCAGTGCCCTCTGATTCATCTTTACCGGCCTGGCCTGCGGCGGGCGCCGACGTCTCGCCCCACATGTCTCTGGGTGCTATTGTCGAGTTGAAGGGAACTTTACTTGACAACAGGACTAGCTTCTGGGATCGTATCTACGACCAATTTTACCGTGCGCCTGTACCACCGCCGCAGCCGATTACTAAACACAGCGACTTATGACTTTATTTGATTTAGGTTGAAAATTTTCAATAAAAACTTCAATAATTATATAGTGTGTGATTTATGGAAATTATGGTATGATAATAAAATATTTATATTTCATAATTCATTAAATTTAAATGAAAGACTCTTATAAACTTTTAAACTTATGTGTTGCATTATAAAATATCTATAAACGGGAAATTAACGCTATTACCTTTTCTTTTGGCTCGACGTTTTTTTGGCTCGAGAGACTTTGCATGAGACCACGGCCGATTAAACAAAAAAATTAAACCGACTTCAAAAAAGAACACTGAAAAGTATGGAATAACTATCCTTTACTAATCAAAACTTAAGTACAAAAATAACTTTATAAATACGATACAAATACCCAGATAATTAAATTTGACAGTTACTGAAGTCGGTGCCAAGCCTACTAAACTAATAGACTTTCTGCTGTCGAACATTGATTTGGCACCGACTTCAATAACTGTCAAATTTAATTATATGGGTATTTGTATCGTATGAAAATTATCTCGTAGTCAAATGTTATCGAAAATGTGGCAGCGGTTAGTATATGGATACTAAGACTTATGTGAATTGTTAAAACATCCCCTATTTCACTACCTTAGAAAGATTTTCAAAAGCGCTGATACACGTGTTCTATATTTTTTACAAAAAGCCTGTATATTAATTTTCATATCCCTAACTTTAAAATAATGGCTTTTTACATACAAACTTTGATCCGTTATTTCATCCCTTTAGAATAATTTTTGAGACAAAAGGTGTCCTTGTCAAATTTTATCGAAAATTGTTCAGCGGTTTAGGCGCGAAAAAGTTACAGACAAACAGACCGATATTTTCTCATTTACAATATCACTATGAATATGTTGTTATTTATTAGTTTCTTACTTTGAATTGGCATTAACATTTCAGTAGCGGTAGAAAATGATATCAAAGCTCCTTATTTAATTATTTATCTTCTCACTTATGTTTCTTTCAGAAAACAGTCAAATGAAACCTGAAAAAGTTAAAATAAGTAAGTAAAAGTATTTTCATGTAAATATATTCCTCTCTTAAAATACGTTTGACCAAGATAACGTACAATATAAATATACACATTACATACATACATATTTTCACGCTGTGTCCCTAACGGTGTAGTCAGAGCGGACGGAGCGCCAAGCTTCTTGATTCTCACATACTTCTTTCGCCTCTTCGAATCTCATTCTGCTCACCCATTTTCGCCTAAGTATGCGGATGCTTCTGACATTTCCGTTAGATAACACTCTAGAGCTATTTGATCTTCAGAAGTCAGCCTTGGTCTTCCTTGGTTTCTTTCATCACTTATTCTTTCCATGTACCCGAACCATCTAAGCATTCCTTTCTTCATTTTTACAATAACACTGTCATGCAATCATGTCACTGCGTATCTCTTCATTGCTTATTGTGTTCGCAAGGGTGATACATATTTCTAAGAGATCGCATTTCTACTGCATTTATCTTACTTTCTTTTGATTTTGAGCATATCCAGGCCTCACTATCGTGCAATAAAGTTGGCACTTACACCGCATTGTGAATGGCCATTTTGGTCGAGTTAGATATACTCACTGTACAGGTCTTAATAACACACGTGAGTTTATCGTAACGCTTGCTCACCTCGGCGGTCGGGTTAAGAGTGCGCGGCAAGCGCATACTCCCATCCACTCACCCACACCGCCACACTCACCCCTTCAGTAAGCGTATACTTTATTCACATACGTAACAGTACATATTACATTCACACTGCCCACTAATGCGGCCAGAGCACTGTTTATTCTATTGCCAGCTGCTACCCATCTCTCCACGTCCAACTCACATCTTCCATCTCTAGAAAACACACTCCCCAGATACACAAATTCTATCACTTGTTCTAGACATTTTCCTTGTTACCCATATCTCATATTTCGTCTATATATCTTCTCTTTCAAACACCAAAACCTTAGTTTTGTTCACATTCATATTCAATTCTTTCACTCCACATTCTTCTTTCATGCACGTGCCAGTGGCTATAACGTACAATACTTTATTATAAAGTCCGGGCGGCAACCCTAACTACGATCCGAATTCAACTCCCGCTCGTCAATTTAAAAAACGAACTTTTCTGAACTGGCTTGGAGTCTGGGTGTTACTGGGAGCTCCCTGGGTTCGTTGTATGGTACCCATAATACATATCTATAATTTACCACAGACTTTTAAATGGAAGCAGACTATACCTATCGAAACAAAATGCGTGGCAAATTCACACTAACAAATATTACTCACACACATGCAGAACTCAGGCCCGCATCCAGGAGTGGGTGCTTATACTGCGTATTATCTTATATATTTGGGACACTCTAAATTATATTTTTCATGTGATAAAATAAGAATTAAATTAACTAAGTAATGTACTAGTATTAGAGATTATTACTTTATTATATTCCTTCTTTTTGTAGATTGTTTTTGTGACATGAAGGATGTAATTTGGAGTATTCCCAATAGCTCCACGATACAATATTATGATTGTTCGTTCGATACATGAGGCCTGACGGCTGTGCGCTGCTGGTCTTGGGCCGCATGTACATTGTGATGATCTTGCTTGCGGTTCGATTTAGGTGGGTACATGAAGTTTAATGACATAAACGATATATTTTTAAAAGTCCGGAAAGTTGATAATTAGGCAAGTGAAAGTTTTGAATTTAGTTTTTGGCGAGAACAAAAGAAACATGGTTGGCATTTTATTCAAAATTCAGATTTGCTATTTTTTGTACTTTTGGGAGTTTTAAATTACAATATATTGTATGTTAAAGTTGTGTGCAAGTGAGAGGAATTGGAGGAATTTCGTTTAACAGTCCTTTGTAACTCCAGTAAAGCCTACTAACCATTGCTTTACTGTAAGTATTAGAGACTTGGTTATGAGAAAATAGAACAAGTTTTATGTCAGACGAGTGTTATCGTTAACTATTTTTCTATCAAGAAATAGTCGATGGGTGATCGATCACACTGAGAATAAAAACTAAAATAGCTTACACAATAAAACAAAGAATGTTTTCAGTATTATATTTATTAATCGGATTGTTTTCTTATTACATTATGTAAGAACTCATTATAGATGTGCATCAAACACATCATTTCACTGTTTTTCAATGTGTGCCAGAAGTAACTAGCGCAGAATGTCAGATATGCTAAGGATTACCATTGCAAGTAATCGTAGGTATTATTGGTCATTATTCACCTCGAGATATCCATATTCGTTTTCACCATTTTTACATTTGAACACAATTTATGCATAATAAAGTCCATCTTCGATTACCCGAAGCAAGAAAGTTGTATTATTTTATAAATAAATTAAAAATAATTTTGTAATTATGAAGTATGGATTCCAGCACTGGCTTTTTTCTAAACAACACTGGTCCAGGTTCAGCCCAGCATAGCGACTAGAGATTAATTTGGCGATAGCATGTTCATTTTTAATAGGTATGTTAAATTTCATGGTCAAACAATGACATGGTTTTACGGGTATCTCTTTTACATAATAAATGGGGTTCAAAATGTTTTGAGCACAAAACACTGCCAGAATTGGTCTGCCAGTTTGTTCTATGTAGCCTTTCTTATGTATTTCTTTTATGTAGTTCTTTAACCAAAAAATTTGAAGATTTTCATCCTTTAGAAACCCGAAATTAACAAGATATACATCAAAATCAAAAGATAGTTGCAAAAAATAGATAGCTGCTTAACCTTAGGTACCTGTCCGTTAATATTTAATTTTATTACGAGACTCTGTTTTCTCTGAATTCGGCCCTCTTTAAGGTACAAGTACTAATAATGTCAAAATTGGTTAGGTACTTGGTACAAAAATATAAAAAACCTATAAAAAACCTTATACAGTACAAGGAAACTTTAATTTTAATAGTTTGCAACATATTTAAGTGTCGGAGCCACGAAATACAAAAATATCAGCTAACTGAATGCAGTAATCAAACAATTTGCAACATCAAATTTACTTACCGATGGAACGTGATTTTCGGGGCTTTTCTGTATGAGGCGTTGCAACTATTGGGGGTACAACACTTTTGTATCATATTTTGCACTTTAAATAACCAAAATAATGTTTATACACCAAGAAATATTTAATCATCGCACATGTGACATACTACACAAATAAACAGACGCCATACTTCACTTATTTTGACTTAAGCGGAAGATGGCGGCTGCCACGGTTTCGGAATTGTCTATGTGTGCCATTGTGTTGCAACAAATGAAAGAAAAGGATAAATATATACAATTCTAAACTACAATGAAAGTGACAGTGTTATTACTTACACGGTATCTATGTGTAAGTGAATTATGTTTGATCTGCTTCCATTTATAAATCTGTGTATTTTACTAATATTAGCCAATATTGTTTTCAAATTCAGTTATGCTACTTAGTTCAATTATTCAAAATATAATAATAAAACCCATTCCTAATACTTAGAAAATTAAACGCCTTTGAAAGATTATTTAAAATCTTTCTTGATAACGCTCAATATCATTATTTTTCATGTCGTATCGCTTTCACTCTTGAGATATGAATACGCATTCTAGTGCTTACATTTTCAGAATTTCTGCTTATTCTGCAAACAGGCAGGTACCTGATACAAAAAATGAGATAAAACTTACCCATTTCTCTAAGTGGACAAAGGTCCTTGGGGAGTCTAAGCTCGTCCAAGTTTCATTAAAATAAACAATTCTCGGTGACATCATTAAGCTCTTTAATATTAATGTGACAGTCGGCGAGTATGAGACAGGCGGCATTTTGACGAGAGCTTGTTACATTTTATACCATTTCCTACTATTCAACGTTTAATGAATGAAATTAGTCCTTGTAGAATGTAGACGAATAGCCAACTGCAATACACATAGCTATAACAATTTCTGACCTTACTACTTAATAATTACCATCAATATTACCCTTAACAATTTACCATCAATTTTATAATTTGCTTAGCAGGGACGATAATAGCTTTACCAATTTAATAATTATGATTAAAATGTTGCTAAAATAACGTAATTAACTACATTAACTTAATACTTTAACAATTTATAATTAAAACGAAGCTACAATATTTCCCGTTTCCTTTCGTTTAGAAGTTTAGATGATAGAAAAAGAAATATGGAATTGATAAATGAGTTTAATTGGACAATGCTTGTAATTTAGCTATTCTACATAATATTTAGAACTTCAAACGTTGTTTTTGTAATTTTTTTGTGCACATGTGCTAAGATCTAATGTATTTTTATGCATCAGTGACAAAAATGGCGCGAGTTTCTTTCGTAGTAATGGTTAAATTAATGCGTAATACCTACTTGATAAACTTAACATGAACATTGCCATGCCTCCATATTTTTTTATATGTAATAACACTCAATAGAAAGCTATTTGAGATAAAGTTCCTTAAATAATTTATCATTTCCTGCATATTTGAGCTTAACAATCCGAGATATCAACAATGTAGATATATATGAATATATATTATTTAAACAATAATATTTCATTTCAAGGCTTGTAATAAAGAACTGTCAAAAGTTTATGTGATAAATATTGTGTTATGAAGACCAATACGGCACCAAGCTCTAGCCAGTCACGGCTTGACTTGTGTGAGTAATGAATGAACTTGTTATAACTTTCCTCTAAGTGCTAAACTTCTATATATCCGCCAATTTCTTTCAATAAAACTCTTGGCCGTAACTCTTGTGCTCAAATGAATAGGAACACTGTTACGTATTGGAAGCTACAGCTAACACACTTTTGATTAATTTTACTCAGAACATGGAAGGAATAATATAAAAATATCCCCGATAGGAAGGATTTATATTCTTGAAACATATTATGTATGTCTGCTTAAATGTGAAACGTGAAAGCTATCCCAGGAGAATGTTCACATGGCAACAGTGATGGTAACGAAGATATTACGAATTAATTTAAACACGTTATACCCGTTAAGCTTTAGCGGGTTTCATAGACGAGTCGCTGACTAACCAATACGGCAGTGGAGTCCACACAATGAAATCGACTTCTCAAATTAAGTCTGTAACTTAATTAACTTTGAAAGGGTTCGCAATAATTAACTTCAAAGCTTCAGGTCTGCGGTAAACAAGTATTTCCTCGTAGGTATTTGTGACCGGTAGATACAGATTGATTATGATATGTACCAAAGCTAACATTTATACCTATCAATACAATTGTGAATAATAAAAAAAGATATTTGTAGAATTACTTTTCATTTATGTTATGAATTTTTTTGTGACAATTTGAAAACGGTAGGCACATCTCGACTTCTGATTTTACACTATAATATCGCCTATTACCAACTTCAGACCAAAATAGGACGAAGAAATGTTAGGCTTGAGATTTTTTAAAGGGTTTTATTTAACTTGCTCTATCTGTTGTTGTTGTTTTTTGGGTCAAATTTAGTAATTGAAATTTTACCTCCTTCCTGTTGACATACTTATCTGATATTTGGTAAGCACCTTTAGTTTTGATGACAATAAAATTTTGTGGCCGCCGCCACAAAATGGTGCATTACATATTTTTTCACAATCTCCTCAATATGGGTTCAAATGAAAGGGCTATACAAGTAGAACACATTGCATGGCGGATCATAGAGTTTAGACAGTCTATACACTACATAGCTTGAGAATTATTAAGTAACGAAATAAAAACCAAAAACTTGAAAATAACATAAGTAAAAAAAACTTTTAAGTTAAACGGTTTTATTGAAAAGAAATATAATCGTGATGTAGCTAATGTACTAAAAGAGGAAAAATAAAAAATAATTAGGTAGGTCCCATGTACCAGTCATCACTCATCACACCACTGTCCTCATCAATCTAGGGCATTGATCAGACTAAATCAAATCGTGGAGCGCGTGTCTATGAATAATCAAATGCTATTTACATATTTACTCACGTCGAAATTTCACGCGCCCCACGATTTTATTTAGTCTGATTAATGACCTAGATTGATGAGGAGAGTGGTGTGATGACTGGTACCTAGAACCTACCTAATTATTTTTTATTTTTTAGATTTTAGTACATTATTTACATAATTATTATATTTCTTTTCAATAAAAGCGTTTAACTTAAAAAAAAATTATATTTATTTTAATATTTAATATTAGAATAAACATAGATAGATCAAGTATTTAAATCAACACTAAATTAACAATATATATTTCAAAAGTAGCATAATTACTTTAAAAAATAGAATCTTAGATAATATTTTCTTGGTGCACACAGATATATATACATAGGTATATAAAACTTTGACAAACTGAACTGAACTTTGTATGAAATTTTTTATGGCAATGTTTGATTTGGTTAAAATTTTGCAGAAATTTTTTTGACGAAGGGGGTGAAACGGTAAACACTTTCCCCTTTTCACATACCTGTTAAAACAGTAACCAGAATTGGTTGACAAAATCAACATTCGAAGCGAAAGCAAAAGCGACAATTCGAGCGAAACCGCGGGTAAAAGCTAGCACATAATAATTTCAAAGATGTATAAGGACGGCAAGGTGAGTCCATCAATGTTTTTAAAACGATCTCTTACTGATTCTCGTGCATTCATACTGAAGACGGCACGTATCGCTCAAAAATGTACAATTTGAATATTTATAAAAAAATAAATATAACTACTATTTTTACTAAACGGCGATGATGTCTGGATAGTCCCGAACTGAATAGGAAACGGTAACTTGATGGAGTACGGAAGGCAGCATGAATTTTCGGTATCACGATTTTTATTTGTTATTGCGCGATATCTAAGGCAGGTCTGCAATTAACTTCTTTCTAATTCCGCAACGTAACGATGTACAAGAAAATCATCAACATAAATAAAGGTTATACCAGGTCGCGTTATCTAGTGTATCTTCGAACTTGAAGCTCCTATACCGGTGAAATTTAAATGGGACCACCTCTAGTGTTATCTATCAAACAAAAAAAGAATTTTCAAAATCGGTTCATAGTTCATAAATGACGGAGTTCACGATAATTCCAGTATATTAAATATTATTTCCAGAGAGGAGTTCTTCTATTTATAGTATATTCTTTTACAATTTTTTATTTTTAAAAAGAAACGTAGGAAATTTCACTTTTCTTGATACCATTTTCCGAATCTCACCTTGTTATTTTTTTCTCTTTTCTCCGCCTTCCCTCTTCAACATTTCAAATTTAAATCCAACTTAGTACTGACTGCGGGCAGTACTAAATGAAGAGTTATTAACCAGACTTATTTTATGTCAAGAGTTATTATACAAGCTTCTTTTATATTAAGAAAATTTTGGCATAATACTATAAAAAGTAAACATGTATGAATATGTCACATATAATAAGTCAAAACACATAATTTAAATACATAATAACATAAAAGTATTACACGAATAATTTAAAATAAAGGACATTAATAAACAGGATAATAATACAGATTTTAGAATGACAAACAGAATAAACAGATGTAAGCCTATAGTAAAACAATAAGTGACAAAGTAAACGGAAACTTAACACAATATTAGACAAGGTAAAGATTATTAAACATTATAATATTTATTAACAGATAAGAATTAGAGAAATACTTGTTTACTATAGTTGCCAACGCATTTGCAATTAAAAGTGTTTTCTTAACCTTCATATTGTAAATGTCCATGGGCCACTCAGTCCATTTAATATCAGATGAGCTGTTTGCCCGTTTGTCTACTTAGTAGCATTAAAAAGGTACCTTTCAGCAAGGGCGCCGGTAGCAGGGTGCAAGGGGGTGCACTTGCACCCCCCTGTCGGGTAAGAACAGACGGAGAAAAGATTAAATATTTCTTTTTATCGAGTTACTGTTTGAATAAAAACTTGAGGCGTCTAGGTTGTCGTCAGATTTGTTCATCACATTGTCAATAAATTAAGCGTTTTCCTCTACACTTTTCCTGTGAACACTGAGCATGCACAGGCCTCGCGTCTCCCATCGTGGACCGATTTCACGTCTTGACACGTCGTACGTGCTAAATGTACGGTCAATGCTATATTATGTTGTTGCTGGAAGAGTTAAACCAATTTTGATTGTCTCATATAACCCCGAGTAAAACGGGGTGTCTTGAGCACTCAAATCTGCGTATTCAACAACAGATTCATTTACAGCCGCATTACTTGCTTCATTTGTCTTCAACCACTCGTACCACGTGGTAAACTCGGCGATAAAATTATGTAGAAACTCATAAATAGACTCGCTAGTTAAGCAGATTTTTTTATTTTATTATAACTGCTTACCCTGATATCTATTCAGAGACCTTATCTTTCTTACATTTATTTTTCTTCCTTTTTTTCTTTATATTCTTCCCTCTAAGATCTTTCATCCTTCATTCTTCCTCATCCATAATTCTTTCTTTCTTTCGTTTTGCTCTTATTATCCTATTACTTTTTCTTTATTATTCCATTACAATTTTTTACACTATTGCTATACATTTCTTTACATTTTAAACAAGTACACATTTATTTATGGTAATTAAAATTTCTACTATTTCTATTATTTATATGCATTATTTACATCACATTTGGTTTATTTCCCACTACATTCAATATTCCCGGCTTTTTACAATCAGTATCGTTCCTTATTTTAATCTAATTAGCTTTACAAATAATTGGACATCTTATTTTACAGTAATTGCGGGAGCTATTGTTATGCCTTATATTTTTACATCATGATATATACTTCATGATATATCATGATATAACTTACTATTTCTTTTGTTAACTATATTTGCTATAGTCTCGCAATAATCGATGAATATTTGTCTAACGCTATCATTTTCCATAATTTTGCTGATATTTGATATATTTAGTTTAATGTCGAGTAGAAATTCTGTGTCGCATCTTAATCTGGCATAAATTGGGCATTCCAACAATAATTGCTCTACAGTTTCAGGGACCCCCGGCTCACAGAGGCGCGATGGATCCCCTGCCATACGCCATACAAACCCACCACGCCCAGTCATCATTTGCGTTATTTTATTAACAGACTTCAAAAAAGGAGCAGGTTCTCAATTCGACTGTATATTGTTTTTTTTTGTGCATGTTTGTTACCTCATAACTCCGTCATTTATAAACCAATTTTGAAAATTCTTTTTTTTTTGATAGATAACACTTTAAAGGTGGTCCCGTTTAAATTTCACCGGTATTGGAGCTTGAAGTTCGAAGATACACTAGATAACGCGACGTGGTATAACCTTTATTTATATTGATGATTTTCTTGTATATCGTTACGCTGCGGAATTAGAAAGAAGTTAATTGCAAACCTGCCTTAGATATTTATTTAGGTCAAGATCATTCAAAAGGGTGAAATAAAAAAAATTATGAAAAAAAATTAAACCACCTTCAAAAAAAACTGAAAAGTACGTAGTAAGTCCTTTACTAATCGAAACTCAAGTACGATCAAAATAACTTTATAAATATGATTCACATACCTATATAATTAAATTTGACAGTTATTGAACTGTTTTGTAAGCGTTAATGGCATCAGGAAAGAGGACCCTCAGGAAAGAAGGGCGGCCGTCCCACCCGACCTCTATCTTTGGTTCCATTCGTTTAGCGACATCTCGCGGATTTGTTGTCTGATGAATGAAACCGGACACAGGTCATAATCTGGTTTCCGTTTTAACTTTTGTGTCGCTTCCTTTGCCAGAAAATCAACCCAATCATTCTCTCTGATGCCATTATGCACTTTTAACCAGAAGAGTTCCACTGCCTTTTCCTGTTCTAAACTATTAAATAGATAGCGCCTGGCCTCCACAGCTAATGAATGAATCACTTAAATATTCCGAAAGATTTTTCTCAGATTCTGGAGAATTATTTTAGTGGCCATGCACACGAGCTCTGCAAAAACAGATTTATTACAGGCAACTGATCTTCGCACTATCGACAAGTACAACAGTGTGACAATTAGAACAACGTGAACTGGCACGGTCGCGGGCGGAAAATCCCCCGCATGCGGCGCGCGGCAGCAGGGATTCCCCGAGCAATAACGCGAACCATCGACCACAGGGATTATGTTGTCGATGTGCGAAGCATATTTAAATACCCGTGCGATTTGAATTTGACATTAACTTAATTGACATTACATGTATAATTATTGCATAGTCCATAGATGCATATCCCTGAAAGTTATGCTGGCCCATGCCTTTCAGGCAATATACGAGTGGGCCGATTTATTGCTGCTGTAACAGAACAGTGAGGGATATCAAGATGGCTCCGTGCCGAGTATGCGCGTATTTGTTTTTCTGATGTTATCTTAGGATTCACAACTTTGTGTTATATTCGCATTTACGTGACGGCTATAGTGTTTAATTATCCCAGACGTTCTATCTAATCGAAATGTTTCAGCAGTAAGCGTGTAGCACACTTTTATAATGCGTAGAACAAAATGTATTTCAGAATATATAAACTAAGCATTAACTGAAAGTTAAACTAGGTAGGTACCTACTGCAATAGGTAAACTAGATAGGTACCTACTTCCTGTGTTATAAAGTTACTACTTATACGTTTTAATTCTACGGATAGTAGGTACGGATAGTAGGTAAGGTTATTTATTACCTTTTTCAAATTATTCATTTTTAAATATTAATGTTTATAATATTAATGCTATTTTAAATATTAATATTGAATATATGTGTGTATATTTTAGATATTTTAGATAATATTTTAAATATTTTCACTTCTAAATACATAGTATGTATTTTATTTCCTAGAGGTGAAGTAAGTTGATGCATTTCCGAGACTAATAAAGCCTATAATATCAATATCTTACCGACCACCTTGCACAGGTTAGCAAAGAAACCACTGTTATTGTAACTAACCATGTATTAATTATACCAATCCACCTATGATCACAGATGAGAATTGCTCTCATCTGACACACCAAAGATTTCTTTATCTTTATTGTACACAAGTTTTATATTAACTATTACAAAGAAAAAAAGTAACAAAGGCGAGCTTATCTCTGCAAGAGATCTCTTCCAGCTAACCTCACAAAACGTTAGACAGTATGTAACGAAGGTAAGTAATGTACAAAAGTGTGTTAATAAATAGCCGTATTTGCACAAATTTGTATTCATACATATTCATATAAATAATACCTAAATAGCTTATAAATATATACATAATATTATGTGAACGCAAAGATATACTATATATATACATATATACATACACATAGATACGCGCATACTACGCATTGACGTATACATACCATACATCCATAAATGCGATAATTTATGGCATTGTATCAGATAAATAATACTCTTAGTCGTTTTTTGAAAGATGACACCGTAAGACAGTTGCGAACATTTTAATTGAGTCCGAAATTGTGATACATTTTCATATTTGCGTAAGCCAAAAATTAAACGAATAGCTAAATTTTGTAATCGTTCAAGCTTGTTCAGTAGTACTTCATTCGCATCCAAGTAACATACATCCGCATAGTCGATTAATGGGGAGAAGAAGAGATTGAGCTAGTATAATTTTAGTTTTAAAAGGAAGAAAATGTTGGAGTCGTTTAAGACAATGAAAAGAGTGATGTACTCGTTTACTCATCTCATTGACATGGGCTGACCAATTTAAGTTTGAATCAATAATCAGACCTAAATTTTTAACTTTGTCTGAATAAGGTATATCAACACCGTTGTAACTTACACTTGGTAAATGTTGAAGATCAAACCTATGTCTGAGTCGACTACTCCCTACCACAATTACTTGAGATTTAGACGGATTAACGAGCAATCCAAAGGATCCGGCCCAAGCATGAATAGCTGCTAAATCATTGTTAATAGCATTAATAGCATTAGAAGATTCATCTAACGAGAAATGTCTGTAAATTTGCAAGTCATCGGCATACAGATGATAAGTAGAAGAGATAACTTTAGTTATTTCATTGATAAAAACCGAAAAAAGTAAAGGTGATAAAACTCCACCTTGCGGCACACCTAGATGCAAATTAGACCAGTCAGACGAAGCAATGTCAGTTTTTATACACTGTTTGCGTCCACGAAGGTATGAATCTAACCAAGTGACAACGGAAGAAGATACATTAAGTGAGCGAATAATACCTACAAGGATATCGTAGTCAACACAATTGAATGCATTACTGAAGTCAAGCAAAGTGATAATGGTGAGCTTTTTATTGTCCATAGCCTGACGAATATCATCCGTGACATTCAGCAATGCAGTCACCGTACTATGGAAAGGACGAAAACCAGATAGGTACTGAGAAGATTATTGCCGCAGAGAAAAGAATGAAGTTGCTTATGTACAGCACTTTCTAAAACCTTAGATAGAACGGGAAGAATAGAAATAGGCCGATATTGAGAGAATGAAGAGGGTTTAGAGACTTTAGGTACGGGTATAACATGCGCCATTTTCCATGCTGTAGGAAAAGTGTGGGTAGTTAGAGAGAAATTGAGAATATGTGTGAGATTAGGAGCAACATCATCAAGGATAAGAAGCAGCATATCACGGCTCAAATTGTCGCTACCAACAGCTTTAGTAGTAATTGAATTCAGGTACTTCTTGACTTCCTTTACTGTAATTTCGTGAAAAGAAAAAGGAGCATAATTATGTGAAGAAGATGAAGTACACAGAAGAGAAAGCGATGAGGCTTTAGTCAAAGAGTCCAGAGATACGGAAGGGGTAGAGAAATAGTCATTTAATTTGTTCAAGTCTAAAGCACTGTCCACATTGTCACCAATTTCCACACCGAGTGATTTTAAAAGCCTCCAAAGTTGATTAGAATTAACGTTTTCAAGAAATCTGTGAATGTAATTCCGTTTAGCATCTCTACACATTCGGTTGCAAGTGTTACGTAATTTTTTATAGATTAATAAGTTCTCTTCTGTCATGTTCTTCTTGTATTTAGTCTTAGCTTTATCGCGCTTAGACATCATGTGTTTAATGTGAGGTGTCAACCAAGGAGCAGGTGGATGTTTTACTTTAATAAGTTTAAGCGGAGCATGAGTATCAAATAGATCAATAACATGAGAAGTGAACAAATTTACTTTGTCATCAATGGATTTACCTCTGTATACTAAAGACCAGTCAATCCTGTGCACATCCCCCCTCAAACGATCCAGATCAATATCCCTCAGATTACGTCGATAAATAACCTTGCCTTTACGCTTTGAACATCTTAATGCATAGGACAGAAACAGTAAGTCGTGATAAGAAAACGGTGCAGTCATTTGCCCATGAGAGATAACAGAGTTAAGATTAGAGACTAAAATTACATCTATGAGAGAAGGTCTAGAGTTTGGAAAATGATGTGTATTCGAAAGAGGTAAGAACTTTAAATTAGTGGAATGAACAACGTCGCTTAACTTATGACACCTGTAATCATTTTTACGCAAACACGTATTAAGGTCACCCATTATAATTATATGATCGTATAGGGGACTAAAATCACCAAGTATTGATTCAAGAGAATCAAAGTAATTTATCTTATCATTTGGACTGTACATAACGCCTAATAACGTTTTTGTATGATGAAGAGAAATTTCCAAAAAAAGATATTCAAGGGATGAGGAGTATTGACTAGACGATTGACCAACTACACGGCATGGAATACTATCGCGAATATAGACACATACCCCTCCAGCCCCCACTCCCACGCGATCATTGCGAATGAGTTGAAAACCTGGAAGGTAGCAAAGAGTAGAGGGGAGAGATGGTTTGAACCAAGACTCAGAGACCAATATGCCATCGACTAAATTATTGTTAAAAGATGCGAAAAGATCAGGTTGATGAGCAATTAAACTCTGAGCGTTTATGTGAACAAGATTTAGAAAGGAAGATTTATCAAAGAATACAGATCGAAGTTTATCGGAGAGAGGAGAAGCATCCCAACTGGTCGAGGCATCCTTCGGAAAAGTTTCCTCTTCGTCAAAGGCGGGTATCGAATATTGATCATCAAAGTTAAAATAATCATACATACTCAATAATAAATATAAATATATACACTATATGTAATTAAATATGAAATATTTCAAGTATACTATAAAATAAAAATAAATAAATAAAATAAAATGATAATACAGTTACTAATATAAAACACAAAATCACATCATACTGCACTGTTGGCAAGGTTGGAAGAATAATACAATTTTGTCTCCAAAAGGTAACAACGAAAAATTATTAACTTACATTTACTAACATTTACTATTTTTATGAAGGAGGAGCTACTTTTACATATAACGAAACGTAACCATTACATCACTACCAAATGACAGCACATGACAGATGACATAGGATAACAAAACATAGACATTTAATAACTGTCGACGTGACGTCACTTAAACATTATACAAAATCATCGACATACCCATAGACTATGACGTACCACTCTAACGAAATATTATTACGATTACCCTCAAGTTCACAAAACAAAATTCAAAGTGCAGAACAGTTAATTGAAAATAGAAAACATTACCTATACGCTCAATCATCATTAAATAACACATAAAATATATGAGAAGATTATATGAGCACTACTAAATAATGTGAACACTGTGAATTTAAAAATGATAAAACAATAATAACGTAGAAAACATTACTTAGAGTTTCCTCTGGCAGTTTTGTTACTGGAGCTAGGGATTTGTGTAAACTTCGGGTCCCGGGTCGCACCTGCCCTGTCCAGTGGGTACCGCAGTTGCAATTGCTTGAGTTCGTTAATGGATGCTATTTTTAAACGACGTTTGTCAGGCAAAAGTATAACAATAAAACCATCAGACGTCCAACAGTGTGTTATGCCAAAGTGTTTCCTCGCGGCAACAAAAATCTCTTGACGTGATTTTGTTAAAAACTCGGATACAGATACTTTACTGCCCTTTAGCAAAGTTTTAGCATTCCACACAGCAGAGCGGAGATACAAGCTATTAAAACGGATCAATACTGGTCTGGGTTTATCTTTTTTAACACCCAAACGATGACATTCTTCAATAGTTGAAGTATCAACATCACTCAACATCAGTTGGTCACGTAGTATTTCGAGCATCTTTTCACCTACTTCTTCCTTCGTTTCTTCCAGTATACCATGAAATAGAAGCATTTTACGTCGCAGATAACACTCTTGACGGTCCAAAGCAGCAGTGAGCAATTCCATTTGTTACTTAATTATAGTAATAGCTTTCCGCACAAATGCTTTGAAAGTGCTATAATCCGCAGATAATGTTTTCATGGTATGTGGAGTTGCAGCAGACGTATTACTGACCTGCTGTTGTAGATTTTTCTTAAATTCGTTCATCCGTGAGTTAAATAAAAGCATTAAGTCTTCCATATTCTTATTGATCTGAAGTGGGTCCATTGTGGCAAATGACGATATTGGAGAAAGACAAAAGTGAGATTATTTTGCCAACTGGTGCAGATAAGTAAAATTAATGCATAGGTGACTAAATTATTTCGTGAATTAAAATATTAATTTAAATATACATTTATAACAAAAAGCACATGCACACATTTCTTTCTATTACAAACTGAAGTAGAACTGCCCTGCTGCAAGAAGCGAACACTTTTATGTAATGCTTGAACTTAAAACATTGACTATATTACACACACGAATTCACAATATTTACGTGCTTAAGTGCAATTGGATAGCAGTATACTAGCGACCCGCCGCGGCATCGCACGGGCAGAAATTTTATTGAAAATAAAATACAGCCCATGTTACTTGCTGATAATGTAGCTTTTTATGACTGAAATAATTTTTGAAACGGTTAAGTAGTTTTTGAGTTCATCCATTACATACACACAAAGTTTACCTCTTTATAATGCTAGTACAGAAGTATAGATGAAAACGAAAATAATAAGAAGAGAAAAATAGAAAGCACAACGGTCGCCGAGGACAACCGAACATGAAACGGCACGATGCGCGCAGAAAGGAGATGGGTTGATAGGAGTTATTTTCCGTCCACCATATTTGAAAAAAATAAATTTCGGTTTCCTGTTTTTTTGTAATGCATTTGTATATTTTAAGATAAAATATGTATTTTTTTTTTACATGAAATTTACGTGATTAATAATATAAGTCATAGAATTATTACCAAAAAAAGAGCGTTACGCTTTTTTCGTACATTTTTGTCGTGTTTTTAATCTTTGATTATTATCTTTTTTAAAAGCGTTCCATGAACTGTATTAATTTTAACTCGCGATTATATTACTTTTTATAGGCTTGTATAAGAATACTATTTCATTTTGGTTCAGTGTACGCTTCTAATTAATACGAGAAAATATATTTCCCGCGAGAGTATCAATTGCGAACTGTAGTAGCTAAATACTCAAATGAAGAAAGTTTTTACTCTATTTTCATACATCGTAAAAATGAATCTGTTCTGTGAGTTCACCACACACAGGTTCCAAAAACTATAACATTAGGATAAAAACAGAAGTAACATCGCATACATACAATGGTACTGATAATGTAAAGTATTATCGTTTCTGAATAGTTCAACCGAAGTCATAAAACCAATTCTTAAAAATTCCCATACACTACTACTTGACCCGACGCCTAATTCATAATTTAATGACTGCGCGAGAACCTGCTCGTGGCCTATTGAGAGGCCAAGTACATTAGGCATTTTAATTTTAATTTTTTTTTTATGAGCCTAGCAGCCTAGCCGTAAACATGATATACATTAATATTTCGATTGAATTCCGGTTCCACGTACTAGCAACTTTAACATAGAATTAGTCTCTGGAATAAAAAAGTAAAATGTCAAACTTCATCATTTTTATTGTGACAAATTCTGTGGTTGTGTGGTTCATAGTGCGCATTAAAATTAAGAAATAATGTCGTAAGTATATATTTTGTTACAATTCGCATATAACCAAATGATCGTGTTGAATTGTGCTTTCTATTACTATAAATATTTTAACAAAAGGTTAAGTTTTAATTCGAAAAGAAGTCGTAAAATCTGCAATGAAAATATTTTCAATAAATGCGTTATTGCAAATAGGCGAGTGATAAATAAAATTATTTTTGAGTTTCAAATCTTATTGCAACGAAATCCTTTTTTCATTTGTAATACTAATATGAAATGACTGTTGTGTTAAACGCTATCCGCTATTGTTATATTGCACTGAGCAATGACGAAAAAATTCTAAAGTTCAATGTATTTTACGCGTCGTATTAAGTGAAAAAAAGTGTATGAACTTATTTACTTCCTTATCTCGTTTGTTCTATACTTTGAATACATGTTTTGTTCAGAATATATGCATCAAAATTATCGTTATGAATCGTGCTTTCCGTTTGTATATAAATTACAGCACCAGGTAATTTTTAGAACGTAGCATATTGTTTACAACAAAGAACAAAGAACCGCCATTGCAAATGTCGTTCAATACGTAATATTTCTATTCAATTATTTCTAAATATTGTTATACCTAACTAATTACTTTATTAATTTTTACTTCTATTACAATGCATTTTTGTAACATTTATTTGCTTGGAATTGATAATCACATCGTTTTCGAAATTCTAACAAAGGTCGTCCATTTTGTGGTTAAGAATTTAGGCTCGCGATACATGACCGATTTTATGGTACGGGAATTCCTAATATTTGAATAAACAATAAAATACAGTATTTTTTTAAAATTATTTTTAGTGATAACATGGAAAATATTGATGGCCGGGGCTGTGGATGAGGACAAGGATGAGGGCGCGGGCGCGGACGCGGAGGGAGTTCAAGTAGCTCATTATCCCAGCAGCCGTAAGAACTTCGTTTTTATATGTAATTGTTCGTGCTTCAGAATGTATATACAATCGTCCTCTTCGAATTGTATCATTCGCCTTACACACTTCACATAATATGATGTATGCACGCTGTATCCCTAATAGGGGTGTACAGTAAGTAGTAAAAAAGTGATTATTTTGATTTTTTTAGGTCTTCTACGATGCTGGTCAGAACCGTTTTGCCTGGTGCCAGTGAGCCTAAACGCAGGCGACGTGCTTTGTATTTGTTATATATCTTTCTAGCAGTAACATGTCTAGTACTTAGTGATCTGTTCTATATTGTTTTGTGCTAATTTGATTTCAGAGAACATTCACCTGAAAGGTTGCCGCACTCAGAGTTCATCATTGAAAGAAGTAATTTCATCAATAATTTTAGGGTGGCTTGCACCAACTATTTACGATATAATAGTTGATGCAAGCGAGATGTCAAATTCTTAAATCGAGTATAAATAGTAGATGCAAGTCACCCTTAGCGTTAGTGTATAAGCAAATTTAACAAAAAGTGTTTTTTCATGTTACAGATGCTACAGTTTCACATACGGAGCCGGAACCCCGAGGTTGACCAGAGTCTCAGGTTGACTTAGAGCCCCAGTCTCTGGATCAACTTGCAAATCTGGCCGATTTGTACAGCGACCCCTCGCCAGGTCCTTCTGGTGTGTCGTGGCATACAGGTGGCGGCTCCGCAAAGGAGGAGGAGCAGGTCGTTTTTGGTAATTGCCAATTATCTTTATCTATCCTAAACTATTATATAAATCTGAAAGCGTGGCCGGGCACAGCTAGTTAGAACTAAAAATTTGTCACCTAGAGAGTAGCTATTTGATCTTCATAAGTCAGCCTTGGTTTTCCTTGTTTTTTTTTACCACTCACTTTTGGTCTATAGATTTTCTTCGTCAGCCTTTCATCACTCATTCTTTCCATGTGTCCGAACCATCTTAGCGTTCCTTTCTTCATTTTTAAAATAACACTGTCGTGTAACCTTTTATACTGTGTATCTCTTCATTGCTTATTTTGTCCGCAAGGGTGACAGGGTGACACAGCACATATATCTAAGAGATTGCATTTCTATTGCATTTGTCTTACTTTCACTGGATTTCGGGCATATTCAGGCCTCACTACCTATTGGCACCAACACCGTGTTGTGTACGGCTATTTTGGCTGAGTTAAATATATTCTCACTGCCTACTAATGCGGACAGAACACCGTTCACTTTATTGCCGGCTGCTACCCGTCTCACCACTCCTTCTCACATCTTCCATCCCTCGAAAACGCACTCACCAGATCTCTTTCACTTGTTCTAGACATTTTCCATTTACCCATATATCACACTTTGTCTGTACATCTTCTCTTTCAAACACCAGAACCTTAGTTTTATTCACATTCATATTCAATCTTTTCACTTTACAGTCTTCTTTCATGGACGTAAATAGTGTCTGTAACTCCGCTTCCTCTCCGATTCTCAACTCCCGTGCTAAAAGCACAGCATCGTCAGCGTATTTAATATTAATTATTATTATTACATTATTATTATTATTTATCTAAGTTATAATTAGGTGAATGCAACAACAAAATGTCAATTTCACTATCTCAAATCTTACATTTCGTCTGTACCGCTTCCTTTTCATTAAAATTGACGACCGGTCTTTCATGTCTGGTATTTAAAATTGAATCGAATAGAAAAGACAATGAAAATTTTTGTTTCAGATTTGGCTGACGATGACTTTGACGCAACTGTCGAAGAATGGTTGGAAGACATTCACAGCGACAGTGAGGACGAGGACCTACACGACGAACGACAGACCGACGACATTCGGACAGATTCGCTCCAAGCACTCCTCGAATGCGACCGACTGAACCCTGCTGACGATGATGACCTCACACTTGCATAAGCTCGCATTGTGCAACGCGATGTTGAGGCCAACGACAAAGAGGTAGGGGACATAGCTTCGTCACGAGACTATTTTGACTACGTCGTCGAACCATAGAGACTCATTTACAGGAGTATGGGAGGTGTTTACGGGCACGTCCGGACCCACCTTCTCCGTGACGGACACGATGAGACCGACTGACATCTTTTACACGATGTTTGACCACTTCATTGAAATGTTGGTCACCGAAACAAACAGGTACGCCGAGCAAAAACTGACTAGACATAGACAGGGCCAGCCAGATAAGGTGCATGTCCGCATTCTTAAAGGGCAACCGACGAACAGACACGAAATGATAACGTTTTTAGCAGTTATAATCCTGCAGGGATTGTACCCTAAAGTTAAGGAGGAGTCCTAATTCCGTTACGACGGTTTTGGGACGACTCCTTACTTTAAGCGTATAATGACCTATAGCAGCCATCGTCTGCTAAAATCACTGTATCATTTCGTCGACAATGACGCTATGACGACAAGACGGGCAAAATTGGACACTATTCAGCCGGTGATCAATTATTTCAATGAAAAATTTAGTTCGTTATACAAACCAGGACAGGAAATCTGTATTGACGAATCCCTACTAAAGTGGCAGGGGCTTCTAAGCTTTTCCCAGCGGATTAGTTCAAAGGCTGTCCGAGTAGGGGTTAAGACTTACGAGTTGTGCGAGTCCTCCAGTGGATATCTGTGAAAATTTTTCGTATACACTGGCAAGAACCACACCGACAGAACACGATAGAACAGGACTGCTAGTGGCGAAGCTAGCGACCGAGCTAACTTACAGGACACACGCAGCACGCCGGATAACAGAGAAGACATGACAGAGGGGCACATACAAGGACACGACCTTGACAGTAGCGGTGTTCGTCCATGCCATTGCTTCACCAGGGGCACACGCTAAGAATGGAAAATTTTTATAACAGTCCATTATTAGCGCGGTGCATTTACTTATTATTATTATTACTATTATTATTATTCACTTTGAGGTTGAATCGGGAATTCATTCCCGATGCAATCAAGACACTTACAAAGCGTAACTTAAGACCTGGTGAAGTAGTGGTGACATACGCTACAGATTTGGTAATTATGGTATGGAGAGATGCTAACATAATTAGTATGATCTCAACATATCATCACCTCCAAATCGATAGCGTTGAACGATTTTGTTTTGGACTACAATAAGTCTATCGGGGGTGGACCGTAAGGACCAGCTCCTTGCAGCTCAACCCCTCGAAAGACAACGCAGTAAAGTGTGGTACAAGAAGCTGTTCCTGCGCCTCTATAACACTGCGTTACTAAACAGCTTCTTGATTTTCACCTACCACAATAAGAGAATGTCACACAGGTAGTTCAGGACAGTACTGGCTGAAGACTTGTTAAAAATTCACGGGAAGATAGACCTAACTTTAGAACCTAGACTCAATTTTAAACCACCATCTATTGCGACCAGGACGAACGAACGAAGAAACGAACAGACTGCAAGGATGACTGTGTCCCTAGAACGCAGCTATACGCATGAGTACGTGGAAAACCACCATTTTCTAGAACCGTCGGGCAAGCGGTACGCGAGATGCTGGCTTTGCGCACAACATAAGAATGTATCTCGTACCTCTTACAAGTGTCGTCAGTATAATGAAAATTTATTTTTGCTAAACTGTTTTAGAAATTACCATAAGCTGACGACGCCCGTACGCGGTTTGCTTCCATGTATTCTGCCAGACGACTAATCCGGCCTGCTTGACGTAGTCACATTGTCTTGATTTTTTTTTGATACCTAATGTTACCTGGAAAGGATCGCACTGATGATAGTACTGCATTTTTCTCGATTGTAAATATTTTTATTACAGTACATAGTAACGATCTCAGTGGTGATCTAGAACAGCGATTTTTAATTACTTTGCGAGTTCCATGTGCAAATCTCCTGAAGTAACGATCGTAGTGGCGATCGAAAATGTAGCGTTTTTTAATTACTTTGTTATTTTTATGAGAAACCGTCTGTAGTGACAATTTTAGTGGCGATTGAGAACGTAGTGATTTTTACTTTATGATTTCCTTTTTTCGCGACAATGTTGACTTATTGACCTTTGGACTGAGCCACACCATATCACTTGCCTCGCCGCCCGTCGCGCCGCGTATCACCACATCTTGATGATCATATTATTATTACATTTTAGTTGATTATTCTATTCAATTCAATTATTTTTATATGATACTATTCAATTATTTTTAACACTGTGATCATTACCTGCATTTTTGTTGATTGTATTCAGTTATTTTTACCACTGTAGTCACTACCTACATATTTGTTGACTGTATTCAGCTATTTTTAAGCCAGTGTTAGCTGAAGGAAATTACCTACTTCGTGATCACTACGTACATTTTTGTTGGTTATATTTAAGTATTTTTGACTATCCCGTAAGATAGTTATAATATATAGTTTTAAGATATGTCTAAAAAAATAATAAATATTAGTATATCTGAAGATGAATAATAAATATTAGTATATCTGAAGATGAATAATAAATGCGTATTATCATGAAAATGGTTTTATTTTAAATTTATTACAATAAAGTAGCAGTATCGTACAAACCTCGTTAACAAAACTGACAGCGTAAAAAGGCCTTATTTGGTCGACCATCTTGTGCACATTTCGTGACATTCAAACCTGCTTCAAGCGACACTTGTCGCTTGCAGGAAATTTGTCCGCTACAGTGTATTATGTTTTGCGTTCTACTCTTCATGTTACACAGATTTCACATAATATACTTTTGGTATCACTAAAAAGCTAAGAGAGTCTATTTTATAATAGAAGTGGTTACATTTATATACTTCTATTGTTATTTCTAGAGAAACCACCTTAAATTAAAAAAAAATATATACCCGTGTTTTAAGTTCAACCTGCTGGTAAAAATTAGTTTCGCAGTTCAAAGTATTTAAATTTACTTTAGCGAAATCCTTATACATCTAACTTTACATCAGTAGCTCTCTGTGATAGGTATAGCAATTATAGAAATATAAAGCGTTTCTTTGTCGCGGGGGCGAGCGTCTGGAATTTGCGAGCGGGCGTCGCGAGCGTTGCGAACAGTAGCGTAAACAGTAGCAGGGTACTCGAGCTTCTGAGTGGAATAAAACGCCAACGCTGAAGGATGGTCTAATACCGACTCAGGTGAAAAAGGCAAGGAGGAAGATTAGTTTAAAACATATTGCTAAAAGTGTCTAAAAGCTTTTTGATTATTTTCGATTGTTGATTATTGATATTACCTATATTATAAACTTAAACTTTCGCGTTGCATTATAAAATATCTAAATCGGAAAATTTAACGCGATTACCTTTTTACATAGTCTTGATATTTCGACCGAGTTGCATCGGCCGTTAGGACTGTAAGATGTGTACAGTGCAGATCCTTACAACGTAACCACAGTAGCCTGCGTCCCTGTTGTATACTTTGAGATCACTGCCAATATTAAACCTACCCACAAGACGAGAGATAAGAATTTTATAGACACGTCTTTGTTAAATTTTTTTTAATCATTAGAGTTCTGGACCTCTGTATGTACCAATAATAAAACAGCACCCATACACTCGGAACTTTAAATTCATTGCGTAATTGGTCCGTTGAATAACGATGGGGATTTTTGAGCACAATCCCTATTAACATTTAGCACTGAGTGTTGCGCTCCTTCAAGCATTATCATTTTGTTAATCGCCGACCCGCCCCTTAACGATATGCAATATGTGAGCAAATTGCATAATATGACCGTATGTACATATCTCAGCAAAGTCGGGTCAGCCACGTCTCGAAGCGATTTCAATGCATATAATATTACTTTTTAACGGTAGAGGAGACAGTGCTGACACTAAAAATTAACTTTTTATCTAATATATTGTAATATTATAATATTTTATCATCTAAGATATTTAACGCAATCGACCCGAGCCATTGAACAGCCGTCACATTCAGGCGGTAAATTAGCAGAAGCATCAAGCATTAAGAAAAAAAAAGGTAAAAGAAGCCAAGGAAGACTAAGGCTAACTTATGGAGATCAAATAGCTAGAGTGTTAGCAGATGGAAATGTCAAAAGCTCTCGCATACCTAGGCGAAATGTGTGAGGAGAATGATGAGATGTGAGGAAGCGAAAGAAGTATGTAAGAACCGCGACGCTTGGCGCTCCGTCCTCTCTGACTACCCCGTTAGGGATACAGCGTGAAGATATGTATGTATGTGTTTCAAGCATTACTTTAGAGTTTAGAATAAGATAGATAACTATTTTTAATAACCTAATCAAAAGGTGCAGTTATCATTAACTAACATAACATAACATAACATAACTTCACGCTGTATCCCCAACGGGGTAGCCAGAGAGGACGGAGCGCCAGGAGTCGCGGTCCTTACACACCTCTTTCGCTTCCTCAAATCTCATCATTCTCCTCACACATTTTCGCCTAGGTATGCGAGTGCTTTTGACATTTCCGTCTGCTAACACTCTGGCTATTTGATCTTCATAAGTCAGCCTTGGTCTTCCTTGGCTTCTTTTACCACTCACTTTCGCTCTGTATATTTTCTTCGTCAGTCTTTCATCACTCATTCTTTCCATGTGCCCGAACCATCTAAGTATTCCTTTCTTCATTTTTACAATAACACTGTTGTGCAACCCTGTCATACTGCGTATCTCGTCATTGCTTATCCTGTCCGCAAGCGTGACACCGCACATATTTCTGAGAGACCGCATCTCCACAGCATTTATCATACTTTCACTCGATTTCGGGCATATCCAGGCCTCACTGCCGTACAACAAAGTTGGCACCAACACCGCATTGTGGATGGCCATTTTAGCAGTGTTAGATATTCACGTTGTCAGATATGCACCGTTCACTTTATTGCCAGCTGCTACCCGTCTCTCCACATCCAACTCACATCTTCCATCCCTCGAAAACGCACTCCCCAGGTACACAATTTCATTCACCTGTTCTAGACATTTTCCATTTTCACTAATCACACATTTCGTTTGTACCGCTTCTCTTTCAAACACCAGAACCTTAGTTTTGTTCACATTCATTTTCAATCCTTTTACTTCACAATCTTCTTTCATACACGTGACTAGTGTCTGCAACTTTGCTTCTGATGGTGCTATTAGCACAGCATCGTCAGCGTACAATAGGCAGTTTACCATTGTGTCACCACATCCCATACCACTCATATTACCTTTTAATCTCTGGAGGCAACTGTCCAAATACAGCACGAATAGCCAGGCAGACATCACGCAGCCCTGTCTGACACCAGAACAGACTTCAAACCAGGGCGACATGTCACCGTCTATCCTTACACAGGCTCTGTGGTCTCGATATAATGACCTCACAGCCTGCAGTAAGGAGCCCTCCACGCCATATTCAGGCAGAAGACTCCACAATTTCTTCCGCACTACTCTATCGAATGCTTTCTCTAGATCCACGAAAGCGCAGAAAACTTTCTGACCTAAAGCCAGCCAGCTCATTAACTGTGCAATAATATTCGAAATGAACGGAAAATATAAGACTCATTCCCTTTCAAACTTTAGTAGTTGGAACAGGGTGGGTGAGTTCTGTCTTTGTCACGTCTAACGCTGTGCAATGGCTTCGAGTTATTGTGACGTCACGGCTATGTAATGCTGTCCTCCTTTAGCTTATCCCCACTCTATTCCGACTACTGAAATTTAAAACCCTATAACTCAATTTCTGTCTTTTTAACCGACTTCAAAAAAAGAAGGAGGTTCTATGTTCTTTATGTACATTTTTTTTTATGTATATTCACTTATGACTTCGTCAATTGTGGACCAATTTCAAACTTTACTTTTTGTAATTGTAATTGTTAATTGTTTGCCTAACAAAATGTGTTCACAATTACATTTTACAATTACACTTTTTAATTGTAATTGTTTTTACAATTACATTTTGCCCAACACTGAGTATTGGAGCTTGGACTTTGAAGATACACCAAATAACTGTTTATAACCTTTATTTATGTTGATGATTCTCTTGTATATCGTTGCGCTCCAGAATTAGAAATAAGTTAGTCAAAGTCAAATCAATTTGTTCAAATAAACCCAATTACAAGGTATTTTTGAACGTCAAATCTACTTTAGTTCGGTTCAAGTTAATTGCAGACCTGCCCTAGATATATATTTAGATCAAGATCACTCAAAAGGGAGAAATAAAAACATTTTATGAAAAAAAAATAAAACCGCCTTCAAAAAAAAAAAAACACTGAAATGTACAAAATAACTATCCTTTACTAATCAAAACTTATTGGAATGTATTTTTTTTGGCGGTTTAATTTTTTGTCTTAACATTTTTTTTTTATTTCAAGTAGTGTTTTTTCGCAATAGTATTCACAATTTTTTATTATTTTGAAACAATGTATGTAATGTATTAATTTCAAGAGCAGTCATTTAGCCTATTGTCTATTGTTACATACGAATTATCGCGGAATAAAATGGCGGTGTAATCTACGTAACAAATAATTTCAGCATTATCGAGGAGTACGATATGACGTTTATATACATTAGAAATAACGTAACGTAACGTAACCCAGAGTGCTACACCATGGAACGCCAAACCGACCCGAAGATGGATCACCTATTTTCGTGTCCATTTTGACACTACGTTCTACCCTTGATTCCAAAAGATTGAAATTGTCTTAGTAAAATATGGATAAGAACCGTGTCAAACGCCCTGATCACATCTAGCATGCTTGTAGCAACATACAAACAGGTGTAGCTAAAAAGCGTTTAATTATAAAAAAAACCAATACTATCTTCATTCTCACCGGACATTATCTCAATCCGTAATATTAATTAACGCCTGTCTCTGACGAGTTACGTAGATCGGTTTATCGAATGTCATGTCGGATCACGCTACATGTTTCTTCAAAATCACATTACTGTTACGTTACTCAGGTGGGTACAGTGCCTTACTACACTATATTCATATGAATATTATAGCCTATCTATTAGGGCATATTGCTTGTGGATGCTTAATGCTTATGCTCGATGACCTCAACCTCACTCATCGTCACCGGTATTGCTACTGGTCCATAAATAATATTCAAAGGCGCCCCCTAATGTTCGATGAGACGCAAAAATATTATTGTGGGCCCCTTATGCATTTATACGTTTATGGATTCCCTAAATCATAAATAATATTGGTGAAATCGGGATATTTTATCCGAGAGATACGTCTGCCAATGTACGTGGGTACTACCATCATACAAACATACAAACATTAAGCGATATTATCTTTAAGTAGGTAACATATAAATATATTTACTTATTGTAAGACTTATGTAAATATTTCCATTTCATAATAATTGTCATCTATGCACAAATACATATATTGAGAATATCTACCTGGGTGAAAATATCTACTCATAAAGTAGGTAATCATTTTCCAATTATTTTTGTATGTATTACCAGTACATTTACTCCAGCGAATACTGCAAGATTAATTGTGTTTATTCTTAAAATATTAGTACTTATATAACAAAATACAAGTAAATTATGTTGTCAAAAGCATGACTATAATAACTAGCGCCTTATGAATAACGTCCAACAATAATTCATCTGCGAGTAATTGCCGGAGATCTGACGATACGTGCGATATATGGCTATATTTCATATGGCATTGTCTGCCTTCACAAATACTTACATATTACATATATTTATATGTATGTTTTATTACTGACAACATTGTATATATTATGTCTATCGTTATTATTTCTTCTACTTTCAGAACGATCCTGGTTGTAATGAATATAGAATTCGTAATTAGCTAATAGAACTAGAACATTTCTAACTATAATCTACCAATTGTTATTAAAAAAATTTGATTCAGGGGATTTTTTTACATCATTGTGTTTGTGACAAAATCTTCCAACAATAAATGTTTTTTTACATTCAAAGGAAACATAATAGTCGACACCCACACTCCACTTTTCTCATCGTTAATATTCGAGATTTTCCACAAAATTAGTTTGATTTTTTTATTAAATTTATTAGCAGTATTAACTTAATATACGTATATTTTATATTTTTTTATACGTAGGGTGGACTATGAATGCAATCGTTTTGTAATTTATTTCAATTTGTTTGTTGTTAGATATATCTTAGTATCTAGCATTTGTTTATTATTACTTTTAAAAGGGAAATGTATAAATGAGCAACAGAATTAGTAATTGGAACTTGTACTTATTAAATTTAAAATTGATAGTTTTCATTATAAATTTACTAATTCCGATTTTACTTATATCATGTCATGCAATTTAAGGTTAATATATGTGCATTTGTACATTTGTTTAATTGTTTGTTGTATCATACATTTACTTATGTAAAAAATTTTAAACTCTTCAATAGTGAAAAGTTTAAAGTTAATAGTTAATTAATAGTAATTGAACAACAGTTTTTTTGCTAGTGACATTAAAAAATATTTATATTGGAATAAAATATATACGTGTAGGTAGAGCTGTATTTTAATAAATTGATATTATTTTTTACATTGTTCAATTTTGTTTATTGTTTGCTTGAAGCCCCAGTATACATTTTTAATTCGTGTATTTTTAATGAAGTGAGAACATTTTATAGTACCTAGTGCATTGTAGTGAAATAAATTTTTTTATTGCTATAAATAGCATTAATTTCTTAATTTAACTAAATGTAAAGCACTTCTCAATGCATCCCTTGGTGCATCGGTTGTGTATTTGACTTTGAAGTTTCGGGTTCGATTACCGTATAGACCAACTTATAAAATGAATTTTTCTAAACTGTCTTTGTATCTAACACTGCTCCCACAGTCTTTTATGTGTTGCCCATAACGACTTATAGTTAGGGTTGGTGTATTCGTTTGGAATATTTATATGTTATTTAAATATTACTTGGGTATATCATATTAAGTACTTATAAATTAGAATTGAGAAAATAGTAAAAGCATAATATGCGAAGTGAATAGATCGTCAATGCTAGTTAACTGACCGTGTCTAATCTCTGGAATATCCTGAAGATTCTTCGTTGAGAGGCGAAACATGTGTCGTAATAAATTTTAGATTTGGGGCGGATCGGGGAGATGTAAAAATTATATGAATTCCTCGCAAGCTTCTGGTGCTGGTGCTACGGTATAGCGCGAGAGGGACTCCGTTGCGTTCCGTAGAAGATCCCAGAGCCCCTCGACAACGAACCGAGAATGACTTCCGCAAGAATTTTGATAGATAATCTCCACATAACCCAGTCTCTTCCACAGGGGGCTAGGTATCTGTGTGCAAATTTCTGCTGCGTAACCAAAAAAAAAGAACTGCAGGTGGCGTTGAATTGATATTCAGCCTTCGACCTTTTGTTAAATTGAAAGGAAACAACGATACGGCAGACGATTGTTTTTCTTATGTGAACGAACGTTAATGAAATCAGACAAAAAGCTTCTCAGTATTGATTACGCTGTAAGGTGTTGTTTTATTGTGTAATATTTAAACTTGGGTTAACACAATGAATGAAACAGTTTACAAAATTATTACGATTTCGTCACCTATGTATTTAGCAATCTCTTTTTTTTCTGTTTACGTAAAAAACAATTAAAAATAAGGAATTTTTTATGAGACTATTTAACATGTAACCTACAACAGTATTAAAGTCGCGCGTAATAATATTAGAGTTCGACAATGACAATTCATAACCAAAAATCAAAATGTAATTAATCATCGATGTCGCTCTGCGCAATATCTGCCCATACCTACTCGTTTCAACGCTAAAAAGTTGTGATTCTATAAGAATTAGACTTCTTTCAGCCTCGCAAACTCTTTGTTCAGGCATTCTCGATGGGATTCATATCGGACGGCTATGCAGGTCAAGGGAAAACTGAGATTCTGGTAGCGTTTTTGCGGTGGTCTCACGTGCGAAGTGTGTTGGGATTGTCATGTATGAAACAAAATTCAAGACACAAATAGTTATCAACGAAACAAACACTTTTCTTATTATCCTTTGACAGTAGGTTTGGGTACTCAAAATACTGTCGATTAAAATGAGCTCTATTTTTATACCGATCCAAATCTTTGCCCAATTCATAATGGTTCGCTATGATATAGCTACGCTTCTTTGCAGGTCATTAAACGAGCCTGACTAACCGTCCATTAAGAGCTAAGTGTTGAATCCAGTCGCATACCAAATCTTAAGTCGTCCATAAAACAACCAGCAAACCAATCTTAATTTGTTATTTAATCTGATTTTTTGCCCATTGTTGTCATAGACAGGGATTGTAAAGTTAAAGTGGTAGAAATTTTAGAGCCCTTTAGGCACGAGGGTTAACTTCATGCAAATGGTTGCAGATTTGGTAGCTCAGCAGTCAGCAGTCGCCACTGATTACGGTAGTTAGTGTATTGGGCTCTCTTCGGGGAAAAGCTTGATGCCATCGGTCTCGCCTTGATTTTGTTTTGCGATGAGAACTTCGGTGTTGTTCATCCACTTCCCCAACGTCACGATACCGAGACAATGAACGACTAATAATACTTTGCGACGTGTGAAGAGCATTCGCCACATCTTGCTGTCGAGATTCAGATTCCAATATCCCGACTACGACGGTTCCAAGTTGTTTATCTCTCGGTAATGTCGACGCCATTAAAGCTTTATTTGACGATTTTTTTACAATTGAAGTGATGCGTTCATAATTAGAGGATGACTTGAATGGTAAAAACTTTTTGACTGGATTTTGTACATCTTATATTTTAATAGACCTATATTTAAGTACAGAAATAGAAAACATGTTGTATTTGAAAAAGGGCAGCATGAAATAAGATTTATAAAAAATAGAAAAGAAACATCACATGAACCATAGTAAAAAAAACCCCGAGTCAAAAAAACCCCCAAAAAAGTAAAAAAATAATACGAGTATGTACCTCATAGCTCTTTGAATTTGTGATAAGTTTCAATTTCAATATAAATCGTAGTAGTAATATATCCAAGCATCTTCACGTCGGGGACCGCTAAGTTTACTTGTATTTATTTAAATTTTATACATACTTTATCATTTTTAGTTGTATTCTCTTTGTATTACTTTCTTTACTTAGCGGTCCCCCGACGTGACGACGCTTGGATATATTACTACTAGTACTACTAATTATATTGAAACTTATCACAAATTTAAAAGGCTATGAGGTACATATTATTTTTTACTTTTTGGAGGTTCTTTTTGAGTTGGGGCTTTCTTAAATTTTTAATTTAAGTTTTGTTTCATGTTTTTTAAACACTACGATCTGCACTCTATCCCCACATTCACGCAAATACTTTCCGGGACGATACACGAAATTGCGATACGAGATAGTGCCTTGCCGAAATCTGAGTATTCTGACCTCAGACCCTGATCACCATCTATCTATCTATCTATAACCTATTCAAAGAGACCATTTCAATGAGCCTAACCTTGATACCTCTACTGTAAGTGGCGAGGAGTTGCATATTCTGCTGTCTTCACATAATGCTGTAGCATCTGGTCAAGGTTACTATGTTATTGTGACATTATTGAAGTCACAGTATACTAAATTTCGCATCGATTAGACTAATAGAAGATGCTCGCGTGCCTTTAAAAACTAAAAATGAGCTGAACATGTCTAAGAGCCACCGCTAGAAAACCTGCTTTCAAATAAAAAAAAACCGCATCATAATCGGCCCATTCGTTTAGGAGCTACGATGCCACAGACAGACAGTCAGACTTCTTTTTCGTTGGGGGTTAAAAATTGTGGAGTAACTCAAAAATGAGCTAAAAATCCTTAAAAATGTATTTTGATAAGTATATACACTATAACTAAATATTGTTATGTTAAGTATAATTGTATAAGTATCATATAAAGTCAAAGTCAAAAGTCTGAAAATAATCTTTTCGGCACATGGCTTACTGGCTTTCTGGATAACGCATTTTAATAAACTTGTTGATGTTGAAAAAATGATACCTGACTGAGTTTCTTGTTGGTTCTTCTTAGTAGCCAAGTTTTCTTTTTGGACCGAACGTAGATTAGACGTTCAAACTCACTTTGCAATAATTGAATTTACTTGAATAAATTGATTTGATTTTTACTTAACTTTGAAAGTGAAACAATAAAATGTTACTCCGACTCGCAACATAATATTGGGTCCTTACATATGAAATTAGCGTTTTGTCGTACTGACCACTTTGATCTGAAATATCTCCTCTTTGGTTAAGAATTCCAAATTCAAATTTATAAATTCATTTAGCTGGTACATTTGAGTTTTGAAAACAGTCATTCATTTGTTTTTTTCCTCATTATTTTTTCTTTGGCGTCGCTTATTACCGCACAACGGAAAACATGAAATATCGGTATATTTACGAGTACGAGTTCTACCGTGGCACCAGTGCTGCAGAAACAGCTCGAAGGATTAATGATGTGTACGGCGCTGGTGTCGCAAAAGAAAGCACGGTACGTTTTTGGTTTCAACGTTTTCGTTCTGGAAATTTCGACCTTCAGAACCAACCACGTGGACGGCCGGAGACCAAAATGGAAAATGAAGAATTAAAGGCTATTGTGGAAGCGGATCCATCACAAATCACTTCAAACACTGTATTAATCCACTTGAAGCAAATCGGAAAAGTAAAAAAACTTGAACGATGGGTACCTCATGAATTGAGTGAATCGAACTTGCAAACACGCGTCAACTGCTGTGTTACTTTGCTCAACCGACACAATAATGAAGGGATTTTAAATCGAATCATTACTTGTGATGAAAAGTGGATACTGTACGATAATCGGAAGCGCTCGTCGCAATGGCTGAACCCTGGAGACCCAGCCAAATCCTGCCCTAAACGAAAATTAACTCAGAAAAAGTTACTTGTGAGTGTTTGGTGGACTAGCGCCGGTGTCGTTCACTACAGCTTTCTAAAATCTGGCCAAACGATTACGGCAGATATCTATTGTCAGCAAGTGCAAACCATGAAGGAAGAACTAGCTGCTAAACAACCGAGATTGGTCAATCGCTCTAGGTTACTGCTGCTTCACGACAACGCAAGACCACACACTGCACAACAAACAACCACTAAGTTAGATGAGCTACAATTGGAATGTCTGCGACAGCCACCGTACTCCCCGGACCTTGCTCCAACAGATTACCATTTTTTCCGGAATTTGGACAACTTCTTACAAGGAAAAAAATTCAACTCCGATGCGGCAGTCCAAACCGCCTTCAAAGAGTTTATTGATTCGCGCCCCCATGGTTTTTTTAGTAACGGGATCAATTAACTACCTATGAGATGCCAAAAGTGCATAGATAACAACGGTGCATACTTTGATTAATTAAATATATTTTACAAAATAAAAATTGACTTTATATTCCTCCCGTACAAAACGCCAATGTCATATGTAAGGACCCAATACATCTAGATTATTAATTATCTACTTTGGACACATCGTATATGGTCCAGATCGGGCTCAATTTACAAAAATTTTATCTTTTAATTTAACCGTAATTTACTGTAAGTACTACGTAAAAGTACTGTAGATATGCTGTGATCCTATCTATAGTATAACTACAAAAAATATAAACACAGATTGTAAACGCGATATTAAACTTAGTATATTAAACGTATTAAATGGGCAATTACATACAATTTATCTATTGTAATATTAACTGATATATTCTCACGGGAATCCTAACGGGATCATAAATCAAAGCATTTAATATTTATTGTAACACTGTGTTGTTCATGGTAATGCGTGATATCCGGACGGACGATTAGATCCATTTTCGTAGGCTCGAAATGATTTCTTCTTCTATAGCTTGAAATGATTCTTATATATTGTCAAGTCTCAAGTGCAAATCAAGTGTACGTAGATATGATACATAGAAACGTACATGTACCACAATATCTTTATTTGCGGTTCAACAGTCGATATACATTGGAAAGATTGTGCGACAGGGAACTGAGGGATCACGCACTTAAAAACATACCGATGCATCATCACCAACACACGTATTGCGCGGGGAAATCCACAGAGTCGGCACTCCACAAGGTTGTTGGCAGGATGGAAGATGCAATTAAGAGCAAATCTATATGTCTAGGCACCTTTATTGATATAGAGGGAGCTTATGACAAAACGAACTTCACCAGCATAAGTGATGCACTAATAGGCATGGTGTCGCCACTGTTATTGCAGAATGGATCGTAAATATGCTAAGCAAGAGAATCGTTAGGTTTGTGGACAATGATTTCCAACTGGCAATGGTGATGAGGGGATGCCCTCAGAGAGACGTTCTCTCACCTCTTTTGTGGAATCTTGTCGTCAACGACCTCACTACAGAGTTAAACACAAATCATTTTTGCACAATAGGATATGCTGATGATCTAGTAATCCTTATTAGGGAAACTTCGCTAACTTTGTTTGCGAAGTAATGCAAACTGCACTGTATTGAAGACTGGTGCAGCAAATATAACTTATCAGTCAACCCGGAAAAAACGGAGCTGGTAATGTTTACAAACAAACGATCGCTTGGTGCTCACAGACTACCAAGTCTGTTGAAAATTACCCTCCAATTATCTAATGAAGTTAAGTATCTAGGTGTGATACTTGACAGTAAGTTGAACTGGAACAGTTATATAGACAAGAAAGTGAATAAAGCGAGTATTGTCTTTTGGCAGTGTCGCAGAATGCTGGATAAGAAATAGGGTTTATCTCCTAAGATTACCCTCTGGCTATACATAGCAGTGATACAGCCAATTGTCAGTTACCGAGCTCTGGTCTGGTGGCCACGAACCAAACTAACGACAACTTTAAACAAATTACAAAGCTTTCAGAGATTGGCCTTTAAGGCGATCACTGGATGTATGAAAACAACATCCACGATGGCGCTGGAAAATATGTTAGATATACTGCCACTTCATTTATATATCCAGCAGTAAGCATCGACATCAGCAATCAGGCTGCATTGCTTAACTCTCTGGAACAACATAGGAACACCACATACAGCTATTCTCAATATGGTAATTGAGGAACAGCCATTGGTAGAGGCTGTAAATGATAGGATTCCGATAATTCATAATTTTGATAAGTAATACAGCTTCATGAGGAGAAAGGGGCTACCTCTAGCAGGGAACTCCTAATCTACACTGATGGCTCCAAAGCAGAGACAGGCACTGGAGCTGGCGTCTTCTCGGATGACTTAAGCATCCAGGAATACATGCCGCTTGGAGCGTACAATACAGTATTTCAAGCGGAATGTGTAGGCATTATCCTAGCGGCAAAGGCAATTGCAATCAGAAAGGTGAAGGGCTTTCCTATTCGGATACTCTCTGACAGTATGGCAGTGTTACAAGCCTTGAAATACTATTACACTTACACTTAAATACTATTGTATCAAGTGTAATATATGAGTGTCATCAACTACTAATGAGAGTTTGTGAAAATAACACTAACTCTCCAGTGGATTAAGGGACACAGTCATTCACGCGGCAATGATGCAGCAGATAAATTAGCTAGGAGAGGATCCAGTTTAATTATAGCTGGCCCGGAACCCCTAGTACCGTTACCCTACGGTTGGTTACGCAAGCAAGTGAGTGAACAAGCGAAGGCTAAACGGGACGTGCTTTGGACGAGCACCCTTGAATGTAGGCAAGCCAAACAGGCGCTACCTAAGGTGAACCCCCGGCTGGCACGATACCTACTAGGTTTAACGAGAGCAAAGCTCCATACCATAACGGGTGCTCTAACAGGTCATGGTCCTTATAACAAACATCTTTTTAATATTGGTGTTACTAACAGTCCTCTTTGCAGGGGGTGTCTAGAGACAGATGAAACAGCCGCTCATATCTTATTGGAGTGCAGTGGAGTGGCAGCTTACCGGATAAAACATCTTGGATCGCCAAGATCGCTCCCTGAAGTCTTCATCAACATTAAGAAGATGCTGGACTTCCTGGGGGAGCTGGGATGGCAGGAGTAGCGTTTTTCCATTTCCATTTTCTCCACCGAAACGCAAAATAGGCGCAATAGTCGTCGAGTTACGGAAACGAGCCCGTCTTCAAGAATCAAGTAACAGTCTATGAAAATAGTTGGTCGAAAATAGTCTGAGTAAAATCAATCTTCAGCTGAAAAACTAATAGTAGGTTTAGGTATAACTATTAGGTGTATAATATTAGCTGTTATTATATATTAGTGTATAACTGTATAATATTACAACTACACCTAATATTAGGCGTATAATATTAGCCAGTACCAAACTAATATTACACAAGTTATAACAAGCCCTATGCCCTATCCCTTAGCCATCTTTGACCGATTTTTATCATAGAACGTATAACATATAATGACCCGCGAAAATGAGCAGTTGTTTTTCTTTCTCCCCCAGATCAACATGGAAGAAGAAGAATAATTGATGTTAAAAAAGGATGGTAGTATAACGTACGTAAAATGTAAATTATAAAAAGAATGTTGTAATGCTGTATTATAAAAAAATAATAATATGACTCATTGAGCTAAAAGCTCTCCTAGTCACAAAACATTGACATTTTAATTTAACGACATTGTACTATTTTAGCACCGCATAAGGAAACAATGCAGTTAAATTGGTGCACAACAATTCTAATTTATTAACGGTAGTTAAAAACCCTTGTGTTTTGATTGCTGATATAATGCAACACGATGTTTCAAGCACGAATGTTGGATAAGTGTTCGCGCGGGAAAAGTTATAGAACAGAAGCGACATTCAGACTAAAATATTGTTATATACACGAGAGATTATTTGTTTTTGACCATTATAATATTTTTATAAGGCAAAAGAAACTAGTAAACGTTCATTGCAAAGCACAATTCATTCAAACTATTTATTAATCGATGGTTTTTATTTGGGTCTATATTAGGATTGGATTCCCGCATAGTTCTTAGTCCAACCGAGCCCTTATTAATACATAATTAGGTATTAATTATTAAATAATGCCAATTTGTAAGCGTTATTTTGTTATAATTAATGGAAATTTAAAGTAGTAAAGTAAAAAAAAAAACAATTGTTACACCATAAAGGCACCGTGTATATCTCTATAGTTAGAAATTAAAAATCAATAATTACAATCGCTGTTATTTGCATAATATATTAATAATTCATAAAGTACTTACTAAACTTTCAGATATTGCGCATACTTAAAACTTTTCACAATACCACATGAAAATATTTTTTTAATTAAATCTGAATGATTTATCCCATTGACAATTATTATTTGAGACGCAACGAGGTAAAAAGCAAAACAATGTGGGTAGGTTCGGATCGCTTCATATAATGCACATCGCAAAACTGACAAGGATGTCATGCCATTGAAATTTCCGTTCAAGATAATTGTAGGTATTCGAGTACCTATTTAAATTTAATTAAGTACAAGGTACCTACCTACCTATTTTGAAAGTTAAATCTACTAACGTTTAGGAAAACTTCTACTCAGACCAAGAACCGATATGAAGCTCAGGTAGATAATTATGTAGGTATTAGGTATATACCTACACATATGCAAGGTATATGTGAGATTCTGTTGTGGGATTTCGGGAAGATGTAAGACAAGACTCCAATCTATAGGATTGCAATAAATCCTGCCCTAAATCATCCCTTGACTCATATTTTTTTAAATGCTCCTAACAACTACATCAATTGTGGGCATGCACTAAATACAGACAAATAAGGCCAAAACTAAAAATAGGTATAAGTAGGTACAATAGGTAAAAGGCTTATAATTAGTTTGAGACAATACTGTTATACATACACTAAACACTACTGACACTAAAAGTTAACTTTTTATCTAATATATTGTAATATTATAATATTTTATCATCTAAGATATTTAACGCAATCGACCCGAGCCATTGAACAGCCGTCACATTCAGGCGGTAAATTAGCAGAAGCATCAAGCATTAAGAAAAAAAAAAGGTTAAAGAATCCAAGGAAGACTAAGGCTGACTTATGAAGATCAAATAGCCAGAGTGTTAGCAGATGGAAATGTCAAAAGCTCTCGCATACCTAGGCGAAATGTGTGAGGAGAATGATGAGATGTGAAGAAGCGAAAGAAGTATGTAAGAATCGCGACGCTTGGCGCTCCGTCCTCTCTGACTACCCCGTTGGGGATACAACGTGAAGATATGTATCTTCACGTTGTATCCCCAACGGGGTAGTCAGAGAGGACGGAGTGCCAATTGTCGCGGGCCTTACATATCTCTTTCGCTTCCTCAAATCTCATCATTCTCCTCACACATTTTCGCCTAGGTATGCAAGTGCTGTTATCTTATATTATACTGTTATATTGACGTGTATAGTATTAACCCATCCCACCCTTTTTATTTTTGAACAGTTACTATTTTTTAATTAAATAAAAGAAAATGGTTACTGTTTTCTATGGCTCTTCTTTAGGCACCAAAGTCTTAACTGAAATAATGCCTACACACTGTTAAAAGGCAATCTATGACCAATATCTATATCTGTATACTTTGTACGGTATGCGGAACGCAGTATTTGAGGTTTACGAGGCGCCAACGATGGTGTTCGTAAACAACTGGTTAATTGCTCACTGCATCTGCGGGTTAAACCGTGCCTATTGAACGGTACCACTGCCAAACGAGGGATTTATTACGAAGCTAAAATTATACAAGCGAGATGTTTCAGCCTCTCATTTAAAACCAACTCACATAAAATAGCTTTCATAAAATTCGTATTTTAATTCACCTATAAAAAAAAGCATAGCAAGCGGTATTATTCAATTCCAAAAGATAGCCCTGCGTTTGGTAATTATCGGCAGAAAGGCTGATTGAATATTATTTGTTGGGTGTAAGATCTATCTTTGATGGGAATGGTGCCGGTTTATCTGCACGCGTTCGAACTTTACATCAAGATAATAGTCGGAGCCATAGTGTCTGGTCCGTTGGCGCAGTGGCATATGCATCTTCTACTTTCCAAGCTACGGTCCCGGGTTCGATCCCCGGTCAGGTCAATTTAGGAAACTAACTTTTCTAAATTGGTTTGGAGTCTGGGTGTTACTGAGAACTCCCCCAGAGTTCGTTGTATGGTACCAATAGCACAAGCTTACTGCTTAGTTTGGGGTCACACAATCGGTGTAATTGTCTGAAGTATTATTATTATAGTAAGTTGCCACTCTTATCGCTGTGTGTTAAACTAATTTTCGTGTCTCTTTAACCACGTAACCACGAGTAAAACAGCTATAGTAATTATGGCAACCTCGCACTATCAGTGTAATTCATGTCAGGTCGTCACCGACTTCACGTACATTACAAAAAATAAATAATTATTTTAATACTAGTATCCAAAAAATAAAAATGTGTTATGTTCAGCCGTGTATTGTTGTGCTGCGACCCTTCCCTAGTCACGCACATTACTAATAGTAAGTCCAGAAATGCAGTAGAAATGCGATCTCTTAGAAATATGTGTGGTGTCACTCTTGCGGACAGGATAAGCAATGAAGAGATACGCAGTATGACAGGGTCGCACGACAGTGTTATTGTAAAAATGAAGAAAGGAATGCTTAGTTGGTTCGGGCACATAGAAAGAATGAGTGATGAAAGACTGACGAAGAAAATATACAGAGCAAAAGTGATAAAAGAAGCCAAGGAAGACCAAGGCTGACTTAAGAAGGTCAAATAGCCAGAGTGTTAGCGGATGGAAATGTCAAAAGCTCTTGCATACCTAGGCGAAAATGTGTGAGGAGAATGATGAGATTTGAGGGAGCGAAAGAAGTATGTAAAAACCGCGACGCTTGGCACTCCGTCCTCTCTGACTACCCCGTTAGGGATACAGCGTGAAGATATGTATGTATGTATGTAAGTCCAGAAAGTCAATCAACAAAAAACGCACACGCTCTTAGAGTAAATGCTCCGTATATTTTGATTCTTGGTCCGAGGTTAACCGGTTCACTAGGTATTGACGCTTAAAGACACGTTATGGTGGCATAAAACGAGCGATCACTAGAAAGGTTGATCCTAGTACAGTATTATGATATGAGTGGTAGTACCTATGTGAACAGTGTAGAAACTAACAAAATTCATCCGTTGGTTCATTAGATATGGCCACTAAAAGACGTGTTATGGATCCCAAAAATGAACGCTTATCAGAAAGGCTGATACCAGAATAATTTAAAAAATATACGCAGTATCTATGTATGTGAACTCTATATAGACTGACAATATTCTTCGCATTCTTCTTTAGTAGTTTAAGTGAATTTAAGATATAAACATGATATTGTACTCATCATTCCTGTCGTCGCCAAAGTCGACACTGTACTTGAAAGTAAGGAAAGGAATAACTTTCAAACGGATATACATAAGATGGTAACCAAAAACGACAAAAATAACCAATAACAGTTGCTTTGCGCCTAGAAGAAAAATTTGAGCTTGTAGAAAAAGAGTATTATGAAAAATGCGTAATAAAAAGAATAAAAATGTGCCGATTTAACTCTCTCGCACCAGCGAGCGCTTCCGCCGCAAATTACAAAAATTCGTGTCTTTTGCAGTGCCGCTCATAAATCTATAACTTGTTCTAATCGATTTTTAATACTCGAACTTGGACAAGTTCTAGTTTTTGTGGTGAAAATTTCAGATGGTTTTATTAATTCGTCTTTGCGAGCAGTTGATTTGCAAAAAAAAGGTACCTTACCTATGTTCATAAAATATCCACGGCTTGGGTTTAATGGACTTTTATCTTCTTCATCTATTCTTCGATAGTCAAACTACAACTTATATAATCTAGAACCTGCGAAATTGTTAACAAGTATTGAAAAGGTTAATTTGAAAAGTTGTCTATTTACATGAAGCGGCAGGGTCAACTACGCCATGCCTACTTTTCTTGATGCGGCTGGAACTGTGTTCGAACAACGAGTTTCAAATTGAAACAGCGCACGAAAAATATAAATTCTTCTGAATCTCAGGAACATAGCTTTCGATAACGTTATCTAGTGAACTGATCGATTAATCTTGTCAATTTTTATACTTCTCACGTAAGTACTGCTGATATCCCAATACTGTGCTAGAATCAGCTATTCTAGTATTCGTTCAATTTTTGTACCCATAACGCATCTTCGAGTAGCGAAACCTAATGAACTTGACCGGCTGACCGGCACCATTCCCATCAAAGGAGGGCCCTATACACAGAAAAGAATGAATTTGCCATTTTGACGATAGTTACCAAGGCCATTCCATGCAGGCAGTAGGAGACCGGGAGCTGGAGAGACATATTGCATTTTCGGAAGCGCCACATCCAGCTGAGCAGATGGGGTTGGAGTTCGTGTGCCTGACGTACGGTGAAATACCGTGAAATACCGGGGCAGAAAGAAGACCACAGCCTAAATATTTAATCAGACGGCAGTAAAATAGAAGGAAAAGTCCGCGCCGCACGCTTAGGTACGTAACTTGCAGTTGCAGATAGCATGCGACAGCCAATATCGCGCGATATCTGCTGCCAAAACGAGAATTTGTGTAATGTAATTTGTATAGTGGCGCTAAATCTACCGCGGAAAGTGCATTTTATGGTCATACAATAACAGATACGCAATCGTCATTCATGATACTAATTTTTATATCTTAGAAATCGTACAAATGTATCGTATAAGAATATAATATGTCGAAAGTATAATAGAATAAATAGAGTTAAGAGCTAATAGTAAAGAAGTCAGAATCTATATAGAAATAAGTGGAAATATGTTGTAACAGTCGATAAATTAAAAAAAAAATTTAAAATAACTAGCAATAAGCCTATAGATAATGCAAATTATAATGTAATAATAATAAGTTAGAAAACAGAAATTAGAAACTAAAGACAAGGGATAGTATATAAGGAACCCAGGAAAGTAGAATAACATACGGCAAAGAATATAAGGAGTGATGAGTGGAAAGAAAGGAACAAAGTACGCTTAAAAAAAGAGGAAATGAGACAGGCAAAAGATTCAAAAGATGTCTCTAACATTCATGTTAGGGGAAGAAGGAAAAATATAGAACCTTTACCAAAAGTACGGCTATCTCTTAGACTATAAATATGTGTACTACACCAAAAGAAAGCTCTATGAGAAAATAATAGTACTGAATACACTTTTGGTCTACTTTTTACGTTAATTCTGCCATTTATACGTCTTTTAAAACCTAAACGATAGAATATTCCAGTTGGAAAATGAAGCTCTTACAGTCTACGTACGTTTTCGAATCTTAACCGGAAGAAAGTATATAAAATATATAAGTAGAATGGATGTAATGCCATGCATTAAATGAAATTCAAGGCACAAATTCCCAGTACTTACATTAAATATGTATTTATAGTATACTAGCCGTTACCCGCGACTTCATCCGCGTACGTTCCATACGTGCGTCAATGTCGTCTGTTCTCACGTGTCTAGCCGTTTAGATCAACATACCTGCCAAGTGCACTCCCCGACCACCACACCAAAGAATATGAGATAAGAAGGCCAACTCCCGCCTCATTCGTAAAGGAATTGAGAATTGCCTGCTCTCGGCCGGATACATAAGGTTGTTGAATTGGGAGTGAGATGCGAAGAGCATTTCATTTAGAACATAATAATAAAATACAATGCAAACGGATACATTTTTCATGCTTGTTAAAATTAATTTGTTGTAGTTATGTTGACGAATGATAGCTCAACAACAACGACGACACTATAATACGTACATTTATACAATTTAGACATTTTCATATTAGCAACGATGTGAAGAACGAATTAAAGACAAACAGAAGCGGTCGCATGTTGGGTCGTTTGCCCATAGTCGCCCAAAATATTACCATTGTGTGCGTGCCACGACGCGTGCGTATATTAGCGCGCATATAACATACAAGCCGCGTACGCTAGCTTTCTGTGAAGACATCCTACTGCTATGTTTATATTGTGTGTGTAATTTTTCATATTTTCAATTAGTTTCCGCTATTTTTCCATTTTTGAAATTTTTCCCAAATTTTTGAAATTTATTACCAACGCCATTTATAAAATGTTATAAAAGTTTATGCGAAGTTCGATCAGTAGAATTTTATAAAAATATGAAATACGCATCTCATTTTTTTTAATAAGTAATATCTGTATTTACACAGCCGTATTTCGTTCCACATAAAAGTTTCATCAAAAGTTCAACCCGCCCTATTCTTCCTTAGAACGCCCTATTCTTCCTTAGAACATAAACTTCCAAAAACTCAACATTACATAAACTACCATTTTTTCATGATTCACACATTTATATTTCAGCTTTATAGTAGGTAGTCATTAAAATTTCATCTTAATCAGTCAATTAAAGACACATTAAAGAGTGAGTTAAACATGCACAATTGTTATACTATATGTATTTTTTTTTATGGTTACCATACATTTATCGATATGATATGATACTTTTGTCGACGAAATGTTCTTAATACATCTTAAATTTCATCGAGATTTAGTCAAGCCGTTGCTGAGTAATAAGACAACATACAGACAGACAAAAATAAGACTACAGTTTATATAGGAGTATCATATAAGAATGTAGATGTGTATCTACGCTTTTGGTTCGCGTGCATTGCAGGCGGAGGTGACGACGGCGAAACACGCAAGTTGTAAACTGTAATTAAATCTGGAAATAACTGACCCGACCCCAGAGACATTACGATTCGAATAAGAACTGGGAGGAATTTTGGCAATTTAAAGTTTTAATTATGGTTTTAATCTATTAATTATACCCTTAGTTACTGTTATATTTTTATTTTTACAGCGGAAATAATCCTGCCAGTATGTAATATAATTTACATAACATAGCGCAATTATTATGCTCTTCTAAAATTAGTGCTTCATAATTTGAAAGATTTTAATGAAATTCCTGGTTTATTAAATATCTTGCGAAAACTTAATAGATACACTTAAGATTTCAGCCAACTAGACTTCTACTATTATTATTACTACGTAGGAACATGACCAGAGTTATTCGATAGTTCTGAATTTGTTAAGTCTTGTGCCTAAAATTTCTTAACAAATCGACAAACTTTTCTTTCTGACTCACTCAGATCAGAGCTGACGATATATAAGTACATACAGGACTTTTTGGCGGGAATGGGAGAAGTGAGGTTGTCATTTTATTTAGATTTTCTATTTTTTACATTTTTAGGAGTTTTAAAGTACAACAGTGATAGTATATTGTGTTTTAAAGTTCTGTGTAAGTGACAAGAATAGAGGAGATCTAAATAAACATGTTTAGCTGAAGTATTCGCGCTCTTCCAAGAAGTCCTTTATAACTTCAGTAAAGTCTATTATCACTTTACTGGAGGAGTTTTATGATAAGAAAAAACTGATTTACTTGTGATTCTACACTATGGATTACTTATTAATATGTGAAATTGGCAAATACGCTAAACTGTGCGCCATGCCATAAAGGAAGAAGAAGAAAGAAAAAGAGCGGGAAACTTCGTTTCCCTAACTTTCGACTCTTTACTTGGTCAATGGCTAAATGCAATCTGCGAAGCCAAAACAAAGAGAAAAAAAAAAGTACATACATCGAATTAATTTTTGATCTCCGACGCAAAAAATGGGGTGTTATAAGTATAATGTGTGTATCTGGGTGTCTATCTGTGGCATCGTAGTTCCTAAACGGATTACCCGCTTTTGCTTTGGTATTTTTATTTGAAAGTAACTTGATCGAATGTTCTTAGCTACGATTCAAGAAAACCTACTGGTCTGATCGATTCGAAATATGGTATCCTGTGACTTCAATTATATTGCAATATGCAATTACATGGTAACCTTGACCTGATGCTGCAGCATCATCTGGAATCAGCAGCATCCCCACCACCAACTTACAGCAGAGGTATCGCGTTTGGGCTCATTGGAATGGGCTCAATAAATAGGTTATAGATAGACATATATATGGTATTGTCAGAATACCAAAATTTCGGTGAGGCAAGATCTGTGTAGCAATTTCGTGTGTCGTCGCGGAAAGTAGATATTTGAGGGAATAAGGATAGAGTGTCGATCGTAGCGTGTTTAAAAAGCACGAAGTAAAACTTAAATTAAATATTTCATAAATCCCCGATTCAAAAAAAACTTTTAAAAAGTAAAAAAAAAATATGTGCCTATTGGACCCTCAAGTTTATGTAGATTATAATATAAATAGTAGTAATAATATATCCAAGCGTTGTCACGTCGGGGTCCGTTAATTAAATAATTTAAAAAACAGATTACAACTGAAAATGATAAAGTAGGTACGAAATTTAAATAGTTAAGTAATTTAGTTAGCGGTCCCGCGACGCGACGACGCTTGGATATCACTACTACTATTTACGTTACAACTTATCACAAACTTAAGGAGCCAATATCTGCAGTCGCTTAGTATTTAATCGAAAATATTCCATACCACAAAAACCACACAGTACTTACCACTTCTAAGTTCTACTTTCCTTAAATTTTTTCAGAATTTTTCACCACTTCACCTCAACCTCTATATAATTTTTTAAGACCTTGGTATCTATAGCTACTCGACACGCTTATGTGCATTCGCACTCACGCATTTTCACCTCTCAGTAACATGTGTGGAGTGCCACCCCTGACTTAATTTTTTTCGTAATTTCATTACGCCATTGTATAGCAGTTCATAGAATACACCTATCTTCCAAATTTCATCTATACATATAGTGCCAACAGTCTCCGAGTAAAATGGCTGTGACATACGGACAGACAAACAGACAGGACGAAATTATAGGGGTTCGTTCTCGTTCGTTTTGCCATTTTGCTACGGAACCCGAACAAGTAATCCCAAATAATAGAAGCATTTATATTTCATATCAATGTCGAGGACGTCCTTAACATGTCTACATAATATTCTATTTAATATTTTGTTTTTGTGTTTAGGTGTTTATTTATTACGTTATTAATCTTTAAAATAGTCGTATACTATTATAAACAACACAACTAAAATATGAATAACACAAAACTTTGAAATGAATATTAAAATAGAATTTTTGAAATATGCCTACTAATCTAATAGTTAATTTTGTAACGTCAACTACAATACAAAGGAATGACGAAAGACAAATTTCATTAGTTGAACACGACAGATTCAGTCAGCGCGGCGCGGTAGTTTCAAACTCTTTGTTAAGTTCTATTTCTGAAAAATAGAAGCCTATAGATAAAATAGAAGCTATAAGAAGAAATTTTTACAAAGAAACCATAGAAATGTGTAAAAATGTAGACGATAACATAATTGCTGCATTATCGAGGTGCGAGAGCGCGTTATTTTATTTACTATTTAGACAACGATTTAGGGGGAGGCTAAGAGGGGCAAAATAAGGACCAGGATTTACCCGTGGGCGAATTACAAGTTTTAAAATGACATATTCGTTTTTGAAATGAGACTATTAACATTAAGTCGACATACAGGTGCAGTTCTGTTATAATATCTTTACATTGAAAACAAATTGAATTTATTGCACGTTAAATATGCGCTCGTCCTCGCTCCCACGATGCAAAAATGCAAATATGATAGAGTGAGGAGTGCGAACGAGCGTATCGTGCGCTGTTTGACAACTAGTTTCAGCATAGTATACAACCCTCGGACCAATTATCACGATGGACGGTGCATATGCTCTAAGAGCGTGTCCTTACGGTTTCTTTTTTTGTTGACCGAGTTTCTAGATTTTTACTAATGTGCGTGACTAGGGAAGGTCACAGTACAAAGATACACAGCTGAACATGACATATTTTTATTTTTGTGACTACTAGTAGCCAAAACCTTACACCTTACTCTGTTGTCTAAATTTTAATTTGAAATACATTTGTCGAGACCCTAAGCCTTTTACAAACTTTTAAAAACAATACATCGTACTATAACCCAATTGTGCGAATGTGTCGTCAATATAACAGTTTGGTCTCGGATCACAAGTACATTGACATTTTTGATAAAAGGTATATTTCTTTTAAATCAAAAATCAAAACCGCACTCAAATAGCACTCGCCCAACGACTTAATTCTATTATTATTATTATTAGATTATTTACTTCTGTCCACATTATTTTTAAGTTATTATTAGTTTAGTTAAGTTATTATAGTTTTTAAGTTATTGTAATTTTTTATATATTTGATTATTTTGGTGATTGTTTCTCTTCATCAAATTGTAATTAATGGTTTAATGTGTATGCACGCTTTTGAGTTTCAGTCCAGTTATGTTGTGTTTGTCCATTATTGTATTGTGTATTGTGGCTGTTGCCTGTTGTGTGTACCAAATAAAATAAAATAAAAATAAAAAACACGTAAGATTTTCTAGTATTTTTCAAATAAGTATTTCATGACCGACTCATAAACTAACACGAATTACACTGAAAGTGCGAGGTTGCCATACTTACTATAGCTAGCTGTTTTACTCGTGGTTAAGCTAAATGAGACACGAAAATTAATTTGTCACACGGTGGTAAGAGCGGCAATTAACTCTCCGGTCAGTGCTAGCGCAAGCTCGTTAACTTGCAGTGATAGTTTATTTTGGAATTTTACACTGTTCTTGGCTTTTTCTTGTTTTACCGCCCCTACATTAAGATCAAAATAATAATATAGATATAAGCTAATGCATTGTGGAATATTATAATATATTCCATAAGGTCCATATTACGGCTCCGTCATTATATTTCTTGATCCGAGATACAACCGGACACATCAGTAACGTTGTCGTTGTCCCATTGTTGTCGTGCACTTTATGAGGGGTTGTCAATTTCAACTGATATTTTATTTGATGGACACAGATTAGACTATACAGGCATCCCTAAAAGTATGAATCAAATCGAATAGCACTAGAGAGGAGGTAATTTCGAAACGCTTTAAACCGTATAGTTTTAAGCCGTAGGCTTAATACCAAACCCCAATACTGCGTTCTACATACATACGTATCTTCACGCTGTATCATTAACTCATCATTCGCTCACACATTTGTTTTATCTTCGATTATTCAAAAGTTAAGTCTTGTTAAACATTGATCATGAGATATCAGTAATTTTTGATACACGCAAAACATACTATGTTAATTTTTAAAACACTTGCTGAGTTGCTGATTGCATAAAAGCACATTTGAAAACAGTTAAACTGATAGCATTGCTATTTTTTTTATTTAGTAGTCTGTAGGTACTTACTATCAATATTGAGCAAAAATAAAGAAATCGATTGCAGCTTTTAACCGCAAAAAATAACGCCATTGTTAGGTTACCAGATAAATTCCATACGTATATAAAATGTACTTGTTCAGTATTATTCGTATGTATTTTGGATTACCAGACTATCACTTAAAAATACATACATTTACAATTATTATATTATAAAATGTACATATATTTTAAATATATATGTATAATTATACTATATATTTCGGAAAAGACACGGGACAATTCGTGCTTATGTATATAACTCAGCTATGAGAAATAGGTACCTAATCTTACACACTATTTTATAGAGTAGTTCCCTACTCCATAAAACACAACGTTAAGACAAAGTTAATGTGCAAACGACAGAAAACTCTTAGTAACAATTATTACGGAGGTAATTGGAAATTTAATAATGGCAAACGATCCGTCGGAGAAATGCTATCGCACCGGCCGCCGTAGTCTAACATACTCTCAGTCCCGGCCCCGATCGACGTTGCGTTAGCGCGTTATGCCTTCCAAACAATGACTAAGGAAAGTAAAGGACATGAAACAAGTACAAAATAATCGTGCCGCCTAAACAGAGTGTCGCAAACAATGGCTGTCGATTAGTGATGTACTAAATTTCTACTATGTAGATGTCGTTAAGACAGTTGTTGAAAGAAGTTTTGTTTCAGCATCAGTATTGAAATAAAAATCATTTTGCATGATATCTTCAGAACAAGGGAGGGCTATCTATGACACAAAAAATGTGTCATAGATTTATAGAAAAGTACTGAAATATTGTTCAAACTGAAAATAGCAGTCAGCGTAGTTCGATGCTGCCAGCATATAATTAGATCTGCGCTTAAGGCCATTTTTAGGTGTAAAAAGTAATTAATTACCACTGTAAATATTTTCACTGATTCCCAATAATCTTTGCGAGGGTAATGTTTCATAACTTAAAATTATTTTCTTAATGTTCTATTGAAAGAAGCTTCTTCGAAATGCAAATAACATAAATGTATATCATGAATACCCCGTTGGGCGTGAAGATATGTATGTATATATCACATGGGTCCAATTTTCTTTTCCGATTATGTCAAGCCACTCTTTTCCTCTAATAATACATGATGGTAATCTGAAACGAGATAATTACGACATATAAACATGATACCTGTATTTATCGATATTTTTTTTAATATAGGTACATGAACAGCCCTAACTGCAATAACAACAAAAATCAATATGAAGTAATTTACTGTTTTATATGAATAAAAACTGCTAATAACTAAAAATATACATGACTATAATACAGTAAACTAAGAAACACAGTAATTACGATGGAAATATATACGACATCAGACTAAATTAATGAATTTCTGTTACGTACCAGTGCAATTATAGATTTCGTTGATTATTGCTTTTGCTTGAGCCACATCCTAACACACTACACTTATTGTGCCATTATGCTGGCTTTTTCTTTAACAAAACAGTTCCAATATCCAGCACAAAATCACAGAAACATTAAGAAATATTAAATTCATTGATATGTTTTGACACTTCGTGTACTTGTCAGCGTGTTGCAAAAAATGGCGGACCGGCACGTTTTGACATTACAATGATGTCACGTAAAAAAAATACTTTTTGAGAAAAGTACTGTTGTTTTCTCTTACACACACAAGAAGCCGTAAGTCAAAAAGAGACAACGCTACGTTTGAATGTTATGCATCAGAATATATATAACTAAATGTTGCTATAGATCAACATGCCATGTCCTTTAGTTTCCTTAGTCGTTGCTTCCAAACCGGAAGTCGCGCTATGCCATAGAATAGTTTAATGAGTGCCTTTTATTATTTAAACCGACATATATATAACAACATTTATATATTGTTTACACCAATAATTTTCTATATTTGTTGTGTAAAAGACATAATTATGTGTATGTAAGATATACTATAGGATGTAAAATGTAAAATACATGAAATGAGATTTTTCTAACTTTTAAAAAATACTTGTCATATATTTAATCACAATTAACAATATAATTTTATTCCAGGAAGTAAGCTAACTGGCTAACTTAAGCGAATTCTACGTGTACCATTTCTGCAGTGTTGTGCAGAACATGAAAAACAGATAAAACAAATAAAAATTGAAGCCAACGTTGTTGGTCAACCGTAAATTGCTGTTTAGCGAACGATTAAACTAGTTTTAAAGTAATTATCAAGCCGCCATAACTCCTCAAGGCGCGTAGTGCCGCAAACAGGAGTCTTTCGGTAAGTTTAGCAATAACCACACAACCAAAGGTGTTGAAAAAAAAAATGTAAATCTACATCATAGTTATAATCAACCAGAAATTCGAAATAGCATTTAAAGTAAATTTTTTTGATAAAAAAAATTCCAAAGTAGCCTCTGGACAGAATTTTTGGGGCAAAAATTTGTCAATAAAATTCGGTAAATATATGTTTTTATCGAAATAAACGGTTTGGACGATTCAGATTTTCGATTAATTCAAATGGTTAGAAGAAAATACATGATTTATTGGTTTTTTAATAAGTCATTGAAATGAGGCGGAAGTAATATGTAAGGACTGCGATGCTGCGACACTCCACCCTCTCTGACCACCTCGTTTGGAATACAGCGTGAGGATATGTATTTATGTGTGTGTATGTGTGTATTATATTTTTTCAAGCTAGTGTATTTTAAATGAATTGAAATTATCGTATTGTAGTGGATTATATTAGGTATGTACCATATATAGCGATAAATAGCATTTTTATTGCTATTTTAAACAATTTCAAAGTGCATTCAAATGTACCATAACTTTTATTTACACAAAATGACAACAATACCACTACAATTAGTTCTTCCAACAAGCGGGACTTCAGACAAAGGCGTTGTTTGTTAGATACGCATTGTTAAAAAATTCAATTATCATTGAACGATTTCAATATATCTAGTAGTGTATTATTATACAGACATATTATATATGTAGAACATTATCAACAGCCGGAAAAAAAATTGTCTTGAAATTAAAATGAAAAAAAAAAAAATGTGTGGAGCGCCCGAGTCGAGTTATGAACTCACAACATAAGAATGATTCTCGAAAAGAAGAAACGTTGTCAATTGAGCCAAAGACACGTTGACTTTACATGCCAAAATCTTATATTTAAACTTTTAAAGCGCTACGAACAACAATACGCGATGTCTACATAATATTATGTAGAATTACATACATACAATTCGGTTGCGTTTTAATTTATGAGTCAGGTTCCCTGTGATGATATGTGAGTGTACGGGGCCGAGGTTTAAACCCACGATATATCGTGGGTTTAAAACCGTTTAGAATGGTTCTTACCAAGCCATGAATAGCATTTTTTACCAATTAAATATGTTTTATTTTAATCGTATTTAACTAATATTATTTATCTGTATTTGACAACTAATATAAAAATGATGAATTTCTCGAATCGTAATTTAATGAGTCTTTTAAATTGCAAGAGTCAATAAGTGTGAATGTCAAAAATTGTCGCTAGATGGTGAATCATGCACGTGCTGTTTTATTGCGGAGTGGATGTCTTGGCGAAAAACGTTTGGCCACACCCCCACGGCTCGATGCTCAAGGTCGTTGAGGCTTACACGCGCCTTAAGTTACGGTCCATGTAATTGATACTTCAATTATTTTACGCCATAAAGGAGATAATAATGACTTGTTCCCTGTAGAACAATACATATTAAAGCTATTATATTTACTTCAGTATCTTTTAGATAAGGGAGCATGACATAGTTTTCAAACTTTAGAGTTAATGCGTAGACTTCAAACGTGTATACCTTACATCACTGGTTCCTAAACTTATTTTGTCTACTGAGTCGAGAGCTCATGCAGTCGTTGTCTAAGATGCCTCCTAGCTAAATGAAATTACAAATCACCCCCCAGGCCTCTACACAACGCCCCTATTTTTTTTTCTGGGTCTCTTACCGCCCCCCTTTAGGCCTGCAGCGCCCAGAAGGAGGCGTTATCGCCCACTTTGGGAATGGCTGCCTTACATAGTCACGTAGATACTCTAGATACTATGTTGTAAAACTTTGTTATGCGTGTAAGATATTTAAATAAATATAGGCATAAACGTATGTATTAAAATTGCAAATAACTTAATAATTATTCTTAGACAATGCTGTCTAATTACCTCCAATTTTCGTTACTGTAAGCCACTAAATTGTTTTGAGTTTCAATTATGAAGAAGAGTTTATTTCCAATTTTACTCTTTTAAAAAGTAAAGCGATTAAAAGAAATCACTGAAAAGTACGAAGTAACTGTCCTTTACTAATCAAAACTCAAGTACAAAAATAACTTTATACATATAATACAAATCTTTATCTTTATATATATCTATTATATAAGGAAATGTTTTTTCTTCGACCGCGTTAAACTTGAAAACTACTGGACCGATCGGCTTGGGACCATGACTATTCGACGCGGAATTAGTTGTAGATGGTTATAGGCTACTTATTTTTCGAACTTCATAGACCCTTCACCATTTTTCAAAAAAATGTACTATTACGTACAAAATTTTCACTTACGCCCAGCGGAGCGAGCGGGAAAAGGCTTGTATCTACATAATTAAAAACAGTTACTGAAGTCGGTGCCAAGTCTATCAAAATAACAAACTTTCTATTGTTGCACATTGATTTGGCACCGACTTCAATAACTGTCAAATTTAATTATAAAGGTATTTGTATCGTATTTATATAGTTATTTTTGTCCTTGAGTGTTGATTAGTAAAGGACAGTTATTTCGTACTTTTTAGTGATTTTTTGTTAATTTTTTTAGTGGTTTTAATTTGTTTTGTTAATTTTTTTTATTTCTCCCTTTTGAGGGACCTTGACCTAAATAAATATCTAGGGCAGGTCTTCAATTAACTTTTTTCTAATTCTGAAGCGCAAGACGTACAAGAGAATCATCAATATAAACAAATAAAGCTTGCAAGCAGTTCTTGTTATTTGGTGTTATTTGATGTATCTTCGAAATTCAAGCTCCAATACCAGTGAAATTTAAATGGTACCAATCTGGAAGTATATCTTTTCAAATAAAAAAAAATCCAAATCGGTTAATCAATGACAGAGTTCTAAAGTAATAAACGTTAAAAAAAACAATATAACCGAATTGAGCACCTCCTCCTTTTTTTTAAGTCGGTTAAAAATACATTTTTGTGAAAGATATTATCAAACATACGATAGAGCAAAGCACTTCTCACAAAGTTAGCATAACGAGTTCTGTTTATTTAGGTTTAATCCTCCCTTTGATTTTTAAAGTAAGTAGGTACACAAGATTGTTCAACTCTTCAATTAATACTTTACTGTATCATGAGATTTATTGTTACATTTTTAGAATCCCATGCAATATTTGAGTTTATAATTAACAACACAAAATAGTAATCCCGCGTTTGAAAAAAAAATGGATTTACACACTGAGAGATAGCTGAGAAAATGTTAATGTAAAGTGAAAAAATGTTTGGAGGTTTATAAAATTTCTTGAAATACAAAATTTTGTTAATAAATGTTAGTTTCGTTGCTTAGCACTAGGACAAGCAAGTACTAGGACAATAGTACGCAGCAACTAAATTTTTTTTCGCGCAGGTGTCACGGGATGCGCGGACGGCTTATTTGACAAGTTCGTGCAAGAACAACGCAGGTTAAAACCTCGCCTAGACTGTAATTTTAGACCCTCAGACTACAGGTGGGCGCGATTTACACGCGCGATAATTTATATTTGTAATGCGCGGTTTTCCGTTTTTAGCGTCTGAGGGTGCCTTGAAAATTTTGATTAGACGTATAAATAAACTATTAATTAAAATATTATTATAATTTTATAGCGAAGGAGTCGCTATACTATATACTTAACTTTTTGGCTTTTTCGTGGATTGCGACATAAAAAAATGGTTGAGAAACACTGATTTAAAATGTACTAATACTTACAGTAAAAAGTTTAATCTATGTAGGAATTGCTATTAGAATACAATACAATGCGCAAAAACGTCGAATGAGTATTTAATGGTATGAAGTCTTCATCCGTCGATATTTTCTTACAAATAACTCTGTAACGTGACACTTTCATATAGATATAGCAAATTATGTAATTTTTTGTTTGTTTATTAAGATTCCCCAATCGATTTAAAAAGGTTTTATCGTGCGCTGTAATTTAAAAAAAAAAAAAAGAAAATGGTGGCCGTCGCGTATGCCAGGTTCCGAACAAAAATCTTCAAACCTCTTTTAAGTTTGTATGACACCGTTACTGAGAAATCGGACTGTGACAGACAGACAGACGGACGCAGAAGTTATAAGAGTCCATTTTTCCTTATATATAAATATTTTCGAATAAGCGCGAACATAGTTATGAAAATTGTCATCTGCAGTGTAAGATTTGCAAAATGCGTTGTTTGAATGTCTAGGGTCCCAGTTATTTAATAGGGTATTATATTATTACGTTATCTTTATTATAAGGGGCAGTGTTGAACTCTGAAAGTACCTACTAACATTAATAGAACGTCCACACAGACGAATTTGCGAGAAAAAGAAGCACATAAAATTAGCTTTATCTATATATATAAAAGGCGATGTATGTATGTATGTATGTTCCCTATGGACTCCGAAACGGCTGGACCGATTTCGATGAAATTTTCAGGGAATCTTCAGATTGGCCTAGCGGGTGTTCCTGTAAAGTTTGGTAGCGATCGGATCAGTAGATTTTTTTTGTTTTTTTTTGCAGTATCAAAATAATTATAAAAACTGTTTAATTTATTTTAACTTCAACTAACGCCCAGTGAAACGGGCCGGGTTTGCTAGTGGTTAATAAATTCAAAAACTACTCAACCTATTTCAAAAATCCCTTCATCTGTAGAAAGTTACATTATTAGCGACTAACATGGGCTGTATTTTATTTTCGAAACAATTTTTACCCGCGCAAAGCCGAAAGGGATTGTTAGCTATAAAGAGATACGCAATATGACAAGATTAGACGACAGTGTTATTGTAAAAATGAAGAAAGGAATGCTTAGATGGAAAGAAAGAATGAGTGATATAAAATTGACGAAGAAAATATACAGAGCGAAATTGAGCGGCACCAGAAGCCAAGTTAAACCAATGCCGACTTATAAATATCAAATAGCCTTAGCTAACAGAAATGTGTGAGGAAAATGAAGAACTTTGAAGAGGCGATAGGAACGCGATGCTTGACGCTCCATTCTCTCTGACTACCCCGTTAGGGATATAGCATGAGGATATGATAATAATGATTTTGAATTTTCATTCATCTAAAATTTTAATTACGAAAATCGAACAAAATATTATGAGTAAGAACTATGCAGATACTTTTTATTTGATTTACACGGGTATAGCGATGAATATGAGAGAGTCAAGAGACGTAAGGTCTACCCAGACTAGTCTTAATAATACTCTCGAGGAATCTCAAGATCCCTCTTTACAAACATTTACATAATATACACTTATATGTGGATATATGTACACACACATACGTACGTACGTACGCTGTATTACGTATTTAGAACGTCTCCAGACTTGAGACAACTTAGAAACATAAATTTTTAAACCGGAGCCAGAAACTGAATCTTAAATTAAATCTTTAACGCCTCGATCTTATATACTTACGCCGTAGATTACGAAATAGTGAATTTTCTGTGTAGCACTTTTACTGTCACTATTACTATTGTAAATTGAAATAGAGCATATAAAACAACGTATTACAGTTTCAAATAATAATACATACATATACTATAGTATATATAACGCAATTAGGCGTTGTCGCTTACTTACGACGCTTTAGCAACTCCCGCATTATTAAACTTAAAGCAATTAAGACAAAGCGAAAATGGAAGTCTGTTAAAACATGTGAAGAGAAAATACCATTTTATTGTCATATATGTACTTACGTTTAATAAGTACGTATATATATAATTTGTATAGAAAGATAGTAGATATGTATTGCACATAGATACACACATATCTACGCGCTGTATTTCTAACGGAGTAGTTACGGAGCATTGGAGGAGTTTTAATCATCGCCAGAAAATATGTAAAAAAGAAGGTTGACTCCCGCCTCATGCCTACTAGGGTTGTTGTGTTGGGAGCATGATGCGCAGAGCATCTCGTTTAGTTATACATTTAGTATATAATAATAAAAATAATAAAAAACAATACACACGGATGTTTTTTTTGTTAGTTAAATTTCATTTCTTGTAGTTATATTGAAAAATGATAACTGGATTCGAATAACTTACAACTATTTAGGCATCTAAGGACATATAATACGTTCATTTATGTGATTTAGACATTTTCATATTTGCAACGATGTGAAGAACGAACTAAAGACAAATGAAAATGGTTGCATGTTCGTGGGCATGTTCGCGTCGCGTGCGACCCTGCAATAATTATTATCCATATACACCCAGAATATTGCCGTTGTGTGCGTGCCACGGCGTGTGGCGCGTTAGCGTGCACACATACAAACAGCGCAAGCTAATTTTCAATGAAGACATCCTACTGTTATGTTTATACTGTTGTATCGCGGTCGTTACATACAAATACTATCTTCACATCTTTATCTCATTATCCTCCTGATACACTTTCGTCAAGGTATGCGAGTGCTTTTGGCGTTTCTGTCATACACATATTACTTTAAATTAAAATTTCTTTACATGCTCACTCGATAACTCATCCAAGTGAGGTTTTTAATTATTGGGATTTTTACGTCAAACCTACATATTTTATGTCGTTCTTGTAAGAACTTCCTTTATTGTAATAAAGTATTTAATTCATTTTAGATACATGTTTAAAACATTTAATTTTTGGAATGCATTTAACGGCACTTCAAAATTCGTGAAAATATAGACAAAATTGCAATGAATTTCTAATAAAAAATATAATGTCATACAATAAAATGTTACTCCTTCATTTTATTGAAATAAGCTTTGAAAAAGTTTAAGACGCTATAAAATAATTATTGCCAAATAAAAAAATAAGCAACCATTTAAAATAATAGATTGTGCTAATGATGTTACATTTGAAAGAGGTAGATGAGTTATTGTGCTCGAAAACTGGCACCCCAAAACTTTGCTAATAAGCCAACCTGGAGCTCATTCGTGTAACAAGGTAACAACGTGACAGTGTCAACACGTATGTGAGTTCCTAATATTAATATTAAAATGCTGTCCTGTGTTATTAGATATTGCAGAAACTATACTAGCAAGACTTCCAAAGGTTCACGAATCACATATCATGCGTAAGTAATTATCATGCGTAAGTTTAATTCATTTATGTCACTATTTTTTCCAAAATCTAAAATATCAGTAAAATATTAAATCATAAAAATATGAAATGCGATAGGTAATACCCCAGTTACCAAGTGCGACAGAGAGCAATATATTATATTTGGTCAAAGAATATAAAAAGTTATGTTACAGAACCATCAATGTCATGCAGTGCCTATTACACATTTGATTACGTTTATTTAGTTGGTATATAAGTTAGAATATACGTATTTTTAAAACGAATCAGAAGCTTTAGCAGTGTCTAATATCCCTATAATCCCACAAAATAAAAATATTTTACATGAAAATACTTAATCTTTTATTTTTATCATTTTCAAATTTACAACGAAATTGTTTTACAAATGTATGTACTTAAATAATTCTGTTTCCAAATGTATGTACATTTTCCAAATGACTCAAGAAAAATTAATTTAAAAATCAAAAATAAATCTTTTTTTACTGTCTTACCATTAGACATTAATCATATTTTTTGAAAATGTCTGTTCTGTGGTATTAATTACTAATATTCTATGAATTAGTCACGGATTCGCTTAAAATGCAGTAAGAAAGTGAAATTGACCAATCACAATGATTTTAGAGAGCCGTGTGATTTGTTAGTTTGAAATGCAATTGAAGTCTTACATTGTATAGTGACGCAGTGCAATGTATATTTGTCTCACTTTGCTTATGGTAATTGTCATGCTATCTTATTTACTCTTCATCATTTTATTACTGTGTATAAACAAAGCGTGTGCCTTATGTGTGTGCGTAACCGGGACAATATTTTACAAGCATTAGTACTAACGTAACCTATCTACCTATTTTTTAAATATAACATCATTGGATTGTGCTATGTAAAATAACATTTTCTATAAACTAAATAAATAAACTTGACAAGCTGTCATCTTGACAATGCCGGCACATCCGGCGCAGTGAATGAAGTTAAAGGAGTATTATTTCCTTGATGGAGTTGGTGCAATTGTGCAACGTCTCTTCCTAACCTGGAAATAACTCGGAAATACACCTACTTGTACTTATATATAAGATTGCTATATATAGATATACCAACAGCAAAAGATGAAAAGAGATGGAGTATTTTAGAGATGTTTCGAGATTAAATTTCTCGACTTAAACTATCTCTTTAGAGTGCGGACTCCTGTTTCAATACTGCACTTGGAAATAAGTCAGAAATACACCACATCTATATATAGCAATGTTACATACACAAATATATAAAATCGCTATATACATATAGATATTGCAACAGCAAAAGATGAAAAGGTTTGGAGGATTATAGAGATGTTTTGAGATCAAATTTCTCGACTTCAACTATCTCTTTAGTGTGGAGACCTGTTTTAATACCGCTCCATGTATAAAGCAGATTTAATAAGACCTGACCTAACCAAAAAAAAGTGTTATAAATATATCGTCGTGTTTGTATAAAGTTACAAAAAAATTTGCAAAATTTTACCCAACGTGAAACAATCTAAACCTTGGCCTGCATTCTTCCTCACGATTTCCTCCCAAGTATTCATTATCACCATTTCACCACATTATAGCTTCAGTGATTGAAGTTATAACCAAAATGTTATTGTGAAAACTGTTAATTCTGAAGTTTACCATTTTTTAATAACAAAGCCCAAAATTTAAAGAGAAAACCGTCAATTTTAAATATTGAGATTTGTAGATTCAATTAGGAATAATTAATTCTAATTCTATAGTTCCATTATACAAATGTATAATTTTTAAATACTTTAAAACAAATATTTAGTCCTTACTGACTACCCTATTAGGGATACAGCGTGAAGATATGTATGTATATTTAAAACAAATAAAACTTGACTGCCCCTCCTGGCGCGGTAGCAGAGCGCTTGCCTTCGAAGTCGAAGTCCGGGTTCGATCCCCGGTCAGATTAATTTAGAAAACAAACTTTTCTAAATTGGCTTACGGTTTGGGTGTTACTGGGAACTGCCCCAGAGTTCGTCGTATGGTACCCATAGTACAAACTTACTGCTTCGTTAGGGGTCACACAATTTGTGTAATTGCCAGGAGTATTATTACTTATGTCATTATTATAAAAGTAAGTAAAGTACACTAATTTTGTTTTCAATTTTATATCATTTAAGTTTTATTATTAACCAAAAATGTGTGAGGAGAATGATGAGATTTGCGGGGGCGAAGGAAGAGGTAAGGACGCGAAGCTTGGCGCTCTGACTACCTCGTTGGTGATACAGTGTGAAGTCAGTAGCGTGCATTCCATAGAGCTTTTTACCCTGACGATATGCAAAGTAAATAAATTAAAAAAACAAATCAAAATTAGAAACATAACCAGACTATGTAGTTATGTTTCTGCTTATAAGTTGTTTTATTTTTTTTAAACTTAATTTATATAGCTTATTGTCAGGATAGATTGTCTATTTGTCTTTATGGAATGCACGCCACAGCGTGATGTAATGTATGTATGTATGTATGTACAGTGGCGTACCGTGGGGCAGGTAGGATACTTGCCTTGGGCATTCAAAGGGAGGGCGCAAAATTCGCAAATTATTAAACGTTTAAATGCTCATTTAACTGGTTTAGCGCAGATGTGTATTTTTGAAAGCGTCTCTCCGATCTACTTACATCTTACGATGGAAATATCTACCACAAGTTGTGAGTGATCTTCTTGTCAGCAAATAAAAATAATACTTATGTATCTGAGCGCTACAATAATTATATCAGTCAAATTAATTCAAAATTGTTAAAGTTATGTACATTTTTTGACCCATCGTAGGTACTTTTATTTAGTGTAGAGCCAGACGAAACTAAAGAAAAGATTTCGAAAATGTTATAAATAAAATATTTCCCTCGCAGAAGGGGAGGAAGGAGCAATTTAAATAATAACTATTAAAAGCGCACCTAATTTGCGAACAAATTTTAGTTCTAAAGCACAGAATACATTTTTTTTTGTAACATTTATGACTTTTATTTAATGTATCCGTATACTTTATATTTAGATAATTTACAAAGGGGCGCAAGTGCAGTGCTTACCCTAGGCGCCATTTCCAATTGATACGCCCCTGTGTATGTGTGTTATAAAATACCATCACGGACGCATGAGTATTCATAAATGATAGTACATAAGTAATTTTCTAAGGGTTTCTGTATTTCCTTTTAGACACGGAATCCTAAAACTCACTTAAAAATTAGACTATTTTATAAATAGTAATCGCGTATATTATTTTACAATAGCTATTGCACTGCCAATTCCAAGCAACTTAAATTTATTGTCTACATAAAATACAGGTAATGCTATCAGAAACTGTACTTTAAATCCTAGGTGTAACGTATGGCATCTTAATTAGACAACTTGACAGTTGTACCGCATAAATAACTCTATTCATCTGTGACATTCATTACTAATTAATTATTTATTAAACAAAACTCACGTTTACGATACTGCCATTACGAAAACCGATAACGATTAAAAACGGTAGGTACGTTACACGCTACACGCTATACCGTACGCAAGTCGTACGGTTTGGAAAGTTATTAATCTTGTCATGTAGTTAATTCCTTCAGGCGCACACGCGAGATCGCACCTGAAATTAGCCCAGTATATAATATTAACTGGATCAGGTTCACAGGTTAACGTTATTACAGCGTTATGTTGTTACGATCAAGATATTTTAGGATGTATCTACACGACCGTACGTAAATCATGTTTGTTTGTAAGTTTTACGTAGATAAAAGTTTTTGGAGTTGTATCGAAATATCGAAAAGTAGGTAAAACTCGAAAAAACGAGTTCGAACTTTGATACCGAACTTCGAAGCGAAATTCGAATATCAAGTGGCGTTTTAATTTGCACCTAAATATATTAATACTTACATTGTTGTTGTTGTTTGTAATAAACTTATAAAAACTTAGTCCTAGATATTTTTTAACCAATTCTTGAGTGATAAAACTATGCCCATACTCTAAATCAGCCTTTCCCAAAGTGGGCGATAACGCCCCCTTGTGGGCGCTGCAGGCCTAAAGGGTAAGAGATCCAGAAAAAAATGGGGGCGTTGTATAGAGGCCTGGGGGGTGATTTGTAATTTCATTTAGCTAGGAGGCATCTTAGACAACGACTGCATGACTCAAAGTGGGCAGTAGACAAAATAAGTTTGGGAACCTAGACTCTAAATACTACATAAAAATAAGAGTAAAAACACGTAAGTAAAGCATTTCATAAATATTCTTTTATATCTCGGTCTCGATTATTCTTTATGTTCGTATTATATTTAATTTATATTTAATATTTTAGGCGAACAAAGCCACGGTCGATAGCTGGTTCAGTGTTTAGGAGATCATTAAGCAGTGGTATCATGTAATGTAAAGCTGAGCGCTCACATGAAAACACAATTTGGTTGAGTTAAACCTGTTTATTGCTTAAAGCGGACATAAAATTTTAAGTGCACATTAAAATTCCCGATACGACCTCAAGAGGAAGTGGTCGTTAGTGATATTTTAAGTTTTATAATATGTTGGTTTATGCATCGATGGGAAACGGAAAGCAAGTAGGATATAATCCTTATAATTACACACATCAACGTATACTTACTTCCATACAAGCATCTATTACACACTTTATAAAATTAAAACATTTCAACTACATCAAATATACCTAGATTTTTTTAATCGACTTAAAAAAAGGAGGAGGTTCTCAATTTGCTTGTATTTTTTTAAGTTTGTTACCTCAGAACTCCATCATTTATAAACGGATTTGGAAAATTCTTTTTTATTTTAAAGGATATACTTTTAAATTGGTTCCATTTAACACTGGTGTTGGACTTCGAAGATACACCAAATAACACCAAATAACGCTAACTGCTTATAGGTAAGCTTTATTTATATTGATGATTCTTTTGTATATATCATTCCGCTCCAAAATTATAAATCAAAGCAAAGTTGATTAACTTTGCTTTGATTTATAACTTTAGACCTACCTAGATATTTATTTAGGCCAAGGTCACTCACAAGAAAGTAATAAAAAAAATTTAAGACGGAATTTAAACCGACTTCAAAAAAAAAACACTAAAAAGTACGAAATAAATCACTTTACTAATCTTTACTAATCAAAACTCAAGTAACAAAATAACTTTAATAACTCAAATTTGATTATAATAGGTATTTGTATAAATATGATTATTTATTAAGTTATTTTGCTAATCTCAGTTTTGATTAGTAAATGATAGTTTGTTATTACGTACTTTTAAGTGTTTTTTTTAAATCGATTTAATTTTTTTTAAATTTTTTTGAAAGTTATATTTAATATACTTACACACATTAGACATGTATGATATTTATAGTATATCTATTCTTTTTCTTATAATAAATAAGTATTTATCATTTTTTTACAACTATTGCCTCTAAATAGAAATTAAAGTCATATTCTAGTGATTTTCAAAATCAAACTACTGAACATCACCTTTTCATATCTTACAATTTAAGTACTACAAATAGCAAAGATTGAAGAAACTCTATGTGCGTTTGAAGTTTGATTAGTTCTATAGTTTTCACATCACGTGAAAAACTACAAATAAATAGGTAGATAACGTTTCGTTTTCGTTTTACCAGAGACAGAACTACGGAATACTATGTTTTACATTAGCTGTTATAGCCACAGTTAACAACGTTACGGCGAAGACAGCGAAAAAATTCGAAATATGTATTGATACCTTCATAGAAATAATGTTTCTACTACAGTACTTAAAACGTAGGCCAAGGTGTGTATTATGTTCTAAAAGCGAGTGTATGAGGCAAAATAAAATTTTACAACATCAGTAAAAACTTCCCGGACAAGCAACGACGCATCCGAGAGATCCCATACACGAGAAACGAGTATGAAAATTGTTTATTCATGTAGGAAAGAAAATTTTAACAACATATTTTAAGTGGTTTGTTTTTATAGTTTTAAATAATTGATTAAATGTACCCTTATACATCTTTTAGAGTAGGTTTACGATATGTATTCCTTACACGTTTATAGTGCCAAGTGAGTTCCAATAGAGTTGATGAAAACGAGAAAAGAAGAAATCAGATAGGGGGTGGACAGAAAATATCCACAGCTCGCTACCGTGGACATGGTCTTTGCAACAGTGCCGAAATATTGGGAACTCTTCTATGACTTGTTATCGGCGTAAGGCGGTAAGAACCCGTATATGTATACCGTATTTCGTATACTATCTAATATGTTTGATAACAGATTTTTACAATAGCTTTATTTTATAACTTTCAATTGCAATGGTCTAATAGCCGAGACTAAATTTCTAAACGTGAGTTCCGAACGAGTCACGCGGGACGCTAGATATAAATGCCACAGACCACTAGCACACTCGTCCAGTACCTAGTTGTATAGTAATTTGCTTGAACACGTTGCGTTCTTTTCAAAGTTTTCTTTAATTTTTCTTCATAGCATTAATAGGGTTCCGTGAGATAAATAGACAGGAAAAAGTATTTAGGTACTGCAAGTGAACGTCACACAGTGCAAACTCCTGTTCTGATTAACTTAATCTTACTTCTCAGATCTTTAACAAGTTATAGAGCTAAATATACCTAGATAAGCACAACACATGTTACTCCGGAGAAATGCAAGTTTCGTTCGCAACTTTGGTGACGAACAATCTACTATTGCTGTGCTATTGCTCTTAATCTTGATCAGAACTACAATAATTTGATACTCGCTACTATACCTACATAATTTTTTGTTCACATTTTTATACCTATAGATACAAGACGAGTTATCATATTGTAAGAGTCAGTATACCCTGTACACTTTTTTGTATTTATATAAACAGATTAAACGAATGAACGGATAAACGAATGATCAAATGAACGGATGAATTTATAAGAGATAACAAAGTAAATAAATGTTAGTAATGTACCCTTATTCCACTATTTAAATCGGGCTGTATGTTAAATCCAACCAATTATCGCCCGGTGTCAATATTGCCAGCGTTGAGTAAAATATTCGAAAAAATAATACTCAAACAAATGCTGGCACATTTTAACATTCACGGGGTATTTCATGGTCAACAATAATCAACAACAATATCACGAGAGGGCGGTCAACAACTCATGCGGGAGTAAGCTTGATCGGGACTGTACTTCAGGCTTGGGAGGGGTCCCAAGATGCTATTGGTGTTTTTTGTGATCTTTCCAAGGCTTTTGATTGTGTTAGTCATGAAACTTTAATTTGCAAGCTGAAATACTATGGAATACGTGGTAACGCTCTCGATCTCGTGATCTCGTATTTGTCTGGTCGCGAGCTGAAAGTGAGTGTTAATGGGGTTTTGTCTGTGGGTTCAAAGTTAACAATGGGACTTCCCCAAGTATCAATTCTGGGACCTTTCCTGTTTTTGGTATATATTAACGATTTCCCATTTATGCTCAAGGACTTATGCGAAACAGTATTGTTTGCTGATGATACCTCATTGTTATTTAAACTAGACAGAAAAAATCTAGATATTACTTGGGTAAACAGGATCCTAACAGATGTCTCGAAATGGTTCGCTGCCAATAATTTACTACTGAATGCACAAAAAACTAAATGTATTCAATTTTCCCTTTCTAATGTACCCAGAATCCATGATAAAATAGAACTGGGTGGGAAACAATTAGAATTCGTTAAGTCAGCCAGTTTTCTGGGTTTAACAGTAGATAACAAGTTACAGTGGGCGGACCATACCGGGGCATTGGCTAGTAAGCTCGTTTCTGCGGTATATGCAATTAGACGCATTAGGCAAATGACAGATGTGGATACGGCAAGGTCGGTGTACTTTGCATATTTTCACAGTTTAATGTCCTACGGCCTTCTGCTGTGAGGATCAGCGGCGCATATTAACTCCATTTTCATTTTAAAAAAAAGAGCAATACGTGCCATCTACAGGATGAATGCACGAGAATCGCTTAAAGATCATTTTAAAGACATTAATGTCCTTACCTTGCCCTCCTTATACATCTTTGAAATTATTATGTATACGAGAAAAAATATAGATCAGTTTAAAAAGAATGGCGATATGAATGGTATGGAAACCCAAGGTCGTCATAAATTGGTTATTCCAAAATTTTAATTACATAAGTCAAATGTTTCATTTTTAGGTAACTGCATTCGTTTTTATAATAAAGTTCCTCAAGAAATTACTCAATTAACAGAGAATAAATTTAGATTGGTTATAAAACGTACATTGACTAGACAATCATACTATAAAATAAACGATTTCATTGAAGATAAAACAATAGTCTGGAAATTATGTTCTCTGCACATGCGTTTACTGGCTTAATGAAAATATTGTATTTTAACAAACCTTTTGTAAAATGAAGTTGAAAAAATGATACCTGACTGAGTTTCTTGTCGGTTCTTCTCAGTGTCCAGATTTTCTATTCGAACCGAACTAAAGTAGATTTGACGTTCAAAAATACCATGTAATTGGGTTTACTTGAATAAATTGATTTGACTTTGACTTTGACTTTGACCCTAACATACACCTGCGTGATATGATTAAAAATAGTTTTAGTAGCCAGTTCGGTAATAGTATATTGTGCAACAATTGTAGTAAGTTGTCGATTGGGCAATAGAACGAAGTTGAACGCACGAGCGAAGCGAGAGCGCTCATTCGCTCGAATGGACAATCAACAACACCGCACGAGTTACGGATACTATTTTTTATTACTAATGCGAAGATAATTGCAGTAGAAAGAAAAATTATATAAAGTGTATAATAATAATAAAAGTAATTTTATTATTACTTATTATTATATTAATCTAAAACTTCGAAATTAAGATTTTCTTTATCTTTCAACAACAATGGGTACTAAAACCGATTGTGTTTTTTTTTTAGATATTCATTTTACATTCTTTTTTAAATCGTGGGCTTGCGTGTGCCAAGCATTTGCGTGCGACAAGTAAACTTGTACTCAAAATATAAAATGAGAAAATAGCTACTTATCAACCGCAAAAATATGCGTTTAGATACTGTTTATCCCGCATGAGTAATAAAAAACAGCGAGGAATCGTATTAAAAGCCTCCAATACTCCCGAAGTTTCAGAGATACACACCGTTCTGAACAAGTGTAACTCTGACTCAAGGCAATGTCGATGACAAATTAACATAGTTTAGATGTTCAGATAAATATTAACTTGTGTTACGTGACGTTACTACGTGATGCTCGCTATTTCAAGTGTTCGTCAGAGAATTAAGTTTTTGGCTATACGATTATGAAATATTTTTATACTTTGTTGTATGATTTAAAAGCACTAGGCACGTGCTCTACAAACGAGCATATCGTCTCGCCATTTCCTGTGCAGAGTGGACGCAGCATCAAACCGCATCAAGACACCAGTTTTGGCAGTAAAAGTATTCGGGTTTGCAAATCTTAAAACAGAACCATAATATTGTCGTAGGTTGCTAGACCATCGCCCTGTAGCTCGAACCAGAGAATAAAGCTATAGTATCCCCGCCTACCGTACGAGGCGACTAAAGGAAAGCCTTCATCGGCATGCGAAAGGCTAAACATGCGACCACAAGAAGACATGTTTTTTCCGGGCTATAAAAGCACTGCGAGAGTATTGTCTTCATCCCGCCTCTGATATGATTCGACACAGCGCGAAAGGGACTCCAATTCGTTCCATATATAAGAGATGCCGGAGCCCCTCGATAACGCGCCAAAAACTATCGCCACAGAAGTTCTAGAGCGCAAAATTTCCACATAACCCAGTCTTACACTCAAGGGGGAGTAGGACCTGTGCTTCTCCTGCGTTACAAAAAAATTGTTACGAATTTCACTATACGATTTTTCTATAATAAGTTTAACCGTGTTGTGCTAAGCAGTTGGCATATTCTATATTTTTCTTTCTCTTCTAGAGCAGTGGAACACACGTGCCCTAAACAGTATACATGTACTCAGTGTGTGGTGTTTGAAATAACACAATGATCTACTTCAGCCGTTAGAAGGCATTTAAAGCAACATCCAATATAGATGGCTTACACAGATAATATTAATAATATAACGTCAAACAATATTTAAATTAGTATACGATGAACTTTCCACTTTTGAACACACCTACTTAAATGTACGAGTAAATTGGTGTTATCTCATTCTCAATATAAACACCTGCTTAAAATTTATTGTGAATTATACCGGCTGTTCAGATAATAAATATAAACATTCAATATTGTCTCGACTGGCATCCCTGGTGCTTGTTATAGGGCTGCCATTAAGTAATGAATATAGTGTGTATATTCGAAGTTGTCAATTTTATGAACATTTAATTAGTTAGATATTTAGGCATACTTAAAACTTAATCCTAGGTAGGTTATAATAATAACTTAATATTACTAACTTAATATTCTTAACGAATTGAAAATGCTAAAATTAATAAAGGAGTGTAAACATACTCTAAATGAAAAGTATACTATAGGACATGGATTTTGTCAAAGATACCGATGGGAATAATCCTTTCCATTCTTGAACAAATATTGTTATGAAATTCTCTTACAAACTTGCAAGCAAAAGTGATAACAGAATATTGAATAAAATTTATACTCAACTGAGTTTTTTGCTGGTTCTTATTTATGAAGATACTTCCGAGCCCGTGATAGATTTGTCTTCAAAAAAAATCTTTTTACTTTTAATTCAATAAACATAGTTACTATAAAATTCACATAGAAATATCACGTCACAGAATATAATTATAATTTAATATGATTATATAAATGAATAGAACAAATTAATAATTTTTGAATTTGAAAGATGTGTTAACCCTAATCCTCAAAACATACATATATTATCTTGTGTTCACTTTGTATTTAATCTGGAAATGCATAAATTCTGTGAGAATTCTGTATAAGTGAGAATAAGCTTTTAATTGTTCGTTTCAGAACATAATCCGCTGAATAGGTAATGCTCTTGAACAGTATTATTATGATATGGTATCTTGATGTTGCGATGAAAAAGGTTGGAAGCTATGTATTTATTTCATTAAAAAATGGTCTATAATACAAAGCACTTCTAACTGTTCTACATAAACATATAGTCATGCTGTTGTGAACTATTATTTCTATTGCTTACTGGTATCTAGTAATCTTTTCGTGAAAAAAAATATTATACTTTTTATAATTTTATATATTACAGTGTAACCTGTATAATTGGGTTCTCAAGAGACCTAGGATTTTTTATCACTTAGAGAAGCTTTTAATTTACCCAGTTTCCCAAATAGGCAGGTTTAAAATGACAGTTGTCTTATTTACAGAGGGCCCCGCTAAGCGCTAACTTTCCACTATCATAATACAACAATAACTTTAATTTATCAGAGGACGAATTTCGAATGTTTGTAAACAAACGTGTCGCCAGAGGTCAAGCCTTATACTTATATAGGCTATTGAGCTACAAAGTCCCAATTATAGAGGTAAACATCGAAAAAATCTAAAATATCAAATCTTAGTTACGAAAGTTTAAAGATTCCATGTAACAGAGGTATTTCAATGCAAGTGTCGGAACCTCATTCTAATTATCGGTAGTAGAGGTTTCTCACACGTCCAGGGCCTACTTAACCAGGTTACACTGTACTTAGAGCTCCGTCCTCTCTAACTACCCCGTTAAGAATACAGCGTGAAGATATGGATGCATGTATATATATGTTACATATGAAATCTTTGAAAATATTGTACTTCAAGTAAATCAATGTTTATCTGTAGTTATTATTTTCTTGCATTAATTTGGTTTAGATTTAAACTTCAAGTATCATTGTTGAACATCACTACTGAATTTTCATTGTCTGAATTGGCTTAAAGATAGTGCTCTTTAAACTAAATCCAATAAATTAAGATTAAAGACTAAGGCAACTGTTGTGAACGTAATTACAGGGGTGGAGCCTGGTGTCCTATCATACAGGAAATAATCCTAGTTTAGGCACCAGTCTCCCTAACCAGCTTATTACTAGCCTTAAAGAACTGTAACATTTTTTTTTTATTTAAAATCTTTGTAAGCTTTGGGAGAAATAAATGGATTTATTATTATTATTATTATTATTCAGAACAAAATTCAGTTTAAAGATCAATTATACACTAAATTCAGTTTCTTTTTGTCTTAATTGTTATACATCAGTAGAAGCGTAATTTAATACCCATTTTGATTTTGTAATTTAATAAAAGTCTTGTTAGTGAAAAAATATTAATTTATTATGAAAAGCTAAAACGGTCCCAAAACTGAAAAAACGAGTTTATATAAATAAAAAAAACCTAACGCGTAAATAAAAATTAAATGAAAAAAAGCATTCGACAATTTTTTATTAATCTGTCGGACCTCCCAAAGCATTAACGACGGCTCTACATTGGCGTGCATACTGAGAATGAGTAGAGAGCATGATGATGAATCGTACGTTCTGTTCTGCAGTGAGTTATAACAGATTGCAGATGACTGGGATGGTGCTGCGACGTGGCGTGCAGGTGTGTGTAGACTTCTTATAAATACAGTGTGATAAAGTATCATCTTGTCTCGCGGTTATTTTTACGTCTAAAACTATATGAAGCCTGCACACACAGACAGATATCTGCATGCCACGTCGCACCACCATCCCTGTCATCCGCAATCTGTTATAACTGCACTGAAGAACAGAGCGTACGATTTGTGTGACCCTGAACATCTGGAGCAAAAGCTCGATTATGTTCAGGAGGTACTGATGAAGAACGGATATCAGATTAATCGACGAATGAGGCGGTCTAAAAAGAGGTACAGACATCCGGACGTGTGCAGACAACCCACCTACATGCCTTATGTGGAAGGAGTGACAGACAAAATAGGATCAATATTAAAAAAGTACTCCATCCATACCGTGTACACACCGGGAACTAAGGTAAACAAAAAAGTGGGCGCACCGAAGGGTGTTTTGCCGTTGCAGACACTAGGGGTTTACAAAATAGATTGCAGTTGCGGCAGCTCATACATTGGCCCACAGACTTTTAAATGGAAGCAGACTATACCTATCGGTTCAAAATGCGTGGCAAATTTAACACTAACAAATATTACTCACACACATACAGAACTCAGGGCCGCATTAAGGAGTGGGTATCTATATCGTGTATTGTCTTAGAGCGGGACTATTTGGGACACTCCAAATTATATTTTTCATGTGATAAAATAAGGATAAAATAAAGATAATGCGTAGTTTTAAGTTTGTAAATATTAACGTATTTATGTACTTTTTGTTAATGTAAATAAGGATAAAATTTACTAGAGATTAATTTGGCGATAGCATGTTCATTTTTAATAGGTATGTTAAATTTCATGGTCAAACAATAACAGGGTTTTACGGGTATCTCTTTTACATAATAAAAGGGGTTCAAAATATTTTGAGCACAAAACACTGCCAGAATTGGTCTGCCAGTTTGTTCTATGTAGCCGTTCTTATGTATTTCTTTTATGTAGTTCTTTAACCAAAAAATTTGAAGATTTTCATCCTTTAGAAACCCGAAATTAACAAGATATACATCAAAATCAAAAGATAGTTGCAAAAAATAGATAGTTGCTTAACCTTAGATACCTGTCCGTTAATATTTAATTTTATTACGAGACTCAGTTTTTTCTGAATTCGGCCCTCTTTAAGGTACAAGTACCAATGATGTCAAAATTGGTTAGGTACTTGGTACAAAAATATAAAGAACCTATAAAAAAACCTTACACAATATAAGGAAACTTTAATTTTAATAGTTTACAACATATTTAAGTGTCGGAGCCACGAAATACAAAAATATCAGCTAACTGAATACAGTAATCAAACAATTTGCAACATCAGATTTACTTACCGATGGAACGTGATTTTCGGGGCTTTTCTGTATGAGGCTTTGCAACTATTGGGGGTACAACACTTTTGTACCATTTTTTGCACTTTAAATAACCAAAATAAAGTTTATACACCAAGAAATATTTAATCATCGAACATGTGATATACTATACAAGTAAACAGACGCCATACTCCGCTTATTTTGACTTAAGCGGAAGATGGCGGTTGCCACGGTTTCGGAATTTTCTATGTGTGCCATTGTGTTGCAACAAATGAAAGAAAAGGATAAAGATATACAATTTTAAACTACAATGAAAGTGACAGTGTTATTACTTACACGGTATCTATGTGTGAGTGAATTATGTTTGATCTGCTTCCATTTATAAATCTGTGCATTGGCCTAACGAAGGGAACTATCGCGGACAGGATTAAGGAACACATTGCAGCTGTAAAAAACCAGCAAACAACCAAATCAGCGACAGTAGAACATCTTCTCCAATCGGATACACCGTGGCACCGTGAGTGTTGAGTAATAATTATTTACAAATATCGGTGGTAGATGTAATAAAATCTGCCTCGGACACGGAGTGAAGCTTGCTGCAACAGTTTACTTGAGACCACGGCCGATGCAACTCGACCGAAACAAGCGAAAATAAAAGGTAATCGCGTTAATTTCCCTTATTTTTGGATATTTTATAATGCAACGCGAAAGTTGAAAAGTTGATACACAGTAATAATTGTTTTTCACAAGAAAAAAATTTAATGCAGACAACAATCTCTCAACTTTTTACCTTAGAACACCCCGTACCGTGCGACTAATTTCAGTTTTCCTTAAATAGGTCGAAAAGCTTTTGGATTTTCATTTTTATTTTTTATAATTTGGAATGATTGTTTAATGCACTTTCAATCTTAATTTATAAATTTTAGTGGTCAGTTATTTTTCTAAACACTTTTCGTAAATAAGTCGATATAGTTGGCTTATTCCCTAGAATTTGTTGAGTAGTGTAGTAATTAAAAACAACACGTAATTACATAATGAATAAATAACTTTTTTGAAGCAAGAAAAGTCAAGGTAAAATAGCTCATATTGCAATGTAATAACATTCAATGAATGGTACAGAACTCTAAGTGCGGGAGCGTGTGAACACGCTTGCGCTTTTAGCCGGTTTTTACCTAGGTAGGTACTTCGTATTCATCAGCAAAAATATTCTATACAAAAAAGTTGGCAACCCTAATAAGCATAGTATGTTTATATTTGTTACTACTTCGTTGGTTACCACTTACAGACTAGCTGCCCTTGTAGTTACTAATGTAGATACAATACGGTATCAATTATATTATTAATTTGCATAATGTCATAGTGTCCGTATAGTTGCACCATATCTTGCAAGATTTACTGTGTCGCAGACGGGCTTTTAGTTTTCAATATAGTAAGTATCCATAAACCATTACTCTAAGGATCAATAGTAGTGTAAACGACGAAATAGAGTTTAATCTTCTGTCTTCGATTACTTCTTAAGATCAAAGGCAGTTAATCGATTACGAGCAGATAAAATTATCGAATATTGACAAAGACTTAAAAGGAACGAACGAACTGTGAACGAAACGAATTATATTACCATATGTAAGCTATTAATCTACGTTTTATTAATCCATTCACTATTTTCATTGGATATTAGAACAGTGGATTAAACTGTCGATTATATTTTATTGTAGATTACGAAATCCATAGTTTTAACAGCTCTTGACGGTAGTTTAAACGACGGAGAGAGTTTAATCTTCCGTCTTCGCTTATTTCGTAAGATCAACGGCAGTTAATCGATTACGAGCAGATAAAATTATGGAATATTGGCAAAGAATCTTAAAGAGAACGAACGAACTGTGAAAGAAACGAATAATAGTACCATGTGTAAGACATTAATCTAGGTTTTACTAATCCATTCACTATTTCCATTTGATATTAGGACAGTGGATGAAGCTGTCGATCATATTTTATCGTAGATTACGAAATCCATAGTTTTAACAGCTCTTGACCTTACGGCCCTAAGTATGTTTAATAATATACTTCTAACCGAAGTATCCAGTTAAGTAGCATTCTACGATGGCATACAGAAGTTCTCTACATGGGAGGTCGCGCCCATTCTCTCATAATAATGTTCTCCATAATAATAACAGAGCTAATTACTAAATAGTTGATTTTATCTATGTTCGTTTATTCAACATTAATTGACTATATATGTAATAAAATGGAAAGACAAACCTGTAGAGTTGTAGAGCGATGGTTGTCTGCGGGATATTTCTATTGAAATACCTAATAATATACAATAATAATATACTAAAGACAATTACACAGATTGCGTGACCCCAAACTAAGCAGTAAGCTTGTACTATGAGTACCACACAACGTACTCAGGGGGAGTTCCCAGTAACACCCAATTTCCAAGCCAATTTAGAAAAGTTCCTTTCCTAGAGAAGTTCCTTTCCTAAATTGACCTGACCGGGGATTGAATCCGGGACCCTAGCTTGGTAAGCAGATGCATATGCCACTGCGCCAACGGGCCAGTCGTACGTCGTCGTCGTCGTAGATATATAATGTACATCTACATATATAAAAATGTAGCTTCCGTATGTTTCATACGGAATACGCTCATAAATAACGGAGTTCTGAGGTAACAAATATTTAAAAAAAAATACAACCGAATTGAGAACCTTCTCCTTTTTTTGAAGTCATTTAAAAAATATTACCGTTTAGGTTAGGTAATGTATAGCTTTACGATACAAAAAAATGTATTACAAAAATGTAGTTTGAGGTGGTGGGGGATTATATTTTATTATTTTATTTTTATTCAAGTACATTTTTTACCAATTAATTACGAAAAATATTAAAACCTAGAGATCATAATTTTGCCCCACGTTATACGTACATATTTCTAAAATTGACTTTATGCTTTCGAATTTTATACCCATAATGATAGGTCCGACTAATTTATTTTAACCCTTGACTTTACGTCGCGCTCTAGACACCCTATTGCTTTTTTTTTTTCAAAAAGCAACCTAGCCTATACAAGCACAGTAACTGAGACAAATCTATTGGAATCTGTTTAGTGATTTCAGTTCTGTGAGGAAACAGATGAATATACATAACATTATATGTACTTATATACAGTTTTTGAAGTTCTTACTTAATCAATAGTATCAGATTAATTTATAAACAAAACATACATACACTTAAACATGTGCTGCAATTGAAACATGGCTTCTTTTTGTTTCGCCGCAGTTGGATAAAAAGACGCTTAGTTTGGAACATGTCTAAGTGTAGGTAATCCACTTACACGACAGAACACCTAAAACGTCACGTTCCAGCTCTGACAATGGGAACCACTTGAGTGCTAATGGCTAATCCAATATGAATTTTCTTCCACGATATTTTCACCGAAATTATTTAATTGCTTCTACAGATTTTGATGTAATAAAATATGCATAGATGCATACCTACACAGCTTTAATGGTATTTCGTAATAGACAAATCATGGAGGTGCGTCAAACTCACGTCATGCGACTTCAAGCAACAAGAATTGGGGTTTACCAGGATTTACGAATAAGGAAGTGGAACTGGCTAGTGATAAGCTGCTGGGCCATCGTCATACAGGTTCCTTACAAACTCTATCACTTGTGTTAATAGCGTTTTTTATTTAACTTCGCTTGTATGCGTGTATATTTAGTTATAATCTTTAACTTTAAGATTTAATATTTAACTTCACTTGTCACTTTAATATTTAATTTATAGTATGCTACAGAATATAGATAGTAAGTTAATTTAACTTTTAATTTAAGTAATATTTACTGTAATATTTAACCTCAATTGTATGTTTAATTCAAATCTTGCAAGCCAAATTGAACCAATTCCTCAGAACTTATACGACTTTTTTGTATATTTAATTCAGTTGTCTTCTCATGAGGGTACTCAAGTAACATGGACATGAAACTGCAAAACAAACATGCAAACTTTCCACCGTATGTAGTTTGGCGAGATTAGCGTAGACAGCATTGGTCTGCAACTTTTCTAGGAGAAGGAAAACTCCAAAATCAGACCTGGAAACTGGCAAGAGATTTTGGAACAATGACATGATACTTGAAATAGATAGATTGAGAAATATTTCTAACTAAAAAGGTGTACCTAAATAAATGAAAAATAAAAAACAATTAAATAACAAGCTTTTATTAAAATGCACATAAAAGAAAAAATAAACCAGGAGTTTATAAAACCCATAATGTTGTGCAAACCGCAAACCCATGGCTGCTCTGTGTTATCAGCAAAAGTATAATAAATAGACAAACATACAGTATGGGTTTTTTTTATTTGCACATAAAAATATACAGAAACAGTAGTCGAAGAAGCAATGCCAAAGGTAATACTTATCTCTTTAAAGATATTTCTTCCAGCAGACCTTAGTGATAGAGAAAATGAACGAGGGTAGTATGTGGTTAAAAATTAATGTAAGAAAATAAAATATCACTGAAATAACTAAATTAATAAGTATAATCTAAAGTTAATGTCTGTACAAACATACCACATAATTATTATATTATACATATATAATTACCAATACTAACACACACATAAGCATAGAATATAGATACATAAGCCTATTCACGTACACTAATTATATAGATAGTACGTGTCCATACCCATGCCTTCCCCCCCCCCCCCCCTCTCCCCCCTCCTACTCAAAAGCTAGGACATAAAATCTTTAAGGCGACGCATTGCAAATTTTGACGGCAGGGATCTTAACTTTTCTAAGTGACTACAAAACGTATGAAAATGATATTTGGTATCAGGTTAGCAAATATCATTTTCATACATTTTCTTCATTTCATTGACTTCATTTTGCCAGTTGCGTTACACGAATAGTTAACTTTTGTAACACAAAAAAAAAATATCAAAGAAACCTCTTTTAAAACAAAGATTTACATTTTTTGGAGTAACGGGACCGATTTATGTTTCTAAATTTTCTGCATAGTTTAATCTAAACATATTCTTCAAAATGACACTTGAATTTTTTAAAATAAACGAAAACAACTGTTTTTTCGTATTTTTCGTAAGCTAGCGCGCGCATGGTTGCATAGAGCAGAAGGTCTATTTTAGGTTAAATTATTGTTTATCAATGCGTCGCCTTTACATTTTTATTCATCACTCCACAGATCGTTGCACAGAGTAATGGTACTGTACATAAATCATGAATCATAAAGAGAAGCGTTATTTCTGTTTACGACTACATAAAACTAAAATAAATGTCGAATTATTATTTGAAAGCTCTCCACGTTTGGAACTCAGTATTAAATAAACTATAGTTTTGGTAGAGTGCCTTTATCAGTATGTAAACAAAGGCGCGCCGTTCATATTACGGTTATGCCACAGCCCGCATATAGTAATACAAATAACTAATTCAGTAAGCTCCCGAACCGGTGCTTATGATAAGAAGTACAATAGCGATTGCAAGAAACAAGAGAAAGACAAAGGCTATGTCCTAATAAGATTGCGAAGAAGTATCTCAAACGCAACTTGTTCTGAAAGCTTTTTCGATGAAACCCGGAGATTTCTGCGGCTCTTTCAAACTTCAAACGCTTGAAATGTCTCTGGAAACAACGTCGTTCATTCGCACAGAAATAAAACCCGTTTATCTTAAACGCTTTCCTTCGTTTAATAGAAACAATAGATTGAAAACGCTACGATGTTAAGAACTTTTTGTTTTTTTCTTGAACCTTTCTATTACATATTATTAAGTAGATATCTAGTTAGTAATAATAACATTGTAGCTATCTAGTACAGTGAAAATAAAGGAACTACACAGATCAAAATATTAAAAAAAAATACTGTCTTCATAACGGTACGTTGAAAATATAAGTTAGAAATCAGAACTTATAAGGATTCTTAGAAGAGAGCAGCTCATAGTCACGTAGCCTCCGTTGGCTGCGTTTTCACGGAATCTACTTCTTCGAGTAATTCGAGACGAGCTTAAAAAGTTCTCAGGTGCATTTTAATGTATTAAAAGGGCCACGAAACGATACTCATACTAAGAAACGCCGTCGTTGTAGAAGATATATGTATATCCGGTTCATAAGTAAAACTCGCACTTCTTAACATTTATTCTTAATCTAAAAAGTACTTATGGACGACTAGTCAAATTTAGACTTCATTGAAGAATGGACAACAGATATTGTCGTAATATATGTATTGAGGCGACGCATTGATACAATAAATAGTTTAATCCAGGATAGACCTTCTGTCCTATGCAAAAATGCGCGCGCTAGCTTACGAAAAATACGAAAAAGTAGTTATTATCGTTTACTTTGAAAACTGTAATTAATTTTAAAAAATCCAACTGTCATTTTGAAGAATATGTTTAGATTAAAACTATACAGAAAATTTAGAAACATAAATCGGTCCTGTTACTCCTAAAAATTTAAATCTCAGCTTTAAAAGAGGTTCCTTTGATATTTTTTTGTTACCAAAGTAAACAATCGTGTACCGCAACTGTCAAAATAAAGTCAATGAAATGAAAAATCAGGTTACCAAATATCACTTTCATGCCTTAGGTTTCATATATTTTGTAGTCACTTAGATAAATTGATATCCCTGCCGTCAAAATTTCCGATGCGTCGCCTTAACATATGAACTCATGAGTCATGATAAAATATTGTTTAATTAATTATTTATTTATTAATATTTAATTACTTTTGGAGTATTTTTAAAACTACCTAGTGTAAATATGGTGTTATTGTTTCATACGTGTGTTATAGTTTCACCTAGTTGGTTATAATCATAAACTTAGTATATTCTGGCATATAGACGAACATAGACAGTATATACTAAATTTATGGTTATAATAATGAATTAATGCGAATAATTTTAATAATAAATTATACAATGAACAATAATATAAATTATGGTCAAGTAGGTATGTATAGTTAAGTGCTAGTTCGACTAGCTCGCTACAGGTCTCTTACCGTATTCTTTATTATAAAATTATTTCGTTTACGAATATTCGCAAATGCAAACATTCAGATGATTTTTGACATTCGCGTTCGCAGAAATTATGCGGATAAGTTTGCGAATATATTGCAATGGAAAAGGCAAATAATTTTGAAATTACAACAATACTGCTAAGATTTATAGTATTTGTTTATATTTGAATAAAATACAGATTTACCATTAATAAATATCGCCTTCCACATGTCACGATTTGTTAGACTGAAAGAAATATATGGTGTAACCCCGTAATAGAAAGGTATGGGAATACAAATATTTCGTCTGAATCGGTATACTCAATGTTTTAAGACTGTTAAGACTTTTAACAAATCTATGAACAAAACAAGTCTTTGTTCATTGGTAATTTTAGGATTTTTAATTATTTTTGAACTTCAGAAGTAAAAATAATTTAAAATTTTTGTAAATGTTTTGGGCGAGATGGTAGAATGCAGTACATATGTTTGTCAAACCGACCGTTAGGGTGCTGTCTGTTTGACAAACAGGCTGTCGAACTGAGAAAGACTATAGTGGCCACATCTTGGACCATTCTTGGTCCTAGGGACACATCGACGCAATATCTATTAGTAGTAAATCTGTGGAATAAAACAATTTGAATTATGGAACGGCTTATATTTTACTGATTAAGAATTACTATTTAAAATTGATCTCTCTCACATACATACTATGGGGATGTAATAAATATTCGCATTCGCATGTTTTTTTGATATTTTGAATTCACACTCGCGAATAATGGAGACGAATATTCACATTCGCTAATGTGAGAATTCCAACATTCGTTACATCCCTATATCATTGTATATAACGTTCTCTCACTTTTCAGTGAACTTTCTTCAAAAACACAATCAGTGAACTAGTACAAACTGTAAGATATAGGTTATATAGGTTAACAAGATGTATATTATTGTTATAAATTTTGTTTGAGGTTACCCTGGAAATAGGTATCTACCTACATATTCTAGATTACAGTCTTAACTCACACAACTACCTATGTATTTATAGGTACAGTTGCAAATGTTTACTTTGTATACTACTTGTTTAACAATCTTCTATGCACCTATAGCACGGTCTAATTCTATTCATCGATTCAATGCAATCTTATGCAGACACATTCATAATAATATACCTACCACTTGACCGATATTTGCCAATAATCCTTTATTTATCAATTGTTAAGATGTATGATGGCACTGCAGTTGAAGCTAATACGTAGGTACTAGGTAAATACATAGATTCATATGTAAGTTTCAAACTGTTTCAAAGTAAGTTCATTGAAAACGACTTTTACAAAATGTCCTTGTAATAAAATGACCAATAGGTATTAACGATTATTTTCAGTTAAAAATCTAGGTCAGTTTACAACTTTACAATTTTAGCTTCGTGAGCACTGGTTGCGGTCAATATGGGAACATTTAATTATTACGCAACTTAAAGTTTGTGGTAAATACATAGTATAAAACCTTAATTCATTAGCTACGGTCAGCGTCAAAAAGTCGATAAAAATAAACTTTCAAATAAGGTGACATTATGGTACGCAACATCTCACAGCTCAAAAGTGACAAACACACATGTTTCTCAAAACAGATGACGACATTAAGTTTGTAATAAACGTTTTAAAGTATGTCGAAAGCTTCTAAAATAATTTTAACTATTGTCACCATATGTTTAGAAAAACATACATATGTGACAGTTGCGTGAGCCACAATCATGTCGCTTTCTTTAATTTATTTTATTCAATCACTCTTTATGCTGACTGTGCAATAAAGTCTTATTTACCTCCGAGTGTGAATCCAGGGAGGTCATTGGGAGTCATGTAAGATCTTAATAAAATAAAAACTTCGTATGATGGCAAACACATGCGAATGACATCTAACGCCTAACTGGACTGGCACTTCTCCACGTTCACAAAAACATACCTATTTAAATAGAGGAGTAATAACTCATTTCGGGAGAAGACAAAAAAGAAAAATCGATTTTGTTATTTTTACGTATAACAATGAAATGCTATTCATTTTATTTATATTTTCTATTTTTTACATTTTTGGGTATTAAAATACAAAAGTGATAGTATATTGTGTTTTAAAATGGTTTTAAAGTTCTGTTGCAAGTGAAAAAAATGGAGTAGGTCTAAATAAACATGTATAGCAGAAGTTCTCGCGCTCTTCCATGAAGTCCTTTACAACTTCAGTAAAGCCTACTATCAATTTACTTGAGGAGTTTTACTATTAAAAAAAACTAATTTACTTGTGATTGTGATTCTTCTTATTAATACGTGACATTGGCAAATGCGCTAATCTGTGCGTCTTGCCTTGGTCATGCCATAAAGAAAGAAAAATAAATTCTTTTTAATTAGATTTATTATTATAATCGAATTGGAGCCTGTCCTGACTAGTACTACTCTGTCAAGAAAGTACCGGGAAAAGTTCAATAATACACGAAATCTTAGTTATTCATCCAAATTTATTTTATCACCTTCAAAGTATGCTCCTTCAGAAACGATACACTTACGCCAACGAATAATCCAATCATCAAAACATTTTTAAACGCTTTTTCCGGAATAGAGTTCAGTGCTCGCCGCGAATTCTCCTTTATGTCTTCTACCGAATGAAAACGGGTGCCACGAAGTGGTAATTTGAATTTAGGAAAAGAAAGAAGTCGGCTGGAGCCATATCTGGTGAATAAGGTGGTTGCTCGATGGTATTTGTTGAGTTTTTGGTCAAAAATTCGATCACAATGATGACCTTGCGCGAAGGCGTATTATCGTGGTGCAAAATCCAAGAATTTTCTTTCCACAAATCTGGCCTTTTTGTCGAATTTGCTCTCTTAAACACCGCATAATGCCCAAATAATATTCTTTATTTACCGTTTGACCTTCCGGCAAGAATTCCGAGTGCACAACACCGCGATAGTTAAAGAAAACAGTCAACATGACTGACTTTTGATTTGACCGAAGCTTGTTGACTAGTTTGCATGTCAAACTCGTAAACGCACGTCTCGTCACCAGTAACAATGCGTTTTATGAATGTTGGGTCAGAATTGTCTCGTTCTAGCATGTCCTCAGCGACTCTCATGCGATTGTGTTTTTGAAGAAAATTCAGGTCTTTTGGGACTAGTGGAGCGGCAACATGTTTCATACCCAGATGATTATTTGAAATGGTACGGATCGACTCGTGAGACACAGAAAGTTTGGCGGCTATCTCTCTCAAATTTGAATGAGCATTTTCAGTCACTACTTCCTTCACTTTTGCGATGTTAACTTCAGTTGCAGACGTTGATGGCGTACCAGAGCGAGGCAAATCTTCCATCACATCTCGACCGCTTTTCAATGCTTTGTACCACTCATAAGCACGTGTTTTTGATAAAGTCGCTTTGCCGTAAGCCTTCTGTAACATTTTCAGTGACTCCGAACACGATATTCCATTGGCGATGCAAAATTTAAGACAAACTCTTTGTTCGATGTTTTTGTCCATTATGAAATTCGCAATATACACTAGAATGATATAACTAAAAACAGCACTGTATTTAATCTAAATAACAGATGCATCTCAAACTCCGCGCCAAAATGGAAAACAATCGTGCCAATCTAACAACAACAAAAAAAAAAAAAACAAAAAATTGAATTTGGAACCACAAACAAATCATCCATTCCCGATACTTTCTCGACTGAATGTATGTCGAAAACTGCATACTACACACACAATCCACTTGAAATGTCTCGTATCTTTTCGTACGAGATTTGTTGTATATACTAGCTACTTAAATGATCAGTTTTTTGTTAGTCGTCATAATTCATTCACAGTTACACGTTTTCCATTTGTCACAGTATAACTGTATGTATATTGTATATAATAATAATAACAATAATATATTAATACGTGAAGCGAAAACTTTAGTTCCTTTTTAAGAAAATTACGCGGACGGAGGAGTGTGAAATTTGGTACACTTAAAGTTTATATGAAGAACAGGAGAAAGCTAAAATTTTTATGTAATATGTTTTACAAATAAGTACATTAAATGAAATAAAACGTTCATTGTTTACGTTCATACTGCCAATGTCAAACTCATAATAATTTGTGATCATATGAACCATGAATATTTGACGACCTAGATGGCGTAGTGGTTTAGATGTTAATCCAAGCGCGGAAGGTTCCGGGTTCGATTCCAGGTCGGGTCAAACTAAAAAATGAACTTTTCTAGATTGTTTCGGGTCTGGGTGTACTGGGAGATGCCCTCAGCAGTCGTCGTCTGGTTCTCATAGCACAGGGAATACCCTAGTCTGAGATCAGATGATTGGTGTGTATCGTCTGGCGCATTATTATTATTATATGTAATGTAACCTCCTTGGATCAAACAGTCGCACAGAGATTTTTTTTTCTGCTTCCCCCTACATAGTTAAAATAAGAGTCTTTGTCTGTCTGTTTAATTCTTTCACTGCTCGCCTCTTTGTCATTCAGTCCTCAAGGGTTCACTCTTCTTTCATACTTTCTGTCTTTCTTTATTTTCTCCTAATACTAATCTTATCTTTATTTATTTTTCTATTATATCCTCTACATTTTGCCTATTTATCTCTTTCACTGCTCTCCTCTTTGTCATTCGATCATCAAGGGTTCACTCTCTTTTCACACTTTCTGTCCCACTTTACTTTAATCTATAATCGTCTTATCTTTATTTGTAATTTCTTCACTTTGTCTTATATTACTGGACTTATATCCAACTTTTTTGTTTGTTTTGTCTTAAGATAATTTTCCTAACTTTTTTACATTTTATTTTTAAAACTTTATTCTTTTTATTTACCTAGTTAAGAACTTTTATACTCTTATTCTAACTTATTCTAATTTATTTCTATCACAGTTTATTTGATCACAGTTAACTATTTCGTTTTGTTCTTACTTATCAGATTTCTTGCTACATTTTTACAAAATTCTAGGAATCTGTTCCTTGTTTGTTTATTGGATATAATGTCACATATTGTAGCTATCTCTATTTTCCTGTCTATTTTCATTTCAATATCATATCTTTCTTTACTAAATATGGAACACTCAGTTAGGGAATGTACTATTGTCTCGTTCTTATCCGGGTCACAGGGGCATGACGGGCTCTCTTTGCACTTAAACCGGTACAAGTACTCCGAAAACCCGCCATGACCCGTGAACACCTGCACCAAAATGGGGTCCAGGCCAATCTTTCTGAAAATTGTGTAGGCGAGCCTTGCATCCGGAAAGAAGATCTTCGTTATGGAAGCGGTCTGTCTCTGAGCGTACCTTTGGTTCCATACGTCAATCGACGATTGTCTAATCTGGCGCTTGACGAATTAAACCGGGCACGCATCATAATCTGATTTTGTTTTCTTATGGGCTGCAGATCTCTCCACCCCCTAGCCGTGCAAACTAGATCAAATATTACCAAAATAAAGCAAAATAGAAAAATATTGGGTCCTTACATATGAAATTAGCGTTTTGTCGTACTGACCACTTTGATCTGAAATATCTAAATATCTCCTCTTTGGTTAAGAATTCCAAATTCAAATTTATAAATTCATTTAGCTGGTACATTTGAGTTTTGAAAACAGTCATTCATTTGTTTTTTTCCTCATTATTTTTTTCTTTGGCGTCGCTTATTACCGCACAATGGAAAACCTAAAATATCGGTATATTTACGAGTACGAGTTCTACCGTGGCACCAGTGCTGCAGAAACAGCTCGAAGGATTAATGATGTGTACGGCGCTGGTGTCGCAAAAGAAAGCATGGTACGTTTTTTCGTTTCAACGTTTTCGTTCTGGAAATTTCGACCTTCAGAACCAACCCCGTGGACGGCCGGAGACTAAAGTGGAAAATGAAGAATTAAAGGCTATTGTGGAAGCGGATCCATCACAAAGCACTTCAGAAATAGCTGCAGGCTTCGGGGTAAGTGACAAAACTCTATTAATCCACTTGAAGCAAATCGGGAAAGTAACTCGCCTCCAACGCGGAGCGCGAGTCACTATATATGCTGCAGCTGGCTGAGGAGGCCCGTTCGGTTGCTTTGGTCAGGGCCAGTAGTTCCGTCTGGAAGACGGTGCAACAACTGTCTAACTTGAATTTTTTGGAGGCAATCTCCGCGGCGCTATTCCATAAGGATAACGCCTTTTTCCACGCACTGGGGAAGCAAGAGAGGGCGAGGCATCGGTTATACAGCGCGAGAAACAAGTCGGGATCCAGGTTGATCGCCGCCAAACAGATGTCCGCGGTGAAGCCATCCAACCCCGGTGCCTTTTTCGGGCTGAAGCTCGATGCGGTAGACCTCAATTCGTGCATGGTGAATGGCTGCTCAAGCTCATTCTCGCTCGAACCCCCATTCACCCGCACCGCCTACCGTCTAATTTCTGTGTGCACCGCATCGTCTCCCTCCTCATTATCTACCGGGTAAAATGTTCTGGCCAACAGGTTGGCTGACTCCACTGCGTCCAAAGTCCGTCCTTCCAGGACCAGCGGTACATCCGGCTCCTTTCGGGCTGTGCGGCGAATCACCCTGTAGATCCCGTCCCACATACTTAACCTGTCCTGTTTACCATAAAAGCTCTTCCAACTGGCGATCCGAACCTCCTCCGCCGCCTTTTGATACCTTTCTTTGACCGTCAGGTATTGCTCCACTACCCATGCTCTCCGCACGGGAGCGGCCCAACTTATTCTACGTTTTTTAGTGAGGACTTCCTTCTTCAGTGCCGAGAGCTCCTCGGTCCACCAGGGCAATCCCGTCTTTTTCCCCCCTTTATTATATATAGTATACAGCCTTTACAAGTCACCCCGATGGTCTCTGTAATTTTGTTTACCGTTCTATTAAGATTACATTTACTGTTGATTTGTTCAACGTTCTCTTTATTTATACTACTATCTTTCCATAGTTGGGCCAGTTCCTTACCGAACTTGCTCCACTTAGCCTTCTTTGTGCTGTATACTCTTGTTCCCTTACATAGTTTTGCTCCTTCTTCATTTTGTCCAAATTGTATAGAAAACATGATTGCCCTGTGGTCCGAGTTTATGAGTTCCGGCTCCACCCTCCAGTCCTCAACCATTCTATGCATGGCAATGGAGCACACCGTCAGGTCAACACAACTATTGCATACTTTATTGTTCCTTACTACTTCGAAGGTCGGCTCGGATCCCCAGTTGAGTACCTGCAGGCCATGTTGGTCCAGCATCCCGGCTACATCTCTACCCCTAGCATCCATTCTCTCGCTTCCCCACCACGGGTTCCACGCATTCACGTCACCCCCCCTTATCAGGCTGTCCGTCCCTACATTGTCTACTACTCTACCTATTCACTGGATGTACGGGTCCAGGTCTTTGTCCCCCTCCAGGTAGATCGACATCATCGCCACCCTCCCCATGCCGGCCTTTATTGTTATCACAGCAATATTAGTCGTCATGAGGTTTTGGTTTGGGATGATGTCGATCCCCTGGTTGAAGACCATAACTGAGGCTGTTACTCTTGTATCGGGGCCTCCTTTTGCCTGATATATTCTAATACCCGGATAGTTTTTTTATTTGCCCCGTACATCCAGTGTAAGGTTCCTGGACTAGAGCGATATCTATTTTCTTTTCTGTCGCAACCTGCACTTATTCGTCGGTTGTCAACTTACTCCTTTGGAGATTGGCCTGTACAACCCTTAAACCCAGTTTCTTTTTGTTATGCCCAATTTCATCCCCTGGGGCGCCCTTAGCAATAAGCTATTGTCGCCCGCGCCAAAATGTCCCACCTCTTCCTCTTGTCAACGCACTCAGTGTCAAATGCGTGGGCGTGGCCGTCCATGTTGGCGCGGACGCATTCCTGCACCTAGGCTCTTTTCCTTGTTTTTGATTTTCACAATCTACCCTCAGATGGGCACCTCCGCAGTGGCTGCAGCTGTCTTTTTCCTCCTTGCAGAATTTTTTAGTATGCCCGAATCCCAGACAGCGAATGCACTGAATCAAGGGAGTCTGATCCTCTACATTCTAGGTTCCCAAACTTATTTTGTCTACTGAGTCGAGAGCTCATGCAGTCGTTGTCTAAGATGCCTCCTAGCTAAATGAAATTACAAATCACCCCCCAGGCCTCTACACAACGCCCCCATTTTTTTCTGGGTCTCTTACCGCCCCCCTTTAGGCCTGCAGCGCCCACAGGGGGGCGTTATCGCCCACTTTGGGAATGGGTGCTCTACATAGGTATTCTGGAGGTCTATCTTGACTCTCCCTTGGTCCAGTGCACGCCTCCAAATCTTAAGTGACACCTCCAGTACCATCTGGTTGCATAACGGATTTCGCGCCTTCTTTCGAATCTTAACCTTCATTGTATTTTCCTGTTTATTTAAATCGCTAAAAATCTCCCGGTTTTGATTCCTCAGAGCGCGCATAACCTCTTCGTCATTATGGATGAGCAGCACGTCTCGAAGAACCAGTAACCAGTACATTTAAGTGTTTGCCTGCCTTTTCCAATCTTTGCTTTATTTTTCTTCTATCCTCTTCTGTCGCACATCCCACTATCATCTTTCTAACTTTCTCCACATTTATCCATCCTTGTTTCGCATCTACAGCCATTCTTATCTTTTCTAACCCTTGTTTTCCAGTCTCCTCCTCTTTCTCGGACGACACAATCACCGAGTGCAGTGCCGCGGGCCTCTTCGTAATTTGGCCGCCGTTCGATACTGCACTCGCATATGTCGCTCCCTCCCTCACTATGTTCACTCTTTCTTTCCCTAATTCTTCTTTTAGTACTTCCATCTTTTCTCTATTTTCTTTCATCATTTCATTATACATACTTATCTCTTTCATACTTTCTTTCATTAACTTTGCATGCTCACTCAACCTCTCTATCATTTCACTATTTTGCTTCAATAACTCAACACTTTTATTCCCTTTTTCGTTCATCTCTTCCCTATGTTCAGTTTTCTTCTCATTCGATTTCCCGTTTTTACTTTCCTCTGCTTCTTTAACAATCTCATACATCCTCTCCACTGCCTCTAACACTTCCGTTTTTATTTCCATCTTCAAATTCCTGCTATTATTCAAATGTCTTTTTCCTCCTTGCAGAATTTTTTAGTATGCCCGAATCCCAGACAGCGAATGCACTGAATCAAGGGAGTCTGATCCTCTACATAGATATTCTGGAAGTCTACCTTGACTCTCCCTTGGTCCAGTGCACGCCACGTGCAGTGGTTAGCTTTGATTGGGCACGCTTTTGCTTCTGTTATTCTACTTTTATATTGTCCTACTTTTGGTGGAATTTCTATTATAGTTTTTATTTTACTTCCGCCACTTTTAGCTTTTATTTTGGTATTTGTTTCCATAGTTTTGTCTTGTATTTTCCTTTTAGTTATTGGCGGAGGAGTCTTTTTAAGAGATTCGATTTCTCCTATGCTGCGCCTAACGTTTCCGACAGCTGCAGCCCCCGCGGGTGTCACTTCATAATCTGTTTCGGTTGATTTTTCCATTTCCCTTGGAGGAGTTTCCTCCTTGTTTTTCTCTATTTTGCCTTTTATTGGGGTTTTAAACCCGAACATTTTGGCTTATATCTAGGGGGAGTTGTCAATTTGGCATAGATGAGATTGCAGCTAAAGAGTTTATAAGTTTATATAAAGTTTATATAGGGCGACCTCTAGTAATAATAAATGCACCAGACAATACACGCCAATCATCTAGTCTCTAACTAGGTTATTGCCTGTGCGATGAGAACCAGAAGAACAAGAAGCGTCATCCAGTATCTACAACCAGACCCGAGACAATCCAGAAAAGTTCGTTTCCTAAATTAACCCCACCGGAATCGAAACCAGAACTGTCGGCGCTTGATTACGACATCTAAACCACTGCGCCATCTAGGTCGTCAATATGTACAGAATATCTGAACATGTAGTCAGTGATTGAGCAATATACATTAATTGGAATGTAATTCTGATGCCGTCACGTCTCTGGGGTGCAATGTACGTCAAATACACTTCCCGACGGCTCCCCACTAGTCGACCGAACGGATGCGGCCTAATGACATAAATGCAAATTCGACCATTTCAGCTTCCTGCACGCCCGCTTACAACATGCACGATATATCTAGTTTATTAAACTATATTATTCCTGTAAAGGCCATATAAAGAAAAATGAAACGCTTGAATGCGAACGGTATTGGTTTTTGTGCGTGAGAGTAAGCTTAATTGGCCTTTGGTTATTTCCGTTATTTTTTAGATTCCTGTAGAGTTAATTAGGTGGTTATAACGTTTCGCATGATGTAACTTCTAGAGTTATACCATTTAGAGGCAGTAGAGCAGGTGTTTGTAAATAAAAAGAAGTTTCGATAAGTTTCGCTTTTTTTATTACTCAGTGTTCGATAACATTATTATAACATACTATGTTTTGGTTCAGTCGGGAACTTAAAAAACTAAACACTAAATTTTGGTACCAGACAACGCGAATTGCACCGGTTGAGCTGTACATACATTATGTAATTAATCACTTACATATCGATATTAATATCGAGTCATTCGTTTAAGTGCGTTATTATGACTAAATTGTTTTATGGCATACGCACCGATAACTTATTAGTTATTATTGATGACTTTCTAAGTTATTACGTTATCAATGCATTTACATCGAGCATGAAAAATTAAAATACAATGTACTATCGATCCATTCAAAAATATTTTATTTTATAGAACTGGGTGCATAAAAGAGTTTTATCACAGGGCTCAGCGTTCTTTTTACACACAGAAAAATATAATTTTCGACTTCTACATCTAAATTTACTTCGCTTACATTAAATTTGAGATAGTTTCGGCTAAAATAAATATCAATATAATTAAAAAAATATTACATCAATAAAATTTCAAACACATGGATAAAAATGCTTAGTCTTTTGAAAACAAAGAGCGGATTCTTGTATCTAATTAGTACACAACCAAATAATGATTGCCTAAAGATAGTACAATTTATTGTCAAGAGACGGCACGTCAATACCGTGCTCACTCTAACACATATAGAACACATACAACACATAATATATACAATTCCCATTTCAACCTTTCCTAATTATTAGGCAGATAATTACACTGCAAATGGTGATCAATTAAATAAGTATTTTTTGTTGTGAAAATGGAATTTCAAGATTATTCATATAAGTAGAGTGAAACGGGAATGCTCGAATAGAAAATACACTTGAAGACAAAATTTTAACATAGTAGAAAACAATAATATGTACCTTTATTTCTGTATATTTCTACATGATTTTAAAATGTCGTATAACTGTGAGTTTACGCAATCTCTGCTACATAAACGCATAATGGTTAAACAAAAATCTTAAATTAAAATACATCTTACGCACAATATTCAAACAAATATGTAACAAGCACCCAACATAAACTTAATTTATGTATGGGTAAATAATAACAAAATATAATGTCGCTAATACCGTATAGGTAGGCTTTTAACAACCAAATTGAGTAAAAACCGTTCAATCATGTTGTCAAAAAATTGTAAGTGTATTACTCAATGAATTCAGAAATACTATGGAAGTGTAATTCAGGACAGTTATGTCCGAGAAATACGGTACAGCGAGTCTGATTCAAATACTCCGAAACAAGAAAGGTCGCAAACTCAACAGTCAACTTTTAAAATGAACTATTTTGAACCCGCACGGTATTTATTGAACTGCAGCCCGGCGTTTAAAACGTTTCCGATTGTATTCCAAAGTCAACGGTGATTGCATGCCCGGCACACGTGATCACTGATCACGTGATCGCACGGGGAAGTGCTAGCAAGCGAGAATGTTTTTATGCATTACTACGCGTCGCAACGCAACTTATTGGTAATATTTACCTTATTTACGTAAAGTAAATAGTTAAATAGTTTTTTATTTTGATTCTTTGTATAAGAAAATATTTAAACATTATTTGAAAAGGTAAAAAAGCATATTTACGAGTTCATCTGCATTTTATTTACAAATTTTTGATGTGGAGTGTAATTATTTTTATTTAGGCTGTCTTGTAGAATTTAATAGAGAATCTTTTTTTTTATCTGTAACAGTACAGAGGAGTTCGTAATTATTACTCTTTTAAAATACTCTTTACTAAAATAGTGTAGTGATCTGGGTTTCCTGCTTATTTGTTTTTAATAACTGTAAATATATTTATTCATTCTACAATTTTTGAGAAATATCGATTTAGAATCACTGCAAGATTCAGTCTTCAATTAGATAACATGCGATGCCTCTACAACAACAATAGATTTCTTCATTTTCAAAATGTATAGAGCACACCCTATTGGTACTAGTTGGTAACCAGTCATCTTCTCTTCTTTCTAAGCGAACTGCTTTAATCCACCGTAATCAACGAAGCTCATTTTTGGTAAAATTAAAGGAATAAATTTGTAAGATCCAATTCAATAAAGAGATAACATAAATATAAGAGAACAATAAATATAACTTAAGTACTAAAAAGTGACTGGCTACTAGTTGCATAATATAGATCACAATATTTTTAATTAATTTCTTGTAAACGTAAAATTAATTTATACACATATGATAAGTTATCATATCATATAACTTCTTTCTGTCTTCTACACCACTTAACCGCACAAGGAGGTCATTTTTAATTTACATTTCGCCAGTTTTCACGTCAACAAACCAATTTTATTTGTGACATCGGTCACTGAGCGCACGGTAGACTAAGTAGTGCATTGATTGTGGTGTTTTAACCCCACCCACTTGATTGGGGTTTGCGTAGTGTCATATTTTTAAATGAACGCGAGTTCCATAGTATTTCCGAAATCGTTGTATATAACTATTTCTTTTAGTCAGTCAGATAATAATAAATTTGTTCACAATATACTTAAAGCTGCCTACGTTTCTGTAAAGCAATATAATTCAAGGCAATAATATGAATATAACAAATGTACCTACTACTTGTACATAATTTTTACATTATTAGACGTCGCTTATCGCTGTATGTCTCAATATCGAGCTTCCGTTTTCGATATAATTTGTTCTTTGGTTAATTTCTAAGAATTACATATTGTTGTCGCTTTTATAATAAACATATTTCCGTAAACAAAAAATTTAGTAATACCTAACATACATCGGAAATAATTTTACAATAAAGGTTGAGCCACACCGAATCTAAATGCAGTGCGTGTGCAGTGCGTGCTTCAAATACCAGAACTTGTTATGTATGCGACTCTATGTGAGAGGTCACACCCAATGTGGTGCAGTCGCATCTAATCAATTTCTTTCAATATCTTTCGGCGATATTTATTTATATATTTTTTGAAACATTAGTAAGTAGTAATTACAATTTCTTTTTCTTTTCAAGTGTAATTGTTAAATTGCTTATTTGGCTAGATTGTGTATTTAGTCAATCACGTGTATACATATTATATAAACTTGAGGAGCGAAAAGAGGTGTGTAAGGACCGCAATGCTTGATATTCCCTCTTCTCTGACTACCCTGTCAGGGATACAGCGATATGTATATATATTTATGTATATTTCGTGCATATTGAAATATAGTCAATAGACTAGCGTTGTGAAGAAATGTACATATTTTGACTTAATTTTTGTTTTAAATTCTTAATTCTTAAATAGAAAAGTGAAATGACATAAATCATTCAAACACATTCGGTGTGACAGCTCACACAGACTCATACATTACAAGTCTATGTGCTTTCTGGTTCGTATTACGCATACAATCGGTATGGCCCAATCTTTATATTATCTCCAAAAACGAATCGCTACCAAAATACCACGTTTATACTGGACTCGCTGACGAAACCTAATATTTTCATATGACTAAAACTATTTTAATACACAACTCATTATGTACAGTAGCGCGGTATACGTATAGCTTATGTATGTAATTAGCCTAAAGGCTACATTCGTTGGGCTCATCTTAGATGCATAGTCTACCCTGTATCTAATCGCCAACATTACTTCTCTCAACAACAGATTATTATTAAATAATAACTATTAAATAAACATAGGTATCATAATTACAAGGGATGGACTTATAGCACAATTTGTGAATACTGTACTGTATCCACAAACATTACACTCCTAAATCTTACAATATTTACACACATATTTTACAAATACATATTTATAAATGTACTGCACGGATTCGCTTCGACAAACAAGACCTTTTTAGACACACTCGAAGTCATAAATCTGTCATTGAATGAGCTAAGAGCTTTGTATTGTTCTATAACTATAATGTCATGTCTATTTTTACAATGACAGGTTCGGATGTGGCTTCACTAAACATTAATCACCAATAAGCTGGATGACTGTTCTTAAAAGTGATATATTTTTACACATTGCATTTAAATAATTAAAAAAATTCAATTCATATGTGAAAACACTACCTAAAACTCATTGACAGGAGCCGAGTTATTGCTTTTTAAACTTCAGTAATTGGAGAGTAGACTGGGGAAAGCTATAGAGCCACAAGCACTACCAAGCCACAAGCAATACAAGCCACAGCCATGTAAGATAGTGTTACATGGCTGTGGCATCACAAGTCAGTAGTCATTAAGTTTAAAAGTAAATAACTTACATTTTTCATTGTATTTCGAATACTTTTTCACAGTTTTGTTCATCACTACTAATCCTATCTTTTAATTAAATTGTTAAGAAGTAGTCACCTAGCCAATTTATTCGGATGCACTGGTGCTCCACATTATGACTAGTCTGCACTAGAGTGACGTCACATGTCCTCAATTCCCGGTGGCTGGCTACTGTCACGTTACTTGCCTCTATATTTCTCGGTGGTGGCGTCCTCCAAGTTACTGTCCCAATCGAACTCCGTCACCCCGCTCCGCGGAGCCACCTCTCCGAGATGACGCCATCGGTACTCGAAGTCGGCGTCTCGCTTTTTCAGAGCTTCGAACCTAGTTAGCAAACGTTACAAACAATAGTTTATTCACTTCACGTAATTGAGTGATGAAGTAAGAAACCCGTCAAGTGTAAACCGCAACTAACTTTCTGTACTGTAGGTATAATTTGTTATCAAATAAAACAAGTTTATCGTAGAGCTTTCTTTTCATTGACAAAAAATATCTAATGTAATGTGATCCTACCAATTTTTCACTCTACAGCTGATCTTAATGTTCATAGTTTACCAACATATAACGAATATATATACTTTTTAACTTTTATTTGCCTCAAAATTAACCTCAAAGTAAAAATTCACCTAATTTATAGTTTACATTAGTTTACATATTTACATCAACACCATCACGTCTGTTTTGAGCTAATATTTAAATAATAAGGTGCGACAGCACCATTCAACTAAAGAAGAAGACAAATATGTAATAAGGTATAAAAAAAATTGCCGATGGGTCATTAATGTTATTATAAGTTTAATAAAACTAGTCGAAAACATTATTTGTTAGTCATTTCGCTAAAGTAAATAACGTTAGCGAAACAACTCATCGAAGAACGAAACGAACAATGATTCAACTGTGTTCGCGTCGTTACGTGAAACCGTTAAATGAATCTAGTTGAACCAATTAGTTTCTTAATGAATAAAATAGTTGCTTCTTTAACTAATGATTAATTGTTGATTTAATTGGTTCGTTGAGTCAATGCTTATATCTAGACGAGATTGACGAAAAGATATACTCCCAGGCAATTCTATATCTGTAATTTTTTTATAATCTCCAGGCAATTATACAAATAGTTTTTCCCAAACTAAGCATTAGGTTTTTACTATGGGCACCGCACAATGATCTGAGAAAGCTGCCAGTAACACCCAGACTCCCAAGCCAATTTAGAAAAGTTCATTTCTTAAATTGACCTGACCGGGGATCGAACCCGGAATTCCTGCTTGAAAAACAGATATTCCGCCACCGCGCAAACAAGACAATTAAATTCATAATAACCGTAGGCAGAATTACATAAATATATTCGCAATTAACATTCCAATCATAATACATAATTTTCAGATGTAAAGTGGCTTATACTAACCTCTTGAACATGAGGTTCTTTGCAAAGTCATACAACTCTATATCTAGCGAGTTGAGTCGTTTTATATGCGCGACTTGAGCGGGCGAGAGCGCGGCGAGCGTGGCGCCCGACACCGTCGCATTGTGTTGAGTGAACGGCACGGCGAAGCGTAAGTTGAACGTCTCTTCGAACACGTACTGGGATACCTGTTTGAAAACACTTGGTAATGTATTGTACCAGCCTGTGTAAGTCTCACATGCATATTTTTACAAATAGGGTAAGAAAGGCGGACCTATTTTCCTAGGTCTGTGGCTTCCATTTAATGGACCTGCTACAAGTATATGATTCAAGTTTTATCGTACAATAGTGAAATTGGAAAGATCATAATGTGCCTGCAAAACTTCATCTTTTCAAGAAATAACCAATTAAATACCCGTCATATCGCACAATGCAAACAATTTGAAAAATAATAATACTCCCAAACTTAATGTAATAATGTCCAGACTCCACAATAAGTATGTAAGGACAGCGAAACTTGGCGCTCCGTCCTCTGAATATCCCGTTAGAGATACAGCGTGAATATATATATATATGTGCTCTGGACAATTACCCAAATTATGTGACCCCAAGCTAAGCACTAGGCTTGTGCTTAGGGCACACCACGAACTGGGGGAGTTTCCAGTAACATCCAGAATACTAACCAATTTAGAAACATTTGCTTCCTAAATTAACCTGGAGATCGAACCCGGGACCCGGCCAGTACAGTTCGACACATAGATTCTGTAGTGTGTTTAAAACATTAGCAAATAAAAATTATTAGGTGCGAGTGCATGACTTCTAGCTTGTTCTTGTAACTTTTGTTCATAGCTTCATTGTAATGCACATTTCTAGTGTAATTACTTCATTACTATAATTTTTTGGTACAATATTCAATTCGTTTTGAGCGGAGACGACGTCACTAGCCGCGTTGGAATATCGACAATCACATTGCTCAGTCCACCCGACTTTTCATAGTCCACACCATGATATTGCGACTAGACAGTAGGTCACTTCATGAAATAGTAACGAATTACGAAATAGGTATATCGTGATTTATAAACTTTAAACTTTCGCGTTACCCAATGAAATATATAAAACGCGGGAAACTAACGCGGTTACCTTTTATTTTTTGACAGTTGCTTCGGCCGTGATCTCATGTAAACACGTCAACGTCAAAATATCAAGCCAAAATAAATTGTAATAGCGTTAAAGTCCCGTGCTTTAGATATTCATGATTCGTCCGATTCTTTGATCGTAAGACGACATTTAGATTCTCATAGTTATTCTGTGGTATTTTTTAAGAATTCGAGGCGAACCACGTCCCACTACGAGTACTAACTGCAGATTGGCTGTGGTAGGATAGCTAATGACCAACCCGCTGGGTTATCACGTAAAGAACGATAACTGTGCCGCAGTCGCGCGACGATTGTTTCAAATTGGTAATTACCATAAACTTAGTATATATGGTAATTACGGTGCCATGCAGTAAAATGACTTTTGTAGCATAGAGTTGCTAGCAATAGTTTTTAGTTCACGGATTACTGAACACAGGCAGCGATAGTGATTCGCGATATTATATCGTGCTTGTATTAATGAAGCCGTTGTTTTAAGTCAAGCCTCTTGGGTTACCGACTACCGCTATGTTGCCGAGACCAAGACGTGTTTGCCGAAGTACAGATATGGATGTAACTAGATCACCCATCCGTTAGGCGACCGCAAGCGACATTGTTTAACCTTAGTGAGTTAACTACATTACAAGCGTTAACTACGTTATGAGCACCTCATAGGCCTTCTTTATGTATAAAATGTAATAAATTTTTAATAAAATAAAAACGATTGGTTTTACATCAAAATGAGTTAAAATTAACATATCCACATTAATTCGTTAAATACAATGCTAACATTAAAGTATTATGTTTATAATATGTTTAATATGTATTATATTAAGTTTCATTTTACAGAGCTCGTCTGAATTATAATTACGATAGATAAAAATTGTATTACAATAATACTAACGTAAATTATTGTAATACAATTTTTATTACCATACTGTACGTTTTCAGTTAAAGTTATAGCTAATAGTTTTCCATCTTTTGTGCTCGTAAAAGCCTGTCGCCGCCGTGTTTAAGCGAAAGGAGAAACAGACATCAAATTTCCGAGCAAAACTAGCGCTTATTCACGTTGATAGTGTAATGGAACAATCGCGTGCGTCGCCGGTATGTCGTAACGCGTTGTAAAACTTATGAGCAATATTAAGACGAGCACACTTGCATTTGTGCGCGGAACAAGCAATGAATATTCATAGGATAATAAAGAAAACTGCGGGCTCGCGGTGGAATGGGCGCACTGACGACAAATGGCGTTGCAGATACGAACAATGATTCAAGTGCAAATAATGGGCGTGCTTATCTGACCGAGGTCACTGCACGGGACTAGGTTATGCAATAAGTGTATTTAAGTACCTAGATTATAACTAAAAATTACTTATTGACGTCTATTATTATTTTTTTATACTTATTTGTGTTTTATACTTATTCTCACAGCGTATAAATTTTTACCATAATGTAAGAATACATCTTACTCTTTATAAGCCGATTCAGAAGATATCTTAAAACATTACATAATATGTAACGCTAGGGGAGACACGAAATTAGTGAAAGAAAATTATAATTTTGTAGCTTTGTGGTTTCACAAATGTACTTTTCCATAAATGTGTACAAAATATTGGCGAGCGCATTCAATGCGCGCATGTCATATTATGTATGTCATTATGTGTGTATGTGTGTGTTCGTGTGTACATTTTCGTGAACGTGTACAGATGAATGTCTGTAATGCGTATGCTAACATTTAGTATACGGTTTTCAAATCTGCGTTATAGCTAAAATTTATTTTTTTGGTCGCAGCAAGACTTTAAGATCTAGGCTTTGATGCTTTAAGACCACTAGTATGTACATAAACTGGCAAAGACCGCGAAGCTTGGCCCTCCGTCCTCTCTGACTACCCTGTCAGGGATACAGCTTGAAGATATGTATGTACATAAATGTGATTAATAAAATTATTATCAATAAAAATTTTAAAAAACGCAGGGTGAATTCGAACTCATTCGTTCACTTGAGACTGAGACCTGACACAGTTGTTTTCGCTGTATGCAAATAAATCAGAATCAGAAAAAAATTGAACGTTGAATTGTGAAGGGAGAATGTTAGGGAAGTTCTAGAGACGGTTGAAGAGAATGAGATAATTATAGTGTGTGGAGACACGAATGGATCGGTCAGGACAGCTCGAACAGGATTTGAGTCTGTCCTAGGCAAGTATGGAGATAAGAGAAGATTATATTAGAAGTGCGCATGGAAAAGAATCTTTTTGTTGCTAATACCTTACTTAAGCACAATAGGATTCATTAGTACACGTGGGTAAGGAAGGATGAAAGGAATATGATTGATTTATTCCTGGTGGACAACCGGCTCAAAAAGCAGGTTATGGACACGAGCGCACACAGAGGAGCCGATCTGGGAACGGACCACTTTCTAGTGGTAACTATAACAAGGGGTCTGTTTGCAGCATGACGATGTCACGTAGCCTTCAAGCCTGCAGCGGTCTGTCGCATCAATAGCTGGAAACTGCAAGATGCGACCACCAGGAATGTATATTAAAGGGTATTATCTAAAGGTAGGGTCGGTAAGCTTGACGATAGGTTGAAAGTGACGAGCAACGATGTTAAAGAATGTTGGCAGAACCTTAGATAGTATGTTCGAGGTTGCGAAAGAAGTGTGAGGAACAATTATGATTGGGAATGGCAAAAAGCGTGATGTGGGATGAGGAAGTGAAAGAGTCTGTGTACAAGAGGAAAGCATGGCAAGACTAACTGGCTGCCAAAAATACCTGTACTGTGAAAGATTTGACGAAAAAGAGATATAAGCTGCAGAAAGCAGAAACGAAGGCACCAGTGGAAGAGAAGCGTGAAAGATGTAGGGTGTTAGACGAAAACAAGATGTCGCACAATTTCGAGGGAAATTCGAAATTATTTTGGAAAGAAATACGATACTACCGAATGGTCCGACACATTGCAGAATTAATAAAGAACTTCTGCTAACAGATAAAAAAGATGTTCTGTAGTGATGGAGTGATTATTATACAGAACTGCATGAGATGACGATTCTGTCTCTGACACAGAGCGATCCTAACGCATCTAGAGGTCAGGAACTAGAGGAAGTCATTAGTATGAAAGAGATTGAGAAAGCGATAAGAAGTCTGAAATGTGGAAAGGCTGCAGGAAACTGCTGAGATGATAAAGTATGGTGATCCTAGGATCTGGGATACATTCTATAAACTGTGCAATCATTGCTGGCAGGAGAGAGGTTCCGGAGGACTAGCGCACCGAAGTCATAGTACCTCTCTATAAAGGCAAAGGTTCACATTTAGACTGCGCGTGCTATAGGGCCATCAGCTTGGTCAGCTTAGCCAGTAAAGTCTATACAAAGGTATTGACTGAATGTATGAAAAGCATGGATCAAAGTTTCTCGCTCCGCGGTATCGTGAGGAAGTTTCTGGCCAGAAAGTTTTCTGCGCTTTCGTGAATCTCGAAAAAGCATTCGATGGAGTAGTGCGAAAGAAATTATGGAGTCTTCTGCAAGAATATGGCGTGGACGGCCCCTTACTGCAGGCTGTATCGGGGCCACAGAGCCTGTGTAAGGATAGATGGTAACTTGTCGCCCTGGTTCGAAGTCTGTTCAGGCGTCAGACAGGGCTGCGTGATGTCTGCCTGTTTATTTGTGCTGAATTTGGACAGTTGCCTCCAGACATTAAAAGGTAGTATGAGTGGTATGATATGTGATGGTACAGTGGTAAACTGCCTTTTATACGCTGACGATACTGTGCGTATGTGCCAACAGAACCGGAGTTGCAGACACTAGTTACGTACATGAAAGAAGACTGTGTAGTGAAAGGATTGAATTGAATATTGTATGTATGTAGAAAAAATTGATAGTATCAAAAACAAAATCCAATACTTTCATATTTCAATTCATATTCAAATTGTATTTATTTACACTCGTTTTAATTTTATTTGCTTTTTCCATTATAAAAAAGGACCTATATTTAAAAATGTTTTCGTTGTCGAATATGTTGAAAAACGTTATTTTTAATAAGGCAATTCTATAAAGTGCAAGAAGTGAAGAAACAATTGCAGAAATGTTTGCCGCTAAATGCAAATGAACTCTAGGTAAGTACTTCGGATCGAAAAAATAAAACAATGACTTCGCCGAAACAATTTTTTTTTATTTAGAAACATGTTAGGCACAATTTAAATTAAAGTAAAACGTAGATAAGCTAAAAGTTAGAACGAAGTCGTACCTTAAAAACGACATTACTGTGTGTGAAAGAAACGAATAATTTTTTACGTACAACGTCGTGGAACTTTCTTTTAAAGTTGTACGTAAAACGCAGAAATGGTTTTTCGTACAACTTGATCTCAACTCCACAGATAAAACTCGGACAAAGTAGCTACTGTGTGAACGCTATTTGTCATTTATTTCAGGACTAGCTGTTGACTGCGACTTCGCGCAAAATTAAAAAAAAGTAGGCTATGTCCCTTTCCAGGGCTGCATTTAACTCGATTCTTTTATGTGTGGTAAAGCCATTGCCCTCCGGGCAAGTCGGCAAGTTCACTGTCATTTCGTTTGGTTTCACTCAAACATAAAATATTAGTATGAGTGGTATGATATGTGTTGACACAGTGGTAAACTGCCTATTGTACACTGACGATGCTGTGCTTATAGCACCATCAGAAGCAGAGTTGCAGACACTAGTCACGTGCATGAAAGAAGAATGTGAAGTGAAAGCATTGAATATGAATGTGAACAAATTAAGGTTCTGGTGTTTCAAAGGGAAGAGGTACAAACGAAATGTGAGGTTTGGGTAAATGGAAAATCTCTAGAACAAGTGAATGAAATTGTGTATCTGGGGAGTGTATTTTCGAGGGATGGAAGATGTGAGTTGGATGTGGAGAGACGGGTAGCAGCTGGCAATAAAGTGAATGGTGCTCTGTCCGCATTAGTAGATAGTGTGAATGTATCTAACACTGCCAAAATGGACATCCACAATGCGGTGTTGGTGCCAAATTTATTGTACGGTAGTGAGGCCTGGATATGCCTGAAATCGAGTGAAAGTATGATAAATGCGATCTTTTAGAAAGATGTGCGGTGTCATCCTTGCGGACAGCATAAGCAATGAAGAGATACGCAGTATGACTGGGTCGCACGACAGTGTTATTGTAAAAATGAAGAAAGGAATGCTTAGATGGTTCGGGCACATAAAAAGAAAGTGATGAAAGACTGACGAAGAAAATATACAGAGCGAAAGTGACTGGTAAAGGAAGACCAAGGCTGACTTATGAAGATCAAATAGTCAGAGTGTTAGCGGACGGAAATGTCAAAAGCTCTCGCATATCTAGGCGAAAATGTGTGAGGAGAATGATGAGATTTGAAGAAGCGAAAGAAGTATGTAAGAACCGCGACGCTTCGCGCTCCGTCCTCTCTGACTATCCCGTTGGGGATATAGCGTGAGAATATGTATGTATGTATGTACGAGTATAACATATCCAATCTTTTCGCATCCATAATATCAATCACTTCATTCATTTTCTCTTCAATCCCACCTCTCGCATTCCACGCAGATATCCTGCACTCCTCACTTCACTTCCCGCCGCGAGGTGCACAGCGTGTTGGGTGGCGGTCTCCAACGCCGAACTGTACTCTGCACACATCAGCAGGGACAGACCGGTGTACGTTGCTTTCGGGGGACGCCCTATCATAATCGTTGTCCCGCATGGTGTGCACAGGAGAGGAATTGCAGCCCTGAAAAGGGTTGGTAGGGGTCGCGACGAGCACGCTTCCTGAGTTGACCTTGATAGGCTGTTTTAAAAATAAAAAACACGGAAGTAGTCGCGGGCATCAGCTAGTAATACATAATATACCTAAGACGATTTGGTAATATACTCAATGTCGCCAGTGTAATCGTCGCCTGTGCTTTGATTAAAAATTCAAATAATGCCAACGAAATCATATGTAAGAGGATTTCAAAGATATGTAGGTATTTATAATTACAATCATAGACGATACTGTTCTGACTTGTCAAATATTTTCTACAGATAAATAAGAATTTACCCATTGACTGTAAGATTCGAAAGAAATAAATGCATTTACACACAATGACACCGCAGTTGGGGCTCTGAATGGGATCGATTTGTTACTTAGTTTGATTTCGCAATAGAGAACAAACGCCTTTCACGTGCGGAGGTTACAGGGACAAGCTTCCCATATCAGCCACCCACTTATGTACACAGCGTATCTACAGATGAGAATTTTAATTGTCTCAAGCTAATTGAAATCTACGTAGGCCAGTGATATTATCAGCTTGCTTATCAGCTTATACATCGAATACCATTCGAATGACTGATTGATTTTTTTATGGTTATCTTTTCGACGCATTCTGGAAATGTGGGGGTATGCCTGTTTGCCACCTTTGTGGTACAAACAAATAAGGGTTTGGTATTATTTTGGGCAATGGTGTATCCATTCAGGCAAAGCGGAGTGAGATGCAAATTTATAATAATCATAATATAATCTATCTTCTCTGACTACCCCGTTTGGGATACAGCGTGAAGACCTATATGTAATAATCTAAAAACAAAACAATGAAATGACCCCAAACCAATAAATGAGTTTGCACTGGTTTCAGGTAACAAATTACGAAGGATTTATGAAAGTATACAGCAACACGCAACCTACAAGTTAATTTAGAAAACCTCGTTAAAAGAATGCAAATTTCGATGGTTCTATTAGAAAATAAATCCGATGGCGATTTTTGCTGTTACAGGTAGTTATTTTGGGCTGTTGTCGTTCTTTGAAATGAAATAACATTTTGTGACATAATTTCAAATTTCACTAGATGAGCAAACCTTGTGACATCGGAAAACATACATGTGACGACCATAAAATCATCAATACAAGTCAACAAAAGCTGGTTTCACCGAAATAGAATAAACCGCAAATATGATTGGAATAACACAGTCAATACATTATGATGGCAAATCTACAGAGTTTGAACACAACGGAAAACATTTATATCAAAATGATAAGATTCTGACTTTATAATGGAATCTCTGAAGAAGTCATCTAATTTAAAAATTAATAATAATAATAAAAAATGGAGATTAGTCTGCGAATGTGTAGACAAAATTTCAAGTGTCGGATACGCATTAGGCAACTTAAGGTTCTGTAGCCATTTCGGACAAATAGAAGTTAATTAAAAAATATTAGGTTCAAAATATCTATTACACAATTTTTTATTTTTGCCAATTTTGGCTAAACTTTAGATTAAGGGCGGCTTGCAAGAACTATTTAAGTTCGATTTAAGGATTTGACATCTCGCTTGTACCGTTATTAAATCGTTGGTGCAAGCGAGATGTCAATCCCTTAAATCGAGTTTAAAAAGTTGGTGCAATCCACCCTAACTAATGTTTCCCGTTTTGATATTTTGTAACTAATTCTTGGGAGGCAAAACTATGATGATATAGCTGATATTCTCGGTATTATTAGTAATCTTTTCTAACCAAACAACCTCCCTTTGGCTTCGATGTAAGGTTTTTAAAACTGTTCGAAAAATTTATATCAAAAAAAAATTCTATCATTGACATCTTAATACTACAAACCTCATTAAATCTAATTTAAATATCGCTTACGAGAAAAAAGAACTCGAGTGACTGACACATATGCAAGTCTGTTATATACCCACGTTTAGTTTTACACGACACGCTTTCTATCTTCGCAAAATGAAATTTAAGCGTTTTTAAGACGACGACGTAAAACAGAATCGTCGCGATCGGTGACGCTGTAAAAGCCATTAGAACTACCAACAAAGATGGTTTTTAGTCGGTTCGAGTCCGACACTACTTAGTCCGCGTATATGTATAGAGAGTACGGCTGAGAGTCCGTGAGGATCCTTTTCCCTTCTCAGAAAAAAAAAGACTTGTACGATACATAGGTAAGATGCTCAACGGTTATACATTTAAGTACAATTCAGGTGCATTTCAATTTCTTTTCATTTTTATCCTGCTATTACGTTTCAATTATTTCTAAAAATATTTTCAACATACCTTTTGATACTCCGTAAGTCCAAAATAGGCCATGGCTGCCAAGTTTCTCTTGGCTGAAGCCAGCAGAACTCTATCAGTTTCAGCCGTGCGATGTCTCAGGGTCCCGTTGTAACATCCTACAAGCGCTAGATCAGCGAGCATTCTGGTCTGTCTGTTGTTAGCCAAGTTCCATGGGCATGCGGCGAATTCTTCCAGGGTGACTCCGCGCCATGATTCGCCCACATAGCAGGATGGTACGTCAGCCGCTACCAACAAAATAATAAAGATAAAATATAAAATCGGAGTTTCTACACACATCAACTTTGAATAAGACATAATATTGAGAACAAATCAGATCAATATTTATAGATTAATTTCGTAGTTCCTTTAAAAAAATTCTGATTACTTTTATTGTCTTACATAAATATTTTTCGTATTATACATTAATATTTTGTATACGTTCATGCATAATATAGTGAGTAATGTATATACGTTCATACATAATAATGTGTGGATGTATGTCCTAAACAATAGTTTATCTCAAATATTAATTGAATTAAAACATTAATTAGTGCCTATTAATAGTATTAAATTGTAAATTCAAACTAAAGTTCAGACTGTGTTGTTTAAACACAATCTGAACTTTAGTCAAAATCAAAGTTAAATATTCTTACACAAAGTGAACCAAACTTAATAACTATATTCGATTGACCGTTGCCCCTAAATATTTGTTTCAAAAGACATTTAAATTCCAAGTTCAGAATGTCTTATTGAGAGTCCGCCTTGTAGACATTGGTGTTTAGTAACCTGGATCTCGATATCTACGAAGACTGAGAGTTAAATATTGGGATACACACGACTTCAACTCTTTATCTTGAAATCCTCAAACGTTGGAACGTGAAAAAAAATAGAAAAAACCCTGTTTTGCACAAAGATTCAGTTGCACCTCCGAAATTTTACAAAATTTTAAAATGATTTTTAATTATAATAATTAATAATTATAATATCTCAAATCTCTAAAACCAGTTTTTTAATTGGTAATGTAGTTTTCCTGTAAATTACAATTATGTGCAAAAAGAAATGTTGAGATTATTCCGCGCTAAAATATGATCCAACTACAATTGCGAAAATGAAATTTATTGTCATCTACATAAGATGCGGGGGGATGCGGGGGTTATGAACTAATTCGGTTGCACTGAGGTACATAGGCGGACTCTTAAAAACATATTTTTAATAAAGTAACGCAGGTATATACTACGTAACTAATTAATCTGTGAACTACTAACAAATAGATCAAACGCTCTTCAGGGAGATAACATTTTTACGAAATGTATCTAGTTTAGACGCTGACGATTTTCATTTCACTCGCTTGTGAATTAATATATTCTCTAAATTACTTCATAATTTCGATTAACTGTTTTAATTTTATTTATAGCAAAAAATTGATTAGTTAACGAAGTATCAAAGAAGGCAATAATGAATAAAATTTCTTGACGAATAAATTAACATCGACATGATAAATAGGTGCTAATTATCGAATCAGTACAAACAGACCCAATGATATCACGTATATCCGCTGCTATGATTTAAAACTATTAAAGATTTTATATATCATTGGTACCTATACAAAATATACATTTTTGGCTGGGATACGTTGTTAGTATACAAATCGCAAAAGTCACATTTTCCCAAAAGAATATTATTAGTATTTATAACATGTTATTCTATTACATTCCCATATAAAATAAAATAAATAAAATGTAAAATTAAAACATTTTCCCGACACCAGTGAAAATATTTTGAGAGTATTTATAGTAGTCTTATAGTACGTAAAACACCCTTAATACTAAATGTACGTTTATTTACATTTTGTGGCCCTCGTTGCTATACAGATATTGTAATACGAGGGCTGCTATTTATGTATTCGGAATAACAAAGCTTTTCAAAATATTCACCATGATGATTGATCCACTTTTGCATGCGCTGGAACCAATTTTCGTAGCACTTTTTCCATTCGGATTGAGGTATCACGTGCATTTTGTACGCATCAACAGCCTCTTGCATTATTAGTGCCCGCACATCAATATTTTGAGGTACAACAACCGATTTAGGGCGACCTTCTTTAACTTCGCCTTCGATGGTGCTTCGTCCCCAAAAGTCGAAGTGAGTTGATCGATGCACTGTTTTTGAGTTAGCCCTCGCCTAAAATCGTAATAAATCATAGCACGAAAATTTTCACGACTTAAATCCATGGTGATAAAGACTCGCAATTTTAAAAATGACACCACAAAGGATAAACAAATGACAGCTACATGAAACAAATTGTATTCTTCAGCTAAAGAGTTCCATTTTTAAATGTTATAATCACTTTTTTAATATTGTTCTGTAACTGGCCAGTTCCGGACACATAAATAGCAGCCCTCGTTCATAGTTAGTAGACATATAATATATGTATGTTGTGTATGTAGTTAATAGACAACTTATATAGTTTGACGGTTAATTACAGTTGTACAATATTTTTGTTTTATTTCTTACTAGCTGATACCCGCAACTTCGTATTTCTTATTTTTTAAATAGCCTGTGTCCTTCCTGTGAATGCAAGCTATCTCCATACCAAATTTAATCGCAATCGGATGAATGGTATGGCAGCGCATAAAATACGAACAAACAAACATTGATTTTTATATATTAGATTATTTACGCACAACAATGGTCAGATAAATTAGATATTACTAAGTATAAAAAATATAGATGTAAAGAAATATCATTCAGACGTAACGAATACAATAATGAATTTTCATAACAAAATCAACAAAAAGATTCTTTACCACGCGTTGCTGTGGCTCAGTAGGTATACGAGTATAAAACACGCTCGTATTCAAATGCAACGCTGTACCAAAATTAACTTTTTATTAAATTGAACGTTATTGAAATCGGTGTCAAATAAATGTGCAACAACAGAAAGTCTACTAGTTTGCTAGTCTTGGCACTGACTTCAATTACTGTTAAATTATATACCATACATAGGTATTTGTATCGTATTTATAATGTTATTTTTGTACTTGAAGTTTGATCAGTAAAGAATAGTAATTGTGGACTTTTCAGTGTTATTTTTTGAAGTCGGTTTCATTTTTTTTTATCACAAATTAAACGAATTCTAATTTGCATGATGTTGTTCGACGACATATTGGAGAAAAAGAACGAGTAAATATTCTTTTCACTCGTTCTTTAATAATAAGTAATACTGTATGTGCTGTGAACACAAAATAAAATAAAAATGAACCTTCACTCGAGTGAACATTCTTTCGAGCGAACCGTCTGATATCACCCCAAATCCAACATCATTGGTTCGGTTCACTAATTAATTCATTCAACAGTTTTTTTTTTTTCATTATGTGTTTAAAAATAAACTAGTGAAATAAAAAAAAGTTAAAAGTAGAAATTAAAAAGTGAACAGTCTGATAAACTTAAATCACCTTAACAGAACTATTTTACACGATCCGTAGAATGAACCGCTCGAATACCCATCCCACATAAGCACATTTTTTATTTGGTCTAAGCACTAAAATATATTTTACTCCATATAAATATATTGAGTACTTACAAGTAAATCGATGAGTGGCTTTACACACTCGTCTTTATGAAAATACAAGTCGATTTTATCTTTCTTAGAAGCCTGAATAAGCGGCTTATTATTAGTTAATATATTGGCAATGTCAAATACTGTTGTAGGTATTATTACTAGGTATCAATATTATCAATTGTTATAATATGCATAACACGTGAGAGGCATACTAGGGTTATTAGACTTATTTGATGAAATGCAGTTTTTTTTAATTAATCTGTGTAAGTATCATTCAAAAACTACTAAATTTTGAGACTGAATTGTGCTATTTAGAAGACTGAGTCCCAATTATTTAACATATTATTTAAGATCGTCATCATCAACTAGTATTTATCCGCTACTGAATACACACTTCTGCTAAGGCGTGTTACCAAAAGCTCTCGATATTGGATTTCACGTTGGGGTTCCTTTCAGTCACTTTATACAAACTGTCGCGCCATCAACAATAAGTATTTCTATCCTTTCATCCGAGTTTCATGCACTTTGCTCGCTAGCAATTAGTTACAAGACATTAACTTGTAAAAGACTTACGAATTCGTTTGCTATAGTCGCTAGCGAGCATAATGCACAAAACTCATTGCATAATCGTTGAGGATGGAGTACTGGGCAAATGCTAGCAATGAAATATGTTCCGTACTCAACTAGAATGTTACGCTTGAACTAACGATATTATTATATTATTGAAGATTATATGTTGTTGATCAAGACGGCGAAAGAAAAGAAACTTTGCCGACATAAATGTGATGAGTTTACAGGCGTTTTATTTTATATAAACTTGATATTACTTGTATATACCTACTAAAATGTTTACTGGTTTATTGAACCCGAAGTTAGTATGTGTGCTTGTCTTCACGAGATCAATTCCTATGTCAATTTAAGAAATATTTTAAGGAGGCTAGGATTTGACGACATGCGTCATACCGAAAAAAGTCATCACTGAATGTTTGTCATGTTCATTATGTGGTTCCCATAAAATCGAAGCATAATGCTCATTTCGGGGCTACATAATAGTAACATTGTCTAGAGTTTTATTATTATTACAAGAATATTGTTTCCACGAGTTATATAAATTGAAAGTAAAAGAGTCGTTTCGTTTTAATTATAGTTCGAATATCTAATAACAATATTAGATACTCGAACAATAATTCAGTCCTTAGACAATTTCAAGCAATTCAACCACTTCCATTACACTTTCATACATTATGTATATGTAACAGTATCATATGTAACGTAATCTATTTACTTTTACCAAAAGCTAAAATATAGCGTATTTTATTTATCAAAGGATCTTTCTATGTATAAAAGATCTTTATTTAATAAATTGTATATTTTATAAAATATGTATAAAAATCTTATACAAAGTGTTACAAAAATACTCTATACTACCGAAAGGGGGTTGTACCCATGAAGCTGAACAACTTTTTCTAAGGAACATGGGTCAAAATATGAAAAAAAATTTTGGACCTCTCATACTAATTTCATCGCTGAGCATTCATTTTGTATAAGAGTACCAAAATTTTTTTCATATTTCGACCTATGTTACTTAGGGAAAGTTGTTCAGTTTCATGGGTACGTCAACCCCCTTTCGATAGTATAGGGTATTTTTGTAACACCTTGTATAAAACACTGTTATTCAGTATTGTAGACTTAGATTTATAAATCATATTACAATTTTAAGTAAAAATACTTACAACATTTTGTCTGTATTTATCTTTGGTATTTCTACACGAAATTGGAACTAGTTGAACAGGCTTCGATGGAAAATTTCAGCATTATAAATATATTCTAATTTCCAATAGCAAAATAATCATAAAAAAATTATGTCTTTGTTGTTAACTGTCAAATATGTCGTTAGTAGCAATTAGCAACAATTTTTTTTTTAAAATAGTTACTGAGATCAAATGTCTTGGAGGAATTAACGCAATGTACGCATCTTTAGCTGCTAAAATTATATATAAGTATTATATTATGTACTTACCGGTGGCGGTTCGCCCTTGACACCAGTGACGAGAGCCTTTCCACGTGGCGCCGCGTTTGACGTGACGGTACTCCGATAGATATCTACATTATAAGTCTATATTACTATAAAACAGTAATAAAGCAATTTCTGAATATTGAAGTTAATTTGACGAAATTGTATTACAGTAGACTTTTAGGGTTCTCTGATACCAAAATGCGTATTTTTAAGATTGCTTTTGTTTGTTATTCCTGTACACTTCCTGTATCATGGAGAAACTAGAATGAATTTGAGTGCAAATTGTGCTATCTGAAAGACTACGGTTCAAATATTTAATAGGGTTGTCGTGAAAAAATATAAATGTACCTATGTACAGAAAGTTTATGTAATAAATTCCAACCACTCGAGGAGAGGCGGTGCCACGGAATAAAAGGAAAGGGCGGTGCTGGTCCAGCACTGTCGAGTTGGTAAATGACCGTCGACCTTAATTTTTAGATGTACGGCAAAAAAATATTTATGATATTACGTCTGGAATACTTGAGATCACATGGGCTTTTTAGTTCATACTTTTTAGTAAATCACTAAACACACAAGGAATTCTCGGCGATCTGTTTGTCTATCTTATGACAATACTAATCTTGAAATGATTGGTTTCAATGTGGTATTCATTGTTACGACCTATGAATACAATCTGCATTTATAGACTGAGTTTATGTATAAATTGGTTTGTCATACATAAGAGCTGAACCAAGTTGGGGAAAAAGAAAAAACTAAACATAAGTCTCTCCTAATACAAGATCTTAAATAGATTGTATTGTACGTAAGGTATACAAAATACAATATGTTTCAGTTTCCACTATTCTTAGGTAAACCTACAAACTAGTACGTTAAATTTGATTTATTCATTGTCTTCCGTAAATAAAATAGAAACAAGTGGAAGTAACACTACAAATACTGTAAATATTTATTTGTAATTACATATATTATATACTATTTGCAATTATATACCTACCTATTTAATTTAATAAAATTATATAACGTATTAGTATGAGCGGACTTAATTTTCAAAGCGAAATTCATAAAAAAAATCTATTTTGAGAAACAAGATAACAGAGAACATTTTACATAATATTCTCGATTACACGTATAATTAAAATTCTTTGTAGCCAAGAAAGCTTTGATCTTTTAAAAGATCAATTGTTTTTCACGATGCATTTCATAAATTTTACAATAAAAGTTAATTACCTGGCTACGGGCTCTCTAATTAACGTAATGTAAAAATATCTCCTGTGGACTGTGGAGCCCTCGTGCCGGTCTAGCTCGCCACCGACGCAAGCTGTCAGCTCCGTGAAGTCTGCGTGAAGCCCACATCTGTCCACAAAACAATTTTTTTCATTTTTACTAAATATTTTCATGGTTACAAACCATTAGCCTCGTTTGTTTAGCATATCCGACATGCAATATTATGTCCCAAAAATTAATGTTGACACTAAATTTAATAAATAAATTACACATAAATCAAAGTGCAATTAAAACCCACCTTTTAATTAGGATAAGACGCATAAAAATAGCACAAAATGCACAAAATACACAAGCAATAAGTTATGCAGAGAAAGTTACATTGTTCTTAACGTTTTAAGTAACGTGAGCTAGTTTTAATGTACGTAATTTTATATTACAACAATAATATAACATGTGAGTAATGTAAGATGTAAGGATCGCGAGGATTGGCGCTCCGTTCTCTCTGACTACCCCGTTAGGGATACGGCCTGAGAATATGTATGTATGTATATTACATGTTGACACAATCATAATTTCATCCTTCCCCATTCAGGGCGGACTGAGCATCAAGATGGAACAATATCGCATCTAACGTCACAAAAGCGATAAATATTTGATTTATAGATAAAAAAACGCAACCAGACCATAACCAGATAGAGACAAGTCGTTTGGCCATCGCCCACACGAGCGATTCCTAATATATTATCATATCCCTTAAGTCGATTTTTAGAACCTGCGTGGGAAGATAAGCAGATGGCAAATTCTAATTCTGTTCTATTTTATTTTCCAGATTAGCTCGCTTTAACTTAATATGTAGGCATCGTTCTAAACTACTAGATCCGCTAATGTTCAAAGGTATCACCATCCATGTCAAAAAATAGCTTAGGAACAGAATAATGTTCGAGGAAACGTCAGATGAATTATTTATCTATGAGGACGCAGAAGGTTTATTCTGTTCACTACTTCACTTTCGAATATGAAAGCTACTGAACAGATTAGTTATCGTAATAATATAGTAGAAAGCAAAAGTAGGTCCTAGTCCCAGATAATATAATATAAGCGCTCATAACGACCTAATATTTTTATTCCGGGCAAGAGTTCTCATAGATTTTATTTAGCTATTATTTTCTGGCTTACGAGATAAAGGAAAAGGGTAATATTATGCTTTATCTTATGTACATACTACATACATACATAAGACAGTGAGTGCAGATGTAGCATATATATTATATGTATGTACAGTGTACATCCATTGTGTATATATATTGTATATGTATGCTACATACAGTATTCATTGCTTTATACTTTATGAACTTTGAACTTATTTAAGTAATGTAGAGTAAGCAATAAATGACTAAATCCATACTTCCATACTAATATTTAAATGCAAAATATGTATGTCTGTCTGTTATGTTATGTTATTACGGCTACACCGCCAGACCGATTTTAATTAAATTTGGCACAGAGATAGTTTGACATCAATGAACGAACATAAGCTACTTTTTTTAATCAAAAATCTACCCTTAAGGGGGTGAAAAGGGTGATGAAACTTTGTATAGGAAATGCTAAATTGCTAAACCGCTTATGTGGTACAGACATTGACATTTGATCAAAACGTATTTTGAAAAAAAAAAAATTTAGTATAAGTCGCTTTTGAGCGACCTCACATCTATTTTACAAGCAAATAAGTTGCTAACTTATGAAAAGGCAGTACTTATGGTTTTTATTGTGGTAAACCCGGAAATGTTAAGAGCACATATTCGCGATGTCGTGGAAAATAAATCCTGTGTGAGGAAACATAATGTTTGTCGTAGACGGAAACACGCCGCAAGCGAAGCGTGAAGTCACAGATAGTCTGGGTCGACTTCACATGTCGTCGGACCACGAGTCCAGATTTGTTTGCAATAACGCTTCAGTTCTAACACAGTACTCAATCATGTTTGATATCTTCATTCAAACAAAGTACATCGTATAACAACTTCAAATACTGTGATCGATCGTCGGATTAACCAAAATTACTTTATAAGCATAACACAAATTACTTGGCTTGGTACTTACAAGACAATAGCAGTTTCATTGGTATGCCACCGATTCAGACACTCTTCTGTACCTACATAATTAGGTAACCGATACAACGTAGTCCTAAACCCTCATTAGTATTTCCATACAAAACACATATTTATTACGGACTTTTTTTCCAGTCATAAAAAGTACGTTCAATTAATGATATTAATTATTTACAAGAAGTAAATTATGTATACTGAAAAATAGAACTAGTCTCGAAACGCATTGAAGTGGGTAGCTTTTTTATGACATCTATTCTTAAAGCATGACACGAACAAGATAAAAGCTGTTTGCATTAATTTGTCTTTTACTTTTTCAGAATAAATAAATAAGTTTGAAATTATGTTGTCTTGAATGTATTTTCAGCATCAATCAGGGTTGGACGACAGAGTTATTGTTAAATGAAGAAAGGAATGCTTAGATGACTTGAGCATATAGAAAGAATGAGTGATGAAAGGTTGACGAAGAAAATCTACAGAGAGAAAGTGAGTCGTAGCAGAAGCCAAGGAAGACTAAGGCTGACTTAAGAAGATCAAATAGCCAGTATTAGTTGACGGAAATGTCAAAAGCGCTTGCAAAACTAGGTAAAAGTGTGTAAGAAGAATGACGAGGATCGAAGAGGAGAGAGAAGTATGTAAGAACCGCGATACTTGGCGCTTCGTCCTCTCTGTCTACCCCGTTAGGGATACAGCGTGAGGAAGAGTGTGTTTATGTAAAACTATCAATCCAAACATCGTTCTAACAATTTATTTTTATATAATTAGAAATTTTAATTATGTTAACATATATGCACATAATTAATAACTAGGCCGACTAATCCTGATAAGAGTGATAGACTGCTTTATCAACGCACAACCCAAACAAATGCTTATCAAGAAAGGAAAGGAAGGTATAGGGAACTTGTTATAAATACTACAATATGTAGTACTATAATATGTAGTATTTGTAACAAGTTCCCTATACCCATGGATAGATTATGCAAAGCTCCATCTAGAAAGATCTAGAAGAAATATGACAATTTTATATTAAAAGTTTTTAATGAGAATTTGATCCCCAGTAAATTTTAAAAAAAGTGCACGAATTTTGTACGGCGTCATATAGAAAATTTCAAGTGTTTTCTTGTCTTTTTAATTACCAAAATTTTTAAAGTTATATTTCAGTGCCTTTGACATTTAAAAAAAAAAGTATTATACTAGGCCAATGCACGAAAGATTACATAAAAATATGGTTATCATTAACGTGTTCTTAGAAATACAACATAATATATTAATGTTTGCACACGTGATAGCAAGTATAGATTTATTAAATTTAAAAACAGAAAGAGCCGGTTTTATATATCCAAAAGCGATAAATGATAATGTTTGAAAAGAGGTTTACCTTCAGACAGTTTGGCGACTGTCGCAGAGAACATAGCGGGGTGTACGTATTTGATTAAGACTCACTGGCACCACGCCACGTGATTCTTTAGCATTTAATGTTCGGTACAGACATAAATTACGTATTACCGTCATTAATTATATATTACTACACTAACTTCACGGAGTATTCTTCCAATGTAAATAATATAAAATGAACGAGTTAAATGAGTTCATAACGAGTTAATTTTCCTTGATGTTACATAATTTAAAGTAAAAAGTTTGTTTTCAAGTCTAATTAATGTAGTATACCTAATACAACTCCTAATGTTATACGTAAATATCAAGAACAAGTGGAAATTCACACACATTGTTATAATAATGTACAATTAATAATTTAACTGTATGACATACAATTGAATATTATTTGTTCCAGTTCGAGACATGTAATACCTACATTTTCGAAAACACAAGTAAACACCAAAAATAATAAATAAAGAATTAACTTCGTATTTGATATTTGATATTTGAGTTTTCGAAAAATAATCAGATATAAGACAATGGAACGTCAACACAATTTCCAGCATACTTCTTTCGCTCTTTTAGTCTTATTAAACTCTTTACTGTTTAAAGATACTATGGAATGTTTTCAATGTTTCCGACAGTTAGTATTTCATTTATGTACTCGTGATCTTCGTATATTACCCTTGACCTTCTTGTGGTGACCATGCACTAACATTCAAATTCTTTTTTTTTTTTGTTTCAGAATTCCTACAAAAAAAAAATCTACAATTTGTAGTTTTGAACTTGAACCGAAACACTTCTCTTGTTTTCTATTTTATTAAAACTGGCACAGAGCCATGTTTAACAATCAGATAACAAAATATTTTCACGTCTGTAAGTTTTAGTGCCACCTAATTGACGATGGACGTATCGTCTATATTTATTAGGTACTTTTTCATTTATAAATAAAGAAACTAACATAAAAATCTAATTGATTTAGTTATTGGATTCGCTTCCACCACACTAAGAAACGTTATTGTTCATTAGCTAGTAGTACAAACAAGGTGTTAGATGGTAACGACACAGCGGGGTAGCGAACAGGGTTGGCACCCGGCCACATTGCTGCGGGCCCATGTAGCTGTATTGGAGTTCATTCACCGTTCATCCGACTGTCCCAAAATTCGACAGTAATATCTGCATTACAATTTATTATCACCTAACTAAAAATATTAGGTAGTCGAGTCATTATCTCGCCACTAATCTACAACTTCGAGAGAGAAAAACATGACGCATTTCGCCCACATTAAGCTATCATATTTTCTGCGGGCATTTACAATATTTATTAGCCCACCCGTAGTGTACCACTTAATGTTTAATTACTTTTAAAATAAATCGGAAATTCTACCCGACATTATCGGAAATTAAGTGACCGAAGGCCGGGGTACAGATTATTATCTGTTCAACAAAAAGTTATGATGGTCCCTTAATCGAACGATCTAAAAAATGTCAGACCGATGCCACGTCGTGGTAAAACTGATGTATGTTTTTTATGTGTTTCTTTAAAGGCATTAAGAAATAGTACCTACCTACTAGTGTCGAGGTCTCCGTAATCATATTTAACACAGATTTTCATACAGTATTAGTTAGGTACCTACAGCGATTAATAGTATTATTATACCTACCTACAGAGCTACTGTATTCCGCTCATATTAGATTTTTTTGCGCTTTTTATAACGTACTATCTATTCATATTTTTTGTAACAACAGAACATAAAGATGATTGATTATGAACCTAACAATGAAGACATATAGAATATTAAATAAATAAAGCCGCTTTTAGTGGCAAGCAAATTATAATGAAGCACGTTTATTACATTGTGCAATCTTTCAAAACACTCCTCGCTCTTTCAGCAGCGACGGAGACTAATGACGTTTATTTCACGATGAATAAAATTCAGGATCGCTAAAATAAGTGTCTACTGCAATGCTATACTGCCACAAAAGTAATGTTTCCATACTTGTTTTCCATTTCCCCTCTGGTTGGATTGCGGACTCTCAAACTTTGTTTTCAATTTCTTTTCTCGTGCACAGAAAGTGATATAAAAACTGTGCCACTCCAGTCTCGGAGAACAATACACTACATATCGTAAGTAACGTACATAAATACGAGTACGAAATGTTTTTAGAAAAGAAACGTTTTTATTGCATTTGAACACAACATATACCTGAAGATAAAATTGTATACCCACCACTTTAGCAAAAATATATGTCTATATTTTTGGTTGTCACAGATATATAAGACGGAACTATTCTTCAATTAAATGACAGTATGGGAGTTGTTAACTGTCTCGCGTTATTAGTCTAGATTTTGAATTTGATTTAACAAAACAGGTTTCCTTTAAATCGATAATAAATACATCTATATAGTCCTATTTACATACATAACTTTATTTAAAAGAATTACCACTAAATGTTATATGCAATTTGAAAACTCTTATGGTAACCGTCTTCCAGTAATCCACACTGGCTCTACATGGTGAAGTACAGTCCGTTTACTTCTCACCTCAAATATGAAAAGACATCTGTTCCCAACATTGGAACTCATAGGTACAGAATATGATAAAAGCATAGATTTTATTTTAAAAAAACGTGCGCTGTCGGGGGACCCCTGTCAGGAACGAAGTTCCTTAGCTGCAGTTTCCATTTTTCAAAACTTAATTGCAATAATGAGACCAATAAACTCACGTATGATTTAAAATAACAAAAAAGAAAATGTTGATACTCGTACGCACTCTTATACTCGTAATAAGAGACAGAAATATCACTGTGAATCTATGTACCTACAGAGCTAACGAAACTAGCGCCGCGCGATGCGCGGGTCCCACACCACGTAACGTTTTTTCTTACGTGACGATTTCAATCAAATCAAACCTCCCGCAAACCGCGTTAAAGAACTTCGTTCCAAAAAGATGCGCTGTATAGTTTATAAAATTAAATAAAAAAGATGGGAGGTGTAAATAGTACCTATGTAGAGTGTGTAGGCTACTGCAGATAAATAATAAGTAATCACGAAATGGGATTGTTTACACAAAACACTCATCTCTGATATTAAAGGCAGTTTGCGCCCTTGTCCTCGTATAGCGGATATAATCTGCTAATCCTCACAACCGGACTCATCCGTCGGTTCTCACCGTAAACGAGAATATTACCAATGTTTTTCGATTTTCACGTAAGTTACTCGTAATTCCGCGTACACACTGGCCAACTATAAGGTCAATGACCAGGTGATTCTAAGAACTTTTTACTTCTGGCTTATTTCGCTGAAGTAAATCCTAAAATTTGAAATAAAATGTGACAAGACTGTTTTGAACAACATGCTAAATATATTGTTCATTACTATTTTTATTTCAAGTTATTTTTGTGAAATGGTAAATGAAATGAAATGGTGAGCCGGAAGTAAAAATTTCAGTAAATTCTTCGGCCATAAGTAACCGGTGTGAACGCGGCATTAGTAATACTTATAGTCTATATTACGCAAAACAAATATATGTTATACATTAAATAACGATGTACAAAAAAACGTTGAAAATTGAAGATTTTGGCACTTCTTTTCCTTCAGGGACCGTAAAAATGTGAAAAATCTCTGAATATATTATATCCGAATAGCAAATCAGAAATTAATAAGCATTATTGTGGGCGATTCATTAAGCTAGAGATCGCCCTAACGTTTCCATTTATTAGTAAGAAATGCTAAACAAAACGTTATTCAAATAGGTATTTTGTAATTAATTATGAATTAGTACATAGTTACAAATATTTTATCCTTAGCCTTTCATACAATTCTAGAAACAGTACATTAAATTCATATTACGGATACTGAAGGAAGAAATCCAATAAAACGAAAAATATATCAACACTACTATTAAAATATTAACTGTATTTATAGGGTTCCATTTGAATTCAGAAAAAATGAAAAGGAGTCGAAACAAAAAAGGTGACAACACTATTACTAAAGAAGTAACTGTATTTATAAGTTTTCATTTTGCCTCAGTAAAAATTAAAAGAACAATGTAGAACAAAATTACTACTTCGCTACGACACGTCGAACGGATATCGACAAACATTGGTACTGATTGGTAGAACTAATTTGATGGTCAGGAAGGATTTCAGAGACCCTTCGTCGTATTAGCGCGGTTTCAACATGAGAAAGAAATTACACCTCTTTTTATTCCGCTGCCTCTTTTCTCTGATGAAAACCTTTTATTACAGTAATCCTCGCTTACAAGATTATTCTTGCCTGTGTAACTTCGTAATTTCTTTCAGCTGGCTCTTGTAAACGTATTATCTTAAGGTTAATTTTACTTATGTAATCATTGCTATCCTTGAAAAAATCTCAGGTATATCACTCTACCGTCTCTACTATAAAATAAAAACAAAACGTTTATTATGCTTCTTTTACGCTAAAACTACACAACCAATGAACCTCTTTGTGTAACTACAATTGGTCAGTGCCAAGTAGTAAAACAAATTTTGGATTTATTTTGGTAATATTTCTAGCTGTGTCTGGCCACGTGTTACTGTGGTTCAGTAGATATTATTCACACGAAAATCCCATAGAAAAAAGCACTTTACATTTTTCCGAATTTCTCAATTTTGTACGAAACTTTTCCAAATTTATTTCCTTAAAAAGCTTACGCGGATTATTACGAACATGTAAAAAGAAAAATTTGCCAAATCGGTCCAACCGTTCTCAAGCTTTGTGTGTTGCAACGAACGACATTTCATTTTTATATATATGTACCCATGTTATTGCTATACTATTGTTATTAAAATGCAAGCAGTAAATAGACAACAAATGAACATAAAATCCAAATAATCGCAATTAAAGGTTTTGTGAGCAATTTAGCTAGTAAATTATAATTCATTATGCCAACGGTTACATAATAAACAGAAGACAATCTCCAAATAAAACTTGGTCGCCCTTCATCAAACAAAGCAACAGCCAAATACAAAAGCTGTAAATTTCAAAGGATGACAAAGGAACTGAAGAGATATTTACGCAATGACGACGTCTTTCAGCGATCAGTAGTATCAGACAGCAACGGTGTGGCATTATCCGGATAATCCGGACAAGTTACCCTACGGCTAGTGCTATACTTTGCACCGAATCCATTGTCAAGTTTTACTTACAGTCCAACAAATAGTTCAAGAAACACAACAAAAGATACACAATAACTTCTTTCGTAAAATACGCTCTGCCCTGCATTAAGTGGTAATAGTTTTGCGTCATTGAATATTTAAATTGTATTTTAATCATATTTTAAAGTAAAAATGTGACGTTTGTTTACCATTTTACACATCTTCTTTTTGTCTTGTGTATAAAAAAAAAGTGAATGAATCTTTGTGTGTTTATCCTCTATGCTCTAGGTTCCCAAACTTATTTTGTCTACTGAGTCGAGAGCTCATGCAGTCGTTGTCTAAGATGCTAAATAAAATTACAAATCACCCCCCAGGCCTCTACACAACGCCCCTATTTTTTTTCTGGGTCTCTTACCGGCCCCCTTTAGGCCTGCAGCGCCCACAGGGGGGCGTTATCGCCCACTTTGGGAATGGGTGCTCTATGCGTTCCTATTAGTCCGGGAGGTAGCACTGCAATTTTTCTAGGAATTTTATACCGAATGAATTTTATTTCAAACAGTTGTTTAATGTTTAGAAATCAGTAAAGTGAGCGTCAGTTGTCGCACAAGTGGTGGAGCTAAAAAAAAAGTCATTGGAAAAAAATCTGCTCCGACGATTTTTATACCGAGCAAAAATGTATTTAATTATTGTTTCAATCACATTTAAAAAAAATCTTCAGCTGTATTGACGAGGGGGGTTATATGTCAGTCACGTGCATGAACCTCATTGAAAATTTGACAAATAAATTTATTTTATACCTTATGAAATTTATACATCTAAATTTTTATACTTTTAAAATAATAAAGAAAATCGTCAGTTGTATTTTTGGCAGGGGTAAGACCGTCAGTCAGCGTGATAAACATTTTGCGCGCTCAATGCATTTGAGCGTTGCATAGTCTCTTTAGAAAATAAACTGACGATCTTTACACCCACAAACAATCAGCTGACGTTGATTTTTAACATTCAAATTATCTTACACTTTGAATTCAATAAGTATAATATTAATTTAATATAAATAACACCACATTATATTTATTTTGTGTCGGTTTCAAATTATATTAATATATACTGTAGCATCAAGGAATTTCAAGCAGTCAAAGTCTCACTACTCTAACATACCTTTCTTAAAATTTATTATTCTGGCCTTCAGGTAGAATAAACCGTAGTAAGTATACCCTAATGGAGTGAGACAAACTTATATGAATAAAAGAGAAATGCAATATTCCCTCCATGTCAATCAGAGTTATACCAGCATGCTGTTATGTGTTAGGGGAAAACTATTATTGTTATGATTTTCAGCTGGTATAAAATGACTCGCTCAACTATAGCGCTACCTCCCGGACTATAAATCGTTCATCCGATTGTGATGAAACTTTGGTGACTTGTTGTGCATACGCCCGTGAAGGTTTATGTATTATTTAATTTAGTAAATAAAACACCACACGAACGAAGTCGCGGACAACAACTAATTATATTTAAAATAGAGCTCGTTCTAAAATCTGTGAAATCGACAGTTCGAATCTAGCATGATGAACAATTATTAAAACAATGTAGGTATTTTTATTCTAAAAAATTAAATTCACTAGAAAATGAAGTGACATATACCTTCACATTGCCGCTAGAAGTAGTACTAGTTGTAATTACTGGATAGTTTCCATAATAGACAAAACGTAGAGCTTATAGTTTAGAGCTGGATTTATATGGAGATAAAAACCGGCTAAGAACCTGTCGGACACATATTAATTTAAGGTTCCGTAGGAATAACCGACAAAGCAAAAGTTTAAAAAAAAGATGGGTCGAAAATACTCATTATTTAATTTTTTACGATGAAACCATAAAGGCTCCGTTTTAACTATATCGATTACGGAATCCTGAGAAACATGTCGAATGTTAAATTAGTGAGCATTGTTTCTGACGTGCTATAAACCACATCATTATACGTTTATTTGTAAACGTAGTTGGATAAAAAGCGAATCATAATACACAATTATAAGAAAACATACCAATTATCATTGCAGAAATGATAACTCCGAAGTAGCTTTTATATAGCTTTTATAAATACTCATGCGAAGTTTACATTCTCGAGAGATATATAAATAGGTACGTCTGGCGTTAAAAGTGTAAAATTAAAAGCAGTCAATTGTGTGGCGTTACGCACACGTCCGTTACACATACCTGTCGATGGAGGCGCACCAAAATACCAAGTGGGGCGCGTGCGGAGTATTTCTGGCGAACGCCTCGCCGTCACCACTCGTCTAATGCATCCACGACTAATCTTAACCACATAATTTATCCCAATCTATTAATGGACGCGCCTACTTCTTAATAGCAAGCACAACAGTCAATTATCTCATCATTATTTTCTGATGTGACAGCCTTCAAATGTCCTCACATTAAAGTGGCGCATCAAAAGGTTCTAATGTTATTTGCTGATTCTCAATAACAGTGTAATTAGTCGTTTGATGTTTCAATATTCAATATCATAAGAGAAGCAAATGTTAATTAATGTCTAACTATGCGAAACTGAATTAGATAGCCATGTTATAAAGCAAACTGAATATACACAGATAAACGCAATATATGTTATTGAAATGAATAGGAATGAAGATATTGTACATTATATATTACATGTATAGCTAGAGATTTAAGATCACATAATATTATCATTAGTACGTATAACTTAATTATAACCAGCTCATTGTGCTCGCGGCTTCAATCAGATTACCGAAGAAGCTTTTGATAGCAATGAAAACTGGACAATAGTGTTCCACTTGAAGAGATAAGTAAAAAAAAAATAGTAGGTACTTTTTACTGTATTCTATTGGGACAGGGGTCAAAAAATGTTTTTAATAAAATCTCATATTTTTGATTTTTGATTATATTATCAATCAATCGACGTATGTATACAAAATTTTATCATAATAGGTAGACACACTCTTACATTCATGAATGAGAGCATCAGAGGCATGTGACATATAAACGGTACGCTTATTCCGCAATTTGCAGAGCATGCGACAGCCAATATCGCGCGATATCTACTGTCAAATTGAGAATTTGTGTAATGTAACTTGTATAGTGGCTCTAAATCCAATGCGAAAAGTGCATGTTATGGTCATAGAATAAACACTATCGTCGTACATGATACTAATTTTTTATTACAATTAGTCACCGGTCGCGCAGTGATCGCGTGGACAGCCGCTGTCTGCAAATTTTTAGGTAATAACCCCGCGGATGGACGGACAGATCTAAGCTATAAGGGTACCTATTTGACTGATAAACATTGAACTGTTTTAGTTTTATTTAAAGCTAATATGCAGTAACTTAGAAGAAACGTTATAGTAATATATTTTAGACTTGCTTGACTATCCTCTGAACGTTAAGCTATTTCTTTCTTTCTTTCTTCAATCACGTTAAATATCGCTCGGTACACGGAAAGCTAGCCTAAATTGCCAATGATATTACTAAATTAAATATAACTAATATGTTTAATAATAATAAAGAATATGTTTAGTCAGTAGATATATAGCTAAGCTTTTAAGTTTAGCTAGCTGTGCGTGGACACAATAATTTATCCAGTACAGTTACTAACACAATCTCAATTTTAGTTTACCTTTTGTAACGATTTCATTTACACGTTAAAGCTACGATTTATACTATTATTAGGATCACAATAAAACTCTGTAAGAATTTTGTGATGTTGTTGTGCACGCGATGACCGTTAGACTGATTTTGTGAATTCTATCAACTTTATGGCTGTTACAACACTAACGTAATAAGTTGAATACACTAATTATGTCTAAGATTGTAGGAAGAACGATGTTGTATCAATTGAACTTTTAACAAGGCTCTTTGAGCCGCTACAAATAAAAGATACATTTATATTCAGGTGCACCATGGTGGCGGCACTCTAAAAGATCACATAAAATGCTAAGTTTTTTCGACATCCTCCAATCGAACGTGTTAACTTGTCGAATGGTAGAGATGGGAAAAAATGAAGACGTGTTGCGAGTGTGAGATGAATTTTGAACGAATTCAGAGAGGGCTCGTTTCATCTCTGGAGACAGTAATATGTTTAACTACATCATACCTACAAACCTGTGTGCACATTGAAACATCTACTTCAAATGGCAATTTAAACGTAGTTATTTAAATAATAAATAAAGTAATTTCCAGACACGAGTGCATACTTATTGTTACTTAGAGGTCATACGGAAACATGGAAGCAACGATCCCATCCAAAAAAGAAAATGATTTTTAAAATTTCACCTATAAACTTAACCACAAGTCTAGAACTTCCTCTCTATGACGTCAGTAAAAGAAGGTGAGGAAAAAATAAGATGAAAGTGTCTGCTCTTAGCAAAATTTTACAAAAGGCCCTTAATTATAAACGAAGTTTATTAATTATAATCTATATTTATGTACAGCGTCGCGAAAGTTGTGTAATTGAGTTAGATAGCAATAATTTCTTCTGCTTACCCCTATCCATTAACGAAGTCATTAAAATAACTTAAGCGAATAGAATTTGTTCTCGACAACAAAATCTCTTGAGGTTGTTTGTTAATTTTTAATTTTCTGCTCGTTGAGCAAGCATCAAGAACATTGTTTACAAAAGAAACATCTTATTAAAACCGAAATAGGGTTGTCACGACCCGTCCGCAATTTAGACCGCATCAAAATATTTGAGGGCGAACATACGGCACAATTTTTTGCTTGTGCTGCTGCTGAATAGGTCTGATTGAGATGTTAACATTACGAATGGGATGTATCGCTACGTGTGCAGACAGACAATGGGTCGGTTCGCCGCAGGCGTGGTTCATTATTGGGATTCGTTGACTCGCACTGGAATCTCTTTGTTCGTCTGTCACGCATCTCCAATTGATTGCTGTTTCTAATCGAGTGAGTGAGCTTCCATCACATAATATGCAAAGGGACGATATGTAATCCTTGCGCGAATTATGAGTTTTATTTGGTGAAAGTCTAGAACAGAAACTGGAAATTTCGTTTAGGATTAAAGGCTGTCATAATAGTGTAATTTATTTCCATATTAATAATAGCTTTATGTTTTCCGATTATAATTAGAAAAGTTATCGGATCATATTTCTCAGAAAACAACGTAAACGTTGACGGTTTTACTCTTTCTAATTTTCTTTTAGTGGTCGATCATAAAAAATATCTAATAAAGCCTGTGCTTAGGTAATAAAGTGTTTAATAAACAATAAAAGTTAGCTATAGGTAGTAGAAGCAGCGGTCGGTTGTAAGGAATAGTCACGCATGCCTTGTCAACTTTAAAAGCTGTACCGTTCGCTTCAGACATGCGAACCGTTTTCCGACAGACGACCTTCACCCGCTGTAGAAAGGTAAACATTTCACAGGTTTCCGTCTGTTTTATAAAATAAATATGGCATTTTCAACTAAAACAAATGTTAATATGTTGCGTATATTGGAGCAATATATGTATTACGCAATGTTACTGGAATAACATAGAGATGGTGATGAACCACGCAATATTCAATTCCGATATTTGCGCGATATGCGAAATGTGTAAGATGTAGGTACATGCAATAATTAAAAAAAAATTATTTTGTCGTAATTCCCAAAACTGCTAATTAAATTTAACAAATTTAAGATACGTCAAGCACCAGCTCTGTAGCCCGGGTCGCAGAAGAAGGCTACAGTGTTTCGCCCGTTTTAACAGGAGCTTAAAAAGGGGCCTTCGGGGTCGTAACCGTTAGGATTGGAAGTCTGTACATGCGATCTTGTGATCTTGGAAGACAGTGCGTGTAGCCTACTACATCGTAGCACTGTGAGGCGCAGACTCTGTCACTGCTTCTCCCAAAAGCGCTTCGATGCAGTATGAAACTGATTCTGAACTGATCTGAAATCTCGGAGCCTCTTGAGAATGCGCTGAGGACGAGCACTGCAGGAACTTTAGTGAGCAAAAGCCTCACACAGCCCAGTCTTATACCCAGTGGTCTTCTGGTTCAAAGTTCTCTTGCGTTACCAAAAAGAAAGATATGTCAAACAAACATCGAAAACAGTAGTACCTACCTGTAACAAGATATCTTTTAAGTATTTAATAATTCTAAGTTTACCTTTATACCTCATTTGATTGTGTTATATGATTAAGCTATGTTCACATCGGAAGTGGAACACGTGACGTCTCCGTTGTATAATGTAGCCACAGACGTGACCCGAAGTAATAATGTAGTATCGAGACGCTCCTACGCTGCTGCAGACTCATATACATTAAACATGTATACTATCTGGTAGGAAGTTGTTATGGTGGTCTTTATGTAAACTACTCAATTACGTTCAACGATATGTACAAAATATCTCAGAAGTGGCGGTCGATAATAGTACCTGTAGTACCTATATGATGAAGGTAGCGAAGAGTTTTTCTAATAATTTGGGCCGGCATCGGTGTGGTCCGGAAACTGATAGTTCAATATTTAAATTAACTTTTATTAATTTAAAAAATGTCAAAGTATCATTTTGAACTTTTTATACATAATAAGTATAATTTGCACAATTTTCTATTGCCAGTAAAGATCATCTGGATCGGTCTAAAGCACAGGTCAAGTAAAAGTCAAAATCTATTAATTAAAAGAAAAATATACGACATAAACATAATATCATCGTAAAGGTGAAACATCAAATATTTAAACAACATAAAATCATTTCACTAAACACAGCAGTAAACAACTTAACGGCGTTTGTCGTAAATCTCGAATGCAGCACCTACCGAAACTTGACTCTTAAGTAATTTTCGTAGCGATATAAATGTTTTCGGTTGTATATTCAATGCTCGTTAGTCCAAGCGGATAACATAAATCTCAGTAATACATATGTAAGCAGTCTTTAGCCTCTATTTATATTTTTGAGCGATTTGATAAAAGAACATTAAGATGTGTCGTCAATACTACAGTCCAGTTTAAGAATTCGTAATAGTATTTACCGTCATATACAAGTTACGTGTAGACATAATAAGAAGATAAAACTTCATTACTATTCAAATTAAATGTTAACTTGGAATTGAATGTATAAACATGTACATATAATTATTTAAACTGCAACGTGTATCGCTCGTTCATAATGAGGATAATTTATTCATGTTCATTCTTAATGAAGCGAAAACTTTATCATATTTAACCTTCGGCATTGCAATTGTTCCAATTATGCATCTCGGTGAGTGCACGACGCGTCTGTCTAACAGCTGTCACTTTATTTCCGACAATTGAAACAAGATATCTTGTCGACACCAATAAATAATGCGTTTATAAACCGAATTTGCGGCCGACTTTCGGTTGTATCCTTTCTTACCGTTATTGAACTCAATCGAAACTGCTTGATAACATAGTCGTGTACTTCTCATACACCGTGTTTTTTTTAACTGGGATGGGAATGGTATGGGAAAATTCTAATCCATAAGAGATACAGGGAGACTGTCTTAGGAACCATCCGTTTTTTTGTTGTGACAACAATTTTGGCATTATCGGATTTTTAGTCAAGCGTGAGAGTTCATAAAAATTAGTAAAATTGGCAAACATTTTTTTAAAGCGGATCGAGTCAGTTTCATGTAAGCATCATTTCATTGTATCGTAAGACAAAATCTGGATAGCAGAAGTTGGTCAAAAATAAAACATTTCGTTCCCTTGTATCTCCTATGGTTTCGGATTTCCCCATACTGACCCAGTTAAAAAACACTATAATACCAAACTGTCAACTGATATTGCTCGAAGCGGTCAAAGGTTCAGGTATTTGGAATAACGGTAGACTTCCAAAATTCTTTCTTAAGTATGAATAATGGAATCACTGAAATAAGTAATATTATAATGTATATAATTTCAAACCATGAAATTCGTTTAGGCCAATAAAACTATACCATATATTAGTTTGATTGAAATCGGTCAACAATGTTCAACATGATTTTTTTTAAACGAAAACCACTCCGTTAAAAACTGAGGTCATAGGCCATCTATAACACAAGACAGCAGTGAGATATTTAGAAACTAACGACAACCACTTAAAGAATGTGGAAAGAAAAAAAACTTTTTTGTAATTTATACAAACCATTGAAAAATGGTTATATCGTGTTAACTAATTAACTCGCGCAAGTAAAATATGTCTATGATATCGAAATAGCGTTTTCCGATCCGTGGGAAAGATATGTATGTCGCCGTTCTTGCGCCGGTTCCAGATGCGTGCTGAACGCATGTGGCACACAGAAAAAACGTATTTTTTAACAAGGAACCGGTTATGTTTGTCGTTATTTCAATTTATCGATGTTAATGAGACAATGAATGACAAACATTACTATTGCTAACGTTTTAACATTCACACATGGCATGCCAAACAAAACATTGCATGCAACGCAGCCATCTATTAATGCAAAATACAGAATTGGTCACCGTGAACTTGTCCTTGTGTCGTAAATGTTATGTGAATCATTTCGTACTAATTATTAAATAATTGCTATGTAATTAAAATACAACTAATTATATATTTAATGTAACCATTTCTATTTTTACTCAAACCGAGACATAAGTACGCATAATAACGGCTATGTACAGTGGAAATGGCACAATAAAAAAAACATTTTTTATTTATTCGATAAGTTTCATTTATCATATAGAATTATGACAAAAACTTTGAATCAAAAAAAGACGAACGCTAATAATTTTTAGTGTTTTGATAATTACACTTCCTGTTACTGTTCTTCGTATAAGACAATAAAGCCTTCCATTCATTCATTTCGAATAAGAGCGCTTAGAACTTCAACGAAATAGGTGTCATTCAACTCTCAAATTCTTTCCGTGCAGTGAGTACAGCGCAGCAAAGCCGGAGTGAGATTTGAATTTTTCGCAACGAATGTCACAATTTTTGTTTAGCTTTCTCAAAACGGGACAATTCTCCGCCTCGAAACTTTCCTCGGGACACCGGGACGGAGTGATGAAAAAGGGAACTGTCCTTTTAAAACAGGACGTATGGTCACATTACATAATACATTATCTATTATTATAGTTACCCTTTGGTAACTAAAGCTAAGAACTTGCAATTATGTATTAGATATTTCAAAAAAATTTTTATTGTGATTTGCAAGATTTTGATAGTTTCAGCCTATAGAGAGAAGAAAAGGTTAGCGTTAAGAGATATATTACGATGTGTTCACTTAATTGGATAGCTTACGTGACCTTTTAAGCTGACGATCCAGGATTCTATTTCTAAGTAACTAGGTTCAATAGAAAACTATTTTAAATTAACTTGCAAGTCGTGCTACACAACATTCTCAAAGTTCATTATATGGCAACTAATTACATTATGTATATATTATTCGGCCACTCATTTGTTATGTTTTTCTCGAAATATTTATTTATTTTATATTATTTATGAGTAAATATCATACCCATAAAAAAATAGAATAAAAGTACGAACATGATTTGAAAGGTGTGTCAGAGGCGTAGCAAGTGGCGTTTGGTACATATGTATCTGTTTAGTGTTTACCCCTCTGGGAAATATGCACTCATGCATGTAGCATGTACTAAATTAAAAGTTTAACAACTGAAACCTAATTACAGTATTCACAGTACTATTTCTGTCTCTCTCTATTATATATAGTATCGACATTTTTATTTTTTGTTTTTGTTTTAAATCATACGTGAGTCTTATTGGTCTCATTATTGCAATTAAGTTTTGAGAAATGGAAACAGCAGCTAAGGAACTTCGTTCCTGACGGGGCTTCCCCGACCGCGCACGTTTTAATGTTTTTTCTTATTGAATTGTGCGAGAGAACTATTATTAAAATACTTTTTTATTATTAAAAAGAGAGAAATATTGTATAACATTTTTAATAATAGATTGCTCCGATTGAAAACAATAAACGCTACAAGTATTGTAAAAATTCATTAGATGTATTTACCTATAGGTAGACACAGTAGTAATGTCTAGATCAGCTACAAGTAAAAAACTGACTTAGCAATTTTAGTCGCATAACATTTTAGTCTAAAAAGACTACCTATATTTTTTTACAAAAAAACCTTAAGTCTTGTGACAGCTCGATAAATTGGCATATAGGACAGGTACAACAGCTCCAGCTTTATAGCTCGGGCGAAAGAATAAGCTGTTGTAAGCGGCGACACTAAGGGGGACTTTGGGGTTGCGGCCGATCGGAGTAGGGGGCTCTGGCCTTTACAATATTATTTTTGATTATTACAATATATTACATAGAGGATGAAAGCGCGTGTGGTTCAAAAGGGCGCACAGTATATGAGCCTAAGAGCTAAGAGCCTAGGGTTACCAGATGGTCGAGATTCGTCTGGATTGCCCAGACATTTCATATGATGTTCAGACTGGACAAAATTCAAAACAAACAACCCGAAAAACAGCTTCACGAAAAGTTTACAACAAAACAGAAATTTAAAATCACCGCGAGGTTTAAAATCACTCTCACTTCATCACTTCTCTTAATGTGCCAAAAAAGTAAAGTTTCTTAGTCATTACATACTCTACAGTATTTTAATTTTAATTATAAAAAAGAACATTTTGATTTGTAATATTTGACTCGACAGTAATTCCAAAATCCCGACATTTGAAATTGTTCCCAGATATTTTATTCTTCTATCTGGCAACATTACCGGAGCTCCTCGATAAAGCGCCGAGGACAACCACCGCACAAGTATTAGTAGGTAGTGAGTAAAAGCCCCACATAACCCAGCAGTACCTGGGAGCAGGTTTCTCCTGAGTTACTAAAAAAAGGTGCAATAGCTAACTCGCTCTCTACTTACCCGCCTATATACAACCGATAGATGATTTCGTGTGATAAGCCTAACGAAAATAAAACAAGCCGGATACACACATACATTCCGCTGACAAGACCAAAAAGCCAAATATGCCCGTTGGCGGGGTGGCAGAGCATCTGCCTTCCAAGCTAGGGTTTGATCCACGGTCAGGTCAACTTAGGAAACGAACTTTTCTAAGTTGGCTTGGAATCTGGGTGTTATTGGGAGTTCCCCCAGTTCATTGTATGGTTTCCATAACACAAGCCTAGTGCTTAAGTGCTAGTTTGGGGTCACACGATTTGTGTAATTGTCTGGAGTATTGGACATTATTATTAAAGCCGAACGTCTGACAACCATAATTGTCATATGTCATCTAAACCGATATTATAAAAAGGTAAATTTTGTTTTTTTGTATGTAATGGATAAACTCAAAAATTACTCACCCAATTTCAAAGAATCTTTCACCTATAGAAAGCTACATTATCAGCGAGTAACACGGGCTGTATTTCACTTTCTAAAAATGTCTACCCGTGGTACGCAACCGGGGCGAACATTCGGAACAGATAGATGTACGTAATAATAGTATATTGTATATATACATCTATACATTATATATATCCTTGTTACGTATAAAGCAATAAAAAGTATTGGTGTGCATTTCGTTTCTTGAACGTTCCCGAGTGCGTAGAGGCTGGCTGAATTTGTATGTCATGGTTGATTGATCTCCACGTTGTTCGCAATAGAATATCGTACCCAACGCAATTCAATGAACACGATATAGATTCCGTTTCTAGATGCTAACAACATTTATTCGCTTAATAAAATAAATCGAATATACAGGGTGTATATGAAAACGGGACAGTTACTTTAATGGATGAAAGGGCATAACTTTAGTATGTAGTTACAAAAAGAATTATCGAAAAAAACGTATCCGTTTAAGAGTTGTGACCTTTTTAATTTTCAAGTGTTATCCCCACCATTTCTCGTAAAATTGGGTTGATCGTGTACAGTTACAGATTTTAAATCTTACGTTTTTTTTTATTTTGTAATAATTTCATCCGTTATTACGTTATACGCATTATTTTAGAAAATGGTTTTCAGGCTGTATTTCAGTAACTGTACTGTGTTTCAGTACTGAAATACAGCCTGAAAACCCCCATTGGGGTATACGCATTATTTTCGAAAATGGTTTTCAGGTTGTATTTCAGTAAGGGATGAAATTATTACAAAATAAAGAAATACGTAAGATTTAAAATCTGTAACTGTACACGATCAATCCAATTTTACGAGAAATGGTGGGGATAACACTTGAAAATTAAAACGGTCATACCTCTTAAACGGATACGTTTTTTTCGATAATTCTTTTTGTAACTACATACTAAAGTTATGCCCTTTCATCCATTAAAGTAACTGTCCCGTTTTCATATACACCCTGTATACTAAATAAATTTCATCAAAAATTTTTTGTAAAAAAAATAAGTTGTAAAATTAAACCCGGCCAAGTAAATTTAGCCAAAATTTTCAAACGAGATAAAATAACTAATTTATTAAATTCGTTGTCGAAGTCTTCTCTTTTTCTTAAATTGTAGATATATACTGACAACTAGTTTCATATTTAGAAGAAAAATTTCTGCCTTGGTATTGTAAAAAAAGTGGTGTATCTCTTATGTAAAATGTGTCTTCTTATTATTAAGATCCTAACACTCCTCGGTAAAACAATAGTAGGCTTTACTAGAAATAAAAAGGATTATTTGGAAGAACGCAGAAACCTCAGTTGCGCTTAATATTTATTCAAACTTTTTTCTAATTGTTAACACTTTAACAGACCTTTAAGGCATAATATACATTCGGTGCTGGTTAGCTGATCGAGTCTGATCTCTGGAATATCCTGAGGATGCTTCCTTGAGAGGCGAAACACGTGTCGATTAGTGGTGTTTTGAGTTTGAGCGGAAAACAGCTAAAGATTTTAGGAGTTCATCACATGAAATGGATTTCCGCAAAGTAACACCTGAGTCTATACAATATCATAATATACTATCACAGTATCACTTTTGTACTATAAAACTCCCAAAAACGCAAAAAATAAAAAATCTAAATAAAGTTTCTTTTCTCCCACTCCCGCCAAAAAGACCCCCTCCCTCGTCGAAACCGGAGGCTACACGCAAATGAACGTATAAAGGCCATCTAAAAGACTTCTATTTGCAAGCTTTTGTTACATACGTATTCGAGTTTTAGATTTATAGCTTTTCTTTTCATTTACAGGTGAGTGCTAGTAGAAGATAAAGAAGACCAAGACTGACTTATGAAGATCAAATTGCTACAATCTTAGCTGACAGAAATGTCAATAGCACTCGCATACTTAGGCGAAAGTGTGTGAAGAGAATAATGAGATTTGAGGAGGCGGAAGAAGTACATATGTAGGACCACGGTGCTCGGTGCTCCATCCCCTTTGACTGCCCCGTTACAATACAGCGTGAGGATGTGCTTGTAGGTATTTTTATTAATATTTATTAAATACTTAAAAAAAATTTGTTCTGTACCACATACATGCTTCATGTGTTTATATTTTTGAAATGGCTTTCTTAGGATAACACAAAACAACCAAGTTTGTAACCTGCGCGTAATTAAGACAAATATAAAGATAGTTCATACGTTGAAATAGGTTAAATCAATGATATTATAATACAAAAGCGGTAGATAGGTTACCTTAGTACTAATCCGAGTAAAATATTGTTCCAGTTACAACGTTACAAAGTGAGACAAATATACATTGCACTGCGTCGCTATGCAATGTAAAACATAATTGCATTTCAAACTAACAAATCACATAGCTCTCTAAATCATTGTGATTGGTCAATTTCAATTTCTTTCTACATTTTAAGCGAATCCGTGACTAATTCATAGAATATTAGTAATAAATGCCACAGAACAGACATTTAAAAAAAATATGATTGATACCTAATGGAATTAGACAGTAAAAAATGATGTTTGCTTTTTTTCGAATTTCGTTTTTCTAGAATCATGTACATAAGAATGTGTGTATACACACATAAATTTATACACACATATAAGAAGATGTATTATGTAGATAACAACAAATCTGCAACAGCTAATGACAGTTGAATGAATAAATTCATTCATTGCAAAACATGTGACCTTTTGTTTTCCAGACTAGTAGGTTATCTATCAGTGCTGCATTTTTAATCAATGTTTCAACTTAAAGTAAATTTCAAAACAATTTTTCAAAGTTGTAAATAAAATTTAGTATTAGGTAAGTACCTACATAAAGATAAACAAGATAATATGTTAAAATATCCAAAATAGCCATCGCTATGAATTATTTACCATGATATATTTTATTTCATACATACACAATACACATATAAATTTTATTTCATGTGAAATCGTTGCTTTATTTCATAATAACTGTTTGATGCAAATAGATTGAAAAAGGCTGTATACCTTTTTGGCAAACTAGATTGAAATACGTTCATTAAAACATTATTAATTAATTTATTTCTCTCTGTGTACAAAAGTATATTAATATTATCACCTTCGAATATGTATCGACTTAGTAACATTATATTATCAATCAACTTTGTGCTCTAATCTCTAAATCACACATTTTCAATAGATTGGAGTTGGTTCTAAAAATATAGTCCCTTGAGAGCCTCCTTCCTTGTAAAATAGTAAGTAAATTGCAATACATACATTAGTAATACATGTCTAATAGAAATATTTCATATATTAGATATTTCATTAAAAAAAGCCTGTCAAGCGTAAGTTGTACTTACGCTATTAGTGCCCTGTACTGTTACTTTATTATTATTAACAACCAACCGCAAAACAAAGTTTGTTATATATGCTTGATTTTCAAATTTCATGTAAAACAAAAAGTGTTTAATGAAGGATGAAACATTTCAGGATAGCATTAATCTTGAAATGTTTATTCCTGATTGTTTTCAGACTTTCCTGATCAATGCTTCTGGAGATAAGGTGCGAGAGAGACGATGATATTTGTTTAGGTGTTTTTTTCGAAAGTGTTAAAAAAGTTACAAAGTACAACTTATTATACACTAGATGCGCCTCGCAGCTTCACCCACGTTAAATTTGGTATTTTTCAGGTATAAAAAGTAACCTAGATTACTTTCTAAAAACTTCTCTATTTGCTAATTAAAGTCCCGTCAAAATCGGTTTTAGCGATTCCGGATATTAGCCCGGACAAACAAATAGACAGACAGACAAAAAATTTAAAAAAGCGTGTTTGGGTTTTAGTTAGGAACAAATAAAAATATGCTTAAGAAAAAGTCTTTGTTTCTAAATCGTAGACAGACACTTCAATTTTATTTAAGTACTAGCTGAGCCCTGACAAGCGTTGCTGTGACTCAGTACTCGGTAGGTATTATATTATCATTCGTCAGTTATGGTCTTGAATTCATACTATGACTTAGTACGTATTGTATTATTATTCATGGGTTATGGTCTTGAGTTCACACAAAAATCCCATAGAAAACAGTACTTTCCGTTTTTCCCCAATTTTCCAATTTTCCGGGCAACTTTTCCAATTTTTCTTCCTATAAAAACATTACTCGGACTATTAAGAACATGTACAAAAAATTTAGCAAATCGATCCGGCCGTTCTCAAGTTTTATGCTTATTCATTTCATTTTTATTTATATAGATACTCGTTCATTTTTCTTTGAAAAATTAATCTGAACAGGGATATAATCCGAAATTCTTAGCAGGGTACACAACGGACCACTGAAATAAAATAAAATTGCTAGATATCTTTAACTTTCAACCCGTCTTGGCTTCGCACAGGGACTAAATTACGAAACATCAATATATCTCTGGTTCTAAAGACTGTAATAAATGGATTTGTTATGTACGTATAATCCTTTCTCATTAAATGTCCAAAGAGATGTTAAAAACCGCATTGACATCCACTTAAAAGTTTAGAGGTTATAATAATTTATAAAGTGTAAAATGTTTAATAAAATTATAAAGTGTACAGGAACGCGTTTGCAACTTCTTTTATACTATTTAGAGATACTTTTCGTACAATGCTATACAATGATAATAAAAACACGATATAAAATATGAAGGTTCTCTAAAGAGTACATAAGTAAAGCAATATTCTAATAAATACATAGCTAAGTTCAGTGGCGTTTACTTGCCAGAAAAATCACAGCAGTTCGTCAGATTAGAGCGTCCCATTAAATAAACGCGTGTTAGCGAAGTTGATACATAGCGGCAATAAAACAAAAAGTGGTTTACATTGTAGTGGCGGTGAGCTGGCGACCTGAACAATAGTCCCATCCACTTAAGTACGGTCCGGCGCTTTCATACCAGAAAAAATTTTCCGGACCTGCCGTAATAACCATCCGCGACCAAACAAAGACATTTTCCGTTTCTACCAGCCGGAAACATTACATTCAAATTATGTATTTTAAGTCGGCAAAATTTTAAAAATGCTTGCAACAGAATATAAAGCGATTCTCCCCGCCGAGGGAAGTAAATGGGGAGGCAGTTGTCTGACGCTTGCTATAATAGCGCTTTTATGAAAATTCATGGACATAATGTTTGCTCAGCGATGTACTGTAAGACAATATTACTACGTTCAAATCAAATAATAAATAATTGACACATGATAAGGGATTCTCCTGAGAGCTTTTTATTTTAGATCTTATTACATGAAAAAGCTACACCTGAGACGACACAACGCATCCGTAGATTATCTGGCAAGCTAAAGATTGGGGCGAGACATGTGCAAAATGGGGAAATTAGCTCCCCTGCCTGTAACTACTCACTTTTAGACCTCATGCTTACACCCTTTTATTTACTCAAACACTCTCAGCTGAATTCTACATTTCATATAAATCTCAATTTAAATTATCTGTCGTTAAAATAAACGTTTAAATCCAACTAGACAGTAACAACTCCAATGATAAATCGAATCCATAACGAGAAGCAAAACAAGGCAGAAACGTAATACGGCATCCACACCCGGCGTACACGCTTACACTTCAATCAAACACAGCCCTATTCTACAAACTTTTGCCTTAGAAAAACAAACAAGGGTGCACGTTGAAGGATTACTTAGGGCTGTCTCTGCTACGTTATTCTATTTTTAAATATAGAAAGCACGTACTGTGACTTTAACCAGGGTAATAAAAAAGCTCATTAAACTTTATCGATTAAAATTACCGTTACCGAAGGTAACAAACAACATAACGAATTCGAATGGCATGATATTTACGGATGGGAAACGCTAGTTTCACAAAGGGGGGTCATTTCGCGAGACATTAAACTAAGCGCTTCATATACACTATCGGCAGACAGCCCTATTTGTTAGGGTGTGTCGGCAACATGTGGCGGATACGACTATCAAACCAAAGCAATTACATCATTGCCACCGGTTTCTCTCAACACGACCGTGAATTAATTTTTTTTTGTGTAATAATTACAGAAAACATTCCAACAGATTTCAACAATTATTTGTTGAAATCTAGGGCAGAAAAAAATTCACGTTAAAATAGTAAATTTATTTAAGAATTTGGTTCACTCAAGTATCATATCAAATCATAATAGACAGATGGTGGATCCGACCTAGACATCGGACGAAGGAAGTGGGCAAATTAATTAACTACATATATACGCGTGAGTAGACAGTACAAATAGACGAGATTAACAGCTGCTTATTCACATTCGCTAATTTGTTAACATACGTTATAATTATTCGGTAACTGTAGAAACGGTTTATTTACAGATACTTCAATATTCCGGTATAGGAGATGGTAAAAATAATAAGTATATTATAATCATATAATAGATATGTTCGCAGGGATTCGCAGGGATAGCACTTTTATGGCCGATCGACCTGTCTGGCTTAATGGTGAGTTTATAAACCGCCATGCTATGTAACGCTCCTACACTTTCCCTTCATTATTGTGGATTGGTGACATTATTAAGTCATAAACAATTTATTTTCGAAATTCAAACGACACCCAAATTAAATAGTATGTATGTCACGGGAATAGGGAATTGTTGTAGTTTGTTTCTCGTAAATACTTCGTATTAGTTTTTTCAAGTGTATCATCCGTTAGTACCGCCTCGGTCTAAAACACGCCGTAGCATTTTTTGAGTACGAAAAATACATTTTAAAAATAAAACTAAGGGTACAAAAGATTTGGAGTAAAGACTGTTTCAGTCTACATAAAATGTGTAGAACGATGATTATTATATTCAATTCAATAAGGATTTGTACTTTATTACCCAAACGACTCAATTAAACTGAAGTTTCTCTAAGTGTACTTTTATAGCTGCCTTTTTTGCGAGGACTATATAGATATACAGAGTCACTGACTTTTCTTTCTAAATATTTGAAAGAAACAATCCACGATACAATATTTTCATACAACTGTAACGATATATGCTGCGGGCGCATTAAACGATCAGTTGGCACGAATTTTTATGATTTAATCGACAAATGTCAGCATAGTTCGGCCAATTTGCACAAACTATTCATTAATTACACACCTAAACCTTCCTTGTGAGTCAAGCTATCTATTGGTGAAAACCGAAAGACAATCCCTACAGTAGTTTCTGAGATCAGGCTATAAATGCGGAAAGGTTTTTTTTAGTTTATTGAAAATGTCAAATGAAGCTATTGACTGTTTATATATGACAACCAAAAATAAAAGACTGTTCAATACTATTCAAGATGATTTCAAAGCAGTCAAAGTCAAACCAATTTATTCGTGTAAACCCAATTACAAGGTATTTTTGAACGTTAAATGTACTTTAGTTCGGTTCAAATAGAAAACCTGGACACTGAAAAGAACCGACAAGAAACTCAGTAAGGTATCTTTTCATTCTTTTACAAAAGGTTTATTAAAATACAATATTCTTTAAGCCAATAAACGCATATGCAGACAAGATCATTTCCAGACTTGTTTTATCTTCAATGAAATAATTTATTTGTCTAATCTATGTACGTGTTATAACCAATTTAAATTTATTCTCTGTCAATTGAGTAATTTCCTGAGGATCTTTGTTATAAAAACGAATGCAGTTACCCAAAAATGAAACATTTGACTTATGTAATTAAAATTTTGGAATAACCAATTTATCACGACCTCAGGTTTCCATACCATTAATATCGCCTTTCTTTTTAAACAGATCTATATTTTTCTTCGTATATACACATAATAATTCCAAAAATGTATAAGGACGGCAAGGTGAGTAGGTACATCAATGTCTTTAAAACGATCTCTAAGTAATTCTCGTGCATTAATACTGTAGATTGCACGTATTGCTCTTTTTTGTAAAATAAAAATGGAGTTAACCTGTGCCGCTGATCCCCACAACAGAAGACCGTAGGACATTAGGCTATGAAAATATGCAAAGTACACCACCCTTGCCGTATCCACATCCGTCAATTGCCTAATACGTCTAATGGCATATATCGCGAAACCGACCTTTATAGCCAAAGCCCCGAAATGATCCGCCCACAACAATTTATTATCTACCGTTAAACTAAGAAAACTAACTAATTATAATTGCTTCCCACCCAGTTCTATTTTATCATGGATTCTGGGTACATTAGAAAGTGAAAATTTATACATTTGCTTTTTTGTGCATTCAGTATGTTGGTTTTTTGTGCATTCGATATTAAAAGCGAATCATCTCGAGACGTATGTTAGGATCCGGTTCACCGGTATATTCGATAATTAATTTTCAAACGTATTAGCATGTGGTATCAGCGACATACATTAGATTTCATGGTACACTAAGAACAATGAAAGATGTCACTACCAGTATCGGTAGAATGTGAACATAAAGTAATTCTTTTGTAATTGCAAATGTATCCAAAAATATAGTTTGTATTGGTATTTAGAACTGAATACTTTTAGATTTACGCACATTTTATGTGTTAATTTCAATTATAAAAATGAAAAAACTTTTATTAAATTTTAATGTCAGTGGCATCTAGTAATACCTTTTATATTTATGTAAAATGTTTAGAGAGTGTCAACGCAAGTGTTTTATTCTACTCAACGACAGATGGCCTCATAATACAACAAAATTAGGATAATGCTCTAATTAATGATGATACCTAAAGCGCACTGACTTTTCAATTCGGTAAAGTTAAAAACTAAAAGGGATATATAGATATGTCAAAACAATTCTATTTCGCGACAGAGGGCCATTACATTACAAAAAAAGATGATGTTCTTCAATATCAAGGATTAAATCAAACCACTAACTTCTTTATTTGGTAGGTTATAGACCTAAGTTATCCTTTTTACATTTCAAACAGCGTTGCCAGATTGGGGTTTTTTGCAATTATTTTGGAAGACAACTCAAATCTTTAGAAAAAAATTTTCGTAAAAAAATATGCGATAACGCTATTTTCGGAAATTATTTTTTTATGATCTAAATTAACAGATCTAAACAATAGGTTCGCAAACAAAGCAAACGACATCATATAATCAAAGCCTAAAAACTTGGACTTTATCCAACGATGCTTTCGGGGTTTTTGAATTTAGTTCCTGCACAACACTTCTCCTATTTGTTTGTAATCTACATTAAACATTAACACCTCGATAGTTTTGATTTTCGATAGTTGGTCAGATTCCCCTTTTTAGGGTTCCATAGCAAAATGGCAAAAAACGAAACCCTTATAATTTCATTCTGTCCGTGTCAGTCATTTTACTCGGAGACTATAATTGGCACTACATAGACAGAATTTGGAAGATAGGTGTATTTCACAAACCGCTATACAATGCTGTAGCGAAATCTTGAAAATGTAACTGAAGTATGAAAAAAAGATCCCAGCACACTTAGCGTGTGATTTATATTCAGATAGGTGTTCAATGACATAGTGGTTTCGAAGTGACTTATCTAAGTCAATAGTTCCTGATATTCGCACTTCTAAAGTAGTAAGACCGGCTAAGTGCGTGTCGGACCACGCGCAGGGAAGGGTTCCAGACGGGATGCGCAATATTAATTTAATCTCCCGTAAAAACGAATTTCCATTTAATAACGTTTCACAGTGAACTATAAGACAAAGTTATTTCTGCAGTCACTGAGCGCATAACCGAGAATACCCCATATCTCAAAAACTGCACGATACATTCTTATTCAATTCAATTCAAGGAGAATGATGAGATTCGAGGAAGCGAAAGAAGTATGTAAGGAACTCGACGCTTGGCGCTCCGCCCTCTCTGACTACCCCGTTAGGGATACGGTGTGAAGATATGTATGTATGTATATCCCTATTCGATTCAATTTTCCAAAGGAAATTATAACGGTTCCGTTTTTTACCATTTAGCTACGGAATCCTAAAAGTGTGCCCTTTCTCTCAAACTTCAATTATGGATGGAGTGGAAAATTCTAAAAAAAATTTGAGAGAGTAGATCTTAAAAAGCACTTTCTACGAAAATTAGTTTCAATACAATTTTCGATTACACGTTCAGCGACCGCAAAAATATTTTGTTTCTTACAGTATTATTGAGAAATGCTATGAAATACAAACTTAAATTTGCTGGCAATTAAATGACTATTGTGCATTCCAACTACGCAATCCTTCACTGCGTAGTCCGACACGCACTTGGCCGATTTTTTTATTACCTACCTACCTACCTAATTAAAGAAATTACTACTTTATTGCTCCGTCGTCTCTGACTACCCCGTTAGGGAAACGGCGTGAAGATATGCATGTATGTACTACTTTATTGATTCATTCATGACTTTTTGACAGTTTGAAAATAATCGGTATTCAATAATAATATCAGTGTTAGGTTTTAATGTAGTTCCTTTACAACTCTTTGGCGTGAGCTGTTTTTAACGATTTAGATAGATTTTCTGACTTTCCGTGCGCGATCACACTTATCATGGAAGTAATAAAATCGCTTCGCACTTATCATGGACTTATAATAAAAGTTAAAAAGACATGGATGGATGGATATATAAATAGCTAATGCGGGAATTTCAGCTATATAAATCGTGCATCCGCCTCTAGCAAAATATTATGACAAGTGATTTTTTTAATAAAGCTCATATGAACATTAAGGATCGAAGCGGTTAAACAAAATATGCCACCGATATAAGCGGTTAAACAAAATATGCTTTTTACACGGCTTTTTTTAGCTCTCGTGCGAACGCATACTTTTGACACAGGCATTATTTTATAAAGACTACATTTCTTTTTTTGCAATTTCAACATGCCAGTTATAAAATTATATAAGTACCGTGAAGATCATTTTCAAAAATTTCAATGAAATACTTGGAAATATAAAACTCAGCAAAGCATGTCCCCCGCTAAATTTTAAACTGCAAAGAATATCTGAAATATTTTTGTTAGCTCTTTAAGTACCTTCAATTAAAAATTATAGCGAACATTGTAGAAGAAATACCTAGCTTGTGAAAAAAAAAAATTTTTTTTCGTCAACAAAACAACGCCATAGTGAAACGTACCTAATTTTCTTATATGTATAAAAGGAAAAGATGGCTGACAGAAAAATTACACATGAGATTCTTATACGATGTAGAAAGGGTTATTACAAGTTCAACCCCTAAAAAGGTTAAAAGGATGTAAAATGGATTTTAAATATTTTATTTACACAGTATGTAAATAAAATAATTTAAATCCAAATTCTGAACCCAAAACTTTGTGTACCCATAGTATAATATTCAATAATTACTTGGACGTGTATTTTTTCAATTTAGAAAAATTAACCTCTGAACAGGTTTCATTTTTATGAAAAAAGTTAAAAACGTGTAACAAAGTAAAACTTTACGCTAGTAAACTAATTAATTTGTGGTAAAACTTTGAAAGTATGCAGAAACTATAAATAAATAATTGAATATGTATTTGGTCGATTTTTAAAAATCAACCGCCGAAGGGATGATATGGGGTGTCAAATTAAGTACTATAAAAATAAAAAACACACTTTCTGTATAAAATCAAGATAAAATCCATTAAAAAAAAACGAAACACGGATTTAGCAAATTTTAATAAATCAACTCATACGGGGTGAAAAGGAGTGTCAAAGAATATTGAAACAAAAAAAATTGCATATTGTATACAGATTCTTTCGGGTAATCAATGAAACATGTATTTAGCAGATTTTAAGATATCAACCCCTAAAGGGGTGAAAAGGGGTATCAAATCGATTTTAAAAAATAATAACGTTATTTAAAAATAATTCTACTTTACATAAAATATTTCGTTTTTTAGTTTATTGAAATAATAGCCTTTAAACTTAAAAAACCGATTAATATTTTTTCATGCCGCAAAGATACAGAGGAAGGAGGAGGAATTACTCTATAGTGCGCTACTATAGAGTAACGCACTATAGAGTAAATAAGTTAATCAAAATATTTTAATTTAGTAAAAGCACCTAAATAAAAAACTACCTAACGAACTATTTATCTATGATACTTCCGACTAATACTTAACTTTTATTCCATCTATTCGTTACGTAATGATTGGATCTTCGATAAATGAGTTCGAAATAGGTGTTCTCACATAATAAACTTTTTTTTTCTCTTTATTTTGGCTTCGCAGATTGCATTTAACCATTGACCAAGTAAATATGAGTCGAAAGTTAGGGAAACGAAGTTTCCCGCCTTTTTTCTTTTCTTCTTCCTTTATGGCATGGCGCACAGTTTAGCGTATTTGCCAATGTCACGTATTAATAAGTATTCTATAGTGTAGAATCACAAGTAAATTAGTTTTTTCTTATCGTAAAACTCCTCCAGTAAAGTGATAGTAGGCTTTACTGAAGTTATAAAGGACTTCTTGGAAGAGCGCGAATACTTCAGCTAAACATGTTTATTTAGATCTCCTCTATTCTTGTCACTTACACAGAACTTTAAAACACAATATACTATCACTGTTGTACTTTAAAACTCCTAAAAAAGTAAAAAATAGAAAATCTAAATAAAATGACAACCTCACTTCTCCCGTTCCCGCCAAAAAGTCTCCATAATAAACTTTCATAGAAGTAGACATGAGTTTGAATAAGGAACACGAATATTATTCCGTACTGGTTCCGCGATCAAAGAGGTCAAATGAAAATAATGTTTGAAAAAATTTACTGGCTGATAACGACGACGTGAGTAGTCAGTCACGCACCAGAGAGAAAAAGAAATATTTTTTTTAAATACGCTCGGGACTAGAACGTTTGGCTCTGCTCTAGACGACACAAATAAAATACGCATATATTATATTACTACATATAATATAATATATATATCTTCGCGCTGCATCCCCAACGGGGTAGTCAGAGAGGACGGAGCGCCAAGCGTCGCGGTCCTTACATACTTCTTTCGCTTCCTCGATTCTCATCATTCTCATCATTCTCCTCACACATTTTCGCTAGGTATGCGAGTGCTTTTGACACTTCCGTCGGCTAACACTCTAGCTATTTGATCTTCATAAGTCAGACTTGGTCTTCCTTGGCTTCTTTTACCACTCACTTTTGTTCTATAGATTTTCTTCGTCAGTCTCATCTCTCATTCTTTCCATGTGCCCGAGCCATCTTAGCATTCCTTTCTTTATTTTTACAATAACATTGTCGTGCAACCCTGTCATACTGCGTATCTCTTCATTGCTTATTTTGTCCGCAAGGGTGACACCGCACATATTTCTAAGAGATCGCATTTCTACTGCATTTATCTTACTTTCACTCGATTTCTCACTCGATTGATATTATGAAACTTTTTGGTCAAGTGCGAGATGTCCATAAAAATTGGAGTACAATTGGCAATTTTTCTTTTAATGCACATCGCCTCAGTTTTATTTAAGCATCATTTCGTTGCATGGGAAGAAAAAATGTGGATAACAGAAGTTAGTCAAATTTAATAAATAATTTTTTCATGCAATAGAAGAAGCCAATGTACTAAATCATAATCGACTTACTAGGGAAGAATTCATTTAAAGTGTTCCATTGAACTGAATTTCATGTCGATACGTCCTACATGAAATTCAAATGTGGAACACTTGGGAAAAATTAATTTAAAGTGTTCCATAGTAGAATTCGTGTCGATGCGTCATACTCGAAATTCAAACATGGAACACTTACGTAGCGCACAAAAGTTTTTGTCACTTTGAATTATTGTTTTCGACTAATCTACTTGACCACCTTATTATTATCGCCATCTTTCGTGTAATAGAAATATGTAATGACTAAAGACATCTATTGTGAAGAGGACAGAAAAAAGTCATAGCTGTGACCAGTATCAAATGTATTCGAGTATGCCGCCATCTAGTTCAATTTAAATGTAAACTTTCTAGCCAGTTGCGTTGCCAGTTTTAATGTGGGACAGTTTGTCTCTATGCCACTGACCATCTATTTACGGTAGTAAACTAATTAATCTGTGGTATTAGCAACTTCTATTTTATCAGTAACTTATTATTACTTACTAATTTGTATTGAAAAATCTTCGTTTTGTTAACTACCGACTTCGTCGTTAATTGTGTTCCATCTAACCTTTAATATGTTGTCTGACTTTCAAATTTTATTCGCGATATAGATCGCTTTCGTGTGTTTTCATATTTTTTAAATATTTTCGAATAAGTGCGAACATAGTTATGAAAATTGTCATCTGCAGTGTAAGATTTGCAAAATGCGTTGTTTGAATGTCTAGGGTCCCAGTTATTTAATAGGGTATTATATTACTACGTTATCTTTATTATAAAGAAGGGTAGTGTTGAACTCTGAAAGTACCTACTAACATTAATAGAACGTCCACACAGAAGAATTTGCGAGAAAAAGAAGCACATAAAATTAGCTTTATCTATATATATAAAAGGCGATGTATGTATGTATGTATGTATGTTCCTTATGGACTCCGAAACGGCTGGACCGATTTCGATGAATTTTTCAGGGAATCTTCAGATTGCCCTAGCGGGTGTTCCTGTAAAGTTTGGTAGCGATCGGATCAGTAGATTTTATTTTTGTTTTTTTTTTGCAACATGAAGATAACTATAAAAACTTTTTAATTTATTTTAACTTCAACTAACGCCCTGTGAACGGGCCGGGTTTGCTAGTCTATCTATATATGTATATAAAAGGCAATGTATGTATGTATGTTCCTTATGGACTCCGAAACGGCTGGACCGATTTCGATGAAATTTTCAGGGATTCTTCAGATTGCCCTAGCGGGTGTTCCTGTAAAGTTTGGTAGCGATCGGATTAGTAGATTTTTTTTTGTTTTTTTTTTGCAGCATGAAGATAATTATAAAAACTCTTTAATTTATTTTAACTTCAACTAACGCCCAGTGAAACGGGCCGGGTTTGCTAGTCTATCTATATATATAAAAGGCAATGTATGTATGTATGTTCCTTATGGACTCCGAAACGGCTGGACCGATTTCGATGAAATTTTCAGGGAATCTTCAGATTGGCCTAGCGGGTGTTCTTGTAAAGTTTGGTAGCGATCGGATCAGTAGAACTTTTTTTTTTGTTTTTTTTTTAAACTGATTAATATTTTAACTTCAACTAACGCCCAGTGAAACGGGCCGGGTTTGCTAGTTATTTATAAAGGTATAATAGACTAATCCAAAACTCGTGCACTGAAGGCGTTCAAGGTCGTAATAATAGCCTATAATTATGGCTTCTTTAAGAAAGTAGGAGCCACGCCAAGTTATCTTACAAATAATACTCGTATAATTTTTTACTTTTTATAATACCTGTACTTATTGTTTTTCATTTCCAATAATAGTTGTTATTTTTTTGTATTTCTGTACTATAACTAATACTTGGAACATGAGCCCGTTATATTAAACATACTTAATTTAATAAAAGAAATTTAGTTCAAAAATATTAAAGAATAGCCTAAATTATAATATTATAAAAGGTTATAAAAGGCTGTTTTCTTGTTTACCTTCAGCGCATACCGGAAATAAAACACTTTTAAAAGTCACCCATTTTGTTTTGGTTTTAAATGACCCTCATGAGTCATGAGTCACGATCCCTATGTCCCCCTCGAACCGCGCCTATTTACATTTCTATTATATCTTATTATTTGCGCTTGTATAAGTGCAAAATGGTCTCGTTTTACACATAAAATAACACGAAAAGTCGACTTAACGAGAAAACAGCCTTTCAAAATAGGTTAAAAAAGGTTGTTTTCTCGTTTACCTTCGGTTATAAAACATTTTTAAAAATCACCCATTTCGTTTTGGTTTTTAATGATCCCTCATAAGTAATGAGACGACCCTATGACACCTCTCGGTCCGCGCCTATTTACATTCCTATTATATATTACTATTTGCGCTTGAATGAGCGCAAAATGGTCTCTTTTTACACTTAGTAGAACATGAAAAATCGAATCATTTAAGAGTAGAAATAATTTTATAACAGAATTCCTCTCTTTATGTGCATAAAGTGAATAAACGTACTTCACTTACTTATGACTTTGTCTGTTGAACGACAACTCTATTGTGTGCTACAGGCGAGCGGGGGGGGTAGCGTCGTGTAGGGGAAGTAAATACTTGAGGTTCGCACCTATATCTACCTAATCTATGCTCCATCACTGAACCTAAAAGAAAAACTATTGTTGATTTTTATGCAATTTAAAATCTCTTTCATAAGGGTGCGTTCTATGCTCCATCAATGAATCTAAAAGAAAAACTATTATTGATTTTTATGCAATTTAAAATCTCTTTCATAAGGGTGCGTTCTATGCTCCATCAATGAATCTAAAAGAAAAACTATTATTGATTTTTATGCAATTTAAAATATCTTTCATAAGCTGCGTTCTATGCTCCATCAATGCATCTAAAAGAAAAACTATTGATTTTTCTGTACCTTTTTTCTGAGTTTTTTACAAGGGTGCTTTCAAATGATTAACAGCAAGCACAATAAAGAGCTCGATCTTTTCGTGATTAACGCGGCGTTGAATTTAGTGCTTCCAAAGCTTAATATAAGATATTAGCACCCGCCCCGGCTTCGCACGAGTAGAAATTTTTTTTTAAATAAAATACAGCCCATGTTACTCGCTGATAATGTAGCTTTGGTACAGAGATAAACCTTTTCTATTATAAAACATTTTTGATAAAAAAGAAGTCTCTTTTTTTATCAAAAATCTACCCCTAAAAGAGTGAAAAAGGGGATGAAACTTTATAGGGGAAATGCTAAACTGCTGAACCGATTAAGATGAAATTTGGTACAAAGATAAACCTTTTCTATTAAAAAACATAACTTCTTTTTTATCAAAAATCTACCCCTAAAAAGATAAAAAGGGGTATGAAACTTTATGAGGGAAATGCTAAACCGCTGAACCGATTATGATGAAATTTGCTACAGAGATAGTATGTGCCCGTAAACAAATGAAGGCTTCGTTCTTTTTCAAAAAATGACATGTGGTTTTTGAAATATGTGACGGCTTCAAAAATCTAATATGGCGGAGGTTCCATTACAGAAAATAACTTTTTTGCTCAACACCAACAATATGGGTATCGCATGAAATGGAATACACAGGAGAAGGTTTCTGTATATGTGAGGTCATCATAAATCCAATATGGCGGATGTTCCATAATAGGAAATAACTTTTTCGTTCAACACCAACAACATAGGTATCAAATGAAATGAGAAACAAAACGGCGACAACCCTAAACCCTAAACCTAACAGAAAGCTTCCCCTGGAATACGCAGGCGAGGGTTTCTGTACATGTGATGTCATTATAAATCCAATATGGCGGATGTTCCATAATAGGAAATTATTTTTTCGTTCAACACTAACAATATGGGTAACAAATGAAATTGATTACGCAGGGGAAGGTTTCTGTATATGTGACGTCATCATAAATGCAATATGACAGATGCTCCATAATAAGAAATAACTTTTTTGTACAACACCAACAATTTGGGTATTCGGATAACCTCAGTAACCTGTAGAAGTCACGGAAAAATTTTCCACACGGACGAAGTCGCGGGTACAGCTAGTTATGTATATTATTGATGAAACAGTCTGTATAGTTTTCAGAATCGGTAGATATTTCAAATAGACTTACACATGTGGCCATCTGGAGTGCTGACTACAACGCCGACAACGTCGTCGCAATTACCACCCGTCAAGTATCATAGCTGCCATAATCGCTGCTTTATAGCGGTAGTGTGAATAGATTTCACGTTAGCGCGTTTCCGTAATAATTGGTTAATATCTATAAACGCTGTGTTAAAGCGCTCATGTAAAAAGCCTTCAATTACCAAAATCAATCAATGGATTAAAGTATCCTATTCCTTGATACGACATTCCTTTAATATTTTAAATTGAAATAGAAAGGTAAAGGTATATTTACACAAAAAATTTAGCATGGTTAATAAAATGTTTTCCTTTACGTGACTCTATACGAGTTACTTTAGATAAAATGCTTATTGTTATTGTAGTAGTCGTTACAAAAGAAATAACGCCACGGGCTGCTTATTATCGATAATGTATATACGTTCACAAAAAGTAAAAGCACAAACAAGAAATTTGAGAGCGACATACGAGTAAGTAATTGAATGTTACAATGAACCGCACGCAGTGAGTTCACGACCGGTCATCCATCAGAATTGAATAATGTTATAAGTATCTGGATACATCTGCAGGCAGAGAACTTTATTTCAGCTAAGAAACAACAAGTGAGGATATAAATCGCAAACTTAGATAACCTTAACATTTACAATAATAGATATTCAATTTAAAATATTGGAGTGTTAAAGAGCTTTGTTATAGGTAATATTTTCTACAATAAGGGATTATGAAGGGGAAATGTGAGCTCTAACATTGCGCGTGACTACATCTTAGCAACAACAGATTGCTATACCATTTACTTGCACACAATGTCGCTTTGTGCATTAAAGTCAGCACCTTTTTAATGCTGTTCATAAAGCTAGATTATTAGTTACATTGTCTTTTGTTTTATCCATTCAAGGAATTTCAATTCGTAAAAGGCAAATGTTACTATGCAACGGCGTTACTGCATTGTAAGTTAATGTTATAAGCAACTGAAACTTCCATATATTTTGTATAGAAGTTTTGTACAGAAAAGAAAACGCACCTAGCTTATTTCAAACGGATGAAAGTTCTTATTAGATCTAACAAACTTGGCTGCCGTTATATAATAAAGACACTTACTCGCACGTACAAACAAAGACGATACATAAAAGAATATCACATACTTACATTAAGCCAGGACCGAATCTAATATTGGTGGAAGAGACGAATGTTCGGCAAAAAAACGTCCAAAGTTGACGTGACAAATCGTGGAAATCGCGTGGCTAGTTCGGTGATAGACGACCGGTCGTGTGGGAGGGCAAATTGCACGGATCCTTATAGTTTGCAATTTATTCGAAACTCGGCAGGCTTGTAGATTTATATCGGCCGTAGATTGGCGGCGCCTCTCACGCGAGCCCCATAGACGGAAAGCAATTTCAGTATTGGCTGCAACAGTGTCGCTTTTGCGACTCTCGACTTTACGGATAAATGTCAGATTTTGCGCCCACACAAGGGCTGGTTCAATGGAGATACACATATTATGACTAAGTACAATATTGATTTGTACCATCCCCTAAAAGCAATAACTTTTACTTCCGCATAAAGAAAAATTCATATCACGTAGCGCAATAAGGGAATAATTTGGGACAAAGATAATTATAGCATTCCTATAACTATCGACAAAGAATAATGTTATGTGGACGCCATACCCACGGGTCAATATTTCCGAACAGTGGAGGCAATTAACGTTCGACTCGTGAAGCTATCGAGCTAGAACAATACGTCAGTGAGCAGTGCCATTAGCTGCACAATTAGTGCAATTGTCGTTAATTTATTGTCGTAGCGCGTCAACAGCACGAACAGCGATGGCGGCGAAATAGCGGCGAGAGTTATATCATTTTAATGGTCACCACTCTAGTGGACATTACGCCACTGATATCCATCAAATAGACACACTGTTAATTGAAACAAAGAAACGCATTGGGCAGTCATATATTAAGATACATTCAAACGCTCTGGTATATGTAGCACAGAAGTATGTTATATGTATATGTAGATTACATACGAGGCGCCAGTGATTTTAGCGATATATGTACTCATTTGCCATGAAACATTGTACGTATTCAGCAAATAATTTGTCACGGGGAGCTGACAGGAGTTTAATTACAAACCAACCATAAATCCTCATTAGATCCAGTCACAACGTCACACCGTGTCGCGTCAAGTAGTTGTTTTTTAGTTTGAAGATACATGTTAGCTAAATATAAAATACATCACACACTCACAAATATATATTTAATTAAGCACAATCCAGTTACAATATCTAATGTACTTACATAACGATACAACCCATTACAGCTCAGAAACCCCGCAATCTAACTGTCCAACTACATCCGACCATCCCATCCTAGTTAGGAGGTTAGTAAAACACGCGATAAATTTTAAAGTCGAGTTATAACAGATAAGATAGTGTTAATAGATTACATTCTAAATTAAGTTTGCGACTGTCACACCCTCGTTACAGAGTCGCCTCCGAGGGGACAAATCACGTCGAGGCAGATGTAACAGTCCGCTTTAAACCAATAATTTATTGTCCCAGGCTGACTGAAACTATTTATAACACTGTAGAAATGATAGTGGATAATCTTTTAAGTAATCGGTATTTTCTTTACAAGCAACGTTTAACCTAACGTAAGGAACAAAATTAAAATGTAATTAAAGGAAAATAGAGCAAGTAAGTATAATATTTAATGCTAACATTGAAAATTACGAACGAATTATGATTGAATATAAGAAACGTTTATTTGTACTTAAGTGTTTTTAAAAATTCTTGACCCATTTACGTGAAACCTTTAATAAAAGGATGTTCATTGTACGCTGAAATAATGTATACATACGCATCACTTTAAAACATTATAAATATGGGTTTACCATGTAGAACTTTTCGTATATCGGCCTCAGCCATTGAAAACAGTTTGGAAGTACCGTTTGAAAACGATTTGAAGTGCTACGAAGCAATAGAGGAAACGCCGTAATCGCCAGGTGGACGGGAAGTGAGGCGGCGAATTCGTTCCGCTTTGGTCATCAAATCATCACATCAGTAGCAAAGCAAACAAGTGAATTAATTATTACAAGCACTGTCACCGCTGTACCGGGTCGACGAACGGATAATTAACTGACCAGTGTTATTTATTTATGAAACTAATAAAGATATTGCTGACACAATCACGGTATTATTGCAAACATGCGAATCTGTTATATGTATATAGATGAACAGTGATTTAAGAAATACTAAGATATAAATGCAATTCTATTGTTTTGCAAGTAGTGAATATTATACATATAAGTATGAAAACAACTTCACAAATTCACAATTTGACGCCATTTTAGATAATAAAGCGAAATCACATAATATCGAATTAGAGCCTGTACAGCCTATCGCCTATACAGGCCACTAAAAGATAATAAGCCCTGTTCCTTCTGCGTGAGAAAGTAAGCAAACACATTTTTCATTCTCTCTTAGATAATCATCCCGAAAAGATTCCGTAAATGAAATTCAAACCGCATCAAAATTCGCTGAGTGCCAAATAATTTCTTTAGAATCAATAACATTCAGACAGAAACATAACTTAATGAAACAAAAAACTTTAAGAACAGTTTCTTTGTTTTAACTTTAGTCAAATACAATCAATCGTATTCAGATGTTATTTAAAAATAGTTGCAATACAAACAAAGCCGCTCGTATGCAAAACGCATAACTAGAACGTGACAGCATTTCAATATGACATTTACATTTAAATAATACACGGGAACAGAATCCATTAGACAAAATGTATACGTGAAAACTATTAACATGTCTAGACGAGGTCTCATTTCAGTGGAAAACTATTATGTAGGTGCTCAATATGAATGAATAGAAATATAATAAAGTTCGTTGCTCATCAGAACAAAATGGACCGTGTCAGTCTATAGGATTACACTTTCTCATTTAATATTTATTTCTCGGACATAGTCGGATTTTAACAATTTATTTCTTTCCATCTTTATTTATTACATATTACTACAATTTAATTAGTTCGTTAAAAAAACTATTCAAAATCTTTGAAATATTATGATAGATAATCAAACATCTAATGTAATCACTACAGTAAATATTAAAAAATTGAGTCCACGTAATGTATAATACATTTTTTGCATTATATACAATATACAACAAATACACATTGCAAAATATAAATTATACCATATTTAATGAGTTTTATCAAAGTGGATTAAATTAACCAACGTTGTCTTTTACAAAAGTAGTTCATTTATTTCTATACTTAATTACAAGTAAATTAAGACGATAAATGATTAATACGCATACAAATAAAACTGATGTCGTTGTGTAACATTTCTAAGCTTGATAACTTTTTGTTATACACAACATGTCTGCCTCTGACATTATTAACCTCGAGAACGGCTAAATCGATTGGAAAAAGACTTTCACAGAAAAATTGAAAGCATGTTTTGTAGTGTATACGTAGTAAAGATGAGCTACATAAGATTCTCATTTACAAATTCCACGGGATTGTAGTCCCGGAAGATAGCTAATGAAGAGTTAAGGACCCACGAGCAATTTTTCCTGAAATTTAAGACAAAATATCAACAGGAATGAAACAAGAGATAGTATATAATTTTCAGATATCGCTTTAATGAATTTGTTCGCGAGTATGTACTCGTTTTTTGAAAGAAAATAACCAGTAGATATTTCTACTAGTTATGTTATTACATAAAAGCTCATTTGCAAATTGATCTGTGAATAAAGTTAAGATAGGGCATCGGAAACGTGTATTCGAATACGTACATATCGTATAAGATGCATTTTGCCAACAAATATATCCACAAGTCCTCCACAAACAAGAGACGAGTAAGCGCGTGGTGCTGCTCTTGCTAGCACCCGTTTGTTCTCATTCACAATTACTGTTTTGACTGCGTGTGCCCCGTATTTATATCGTTATTAAAATCTAGCCATTTGATGAAAAAGAACACTGCTACCACAGAGTTTTTATTCCGTCCAGGAGTACTTTAATTCTTAAATTGACTTATATATGTGTGTTTTTTTCTTTATGATAATATACCCATTATGAACAATTTTGCATGCCAGAAATGGTGAATGTGTGTACAAAAATAAATATCATGTAACAATCACATATTTATGCAAATAAATTATTTGAATTTGAATTTGAAAAAAAACATTTCAATTGTTGGTCTTCCATAGGTCTTCCGCTATCTAATAACAATAATCTGCAGAAATCACACAATTGTATCATACAGTGCAAACTAAGCACTAAGCTTCTATTTACATAACGAACTTGGAACAACGAAATAAGAGAGTAAGTACTAGTATCATTAGGGTTGCCGACATTTCTTCGGCTGATTATAGTATATTTCAGAATAAACTATAAAAAAAATATAGTACACTTCCAAAGAATATAGTATTTTATGGAAGAGTAAAAAATACTCAAAGATACATATTTGTATTTATTTTTATAAAATTAATTTTTTCTTGCATTTCTTGCATTTTTTAACGATTTTTTGTGTACAATAAAAGCGTCATAAAGTTTATCGCATTCAAAAAGCTCATTTCAAGACAGACTCGTTCGGTTCGCACTGTAATCTAACGCGCTGTAATCTTACAACGCGTTAGAATTTGTTTGTTATTAATTTCGGTGTAACAAAATAAAGATTGATCCATCCAACTGAAATATAGTATTTTTGCGTAGGTACTACATATTTCTTCAACAGTATATAGTACGACGACCCAAAATATAGATCTAAAGATCAACTCAACTCAACTCACTCAACATTACACTAACAAAACACAAAACAGAAATGTATCTACTGTTTATTTTCCAGTGAAATAAGTACAATAATATAGTCATTGTTAAAATGCTCTGAAATATCTTAAAGAGACTGTTCGTTTTGACGATAATTCTGAGTTAATTTATGATAGCATGATAACCGCGTACCGGCTATCGTGGGAGAGAACGTGATAGATTGGGCCACAGATACGACAGTCGAACTCGTTAAAACTACCGTATAGCCGCTATCGAAACCCAACCGTGATAGCCTTTAAATTACTTGTCGAAGTTGAACGAAACTATTGAGTGATACCAAAGTGATATGGGCTCGATTATACCACTTACTTCAGTTGTAATAGGAACATTTGAGAGACATATAATGCAATGTAAAATATTTTGTATTGTCGTCTGTACTTTTCTGATATAAGTTTACATTATATTATATATTATACACACAACAAAAGCTTGTTACGATTATACAATCATGTATACTGTTTGTAATTAAAAAATTTAAATAAAAGAATGGCGGCCCGGTGCAGACTAACTCTACTATTACTAACTAACAGCTATTTATTATGAGATAAATAACGTCTAGTTCTTTTACCGGATTACAAGACGTGTACCATTTAAGGGAAACTATGTTCAAACAAACAGTGATGTCTGAGGTATTAGTGAGTAAACAGAAAGTACAATGAAGCTAATCTCGGTTTAAAGTGGTACAACTTGTCAAATAAGGGCAGAGTGCGACCCCCCGCCGCATATATTCGACGTGGGAGGTCCGCCGGTGTCGATTGAGGCGTAACAGAATTAATAGCTTACAAACAAAACAGGCGATAGTAACGCCACCTCCATCACCCGTGAGAATATCTTTGCAGTGTATTAAAAACGATGCCGAGAATATACTTAAGCGCCTTATTCGAAGCCTTTCCATACTCAGTTGCGTAACAGAAGACTGTCAGCGATGCATAAAATCAATTACAGAGCGATGACTCCTTGACCTAACATCGTAGGTACATATCTCACTCTATTGAGAGACGGGAAATAATTAAGCACCTTGAATAAAATATTCAAAGCCGGCGTGCCTGAATAGGTCGTTATGTTGCTAACCCCTCAGCCCGCCTTGCGCTAGGAAATGATGACCCTTTGTATTTCTAACACGCTGATAAAATAAATATCGAGTCGATGGAATATTTCAATGCTAGAGGAGGATACATTACACACGCGTATTGGTGAAACAAATTACAGTGAAGAATAAATAGAAATTCCAATTTAGATAGTAAGTTCACGGCAGTTCACTTGCGCTTTTCTTCAGCAAATGAGCTAGCTTTAAGAAATACTTGAAATTAAGTCAGGGACAACTGTATGAATGAAGCCGATTGTTACGTAATTAGTTATGCAAAAAAATAACATATTAGCACAAGAAACGAATTCGATACCAGTAGCAGCACGATTACGCATGAATCGATTTAGTTCAAATCGATTAAATATAACCTGCCTTTTACCCGTGTTGAATAGACCACCGCGCTCGATTTATGGTGAGTCAATTTACGACTTACAAACTACGCATTACAATGAGATACCAACGATTAACGCGACGAAACTGATCTAATCAACAGCGATTGTTTTACAGACACATCCATAATAACATAGCCAGCTGGAATTGTCAACCTTTTTTTGGTAACTTTATCGATAGAGACACTAGTGCTTCACCCATCTATACAACTAACTACAAAGTATTTACAGATAATAGTTATTATTGTCACATTACTAAAAAGTCATTCATAAAATTAACTGTTAAATCTATGCCTATATAATAATTTTATGAAAGAGACAAATATTAAGCATGTCTAAACAGTCTCAAATTTTCTAGTTTTATAGCTTTATTTCAATTCTTCCAATTATCTATGTAAATGTTTGTGACCGCTGTTCAAATCGAAATTTGTTTTCAATCAGAGATGCGTAGCACGTCTGAGCAATGGCCGTATAATCCCCAAGGGCGGCGGACAATAGTCAAGGGAGGTAATTTGCATGGTCCAAGTACACATTCGGCACATTTGCATGCCCGAAACGGAACGCGCCGACGGGCCCAAGGACGCGTCGGCGCCGCCGCGCGCCGCCACCGCTGATGTAATCAAATGTCCTCCAACAATTCAAATTCAAAACTTCGAAATTGTTACCACGGCATTAATTTATCACATTACAATAAGGCAGGCATAATATAGCTCTTTGTCGTCCGGTATATGTGACAAGCATACAATATTATAATGAGACATGTGTTGCAGTTTACACAGCTTGTAGACTTTTGCAGGCCTACTAAACAAATTAGTTAACAAAAATATGCATGTGTCAACAAAAAAGGTTGTGAATAGAATCATTTCGAAGAAATTCCTGGTGACACAGAATTCCTCTATTGCCGCAATATAGAAAAGTATGTTAATTTAACAAAAGACACTCACTTCCACCCGGTAGAGTATCTTGAAAAGAGCCATATTTCGTTGCTATGAGGACGAAAACAATGGCACCGTTTTCGCGCTCGTTGACAGTTGCAGGGCCTCTGAAAGAATAATAAACACTATGTGATATTGCAAAAAATCCCTGTGACTTAAAACGGCTTATTTTTTTAATATAATTCTATACGCGTATTATTATTAGGAACATCATTGAAAATAAATTTGTTTCTTATTTATTCCATCTACGTATAAGTATATATTAGAAGTGCCAGTTGTGCGGAAATTACTAGTGCTAGTCGGTGTCATCTCCAGAGAGCGAATATTTATTCAATTCAGACTATACAAAATCAGTCGACGATTATGGGACTGTATACAGTAAAGATTACATTTTCTTCGTACGCAATTGTTAGCACACATGATTGACATTGCCTTTCCTAAGCTATTTAAAAAAAAAAATTAAAAGATTCTGTTTTAAAGTAATGGATTACATTTTAATGACATAGTAAGCAGTCTAGGTGACATTCTTACATGATTTATAAGATAATGAAAACATTGCACATAAGCCTTTTTAAATGCGTATTATAATATCAAGTAATTTTCCATTTGAGGTGGACAGATCATTAAAGCGCAACAAAATCACACTGACGCCACTTTCTAGCAATTACCTATATTTATAGTATTATTCAAGCTTACAGATTGCTAGCTAAGCCCATCGGATATATTATCCATATTATAAGCGAAATTTAATTAATAAAATTCTAACGCTGACCAACTAACAGACAATACACCGCCTAAACCACTGAAAAAGGAAATATATATTGAGAAGCGTTTTTTTGAAATTCAAACAAAAAGGGGGTATTTTTTTTTTAAATAAATCGATGATAATTTATATTTGGCTTTTCTGTTGCAAATTAAGAGATATGTACTAACGCGGAAAGTGAATGTTTAGCAGTTTAAAAAACCTTTGAATTTGCCGTGTGCAAGTTTAAGTTTCTATTGGTGTCTGTCATTTCTAAACGTACGGGATACCAATTGGTAATCTTCGTATTCAGAACTAACACGAATGACGAGAATCGAAAAGCGACATGTAGCAACGAACAGTAAATAAAAATTAACTGCAATTTATGGATGCGTAGTCAAACTTGAAACCCTTGGTTATGATTTGGTCGTAGGTCACGAATAAACATTTTAAAGTCACTCCACTAATTTGTGTTAATTGTTTTAAGTTAATTGGATGGAATAGACAAATACTAAGAAAAAACTAGATGGTCGGGATACCATAGCCAACTTAAGATATTCCAAACAAACACAAATGACGAGAAATTTAGTTGTTAGCTAGTGCGATTATTTTATGACGGTTTATGTCATTTAGTATCGATTTCTGATTCGATAATAAATATTACATATAATTAATAAACTAATACAGCGTCACAATAAACTGATGGTAGCATTGTTAAACTGGGTGTATCCTACTATTCTTGTAATAGGAAGAAAGAAGTCTAATCCGGTTGCGATTTAAAGTTGCAATGACTCACGTAAGCAACAAGGAGTCATTATTCAACTAGTAAAAAAAATCAGAGAACATGTTTACAATAGTCAATTCTTTTACTTCGTGGTCAATTCGAATTATTATATTTCACGAACTAGATCAAAACTAATCATAACTATATATTAGGTGAAACCTAATGACTTTGCCTATGAACCTATAAAATTGCCGTTTAGTATACAAAAAGTTAGTTCTTTTTTAAATATTTTTTTATTTCTATAAATCAAAGTATGCACCCATGCTATCGATGCATCTTTGCCAGCGCAGTGCTAATTTTAAATGCTTTTCTTGAAGAAGTCAGGTGTACAGGAGGCAACAAACACTTCAAAGGCATTTTTGTACTGCCTCTCGGGTATAGAACTCTTTAAATGTCAAGAAGTTGTTAAAAGTCTGTCGGCGCAAGGTCTGGTGAGTACGGTGGATGACGCAAAACTTTAAACCCTAGCTCTTGTAGCTCAGAGACCATCTGTTGTGCCGTGTGAGATCGAGCGTTGTCGTGCAGGAGTAGCGGGGACGAGCGATTAACCAAGGCTGGTCGGAGATTTGCGAGCTTCTCCATCATTGTGTCCAGTTTCTCACAATACAGTTCCGTAATAATGCTCGTGCCATTTGGTAAGAAGCTGTGATTAATTACACAGGCACTAGACCACCAAACAGTAACCATCACTTTTCTAGGGGTAAGTTTTCGTTTGGGGCATTGCCTAGGTGCTGAACCAGGGTCTAACCAACATAATGATCGCTTACGATTGTCAAAAAGAATCCACTTTTCATCGCAAGTGACAACACGGTTCAAAATCCCTTCGTTTCTGTGTCTATTAAGCAACGCAAGGCATACCTCAACGCGTTCGTCGCGCTGGCGATCGTTCATTTCATGCGGCACCCACTTATCAAGCTTTTTTACCTTGCCGATTCGATGCCAATGGACCAATATTGTTTTGATGCTAACATCGAAAGCTGCTGCTAATTCAGCAGTAGATTGAGTATCGTCAACTTCCACTATCGCCTAAAGGCGAATCGTCGTTATTGACTTTAGTTTTCGGGCAGCAAAACGGCAACTTCATAGGTAAAGACCTATTATAACGATAACAAAAAACGTTGGCCTGACTCATTATAGCATACAGTACCTACATACATACATTCATATTATCTTCACGCTGTATCCCCTATTTTCCCAAATTTTCCCGAATTTTTATCCCAAATTTTAAAATTAAATAGGTCGAGGTAGAGGAACCAAAGAAACCGCCTTAGCGTGTTATATTCTCTTCAAAGGAAACCGCAACACAAAAAAGTACGACATGTCAAACATGTCTGCAAAACTTTAAGGAAAAATTATTTTATTTATTTATTTCGTTTGGAAAATGCCTCCTGCAATTTCTACTGAGGACCGTTACAGAATTATCAGTCTGCACCAACAACGGCGAAGTATTAGTGCCATATCGAGAGAATTATTCATATCGGTAGGATCATAATATTGTCACTAATCTGTCAAAGCATTGCTCAGCTTTAAATTTTTTATCAATACTTTATTTTTTTAACGATATACAGTAAGCTTATGGAAGTTATGGGTCAGAAGGTACGCGGAAGAAAGCGACGTGCTAGACCATCCTCAAGGAAATCATGGCGATGCGGCGTTATCAAATGAACGAACGCTTGAAAATATTACGAGCTTACGAAATAGATGGGTTTTATACCAACTAGACATTTTGTGGAGCGTTTCGATGTGCATACTAAGACTAAGAAGTCACAATTACATACAATGAATTTGCACCACAGATATTCTACTTACAAAGTAGATCTAATCGAAGCTCATAAAATTGCACGTGTTAATTTTGCACGGCAATATTTGAATTTTGATTGGTCGACTACAATTTTTTCGGATAAAAAAAGGTTTAAATTAAGTGATCATGGTCGACTGAATCTATGGCCGTATAACCATACTACACGCTGCCAAGGAAAAAACGTTATACGTAATAGAGTCGGCCCGTTTCTCGTGTAACTTGTGGGGCTGGATGACTTTAGATGAAGTGGAAGAACTGGTTGAGCTACCTCCTAGAGAAAATGCTATCAATTATGTCAACATGTTGGAGGAGAGTATGCTGCCAACTTTGCGAGTTGTGTATCCACAACAAGAAATGCCCAGGGAGTTCTACGTGCACGATAACAGTAGAACACACACTGCAAGGATAACCAATGCCTGGTTCTTCCAGCACTCTGACATTACGGTGATTCCATGGCGAGCTAAATCGCCTGATTTCCCATAGAAATACCCCATAGAAAATTTCAGGGGTTTAATGGTGCAGAGATGGGTTCACCGTAATGAAAGGAGAACGGAGGATCTTGTGCAACATTGCAGAGACATGCGAAAATGTACGAGGGACTATCATTTGCACTCGGTTAGGCGAGTCCATGCATACGCGACTTCAAGCTGTTATTGATAACAACGGTGCATACACTCGATATTGATTGCAAATGTCGGTCGTTCGTAATTTTTCTCATATGCAAGCAACATTGAACTTGTTGAATTTCCTTCTCACGTCCGTCATTCCAAGTCACTGGGCATCTTTAGGAAAAACCTAAATTCCTAAATTGTTGCAACTAAACATGATACCATGTTCACGTCGTCATCAATCTTTATATCTATTTTTATTGTTTTATGAGTATTTATACATATATATTTATAATTATATTCTTCTACACTGCAGTTTCATATAAAGTGTCTTCCACAAAGGTAGTCTGGAGAGATCGCTTTGAGCGATAAGACCGCCATGCACACGTTAGTTTCAAGTTTAATTGTAAACTATTTTTGTTAGAATGTGCGCAACAAAGAATGTATCTACCTAACATTCTGCTTATTGAACATTTGGCGTATATTGCTGTGCAAAATTAACACGTGTTTCTATAGCTTCAGTTAGATCTAGGAAGCAGGATGTCTGAGATGTAAATTCATTGAATACGTAAAAACATATTGGACATTCTGCTACCGCAAATGAAAAAGAATAAATTTTTGCGTTTTGAATGTTTGCGCATTCGGTGGAATGCACGCATTTATTTTTTCTTTAGGAATTTGATTAAAATGAGAGTTTCACTTCGATGAACTTCGACTGCATCACTATCGAGAGTAGTTTCTAATTTCGTCGATGAAGTTGTTTTTATTTTTTTTTACCCTTATTTTTATTTTTGTGATATTTAAATAACTGATCGGAAATTAACCAAATTTAATTTCTTTAATATCTTATTACTTTTAGTTATGTTATGCATGACTTAGAAATAATTATGAAAGTAGCCTTATTTATTTATTTTTGCATATCTGAGGAAACACCCGTTCGAGGTTGGCCCTTGAAACGAATACAAATTTGAATTTCAAAATTTGAGCTACCATCTCATCGTCTGCAATTCGTCATCAATCGTTTTATCTCGTGATCGGCCAATTTAAAGTGACGGCCAACCTGCTAAACATTCCTATTCCGCGATAGTACTTCAGAATTTTTAGTTCATCCTTTAAGTGAGTTAAATAGGAGATAAAAGTTTGTATGGGAATTCCATTGTTTCTGTACTTAAGGCCCAGCTGCCAACATTTTGAACGTTTTTAAATAAGTTTACTGAGGCGGGCACATAGTTAATGTAAGTGACATTTAAATATATATCTCTTTATATATTTTTTTATCGACTGCCTAAATCCATATCGCAATTTATGTATTTTCGTTCGATACTTTTTTTCTGCAATGTGATGCCTTTTTAAGAGATTTTTATGTATTTCTCCTAAATTACTTAAACAAGTTACATAAAATTGCAGCTCACAGGAAGACAATACAGTTTACTAAATACTGGCTAAAGAATATTTTATTACATTAATTAACATTCCAGTTATAACGATATATGTCGCGTTCGGGTGGCGGAGTGTGAGGGCGGAACCTACGCAAGAAACTTTTTTTGGGAGCTTGCTCTTAATACCAAGAAATGAGGTAATAGCTTTTTCGCTGAAATCTAAGAATGACATGTTTCAGTGTTCCAGAGGTTTTGAAAAACCACACTCTAAGATGGGCAAAATAGGGGATGGCACTTTGTATATAGAGTTGAGAAGGGAATACCATAACTGTAGATTACAAAGAGATAATAAGCTAAGATTATCAGTTCATTTATTTCTAACCGTAATTTTCACTTGTCTTTTACGTTCTCAATAAGTCGCGGATGGAACGTTAATAGTTACTTGAAAAATTCAAAAAAAAATAGCTCAAAGTTATAAATATTGAAAAAACTATTTACTATTGAATAGACGAATTTTATTCTATTATGCTCCATTCCTTTTATCCATTTGTACTCGAAAAATAAAAATATAGACATGGGTCAAAAGCTGACTGAGTCTGTATTTATTATGTTATACGATCAACTACAAATATGTACAATCGTACATACATTTGTAAGTTGTTTGTTGTGTGCTTTATGTAACAGTTGGTACTTAAACTGATTATCACAAACAACAATTAAACAAAATTTACCCATGTAATGTGCGCCCTAATTGTACCTAAATCATACTAGAGCCTTTTGCTAATGGTTTTCAACTCAAACCTATGTGTAATTTTTTATTTTAATTTATTATTGGAAGCCCTAAGTCAATTTTAAATATAAATAATATGTACATTACGTATTCGTCAATAACCCCGAACAATATTCTCGCTGTAACAATAGTCGTTAAAATGTATACATAATGAAGGAACAAAACAGAAAAGAATACAAGGAATACAGTTTTCGGTTCGAATGGAATATATTTTAACCATTGTAAGGTAATTTTGTAAGAAAACTAGAAAATTTTGAACAGTACAGTGTGTAGTTAATGTAATGTGTAGGTAATGTAAATATTATGGTGATCTATCGAATATGTTATACAATATGTTATTATTCTACATACATTTTTATATAAAAATATTTTAGACGAAGTCGCCCAAAGCTCAGACTGCTTACAGTTCTGTTTGAACCTTATTTGAACAGTAAATGCCTTTGTGACGTAAGTACTCACTAAGAAATAATTTTTGAAAAATAATCTTCTTATGTGAGTGAGAAGGATAAAAATGTTACGGTAATTTAAAATTCTTGAAATTACAGACCTAAACAATCGCATTCAGATTCTATTGGAAATGAATAAAAAATGAACAAGTGTTCTTCCAACTAGTAAAAAAAGCGTTGTTACTAATTTAATTCTAAGTTTAGAATGTCACTTATACTCGTAGTGTTGACATTTCATTATGTTCTTCTACTGCAGAAATGTATTTGGAGAAGTCATTTTACACTACCTAAATATGGCAAGTGTTTAATTTGATTTTTTTACGCCTCTGTAAATTTAACGTTACATTACATATCTTAACGCTGTATCCCTAACGGGGTAGCCCGAGAGGATGGAGCGCCAATCGTCGCGGTCCTTACCTTTCGCTTCCTCAAATCTCATCATTTTCTTCACACATTTTCGCCTAGGTATGCATGTGCATTTGACTTTTAGACTAACACTCTGGCTATTTGATCTTTGTAAGTTAGCCTTGGTCTTCCTTGGCTTCTCTTACCACTCACTTTCGCTCTGTAGAGTCTATTCGTCAGTCTGTCATCACTCATTCTTTCCATCTGCCCGAACCATCTAAGCATTCCTTTCTTCATTTTTACAATAACTTTGTTGAGCAACCCTGTCATACTGCGTAACGTTCCATTGATAACAATAATTATAGTTAAATTAATTCTATCACTGATACGACAGTGCCCCCATTATTTTGTACACTAATTCTTATGAAGGGTTTGGGTATGAGTATAATACAATAACGAGTAGGTAATAAAAAGACTAACTATTTCGGTTGTTTTTAGATACATACGATTTTTTGATCAAATATGATTTCCGTTTATTTGACTAAACATGTTTTCTATCCATATTTATATGAGATTTTAATCTTATACTCGCATTTATTAAATGTATTATAATATGAAAAACACGTATGAAATTCTATTATAAATTATCCTCAATGCTATTCATATTCTTGTTATAATTTACACTTATATGAAATACTAGTGGAACCGACAGACGTCCTGCCAGAAATAAAAAAAATCCTAAAAACCGTATGCGGCGTCACCTACCGGGTCCAATTATGAATCAAGACCATCCAGAGATCCACTCGAACACACACAAACCCGACAGACGTTGTCCTGTCCGAAATTAAAATAAAAAATCCACGAACCCGATTGCAACGCCACCTACCGGGTCCAAATCTAAAGTCTAAACCATCCAGGGACGCACTGAACCCGACAGACGTTCTCTTGCCTGAAATTTAAAAAAATCCTAGGACTCGCTTGCGGCGCCGCCTAGCGGGTTTAATTGTGAATCTTAACCATCCAGGGCCCACTCATAAAAATTAATTCAATCAATAAATTTTGTTTTTAATCATTTCTGCACTCTACTCTCTAATAGCAGGACTTCCCAAACAGTGTGGCGTACCTTCTTAGGAGAGAGTAGAAGGATCATAAAAGAGGCGCGCAATACGTTTGCAATTTTTGAAGGAAAAACTGAATTTAATGTCGTAAGTACAGTTAACAGTTTTAATTTTAAATGAATGTTAAAAACTGAATTTAATGTCGTAAGTACAGTTAACAGTTTTAATTTTTAATGAATGTTAAAATTATGAGTGTTTTTTTGTCGCGACATTGTAAAAACAATAAAAGTGGGAAAATATTATTTAAAATTCTAAGAGAGTTGACGCAAAATAGTTTGGGAAACCCTGCTCTACAGCTTTTTGAAATGAAAAAAGAATATGAAAACAATAAATTAACGAGAAGAGATAATCGACAATTTCAAAGAATTAATTATCGAAAACTTATTATACAATAATGTTAAATGTGTATCTTTGAAGTTAAAGTACAATTTACCTTTGAATATTATCAATAGTTTTCTATAAATATTACTAATATATGTAGATTAACAAAGTTAACAAACGAAATATTACAAAGGCACCGAGTCTTTGATGTTTACAAGACATTAATAATAATAAGAATATAAGATGGAAATGATTTCGTGCCAATAGAATGGTCGTTTAATTAATTTTAACTTTAATTGTCTCCTACTCTATTTAGTATCCCATAATATTTGTTCAAACGCGAATGCAACTCCTGTGTAAAGGGTTGTTATAACATACCATAACATTTATAACCATAACATATATAACAATAACATTTATAACAATAACCATAACATTTATAAAGTATCCGTAAAAAACTTGTAAAATTAATTTTTAGAAATCAAGTAGCATTATGACTCTTATTATATTTTTCCTGCAAACTTCAAATAAATTTTTATATTCCCTGAATTTTTATAAATTCTAGAACACTTAGTCGAGGAAATAGGGAAAAGAAGTCCAGTCCGGTACAAAATATGTGTATAAACAAGATGTATTACGGTGCTAAATTTCAATTTTGTACGTGTCGTACTTAGTTTCTGAGAAAAAATAGTCTGTGATAGATGAACTCAGACAGACGTACGCATGAGCCATCTTTATAAGGGTTCCGTGTTTAGAGTTCAGTGCCTAGAAAGAAAAGGGATGCATATGCATTTATTGTACAAAATATTTACTTCAAGTTGCATATGATTAAAGTCGTAAATTGTAAATTTATAGAGAAAACTATTAATTTTATACATATCAAGTTGTATATTGAATTACTAATTATGTTGCTCATTTATATATATCCTAACTTTATAAGATTACTCATGTTCATTTATCTGCCTAATACAATCGAATTTCTCAAACATCATGTTCCATACAAACTAGTTTGGCACAGTGACTAGTGTTAACATTTACTAGTTAAGAATTTAAAATATACGTATGAGTAGAATTAAATAAGGGGCAATTTGAATAATGGAAGTTGTAGTTGAGCACTCGCCTCTCTTATTGGAACTACTAGAGCTAGAATTAAATAAGGGGCAAATTGAATAATGGAAGTTGTAGTTGAGCACTCGCCTCTCTTATTGGAACTACTAGAGCTAGAATTAAATAAGGGGCAAATTGAATAATGGAAGTTGTAGTTGAGCACTCGCCTCTCTTATTGGAACTACTAGAGCTAGAATTAAATAAGGGGCAAATTGTGTAATGGATGTTGTAGTTGAGCACTCGCCTCTCTTATTGGAACTACTAGAGCTAGAATTAAATAAGGGGCAAATTATGTTATGGATGTCGTAGTTGAACACTCGCCTATCTTATTGAAACTACTAGAGCTAGAATTAAATAAGGTGCTAATTGTGTAATGGATGGCGTACTTGAGCACTCGCCTCTCTTATCGAAACTACCGGAGTTAAAATTAAATGAGGCAAGTTGTATTATGGATGTCGTAGTTGACCACTCGCCTATCTTTCCAGAAATTAAATTCAGTTTAGCATTACTATTAATGTTATTTAGTTAACACTAAATAAACATTTTCGTAAAAAGGTTATGCTAAAATAGTAGTCTAGTAGTCAGCTAACGTTGACGACAATGTCACAAGCACTCGCATAGCTCGGCGAAAATGTGTGACAAGAATGATGAGATTCGAGGAGGCGCAAATGTATTTGAAGATCGCAATGCTTGGCACACCATCTCTTTGACTACCCCGTCAGGCCATACAGCATGTTAAAATGTACGTATGTTTGTGTTTTATGAAAGTAATACTTATGCCTGATTTCACCAGTCTCCTAACACTTAGCGAACCCCTAAAAGAGGATAGGAGACCCCTAACGATGACTGCGTTTCACGAAACGTTAGGACCTATGTAGTTAAAGGATCCCCTAAATTTAGATACTCGATTTTCGAACTCATTACACTGGTGTGACAGTTTTGCGTTAGTTTTTGATAATATGGAGAATAATTTATTATATTTATATATAAAAACTTAGAAGTAAAACAATAATATATGTTGTATCGATATAACTTTTGGAAACGAATAGTCGCTATGGAAACAATAAAACGTCACATAAAACTATGTCTGACATTACTAGGGATGTTAGAGTACAAATATTACCTAAGAAACGGTTTAGGGGTCCTTTTAATCTAGGAGGTACATAGTTATGTGACGACTTAGCGTTGGTGAAATCGGGCATTTGTCTTTCATCCTCAACTTTGTTAACAGTAATTACTATCAAATCCTATTTGAACTACTATTCACAAACCCTTGTTTTATGAAAACTTTCCTATACATTAAAGCGACCATCTCATTGAAAGTTAAATCAACTACGCGTACGTGACAAAGCCCCAGAATAAAAGCAGTTTTGTTGTTTTATCATAGGCCTTTGACCTCTCACGTCGATCGGTTTAATATTTTTATTCAATTACCCAATAACAATTCCATTTTAGTTATTGTCTATCAGTGAACGTGAGTGAGCAATGCACGGCAAAATACATAGCTATTAAGATAAAACACAATACATATTTTCGCACGCACGCAATGTAGATATGTATATATACTTCAACGAGTATTAACGGCAAAAGCAAATTGTTGTTTTTGCCGCTATATTACGTACTTCCCGTTATCTTCTCGTTTTTCTCTAGAGGGTAAACAAAATAATAGGAAGCTTAGTACATACATACATATCTTCACGATGTATCCCTAACGGAGTAGTCAGAGAGGACGGAGCGCCAAGCGTCGCGGTCCTTACATACTTCTTTCGCTTCCTCGAATCTCATCATTCTCCTCACACATTTTCGTCTACTTTTGACATATAGGGAATATGTGTAGAGGCATATACTATATATAAATATATATATATATGATACTAAGTATGAAATAAAAACAATAATAAAATAATTATTGTAAAAAACGCACGGGTAGAAATCTTTTCGAAAATAAAATACAGCTATTACTCCTGATAATATAGCTTTTTATACGAGACAGAATTTTTGAAATCGGTTGAGGAGCTTTTACGCTAACGATGCTGTTCTTATAGCACCGTCAGAAGCAGAGTTGATGACATTAGTCACGTGCATGAAAGAAGAATGTGAAGTGAAAGGATTGAATATGAATGTGAGAAAATCTAAGGTTCTGGTGTTTGAAAGGGAAGCGGTACAGACGAAATGTGACATTTGGGTACATGGAAAATGTCTAGAACAAATGAATGAAATTGTGTATCTGAGGAGTGCGTTTTCGAGGCATGGAAGATGTGAGTTGGATGTGGAGAGACGGGTAACAGCTGGCAATAAAGTGAACGGTGCTCTGACCGCATTAGTAGGCAGTGTGAATATATTTAACACAGCCAAAATGTCCTTCCACAATGCGGTGTTGGAGCCAATTTTACCGTACGGTAGTAAGGCCTAGATATGCTTGAAATCGAGTGAAAGTAAGATAAATGCAGTAGAAATACGATATCTTAAAAATATGTACGGTGTCACCCTTGCGGACAAAAAAAGCAATGAAGAGATACGCAGTATGACAGGGTTGCACGACAGTGTTATGGTTAAAATGAAGAAAGGAATACTTAGATGGTTCGGGCACATGGAAAGAATGAGTGATGAAAGACTGACAGAAAATCTACAGAGCAAACTTGAGTGGTAGCAGAAACCATGGAAAAGCAAGGCTGAATTACGAAAATCAAATAGCCAGAGCCGACGGAAATGTGAAAAGCACTCTCATACCTAGACGAAAATGTGTGAGGAGGGTGATGAGATTTGAGTAAGTGAAAGAAGTATGTAAGAACCGCGAAGCTTGGCGCTCCATCCTCTCTGACTACCCCGTTAGGGATTGAGCGTAAAAATACGTATGTATGTAATGTTAGTATAGATGAAATAAGTGTGGATAGCCCAACTACGTATTTAAAATTTCTTCTAGACCCTTATCTAAGACTCGGAGCCGTATTCCAGAACGATACTCAAGTGTGAATCACAGAGTGCATTATACTATATAGGGAAATGAGGTACCATTTGAAATTCTCAATCTAGCCATCTAACAATACTATACTAAATCTGTCAAGTAATCTTCATATACAAGGTTATTTCGAAAAGATGGGTAAATACGGAAGGGCATAAAAGTACCCATGACAACGGAAAACTTGCGTTCTACAACTTCGCCAAAAGTCAATAGTTCTAGTGTAAAACCTCAAACTTTAAACAGAAATAAAGTTGAAGCAACCCTAATTTCAGCGCTTTCCCGTAGCTAGTATCTAAAATTTTTAGAATATAAGGCATAATGTTTAGATTTATTTCCATTAAATGAATGTTGTTTTTTGTATGGAAAACAAAATAAATGTATCCCGTAATTATTACATCTGCATATAACAGTCAACAGTGACACGTTGGGACCCCAACGAATTTATACCCTCTTTCACAATAACCTTGCATACAACAAAAATAAGTAAAAATGTTATTATTTGATTACTAGCAACGAATAATAATATATAATTGAATAATAATTAAATAATAATGTAAATTACAAAATTCAATGGTTAACATCAAGGTTTGAAGTTGGTTACACAAAGTTCAATTATAATAAACAAAGTCGAATACAACTGAGATATCACTACTTCTAAATTAAAGGACGCAAAAGTTCAGTAGTTAACATGAAAGACTAGTGGTGACATCTATGCTAGACTACAATACTACGATGGTCAAAAACTAGTATGAAAAATTTTTGTATGGAGTGAAATGACCCTGGTCTGAATCTCCAATCGAGTAGAGTTAGAAGAGGATGTCGATACATGCGACGAATAGCGCATTTCTTTCTAACTGTTCTCAAGGAAATATTCACTTTTGAGTATCGTTTTGAAATACGAATCTTAGTCGGAGGCTATTGAATTCTTTCTTGCTTATGACTTCGGAGTGCGGGATGCAAAATGTTAAAGTTTATGTCATTGCCATTGCAAATTTTCGTTAAATACGTTGATGGGCTTCAGGATCATAAAATAAAATATTATTAATCAAAAATTATTTCTCTACACTCACCATCACATTCTTCCCTCATGTGTTATAGGTACATCCGTACGTTTTGTATATAGCTTTCTGAAGCTCTTGAATATGATATCCATCACGACGAGGTCCAAAGATTTTTTTAAATCCTTGACTCTACATCGCACCGCTCGTACCTTTACTATAAACGCCCTAAAGAAAGAAATTCTCAAAAGCAAATATAACGCCGTCTTTGAGACGAAGCCAATGATATCTTATAGCAATTACGTCGAATTTCTGAGGGAGCAGATGAACATAAATACGTGCATATATGTGTACATCCATACATATTACATACATACATACACACATACATATCCTCACGCTGTATCCCCAACGGGGTAGTGAGAAAGGACGGAGCGCCAAGCATCGCGGTTCTTACATACTTCTTTGGCTTCCTCAAATCTCATCATTCTCCACACATTTTCGCCTAGGTATGCGAGAGCTTTTGACATTTCCATCTGCTAACACTGGCTATTTGATCTTCATAAGTCAGCCTTGGTCTTCTTTATTACATACATACGCTGCCAACACCATAGCTCTCCTTTTGGCTTGCGTAATCAGTGCTTAATTAGGTGTACACGTATGTGTCGTTTATACTTAAATATATACGACGAAATATACATACACATATATTTACATTGTTTTATATCATCGGAGTCGAGATGTGCGTCGCGCACTCGGTCGTTTATACTATTATACATTTATAACGAATATCAGAAGTAATGTTACTATGCAAAGTAGAACGAGTCCCTTCCATTCGACAAGATATATGCCAATCGCACTGTTTCCCGCCTTGAATTGCGGAATATCCACTTTCCATACATAAAAATGAAAAGAATTTGATGTATTTTATTCTTAGGGGCGCCGTAAAAGACCTGAATTACACCCATTTCTGTCAAGTATGTAACACAAGAGAATAAAACTGTGAATGACCTATAGGAGTCGCAAATTTGTAAAACTCATAATAAAATGTTATATAAACATACCTTTATAGTTTAAACTCAATTTAAATTATCTGATAATAAAGTTTTAATGTAGTATGTTTCAAACAAGGATATCTTATATCCTTTATATTTTATACCTACACAGGCAATACTTAAACTCAATAGGTATACCTCTAAGACGGTGTAACCAAAGGACCTGAAATGTTAGCATTTTCGTCGCAACAGTTCTAGTTAACTAAAGGATCATTACACTTAGGCCTACTGTCCACGAGACGTAGCTCCAAAGATGCTTCAACGTACGCTGTGCAGCTTATGCAACCTGGTGTACTAAAGTTTGTCCACGAAATATATTGCAAGGCTACAATTTCCCATAGACGTAGGCGTCTACGGATTAAACCACAGTACTGCTACTAAACTACGTTAGCAGTATAGAAGGCATAACTTAACGGACGCCTATTCGTCATTATACGATTGCTGTAGGTACGCCTGCTTGCTGCTTACTTACATAACTAAGAAACTCTGTCGATAGAGTAGCAACGTCACGCTCGCGTCGTTGTATACACGTTTCATGATGTCTGCCCTCCTGCGAGTCGTACGCCAAACTACATACTATGTAAGCAGCAAGCAGGCGTACACCAAGCGTATAATGATCAATACGCGTCTTTGAAGCTACACATGGACAGTAGGCCTTAGAGACAATGTACGCTTGCATACGCCTCGTGAACAAACTAGTACGCTAGGCACAAGCTGCACGGTGTATTTTAAAGTGTCTATGAAGCTACGCCTAAAATTTCGATCTCAATCTAATGTACGCGCACGATAACAAAACAAAATAAAAAAAATAAAAACTTAAATAAGTTTCGACTCAAAAAAATCTTCTAAAAAGAAAACAAATTATATGTACCTATTAGCTTTTTAAGTTTATGATAAGTTGTAATATAAATATGTGTAGAGTAGTAATATATTCAAACGTCATCGCGTCGAGGTGGTCTGTTCAACAAGTTCAAAATGGTGTTAATTCTTGATAAAAGTCCTAAAAATATGTGCGATAGCTCCTTTTTTATGTTCTCCAATTACATTTTTTTTACGTTTAAATTTAAAATCAAAAGAAATAACAGATATTCTGATATTATTTGAAAGTCTCGCATCCTAGAGCCTGGGATAGTGCTACTGAGATATAACATTGAAAACAAAACTGGCGTTATACAAAATACTTGATGTTTCAATATTGCCGACAAACTTTAAGACACAGTTATATGGTCAAAATTTAAACAAGTACTTGAAATTAAGTATTGTAATTCGTTTCAAGTAAAAGATTGACTTTTACATAAAATGAAAAATAATGAAAAAGAAAAAGCTTTTACCTGAAACTAATTGCAATAATGGTAAATTTCAAGCATGTATTTGTATGTAGATTTTTTTTCTTTCTTTATGGCATGGCGCACAGTTTAGCGCATTTGCCAATGTCACGTATTAATAAGTAGAATCACAAGTAAATTAGTTTTTTCATTACGTAAAACTCCTCCAGTAAAGTAAAGTAAAGTGGCTTTACTGAAGTTATAAGGACTTCTTGGAAGATCGCGAGAATTTCAGCTACAAATGTTTATTTAGACCTACTTCATTCTTTTCACTTACACAGAACTTTAAAACACAATATACTATCACTTTTGTACTTTAAAACTCCCAAAAATGTAAAAAATAGAAAATCTAAATAAAATGACAACCTCATTTCACCCGTTCCCGCCAAAAAGTCCTTGTGTGTAGATATTGACCACTGAACCGTTTGAACCTCGAACCAAGAAACATTATGGATGGAGTCATAATAAGTTGCCGCTCTTACCATTGTGTGTCAAACGAATTTTCGTGTCTTTATCTCATTGAGCGTAATCACGAGTAAAACAGTTACCTATTACAGTAAGTATGGCAACCTCGCATTGTCAGTGTAATTCGTGTCAGCTTATGAGACGGTCTTGAAATAATTAATTGCAAAATACTCGTAACTCTTAAGTGTTTCGGTTACAAGCATTCACAAAAATAAAAATATGTCGTTCAGCTGTGTACTGTGTACTGTCATTGTACTGTGACCTTCCCTAGCTCATTAAAATCTAGAAACTCGGTCAACAAAAAAAGGACACCGTAAGGACACACTTTTAGAGCAAATAGTGCGTCCATTGTGATAATAGGTCCAAACTTTGAACGGCTATATTGTAGTCAAGTTTTTTCTATAATGCCAATTTCGTTTTCAATGTGCGAATATATAGCTACGTCTTACTTTCATTAATACAGAATTAGAAAATTACGAAACTATAGTTAAAAAGTAGACATATTTATTTAATATTATGTTCGTAAGAGCTTGCTTAAAAGAGAGGGTTTTACGAGCAAAGTCACAGGAAAGCGGCGTTGCGTGACGGAACGTTTTCTTTGAACGAAATCCACCATTTTCATCAATTCTGCCGCGTCACCGCACGCACGCGCGTTTTAATAGCCCACTAGCAGTATGCTCGCACCACTTCACGTGTCTATCACATCCCCAGAGATTTTTCATGGAGATTTGCATGTTCAAAATTGATAAGAGGTTTACGACCTTTGTCTCTCTAAATCCCTGATTATATCATGTGTGGAACAAAAAAAACAACACGTCCACCTAGCGTATGAAGGTAGACTGAAATTATCTTTTAGTGAGACCTAAAGCGAACCATTTGTTTTTAAGGAAAAAAATGATTGTGGTTTGCAACAAAAGCGACCACTGGATACAGATAAGCGTTTGATAGCTAAACAAATTAGAGAGTTTGAAAGCATAATTAATAAACAAGTATCTAGAAACTGTTTATCTTATTCGTATTTCAACAAAATTTGTCGCATCCTGTTCAGAATTTATCAAACTGAAAACCGGCCAAGTGCTACTACGCACAGTGAAGGAATCCGTAGTCGAGATGTACAATATTCACTTAATCGGAACAAAAATAAGTTTATACTTCATAGCATTTGGATCACGAAAACTACACAATCTTATTTAAATTCATTTTCGTTAAAAGTGCTTTTTAAGTTCTACTACCTTAATTTTTTCAGATCGAAATGAAAAAGTCACTCAAACTTCTATATTATTTAAGAAAATCTATCTAAACATACACCACACGCTTATGTGCACTGGAATTTGTTTTCGTCCTTTATTGCATCTACATAGCGTCAGTATACTTCGAGCAAAACCGTTGTGACATACGGAGAAATTGAAATACCGACCAAAAAAATAAGGTCTTCGAAGACAAAGGGAATTGTCGACGTTTTTGATATTATGCATTAAATATAAATTATATTTGTCGTGTAAAAATTGTCTTATTATTAATTAGTTCCTAATATCCTTTACGTAAAATGATGATAGATTTTCTGTATTTAAAATAGACTTTTCGAAATAACACGAAAACGAGCGAAGCTTTACCTACCTTGAGATCGAGGTCTCTGACCAGATGCTTTCCAAATGAAGTACCACCAGTCTTCTGTATGTGTAGAAAGACCATGACGTCATGTGCGTTTAGGTCGAACCTGAAGTCGTCGTGAAGGACCTCGTCATACGAGAGGCCCGGTTGGGCCATCACGTCGGGAAGCGGCCGCCCCGGCGCCTCAGCGTACGTGAGCGACAATGACTCTGTCACCCGCTCCCGAGGGGATAGCGCGCACACCTACAACAAAATCATAAGTCACTGTCAGTGCTATATTACAGGCTGCATTAGATTTGGAATAATTAAGTTAAATGTTTTATTACGTTGTTCGGTTTTATGTTGGCCAACTGTTTGTTGACATTGATAACGAAAATGGAAAAAAACTATAGCAAAAAATGTTTAAAACACAAATTGTTATATACACATAATTTTACCGACAAAGACATTGATTTATAAGGAATATTTATTACAGGTACATATTGAAATGTGTGCATAATTAATTGCTACAATAATATGTATGTATTTTGATTAAATGTTAAAGGAATGAAACTGATAAATTGTAAGTTGTAACATCTAAGTATGCGAACTAATAATAATATGGCAAATAAATGAATTCCAAGCTATTTGAAGTTGTCTGTAAATTATAGCTATTTTTATTATCAGTTTGCCTGCAGCCGGTTTAAGGCGACGCGTTAGAAATGTTGACGGCAGGGACACAGTATAAATATAACAGTAAGATGTCCTTGTAGAAGGCTAGAGTATGCGGTTTGTATATGCGCGCGTTATATAATGCCCTCAGACGCCTAAATAATTTTAGTCATTCGAATGCAGAGTTAACATTATTCAACATAACTAGAAGAAATTAAATTTTACAAACACGAAACTTTGCCGTGCGCATTCTTTTTTATTGTTATGTACTAAATGTATATCAAAACAAGATGCTCTCCGCATATCATAACCAACGCAACAACCCTACGTATCCGGCTCAGACCGGCAATTCTGTTACACATGAGGCGGCAGTCAGCCTTCTTTTCTACATATTCTTTGGAAGGCATCTCAATATTTCTAAGTGATTACAAAACGTATGAAAGTTGACATTCATTACGAATATGAAAAAAAACCAAAGCATTTTTTTAAACATTAAAAAGATGTTTAAAAAGTTATATTTCACGGACTTCTGACTCTTCATTTCATTGACTTCATTTTGCCAATTGCGACACCCGATCGGTTAACTTTTGTAACAGAAAAAAATATCAAATAAACCTATTTTAAAACAAAAGATTTACATTTTTCGTAGCAACGAGACCGATTTATGCTTCAAATTTTCTGTGTAGATTAAGCACACTCTTAAAAATGACAGTTGGATTTTTAAAATTAATTATATTATATTATATATTATAGTTTTTAAAATAAACGAAAATAATTATTTTTTCTTATCATATTTTTCGTAAGCTAGCGCTTGCTCGTTTATATAGCGCAGAAGGTCTATTTTAGATAAATTTTCACGTCACCTTGAATTACAAATAAATACTAATATGTACTTAAGTTACATACATATATACACTACTGAGATTAAATTTATAAGAAAAAATAAAGAACGTTTTTTCGTTCGCACCCTTATCACAAAGAAAGCATAATAAAAAAATGGCTATTGGCTTATCAAACTGTTTGAAAATGTGTGATAAGATCGGCGAGTATGTGATGAGAATGATGAAATCTGAGTAAGCTAAAGAAGTAATGTGTAAAATCCGCGACGCTAAACGCTCTATTCTCTCCTATCCCGTCATGAATATAATGTGAAGATATGAATGTACCTAAGTATATAGAGGCAGTCCTTAAGCCAGGTCAGAAGCCATCAAGGCGGCTTAGAAATTGGCAGTAGTTTGGAAACTAGTCTTCACCGATTTGCACTAGGCCCTACTTGTGAAGTGCGATTTAATTCTCACATTATTTACGAGAAGAGTGAAAGTTTATAAATGTCTAAAACTGTTTTACAGCGAAAAAATCCACTCTGTACGGTCCAAGGATGTTATAATTAAAAATGTAAAAATCGCATGACATGTCATTTATCATTTGGTTTCGCAGCGTGGCTAAATGGGAGCAACATGAGCACCTACAACGAGTTTTTTAAATTATGATTTTGAAATGAATACGATATACCTGTAAGATTAATTAATTACAGAGGATTTTATGGTGTATTACATTTTAATGAGTTATATTTTAATGTAAATTACAGACCATGTTTAATTAATTATAAAATATGACAAGAACATACAATGTGTATTTGAAACATATATTTTCCAATGTTCTTATCAATATAGTACCTAATCTTAATAAAATAACCAACATCGTCTATTAATACGAATATAATATTATACAATACATTCATATCTTCACGCTGTATCCCTATGTAATATTGTAACTGCTAACTGTTCAAAATAGATACACACATTCATACTATTTCATATAATTTCATTTTATTTTCAGTAGCTATTTCCAGAAGTGTCCCAAATGACTCAAAGTTTGGCTCAATAAAATAATTCAGAATGATGAGACTTGACGCGTTCCCCCAAGTTACTACGCCCTAGAAAGTTCCTCTTTCTACACTAAACTTGTGTCAACCGCCAACCCCTAATCTCAACCCCGGCATAATCGGGATCTCACTCTATCAATTCTCTGTTAAGGGGCAGGCATCGTAAGGATTTGAATAAATTATAACCTCACCCAAAATTACACAGATTAAGCATAAAATATTCACTTTGAGATAACGTCACAATTACAAACAAATCACTATAAGTTAGTGATTTCTGTGAGATATTTAAATATAATAGACATGTATACATAATAATATGCATAAGTATTATGTATAATATAAGTGTATAAATAATAATAATACTCCAGACCATTACACAAATTGTGTGACCCCAAACTAAGCAGTAAGCTTGTGCTATGGGTACCACACAACGAATTCTGGGGGAGCACCCAGTCACACCCAGACTTCAAGCCAATTTAGAAAATTTCGTTTCCTAAATTGATCTGATCGGAGATCGAACCCGGGTCCCCGGCTTGGAAAGAAGATGCTTTGCCACCGAGTCAAAGGCCCAGCCATAATTTAAATATAGCAAAATTTATGCTTTACATAAATATGTATTTATTTATGCATTTATATATTTACTTATAACATACATACATATATGCGTAATACATATACGCGTGTAATAATAAATGTTTCAATATGTATTTGATCACAATTAAAGCGACGCAAACAAACGAACACGAAGTAAATCCCTGTTGATTAATGTAGCTTTTAATTTTTTTTCTCCAATTCACTAGCGTAGTCACATTGTTTAACAATACTTTAAAAGCGAAAAATATTTTTAATATCTACATTTTCTTCAAAGACGACGAGAGGTTAAGAGGGTGGTGATATAAAAGGCGCCAATCCTCATCCCCACTTGTTTGTTCGGCTAATGAAGTGGGCTGAGCGCCCTTCGCCCATTAATATACAGTTACAATCAACACTCGGCGAACCACCCGATCGACAGCTTGCGTTTGTAAATGTCGGCTATTAACAATTTTGTCACTTCATTTACGTTTTAGAATTATACATAAGGTACTTCGATGTAGGTACTTGTCAGCACTCAAACTAATGAGTTCCTTTATGATCGACCCATCCTACGTAAAATGATTGAGATCTCAAGATCATGACAGGAAAGTTAACCACGTCTGATTTATAAGCGATCGTTACTGTAGTTTCTTTAAGAATTTGAACCTGGGTGGATGCTCGAGTCACAAGAGGCTAATAAACGAAGCCAGGATAGTATGTAGGCATTGGTTCCTGGCTTTTTCGCGACGACAATACATACCTACTCTTCTGGCTTGGCCAGTTTAATATTTATAGTCTAAATTTTAATTCGGTAAAGTTTTAAATAATGTGGCCAGCTAAAATAGTGTTGTCAAATGATAGAACTGAGTCTATACCATTTCAAACTAAAACGCTCGACTAGTCTAACATTTAATTCATTTAATTTACTGCTGACATGACCCTGTAGCGTCGCCATTTCATAATGTGTTAAATAATTCGAATCAATACATATAGTTTCATTTTTTTTACTATTTTACCCACTTTCCTTATTACTATAAATATATCTTCGATGCTACCACTATCTTTTGAAAGGAATGATCCAAAAACGAAATTTCACGCAGATAACGCCGCGGGGCAACCGCTACAGAATTAATAATAATGAAACCAACATAGGAAGACGTCGCTATTTAAAAAATTGCAAAAACTGGTTATCCTAGAAACGTCAAATCACTCTAACGAATTAAAAGTTGAACTGTAGTTTACTTTACAGCTTACTAGCTTAAAATCTCTCTACACTAAGGTAACAACTTGCTAGCACAAATTATACTATACTGGTTTCATTTATTCCTCGCCTCATGTCACTCGGGTATATATAGTAAACGCTATTTCATACCATTCTGTACTATATCGATGTTATTATTAATTTTGCTCACAACCGTAGTGAGTAAGAATAGTCTCAAATTGCATAAGTGTAGATTAGACATACCATAAAGATCAGCTAACATATTGCTTAAGGGAACCACAACGCGCTCTGAACGCTCATATTTGTAAAACTACGAAACAAGTAATAAACGTCAGCAACAATGATTAAGTACAAGTTAACAGTTCCACTTTAAGGATTAATTTGGTTTAAATTTTTAAAGAAAAGGGGCCTCTTAAGGTCTGGCTCCCTGACAAATATAAGGTACACCCTTTCGATTCAGTTAAATTAAAAGGGAATTTTGCAATTGGATTCAGTAATCATTATATTTGAGTATTAAATATTTAGGGATACGCCGTAGAAAGGCTTTTTCGTGGAACGGGTTGTCCAGTTATAAAATAAGAGCACTATTTTTTCCCCACAATATAAAATAATTCTAATTTGGATGAAGTACTTAACATCAAATAGCCAGAGTGTAAGCTGACGAAAATGTCAAAAGCACTTGCAAATCTAGGCGAAAGTATGTAAGAAGAATAATGAGATTTGAGGAGGCGAAAGAAGTATGTAAGGATCACGATGCTTGGCGCTCCGTCCTGTCTGATTACCCCATTAGGGATACAGCGTGCGAATATGTATGTATATGTATGTATGTAATTATTTAACATGGAAATTAGTGACGCTGTATTACGTTAACTATAATTCTAGTCATTAAAAAGATAAATCACTTAAAAGGCAAATCAGAACAAAAAAATATCGTCACTAAAAACATTAATGTTGCTGATAAACTATCTACTACGAACGTTAATGAGCCAATTGCGTGTACCACTGGCCGCGTAGGATAATGGGTAATCCATCGATAAATATGTATAATATTATGGAAAGTAATCTTTTGCTTCACCATTACTACACTATTAATTATGGCCGTGTCGATACTTTGCACTTTTATGCTAACTCAGAGGACGGAGCGCCAAGCGTCGCGGTTCTTATATACTTCTTTCGCTTCCTCAAATCTCATCATTCTCCTCACACATTTTCGCCTAGGTATGCGAGAGCTTGATATTGTATTGATATCTTCTATTTTAAGGAGTTCCCATAAACGTAAAGGTTAGTGAATATTTTTATAATTTTTAATTGGGTTTGTGACGTGACGATAAATCAAGTTTTCAAACTGAAATTTTTTTTCTAAAACAATTAAACCACAGTATGTATATACTTGTGGTATGTACTTGAATTATTTTGTTAATCAAAGTTGTATTTTTTATTTTATTGACAATAATTATACCATCTAATACATAAACATCAATGCTTGTTTGTCTGTTAGTATTTTATGGGGTGCCATACCGTTCATTCGATTGCGATGTTTAGTGTGGAGATAGCTTGAATCCTGAGGAAGGACATAGGCTATTTTGAAAATAAAGAACGCGGACCAAGTGAGCTAGTTATATATAAAAAACAAATGGATATTAAATGGTACAAAAGATAGACTAAGTCCACAGTATAAGACAACGGTTTTAATGTATATATAGCCAATATAAAAAAGTAATGACTAATGAGTTATACAACCAAATGGCATTTTTTGCAGTCGAAAAAACATTCACATAACATCAGAACAATTAAAAAATCGATATATTATGTATGGAGGTAATTGTTGTTATTAATTACATATCACATTTTGGTACAGAATCTTCAATAAGTAAGTTTGACATTTAATTGAATTATCTATTCATATTGTGAACCAATATAAGTACAATATAGAATACAGTAAGCGATATAAGCTCTTTCAGTCCCGTCCAGGTGTTATCCTGCCCATTATCAATTCACAACGTATTCCATACTACGAGTCGACAGGCAGAACAAGTCACCTTATACCATATATGTGGATCTTAACCAGTTCAATACACCAAATGCACTGTGCGTACAGAGTTAATTCTTTATTTTAGATTGAACTTACAGTATGATCATTATTAATTTATAAATATTAAACTATACTCTTTTCTTTCAAATAATGTGTAAACGTAATAATACAATAACAATAAAATTTAGATGTTCTTATCACAATTTCAAGTTATTAATCTATCTGTACTATTCTGAATATTTATAAAGTTATAATATGTAAAAAAAACAGCTGTATGGGTTCAGTTCTCGTTGCCTCCCAAGAATTTGGGAACAAAAACTGAGACACTAGGACAAAAGAACAGAATACCAGATATGAGGGCAACAAAATGTAGGCGTTAACAACAACTACAAAAGTTATTGAATTTACAAACCGTACTACACGTAGGCCGTCGCGACATTTGCAAACCAATTCAATCGAGTGAATTCAGTTATTGATCTTGGTCGTCCCCTCACTGTTATCATCGTGATGACAGAGTACTGACGTAGAGGCAAAGAATATGTAGAAAAGAAGGCCGACTCGCGCCTCGTGCGTAATTGCCTACTCTCGGCCGGATATGTAGGGTTGATGCGTTGGGTATGAGATGCGGACACCATCTCGTTTAAATTGAAATTGAATACATAATTAAAAAACAAACACGGATAAGTTTTTCGGGTTCGTTAAATTTAATTTCTTGTAGTTATGTCGAAAAATGATAACTGCATTCGAATAATTAAGATTATTCAAGCATCTAAGGACATTATAATACATTCGTTTATGCGATTTAGACATTTTCGTATTTGTGACGATGTGAAGAACGTATTAAAGACAAACGGAAGCGGTCACATGTTTGCGGCGCATTCGACGCCGACTGGCGCTACAATAATTACCCATTTTCGCCCAAAATATTGCCGTTGTGTGCGTGCCACGGTGTGTGCGTATTAGCGCGCTTACATACATACCGCGTACGCTAGCTTTCTATAAGACATCCTACTGTTATATTTATACTGTGGTAGAGGACTATTTTCATATTCTCTTAACTTTGCATTATAACTTATAATAAAATGTAAATATTTTGAATTGCAATTCATAGCATTCCTTATTGGGTAAATTCTATAAATTGAATGAACAAATTTCTATGAAATTACCTCAGATGAAAAAAAATAGACATCAAAAATGAAACGTTCGTAAGTCTACCTACTTATTTGTCACATCATTCTAACAATTTTAGCTTTTAATTTTATATCTATGTACATATCTTATCCTATCCTATACTATAATACGGGCAATATGTGTATGTTTGTAATCGTGTTCCCAAAAACGGTTCTACGATTTCAATCATATTTACTTCGATGAATACACTAGGCTAGGAGATTTAATTTCGACGATAAAGATAGGAGTTCACGGGGGTGAAAAATCGATCTAGCTGTCTCAGTTCTAGGAAATATCGTTTTCTCCATGTTATCGCATTTTTAAAATTTTAAAACTTGCTCACGAAATAATATGATAAGTGTCTATCGGTGATATCGAAATAAAGGATTTTTCTTATGCTTATGTGGTTATTAGCATATAACCAAACTCGCTTTTTTTTTTTTTTTCTGTCTGTTTGTCGGGCTAATCTCCGAAACGGCTAAACCGATTTTATGGTACTTTCATTAACAGGTAGAGGATTTCTCAAAGTAATATAGACTACTTTTTACACTAGAAAAATACCAACTTTAACGCGGGCGAAACCGCGAGGCATAGCTCGTTGATAAATAAACAATCCATACTGATTGAAGTCAGTGTGTAAATATGTACATAGAAAAGAGACTTTATATATATCTTTTCATTGCATTGAATTTTATGATAAATACATGTTTTTTTTTTTCAGGACTGTTAGGATGCAAATCTAAGTATTTAATATTCCATTCAACTCGATACCGTTCTTGAAAAACAATGGTGAAGAAGAAATACACAAGCCGAAGAAAAACAAAGCGATACCATAACGATACCATATTTCCTACCGTAATACGGGACCCTAAATAAATTAAAGATGTTTCTTGTTTCATAACTAAATACCTAAATGGATATACTTGCAATTTCTGAAATTTATCTGATCTAATCAAATAAGAGCTGAACGCTGAAAGCATTTTAAATACAATCTTGTAATAATCTCGTAAAAAAGTAGTATTAGTAGAAATGAATAACAAGTCTGATTACAAAAGTTAAGATACAATTTAGGCACGTTTGTTAAATAAGTAGGTTAATTACGTAAAATAACTTGCTTAATGAAGTGAAATAAAATGTAATTCTAATGCGAGTAAATTAAATAAAATTCTTCGAGAGTTTCATGTCATGATTTGATGAATAAAAGCCATAATAAAAATGAAAAATAAACAAGCACAGTTTACTATAGGTAGTCAAAACAATAGACCTGTAGCCCAGACCGCAGAATAAGACTACGGTGATCCCCGCCTGTCTTAAAAGGCAATTAAAGGGTCTTTCGAGATAGCGGCCAATCAGAATATCCATGCTTCGATCGTCCATTCATGTGATCTCTGTTGTCGACAGCGTGTGTTGTCGTGGCACTACGAGAATGCAAGGGGGGGAGGGTCTGTCGATCGAGGCCGAGGTCACTCAAGAGATAACTAAAAAAATGTTAAGAAAAAAATGAAACCGCCTTCAATAAAAACACTCAAAAGTACAATATAACTATGCTTGACTAACCAAACTCAAGTGCAATAAAAATAACTATAAATACGATATACTACTCTGTCAAGAAAGTACCGGGAAAAGATCAATAATACACGAAATGTTAGTTATTCATTCAAATTTATTTTATCACCTTCAAAGTATGCTCCTTCAGAAACGACTTACGCCAACGAATAATCCAATCATCAAAACATTTTTTAAACGCTTTTTCCGGAATTGAGTTCAGTGCTCACCGCGAATTCTCCTTTACGTCTTCTACCGAATAAAAACGGGTGCCACGAAGTGGTAATTTGAGTTTAGGAAAAAGAAAGAAGTCGGCTGGAGCCATATCTGGCGAATAAGTTGCTCGATGGTATTTGTTGTTTTTGGTCAAAAATTTGTTCACAATGATGGCCTTGTGCGAAGGCGCATTATCGTGGTGCAAAATCCAAGAATTTTCTTTCCACAAATCTGGCTTTTTCGTCGAATTTGCTCTCTTAAACACCGCATAACGCCCAAATAATATTCTTTATTTACCGTTTGACCTTCCGGCAAGAATTCCGAGTGCACAACACCGCGATAGTTAAAGAAAACAGTCAACATGATTTTGACTTTTGATCGACTTTGGCGTGGTTTTTTCAGTTTCGGTTCAGTTGGAAAGCGCCACTCCAAAACTTGTTGACTAGTTTGCATGTCAAACTCGTAAACCCACGTCTCGTCAGCAGTAACAATGCGTTTCATGAATGTTGGATCGGAATTGACTCATTCTAGCATGTCCTTAATGACTCTTATGCGATTGAGTTTTTGGAGAAAATTCAGGTCTTTTGGGACTAGCCGAGCGGCAACATGTTTCATACCCAAGTGATTATTTAAAATGGTACGGATCGACTCGTGAGACACAGAAAGTTCGGCGGCTATCTCTCTCAAATTTGAATGAGCATTTTCAGTCACTACTTCCTTCACTTTTGCGACCTTAACTTCAGTTGCAGACGTTGATGGCGTACCAGAGCGAGGCAAATCTTCCATCACATCTCGACCGCTTTTCAATGCTTTGTACCACTCATAAGCACGTGTTTTTGATAAAGTCGATTCGCCGTAAGCCTTCTGTAACATTTTCAGTGACTCCGAACACGAAATTCCATTGGCGATGCAAAATTTAAGACAATCTCTTTGTTCGATGTTTTTGTCCATTATGAAATTCGCAATATACACTATAATGATATAACTAAAAACAGCACTGTATTTAATCTAATTAACAGATGCAACTCAAACTCCGCGCCAAAATGGAAAACAGTTGTGCCAATCTAACAACAACAAAAAAAAACAAAAAATTGAATTTGGAACCATAAACAAATCATCCACTCCGGATACTTTCTTGACTTAATGTACACTTATATAATTAAATTTGACAGTTATTGATATAGAACAGATACAGATTTATATAGTAAAATAGATTTATAACATATTTTACATAATTAGCACTCTTTAAGACAATTTGAAAATGTTCATTTATACAAATGACTGAGATCAAACCCAAACACTTGGATGGCTCTGGAAGGCAGACTCACTAATCACTATGGCAACAGATTGGTTAGTAGTTCAACCTTATGTAATGTGTAAAATATAATAATTCTATTATTATTTATTTGTTTTTATTTACACATTAAATAATATACTCAAATTTATATAAAAAACATTCAGTATATGTATACATATATGATAATTTACATGAAATCATTTATTCAATATATATTACAATATACATATACATATATGAAAACATTCAATGATGAATCATTCTAGAGTTGAACAGCAGTTGTGGTTAATATTAATTAACTAACAATTTGTGGTTAAAGATAAAATCTTTCAATGAATCCATGTTTAACAATATTTTATTGTTTTATTAATATAATAAAAATAATATTAATTATTATCATGTTAATATTACTTTAGATAGGTATGGTTTTTATTAAACATTAGTTAACATGATTTTATTTTCTTCAAGTTAATTTACATGTATTATTACCGACCTGTTAGTGTAGAATAGTGAAATCATTGTGTAATGGAATTTATATATTTGATTTCTGAACAAAAAACTTTAATTTAATGTCCAGGTGCACCAATTTCTGAATTGACCTGGAGCATACTTAAGTATTGTTGCATGTGTCTTCGTGTGACCTTCAACCAGAACCACCCATAGCACAAGGTTGGTGATCAGTTTTATATTCATAAAGAGAGTGGTACGATCCATCTCCAATGAGAACGGAGGTTAAAGTATAGTATAAAATTGAAAAGGAAAAGGAAAATGAGGTAGTGGTAAGTTGTACCCAATAAAACATTCTATATTATTATTCTATTTTAGTGGGCTAAATTTGCCCACGGGAAAATAGGGGAAAACACCCATGGCTTGGGGGTCTTACAATTGATATGGTTACCTGAAGATATAATACTATTTATTATTAAGAGGGCAGTTATATATAAGAGCATTTGGACATACTGATGGAAATGCAGAACTAGATAGTGACAGATTGCTAATCTATTGCTTATAACAAATTTGTATTTTTTTAAACTTTTCATACAGGAATTTAAAATTTTCCATAAACTATCATCTAATAATAAATATGGTTTGTATTACTAAGGATTTTATTCTAAAGAATTAAAATGCTTTGTAATATACATGTAAGGACACAGCAGTACCTTCGTCACAGTTGAGCGGGCAACACACTAGTGCGGGGTCACCAAATGGCGGACCGCGGTCCGCATTCGGACCGCCGACGTATTTTGTGCGGACTTTAAAAATAAATATATCAAAATAATATAGCTCGCAGTTTATATCTAGACTATCCGACGAGCAATGACATCTACAACAAAGATTGAACCAAGATTTGATATCCGATGGTTGCTATCATCATCTACCAAATGGACCGTGACAGTTTTATAACTTCTAAAAATGTACCTCTAATGAAACTAATTGGTGATCCCTGCACTAGTGTATTATTTTTATAAGAAGCAAGTCATACCTATACTTATAAAAGTGTACGAACTTTTTTCAGTTTTATTAAGGTTTATTTGAGATTGACGAAAGCATTAAAAGACATAGATTGACAGGATGGCTACATGATTTCATTCAATAAAAAGAGAAAGAATTATTTGATAAATTTGCATATGGGTAAAATGTAAATTAGGAATATTTTTAATAAGTTAACTGAAAAAACAAAAAGTTAATCAAATTAATAATGAAATTACTAAGAAAGATTGACTAGTCTAATCATTCTAATCATTTTCTTTTTTTTTTTCAAGCACCATGTAGAAGTGGTTTACTGTGCATCTTATTCAAATCAAAATCACTCAAAGTAAACAGAAGATATATTGATGCTGTGATTCAAATATTACTTTTGGATTACTGAGTTATTTGGGATTTAAAGATTTATAAATGATTTAAATATTCTGAACAAGAAAATTAAAAAATTTTTTTTCTTCAAAATTTAAAAATTTCATCTGCACATCTTTATTGATCATTAAGATTTCAAAGTATGCATTGACAATTTATTGTGCCAAACAGTATTAGGATAGGTATAATAATAAACGTATTTATTTACTTTTTAAGTGCAATGCAAAGCAAAGAAGTGTCAAAAACTACTTTGAATCTAAACTTGGCCATTCTAAATTTAATAATTCATTATTTTCTAAGGCTAAAAGATTATTAAAAGTTGAAAATATTACATTGAAAAATAAATGAATATCAATTACTTCTTGTGAGTTGTAAGTAATAAAACTAAGTAGATAAAAGTATCTTAAATAAAAATCTTAAATGTAGAACATGAATGTTTTGGTTTCTTACCTGATCTGGGCAGAAATAACCAAAGGCAACCATCCCAAATAATGAAAGTAGTAAACAGAATAATATCACTTTCCGAAGCTTTGATCTTGGCTCCATTTTTTTTATTTCATATGTACCACTCGGGAGTAGTAAAGCAAAGTCACTATCTACTTGCACTGATACACTTTTTTGCATTTCGGCCGAATGCATGTCTCATTTTTACAAAAATATCTTCAGCTGATCACTCACGCAACGGTTCTTCAACGCAATATTTTTGTTTTGCTTGTGATAAAAGTTTAAAAAAATTGGAAGATCAGCATTGTAAATGCTTTTTTCGTTTTTTATTTATTTGATAATGTATCAACGAGATTAATGTGATAACATTGTCAGGTTGTTATCACAGAAAACTCTCGTCACTAAAAACAGAATAGTATTATGTAGAGAATGAACAGTTCATTTCATTGCGAATGAGATGTTACAACACAACAACACACAGAATGAAAACAGAACACTACCCGAATGACTGACAATCAAAGAGCATATTAAGTATACCAAAGGACTGACAATGTCAATGACAATGTAGACAGCCTTCTGATTGCTTTTTTTTTAAATATTTCTTAAGGTATAGGGAACAAGATCATCAGCCTAAAACGTAACTTCTGGAGAAACAGCAATGACTAAGGAAACTAAAGGACATGGCATGTTGATCTATAGCAACATTTAGTTATATATATTCTGATGCATAACATTCAAACGTAGCGTTGTCTCTTTTTGACTTACGGCTTCTTGTGTGTGTAAGAAAAAACAACAGTACTTTTCTTAAAAAGTATTTTTTTTACGTGACATCATTGTAATGTCAAAACGTGCCGGTCCGCCATTTTTTTCGACACTGACAAGTACACGAAGTGTCAAAACATATCAATGAATTTAATATCTCTTAATGTTTCTGTGATTTTGTGCTGGATATTGGAACTGTTTTGTTAAAGGAGAAGCTAGCATAATGCCACAATAATTTCTAAGTGTAGTGTGTTAGGATGTGGCTCAAGGAAAAGCAATAATCAACGTAATCTATAATTGCACTGGTACGTAACAGAAATTCATTAATTTAGTCTGATGTCGTATATATTTCCATCGTAATTACTGTGTTTCTTAGTTTACTGTATTATAGTCATGTATATTTTTAGTTATTAGCAGTTTTTATTCATATAAAAAAGTAAATTACTTCATATCCATTTTTGTTGTTATTGCAGTTAGGGCTGTTCATGTACCTATATTAAAAAAATATCGATAAATACAGGTATCATGTTTATATGTCGTAATTATCTCGTTTCAGATTACCATCATGTATTATTAGAGGAAAAGAGTGGCTTGACATAATCGGAAAAGAAAATTGGACCCATGTGATATATACATACATATCTTCACGCTGTATCCCCAACGGGGTATTCATGATATACATTTATGTTATTTGCATTTCGAAGAAGCTTCTTTCAATTACATTAAGAAAATAATTTTACGTTATGAAACATTACCCTCACAAAGATTATTTGGAATCAGTGAAAATATTTACAGTGGTAATTAATTACTATTTAATTTCCTGACTATGTAAATCTTCTATTGAGAAAAAGTAACAGGAAAATATTAATTGTTTACAGAATGTTGCTAAACTTTTTTTTAATGTTTCTGAGAGAGAAAAATCTGCGCATAGTTCTAAATATCTGCTTCGGAATGATGTGAATCAAGACCACGCCGAGTTATTTTTGCGACAAATAAGAGCTTGTAGAGGTTTTACTAATAACCCAGATGTGGTACAATTTAAAGAATCTTTTAAAAAACTTAAAGAGCAGAATTAAGAGACGAAGGTGTCAGAAACTATTTTATTCTTTTCTTGACGTACAAAAAACTACAGCGACATGATGAGTGCAATGACTGCTTAAATTCAAATCTCAGTATTCAAAAGTTTCATCTAGAAATTATTTAATAAAAATTGTGCTATTTAGTTAGCTATATTTATTTATTTTGTGAATATGTTATTAAAAACTTAATGTACTTAATATAATTATTATTTTACCAACAATAATATTAACAAATAGTTCTATTTTTCAAGCCCAGTAAAAATATGTTACTATAGCACATTAGATATGACTAGTCTAACATTGGTCACCCTTGTAGTGCCTAGCAATTTACTATCTTAACTTTTAAAAGATTTATTCCAAAGGCCGGTATGTTGTGGATTTTCTACGCTAGATAATATTATAAACTATAATACAACCTACTTATTTCTTCACAATGTAAAGAAATAAAATTTGTTTGTTTGTATGTACGGGGTATCCTCTGGAAGTACTTAACTGAAATTGAGAATTCTTCGAATAATAGAAATCCACAGTGTTCTATTCCTAATTGAAATGTTATTCCCAATTACTGTGTGATAAGGCCACTAATTATTAGTAAAATTAATTATTCTAGTATTTAGTTTATCAAAGTGCTACAGTACGCCGTGCATGTTTCTCATAGCACTTATTTTAATTTCACCATCACCTTTAGAAGAAGTAATGTTATGCATGTAAAGAAAAGAAAAGCATTAAAAGGACTGTGCTGTTCTTCGACTACTGTGACCTATGTTCATTGATCTTCAACATTTATCAAAGCGCTTCATAAAAATGTGGGTTTCTTTTAAAAAGCAATTTTATTTCTGTAATAATCATGGACGTACTATTAAGTATTACAAAAAGAGATAGCTGAGTAATTTGTTTGTATGTAGGGTTCATTTAAAGTTCCATACAAATATGATCGAAGGACAGAAAGGGGTTATACTTGAAGGTGCCTGTTGATATCGTTGTTAATAATACCTTAAAATCGCCTTAAGCGCAGATTCTAATTATATGCCGACAGCATCGAAGTACGCTGACTGCTATTTTCAGTTTGAACAATATTTCAGTACTTTTGTATAAATCTATGACATAAAAAAAGCCCTCTCTTTTTCTGAAGATATCATACAAAATGATTTTTATTTCAATACTGATACTGTATCAAAACTCATTTCAACAACTGAGTTAACGACATCTACAGAGTAGATATTTGGGACATCAGTAATTGGCAGCCATTTTTTGCGACACTCGAAGTTTAGGTGGCACGATTATTTTGTACTTGTTTCATGTCCTTTAGTTTCCTTAGTCATTGAGAAACAGTCACTAAGTTCCACACCTTCAGTAAAATGATAGTAGGCCTTACTGAAGTCAAAAAAGACTTCTTAAAAGAGCGCGAAAACTTCAACTGCACATGTTTGTTTAGATCTCCTCCATTCTTTTCACTTACACAGAACTTTAAAACCCAATATCACTGTTGTACTTTAAAACTTCCTAAAAATGTAAAAAATTGATAATCTGAATAAAATGACAACCACACTTCTCCCGTTCCCGCCAAAAAGCGCTGATTGCTATTCATACAGGGTTACCAACTGTACGACGTTCTTCTTACAAATATGAAATTTGTGGTCTGCTGTAAGAGATACGAAGACTTGACGAAGACACGCATGCTTATTAAGTAACTTGCAGACAGCATGCGACAACCAATATCGCGCGATATCTGCTGTCAAAAGGAGAATTGTTGTAATGTTATTTTTATAGCGGCGCTAAATCAACCTCGAAAAGTACATTTTATTGTCATACAATAATTGATACGCAATCGTCATATATGATACCAATTTTTTATTACAATTAGTCACCGGTCGCGCAGTGATCGCGTGGCTGTCGCTGTCTGCAAATTTTTAGGTAATAACCCCGACGATCGTTCGGACACATAGATCTAACACTAGTACACAGAATACTAATATCACAGATTAATTAGTTACTAACGTAAACTAATATACTAGGGTATACACTAGTACTTGTACTTGTTCTTAGTTTATACAATTCTGTTGACATGAAATTTCATAACCAGAATTAGCAAATCTGTGTTACATTCGCACTCATTTAATACGCCTTTTTGTTTTTACAACAAAACAAAAAAAGACAAAAGAAAAACAAAATAAGAAATTTTTAGGTGTTCTTGTACGAGCCAATGACAGGAAACTAAAGGACATGAAACAAGTACAAAATAAACGTGCATGCCTAAACCTCGACTGTCGCATGTAATGGCTGCCGATTATGATGTCCCCAATGTCTATTACGTAGATGTCGTTAAGTCAGTTGTTGAAAGAAGTTTTGTTTCGGCATAAGTATTGAAAAGTGTATTGAAATGACAATTATTTTGCATGATGTCTTCAGAAAAAGGGAGAGCTTTTTGGATTTTACGTCATATATTTATTCAAAATACTGAAATATTGTTCAAACTGAAAACAGCAATCAGTGTAGTTCGATGCTGTCGGCATATAATTAGAATCTGCGCTTAAGGTGATTTTAGGGTGGTTATGGCGGACCGGCACGTTTTGCCATTACGATGATGTCACAAAAAAAAAACTCTGAGAAAATTATTGTTGTGTCCTCTTACACACACAAGAAGCCATAAGTCAAAAAGAGACAACGCTACGATTGAATGTTATACGTTACAATATATATAATTAAATGTTGCTACAGATCAACATGCCATGTCCTTTTGTGCCCTTAGTTAGTCATTGGTACGAGCAAAAAAGTTCTTTGGTTGGCAGCCCCGTGTTCATAGCGTGACTGCCACAGAATGCACAGAACAATGACCAGAGACAACTCCAGTAGTGTTGAAAACGCAAAACGACGCAACATGAACGTACATAGTATACGCAGTTATGAGAACGGTCGCCCAACAGCGGCCCGGTTTCATTGTAAATGCATGTAAATAATACAAAGAAATACATATCCGTTTTTGTCTCATCATCGAAGCGAAGCTTGACAAATAGGTCACCATTATCTCAATCGCAAATCGACAACCACCGAAATTTTCATAGAAAACTTTTCCCTTGTTCTTTTTCTCATTTCTTATGTAATGTTACACTTATGATAGTGATAATGGTAATACTGGAGTTACAAAAGCTTATAAAAAATTTTCAATTATCCCACATCTGCACAAAAAACCGGACAACATACTATTACAATTTTAAGTAACTTAGAATTTCAGAAAGCTCATAAAATTAAAAAAAAACACTGATTAAACTACACTTCTATCGTTCCCGCCAAAAATTCCATAAGCTAAACAGGCGGTTTCACACGTTACCAATTGCTAGACTGAAAGAAATATTTGGCGTAAGTCTTGAAAGAAAGGAATTGAAATATGCATATTTCGACTGTACCGGAATGGAGAATATTATATGACCACAAACTATAGCATTTAAGAAACAAACAAGAACCGCTCAAATCTTTGTTGGTTAGTACTTTACAGTTTTTTATTTATTTTCGCACTTTAGGAATGACAAATTAATGTAAAAATATTTGTAAATATATGAGATATTATATAACCTTTTTCGTGCATAGTAATACAGAAGGATACAGTATTTTACCATGGTGAAAAAAAAGAGTATGGAGTATGCTTTCATTTGTAAGTAGCCCGAAATATATTTCTACATTTTCTTCCAACTTCGATAAAAAAGAAAACGAAGAATGTGTTATTGGCATGGTTATTCGGCTTGCATTTCCTAGATATATTTTGCCATTTTAGAGCCAAAACGAAATTATTATGTATGTATAGAGCCTTTCCGGAAAGAGAACCGTTGTAGACTTTGAGGGCGGAGCTGTTTGTTCAATTACTGTTTTTGTTTCGCTAGCAACATTTATATAACGACTGATCGATTTTGATACTTTGAATTTTTATTTAAGGGATGCATCTAACGGCACTTCAAAATTGGTGAAAATATAGACAAAATTGCTATAAATTGCTTATAAAAAATATAATGTCACAATAAAATAATATTACTTCTTCATTACATACATATTAGCTCTAAAAAATTTTTAGACACTGTAATATAATTATTGCCAATAAAGAAAATAAGCAGTCATTTAAAATAATAGATTGTGCTATGTAAAATAACATTTTCTATAAACTAAATAAATGACAAGCTGTCATCCTGATAATGCCAGCACATCCGGTGCAGTGAATGGATTTAGATGAATATTATTTCCTTGATGGAGTTGGTGTAATAGCGCAATGTCTCTGCCTAACTCCTAGAAATAACTCGGAAATACACCTACTAATATATATAAGATTTCTATACAGAGTTAATTTAAAAATACTAATAACCTCTTAGTATTTTGTACTAAACATTATCCCCGATAACTTTTGTTCTACGACTTTTAATAATTCATAAGTTTTTTCTTTCATACAAAAATAAAAAAACATTAAATGTTTCTAAAAATGGCACCTACTCTACCCAGTCGCTAAAGCGGCACACACATACCGCGGCGCTGAGACCCGGTGCGCTGTCACTGCATCATTGGAATACGTAGACAGAATAATTACGTTTTAGACAGTACAACAAAACTTAACAAGTAATTTTTGAGGAATGTATTAAGTTTTGAAAAAAGTTGTTAGGTATGATGACAGGAATTTTGCACTGAGAGGTTATTAGTATTTTTGAATTAACCCTGTATATACATATACCAACAGCAAAAGATGAAAAGAAATGGAAGGATATAGAGATGTTTCGAGATTAAAGTTCTTGACATCGACTATCTCTTTAGAGTGCGGACTCCTGTTTATTTCTGCTCCATGTATGAAATGGATTCCACGGTGTTATTACCTAAAAATTTTTTACGTTCTTTTTTTAAATCGTGAATTTGCGTGTGCCAAGCAAAATTAGCGTGCGACAAGTTTAAAATTGTAAAATGAGAAAATAGCTACTTATCAACCGCAAAAATGTGCGTTTAGATACTGTTTATCCCGCAAGAGTAATAAAAATTTACTTTCATCTCTTACTGAAATTGCCGGCTGGCTGAAATGACAACTTGCTTAAATAAAAAAAAACTTACTAATAAAATAAAAGAAGCTGAAAACTATGAAAGTATTTTATTTTAATCATACGATTTTCAATAAAATATTTTGCAAATATATATTTTGCATAAGTATTTTGAACGTAAAATGAAAAAAATATTTTGTACTTTGCATTTGAAATAAAAAATACAAAATGTATTTGCATTTTGTATTTAAATACATTTTATAAACTATTTTGCAGACCTCTGACTCTTTTAGTAAAGCAATAGTACTTTACTTTGCTAGAGTTACAAACTACTGGTAAATCAAATTTCTCCAATTCTTCTCACTCGCCGCACATAACTATAACGTTCAAATTACTATCATTTCTGTACTTTAAAACTCCCAAAAGCACAAAAAATAGCAAATATGAATTTTGAACAAAATGTAACCACACTTCTTCCGTTTACGTATAAAAGTCTAACTTCAAATCTTTACTTGCCTGATTTTATCAACTTTTCCGGCTTAAAAATACATCATTTATGTCATTAAATTTCATTACCCACATAAATCAAACCGCAAGCAAGGTGAATACCTTAAAAAAAAAGTACATGAATATGGTACTTTTTTTTTTCTAGTCCACAGTTGTATGGGAGATGGGCGATATCCTTTCTCAACTTCAACTACCTCCTCAGAGTGCGGACTCCTATTTAAATACCGCTCCGTGTTTGAAGCCGATTCTGATTTGGTGTTTCGCAGGCCGCTGCCGCGGCACGCTCACTTCGCTCGCTCGGCTCGCCCATTATTGTAAAAATATCTAACATAAAAGTGTTCATACAGAAATTAAAAAATTAATATCGTAAAAATTTAAGCTTTTAAAGTGATACTTTAAATCTTGAATACTAGTATCGAATGTTTTCAATAATTTACAAAAGAATTTCGTACAATTTTACCCAACGTGAAGCAATCTAAACTTTAGGCTGTTTTTGTTTTCGCATAGGACTCCCAAGCATTTAATATTATCATTACACTGCATTAAATTTTCAGTGAATAAAGTTGTAAACAAAATGTTATAGCGAAACAGTTAATTTTAGATAATAATAGTAAATTATTTTTGGAGACCATTAATTTTAAAGTACATGTCATTAATACGAACAGTATCTAGCAAAACTATTAACTTTAAAGATTATGAGTTGTATATTTACTAATTCTATAACTCCAATTTATACGACTATAATATCCTGTATTAACCACGAACAAAAGTAATATAAAAAAGAAATGCTAGTGTTGACTTTTTGGCGGGAACAGGAGGTTTGTCATTTTATTTACATTTTCAATTTTTTACATTTTTGGGAGTTTTAAAGTACAAAAGTGATAGTATAATGTGTTTTAAAGTTCTGTGTAAGTGGAAAGAATGGAGTAGGTCTAAATAAACATGTGTAGCTGAAGTTCTTGTGCTCTACCAAGAAGTCCTATAAAACTTCAGTAAGCTATCAATTTACTGGAGAAGTTTTACGACAACGATTCTACTACACGTGACCATGGCGAATGTGGTAATCTGTGCATCATGACATGAAGAAAAAAATGTAAGGGTTTTAACACAGACTTTTAAATGGAAGCAGACTATATCTATCGGTTCAAAATGCGTGGCAAATTTAACACTAACAAATATTACTCACACACATACAGAACTATATATTTTTCATGTGAGAAAATGAGGATAAAATAAAGATAATGTGTAGTTTTAAGTTTGTAAATATTAACGTATGTATGTACTTTTTGTTAATATAAATAAGGATAAAATTAATTGATATACTAGTATTAGAGATTATTACTTTATTATATTCCTTCTTTTTGTAATTGTTTTTGTCACATGAAGGATGTAATTTGGAGTGTTCTCATGGGCTCTTCGATACAATATTATGATTGTTCGTTCGATACATGAGGTCTGACGGCTGTGCGCTGCTGGTCTTGGGCCGCATGTACATTGTGATAACCTTGCTTGCGGTTCGATTTACGTGGGTACATGAAGTTTAATGACACAAACGATATATTCTTAAAAGTCGGGAAAGTTGATAATCAGGCAAGTGAAAGTTTTGAATTTAGACTTTTTGTCGCGAACAAAAGAAGCGTAGTTGGCATTTTATTCAAAATTCAGATTTGCTATTTTTTGTGCTTTTGGGAGTTTTAAGTGCAAAAATTATAGTATATTGTACGTTAAAGTTGTGTGTGAGTGAGAGGAGTTGGAGGAATTTCGTTTAACAGTCCTTTGTAACTCCAGTAAAGCCTACTTACCATTGCTTTACTGTAAGTGTTAGAGACTTGGTTATGAGAAAATAGAACAAGTTTTATATCAGACGAGTGTTATCGTTAACTATTTTTCTAAAGAGATAAGCGCCAGTGAATGTTTTATACAATTATGAAATAACTTCATCGCTATGCTTTGTCCTTTGATTATCATTTTCTCTAAACTACGCATAAAACTCCAAAATTAAAAGAAATCGGGAGAGTCGATGGGTGATCGATCACATCGATACCGTCTAAGTAATAACACTGTCAATAACACTAAAATAGCTTACACAATAAAATAAAGAATGTTTTCAGTCTTTTATTTAATAATCGGATCGTTTTCTCATTACATTCTCTAAGAACTCATTATAGATGTGCATCAAACACATCATTTCACTGTTTTTCAATGTGTGCCAGAAGTAACTAGCGCAGAATGTCAGATATGCTAAGGATTATCATTGCAAGTAATCGTAGGTATTATTTGTCATTATTCGCCTCGAGATATCCATATTTGTTTTCACCATTTTTACATGTGACCACACAATTTATGCATAAAAAAGTCCATCTTCGATTACCTGAAGCAAGAAAGTTGTATTATTTTATAAATAAATTAAAAATAATTTTGTAATTATGAAGTATGGATTCCAGCACTGGCTTTTTTCTAAACAACATTGGTCCAGGTTCATCCCAGCATAGCCACTAGACATTAATTTGGCGATAGCATGTTCATTTTTATAGGTATGTTAAATTTCATGGTCAAACAACAACAGGGTTTTACGGGTATCTCTTTTACATAATAAATGGGATTCAAAATGTTTTGAGCACAAAACACTGCCAGAATTAGTCTGCCAGTTTGTTCTATGTAGCCTTTCTTATGTATTTCTTTTATGTAGTTATTTAACCAAAAAATTTAAAGATTTTCATCCTTTAGAAAACCGAAATTAACAAGGTATACATCAAAATCAAAAGATAGTTGCTTAACCTTAGGTACCTGTACGTTAATATTTAATTTTATTACGAGACTCAGTTTTCTCTGAATTCGGCCCTCTTTAAGGTACAAGTACTAATGATGTCAAAATTGGTTAGGTACTTGGTACAAAAATATAAAAAACCTATAAAAATACCTTAAAAAATATAAGGAAACTTTAATTTTAATAGTTTGCAACATATTTAAGTGTCGGAGCCACGAAATACAAAAATATCAGCTAACTGAATGCAGTAATCAAACAATTTGCAACATCAAATTTACTTACCGATGGAACGTGATTTTCGGGGCTTTTCTGTATGAGGCGTTGCAACTATTGGGGGTACAACACTTTTATATCATTTTTTGCACTTTAAATAACCAAAATAATGTATATATACACCAAGAAATATTTAATCATCGAACATGTGACGTACTACACAAGTAAACAGACCGCCATACTCCGCTTATTTTGACTGCAGCGGAAAATGGCGAATGCCACGGTCTCGGAATTGTCTATGTGTGCCATTGTGTTGCAACAAATGAAAGAAAAGGATAGAGATATACAATTTTAAACTACAATGAAAGTGACAGTGTTATTACTTACACGGTATCTATGTGTGAGTGAATTATGTTTGATCTGCTTCCATTTATAAATCTGTGGGTTATACGCATCTAAAGTAGTGGGAACAAGTTATTCCTTCTCTGTCACTCCTAGCGCTGTGCAATGTCATTGAGTTTGTGACGCCACAGCTATAATGCGACCATAAAGAGTAGACAAAAATGAGGGCGCCACTGTCGTTTACAGGGCAACATTTATACTAGGGCCAGAACAAATTTGATACTTGTGATTTTTCGTTAATTTGTAATGACAAAGCAATTTATTTATTTTATTTTAATTTATTTAGTAATTATATACATAATAATCTCATCCCGAGTAGCTGATTCAAAATTATGGTTGTTAGAAAACAATATACCTACATTCAGTTCAACAAGATATCTACAATAAGGTAAGAACACTGTATGAAGATAACAGACAGAGAGGACAGTAGCTCAAGTGTCAACTCAAATATGTTTTTTTTTGTTTTGTTACAATAGATCAAAATCTAAATAATATTCTACACTCTCTACTTCCGTCTCATTAAAATGTTGTGTCTGAGAGATACTAGCTGCTGGTTCCATCTCCACATCATCGTCTATTTCAGACTCGCTTTCCGAGTCTGAAATAGAGCTGTCTTCACTAACACGTATGACAAGTTTATCAATATCATCATATAGTGTTCTTCCTCGTTCATAATATTCTTTTTCAATTTTTTTTTTACATGTTCACAGCAGTGCTTCCAGCAGGGGGTGTCAACTTTGTATGGAGCTATTGCAGACTTTATATGGAAACGAAATGAAAGTGACAAGAGATGTAGAAAGAAAGAAGATAGAAAATACCAGGAATGTCATTACAAAATATAATTTATTGACATTATTTATCAATGTACTGATATCGATTATTGATACTGAAATTTCATTTATTTCGTTAATTTATTATAATTATTTGAGTACTACATATAAAAATGACAATAATAAAATATTTTACTTCATTGAACAAAGATCATTGAACAAATCATTTGAACAAAAATAACACATTTTGTTATCGATGTTAATAATCGAATAAACTACTAATTGAATTCAATAATATAGCAACCTTGTTTGATGAAATGTCAAAAACTTAACAAATCAAAAAATTTTCTTCATAACCGTCGGTTGTTTTTTCTATTTGTTTTTAGCTTTTGTGTTTCGCACGAGCTATTCTCCCCCTGATCGCTTGAGGAAACTCGAATCGGTGTGGTTGAGACTTGTGGATCAAGACAGTGAATTTTGAAAGGACAGAAAAAGTAGACTTTTGTTCTCCATAATAAATAATTAGAAATTGTTGTTATTATATCCACGTTTAATTGTAATCAGAAATCGTGGTTTAAAATAAAAAAAATATCACTAATTCTGTTTGTTTTATTAACTTTGCAAATTCCATTACCTTGTTATCTGCTGAACATATTAGTTTAGTCATCTAAGAAAATACGCTCAGAGTAGGTACTATTTAAATCCCCGTAATTTTAGTTTATGGAAGCATTACCAGAATGCGCATAGTCTACACTTTTTTTGTATGGAGTTGTAGTTCTTCTCCTTGGAGTATATGTGTTCTGTGGCTTCCAGTCAGTAGATGTTATGCTATTGAAAGCATCTTATGTAAGTTGCTTAATGCTTTTTTCCTGCGCCGACATTTTGTGATGCCACCTTCCGTTTAGCTGAAGACCATATCAGTTCAATAGGGTTTAAATCGCAGTGGTACGGAGGCAATCTCACCACAGTATGCCCATAAGATCCCAGAAATCCGTCAATTTCATGTATTGGATAAGGTTTATTTTTCTTGACCAGTTCGAGTAAACTTGGTTTTCTCAGTCTGGGATTATAATGTATATTGTTTTCTAATAGCCATAATTTCATTTCATTTACTCGGCTGGCAGACGTTGGTGCTTTATTTTGCACAACTGAGTGATACGGTGCGTTGTCCATGACTATTATGGATTGTTCATGCAAATTGGGGATCAATTTTTCAGTTACCCATTTTGTAAAATTGTGCTTGTTCATTTCTGAATGGTAATCTTCCTGTTCCTGTTCTTCGATATGTCCTCTGTGACACCTTCAGTGTCAATTGATTGCCAGCATTTTTGTAATTTATGTGATAACTGACTAAAGCTTTCATCCAAGTATACAATATTTTTTGGAGTTCTTCTGGTAAATTTCTATTGTCCATGATTTGTTTTAGGTATTTCTCCCTCTTCGACGCAATGATCGGTTTCTCCCGTAGAGCATTTCTGCTTGATTGGCACTTTTTGTATTTAAATCCAATAGCTTTTACAATTTTTCTCAAATGTTCTCGACCCCCATCAAAGGACAAATCTTCTTATAAAAGAGCCAATAATTTTCTGTCTCACTTCTTTTTTGACTGCATAAAAAAAATGTATTTTTTGACGAATAGCACATTTGTCAAAATCGTTAATGTACTTTCTAGGACGACCTTGCGGTGTTTGGCTGGAGTGCCAAATTTTCCATTATTCTTACTCCCTTCAAGCACAACTCTTCGAACGGTACTTTCTCATTTCCCTGAAATACGAAAAATAATCATTAAGTATCAAGATTGTGTAGCAAGCTACAACAAAATCTGTCACGGTCCGAGAAATAAACAAACAGATAACCTCAAAACTGTACACGACTTTTGCGATTATATTAGATAATGATTACTTACGAACTATTTTCGAAGTCATAAAATGGAAGATTTTGTTTATTTCTTTGTTATTGTGCACATTACATACCGGTCATAACTGCTGTTCGCTTGTAAAAATCTTCCAAGTTCGTGAGCAGTCTCTCGGCTTCGTATTCCGCCAAACATTGTTTAAAAACTGTCTCCACGAATTGTCTTGTTCATTATTAATCAATTTTAATAACAAATTATGTTGTAAACACATAAAACTTTAAAATAAGCAAATCGCAAGTCACCGATCCGACTCGAAGTCTGTTTTGACAGTTTTCTAGGGTTGTCATACGCAGCATTCTTTTAAGTTTCGAAATAATTAATTTCTACACTTTATGGTCGCACTGTATTTGACGCTATCTTTCTCTAATTTATTCCCACTCTGTTCCATTACTAAAGTTTATAACCCAATATCTAAATCGAAATCATAAATTTCGAGTAGTTTTTAATAATTGTATTCATAATTTTAATTTTTAATCGACTTCAAAAAAGGAGGAGGTTCTATGTTCGTCTGTATGTGTTTTTTTTTATGTATATTCACCGATAACTACGTCAATTGTGGACAGTTTTCTAATTTTTTTTTTTTTGTAAGGGTAGGCTTCCAAGGTTCCAATTAAATTTCACCGGTATTGGAGCTTTGGACTTCGAAGATACAGCAAACAATAAACATCAAGCAACGGAAACAGGTTAAAACCATTATATTGATGATTGATGATTCTTCTCTTAAACGTCGTTGCGCTCCAGAATTAAAAATAAGTTAATTGTAGACCAGCCTAGATATTTCCTTTAGGCCAAGGTCTTTCAAAAAGGATAACTAAAAAAATGTTATGAAATAAAAAACAAACACTGAAAAGTACAAAATAATCAATGTTCAACAACAGAAAATGTATTATTGAAAATGTATTACTTTGGTAGGCTTGGCACCGACTTCTGTAACTGACAAATTTAATTAAACAAGTATGTCTATCGTATTTATAAAGTTATTTTATTTGTACTTGAGTTTTGATTAGTAAAGATAGTATTTTGTACTTTTAAGTGCTTTTTTCGAAAGCAGTTTTAACCTCTTTTCTTAATTTTTTTTTAATAGTGTGTATTAAAATATTAGTTTTACGAGCAGTTTTCTAGCCTAGCTGTAGTATTTGCTCATTTATGGCACTTTAATTTTTATTCACATTTTATTATATTATTTTAAAATTAAGTAATGGGAACAGAGTAAACAAAATGCTTCCCTATTATGTCGGCGATAAAGACACTTTTTCAACGTCCATGGAATAACGTTATCGTGCACGGTAATAAAAAAGCGTCTCCATACAACTGCACACATTTTGCTTCCCTATTGCACAGTACAAGTAAGCATACAGTATGCTATCTTCATACAAACGCTCCTAAACAACGCGCTCGAAATCTCGACATATCTCGACATACGACAGTCGCGAGCGCGCCGCGGTTGTCGTCGGACGGTATGAGACCCTCCTGCGCATTTATTGACTAAATATTATGTCAATCGAGTTTACGAGCACAATGTTCAGTGTATGGATGTTTGAATACATCTATATCGAAACCAGAAATATTTCTCTGTTCCTAATTTGTAGGAAATATATTATCATAATGATCTAGTTAATTTATTGCTGATTTTTAATTATACTGCACATAAAAAAGCATTTTTTTTGTCCATTTCCACCATACTAACTCACAAACTTTTGAAACTAGATATAAAATACTAGTAAAATTATATAAATAAAAACGTATTAAATTTGCAATAATATAAAATGAAAAGATAATATGACAATTTAATATAGTACCTATTATCAAATAAGTAACCCAAGAAAAACATTCAGTCCAAGTCAGTAGCCCTATTGCGCGTTTACGTACCAAACGACCGTAGGTAATTATCTCTAGGACACTGCCGAGATAGCATACTGTATGCTTACTTGTACTGTGTCTATTGTAACGTGGATGGAAAAAACGTGCCGATAAATACGTGCAACGGAAAATTATAAAAGCGGCCAGTGACTAATACACCCAGCTTTGGAGAGTGCCCTTCTATACTCTCTGTAGTTTTATTTCGGTACCTAAATATTGTTTGCGCAGTTGTAAAACAGAACGCCACACCATCGCCACGCAGTTACACAAAATACTCAATCAAATAGAAAGAACGAACGGAAATGTCAGAGTGCGTGGTTATTTTCTTTTTTTACAATGTTAGTATTTTCTGGTATTCTACAGCCTGCAATTCTGTAAAAACTCGAATAGCCCAAGCGAGACTCGCTTGACAATACTTATTGACCTCACTTTGCATTCGAACTCACTTGGACTTCAAATGGAATTCTCTAAACCAAACACTAGGAGCGAAGTGAAGTGATGTTGGAAGCGAGTTTGTTGAGGATTGCTTTAAGAGTAAATATCTCAATCGATGTTTCGTCTTAGTGTATTTGAAGTAGTGCTGAGATAATTAAGTAAAATAAAACTTGTTTTATTTAGATTTACATAGATTACATTTTTATATTTAGCGTAACGTCAAAAAATTCGTTTACGATAGTACGACTCGCCGCCGCACTCATCGAGGCGGCGCTAGTATTCTGTCGACTTTAGAGAATAACAATTCACAGTTCAAAATCTCATCATGAATTCAAAAGTGAATTAGACTAATTAGTCTAATAGTTTAGAGAATCGCACTGTAGGTTACATAAAAATTACAAGTTGTATGCGAAGCAGTCATTCAAACAAGTAATTCAAGTTTTATTTGTACAAGGTTTACTATTACAATTCAAGACAAATTAGGATAAAATAAAAATAATATTAACATTTCTATGACAGGCTTTAATCCAGTATCAGTTATCAAGAAAATTTCGCATAGGTATAAGTTTTACCACGATTCAATAGTTCATACATAAGGAAAATTAGTTTTCCTGTGAATATTAAAATCTAAACTAAATGAAAAAAAGGAAATGATGCTTCATTAAATTATTAACTATAAAAATAATAAAATTTGAGGAAATAATACCACAAATTGTTGAAACTACAATCAGTATACTGTAATTGAATGAGAACAGATTTTAAATAAAATAAAATTTAATTTATTGAAAATGAAAAGGCACTTTAAAATTAAGGTGGGGATATTTATAATTCACAAAATTGTGAAATATGAAACGGAAGTGGCCTTCTGTTGTCAAATTTCTCTCGTCACACTGTAGTTGCACTTACAAGTAGAAAATATTTTGAAAAATATTTTAATAAAATATATGTATGTACATTAGTTAAAAAATCAACAGAATAAGGAACAATCAATTATATTACCTACTAGTAAAGAAATAATTGAATTCTTAATGTTGGCCAAATATAGTTGATAGTGGTTCATCACTCCAGTGTACTTTATGGATTAGAAGACTCAAAATGATTACAACTTGCACGAATCATAACATGACAAAAGTAGATGGAGCGAAATCGAACACAATGCCACGAGAGAACTCGCTTTTATAAAACTGTCCTTTACAATGATATTAAAAAAATGTATATAAAATGTCCACACCTCATGTATGATTACAATATTCCTGTAATACAAAAGTTATAACTCGTCATTGTATATTTGTATACATCATTTGATTATTTCATGTTAGACACTGATGGTAATGGCATTGTTCTTACACTGCACTCCTTAAGTGCACAACAATTAATCATTCAATGATATCCAATTTCATGATTTTACTTCACCAGTCCCTAATATCATAAGGATAACTCCTCTCACCACAGAATTTTCTAGATATAAAAAATTACTATATTTGATTTCAGTCCACAAATTTGAAATAAGAGTCCACAATTCCACACAATATCATCTTGTATGGGACCGACACATGACATCAGTATCAGTTAATGTTTTGTTCACTATGCATTTGTTTATTAAAAGTTCTTCCAGTTCAAAATATTATTTAGCACATTTTAATTTGTTGAGAGTTTTTTTATTATTAGTGAAGCACTGCTTAAAACATCGATCCTACTTTACATTATAAATGTTCAGTTTGCAACGCAACAACAATCGGTCACATCGTTTTGGACAGAATCCTCATTTATGTATGCCATCATACATATTGATGTGTATATGCGATACCAATTTTATCTCGATACTAGTCGTCTATGGGGAGAAGTCAGTCCTCACATCGATTTGGAACATCAAGAGCTACGAGGATCAGTTGCGAGGGCGCCCACGACCACGTGACCCATCACGATCCTGAAAGTTCAATTAAATAATTGGTTATACTTGTCATGTTAATATACCTATATACGTTTATAAACAACTATTAGTATAAATAAAAATATTACGAATACATTACGAGTCATGCCAAAAGAAATTATATAAATATTCTTTATTAATTTGTTTCACACTGGCAAGTTATACGCCATCCTCAAGGGTGGTTATTTGCTGATAAAATGGAATACTGAAATACTTATATTACTAACTAGCCGACCCGGCGAACTTCGTACCGCTTCAGAATCAATACGTGTGTTAACTTATTAGCTGAATTAAAATCAGTTTCTTATTAAGAATACTCAAAATGAATCAAGTTTAATAAAAGTACAAAAATCAAAAGCTCAATGGTATGCAATAGTAGAGGAGCCCAATAGGGTCAATAAGGTCAATAAGGTCTCGCTAAAGGGCCGCACGAGTAGGGCAGTCGAATAGTAAAAAAAATCGAGTTGGAAATACTCGAGCGAGTCATATTAAGGTATTCATGGATTAATTACATGCTGAAAAGCGTACATTTCAATAATCTGACGAATTGAGCATGACGTAAGGGAGTAGGAGTCACAAACTTGCAAAAAAAAAAACGTCACCTGGACATTCTAGAGCGCGGTCGAATTTTTATTTTGAAGGAAATAATTCAAGGATAACGGGAAATACTAATCTGCCGATTTCCACAAGTCGAATTAACAAAAATCGTCAATAAAGTCTAGCGCGTGCGGCTGCAGTGAAGCATGTATTCCCCACTCCGCGCCTCTCTCCCTTTCACTCTTTCTCTATCTCTCACTCTCTCGCACTGTCCTCATACTATATTCCAATTCCTAATTCAATGTAATATACTTACCGTCAGCCATCAGGCCATCACAGCTGATCACAGCACTCGTGGTCAAAGAATATGTAAAATTACTACGTGATACTACGAGTCGGGACTTCCATAGAGCTAAATAGATTTCCATGTGTCAAAAAAAAATACCCAACATAGACAATCTGAAGACAAAAACAATCAGCTTTACCAACATAAAGAACAAAATAGAGACGTGCCGACTAATATTCAAATCTATCGATATCGATTATAATTAGCGCAACGTGCTGTACCACAAATTGGTAAAAACGATTTAAACAATTTTTTTTCAAATCGTCAGATTAAAAAAAATCCCTCCAAATAATCGTCAGATTATGGATCAGCACGACCAGGACATTAAGCTGAACCGTCTGTATGAAATTTGACGCGTTCGAGTATTACAAAATGATGATTTTTTTGCATTTTCAAGAAGCCGCCACGAGCTTGCATCACATCCGAATCGTCAGTCTTTTGAATGGGAGCTTCGTTCGGGTTCACTTAACATCACTTCTGAATATCTGACGCGCTCGAGTTCATTTTTTTTTTCTTCATTTTTAACCCTTGTGTATGGCCCACCCCCACCATGCAAACTGGCAGATTAACATACCTGCGTCTCCGGAGACACGTGGAGCATATACACTATCAATATCTGACGCGCACGAGTATTCCGTTTACCGCTAAAAGGGTATAATACATCATACAACCTTTTTTCCTTCTACCATCTAATCTTCAAAATCCAATAGGTCTCCACAACGCTCGAGTAAATCCCCATTTAGCATCGTGGCCTGCCCTACTACAATGACAGGACCGCGCAATTGAATCAGCTGTCAAAGGATAATGCACACAACGCCATCTACTGGCATTACCGCAACGAGCAATGCCACATTCATTTTTGTTTCTGTCATGTATCAGAGATGGCGTTGTATACGGATTTAAATTTTTAGTGAAAATGTATGATAAAATGAATTTTCTTCATAAATTGTTATTCCGTGAATTTTTCGATGTTTTAATAGTTATTCTGCTATTCGGCGCGGAGACAAATCCAACAACTCAAAGCTCACAAAAATCGGTCATTTTTTTAATTATAAATGGTGTAACTAACCCAACTTTGTTTTATATATTATAGAAGATATATCATATCAAATCGAATTATTTTTTTCTGTATTGTTTACGAGGTAATCTAAAATACATACATACCTATATAACTTCACGCTGTATCTCTAGTGAGGTAGTCAGGGAATGAAAATCATAACATAAATAAAACTTCTCGGTGCTACAGTACTTACTAATAATAATATAATTTAAAAGCGGCATTAACTTGACAAGTATGAAAAATCTATCACAAACTCGTCAGCCACAGTACCTATAAAGTTGTATTAGGTACTTAAGTTAACTCATACAAAATTATCGATTGAAATTGAAATACTTTTAGTGAAATTTTATTATTAACAAAAAAATGATAAAGCCTTCTATTGAATGTCTATGAAACGCTCAGATATACTGAATCACAACCTTCAAAAGGGAAGGCTACGACTGAGCGCGAAGCATGCATAAGACGCAGACTGACGATATTACCTCCGTAAAAAATATAACTGACGACTTTCTTTATTATTTTTATTTTAAAAGTATAAAAAATCTGCTTTTATAAAATTCATAGTCATGAATTTATACTCTGAACTTTTTCATATAAAAAGGCTGAGTAAACAGACCGTCAAAAATTAAAAAAACGCGTGGTTGAGTTTAGTTAACGTGCTTTTTTGTCTACTTTCGATCGCTCGTTATAATAGTACGGGATCCGGCTGCGAAATTAGTACATGAATAATGTAGATAATCAAACTCTATTTTTTAAGTATTATTAGAAGTGGGGGAATTCAGTTTTCATAAGGTGCCAGCTAAAAATTGTCCGCCAGTACTATTAATTAAAACGTTATTAATTGACTTTTGGAGAAATATTTCCTTTATATCTTATAGAAATAAAACCTACACCACTTCACAACAGTGTATTTAAAAGATTTGAAAAGTCACAGCTGCCGTTGATTGCCTAGCCGCAACCTTTAAGCACCCAGGTGTAAGCAGGTATAATTTCGTATAAACTTTTCGTTCATGACGTACATTTGTTTCATCTGTACCACATTAAGGTTAATTTTTTTCTGTATTCAATGTTATAAAGCTGCCTATAAAAAACAAACCGCAAATCGAAGTTTCCAGCCCTTAAAGATGCGAGGTGTTGTAAATAAAGTGACAGAGATTGAGCGCGCGACGCTACTTGATAGACAAGGATGCTAAATGCCAACTGCGTTTTTTAAGCCATTGCGCATGTCTCGATAGATAGGGTTCTCAAAGTAGTAGTAAGAACGCTTCTATTTCAATGCTCCAAAAATTAAAACAGATAAAAATAAATGATATCCGAAAAAATAATATTGGTTTCTTAAATAATTCCACTGTTAATATAAGATCATGATATTTATATTTCTTTTTTCGCCGAAATAATAACGTAGAGAAACATTTTTTAAATGATGCATTACTAAATTGGAGTACATTGTTCGATTTACCGCACAGAAAACACTGACATTTTTTAAATCTTTAGCTTTGGATAAACAAAAGTACCACCTGGGTGCCTAAAGGTTGCGGCTAGGCAATTAACGGCAGCTGTGACTTTTCAAATCTTTTAAATACACTGTTGTGAAGTGGTGTAGGTTTTATTTCTATAAGATATAAAGGAAATATTTCTCCAAAAGTCAATTAATAACGTTTTAATTAATAGTACTGGCGGGCAATTTTTAGCTGGCACCTTATGAAAAATGAATTCCCCCACTTCTAATAATATTTAAAAAATAGTTTGATTATCTACATTATTCATGTACTAATTTCGCAGCCGGATCTTAGACTATAAAGAGCGCATAAATTTCTTGTACAGGACCTACCTCCACAAGCGCTCGCGCGGGTCTGAGATACAATTTCTGAGGCTAAGAAATTCCCACGGACACTCAGCCGGACTCTAAAGTCAAAGTCAAAGCAATTTATTCAAGTAAACCCAATTGCAAGGTATTTTTGAACGTCAAATCTACTTTAGTTCGGTTCGAAAAGAAAACCTGTACACTGAAAAGAACCGACAAGAAACTCAGTCATGTATAATTTTTTCAACATCATTTTACAATAGTTATTTAAAAATACAATATCTATAAAGCCAGTAAATGCATATACAGAGAGGATCATTTCCAGTCTATTGTTGTGTCCTCAATGAAATCGTTAATTTTGTAGTATGCTTTTCCAATCAGTGCGTTTAATGACAAGTTTAAATCTCTTTTCAGTTAATTGAGTAATTTCTTGAGGAATTTTACTATAAAAACGAACACAGCTGCCCAAAAATGACCCACTTGACGTTTGTAATTTAAATTTAGCAGTAACTAGTTGATCACGACCACTAGTTTCCATACCATTAATAACACCTTTCCTTTCAAAAGTTCTATATTTTTTCTAGTGTACATTATGTCTTCATAAATATATAACGAGGGTAAGGTGAGTACATCAATGTCTTTAAAACGGCCTCTCAGCAACTCTCGTGTATTTATATTGTAGATGGTACGTATTAAAATAATTTCTGTCATATATTGTACATTGAATGAAGTTTCATTTCATATCGTTCTTTTCACAAGTGATTGCTTTTTTTGGAACTAAATCGACGTTTACTCACGACATTTTATCCTTGAAACAAACCTCTTTAAACATATTTTTCTGTAAAAAGTAAGAAATGTATGACATTTCCACAACAGTAATATTCAAAAGGACACCCGTACTTGATCTCAACATAATTTTAGAAAATGTTAGAACTCGGTGAAACAACGTTAATTAGGATGTCAAAGTAGCGCGCGTCTAAGAATTTTCCTTGTAAACTGACTTCGTAGAATGGTTATTGTAAGATTATAAAATAAATACAAAAATATGCAACACCAATATTCAAGAAGGTAAATGTAGCTATTATATACTTCCATCTCTGTCGTCCTCTCTGACTACCCCGTTGGGGATACAGCGTGAAGATATGTTATGTTATATACTTCCAACAAAATATTAAACAATCTTAAGGTTTTTGAGAATTAGAGCGTCAAAATATCACTATTTCGCACAAAAATGTCACAGAGCTCTTAACCACGACTTCTGGCGAGTTTGTTTACGAGCAACAGTTTTTAATTAGTTTGCTGAATTTAAACAAGCCTAACGATGAGCAGAAAGAATGTCGCGTGGATTGGCGTAAATTTATGATAAATTTGAAAAATGTTTATGATATACTAACAAGTGACGAATACATGGTTGAAATATAACTATGATTTTGAAACAAAGCTACTGGTGTTTAATAGAAAAGGTGACTTTTACGAAATGTTGCAGTGCATGAAGCAAATAGAAACAAATGGTTGCTTCATATTTCTGCAAGAGAGGACACGTTACTTCTGTGATGCTAGAGAATCAAAGGACAGTTAATTCCAAATGGCATGTCATAGTTTGAATACCTAAAGTGCTGTCAGCTTGGTATGATAATAAGCAGCCCAAGTAAGGAAATATAAATAAATAAATTATTATTATTAAATAACGTCCTACCTCATCTACCATACTTCCCTGACTTAGCACTTTGTAGCTTTTACCTCTTTCAAAAAATTAGAGGGCAAATGTTCTGAAAACAAAATTGCCCTAGCTGCTTAAACCTTGAGATTTGTAAGGTTCTAAAGAACAATGGTCATTGGTATTTTCCAGTTGTTGAGATTAGACGAATGGAAACGTATGACATACATATCGAATGAGACCACTTTGTAATAAAAACGTGTGCGATCGGGGGACCTCAGTCAGGAACGAAGTTCCTTAGCTGTAATTTTAATTTGTCAAAACTGAATTGCAATAATGAGACAATAAAACACGTATGATTGAAAACTAAAGCAAAAACCTAGCACCGTGCGACGTGCGTGTTCCGCCCCACGTAACGCTAATTCCTTACGTGATGATTTCTACCAACTCAAACCTCCCGCAAGCTGCGTTAAAGAACTTCCGTTTCAAAAATATATTTAATAATTTTTGACTATCTAATTTTTTTTGGCATAACATTTATGATATTATAATCATTATATTAATTGATAAATTAATTCAATTAGTTCTTAATTAGTAGATGGGGTCATTATCTCTCATAATATAAGTACTTAAAAGGAATTAAAAATCATTAATTTATTTATAGTAGTACATGACTTCCAGAAAATAACACTTTAAAAACTAAGTTTAAGAAGGATTATTTAAAATTGTTTATAACTAACCTTGTGATGAGGCCTATAGTTGGAGTCACGGTCGCGATAACCATGCTCGCGGTTGTCGCGTCCGTCGCGATCATCACGGTGGTCGCGATGGTCACGTAGATCACGTGGATCACGGGAATCCCGTAGATCACGTAGATCGCGGTCTCGATGATCCCTCGGGTCCCGCCCGTCACGGTGATCGCGACCGTCTCGGCCGTCTCGTCCATCTCGTCCGTCGCGATGGTCACGGTAATCACGGTAATTGCGATATCCACGACCACCTTCATGGTCGTCACGATTATTATCCTGATTATTGTGCGGAGGAACTTTGCGAGAGTCTTCCTCTTCTTGACGTTTTTCATAATGTATGAAGTCGTCAAAAATAGATGTTGAATGACAATAACTATGCATGATTCGCAATACTTGCAGACCTTTCGCATGGGGCACCTCTTGGGTGTCACGAGAGTTAGTCACCGGTTTATTCTCGTTATTTTCTAATCTGATATGACGAAGTTGCACATTTGGAACGTCTTTAACATAGATCCACCTAACGCGGAACTGTCCCTTCCACTTGTCCTGTGACCACACATTAGAATTAGAGTTGTAATCGACCGCGCTAGTCATTCGTGCCATTCCGCAAAAGTGGCCGCTGCCGTTCACCGAAAAGAATAAGAATATCGCGCCGCCTTCCCTCTCCCTCTCGCGGTACGCAGAATCTAGTCGTTTGTTACCGTGCTCCGTACTACACCAAATTTCGTACTTGATGCTGCGATGGATGTCGTCTTCCGAGTAGGACTTTATCACAAAGAACCGAGCGTTGGGTGCACTAAGGTCGAACTGCTTCGGGTTGTAGTCGTTCTTAACCTTGAGCTCGTCGAGGACGGGATGCGGCACGGGCGGCGGCGCGGGCGCGGGCGCGGCGGGCGGCGCGGCGGGCGCGGGCGGCGGCGGCGGCGCGCGCGGCTGCAGCGGCGGCGGCGCGCGCGGCGCGTGCGGCGCGTGCGGCGCGTGCGGTGCGTGCGGTGCGTGCGCGGCGTGCGCCCAGGCCGGCGGCGGCGGCGGGCCGCGCGGCAGCGGCGCCGCCGACGGGCCCGCAGCCACGGCCGCGGCGCCCAGCGGCGGCGGCAGCGGCGCCGGCGCATGCTGCTGCAGCGGCGGCGGCGGCGCCGGCACTACGGCCGCGCTCTTCCCTGCGTCCCACGTACCTATGTCCATGTTATGTTTACCGGGCACTATAGGCGGTGGTGGCATACCCGGCCCCTTTTTCTTGATACCGCCCGTTTGCAAAGCCGGAGCCGGTTTGGCCGGTTGGCTTGCGATAGAAGCCCATGTCATCTTTTTGGGTTGCGTTCCACCAGAAACGTCCTTGAGTTCAGAAATGCGCTCTTTGTCCGGCTTATGGTCGCCGAGTGAAAGCGCTTGTACACCTGTTTCCACTGCTTTAATACCATCTGGCACATAGAGTCCTTCAGCCCTGTAGTAATCATCGTACTGCTTTGCACGACCCAATTGACCCCAAGTAGAGTAATCACCATTACCATGAAAGTAATTAAAAGTTGATGCTGGCTGCCCGAATGCAGCAGTCGAGAAGGGCGTTGTTGATGGCCCAAATACACCTGCAAATAAAACCAGAGGTCTCATTAAGAAATTGAGGTTATTTATTGTTTTTTCATATAAAAGTAACTTCACAAATGATTGGCACTAAATTATTAAGTACTTTTAATGGAAATAACATTATGACAAGAATGATGTGCTGATTAATGACATAACAAATGAATGTCTTCATATTCTTCTCATGTTATTTGAATAAATACTCGCTACCATCCATTCCATAAGAATCATGAGGATTGTATCCTCCAAGGAAAGTCATCTGATCTGTTCCATTGGTAGACCATGTGCCATCCCCGACGCCAAAAGCTTGATAAGGAAGTGCTGTTGTACCGTAATAACCTGAAATGGAATTAAAGATGTATTTACGTTATTATGTAAATAAAAATATGTTTAAATTTAAATACTGATAATTATACTGGTTATTTTAAAAATGTATTAAATTCCTGTAATGCCTGGTTTACACGCTATAAGGTGGTAAGAAGCGAATTAAGTACAGTCCACTAAATTTCCGTATGTAAAGACCTTGATAAGTCGGAAGTTCTAAGTTACCGCTTTAACTGTTTCAACGAATTGCTACTTAATTAAATTATTAAAACTTTCGTGAGACATTATTAACAAACTAATTATTGAATACGGCTATACTCACGTCCAATCGTATAGGAACCGACTCACCCTGATGATGGACCTCCAATAGGTCCGAAACTAATCGGTACCTATACCGATTGGACGTGAGTATAGCCGTATTAAATAATTAGAATTGCTACTTACTGGATACTGAGTAGTTTACATATAGTTTAATAGACTTGCTAGTAACCAACTTATAACGTGTCAATCATGCATTAACATGCTAGCAATATAAAGGTTAAATAATAATAAAAAATATGTACCTACCTGCCGCGCTGTAGTGGTCTGCCGCTGACGAGATAGGTGGTGCGTATGATGGTTGCTGCTGATGACGCCATGATACTTCCGGCAACTCGTCACCCCCACTTTCTAACTGTTGCTCTTTAGGTACATTTGTCACTGCAAAATTCGTAAAAAAACAATTCGTTATAATTCACTAAAAGAAACACTCTCCTATAAGTTTGACTGGACCTTCGCTTGGCTTATAAGTAAGATTAATATACATAATATTTAGACGAAGCACCCTTTACCTATTTGTGCGAATAAGATTGAGTTACAACTCAATGTGCAAGGATAATTGCATTCTGTTTTGTATGTCAGTTTCATTTCCAGGGTGTTTTGTTTCATAAAATCAATACATACATACATATCTTTACGCGGTATCCCTAAAGGGGTAGTCAGAGGAGACGGAGCGCCAAGCGTCGCGGTCCTTACATACTTCTTTCGCTTCCTCAAAATGTATACATAAAATCAATATTTTAATATATTTGGTAATTAATTGAGAAAAAGGCTCATAATCACATATTCATTAACAAAATTAAGTAGTTATGCATAATTCATAATCTATAAAAACTAGTTTAATTAAATATTTCACATAATTTTTTTGTACAAAATGAGTATAATTTGTTTTAATAACAAGAGTTATCATTAATATACAATAATTAATTTAAAGAATTTACACATAGTACGTACGTACGTTTCGTACAGGTCCTACCTCGTCAAGTACTCGTGCTGATCTAAAACATTTTTTTTTCAACATCACGTATTTTATACTGATTTTATTGTGTTTATTATAGTTTTTACTTACTACACAGATTTATTTAAAAAATAATTTCTGTCAATATTGTATACTGAATGAAATTTCATTTCATATTGTGTTTTTAACAAGTCATTGCTTTTTTTGGAACTAAATCGACGTTTAATCACGACACTTTATCCTTGAAATAAGCCTTTCTAAATATTTTTTTCTGTAAAAAGGAAGAAATGTATGACATTTCCACAACAGCAATATTCAATAAGAATATGTACTTGATATCAACATTATTTTTAAATTGTTAGAACTCGTCGAATCAATGTTAATTAGGACATCCAAGTAGCGCGCGTCTAAGAATTTTCCTTATAAACTGACTTCGTAGAATGGATATTGTAAGATATTATAAAATAAATAGAAAAATATGCAACACCAATATTCAAGAAGGGAAATGTAGCTATTATAAAGTTCCAACAAAATACAAAATAATTTTAAGGTTTCTGAGAATTAGAGCGTCAAAATATCACTATTTCGCACAAAAATGTCACAGAGCTCTTAACCACGACTTCTGGAGAGTTTGTTTACGTGCAACAGTTTTTAATTAGTTTGCTGAATTTAAACAAGCCTAACGATGAGCAGAAAGAATGTCGCGTGAATTGGTATAAATTTATGATAAATTTAAAAAATGTTTACGATATACTAACAGGTGACGAATACATGGTTGAAATATAACTATGATTTTGAAACAAAGCTACTGGTGTTTAATAGAAGAGGTGACTTCTACGAAATGTTTCAGAGCATGAAGCAAGCAGAAATAAATGGTTGCTTCATATTTCTGCAAGAGAGGACACGTTACTTCTGTGATGCTAGAGAATCAAAGGACAGTTAATTCCAAATGGCATGTCATCGTTTGAATTTTCAAGGTTTCTGAGAATTAAAGCGTCAACATATCACTATTTCCCACAAAAATATCAAAGGCCTCTTAAGCCACTTAAAAAGCAGAAGCAAACGACCTTCTCAATTTTGGTCTGGCAAGATATTGGTCAAGTATTAACATAACCGACCAATTTCATTCAAAACAGGAATAGAGAACAAACATTTTGACATTTGATTTTTTTTATATCTTATAAAGAAAATTTATTGTTAAAAGAAATATTTTCAGGGTGGTCTGGCAAACAGTTGTGTCAAACATAGGAATGCCAGACTTAAATTTTAATTTTTTATTGATCATAAGCTATCAAAAGAAAAAAAAATTACACTTACGTTTTATATATCAATTTTACAAAAAAAATAGAAGAAAAATTACTTAAAAAAAAGTTGTAGGCAAGTCTAAGTGCCAGACAGGTGGTTTATTATTTAACTAATATCTAAAAAATAGAAAAGTATATTTTGCTACTTATTCTGGATGACCAACGTTTTCCAGTGGTCGCTGCTTGTACTAACAGTACATACTGGCTAATTAATCTGAATCAATATTATATATTTTTTAATAATTACAATGGTACATTGTCACAAAATTATGTATGTATACTAGTTACCCAGTGGTCGAAATACGGCCGTAAATATAAACTTAACACTTTTTTTCCCTTAATATAGTTCCACAGGCTGGAACAGCTCACAGCTCAAAAATCACACAAAATTCAAAGATCGAAACTTATTCAGACAATCTGTCAGCAATTATTTGTTAGCAACATTTTAAAATTCTTTGGTGACAATACCAACTCTGTGCGACTGCTTGACCTTCAGACCAAGAATCATACTGGACGGAGTTTTTGCTTTATGTACTGTATATGTGATTTGTGTGTATGTAATTTGTACTAATGTGCGGTATTAGAGAAGTGGCACAGTACAACAATACAATGAACATGGGTTGGGTCTGCTGGAAGAAATTTCTAATAGAAATAAGCTGTACCCTTTGCTTATCTATCTTCTCTACATGTAACTTTCTGTTTGTGTATTATGTGTGTGCAATAAATATTTAAATAAAAAAAAACGTAATATTTTTATTATTGTAAATACTAGTAACCAAAATACTAAGAATTAAGAGTATTTTGCAAATAGTTCAGGTCAGTAATGCAACATTTTAACAGTCAGGCTGGAATTACATGGTGCAAGGTTACCAAACTTACTATAGCTAACTGTATCACTCATGGTTATGCTCAATACATTCATTATGATTCTCGGTTTGAGGTTTGACTACAAACACAAATATTATGTTTGTCATTGGCAGTATGAACGTAAATAATGATTGTTTATTTTGTTTAATTTAATGTATTTGTAAACACATACTATACATATCGAATTTTAGCTTTCTGCACTCCTTTTCAATAAAAACTTTAACTATGCCAAATCTCACACTCCTAGATGCCTCTAATGTGCTTAAAAAGGGTACAAAGTTTTCTCTTCATAAATTATACATAAAATATATCTTGGCACTGTGTTCTCTCTGACTACCCCATCAGGGATACATGAAGATTGTGTATGTAGGTACAAAATTGTATGTGTACAAATTAAATATATAGGTTCCAAAAAACACAGTGTAAATAAATAATCTAATTTTTTATGAATAATGACATTTACCTATATAATGAATACATTATGATAATGTGATAATTAACGATGTTTACTATTTACATAAGACATCTTACTTAGGAACTAATAGATATCATGTATGTAAGGTATGACATCCTTGATAATACATAACATTTAAGTGTAATATATGGTATTACTTTAATTTTAGATGCAAATTAAAGGGTGTAGTACTGGTCACCAAATCTTGCAATTTACTCATAAGAACATGTAGTCTCACTAATGAATATTATATCAAACCCATGCTTGAAGCAATATTTGTATGCTCACTTGCATAATGTTTATACAATTATTACATAAAAGAGTTTGAAAGGCATGCATTTTTAGATCATTCAAGTTTACTCAATTTTACTAATCAGAGATAGAAATTTTTTAACACTACATAGAAGTTTTCAAACACAGTCAAGACCCAGTTACTCTATATTCTAAAATTTAACAAACTGAACACTACGGAATCATATCCATATTTGCCAGTATTTCTTACTGAAAGACCATTTGATGTTAGCAAACTCCTTGCTTAAAATTTTAAAGACTGACAGTATAAACACTAATTGCACAAGTACAGTCCTGCAATTAGCCAATTTTTAGACTTACGAGTTCCAAGGGTCCTATTATTATCTTTTTTTTAAAAAACGAATGAAAGTAATTTTGTATCAGAGCTGCTAGACATAAATTTAATAACTTGTGCAGTACCTACATAGGGGCTATTCAAGTACACAAGCATCAGAGAGGATAGTGGCTTTTTGTTTTACTTATTGGAGGAGGGGGGAATTAATGGCAATTAAGTCAACAAGGATTGGCAGTGAATTAAGTTTTTTATAATTTAAGTATCTTTTAATATACCTTAGAAGGAAAATATTTTTTTATATATTTTGGTATTATTTGCCCCAAATCACATTACACATAATATACATATTTCGATGCCTATTTCGAAGGATCAAATTAAATTACAAAATTTCGTTTATTTTATTATTTGACTTTAATCCATTCAATTCGTTGCCAATAATTAAACTTAAGTATTTGTTGTCAATCAACTTCAGAATCAAATGAACAACGAATAATTGATTGTCATCATTGCATTCCTTGTCTTTGCAATTTAATTTCATTCCTTCCTGGAAAGTAAGCAATGTGTACTTAAGAGATAACATATGTAAGAGGTGTCAATTTGTCCTAATTTAAAGTATACAATTACTTGTTGAAAAAGTGAGCTATGAGTTCCAGCCCTATAAAGTTGTAATTACTAACTAGAATGACCATTATAAATAAAGAATCATGAGGATTGTATCCTCCAAGTACATATTATTTAGATTCCTAAATTTTTCTTAGTTCTTGAGTTGAAATTTTTTTATATTATTATATATTACTGTGTTAAACATTATATGCTTAGTTTACACGAATTAGACCACAAAAATTAATATTAGGAAAGTAGATTCTGAAAACTTCTTGTAGTCTAGAATGGTATTAGTAGATACAGCACTTATAGTCTACTGTCTACTTAAAGATATAAAATTCAAGCACAAAAATACGATTAAAAAATGTTGGTTTCACTAGTAGATACTTACCTATCTAACATAAGAATAATGAAGAAATGGATCTACGGGACAATTACAATTATTACCTATTGCTGTCACGTAATAATAAGCGAAAATATTTATATAAATAATTTACGAAGATAATTTTGTGTAAAATTTCATACGATAAACGAAAAATGAACCTAAACGACGACGGAGATTTTGAAGCTGACCGGTGCGAGGTCTTCCTACAGATATATAACACTTGCAACGTCACTGATATCATTACCTTGATTCCCTTGCCCTTTCATCCGCTGTTACAAGTGACATGAAACAAGAGATAAAATAATAACAGTATTAGAAATTTAAAAACATAAAAGTATCACATTTATTAAGTGAAAATATAGTAAATTCGAAATACCTGGTCTGACACGCCTGCTGACATTGGCCACGATTTTATGTATATCGAGCACTTCTTAAGTTCGTACTCACTATAATAACAAAACAAATTACATATGTTTCACCACACAAGGTCCAAAGTGTCCCACACGCACTAAATTGTTCTTATATGTCCGTAACAATATAAAATCTCACTAATGTGCGGAAAACGAATGGACGTACAATAATGGCTGCCAATACAGTGTTGTCCTTAACATTAAAAAAAATAACATGCAGTTTTTCTTTCTTAAACTGGCAACCCAATTCACATTCAGAAACTTTCCTGCCATGTTCATGTAAAAAGTAGCGTTTCGCTAATTTAAAATGTGTGTCTACTTAATACTAAGTCCCTAATACTCTTCAGTAGTGATAGTGAGACTTCGCTGGAGTTAAAAAAGACTACTTGGAAAAACACGAAACTTAAGTTCCACATATTTATTCAACAATCGCACAGAACTTCACAGTATAAATATTGTCATTCTTGTAACAACGCAATGCAGACTTCACTTGTCCTGTTTCTGCCAAAAAGTCCACGTACGTGGTTTTCTAATATTTTTTGTTCTTCTAAGTAGACAATAGTACGAACTAAATTATTTTGAAGCCAGTCCTCTTTTTTATGTCATGTTAGGTAACAGTAATTAGAAACGTAAAACGAAACGACGTAAATCTAATTACATTTTTATAAATGTGTAAAAAAATTAGTTAGGTTCTTGTACATTTCAAAAACTTCAAAAAGTACATTTTCAAAACCACAATAACTTTTATTTATTAAAAAAATGACATATTATTTAAGAAGTATAATGCACATATATACACAGGAATATGAAAATTACGTTTTTTTTGCAAAAAAGTTTTCAAAACGCATTTGTTTTGCGACTCTTTTCATTTGCAAACCAGATGTAGAAAAAGATATAAGGCACGGGCAGATCCTTTCTTATTAAATGACTCAGTCCAAGTATAGATTTACTAAGACTTACGTCCATGTAATAGTTAACCTGATAAAAACGACATAAAAAAAGACACTCGAGGATCTAGAATATCAGCTGAGTTGCAAGTTTTGACAGTACTTCGTACATGGACACGTCAAGAGGTCCAAAATGACGCTGCTGATTTACATGGACTCAGCCAACAGTCTGTTACATACATCTGTCTATGTGTAGCGACTAGAGATGGTCCGAATGTGGTTTAAACCATGAAGGAACTGAATACGAACGTCGGCCGAACATTCGGTGAAATAAAAAATTCGGCCGCACTTCGGTTCAATTTCGCCGCGCTTTCTCGAGAGTGACAATCGTGACTTGTTTACGCACTTACTTCAATTATTGCTAGATGTACCCCGCCTGCACACCGCGCTCACTCGCATGGCCCGGAGCCGGCCGGTAATTAGCAAATACATCATCGGCGTGTCGCGTGCGATTGTTTACATTAAACAAATTTATTATTTGTAAGTGGATTAACGAAGTTTTAATTAATAAGTTTTGTTATTTGCCTATTGCAAAGATGAGTGAAAAGAAAAAATCAAATGTTTGGATATTTTATAAACTGACGATCAAAATAAAGTAAAACATATTTAAGCTATATGTAAGGCATTTTTTTCTAGTGCCGAAAGTTCGGCCTTTAAACCGAATTTCGGCCGAATGCCGAAGTTCGGCTCAAGCTGCCGAAATTCGGTTAAACCGAATGTAAAACGAATGTCGGCCCATCCCTGTTAGCGACAGCTTTAGCGAGCAAAGCCAGTCGGATAATTTATATGCCCCGTACATTGCAACAACAAGAAGAAGTAATGCTAGAATTTAGGAAAATGTGTGGGTTTAGAAATGTGATAGAGGCAATATACTGCACACAGATAAGAATAAAAAAAATTAGTTGATAATTTTACAAATTACTAAATTACCACAACTAATGCCAACGAATTCGGAAATATCAGTGTCATCAAGTATGACTTGAGTCGTTCAGAAATATAATCAAGTTACATTCAAATATACTTTCAAAATTAAGGCATAATATTATAATTTTACAAATGACTAATTTTCGATTAACTAAACCACAATCAAACTTATCCTACAAATATAGAAAATTTATAAGCTCATATTCATTTGTAATAAGTTCCAGATTTGAAACATGTATTTAACTTTTGAATGTACTCTCAGTGGGATTCCCATTTCAAAAATGAAAGTGATGTGCAACATAAACTATTCAATGCTTACTCATTGTTTATTGGTAGTCCCTGCGTAAATCAGGCGTGTAAAACAATTCACTCTTTATACAACGTATAACTACACAATGATTACGTAAAATTTTTTTATTGGTAAGACTGTTAATGTATAAATAATGTATGGAGTGAAAATCGTCTCACTATGTTTCTTCTAACTCCTAGCCTATCTTGAATGGCCACTACTTAAGTATTCTTTTGTAGGTGTTTTTTTTAAATATGAGATTAGAAACTGCACCCAGACCTACCTATTGGTCTTGTAGATGATGTTTGAAATAATATTCTTAGTAAGTCATTACAATAGCTATGAATAAGGATCAGAGGATCCCTGATTCAAATTTAAAGATATAATAGGTCTTTACCTATGAAATTGCCGTTCTACAATACTGGCCATTTGAAATGTAATTTGTGTATGGCTGGCAATAAATTCTAAATTCAAATGAATTTTATTTTAAAAATATGGAATTTTATTTTCAAATTCAGTTATTTGTTTATTGATTAGTGTTTTGTTTTCACTATATTTGTATCTTTTTCATCAATATAGACACCAAATAGACACGATAAAAATATGAGTAGGTAATTACGGAATACGAGTTCCGTCGCGGTAGCAATGCAGCACAGATGACTCGCAACAATGATGTTAGGTATATTTACAAAATAGGTAGATGAGTTATTGCGCTCGAAAACTAGCACCCCAAAACTTTGCTAATTAGCCAACCTGGAGCTCATTCGTGTAACAACGTGACAGTGTCAACTCGTATGTGCGTTCCTAATATTAATATTAAAATGCCGTCCTGTGATATTAGATACTGCAGAAACTATACTAGCAAGACTTCCAAAGGTTCACGAATCACGTATCATGCGTAAGTATACTTATTTAATTCATTTGTGTCACCATTTTTTCCAAAATCTAAAATACTAATAAAATATTAAATCATACAAAAATTAAATGCGATAGGTAATACCCCAGTAACCAAGAGCGACAGAGAGCAATATATTATATTTGGTCAAAGAATTTAAAAAGTTATGTTACAGAACCGTCAATGTCATGCAGTGCCTTAAACATTTTTGTTTACGTTTATTTATTTGGTACATAAGATCTACGTATTTTTTAAAACAAATCATCATTTACAATAACATCATTTACAGAAACTGAATGTTTTATTAATTGATACTTTATTTTTTTCTTAGAAAAGTAATTGCTATACAATATTTTTTGTTCTCGGAAACATATACTGGCTGATTTTAAAAATAGAACCTTTTCGGTTGGTTTTGTTTTCATTAAAATAAAAGCTAATCCCGATTTCATGTGTTTTCGTTGCTTGATAAATTTGGTATTTATCGCACTTTTATCATTTTGATATACAGTTTTTGAAAAAATTGAGTGGTGAGTCATTTTTTATGTTATGGAGCGCGCCATTTGACTGCTGATGAATGCTACAAGCGGGAAGAAATCAGTCCCAGGTGTCTCGTCATTTTGGTGTCAATAGGAGCGTGATTTGTCGTCTTTGGCAGCGTTACGTTAATACAGGGGATCCTGCCGAGCGGCACCTAGGACGTGGAAGGAGTACAACTGCTCGACAGGATCGGTACATACAACTGGCTGCAAGACGTCAGCCGAAGTTAACCGCTCGGAAGATAGGTTTAAAGCTACAATTCTCAAGTGGTGTTGTTTTAGCCACCAAACCGTGAGAAATAGGCTGCATGAATACGGCCTACGAGCACGATGCCCAATTAGGTGCCCAACTATACGCCATGGGAATCGCGCCTGTCGAAACGAATGGTGTAGGGAACACTTGACATGGATCCAGGAGCAATGGGATAAAATTTTATTTTATGATTAGTCCCGATTTGGATTTAGGCCCGATACGAGAAGGGTAAGAGTGTATCGTCGTCCCGGAAATACTGAACGGCTGAGATTCGTCCAGGAAGTGCACCCTTGCAGTGGCTCCACAGTGATGGTATGGGTGGGTATTATGAAAAACAGACGAACTGAGCTCGTTTTTGTAGATGGCAATATGAACGCTGAAAGTTACGTTGAAGATGTCCTCGGGCCTTATGTTCACCCATTTGCACAGTCTTGGCTCAGATTTCACGCTGATGTTCGATGGACTAGAGAGTACTTGGCAATGAAAGACATCCGGGTATTTCAGTGGCCTGCACACTAACCAGACCTCAATCGCATCTACCACGCATGGGACATGCTCCAGAGACGTGTTCTAGAGAACCTGGACAGTGTCGACAACCCAACAACTGAAAGACGTTAAAATTCCATTGAGACCGATTGCCGTAGGACCAGATAAACAATCTTATAAATTCAATGAAAAATCGCTGCCGACAAGTTTCAAACAACAGAGGCGGTCACACTGTATTGAATTACCAAATAATTAACAAAATGTCGTTATTTAATTTTGTAAAACATGAAAAGGTTAATCTTTATTATATACTACGTATGTTACGGTACACATATTGTTAATTACTGTGATTAAATGAACAATTGAATGAAGGATTTTGTCGTTTTAGTCACTAATGCGTCAAAAAATGCTTAGTTATTATTTATAAAAAAAATATATTGCAATAGTAAAAATCGTTCAAAAGTTCAAAATCGTACACGTTGCTTAGACTTTTTTGATGTGAGTAGTTCTTCTACCTGCTACTTTTTTTAAATTCATGAAAGAAAATTAATACTTACTTTGAATAGGCCGAGAATGGCTGGATTACTTTTCATCGAATATTCTCAAAATCCGCCTGATGGTCGACAGTTTGAGGGTTCCTTCACACAAGGGAAAAGTTCCTCGTATGCAAGACAGACCTCAGTTCACTGCATCGCTAAGAGAATCTGCACCCTCTAGGACATAAGTGGCTTCCTATTTGGGGGAACGGGTCCGGCCTCGAATGAACCGGGCTGGTAGAGTGGGCCAAGACCAATTAATGTGTCTGTTTAATTAGCAAGTTTACATGGCCATATGCCCGCGTGTATGCGTAAACTGCGTATGGTACTACGTGATCGAGCTTCTATGCGTGAGTTCATATAGAGTACTAACTTATCCCTACGAGTGTCACCAGGGACGTTCACGCCTCCGGCGGTGGGGATGGTGTGGTCGAAAAATAAACGTGGGCTTGATCGCGTTAGAATGTGTAATGTTGTCGTCTACATCATCTAAACCAAGATGTGTAGACTAGGGCATGCAAACCGATAATTGATAATCAGTTATTTATCGATAATCGGTCCATTTTGAAAAACGATAAATATCGAAAGTAAAATCGATAAATATCGGTATTCGATAAAAAAATATAAAATCATATTAGAATTATTTCCCAATCATTAGAGCTGATTCCGAAATAAAACACCGATTATTCGGGAAGTTGAAAAAAAATACTAACCTAAAAACTGAAAAAATAACATTGCGTAGGTAATGTGTAAATAGTTCGTATTAATTGTGTATCAAATTCTATTCTATTTTTTTATAAATATAATTTTTTACATATTTTTATGTACTTTTAGTTCAGTAAATTGTTTTTACATTAAAGTAAAATTAGATAAAATTAAAACTACCTACCTACCTTGTGATCACGATATTATATAAATATAAAATGTATGTATAAGAAAATTACTAATGATTATAATAATTCCAAAATGTTGATTTCAATAATTTGTATTTAATTTAAATCAGAAATACAATCGTTGATTTAAAAAAAAACTATATTTTTGAAATATTTATTTTTCAGTATCTAATAGGGATTAAAGTATGAAATGGCCGTTTTAAGCACTGTCAGTGTCCGATTTCAGAGTAACTTTTTTTACACGAAAACTATAACGTTTTAACTTTTTTTAAATCATGACATTTGACTGTTCGGACTTTCAATTTTTTACATTCAGCTTTTAAGAAGATGGACACAGAGAAAACCAGAGTAATTTTCGAATACGAGTTCCGACGTGGGACTAACGTAGCAGAAACTAGCTCGTTACATCAATGCTGTGTTGGGAGAAGATACGGCTAACGAACGCACCGTGCGTTTTTGGTTTAACCGCTTTAGTAGTGGAAACTACGACTTGAAGAATGAACCACGAGGAAGACCAGCCACCAAGGCAAACAACGTTGAATTAAGGGTTATGGTGGACGCCGATCCGTGTCAACCTACCAAGAAATCAGCAGCATCGTTGACGTTAACATACTCACAATATTGACCCATTTGCAGCCAATCGGTAAAATTAAAAACCTTGGAAAATGGGTGCCTCATGATTTGACTGATCTGCAGTGACCAGCGCGCGTTGATGCTTGCCTGCCTTGAACTTGTTAAGCCGGTACAGAAATGAAGGGGTTTTGGACCAAATTGCGACTTGTGACGAAAATTGGATTTTTTAAGATAATTGCGAGCAAACAACGTAATGGCTGACTCTGGGTCAAACGCCACACCAACGCTTTAAAGCGAAGCTTACCCATAGAAAGGTGATGGTAACTGTTTGGTGGTCACTTCATGGTGTAAATCACTACAGCTTCCCCCGATCCGGTCAAGCAATAACAGCAAATATCTACTGTGCAGAACTCTGAACAACGATGGCGATACTCGCAGCAAAACAGCCCCGACTCGTCAATTGATCTTCACCATTATTGCTCCATGATAACGCAAGACCTCACACTCCTCGAGAAGCAGTTTTAACACTACAGAACCTGCAGTTAGAAACCATCTGTCATCCATCCTCCGTACTCCCCAACCGACTACCATTTTTCCGCGAATTGGACTGAATATTTTGTACGGAAAATATTTTCTTCCCAGGAAGCAGTACCAAATGCTCTTCCACAGTTTGTGGATTCCAGTTCCCAGAGTTCTATTACAAAGGTTGAAATGAACTTTTGATTAGATGGCAAAAATGTATAGACAACGAGGGGTAATTACTTTGATTAAATAAATATATCTCGTCCTACAAAAAAATTGTTTAATTTTGAATATTGTGGTTCATTTTAGGTAATTGTATAGTTAACCTACATGTGAAAAAACAACTTTTTGTAAAATATTATAAAAACCGGTAATTATTGGTTTTTATCGGAAAAAAAAAATGATTTTTTTTTATCGTTTATCGGAACATTTCAATAATTGCATGCCCTAGTGTAGACGTACGGTAGTGCTGGGGAACATCAGGATCGATATTGTACGATGAAAGAGAAGAATTTACAGGAAGCGCAAGAGATGTTCGCGTTGTGATCAGTGTCTGTGATATGTGTTTATCCGATCTGCGTGTTCCTTTTAAGTGTACAGCGTGAAGATATGTCAATATGTATTTCTTTTAACAATCACACTATGATATTATACTTTGTAAAAACTAAAAATGCGTTTACATAATAAAAAAAGAAATGGACACCTTTCGTACGTCATACATTTTTTGAAGTAGATACGTACATTATGCTAATTAATATTGAATAACTAAAACTTGAAATATCAATATATCGCTCACATGGTGTTGCCATTTAAAGAAAAAAATTTGCTCAGTTACTGAAATGTTAAGAATAAACAATTCGAATAAGTATACTAAATTTATTCTCAGAAATTGCCACGCAGTTTAATTTAAAATATATACGTTTTTGTATTCCCGTTAATCTATTTAAGCGAATTAATAGGAATACAACGCAGTGTTGAGGGATCTCGGCGATGTTTTTGGATTTTTTATTTAGATATTTTTTCACTAGTTACTAGAAAAGCACATATTATCTTTATTTACACGAGAGAAAAACGTTTGTCGTGTAAGTAGTCTTAATCTAAATTGATGTTACAATGTGAGTGAGAAATACGTGGTTCTAGTTTGTAAGATGCTTAATTGACCCCGATTAAAGGGTAATTTTAATCACATAGTAAAGAAGTAACTAATTTTAACCGCTGGATATGCGCGAAAAACAATTTTGGCAAATACATTTCTTCTAATTTGCACTTTTTTTCTGTTCCATATAAGATAAGGTGGGATAAGACTAACTAACATATTTTCCTGTTACACGTACAAATTGGATTTTGTGACTAAGTTTTTTGTCCTATCTTTAAGTTAATAATGACACTGATACAAAGAAATTGTAAACTTTAATAAAATGATGAGTATATTTCCGTTAATATGTTCAGAATGGTAATAATTAATAAAATGGTAAACAATTAAAACTTTAATTAAACTTAGAAATTTAATTTAACACATATACTTTTTGAAGTTTCTGAATGAAAATCATAGACGTCAAATCTACTAAAATATAAATTAAACTTTATTGTAAAACACCGAGGTTTATTTTTGCAGCAATTTTTGTATGAAATTATTTGGGGCAAGATCAACATACAATCGTAATCAGAGGTACCTACAGAACACTTGATTTGAATTGATAGGATTGTTAGGGTAATTTTAATACATATGAAAAAAATATATAAATAAATAACCAGAATTTAAAATACATTATTGAACTTATTTAAAATTAAAAAGTAAACCTTTTATTTTATCTTTGCTTACTATCTATCGTATGGTACGGTACGACACATACCTACGTATTTAAAGTGTGGCAATAAATATTATTACCATTATCAGTTTTTGAAAACGTGGTGGAAGTAACTTTTTTAATAGGAACTTTTAATTATCTAAAATTAAAATTTTAATAAGTTGGCAATTCTTCGTTCTTCACTTTCTCTACAGCCTCCAGTAATTGTTGTCTAGTATATGTAGTGGCCCTCTCAGTTTTGCGAATATAATTTCTGACCATTTTGCGTGACTGTAACGAAAAATTATGTTTGTTTTGCATTTTATACACCTTTTTAAGAAACACGAGGCTCTTGGTGTCGCTATGTTAGATTTATAATAACATGGTATACTAAAACATTTACCTACTCATCTACGTCTCCACCTTACTGTAAGTACATTACATTGCATGGAATAAATACTATAAAATAAAAAAAGTTACTTGATAAATACTTCATTATATAATATTCTTAATAGTCGAACTAAAAATACGGCAACGAAAATTTTTATTACATCCGAGTTGGGGGAAGACAAACATACGTTAGTCTAACCTCGAAAAAACTGATAGTCTTACCCCACTTTGATATTTCAAGGATATGTTTTTTTCGTTGAATATTATAGACATACTTCTAGTTTACGTTAAATTGATATAATAAGTTAAATGCCAGTATTAATGTTACGCTACTTACATTCAGAACACTTTAGTTTAAAGAAGCACGGTGATACAACTACTAACCGTTATTTTTGAAAATTCTGACAAATTTTATTTTGTTTTAATCGCAAAATTAACTAGCAGTAGCGACATCTATATGTTGAACTGAAAACTTTTAAATCTTTATTGTTTTAACGTCTTATTGAACTAGAAATGAGACCTATTGTTATCGAGATATTTGCAAGTGCTAGACTTGCCCCGGTGACAGTCTTACCCCACCTTACCATTATATTTTAAGATATCGCGTTACTGTCTTCTATTTATATCAATTTATCGATTCAAGATATAATATTTATTAAAATTATAAATAAACCATATTATAAAATGACATTCTGTAAACGTTATGTGAATAAGCCAAAATTAAATGATTAATTTGATATAATTTAATGACGACGAAAGCGACCGTTTGTGACTGTCACTTTGGGAAAGTGACCGTCACATTCGTAAAACGACGTCGTGTTTCGTTCGTCGCTTTGGTCAACTGATATCTCTATTCGTAAGTTAGTGAATTCACTTACTTGTCGCGTTCTAATGAAGGCGGTCACATAATTCACATGATTTTCGTTCAATTTGTATTCTTATAGTAACTATGGTTTTGTATATAAATACAATACAGAAACGACATGCATGCCAATTTATGCAATGTTTTCCAAAGATCCTTAATTATTACATTAAAAGTATTGATGTCATCTTATGGGTACATTACTGTCGATAAATTAAAGTCAGTTTTGTAGATTAGTACTTCATCAATTTATTGCTACTCTATTTAATAATCATAAAAATTTATATAGTCATTATTTTTTAACAAAAAAAGATGAAATTGTTTTAGTTCCGCTCGCTGCCTTTAGTCTGGCCTTTTCTTTGGCTGTTACTGGTTTCAATTTATTATCTTTACAGATATATTCATTTGAACTATTTAGCCAATTTTCATGACATTCCATATTACCGGTTTCACACTTTATTCTTTTCTTATCACTTTCGTTTATTTCTGAATTTCTCTTCTTTCCTAGTGATTTGATTAATTCTTGTTTAAAATTAAACTGTTTTTCTAAAGTTGTAGCTAATTCTTCGTCAAGATATTCTGATATTATACCAAATGCAAACTTCAAGTAAAACTCTGGAAAAACAAATACATAGGTACTTATTATTTAAAAAATTCAATATTATGAATAGTTAATTTTAATAGAAGTTTCTGTAGTCAACAAATAGGTTTTTTCACATGGAAGTTTTTATAAAATGAGATTAACTAGGACTGCCCAGACTAGTCTTGCTTATTCTCATTTTATAAAAACCTAGAGGCATAGAATAGGGTTGTTTTGTTTTAATGTTGTTGTTTGTACAATTCTTCTTTGAGAGGGAAGGTAAAGAGATCTAAGCACATATAGCCAATGTCTTCTTCTTCGTCTAGTTTAATGCCAGTACTATATTTAAACCGTGTTTTGGAATAAGGGGGATATAGTCTTTACATTATTTCATTAAAATGTTGACATAATACATTGTAATGTTTACTTGTGAGTTTCTGGCGACAAATATGGTATATTGAATTGAGTCTTTTTGGTAGAAACCACTGAGGCTGACTAAGCACTAAAAAAAAATCTCAACATTACACTATTAAGTACTTATTTTAACAATTCCACATATTGCACAACAGCACATATACTAGGGACACAAAACTATGCCAAATTTACATCACAATATCTACCAGAAACAATTTGGAAATAAATAAAATAAATGGCCAACTGCCCTCCATAAGATCCTACCAAAAACGCCATTTTGTTAGTACTGTTCTCCCTTAGGAGGGAAGGTAAAATGTTATGTGCCTTTATAACCGATGTCTTAAGTAGTAAATAGATATTTTTTTCATATTAAGATGCATTCGGCTAATTCCGGAAATCGGGTTATTCCGATAATTACTCATTTCTACTAAACGCGAGATATTTGTAGGATGTACAAGGTTTTAGTAACGGTAACCATCAGATTTTCTCGCTCCGCATGATCGAGGAGAGCAAGAAAATTTTATTTCCGGTAATAGGTTGGAATGTTATCTACGCCTTTGTAGATCTAGAAAAAGCATTTGATAGAGAACTGTGTAAAAAAGTTGGAGTCTTCTGCCTGAATATGGTATTAGGGTCCTCTTACTGCGGGCTGAGCGGTCATTACATTGTGGCTATAGCGCCTGTGTAACGGTCGATGATAACAGGTCGCAAGTTTATTTAGACGTTAGAGTTGCGCGATGTTTCGCCATTAGTGCTATATTTGGACAATTTCTTTTAAATAAACCTGGTCTGTAAAATTTGTGATAACTATTAATAAGTGAAGTGTTAAGTTAATAATAAATTATTGTCATATTTGTCTTTTGATTATTATTTTTAATGCGAAAGAGATGAGATTTTTTGTGTTCATTATTTTTTGTTTTTGTTGTTGTTGTTTTATAAGTTTAAATTTTATTGTATAATGTTTCTGTTTGTATCATGATATCATTTCTGTACAATGTTTGTGTTTTCAAACTTTTTATTTGGTGTTTGAGAACAATTAGAGGCACTAACTGTTGCCCTGAAAATCTCTGATCTGATCTGAACTGATCTCATTTTTAAATAAAACTGATAATATTTATTTAACTTTTTTTTATATACAGTATCTAAAGTAAACTAAAAGATTGAGAACCGCAAACTCCTTGTCGGGAAATTCCGAAATGTAAATTTCACGAAATAATGTTATTTAGCTATTACATAATCAAAATCTAGAATATATTCTTACATACATACATATCTTCACGCCGTATCCCTAACCTCCCTAGTCAGAGACGACGGAGCGCCAAGCGTTGCGGTCCTTACATACTTCTTTCGCTTTCTCAAATCTCATCATTCTCCTCACACATTTCTGGCTAGGTATGCGAGTGCTTTTGACATTTCCGTCGGCTAACACTCTAGCTATTTGATCTTCATAAATCAGCCTTGGTCTTCCTTGGTTTCTTTTACCACTCACTTTCGCTCTATTTGTAACAGACGAAAGATTAAGAATTACGTTTCAGAAATTCAAAACGAATAAAAAAAGGATGTATGTTACATTCGATCTGCATTGAATTTATAGAAGTATTCATTGCTCCTAAAATTAAACGCAAATTTTGATTTTGTACTTTTTCAATTTTACTCATTAGTACACTATCTGAAGCATAACAAAAGAAAGCATAATCGAAATGACTACGGAAAAGCGATTTATATAACGTGAGCAAGATCTTAGGACCAGCGCTCCACTGAGAACCTGTTAATGATCTAAGAAGATTAGTGGCTTTCATAGCTCGTTCAATTAAGTGATCTACGTATTTTACCCATTTAAAATTTTGTTGAAAAGTTACACCTAGAAATTTTGCATGAGTTTCAACCGACAAAAGCTGACAATCATAATGTAAAATAGAACGAGTAATGTTTTTACGTTTTTTAAATAAACATAACAACTTTACTCTTACTTGAACTAACATCCAAATTGAAATAGGAAAACTATTTCTGCAACCTTCGCAAAACCTTATTCATTTTACAAGAAGTTTCAGAAACACTTTTACTACTACAGTATATGGCGAAATCATCAGCAAATTATAAATTAGTGACATCAGAACCAAAAACAATATTAAGTTTAGAGACATATAGGATATAAAACAAGAGGCTTAAGATACCTCCTTGACTAACTCCTGTATATGAAAGTCTAGGACCGAACAATTTATTATTAAATTTAATAAAAATCCCACGACCACTCAGAAACAAATAAATCCACCTAACAAATTGATTATTGATACCTACATAAATCAAAATATCACAAAGTATAACAAGAAATACACAAAATGACTTCCTTTGTTAAAAGCATTGATAATATCCACGTATAATTATCGATGCTTTCACGAGCGGCCAACCCACGTCGAAAACCAAATTGATTAGATGGTAGAATATGATTATGTTCAACATAGAATTCGAGACGTTGTTTTATTAACTGTTTGAATATTTTACTGACGTAAGACGTCAGTGTTATAGGACGATAAGAATCCGCTGAATTTTTATCTTTCCCTGGTTTAAGAACAGGAACTACACAATCTCTTTTCCATTCCGAAGGAATAATATGAGATTTCCTAAGAGCATTAGGTATTTGCAGGAATTTCAACAGATTAACGGATTTAAGCTTGCGAAACATTTTCTAACTTAAATTGTCTAAGCCACAAGTTTTCTAGTCTTCTAGGTAGTTCTTTACTAGTTGTGAGAGCTGAATATAATTCAAAGTAACAATCACCACGAAGTGTTACTAAAATTCAATGAATCACAAGATTCAAATTCAAGATTGCTTTCCACAAAATCTGGAGTATATTTTCTTAAGAAGTCTTTAATACATGTCATATCAGGATCATCAAAGGTAACTGACGAAACATAACTTTTGTTAAAATTTACGCATACTTTTCCAAACTTTAGACATAGGAGTTGTTCTGTTAATACGAGAACACAAATCGTTCCAACTATTAGATTTTTCCTGCTTTATAATTAATTTCTTAAAAGCTTGCAGTTTTTTAAAGGATATGTAATTTTCTAAAGAAGGGTCGGACTTAAATTTAATATACGCTTCCTTACTTTTTTTAATAGCCGATGCACATTTATCGTTCCACCAAGGAACTGAAAGATGCTTAAATTCTTTCAAAATATGATAATTATTATTTATCATTGTCTTGTGAATTTCTAGTTGCTTTAGGTTGTTTAAAACGAGCTTTATCTGCAGCATACTTAATAATATTACAGAAATTATAATAAGACTGCAAAGGTTCATTTCGTTCAAATAAGAAATATTTTCACGATGAATTTACAGTTGTGGTATATAAATCCCAGTTCACCAAATTTAAATTAAGACGATCTTTTAATACAATACCAATGATATTCTTACAGTTAGTACAGTTAATTTTGACATAACAGGTAAATGATAACCTCCTAGAAGCTCGTCATTGACCTACCTGTCATAGTTTAAAATTAGAAAAGGACTAATTAAATTTAAATCTAAACCATCTAACACAATCCTCCACAAATTTTGGATGGCCGTCGTTTAATAATACCAACTCACAAGCATTTAAACAATCTAAAATGTCTACCTCTAGAATCAGTAGCATTGCATCCCCAAATCGTGTGATGTGCATTAAAATCACCAGCAATGATTACCGGTTATGGGACATTATTAATGAGATCTATGAATTTAGATTAATTAAAAGACGGATTCCAATTCTTAGGAATATAAAAACTAACAAAAGGTAAACAAACATTTTGAATTTTTTATCGGACAGCTACATTCTGCAAAGAATCATCGTAAAATATATCTAATTTTTTATACATTTGACATAAACTGTTGTGTATTAAGATAGCAACACCGTTATGATTGTTTCCGCAGTCGTTACGTAGTATAGTATAATAATCTTTTATGTTGAATGTAATATTGTTTTTCAACCAAGTTTCACAAATTAAGGGAATGTGAATTTGTTTGTTATATAAAAATTCAGTTAAAATATGTCGGTTACATAAAATGCTTTGAGCATTTCCCTGCACAATATTTAATACTTTATTGCTTGACATTGTGCGATTTTATATTTTTTTTACCATAAGTGTCATTGACAGTTTCTAAAATTGTTTGTGAACATATTTTTACATCCTGCGACTTACTCCTGGTAATTAACTGTACAATGGTATCTATTATTACATTCATTGAATTAACGTCATGTTTTAAGTGACTAATTAAATCAAATTTTTTTATAGGACCTAACTGAGGGAAATTATTGTTGTCCGATATATTAGCAAAAGAAGGTTTATTAAATTTACTTTTGTTCTTCTTTATCTTTTTCTGCTTTACTGGACATTGAATCGAGATACTGATGTGATTACCATTGCAATGTACACATGAAGCTTTTTCTTTCGGCACTGTACATACTTAACTGTACATAGCTGTGGTTATCCGTACAGAACACCGCTCATTGTTCTTGCAAAATTTAGCAATGTAACCATACCTCAAGCAGCGATAACATTGCTTAACTGGAGGGATATATTGAGAGATGTTGTGCCTCCAACCACCTAAGTCAACATAATCTGGAAGAACAGAGGTAGCAAAAGCAATTGCTACAGTTTGTGTTGGCTTCCGAAACCCACTACCGTCATCAGATTTACGTAAAAATCTGCACACTGAAATAATATTCATAAAGCTGGATATTTTTGTAAATATTTGTTTATTGGATAGATCTATTGGAACATTTTTTATGATTCCAGTCACTTCTGTGGAAGAAGCTGGTATTGTAGCTTTAAATTGATTCTCTTTTAAAAATGACTGGCATTAACTAATCCCGGTTTTTCAAAATAAACGCATATTTTTTAGAGAACGTAAGTATTTAGCGCCTTTGTTTTCACAAAGTCGCGTTTTAAACAAGATGAAATGGACAGCAAGTCTCTGGAACCTATAGGCGTATTTGGATCACAAGATTATACAAAAACAAATTCAGCACTACTTAACTTATCCGACTTATACAATACTTATCCGAAGCCTTTAATTCTTCCTCGGAGTCTGAAGAAGTTGTACTGACATCAACATAAGTAATTTCAGAATTTTCTGTAATACACTTTCTTTTTCTTTCCTTCCTGGCTTGTTTTTGACATTATGATTAATCATTAAATTATTAGTTTTACCGAGCTTTTACAGGTAAAAAACTAATAAATTGATTATATAAAATTTCAGTTAAAAATCGCGCCTTTTCGCTTCCGCAATTCCCGTCCTTTTTTTTTCTTTCTTCATGGCATGGCGCATAGTTTAGTGCATTGTCACGTATTAATAATTAGGAATCATAAGTAAATTAGTTTTTTCTTATCGTAAAACTACAGTAGTGATAGTAGGCTTTACTGAAGTTGTTCTGTGTAAGTGACAAGAATGGAGGAGATCTAAATAAACATGTGTAGCTGAAGTTTTCGCGCTCTTCCAAGAAGTCCTTTATAACTTCAGTAAAGCTTACTATCACTTTACTGGAGGAGTTTTACACGAAAGAACTAATTTACTTGTGATTCTACATGGATTCTACTTATTCTGTATACTAGTTTGTGTTAATGCGTGACATTGGCAAATGCGCTAATCATCTACTGAATTGTTTTCTCGCTTTACTTGACGTTGGCAATGTACTCACGTACGGTGCCATTTACAAATAAAAAAAAAAATAGAAAATAAACAAAATGTCAACCTCACTTCTCCCATTCCCGCCAAAAAGTCCTCCCGCGCTTTTTCCCTATTTTTTTATATAATTCCCCAATTCTTGGGAGGTAAAAGGAACCATGCCCATACAGCCAATGCTTTTAGCAAAAATTCTTTAGGTACCTCATACTCTTCCCTAGTATGGTGACAGTAGGCTTTACTGGAATTAAAAAGGACTCTTGAAAGAACACAAATACTTCATTTGTACAACAACAACACATCTTCACACTATATCCCTAATAGGAATGTATGTATATTATGTTTATATTAATATTTTTAGTTTAATAAGGTTTAGTTTAATAATAAAAAAGGTTGCGATAAAAAATATAAATATTAATTTTTTTTAATTATGTACGTAGGTACTGTCAATAAGTGAGAAGTTATAACAAGTTATCTGTGGGTATCCTATTCTTATTTCAAAATCATAATATGTAGTAACTGATAATAACTACCAGAAGTAAAATGGTGATTAGGAGGCATCCAGTTTCATACAGATTTAGAGATGTGATATTTCATACTACTATACCTTCATCTATATCATCATTGCTGATATTGCTGGCTACAAAGGTAGCAGAAACTGTTCCAGAGGTTACATGTATGTTTTTCTCTCTTAAAACGTTTGATAGTTTACGAACCTTCCCTTCAAGCCAATTAATAGTCTTGTTTTCATTGTATTTATAGGCCCTCATGTCCACAGGTCCCTTAAAAATTTTGTTTGTTTCAAAATATGTTATATTTACATAAAATACATAGATATTTTCATGAAAGATATATAAATGAAAGGTAATAGTTAAATTTACCTTTAAATCAGCAACATGGTTTAAAGTTGTAATAAAATCTAAAATTTTGTCAAAACCTTTCTCTGATAGTAAGTTTTCTAAGGGTATTGCTTGAATACTACACTGCGCTTTTAGTCTTGGTAATACTGAAAAAAGAAAGAAAAACATTGTTATGAAAAAATATTTTAAAATTATAATCTATTTCAATCTATATTGAGATAATCTTATACACAAATCTAAGAAAATATTAACCATTAATATTTTCACCGATTTGTTAATTCAAATTAAATTAACAAGTTTAATGAATTAAGTCTGAAGTTAATTAATTTCACAAATTAGTAACTGTATTGACTTCTTTAAATTTGTCCATTACGCACACACAGTTGAAATAAGTATGTATACAGAATTATTATTATTATTTACCACCACCACTATGCACATTTTACCCACCAAAACTTGCCATGGTCATTCTCAGCATATTATAGCCCCCACTATAATATGCTGAGAATGACTACCTAGAGCACACTACCTAGCATATACTACTAGGTATTACACTTATCTTGTGTTATAATAATATAACATTAATTGTTTAATTGACATTAGTAATTCTTGATTAATTGACGACATTAACATAAAAATATATTAATAGAACTGTCATTATTAAGTTATTCATACATGCTTTAACTTCAATAATTAATAAACCTATTTTTTGCAAATAATAAATAAAATTCCCTGACTTTCTGTAAAAATTTTGACAAATTTCTCTTACCAACCCTGTTAATTTTAAGCAGGTTTTTCTTAAATTAAAAAAAAATTGATATGTAAATAATTAATAATTTCATAACCTTTATAGTTTGTTATTTTTGCAAGGAGTGCAAACAATTTAATGGTCTGGATTAGGGATGTTATGGAGGTGGGTAAACCCACCACTACTCCATGCTTGAAAGGCATTTAATACACAAATGACAAAGTTAGGGGATTCCCCTGTCACTGCCTTTTAAGTTTCCTTACAATTTCTAATTCAAAGCTATAGAGGTAAAATCGGAATCGAAGTCGGAGGTGTAAAATCAATCGGAAGTTCTGACCTTTCGGAATCTAAGTCAAAGCTTCATGACATCCCTAGTCTGGATTTAGAGTCAGAGTAAAGTAGATATGGTGTTCAAAAATACCTTGTAATTGGGTTTACTTAGATAAATTGATTTGACTTTGACTAGAATACAAAATACATCTCTCATTTTACAGTCACTGGGAAGGTGTAGAACAGTGTAGTCTCTTTTTTTCCTGAGTTTCCAACTGACATTTTTTAATTCAGACATTAAGACTACTTTTAGAATCCCTGACATTCCCTGATAATTTTCAAGTGGACACCCTGATCAATTTCAATTCACCTATAAATATTTTAAAATCCTGAGGAGTTCAAAATAATATGTAGGTACATGGAATGAGACATATCACTGTACTAAATTTTTAATATCTTGTATATCATAGTTTCTGAGAAAACTAACTGTGACAGATGTACAAACAGATGGAGAGTTTTTTTTTTCTTTTAAGGTATGGAACCCTGAATATTTTGTTCCTATTTCTACTTATACAAATTTACAAAGGTATTTTTAAATAGCAAGCATTCAAACATTCAACTTCAAACCTAAAAAGACAGGATTTACAGGTGTCGCCATAAGTATACTTCCATCAGACTTTACAGTTTCTCCGATGAACCAAGATCTGTAAGGTTCACTGAATGCTACAACTTCATATATTTTTTTATGAATATCATCAAGACAATATTTGGTTGTCTTCCCATGAGCTGGATGTGGAAGTGTTACAATATTAAAACTGTCATTTTCGAATAACGAATCTGCAATAGAAAGATAACGATTAAGTATTCTTCACAAAATCATGATGTAAGAAGAGACAAATCAGCTTATGTTCTATACTAGCTTATACATAATTATAATTTATGTAGGTTCACTGCTATGTTTTATACAGGGCTCTAATTGTAGATGAAGAGATTAGATATATTATGACACATGATCCCAGCTCAGATTAATGAAGGTAAGCCAACCGGTAAGCTACTATCAGTTTTTAAGACATATAACTGGAGATCCCACATATATATCCCATGTCACATAAAGAGCAATATTACTAAGTTCAGGGATAGTATTAAACAGAGGTATCAGATGTATCACTAACACTATTCACTACACTATGACCTATATGTCATTGCGCTACCAAAACAATAAATAATTTAAACCTTAGCCACGATTCTGGAAGACTAGAAGTGCTCGTAACGTAAAATATACAATATACCTTTAATTAAAAAAACCCAGGAATTTTCTACACGTCTCTGAGATAAACTAGGATTAATCGGTGTTACTTTCTTCTTAGATCTAGTTGTCATTTTTAAGTAAAGTTTAATTATCTTATTAGTTTTCTAACAGAAGTTGAAAATGCTTGAAAAAAGTTTAAGTACGAGGTGGTATGTTCATGGAAAAACTACATAGTTACAAAAATATTTTTAGTCTGTAAGTCCGACACACTAGAATTTGTTTTGAACTTTTTGGCGGGAACAGGAGAAGTGAGGTTGTCATTTTATTTAGACTATTTTTTACATTTTTGGGAATTTTTAGTTCTGTGTAAATGAAAAGAATGGAGTAAATCTAAATAAATATGTGTAACTGTAGTTCTCGTGCTCTTCCACGAAGTCCTATAAAACTTCAGTAAAACACTAAAGTCTATTATCACTTTACTCGTCAGGAGTTTTACGATAACGATCTAGATTCTGCTAGATTCTACTTTAATACAATACTTAACATTGGCAAATGTGCGCCATGCCATGAAGAAAGAAAAAAAAAGATTTTGTTTTGACTTTTTGGCGGGAGCTAGCTGTACCCGCGACTACGTCCGCGTGGAAAAGTTTCTCGTGGCTTCTCCGGGTTACCGAGGTTACCCGAGATTCCTATATTGTTGGACGTCTTGAAAAATAACTTCCTATTGTGGAGCATATGCCAAACCAAATTTATAATAACGTCAAATGCACAGAAACCTCCTGTGTATTCCATTTCATTTGATATCTTTATTGTTGGAGATCTAGAAAAAAATATTTTCTAGTATGAAAAACACTTCCAAGTCAGGAGTCGCCACTCTCATACAGTTCTCCATTCATATTCAATCCATCGCTGCAGAGCACCTTTTTTATTTGTAAGCAGGTTGTTTTCTTTCGATCGCACTTTATTCATTCTGCTAGGTGCCGGTCCGCTTTGGTATTTAAGTACTTCTTTCCAAAATAATTTGGAATTTTCACCAAAGTTGTCCGACATCTTGTTTTCGTCTAACACCCTACACCTTTCACGCTTCTCTTTCACTAGAACTCGTTTCTGCTTTCTGCAGCTTATATCTCTCTTTCATCAAATTCTTCATACCAGTCATTAGTAGCAAGGTAGTCTCGCCATACTGTCTTTTTCTTATACACAGACACTTTCACCACATCATCCCAACACACATCACGCTTTTTGTCGTTCCGAATCTTATTCGGACATATCTTTCGCAGCCTTGATCATACTATCCCTATGGTACACTCTTTTCAGCCCTTTAGGGATAGGTTTTTGATAAAAAAGAAGTATGTTTTATTAATGGAAAAGATCTATGTACTAAATTTATCTTAATCGATTCAGCGGTTTAGCATATCCCATACTAGGTTACATCCCCCTTTTCACTTTTTTAGGGTAGATTTAAAAAAAAAATAGCCTATGTCCGTTTTCTTGTGTCAAATTATCTCCATGCCAAATTTCATAACAATTGGTGGGATGGTTAAGCCGTGAAAACATACCAGACAGTCTTGCATTTATAATATTAGTATGGTTTCAAGCAGAAAAATAATTCCATTATTAACATTTGTTTCATGGAACATGACAGAATAAAATAGTATAATTTTTTTCTCATATCCACCACCACATTCCACGAAACGATTTGAAAATCATCGAAATCATGAATTACCTTATCTTTGAGCAAGCGCATGTTATGACGAGCCATATATTAATAGTGCCATATCATGCCTAGACATGTTTTTTTATTTGTGCAACACTACATAATGGCCGCTTCTAGTGTATTACACTTCTCTCCCGTAACCCTGCCTTATGATTCCTGTCTGTACGCTAGTACTTATTCGTCTGTGTACAACTCGTTCGGAACTAAAACTGTGGGACTTTTTGGCGGGAGAAGTGAGATTGTCATTAAATTTTATTTAGATTTTTTATTATTCACATTTTTAGTTTGAAAGTACAACAGTGATAGTACCTATATTGTGTTTTAAAGTTCTGTGTAGGTGAAAAGAATGGAGGAGATCTAAATGAACATGTGTAGCTGAAGTTCTCGCGCTCTTCCAAGAAGTCCTTTTTAACTTTAGTAAAGCCTATTATTACTTTACTGGAAGAGTGTTAGGGACAGAATGTTTCTCCAGAAGTTACGCCATTAGGCTGATGGTCTTGTTACCAATGCCTTAAGAAATAGAAAAAAAACTACCAATAATCCCTTCTGTGATACTTGAAAATACAGATTAGTTTTTCCCGCTTTTTAAATTTTTCACTTTTTTGAAATGCAAGCTTTTCTTAAAACAGGAAAAATATCTTCAGAAAAAGCATCAACATCTGGTGTGAAACCTAGTACCAATAAGAAGAAACCTCCTGCTCCATGGGTTGAAAAATAGTGAGGGAGTATTATTTGCTTCTACTAGGTATGTAACTGTCTATTCATTTACTGTACTTATAAAATTTTACGATTTCAGTCGACCCAAATCCATTGATGATATAGTTGATCAAGGTGAAGTTGTACAAGTATTGAGGGAATCTTTGTCTGGTGGCGACTTACCTCATCTTTTATTTTATGGACCACCTGGCACTGGTAAAACCAGCGCTATTTTGGCGGCTGCTAGGCAACTTTTTGGGGATATAACTCGAGACCGTGTCTTAGAACTTAATGCATCTGATGAACGTGGTATACAAGTGATCAGGGATAAGGTGAAGACATTTGCACAACTCACTGTTAGTAGCACTAGGCCAGAGTGAGTATTTTATTTCTCTTATATTGTTAATACACATTATCACAAATTAAAGCATATATATATATATATATATATATATGCTTTAATTTGTGTCATATATATATATATATATATGACATACCTGTGTTTGTATGAATTATAAAATATACTTATTAAAATAACTGATAACTGATATTTCATGGTTTTTCTTGGTTTAGTTTGTCATCTGTAAGTGGAAATAACAAAATGTTACTTTATTTTGCCTTGATGCAATGTCCATCTAAAAGAGAAAGATGATCTATTGAGAGTAAAAAAAATAAATATTGGAAGCAAATAAATGTGTTCCAAGGAAATATGTAGTTGATGTTATGGTTAAAAAAACTGCATCCTACTTTTTTTTTAAATTATGTGCAACTGGGAATCGAACCTGGTTAATTTCCAAAAACTAAATCTTGCTGTGGAATCTCATGTCTTAAATTTCAAAAAATGCTAGAATAAAAATTATTAACTATGTGACTTCTGTTAATATATTAATGGCTCTTAGCTGCTTTTGTAAATGTTATCTTTGATATCACTCTACAAGAAATAATCCAGCAGAATGAGATGTCGCATGGGCCATCTAATGTAACTGGTCGGTAGCAATCCAATTTTGTTTATAGTTATCAATCATCATCATCTTGCTTGAAATACTGTTGTTTTTTTGTCGTTATTTTGACATTTACAACAGCATTTATTGAAAAAATAATTATTATTAAAGCATCAAAAATCATCAAGCATCAGGAATTGCAATTCTTACGTACTTCTTTTGCCTCATTCTCAAATCTCATAATTCTGCTCACACACTTCTGCTTAGGTATATGAGTGCTTTTGATATGTTCGTCAGCTTACAATGGTTATTTGATCTTCATAAGATAGCCTTGATCTTCTTTGGTTTCTACTACCACTCACTTTCGCTGTGCAGATTTTCTTCGTCAATCTTTCATCACTCATTCTTTCAATGTGCTTGAATCATCTAAGCATGCCATTTTTCATTTTTACAAAAACACTGTCATCCAATCTTATCATATAGGATTGCATAGCTCTTCATTATGTATATAGTAACTCATGACCACAGTTTACTGCATACTCAAGAGAGACAAGGGACATTGAAATTAAATTAATAATGCCACATAAAGTTGAATTTTTATTATAGAACCATCAATAAGCCTAACTTGGGTATGCCACATTTTAAAGTTGTTTTACACAAAACACTGAATGAACCAATCTGATTATACAATACAAGTAGGGCGCGTTTATTTGACATGAATTCCTTCGCGCCGATACAACGCGGTCGCCGCGCGGTTGGGTAGATCCCAGAAATTTGAACGTTGTTGCCTAGTGAATAAAGTTTACATTCGCTTTTAATAAATACACGAGAATGTCAACCTACCCCTCCAGTGTATTCTAATTAGGGTTGTCAAAATTTCTAATTATTTAAAAAATTATAGAACATTTCAAAAAATGTAGTATTTTAAGAAGAGTAAAAAATAGACAAAGATATTTTTACAAAAATTATATTTTTTTGCACTTGTATTTTTTAACATTTTGTGTACAATGAAAATGTCATATAATCGAGATGCGTAAAATATTTTATTATAAGTATTTAAATACAAAACGCAAATGATTATTATTGTTATTTTTTTATTTTAAATATAAATATAAAATTGTTTTGAATAAAAGTATTTAAATACAAAATAGATTTTTTCAAAATACTTTCTTCAAATAAAACACTTATTTCACTGACTTTAACACTAGTTTTGTTCAAAGAGTTCATCTTTCATGTTCTGTCTATTTGGCCTCATAATCATTCCACCAAGTGAAAATAGACCTGGAAGTGTTTGCAGGTCTATTATAGTATTGGCATTATTGACATTGGCATTAGCACAGAAGCACTTTAACTTGCGATGTTGGCATTATTGTTGGCAACATTTAGTATGGATGTGTTCTTAAATAAATTAATTATGAATTTAAGAATAAAAAATATGAATTAAAAAAATTAACGAAACATTTTGCATTTTACAAATACTAAATATTTATGTAGATTATTTCAAATAAAATACAAAATACATTAAAAAAAAAGTATTTCAAATGCAAAATAAAAATAGGTATTTTGTATTTTATATTTGCATTTTAAATAGATGTATTTTTAATAAATCACATCTCTGCATATTATGCTTTATCGCATTCAGTTTTTTAAATTAATTTAGATCAAGAGCTCAATTCAAGACAAAGGCGGCTTCGGTTAGACGGACATAATAATGGATCAAATAGTTGTTTATTATTTATTTTTATAAAAATAAATAATAAACAACTGTATCTTTGTTTATTTTTTACTCTTTCCATAAAATGCTATATTTTTTTGAAATGTATAATTTTTTAATTATTATTTGGCAATTTTGGCAACCCTAATTACCACACACCACACTGTAGTTTGACATTCTCATGTATTTATTAAAAGCGAATGTAAACTCTATTTTCTAGGCAACAACGTTCGAATTTCTGGGATCTACCCTATCGCGCGGTGACCGCCAGCGATAGCGCATTGACCGCGCAGTCGCCGTGCGGTTTGGTCGTTCCCAGAAATTTTAACGTTGTTGCCTAGTGAATAGAGTTTACATTCGCTTATAATAATTACACGAGAATGTCAACCGTGCGGCGGCCGCAAAAAGTTTTCGCGTCGTGTGTGCGCTCTTATGATGTTATATTGAATCTTTATTAACTTTTTGTATTTAACTTTGTATTGACTACAATGTATTTATGTTTGCAGTGGTAGACCATGTCCACCATACAAGTTAGTGATCTTAGATGAAGCGGATTCAATGACAGCAGCTGCACAGGCTGCTCTTCGTCGCACCATGGAGAGAGAGACGCGCACTACTCGATTTTGTCTCATCTGCAATTATGTATCCCGTATCATTCCACCAATCACTAGCAGATGTTCAAAGTTCAGATTTAAACCACTGACCAGGGAAAATGTTATTAACAAGTAAGATATTTCTTTAACTATACTCTGACAATATAGTCATTCAACATAATACATTATAAATGTAATATTTAGTATGTTATGTATAATCATTGGTGTGTCTGTTAGTTACATGTAACTTCTGAACGACTTGACTGATTGAGGTCTTAGTGTACCATATTTGTTTTATTGAGATAATATACTTGATTGTTCGTAGCAATGCTAGGATACGATAAATGGTGTGTTTAAGTTATTAAAAACCAAATCAAACTCATCACACCACCTGTCAGAGAGGGTAGGGTAGGTAGTATTCTTATAAAGGGGATTCCAATCTGGCGCTTCGCCAGCCGCTTCTACGTCACGTAAAAATACCGACTTAACATAACGTAACCCAAGAGTGTTCTAATAGAAATTACAAAATCAGTATCATAAATTTAAACTTGTAAAATGACACTTAACCTTGAATACTTATAGCAAATGTCTATGCCTCGAATTATAAATATATCATGTTATAAATATATTGTCGTGTTGTAAAGAAAACTTTATTGCGAAAAAAATTGTTAATTTCGAAGTTTGCTCTATTGAATAGAAAATAGTAAATTTATTGCAGACTATTATTTTTAATGTTCATGTCATTTATGTCAAAAGTAACAAATTTATAGAGAAAACCATTAATTTTAAACAAAGTCGTAGATAGAATTATTAACTCTTTTTATAACTCCATTATATCCCAGAAGCTTTTTTTGGACTTCTCTGATTCCAGAACAAACTAAAAAATATCTGGTATTTTAGTCTACTTGTATGTTTGAGCTTCATCGAAAAACGGAATTAGTGTGATAGGACCTCGCACGGGGTCCATGTGGGTCGCTACCCCCATCTCTTTCGTTAATCTTGCTGTTAAACAACAGGGCTTGCCCTGTATTGTATTCCAGTGTGGAAGGTACGACAGGTGGTGAAATTTCTCTCACAAGAGGCACATCTTAGTCCTCAGCCTATGAATGCATTGGCTGCCAGCCAACGCATTCACAACTGAAGTGCATTTGTAGACTTGATATTCTAAATGTCCATGGGCCACTGTTCCACTCCTTCACACTCAGTCCACTTACCACGGTGCCCTGTTTTCTCGTTTGTCTTCACAGTAGTATAAAAAAAATACGGAATATATTTCCAAATTACACTGTTTGAAGGACAAGGTTCCAGTTACTTGTATCGGAATATAGTATGTATCATTTTGCTGTCCTTGTAATAAGGAAAGATAGTGTTATTGAATTCTGAAGGTATGGATAAGACAACCTTATTGGGGTTGCCTTAGGCCCATCGAAGAATCCATTGGAATAACTATAAAACCTGCAATCACAAATAAAACCTTTTTTTTTATAACAGTTAGATAGTAATTTCAACAATTAATGCCAGTGTTTGACAAACACGCTAGTGGCACTTCCCTTTTTTGCACCAAGAATGATTTTAAGTATTTCAACTCCATATGAATTTTTTTTTATTATTTTCAGGTTAAAAGAGATTTGTGAAGCTGAAAGTGTGGATGTTGGTGATGGTGAAGTTCTTAATCAAGCTGTAGAAACATGTGATGGCGACTTGCGGCGTGCATTAACTGCTTTACAATGTTGCCAGCGATTACTTGGAAAAATAACAGCTGAAGGACTCATCGAGGTATTTATTTCGGGAAAAAACTCAGAAAGTAAATTCAGCGGTAAAGAGTATCTATATGCCGCCGAATATTTTTTATTTTGTTTATTACCTATGTAATTTGCTCGAATATTAGCTGATAAAAATGTAAAAAGGATTTGTATACCTAGGCCTAAGCGAAAGTGTGTGAGGAGAATAATATTTGCGGAGGCGAAAAAATTATGTAAGTTCTTGCACTATTCTTGGCTTTGCATTCTCTTTGATTACCCCTTTAGGGACACAGCGTGAAGATATCTATGTATGTAATTATGTATGTAAATGTAGTATTACCTATTTAAATATCAGTGCTTCAATAACATTGTTGTTCTGTTGAATTTGTCTTACTTGATACCATATCTGTTTGTATATGAAATCAAAACACTTCCTATTGAAAGTTTCAAGGAAGTACTTTAATTTACACTGCTTTAAATACTTATACAGTAATATGAAATAAATTAAGAATTTGTAATATTTAGAATTATCAAACAAAATATTGCTCTTCGAATTTGGGCCTTGCGGTATACTTAATGGCAGTAAGTGATAAATTCAAATATTAATATTTTAATCAGTTTAATTCAATTTTAATATTCTTCATACTTCAGAAACACGAAGATAACTGAGGTTCATAATTTACTTTGGTTCACTGTATTTAAAACTATAACATGGTCATTGTTAATAGTTATTTGTTTATTCAATACATGGATTGCTATGTACAAATTCATTTACATATATAGGCCAATAAAGTATCTAACACCCTAAGGTTGATATTATCCATATTCAGGTCGCATAATTGCAATTATTATTTGAGATTATAAATGGTGACAATTGCTTCGTCTATGGTCAATTAAATTTCCTTCGTCGTCAGGTTTAATCAGAAGTAGCTTGTCTAAAGACTAAAAATATGTACAAAAAAATAGATAAATCTTTGTTATTTTGGACAAATAGAGTAATAAGCTTACTGTTTTATGATGGTACTGAACTGAAAGCCTACGGATATAGTTAAATGTTTAGACTAGATTGAATGTCTAATCAGGTCTTTATTAATGGTATTGCATGGCGTTTCAAATGTGTGCGTGACCCGGCTGGGCACACGCGAACTGAACCGCACACACGCCAGTCCACCAACTGCGACGCCTGTACAGGAGCGGGATGCGGACAAAATGGAACAATTCTTTTGATCGATGCGAGCTTGAGTGTTCTTGCAGGTGTCTTCTTGTTCTTGTGTAGGTAGGTAGCGGACGGCGGCGGTGTGTGCTTTTTTTTTGTTTTTGAGAGGCGAAAAAATCCCCACGGACACTCAGCCGGACTCTACGCCGACTGAGAACTACTAAACACTCCTTTTGGCAGTTAACCCTAGTGGCTTTTACAGCGTCATCGGTCGCGTTGGGGCGAGCGCTAAAGGCGCTCTGCCACATGGTCGACCGCCTGAGGGTTTCTCTAGCCGCGGGATACCTCGTATGGAGGGCGGACCTGCACACCTGAATGCATTTTAACGGGCTTCCTATTCGGGTGGGGGCCGGGGTTCTAGCGGACCCGGCCGGCGACACGGCTGTAGGTCGTTTAGTGTGCCTAGTGTTATGCGTGGCAGTTTACATTGTGGCTTAAGGCCGCGTGTGTGCTGTAGTACTATGTGATCGAGCTTCTAAACGTGACATCCTACGGGTGTCGCGGGGGACGTCCTCGCCTCCGCCGGTGGGGGCGGTGCGGTCGTAATGTGCAAGTGGGCATGTTCGAGTTCGAACGTGTAATTTCATCGTCGCTGTCGCCTAACACATGTTTAGGCCTTCGATAGCGTTTGCGGCGCGGGGCTCGGGTGTGTACGATGACGCCCTGACCACTAGGGGATTTGGGTGTAGAGAGGAACGGTGAAAGAAGCGTTGGGACGCCTCTTTTAGATATTGAGTTATAGAGGGCAATTTGAAGTCGTAATGCTAATCTACGTTGCCCACGTAAGGAGGGGGACCGGTGGTCCTGCGCTTGAATCGGTTCTGAATTACTTAGAGGGAGTTGATGTGAGTGGGCGCAGTGTGAGCGAATACTACGCTGGCATACGTCATAATAGGCCTGACGCACGTCTTGTAAAAGTAACTTTATGTCTGAGGAACATTTTGCTTTTCGCGCAAATGGGCTTATTGAGACGGCCGAGGACGAACGCGGCGCGGTCGCGGAATGTTTTGATGTGATGGCGGAAGGTCATGGCACGGTCAAGGGCGGCGCCTAGGTATGTGAATTTTCTAGTCCAAGGGATCTTGACCGAAAAGTGTAACCGTATGGAGTGTGTTAGCGCAGCGGGCGCGGCTAGTCGTCGTGCCCCTCGAGAAATACACGACGGCGTTTTTCTCAGGGTTGACCTCGATTCTCCAAAGTCGGAACCAGTCGCCTAGGCTCGTGACCGCGACTTGGAGGAGTTGAGAGGCTCTGAGACGACTACAGTATGATGTGAAAAGTGCGATATCGTCCGCGAATAGGGCGAGCTCTACACCGGGGGTTTTGAGGACATCGTTCGTGTAGTGCGAGTAGAGAGTAAAGGATAAAACGGAGCCCTGTGGGACGCCTGCCCTGATGGGGCGAGGAGAGGAGAGCACCTCTTCGATTCTATAGCGGAAGGAGCGGTTCGACAAAAAGTCCCGTACTATGCGTACGAGATCAAAAAGAGGGTCCCCGTGCCTATGTAGTGACTCGGGCGGTTAAGGCCGTCCAGGATGTGAGGCGGTGCACTTGTTGTATACACGAGTGTTTAGCTCGAAAGCCAAATTGCTTGTCTATGAGGAGACCAGAAGTGTCTAAGTGAGCTTTGAGACGAGCGAGAAGGACCCATTTGGAAATTTTCCCTAGCATGTTAAGGTAAGGAGACTAATGGGACGATAGCTATTGGGCTTTTGCGGAGTTTACCCGGTTTCGGGATTCCGATGACGATCGCTTCCTTCCAGGCGGCTGGAAATACGCGGTTCGCCATGGCGGCACTAATGATAGCTACCAGGACCGCGAAAAGACGCATCGAAAACAGTTTTACTACTTGCTTAGAGGTGCCGTCTCTACCGGAGTCTGTTCTAGCTTTGAGAGCCTTGACAATGTCCTGAACTTCGTCAACCGTTGCGGGTCTGAGTTGGCAAGGGGCGGTCGCACGTGGTAGGGAGCCTAGGTACTTCGCGGTTGACCATGTCTAAATGGTTCTGATCTACAGGCTGAGAACTAGGGGAGCACGCAGGCCTCCAGAGTGTCCGCCAAGAGTTCGGCTTTATCTACGTCGTCGAAAGTTGTCTGTCCGTTTGGTTTCGTCAGAGGTTGCATTGTTTGGAACGTATCCGATTTGAGAGATCAGGCCAACTTCCAATATGCCTGGTGTGTCGGCTCGATCTCTCTCATCAGATCACTCCACCTATTTTCCCTAAGTTCGGAAAATTCGGTCTTTGACTTCGGTTTGGAGGGCGCGTAAATTACGTCTAATCATAAGCGCGGGTCGCGGCGTTTTTGGCTCTAATTAGCCGGCGGATGTCCCCAGGGAGTTCCCAGTGGCAGTCGTTCGTCGCTGGGGCCTTCCGGGAACACAAAGAGACCGAGTCACGGATGTGGGCGGTGATCGCGTCTGTCGCCGCGGTCGCGTCCTCGGCAGACCGTATCCGTTAAATTTTGATTTTTTTAATACAAAAAGGCCTAGATTGCACCCTGAAAAATCCTCTACATGCCAATAAAAGTCCCGTCAAATCGGTTTAGCCGTTTCGGAGATTAGCCCGTACAAATAAACAGACAGACAAAACTTTAAAAGAAACATTTTTGGGTTTTGGTCACATCCAAATAACCATATAAGCTTAAGAAAAAGCTTTTATTTCGAAATCACAGACACATTGCAATTTTATTTATATGAGGGTATAGATATAACAGATGTTGCCAAGCTGTCAGCATTTTCCTTTTATAATCAAATTGAGAACTATTGTATTATTTTTTAATGAAAATGGGACATTATAGTTTTCAGTACATTTTTATTATCATTGAAAATAATTACTTACCGCATTGGTAACAAAAGTCACAATAAAATAACATCTTTAACCTACGACTTACGATCTCACATTGACATCGCAATTGTGCATCTCTCATAATTTTAATCTAATTCAAAGACTAAGCGATATTTCCATTTACTAGGAAATGGAAATACTATCAAAATTAAAGACCACTTTCTTTGCTCACTGTACATCCGTCCAAGTCCGTCCATATCTTTACGCTGTTTCCCTAACGGGGTAGTCAGAGGACGGAGCGCCAAGCATCGTGGTCCTTACATACTTCTTTCGCCTCTTTAAATCTCATAATTCTCGTCACACAATACAATACAGTGACAATTATTCTATTATGCATTAGCACAGTACTATGGGCATAATCATTCTGCATTGCTTATCAGAAAATTATATTGTAGTATGTATGTAGTATGGAGATGCATACAGAAATTTAGTTGCAATGGCCTTAAAAAATAGAAAACTGTAAAACGGGTTGATTTCTTCGGTTGTTAGCAGAATCTTTAAACAAGTCTTATATAATCTATGTAATTTTTTGCATTACTTTACTGGATGAAACTTTCTGTAAAAATAGATTATTTTAAGGGCGTTCAATAAAAAGTGAGAACTAGTATGTTACAGCTTACAACTTTTATTAAATGTTGTTTTATTTTTCTACGTAGTCACTTTTTAGAGATTTTTTTTTCGAAGCTTAAAATTCCTATCCTAATGAACTCTTCATCCTGAATATATAGAAATTCCTGTACTGCAGCGGCTACTACTTCATCATCTTCTAATCGCTATCTTCTCAATTACTTTTACAACCTTGGAAATAGATTCAAAACTAGTGGGAAGGTCTGTTGAATAAGGAGTATGCTCAAGCATGTCAAAGCCAGCATCTCGGATTGCAGTCATCGCAACGGCGGACTTGTGAGCCGAGACGATCTTAATGAAATAAGATAACCTTAATGATTTAACCTTAAAGATAACGCTTCACCGTTTTTCGCAGAGTTTGTTGCGATTTTTTTTATTTGTTCTGCATATACATAAATGTTTGTAACCGTATCTCCAAATTCTAGGTAGTGTATTACTGCCTTAGTTGATAATTCCAGGAAATCGAGCCCACGATCTAACAGGCGGAAGGACTCGCCTTGAATTTCTTAGGAGTTGGAGATGATGTTTTTTTCCAAGCCATGCACTAATTTCGTTTCGTGGTCGCGTAATATTGAATCGAAACCGAGTCAAAAAACGATCAAGATCTTGTTGCAACAGTTCCAAAGAGCGTCTAGAAATATTCAGTATGGTTTGTTTTAGCGTATTGGTAAGCGTTGTAGGTACCCAATATACGGATACTTTTTTCATCTCCAAGCGTTCATGTAATGCACATTATTTGTCCAAAATTTTCATTTCTACAGCGATAAAACGTACCGCGACACGACGATTTGTTAAAACAATTTTTTCGACTATTTCTTGGGTAACTGTTGTCACAGGACGTCCCAAGCGAGGGTCATCTTTAGTGGATATTCTTTCACTCTTAGATCGGACAGACCAATGTGCAGCTGTGGATTACATTTTTGGTTACGCAGGAGAAATTTGCACACAGATATCCAGTCCGCTGGGGGAGAGACTGGGTTATATGGGGTTTCCACCCATCAAAATTGCTGTGGTGATTGTCCTCGACGCATTATCGAGGGGCTTCGGGATCTCCTACGGAACGCATCGGAGCCCCTCTCACGTTGTACCAAAGCACTTCTCGCGAGATAGTAACAGAGCCCCTCCTGCACCATACTCCTAACGCATCCCGTAAATCTTAATCGATTTGTTCTATAATTTCTCAAGCACAGATGTATTTAATAATCGCGTTCAAGTTTTTCCATTTTCACCAACACGCTACAGCAAAATGCAATCGAACAACTCCCATTTTTAAAGAACAAAGATATATTTATTTTTTTATAATGTCCAACAAATAATAATCCAAGTTTGCCAGCCAGTCTTTACTATTTTAACTTTCGTAGAGTTTGCCCTGCATTCTCACTTTTTATTATACACATATTATATTGTATAATAAAGTACACTTAAAAATTGTTTTCAATCAGGTCACAGGACTGGTTCCAGAGAAATTGGTGACTGAATATTTGAGTGTGAAAAACTACAGTGAACTGGAAAAGTTTGTTGAAAAGTAAGTTGATATGAGTTATGATAACATTTGCTATTACTTATTACGCACCTTTTCAATTTTTATCAAGGCAAAGAACGCAAAATATAATCATATAATTTTTAGATGTTTTGAAGGCAACAATATCATAACTTACTGGCCCGTTGGCGCGGTGGCATATGCATCTGCTTTCAAGCTAGGGTCCCGGGTTCGATTCCCAGTCAGGTCAATGTAGGAAACGAACTTTTCGAAATTGGCTTGGATTGTGGGTGTTACTGGGAACGCCCTTAGTTTGGGGTCACACAATCTGTGTAGTTGTCTGGAGAATTATTAAAATTATTACTTATTAATTTATGAGAAATTTGGTAAGAATTTCAAAGTACACTATTACTTAAGGAATTTATAATTAAAAAGTGTAAGTTAAACCATCTATATTTTATTTCAGGTTTTTAATGGATGCGTATTCTGCGACGCAGCTGCTGGAACAACTGAGTGCGTTGGTAGTGAGTGCTGGATATCTAACAAATAAACAAAAATGTGTGATCAGTGAGAAAATCGCTGTCTGCTCACACCGTCTCTTGGACGGCGGCGCTGAAGTGATGCAGTTGACAGATTTAGGCTGCACTATCATTATGGCTAACAGTGATCCATAATAACGTTATTCCTATAAAAATATTGCAAAGTAAAGGCCGCTGCATATGGGCTAAGTAGCTGCAACTCCGAATAGCCCTTATGTAAGCAACTAGTTTACTTTGGTCGTTATTCTTAGATATAAACGAATATTCCAATGTTTTTATCTTTTACATTGTCTAGTAAGTTAGGTTTAAAACGTCTGTAATAGGAATCTTAACATATTTTGTTAGTTTCAGATCTCAAAAAATATCAAGCGAAATTATGTAATGCAAAATACGAAAAATTCTTACTGGTATCTTACTTTTATTCAGTTTACTTTGTTATATTTAAAGGAAATAGAAATGCTAGATTATGTTTTTTTATGATGCTATTTGAACTCATTTATCCTGAATTGTGACTAGGACTATGTGATTAATATCTTTATCATGTTCAACATAATTATTCTAATACGTTCAAATATACTGTTTCAATTATTTGACTTTTTCATTCAATGAGCAAAACCTAGCAATTGTTATCTTCATTCTCCCGCCCTTGTTGCACACTGGAACAATCGTAATAATAATATTTGTACTCGACAGCCTCTAAGCAGTTTACGCGCGCGTTCATTTCACTTCCGCTGTCGGTTGAACGGACGGGCGAGTGAAGGAAAGAAAGAAAATAACGTTTCTTAAAGAAAAGATAATATCGGTCGGGCGGCGGGCGAGGGTCGCGGGGGCCCGCGGGGAGGGGGCGGGGGGCGGGCGGGCGGCGCGCGCGCTGCGCCGCTATTGGCTGCCGCCGGCCTCCCGCTCCCCCGCCGCCCGCCCCGCACCGCGTCGCACGCGCAGCGTCTAGTTTCCCAGATTTCAAATCTCGACCGTTTATTTGGCGGCCGGCGCGCGCAACGTACGGTCGCTCCGCCGCCGGCCCGCGCCGCGTCATCTTCAGTTCGTTTAAAAAACACTGCAACGTGCTCCTTAACGTTCCGTGCGGTGTTCCAACGTGACGTCGTAGTCGATAAGTGGGTGCAGTGCGTCGTGCTTCGGCCTGGGAAACGTCGCGTCGGTGCTCGAAACGGTCAATTTCTTTCGATGAGTGGAGGTTTAGTGCATGTTTTTATGCATCATGACTAGATCCACACTCATCCATGGAAGTTGCGAGGTGCGTCGCCAAGGAAGCCGTCAGCCGTGTGCGGAGTCTCGTAGGCGGGCCGGTGGGAAGACGAGCGCGAAAACGGCGGAGCGGTAGTCGCGGCGGCTATCATTACCGGCCGTAATGACACGTTAGCTGCGCAGGTACCTCCGCGCTCCTCCGAGGTAACCGCCGCGTCTCTACCTGGCTGCAATCGCTGTACAATCTTGTCTACGAAAAAATGTCGTTTAGATACACTTCGCGCCGGTTAATTATTACTTATTCAGAGTAAGTTTTTGTTGTAGTTTTTTAAGACCATGAATGTGAAGAAAGAACGTTTTTTTTACTCGATTGAGCTAAAGTTTATTACTTATTTTGTCACAGATATAGACATCGACTATTCGACGAAAATTTTGTATTTCGTGGCTAATAACAAGTCACGTGCGATGTGTATGCACGCGAGCGGCCGAGAGGTAGGGCTAGGGAGCGGTAGATAGCGGCGCGGGCGCATCTGCTCCTTCTGAGAAAGGCCATTGTTTGTGCAAGTCCCGGAGTGGTCAGTGCGGTGACGTCACGGGCCGGGGCCGACAACCTTGTCTCCCGCCCCGCGCCTTCGTTCCGAAGTATATACTTGCATACACATCCGTTACCATCACACTGTGGTCTTGTTTTTGCACTATAATGTTAATGACTTTTATACTTGTATGGACTAATGAAGACTAATGTCCGAAAGGTTATTCCCATACAGACTTGCTTGGCAGGTTTTTGTTGATATTTCCCATGAAAAATAGACCGTTACAAAAAATTAAATCGGTTTACCTAAATTTTTGAACATATTGTAGATTATGTACAAATGTTGTGTAATAGTCTGAACAATAAATTAAGTTGAGCATTATCGAAACTATCTATCTTACTTTAACGTTACGATCAAATTCATCAACTTAAGTTATTTTTAAAGGTAAATTCTATAATAAATGTTAACTTACGTAGGTAAATTCATATTTAATTCAAATTACATTTTATGTAGTCGTTACAGTAAAAATTCTACTTTATATGCATTATTTGTTACCGTGTAATAGCAAAGTTTTATTCTTCGAATAAATAAGTAATATGAAGAGAATATAAAGAACAACGCATAATATCATGTCTTCTTGAGTAGTTCTGAGAATGAATTATATACTGTCCATCAAATGGCGGCGGCGTGTTATTTCTACAAGTTTTTTTATGCCTCGTGGAGTTGTTTAATAGTGTTCCGGGTAGCGAGCTTTGTGGAGCAGGTACCCAGGTAGAAAGAATAAAAGCGTGGTCTTTAGAAAAAATGTAAAATATTACGTACCTAACATTCTTTGTCTGGCGTTTTGTAAATGTAAGAACAGACATTGGAAATAGTCGTGCAATAATTATCCAAGAATTCTCTGCTCGTTTAACACGTAATTAATTACCACAAAATAAATGCCACGAATTAATTTGTACCTCTTGTTGTTTGTGTAAGTATAAATTTTAATAGCAGGTTTAATGTAGCGGTTAATTTTATAGTGTTTTAAACCGCTGCCACAATACCGTGTAAAGATTCTGCGCATGCAAAAATTTCATAGATTGTCCTGTTAAACGTTAGCACAGTAAAAACGTGTTAGTTGAACACCTAAAAACAACTTAAATTTGTTTATTCCTTTGACGATATTGACGCAAGCGCTCCATGCAAGTAAAAGAAAAATTCAAGACATCTAATTCTCGTAATACTGCAGAAAAAATGACGTCATGTAGAAACTTAAACATGTCTGCTATCCATATGACTTTTAAATTTATTATCATTTTATTTAAAATTCTCAAATCCTATAATTTTTCCTATTTCTTTAGTGAAACAGGAAGTGCAACTCTTCACTCAGTCCAAATATTACGAATTAGGTACCTACTTGTCTATTATTTGAAACTACATAACTTCAAATGTGGGAAATGAAATGTTAATTTTAATCTTTGACATTTATCGATATTCAAAAGATTATGTTATCGATACGAGTCAATTTGTTTTCCGTTTACATAGTAATAGAAGCAGTCCGGAAGAGCTAAACTTCAGAAATATCTAACAGACATCAGTATGTGGATATTTGTTTATATCAGTATTTGCAGTGACTTGAGTGCTTTACCTCTTACACTTTCTTTTAACTTTAAAAGTTGCCAATTCTCATATTTTTTAATTCCAAGAGTAGTAAACTAGTTAAACAAAGAAAGTTGAAAATATTTAAATTCAAAGAACTAATATAATGAAGAATGTAGGTAGTAGGTACCCACACAATAGATGAGCTTGCACACTAGCACAATAGATGATGTTACAAAGAACTTGCTTCCAATACGCCTATTATTTAAAATTATTACAACAGAAAGATAACAATTAAAAAAAATAAAAGGCAAGAACCTTTCTTGTAATTATTCCGGCCATTTGAACACGATCTGTTTTAATTCCCTGCGTCAAAAAAATGTCTTTGTGATCTAAATATCGAGTTATACCTATTTGGTTGTGGGTTGAAAAAAAAAATCCAAAATAATTGTCATGTAATGGGGGGAGACATTTTGGCAATCTTAATTTTGTTAATTTTCTCTAAAATAATAAAAAACTTAAAAAACACATTATTCGTCCTTAAAAAGTTAAAGGTTCGCATTTGGTTTACAATTCTCACCCCTATTTCTTCACCTATGCCTTACCCTCTCAACTCGTTCATTACCTGGGAATTCGTAAAATAGGAGAGACCAATAGCAGGAAAAAGTTATAAGAAAAATAATATATATCGAATTCTGCAATGGATTTCGGTTAAATCCGTAGTCGGGCTTTTCATTTTTAAAATTATTATATCAAATATTTTTTATAGATTAGTTTTTTGAAAAATTGTGGAATAGTAACGTGTTAATATCTTACATATACATAAATGAGATCGCAAATAAAACAATAAGGCATCTTGCGGCTTATTCACGATCATGTGCTGTTCTAATGATATCTATCTCGTTTACTTAAATCGGTTGAGGTGACGATCCTGTGGATGGTTGGATATAATGAAATATCACTTATGTACATGGATACATATTATTATGAAGTACATTACCTCGTTTGGGCTGCGCCGTAGCCCGACACGAAGACAATGTATGAATTGATTGATCGTAATATAACCTATTCCTTCCAACTACCATGTGGAATGTATATCTACCTGAGCTCTGCCGTTTTTTGTCGTGTAGCTTCCGCGTTGTAGGCCGTGCGAATTACGATGTGATCACGAGAGCCTAGAGAACCGCCGACCTAACACGAATCCCGTTTGTTTAAAGCATTCATTATAAGCTGTGCCCAACAGGTATGTATGTATGTACATATTCGATGAGAGCGTTAAGTTCCTGATACCGACATCTACTTTTAAAAGCGTGCCTTCGTGTGGTTTTAAAAACTAAACTAGCATCAACCAAAGTCGATAAATAAACAATTATTTATGTTTAGAACAGAAATTTTGGAAATGAATGGTAAGGCGTGTTTTAAGACTCATCGTTACATTCAATCGATGTTTGTATTATTTGCTCATTTTTTAGAACTGCTGTGGCCGTTGTTCGGTCTTTTTAAGCGACTTCAAAAAAAGAAGATTTTTTCAATTCGGTTGTATTTTTTTTATGTTTGTTACCTCAGAACTCTGTCATTTATAGACCGATTTGGAAAATTCTTTTTTTATTTATAAGGATGTACTTCCAGATTGGTCACATTCAAATTTCACTGGTATTGGAGCTTGAACTTGGAAGATACACCAAATAACGCTAACTGCTTATTGACTTTATTTATATTGATGATTGTCTTGTATGCCAATGTGCTCCAGAATTAGAAAAGAAGAAGTAGACCTACCCTAGATATTTGTTTAGGCCAAGGTCACTCAAAAGGGAGATATAAACAATTTTAAGAAAAAAAACTAAACCGACGTCAAAAAAAACAATGAAAAGTACAAAATAATTATCCTTTACTAATCAAAACTCAAGTACAAAAACAACTTTATGAATACGATACAAATACCTACATAATTAAATTTGACAGTTACTGAACTCGGTGCGAAGCCTACTAAACTTTTTCTTTTGTTTTTCTTTGTTGCACATCAACATCACATGGGCTACATATAGTATTAATAAATTTGTTTTTGTACTTTAGTTTTGATTAGTAAATGCTAAATATTTTATAGTTTTTAGTGTTTTTTGAAGTCTGTTTTATTTTTTCTTAAAATTTTTGTGATGTAATGGCTAAGCAACCTGAATTTACAATTACAAAACATTTTGTGTCAGTATAGTATAGTTCATAGCATACTTAGCAATAAACTTGCTCTAGTATTAATTTATATGTGCCTGATGATCAGTCATGTAATTTTTTTCTCAACCTTGACAAATATAAACATACATATATAATTATTATGTCACATCACTGCATAGTGCTTATTGCCTATACTACGGAAATAAAACGACGAGAATTTTCTGCAACATAAAAGCAACGGTCGGCTTGATTGTCACCAATTAGTTATAATAGCGGCCCTCGGTCGGATAACGCTCGTGTAATTTGTTGGCGAACACTTCACGGGAACTGCGAACAAGATTTGTGTCAAATGTTCGAGGTCGATGTCTTGTGGCTGCTAGATATTAACGTTGATTATTATATAATTGTCAATATAGGCTAAATTGCACCATTAGATACTTATGTATATACTATTTACATAAATATTTTTTAACTTAAAATTCGAAGGATTTAATTACTACATATTTTAGACGAATGAACAAAATATGTCCGATATTTTATCATAGTTTTTGTAGGTACCTACCTACCTAAGTTAGAAATTTTAAAGTACCTATTTACATAGGTAATATTTTTATTTATACACACTTTAAATTTTATGTAAATAATTCTTACATAATATTGTTTTGTAAAATGTTTTGAATCATATGTCAATAGCTAAATTGAGACTAACAAATCAGCATAAATTGTGTTTTATATTTACGGCGCCGGTAGAGGCGGCGGGGTACCTACACCAAGATTTCTACGTTTACTTTGCTTTATTTTTACATATTTTAATTATGACTATATGAAAGAGATAACAAAAGTTAATTTCACATAATTGTATGAAAAAAAGTAAAAGTATGTATAACGTAAAATAAAACTTAATAGTGCACCCCGCGTCGTTAATATTTATAAATTATGTATTTATTACACTCTAGAATAAATGTTTGCATACTACAGCTGTGTATTGTTTATCACTCGTCATAAATCCCATAAATGTAGGCAAGTTATTAGTGTTGAAAAAACGGATTGTACTGAGTGTAACTACCTACCTAATACAGTTAAGTTTAGGTTAGCCATAGGTAAGGATACGTTTATTGTACCTATGTATCATAATATATATTGGATAGACTCAGGTGTTAATTTGTGAAAATCCATTTAACTAAGCATCCTCAGGATATTCCAGAGATCAGACTCGGTCAGCTAACCCAGCGTTGAATTGTAAATTGGATTCGGTGCTGGTTAGCTGACGCGAGTTTGATCTCTGGAATATCCTGAGGATGCTTCGTCGAGGGGCAAAACACGTGTCGATAAGTTTTGGAATTTTGGGCGGAAAATAGCAAAATACATATTATAAGAATTCGTCACCCATATATTATGTTGTACCTACATTACAATGCTTTGCATCGATTGTAATAACCATAAACTTAGTATATACTGGCGTATATGACGAGGCGTATGACGTACAAAGAGTGAGAGTGAGAATGTAATAATTTATGAGTACAACGCCTTGAGTAGGAAAGGAACAGCGAACGCGACGCTTTTGTAACCCGTTTTGAACAACCCGTCGTCACAAGTCGTCACGCTGTGGAGAACGTTGTTAGCTTATTTTATTATTTTGTGTTATTCCTGTTTTATTTCAAAGAAGTAGGTATTGTATTTTGTACGTGTTCTATATGTGATCGTGATATTACATATCGCAATAATCAAGGTAATCATTTATTGACAATGACAAATTAAAAATCGACATGCGTCAACGAGCTCTATGTTCGTCTATACTCTAGTACTAAGTTTATGGTAGTAACACTAGCACTTGAAAATAAGTTTGTCACAAGTACGTATTCTTAACTACCAAATAATTATCTGCAATATGTCTTACCACCCATTGGCAGTTTTATAATTTTCCGTTGAACGTTTTATCACCACGCCTTTACCGTCCACGGTACAATAGGGAAGCAAAATGTATGCAGCTGTATGAAGACTTAAATTTCCTTCCACAATAACGTCATGCCGTGGATGTTGAAATGTTTTTCCACGACACAATAGAAAAGCATAAATTGAAAAGCGCCCATTCGTGAAATCCAACTGCATACCAACCGACATAACCAACTGTCAATCCTAAATCCTGTTTATTGATCTTTGAATCTTATTTAGCTTTAAGTGTCCAAACGCCGTTGGCTAATTCACAATTATTATTTTTGCAAAGATAAATCAATTTCTGCTTGCAGTACGTGACTATGGGGTAATGACAGTTAATGGCGGGCGTGCTGTCATTTCGCAGGCCGCTGGTTCGCGTGCACGCCGATTGTGGCGCCAACTCTATGCACAACCACGGCCCTCGATATGTCCGTTCTAACTAATTTTACAATCACGGTCACGATTGCTTTCAGCTTGTCACATCGCAATAATTATTGCGCGTTAAAGGTTCAGTCCGACGACGTTTGCGTCATGTAACTTAAAAGTGTTCGCGTTTAATAAAAGAAAAGTTTAATGGGAACCATTTTAAGAATGATTAACTTTATGAGAGTGGTTAAAATGATGGAAAGTTTATGTTATGCGTGAGTATTACTTCCTTAGATCATAAAATGGCGTTGCATTGAGAACAGCTATTGCAATTTCATTTATAGTTACTATGTTGCTGTCGTAAGCCATGAAAGGTCTATCTCTCGTTTTATGTTTACAGCTCTTAATTTAAGTACTAAATGTTTGAGTAATACCTGCACTTATAGTGTGCTGTAAATTGCGAAATTATAATTAAAAGCACGTTGTGTTTTATCATCACTAAGAAATATCTTTATTGAAGCCTGTGATCGAAGCTAAAATATGTAGCTACGAAAGTGCAGAAAACTTCATTGTAACGTTACATAAAATAGTACTTTAATAACGTATTGATGTAAAAAGCTGTTTTATTAGAATTTCAAATCTGTCTAATTACAATCATTAAAATAATAAAACCCTATAAAATTGTATTTCGTACAGAATGATTAACATACCTATACAACCTATACACAAAAATACAAACTGCCTAAAGCCACGACGTTCTAAAGTGCAGACCACGAGATATTTTTGAGAATAAAATGAGATTTGGGCCCCCCATGTCAATAATATTATCGCATAGAATCAGTCACACTTTTTTCCTCAAATATCTCGTAAACCTGGCAATTTAGCGCATTGTAACTTTGAGGGACCGTTTGTGTAAAAATGTGGCATATATAATATGTATTCCTTATCAATTAACGTTGGTCTAAATTAAAATGGCCGCAGTTGTGAAAAAAGAAGACTAAGAATAAACTTTGAACTGTAATACACCATCGCATTGGTCGCAAGCAGTAGGTTACTAGTATCTACTGCTAGCGAACAATGCGATCTGGAACATTCGAAATAAGCATTTATTAGGTATAAAGGAGTTAAGGGGGTCAATTGAAGAACCGTGCTTGTCGCGACCCCTGCCAGCCCTTTTCAGGGCTGCAATTTTCCATGTGGGACAACGTCGGCGATAACGATAGGGCGTTCCCCGAAAGCAACGTCCACCGGTTTATCCCCGCTATGTGAGCAGAGTGCAGTCCAGCGTTGGGGACCGCCACCCAACACGCTGTGAACCTCGCGGCGGGAAGTAGTGGGAGGAGTGCAGAATAGCTGCGTGGAATGTGAGAGGTGGGATTGAAGAGAAGATAAATGAAGTGATTGATATTATGGAAGAAGGAGATTGGATGTGTTATGACCTTATGACGTTTGAGTGAAACCAAGCGAAAGGGCAGTGAACTTGCCGACATGCCTGGAGGGCGCATCGTTTTGTGGTCAGGGTTACCACAAGAAGAAAGGGAATGCCAAGGGGGTAGGTGTCTTACTGTCCTTTCGTTTGGTTAATCGTGTAACTGAGTATAAATGTGTAAACCTGAGACACTGCTCTGGGTGAGTTTCAAGACAGGGTTGACGAAGATTTTTGTTTTGGTTGTGTATGCACCAGTGTCCTCTGTCGGTTTGGGCAAGCTAGAGCAATTTTGGGAGAATGTTAGGGAAGTTCTAGCGACGTTTGAAGAGAATGAGAGAATTATAGTGTGTGCAGATATGAATGAATGGGTCGGGACAGCTTTAACAGGATTTGAGTCTGTCCTAGGCAAGTATGGAGATAAGAGAGTGAATGATGCTGATAGGATTGTGTAAGAAGTGTGTATGGAAAAGGATAATTTTGTTGCTAATACCTTATTTGAGCACAGAAGCACTCGGGAAAGGAAGGATGAAAGAAGTGCAATTGATTTATTCCTGGTGGACAGCCGGCTCAAAAAGTAGGTTATGGACACCGGAGCACACAGAGGAGCCGATCTGGGAACGGACCACTCTCTAGTGGTTACTAGAATAAGGGATCTGCTTGCAGCATGGCGATGTCGCGTAGCGTCCAAACCTGCAGCGGTCTGTCGCATCAAGAGCTGGAAACTGCAAAATGCGACCACCAGTGACGAATATGAAAGGGCAGTATCCGGTAAGCTTGACGACAGATTGAAAGTGACGAGCGAGGATGTTGAAGAATGTTGGCAGAACCTTAGAGATAGTATAATCGAGGCTGCGAAAGAAGTATGTAGAACAAATAAAATTGGGAACGGTAAAAAGCATGATGTGTGGATGATGAGGTCAAAGTGTCTGTGTATAAGAAGAAGAAAGCATGGCGAGAGTAGGTACTCTCTACTCAACTGCTACTGCTACAAGCTGCAACTGCTACTCAAAATGACTGTGGTATGAAGAATTTAATGAAAGACAGATATAAGCTGCAGAAATCAGAAACGAAAGCACTAGTGAAAGAGAAGCGTGAAAGGTCTAGGATTGGAAAAGTGATATTGGATTGGATTGAAAAAGTGATAAGAAGTCTGAAATGTGGAAAGGCTGCGAGAAATGATGAGATTACTGCTGAGATGATTAAGTATATGGTGGTCCTAGGGTCTGGAATACATTCTAAAACTGCAAACTTTGCTAGCAGAAGAGAGAGGTTCCCATTTAGATTGCGCGTGCTATAAGGCCATCAGCTTGGTCAGCTTAGCAAGTAAAGTCTATACCAAGGTATTGACTGAACGTATGAAAGGCATTTCTGAAAGATATTTGTAGGAGGCACAAGGTGGTTTTAGGAACGGTAGGGGTTGTATGGATCAGATTTTCTCGCACCGTGGCTTCGTGGGGAAGTTTCTGGCCATAGGTCAGACAGTTTTCTGTGCTTTCGTGAATCTTGAAAAAGCATTCTATAGAGTAGTGCGAAAAAAATTGTGGAGTCTTCTGCCCGGATATGCCATGGAGGGCCCCTTACTGCAGGCTATGACGTCATTATATCGAGGCCACAGAGCCTGTATAAGGATAGGTGGTGACTTGTCGCCCTGGTTCGAAGTCTGTTCTGGTGTCAGACATGGCTGTGTGATGTCTGCCTGGCTATTCATGCTGTATTTGTACAAGAAGACTGTAAAATGAAAGGATTGAATATGAATGTGAACAAAACTAAGGGGGTCTGGTGTTTGAAAGGGAAGATGTACAAACAAGAATATGAAATATGGGTAAATGGAAAATATCTAGAACAAGTGAATGAAATTGTATATCTGGGGAGTTTGTTTTCGAGGAATGGAAGATGTGAGTTGGATGTGGAGAGACTGGTAGCAGCTGGCAATAAAGTGAACGGTGCTCTGTCCACAGTAGTAGGCAGTGTGAATATATCTAACTCAGCCAAAATGACAATACACAATGCGGTGTTGGTTCCAACTTTATTGTACGGTAGTGAGGCCTGGATATGCCCGAAATCGAGTGAAAGTAAGATAAATGCAGTAGACATGCGATCTCTTAGAAATAAGTGCGGTGTTACCCTTGCGGACAAAATAAGCAATGAAGAGATATGCAGTATGACAGAGATGCACGACAGTATTATTGTAAAAATGAAGAAAGGAATGCTTATATGGGTCGGCCACATAGAAAGAATGAGTGATGAAAAATTGACGAAGAAAATGTACAGAGCGAAAGCGAGTGGTAAAAGAAGCCAAGGAAAACCAAGGCTGACTTATGAAGATCAAATACTCAGAATGTTAGCAGACGGAAATTCCAAAAGCACTCGTATACTTAGGTAAAAATGTGTGAGGAGAATGATGAGATATGAATTGAAGGTGTTAACGATATACGAAATCTAGATTTTTGAATACAGTTTATAAACTAATTTACGGTTTGTGTTACCTAATATCGATGGTTACCTATTTCACACTTGATACTTTTCAGACGTAGATTTCATTTTTTGAATAATGTAGAAGTATAACAAATTCAAATAGCAATCACATATTACAGAACAAGACGCAAAATCTGAAATTTTGGAAATTTTTCACATTCCGCTTTAGTTTCTATTTCGACTCACAGCACAGAAACTAAAAAGTCTAGTAAAAAATACAAACTTTACTTCTTCCTTTCCCTCCAAAAAGACCTAAAGTAACTATTTTACCTACAGACATTTTTTTTAATTATTCTACTGCATAGTCTTAGAAAATGTAAGAAATTCCTTTTAGTACATATTACCGGCTCGGTCGATAATACATACATACATATCTTCACTCTGTATCTCCAACGGGGTAGTCAGAGGACGGAGCGCCAAACGTCGGTCGATAATAAATTGTAATTTCCAAAAAAGGAGTACTTCATTGCGTAATATACAAATGATTGCCTTCGTGCTTTAGCTTAGGTAAGTTTTAATTAAATTACCTTACATGCTGGCTTGGAATTTAAAAAATATAGAACGTGATTCTATATGTTGAAAGAAAAAAAATATAAATTTTTCTTGTAAGTCGCGTTGTAATCTGGAGTTTATTTTATTTAAATACATAAATGTTATATTATGCAGGTTGGTGTGAATGTACCTACTGTAAGCGAAACATGTCAAGTTAATCTATACTAACTAATTATACTGCAATAGGTAGGTACAATTTTGGTACAATTACTAAAATAAATACTGAATTTTTAGAAATAAGTGAATAAAGTAAAATTAGCGGAACTAGATGAAAGTTAAAGATTGTTTTTCTTTTTAACAAAACCTAATTGCGTAAATATAGGTAACTTTTTTATTATACCGCCTTATATCAGAGTGGATTTGTAATACTAATGTCATCATCATTATCATATCTCCACGCTGTATCCCTAACGAGATAGTCAAAGGGGACGGAGCGTCAAGCGTCGCAGTCCTTATTCTCTCGTCTTCTTAAAGCGATTTATTTTTAATATTTTTACAGGACTATGTAGTGCGAGTAATGGCTGATGGGTGCTCCTTCAGTTATGTAGCACTAGCACCCTTAGTACAAGTTTGGGAGTCACAATTGTTGTCTGGAGTCTAGACCCTCTGGAGTTTATTTGGTGATTGTGCGTAATAGTCTATGCTTTTACTGATAAAACATCGATGACAACATAAATTATCGAAGAGAGCTATATTATTTTATATAGCCATAGTTAGCTATAGTCCTTGTCCCAATTCTCAACAATTTGAAATCAAACGGGTATGAACGTTCGAGGCAGCTGACTGGGCATCCAATTGATCGGATTAATTGGTGAGCAGTCGACTGCTCCACGGACGGTTGTCACACAGTACCACTTTATGGACAATTACTTAGACATTATGCAACTAGAGGCGATCATGCACGATATCTCTGTACACGCAATCGTCTGAGAATAATTTAACAGTATGCAGTATTTTGAATTCGAATAAAGTTAACACTTAACAATAAGTGTTTATTAAAACCAGGAATGTCGAATACTTTTTTGTTTTTGAAACTGCATCATTTATGAGCTAGCTAAGATCAATTGATAATACATATTATTTGCCATCAACCATCATCATACGATGGTAGAATTGAACAGATCATGCTGTCCCTGGTCATTATGTGAAGCGCGACTTTCTCCGCTATTTCATTAATACTCGCCACTATTTCATGAAATGATGTACTACATACCTATAAGTCTAACCATCATATAATATTATGAAGTTCCAAATGAAAAGTCGCGAGGATCGACGAGATCAATATCAGAAAATATCGCGCTACATTTGCTGATATTCCAAGTTAAAATGCTTCACAACATCAAGGCCTGGCTGGACATAACATATAATACCTTACACTTCTATTTCACATCCTTATTGGCGCTGTCTCCGCGCTCTTCAATCGGTTTACATTATAATAGTTTATGCGTCATACAATAGCATTTTTTTACCAATACTTTGGATACCCTACAGAATGGATGTGCCCAACTCTAGCTGGGCGAATCGACAATCAATTTGGCGAATATTTCTTGGCCGTTTTATAAAATGGTAGCGTTTCACGAAATGCAAGGTACATCTTTCTCTTCGCAATTCTACGATCATACGACGACAGATGCGTAATGTCACGTCACTTTTCATTCGGAATGGACAGGTCGTCAAACGACAACGAAATTACACCTCGATACCATTTGTTGCAGTACTGGGTTTACAAAAAAGCGAGAACTTAATACATATATGCTGGCCTATCGCCCTTGCGTGTACAACAAGGTCCTTGAATAAACCCTCTACCTTGACTCATTGACTATGAGCGTCGCCAAGGAAACAGGGAAGGGTAAGGGGGGAATATAATATTGAAAATCAAATTACTATTTTATTTTTTAAATTACTGATAGTATTAATTACAGAATATTCAATTTATAAATTAAAACTATAAGGGTTTTTGTCCACGCTAAGAGTTTTGCCGCAGATAGCTATGGCGGAGGTAAAATCAAACGCGGCCTATTTCGAATATGTGACAAGGACGTGTATTATGGCGACTTTGAAGACGAATACACATGTGATTGCATATTAACATTATTTCATTAACAAAAATAATTGAAAACTTAAAATAAAATTTAACTAATTATTGCTAATAAAGAATTCTGTGAAATCTTCTTGTGGAATATATTAGATACATATATTCTCCTCCATGCTTTAAAAGTAAGGCGTTTATCTTTATATTCCTCAATCAATGGTTTTTATCCCATAGTACGAGCCTTGATTCTATTAATGACATTAATAGTTCCTCGTCTACCTCCATATTGTCGTAGGATTTCAACGTAGCGAATCGGACTCTATTCGGACGCATATCCGTCGTTGAATGGTCGTGGACACTCCGATAGATGACTGCGAGTAAATATGGCGGAGCTAGATCCAACAATCCGGTGATCGTAAAAATTATCTTACGTGGATATGTCGCGACAACAAGGGTACACAAGCAGTACCCCACCGATGTTCTTATGTAGGTCCGGTGATTTCACCGGATCTAAATACGTCGCCGTGGACAAGAAGCCTTATTATTTTATAAAACTATGTATGCGTAGTCTATTCAAAAATAAATAGTAGATGGGTCTTTAAATAACATTAACTTAAGCTCATATTTACGGAGTTAACCTAGTGTTATCTAGAGACGCATTTTACACATTTTTAATAATTCACATGCACATTTGTGTGTATTGTTGCAGTGCACATAAGGTTATGGTAGCTTCCTATAAAAAAATAAATAATTGGAGGTACCTATTGGTACCTACAATTCTTATTTTTCTTATCCTCTATCATCTTGCCTCCCTTAGGCCCGTTAGCTGGCCACACCCTTGTCTTTGACAACTTAACCACAATCTCTACGAAAATATAAGCGAAGTTAACACACTTTTAATATATTTTTCTCTCTTTCGAATACTGATATGGATCTATAATGTAATGTAATAACAAAATTTAATTAAGATAGATCCGTATACTTATATAATGTTATTTGTTGTTCATGACTGTGGTTCGTTTTACACAGTATGGAGACATCGTGCTTTTAAAACCTAACGTGGCAAATCGTGATTAAGTAACAACATGCGATGTGTGGATAATAACTTGATGAGAGTATTGTCCATTCACAAAGAAACAGTAACGCAACGCATCGGAATTCTTAACAATGCAACAAAGTCCCAGGAAATGGTGGTACAGCTGTCAGTGGATTCACTCATTTTATTCGTAATCGTAGGTACAGTTTTCTAGGTAATGCAAGCGACAGTTCCATCGTTGCGTAACAAACGGGCAGGTAGTCGGCAAATTGCGAGGCACGGTGCGTGTCGCCGCTGTTGACTGTTTCACATTGACTTCCCTTCGGCCTCCAGGTAGGGTTGTCAACGTTTTAAATTCGAGTGTCAAGATTACAAGTAGGTATACATATGTACTTATTTTTTGTTAGTGACATACAGAAATTATGTAGATACCTACCTACTTCTTCGATTAAAATTTTGAAACTTAGGTACTGATAATGCGTTTATCCCTCCATTATCGATAATGGCTCTAGTATTGCGCGTTCGCGTAATATATGACGCTAAGGTTGTTCTCATTGGAAACCGATAAATAATTAATATTTAATACTTAGCTAATAACAAAATTCTATTGACCGTTTGAGTTTTAATAATAATAGTAATATACTTTATTGCACACAAAACAAAAGAAATAAAAGTTAATATAATGCGTACAAAGTAAAATACAACAGGCGGTCTTACCACTAACAGCGGTCTCTTCCAGACAACCTAGGGATGGACAGATTAGTCGGAAATAACCGAAAACGTGGGTTTTGCTGCAAACATATACGACACACTTATACACATACATAACAATATATATAATATAAACATTAAACACACACACACATATACGCAAACAAATAGGCATTCACTACATACATAAATACGCACACAACACAATACGTACTACAACTTATAATGACAATATTTCATGTGTAATATAAATAATTAATACAGACGCATTGACAGTAATGCAGTACATGAATATACATATACATATAGCAAGAAAAAGAAATCACATTGACAAGTAATGTTTCTTCACCAGTTGTTTAAAGCAAAGTTTGAAAGGAGTTATTTATAGGGTTTTAGTGAAAAGTAAGACAATAAAACAAGTGTAGGTGTTTTATATGTATTTCTCAAATAACAGGTAAGAATAACATAATACTATCTTATAAAATAAATTATTTTGGTGTTTCGGAAAGTGGAACAAGAAAAAATATTCGTTAATTCAATTTATTAGACAATGCTTTGAGCTACGACAATTCCCTTTCAATCCACATCGCTCAAAACGTAGCTAAATCAGATTTAGTGCTCATTTATTTAAACAGTACTTGCGTTGAAACATTTTACATAAAAATAGCTTTTGACTTAATTTAATTACAAGTTATTTTTCATTAAATTTTATTTCATATAAGTTTGTTTTTTAAATTAAGTAATAACGCACATTTTATCTAAAAAGATTCAAAACAGTTCTTCTAATTTTTTGTTACCTACTAAAAGTAATGATTAAAATTTATTTTCGAATTCTCAGATTTTTTCTTTTGAACTCCCTGCACGAAAGAAATAAGTCCTAATGATCCCTGATTAAAAAAACGTTGAGAACCACTGTGCTAAAACAGGTTCAGGTACACACACAGAGATACTGCCCACAGAGTCAGAACAACACATTGCGTATTATTTGCTAGCGAAAACATTTAGCGAGAGCTGGACTTGATTTGGCGCCGCTATATTATTGAGAGCTTTTTCGTTAATTTAAGACGTCAACGCAATAGGCACTCTTGCCATATCTTCCATTTTGTTAATCAGTGCTAATACTCGTCAACCCTGCTCCTAGATCCCTCGAGGTATGACGCGTCACGCAGGGTGCTCACGCGTCGCGCAGGTTATGCGGTTGTCATGCGTTTTCAATGAAACCCGTGCCAATGACAGGGTATGAATAAATGCTTAGTTTAAATTCCTGTACATTTCGTGGTTATCGTTGTATTCAACCTCGCAACAATTAAAAAGTGTATATGTATGTTTTTAACTTTTTTTTGTGATCTAGACCGGTATTGCAATTTACTTACTTTATGCTCATAAAGTACACTTAACTAGATACATAGCTAAGCAGTAACCCGAAATATACATGTATTATATTTAAATCTAAAAAAATTTTCAGCATACCTACCTACTAATAATAGCACATATTAACCTCTTATCGGTCTGAATTTATATTGTATGGTACTTATGAATACAACGTATCAAGTACATAGGTAAGTCTGATCAAAAAAGCGTTTTTATAATTTCTCACTTTTTTCCCTTGCAAAATGTTTTTTTAAATCCAGTGAACGATAAAGCTTTCTGTGTAACTTGTTTATTAATTTGTAATAAATTATTGATATTGACGAAACGTTGATCATTCTAGTGCTAATTTCCATACAATAGTTTTTGGCCCTTTTACACCTTCAGGAGATAATTACATTTAAAAAAAAATTTTTTGTAGATGTTTTTCGCCTGTTAACAAACGTTTTCGAATTCGTTGCCTATTAATAATATTTATATTTGACTAGCCCGTCTGCACGGTGGTACTGCATCTGACTTTAACACTCAGTTTTTGCTCCCAGCCAGACAAATACGAGATGACGAGATCGAGAGCGTTACCACGAATTCCATAGTATTACAGGACGGAGCGTTTACTCTTAGAGCAAACGCTTCGTACACTGTGATTCTTGGTCCGAGATGATGAGTATTAATAGACAACACTACTGTAATCACATAGTAATACCGTGAATTTTAAAGTAATACATAAGATTATAACTAAATTTGAACATTTTTGACATTTGTAACGTAGTTTATGCGTTATGCAATTCGATGACATTATTACTTTGAATGATAGTATATTACACTATATTATATTAACATAGAGATTATTACATTGAATGATAGTATATTACATTATATTATATTAACATAGAGAAATAAAAATTGAATCATTACTTTTAGTAGGTAACTAAAAATTTGAAAAATTGTTTTGAATCTTTTGAAGTATGTAAGGATCGCGACGCTTGGCGCTCCATCCTCTCTGACTACCCCGTTAGGGATACAGCGTGAAGATATGTATGTATGTATAAAGAAATTGACAAGTGAAGTGTTAATTTGGTTAATCATAGTGCTAGAGTGTCAAAGACCAATATTTCTCGTAATCGAATTTATTGGAACGAAGTTCTTTAATGCGGGTTACGGGAGGTTTGAGTTGGTTGAAATTATCACGTAAGGAAAAAGCGTTACGTAGGACGGGATCCGCGCGTCGTGCGGCGCACTAAGGAACTTCGTTCCTGACGGGAGACCCCGACCGCCCACGTTTTTTATTTTTGTTCCGATGCAAATGCAAGTAACCGATTTATTATTTAAGCGCATTTTGCAAACTAGGTATATCGAAGTGGTGACATCAACTTTGTACAAACACTACTAAAAATGCCCTACAACTATTATTAATATTTATTACGTTCAAATTGTCTATAACTGTACAAATATTTAAATATAAATTACTTATAAATACTAGGTACTAATGTGATAGTAATGTTCAGAGAATTATTTACACGGTAGAGTTCTTTGTCTGTCGTATCTGTCATATAGATACCTACATATGTTCGAAATGCAATTTCAGAGAAAAGGTTAATTAATTCTTCTGATTTCTTATATGTAGGCGTGCTATAATTTGATTTTTTTTAGTATTATGTCCAAAGAATCGGTTTAAAATTCTAAATAATTGACGTAAATAGCTGGCCGTTTTGTAACGAAGGTGAGTGGTAGAGTCAGTAGTGATTGATTAGGGGAATCATCGTAACATATATCACATAATTATAATTCAGACAAAAGTATTTAAACCAAGGAGTCTTTGCATGATGATATATGAAAGTGGATAATATGAGATAGTTGCGCTAGCATTAAATCGCGCTAAATCATGGTCTGCCTATCTCTGTGGGTTACATAAGCATCCTCTACAACTAAAATGAAATAGCCCTTTATTGTATAGTTTTGCACGTCAAAAATATTATCAATCTCTTTGAGAGCTGTTTCACGGATCCGACTTTCATTAACTGCCTTCAGCCAAGAATTCTACTTTAACAAGAAATTCTTGTAAGTAATTGTGTTTTACACGTGCTGGCGCTTTAAAAATCAGTACTAGCGATTTAACTGAAAAACAAGGATTATTATTTAACGATTGAAAAAGACTAAACATTTCAATGAAAATAACGAATTAAGGATTTTTTAAGAGTATAAAATAGATTTGTCAGACAGAGTAGGACCTGAGCGCCAGCTATTCTGTTGTTACTTCATCCAGCCAAATTGGGTCCACTAAGGGTCCACCAAACTTTTGTTAATGATAGATGCTTCACGATAGGCAGTGGATCGTGTAATCTTTTAGTAGGTATACCTACACATTTTTTAGTTCTGTTTGTGAAAACTTTTTAATGACTTACCTACATAAGTATACTTATGTCAAATCTTAATTTTATAGCTACTATTGTGCTGAAAATCTGCAGAACGAAAATGAGTGGTAGAAGAAGGCATGGAAAACCAAGGCTGACTTATGAAGATCAAATAACCAGTGCTAGCTGACGGCAATGTCAAAAGATAAGCGCCTTGGCGAATGTGTGCGAGAAGAATGATAAGATTTCAGCAGGCAAATGTGGTACGTAAGGACCGCGGTGCTTGGCGCTCTATACTTTCTAACTACCCTGTCAGGGATACAGCAGGAGGATTTGTATATACTGTTGTACCGAGTCGCATTGTCACTTATTACGTTTTCTTATAGAAATATCTGTTACTGTCGTAAAATATTAAAGCTATAATAGATAAAATGTAAATGGTTAGGTACATTGGTGAAAAAGGAATTACTGTACCTAAAAAACATAAAGCGCATTGGAAAAAATATTACTGCGACAATGTTAACAAAAATGAGATTCTTATAAAAGAATTTCGAAGTCGACATTTTTCAAACAAAGACAATATTGATGTTGCACTGTACCGATCCTTCTACACTTTTAAACTTTTTTTTTGTCGCTGTAAATTGGTGGCTTCGAATAGACTGGCAAATAATACAAGTAAAACAGCGTCCGCCACGGCCTTCACCATTTAGTTATAATGTACTTCGCGCTGTAACTCAATGGCCTGCGCTACAATATTTAATAAAACTACTTTTAACAATATCTGGTTTCATTTTATCTCACAATTTAGTACATTCTATAATTGGTTAGATGACTGCGTGTGAATACAATTTAGTATGTACATGAATAAACACAGTTACTCATCACATTTGGTTCGTGGGATTTAGAACTTCAAATTGCCTGTTAGAAAGGCTGCATGGAGTGTTTTGTAGTTGCGTGACGCTAATTATTACAGTAGAGATCTGTGTCTTGTCGGCCACTTAATCGCAGTAGCGTGTGTCCACATCTCTGTTTCCTGTGCCGACAGTATTTCATGTATAATCAGCATCAATAAAATAAGTACGAACGTGGTTAATAGTAAATCTTATACTTCAGATATACGTAGATAAAGCATGTACAACTTGTTCTTAAATATATATTTTACATGTCAAGCGCACAGCATAGATATTATATAAAAAAACTGGTCAAATGCGTGTCAGACCACCCACAGTGAAGGATTTCGTAGTCAGGATGTACAACATTCATTTAATCGGCAGCAAAATTAAATTTTTATTTGATAGCGTTTCTCAATGAGACTGTAACAAAGTTATGTCTGAGTCGTTGAGCGTCTAAGCGAAAATTCCCTATATCTTGAAAAGTACACAATATATCTTAATCGAACCAATTTTTGTTGATAGAGCTCTTTAAGTTCTACAATTTTAATTTTTTTCAGAATATTCAATCCCGTAGTTGAAAAGTAGAGGAAGGGGACACCTTCTTATCTTAACATATCTTAGCAACTACTTGAAACCTATACCTATCTAAAGATACCTACCTCACACGCTTATATGCGAATTTTTTTTTTCTTCCCCAGTTACATGTATGGAGCGCCACCACAATTTTATTTTTTTCAAAATTCACTACGCCATTGTATAGCGGTTACGCTCAAATACAATTACGCTCCAAATCTTATCTATATCTTGGTGTGAGAAGCGAAATTTAAGAAAAATGTAATTTTTGTTGAAATTTCATAAGGCCAGTAAGGTCTAGGGTAAAACCGGGCAATGTCGGTCAAGAGATAATACCGGTCATTACGAGTTCTCTCATATTACAGCATACATATTACAGCAACCTTACCCCGCGCCGACGCACCAGCCCTCGCTCATTTCCCAGCCAACATTTAGGATGAACCCACGACAATTATTTTCGCGCTAAACTTGAAGTAAATTTTTGAGATCAAACAATAATAGGTTTGTTTATTATTTCATAATTCTTAAATTGTTATCTATAATAGTTGCAGCAGAATTATCGACCATCCAAAGTAATAATAGATTTTGAATTTGTCTCGAGAAGTTTGGATCTAAATATGTATTTACGGAAACATTTCTAGGCGGACAATGCCGGTTACGCTGACCGGTGCTATCCGCAAGTAAAATTATTACGTGATCAGTTTTTTTTTTGTTCATTTTAATGTTTATTTATTATTTCAGAATGTCTAAACAAGAATATTAATATATATATTTATAACATCTACTATAATATCAATATTGGAAACAAGAATAATGTGAACTAGTTGATGCAGGAAAACCTATTAGGGCAGCAGCTCGATCTACTGGCGTGCCGTTTTCAACATTTTAAAAAGATTGAAGAACAAGAATCGCAATTGCCCACGATCGGGAAGAACTCCAGTAGTTACAAGAGAATAAAAAGATAAAATGGCTTCGCAAGTTAAGTTCATTGGTAAAATCCTAACAAAGAAGCTCTGGTCGAGAAAGAAAATAGAAAAATGACAATAGAGAAGGAAAACAGTAACTTAAAATCAAAACTGAAAAAAGACAAGGAAAAGAAAAGTAATATCGATCGACATGAGCCTAAAACGAGAGTGCTTCAAGACAAAAACAAGAATGATGACGTACGAAATACAAATGACAGACCTCCGTGAAGATGAAGATACTGACGCTGATGAGGACTTAGAAATTAAATGTATATTCTGCGACGATTATGGGTATAACAACGAGCTGTGGTATATGTATGTGCTGTATGGTCCATAGGCTCACGCTGAGTGCTAAGAATATGATTCTCCTGAATGTTAAATCTGCGACTTATGTCTGAACAAAGCTTGACCGGTATTAGCAACCTAGTGACTGGTATTACCTGCCATGGAGTTTAATAAATTAAAATTAAAAAATTAAATGACTTTGACCGGTGTCAAAGACACTTAATTTTTAAATATTGATAATGCTAAATTTGTTTTACTTATTGATTTCAATTATTGTAATTTTGTTAGAAGAATACTGAAAGTTTAATCAGCAAAAAAGATTAATAAAGTAATATTGATTATTATCTGATTTGTGACTATTTCTCCTTAAGTGACCGGTAATACCCATTCTTACCCTAAACATGGAACCGAACGTGATACCTGTGCGAGAGAGACGAAAATATGGACCTTTATGTATGTGAACGCGAGAGAATGAGTGAAGTTCGACAGTTAGTTTGTGAAAGAGACAGATGTATGCGAGAAGGTTGGGGAATGAGCGAAAAAAGAAAAGAAGAGAAATAAATGCAATGACTACGAACCGTCATTTCAATTAACATCCCTTAGATACAAGTGCTAATAGTCTCTGAATAAAATGGTTGCGACATCTATATATTCTATATATATATATATATATATATATGTGTAGTTACGTAACGTTGTATTTAGTTACATGAATATCAGAATTTAAAACTAATGGTTAATATTGAATTAATTTAATATATTAATTATTAATCATTAAATTCAAAGAGAACTGGCAACATTAAGCTTCTGTCCATTTTTTAGTAATGAAGGACTAGGAAAACTAAAACTATATTGGAAAGAATGACGTAAGTAGGGGAAGATAGGGCAAAAATGGTCAGCAGGCAATGGTGGTCACGCACACAAATAAAGACCCTTGTGCGGGTGAAGTGTGGCAACATCTCGCTCTTCACCGCCCGCAAGTAACAGTGGTCCCTCGCGCTAATTCCGCTTTACGCGTTTGTACATGACAGCATCTTTTGTTTTCGCGCCTACTTGATTAAGATCAAGTAGAAGACCAATAATATTTCATAACTTACCTTGATCATTACCATTTACTACGACATTAAATAAGTTTAACGTCGTAGTAAATGGTAATGATCAAGGTAAGTTATGAAATATTCTTTAATCCACGTAAACGACTCAGTTCCTTGAGACTGTTCATCATTAATATGTAGTAATGCTCATAACGGATTAAAATATGTATCTGTTTTTGTTATTTACATTTTTGCCTATGAAATCCATTACGAGTAATTGTAGTCATCTGACCACCATTGCCTGCAGTGCTTGTGTTAGTGTCGTATTGTGATTACATCTAATTTCTTTGTTTTTAAATGCCAAAAAATCGACCCAGAAAAACGCAGAAGGTCTTCGGAGACGTTGGACAAGTCTACAAAACTTATAGATATTATAAACGTAATAATTAATGATAAAAGCAGCCGAACAAACTGGAATTCCATTTTTTACGTTACAAATTCGGCACCAGGAGCAATTTTATAGAGGCTTTTATCTGGGGCGAAAAGTTGTATTCTCCGCAGAAGTTGAAAAAGAGAAAAGGGAGAAAAAATGGCTAATATATTCTACGACTGCATAGCTAATCTAGTAAGAATAGTTGCTTACGAATATGCAGAAAGCCTGAAGTTGCCGCGCAACTAAAGGTGAGCATTAACTCGTTAATCATTATCGAAGTTAACTTTTTAATTAACGATTAACGAAATTAACTTTTTGATTAACTGTGACCACCTATGCACCACTTTAATAATAATAGCAAAATGGCGGGAAGAGACTGGCTGGAAGGCTTCCTAATGAGAAACAATATATCAGTAAGAAAGCTAAAAGCAATTTATGTCATTAGTATGAAAGATACGACAATTCTAGAAGAAATATGTAATGTGGAAAGGCTGCAGGAAATTATGAGGTAACTGTTAAGGTCATTAAATATGATGTTCCAAGAGCCGAGGATAATTTTATAAAATGCACGATTCTTCCTGGCAGAAGGAAAGATTCCGGAGGAATGGCGACCGCAGGCATAGTACCCACTATTTATCTATCTATTAACTATACTTAATATTATAAAGGGGTAAACTTTGTTTGTTCGTATGTAATTCATTAACTCAAAAACTACTCAACCCATTTCAAAAATTCTTTCACCTATAGAGAACTACATTATCAACGAGTAACCTGGGCGGCTGTATTTTACTTTCAAAAAAAATTCTACCCGTGCGAAGACTTATCTTATAAGTAAGTAAACTTTGTTTGTTCGTATGTAATGGATAAACTCAAAATAAACAATCAATTTAAAAAATATTTTCACCTATCGAAAGTTACATTATCATCGACTCAGTTGGTCTGTATTTGTTTTTCACAAGAATTTCTACCCTTGCGAAGTCGCATCTATATTAGGTATATAGCTAGATCAGATTAGCAAGTAAAGTCCATATCAGAGTATTGACATTTTGTGCACTGTCTGCATTAGTCAGCTAAATTGGCCACTCGCAATTGCGGCATTCGTGCCAATTTTATTGTAAGGTAGTGATATGCCCGAATCGAGTGAAAGTAAGCTGAATGCAGTGGAAACGCGACTCTCTGAAATACGCGCCTTAAAAAAGTTTAAGACCTTAAAATCGTTATGACTGACGAAAAGTACTAAAATAATATTAATTGAAATTATATTTATCTTTTTTCATGTATGACTTTATTGTTCCAAAAAACATACTGCATATAATAAAAAAGAAAATGCCACGATCGTCGTTTTTGCTTAAATTAAAAGCAAATTATTTTGTTTGATTTTCATTACAAAAATCTTGGTTTTTAGAAAATTTTGTCATGTCAACAGCAAATTAAATACAGTTTTCGACGTTATCAACTTCTGAAGTATAATTTACGGCATGGAACGACGTCATTTGACGGCTGAAGAAATGCAAAGCGCTATAGGGATGCTTCAAGTGGAAAGATCTTTAATCAATCAGAGGTATCTCGGCATTTTGCAATAAAAAAAGAGTGTAATTTGTCATCTTTTGCGTCGCTATTCAAGGGAGACTCTGCCGAGCAGCAGTCAAACCGTGAAAGGAGTACAACCATTCGACAAGATCGTTTTACAAAATTAACCGCAGAACGTCAGCCTATGCTAACCGCTCGAGAGATAAGTTTAAAAGTTCAAGTGGCCTCAAAAGTGGTGTGGTTATTAGTCTTCAAACTGTGCGAAATAGGCTGCACGAGTGTAGCCTACGTACACGACGGCCAATTAGATGACCACTAATCCGGCACGGAAATCGCGCACGTCGAAACGAGTGGTGTAGGGAACACCTAGCATGGACCCAGGATCAATGGGATCAAATTTTATATTCCGAAGAATCTCGTTTTTGATTTCATCCTGATACGAGACGACTAAGAACTTATCGTCGTGTTGGAAATGTGGAACAACTAAGGTGCGTCCAGGAAGTGTACTTTTAACAGCGGCTCGACTATGACGGTTTAGGCAGGAATAATAAAAAATAGACGCACGGAGCTCGTTTTCATAAACGCTGAAAGTTACATGGAGAATGTTCTTAATTCTATTTGTAAGACCTTATGTTCTTTCGTTCACGCGAAGCCTAGGCCCAAATTTTATATTGATTCATGACAATGCTCACTCCCATACTGCTAATAGGGGGACTCAAGAGTGGTTGACAAGGAAAAACGTCCGGATATTGTCGTGACTCGCATAGTCATCAGACCTTAATCCTATCGAACATATCTGGGGCATGCTGCAAAGACATAAAAATGCATGTTATAAAAGTTTGGACAGGGTGACGACAACACGAAAGTACAGGAATTACTAAAATACCATTGGGAGTGCTAGCCGCAAGAGCAGATATATAATCTTATTGATTCCATGAAAAATCGTTGTAGACAAGTTTTAAACAGCTGGGAAGGTCATATTCTCTACTGATTTTCATTTACGGATGAATGAATGATTACAATTTAATTTTTTTTTGTCATCAAGTAAATTGGTTCGGTTTGTGCAGCGTAGGCGTACATGCAATAAAGTACAGTTTTTTATCTTAAAATAGTTTGACAAAAATACTGCCTCTCTAACTTAACTAACAAAAGTAATTATTTAATAAAAGAAAAAAAATACAAAAAATTTTTAGAAAGTTTAAATTTGCAGATGTTGCTTAGATTTTTTTGATGTTTGTATGTATCACCCTCGTAGATTAAACAAGCAATGAAGATATAAGTAGTGTGGTGGTAGGTTGAAATGACAGTATTATCTGTATATATAAAGTGAAGTAGGGTTAGTTACACCATTTACAACTCAAGAACGGCTGAACCGATTTTAATGATCTTTGATATGTTGCATTTGTCTCCGCCCCAAATAGCAGAATGATTATTAAAACATCGGGAAAATTTACGAAAAAAAAATTATGAAAAAAATTCATTTTCTCATACATTTTGTATGGATCGGTTTTTTGATGATATCTCGAGAAACGATTGACTGATTTCGATGAATCTCTTTTTGTACGTCTCGGCCACGAGAAGTTAAAATACATTTCATTTTGATTTTTGTACATTTACTGAACTTAATTTCATTTTGAGTATTCTTAATAAAAAACGGAATTTTATTCAGCTGATCAGTTAACAACATTTATTGATTCTGAGGCAGTACGAAGTTTGCCGGGTGCTGACCCGGCGAATATAATATTATATAAATGCAGAAAATAATTACATAGGTACATAGAAAGAATGAGTCATAATTGATAGACGAAAATAATATACAGAGCGAAAGTGAGTAGGAACAGAAGTCAAGGAAGACCAAGACAGTCTTGTTATGATGAAATAGCCAGTATTAACAGGCGGAAATATCAGAAGCATTTGGGCGAAATTATGTGAGGACAATGATGAGATTTCAGGAGACTAAAGAAATATTTAAGTACTTCAATGCACTTGGCACTCCATCCTCTCTAAGCTCCACCCTGCTGACTACCCCTTTAGTGTTACAGTGCGAGGATATGTATGTAGTTACGTGTGTATAGGCTTATAGTGTATGTATATATATTACGAGAGATCAAAAGAACAAGATTTTTTTAGTTTAAAATATGGATCTAATGAAATGATCTAACGTTTCACCCCACGCAATTTCTCATTCGGAGTGAACAGCATGCCAAATCGCGTCAAAATTCAAAATCACACTCTAACATGACCGGAATTAAGTGTGAATGTCTACTTATATGAGAAAAGTAGTTATAAATTCGATACCTACGTACGAATTTGAGACTTATGCTTACAAGATACAATTTAAGAAGCTTGTAATTGATGGTTACCTATATATTTTACGTTAGGTTTTCATAGAACCTGTAATCAGAAGGTAACATAGAGGATATTTTATGTAAATTCAACATCGTGATGCTACATTTCGTCCTAGTTTTACTTTACGTCATAAATGATATCAACTAACTTATTTCCTTCTGTACTGAACCGCCATTTTTAAAAATATTTAGCATAGATAAGCACCTTGAGCACTAGGCTTTGATTTGTCTCTAATCTTACATAATAAAAACAGTTTTAACAGAACATAAAGAGAAGCGACCGCTGTGGAAGGCAGTGACTGGTAAACATAGGGCTGTGGTCGGTAGGAATGCTGCGGCGGCCGGGCGGCGCCGGGCGCTCACCCTTCTCTCATTTCACGCTTCTAAGAAGGAAATTTTCAATCATTGCCCAGCTCGTCAACTGTCATTGCACGCGATATCTAGAAAACATTTATCTTCGCACAACTAGAAATGGTTCAAGCACATTCTTATCTATACTTAATTTAATTATCTTATTATCAATAATAAATAATAATAAATGTAATTAATAACATTGCTCTTTTCCAATTTTACCAACAACTTTTTCAAGAAAAGTTACCTTAAAACGTTATTTTAGGCATTCCACTGCTTTATATTACGCATAATGTCTTTTTATTAACCAGTGTTGGGTTATATTACATACGTTTATCAAGAGTTTTAACATTAAACTTATGCAAAGAATCCTAGAAAAGTACGTTACACAATTAAAATGAATTTATTAAGAATTTCATATTGTAACTATTCCTTTTTTTCTCATGCGCAATTCGTGGAAAAAAGCCTCCAAACGTCACGAACTGTGTACCACGATAAAAACGAGATCAGATTATATTATAAAACTGAAATTTAGTCGTATACGAGTATACCCATGGTTACGGCTTATGAACAAGGCAAGTAAGCAACGTGTCACGTATATAAATCTCATTTAAGTCATGTCGTGCCACTGTTTGTTAATGTAGATGTTGTATAATCGGCCAAGTTGTAATGTTACGTGAGCAGGCAATAAATCTGTAGTAGCGAGCCTCATCCGGCCGCAGTCGTATGGACGGAGTATGAAGAATGAGTTGGTTCCGCGCGGTCGTGAAGGGCAAGGCCATTGGGGTCGATGCACCGGCCAACTATTTAGGGACGAGATGAAGCGGCAACATCGTTGCTTAGTGATAACTCGTGTTCATTGTACTATTGATTAAAAAAAATTAATTCAAAAATATTATTTCAAGAACTTCTCAGTACAGTCACGAAGAATAAGTAAAAGCGTTTATTTGATTTGGAATAAGTAATAACATAAACACAGAGTACTAACGACATTTACTGGAAGAAACAATTTGAAATTTCTAAGTATCTATTCCCTCTGTTAAATGTAAGTACCTATGGTATATACATATATATATTATATATGTTGTGTGTACGTCGATAAGTACAAGAAAGAACAATTAAAATAAATACATATCTTTTACCCTTAAGTATTTTATACATACATATATGTAATTATTATATTTTTATCATTAAATTATTACATGTCAAATCAGCACAACATGATATTATGTAGGTACTTATGTAATAATCAATAATCTCCATAAGTAGGTACGTTTGATAGTCAATTTATTGAAAAGCTCCTACGACAATTTAACCAAAACCTCTCAATAAAAAAAAAATTATAATTCCTAATGGAAATCATGGAGAGTACAATACTCGTGGATATTATTTTACTTAATTATAATTGTTGTTGTATTGTTACCATTACGAAATCAAACATTTTTAGGCAATGAATCATTTTAATGGAAATGAAAGTGATTCATAAGTTCATAAAATCGTAACACACAGTGGTTCTAATGATCTAATTATATTGAACATACATATTGTATTTATACATTGTATTCAAAACAAATAATTTCATGTCATTTCCTATTCAGGGCATCATATTTCTATAGGCCGTTAACACAGAATAGGTAATAGGTGGTAATAGTGTCGCTAGCCGCAACGTCTTTTAATTATAATGAGCCCCATCCCTTGGCCGACTTTTACAGCCTGTGCAGAAACAAGCTGCACGCACCACATTTTAATATTATTTTTCTTTCTCTCCTGAAAGCATGAAAGCTAATAACATTCAAAGAATACCAATAAAATAAATAAGTCATTGTGTTTGAAAAGTCCAAAGCCCAGTGCCTAGACTCGAAATTAATATAATGTTATTACATTTTCATAATATATAATAATATTGTATAATAATATGCGTACATATCTTCAAGCTATATCCCCAACGTGGTAGTCAGAGAGGACGGAGCGCCAAGCGTCGCAGCCCTTACTTCTTTCGCTTCCTCAAATATAATATAATAATATATTAGTAAATAGTTATTTAGATATAATATTTCTACTATTCTTATCTATCCTATACAATATACATGTACATATTTCTAGATATTTTATGTCTATATGTATAAACAAAAGAACATAAAAATACGTAACGTTCCAAGTAAAATATTCCAAAGGAAATACCTACTTTGTATGAGAATTATACCCTTTAAACTGTCAATCAACCGTATTTCGAGGAAAAACGTTAAAAATACCAGTAGATATCACCATAATATTAAAATTTATATTTCGCCGTAATCTAAGTGTGTGCTCGAATTTTTTTTATAAAAATAAATATGTTTTGTCAGTTTTCCTTGTACATTACACATTCAAAAAAAGCTTCGTGAAGATTTATCTAGTGAAATTTTATTTTCAAGGCTTTTGAATTAAACGTTTCAAAACAAATGATTCATCCGATCCAATAGGTCAAACCACCGCCATACAGTTTGAGAATCATATGAGTTCTATTATTTATTTGTTCAAATTTTTCCTTCTGACACGTATGTAATTCATAGATTGCTCAATCTCCATTCGATTTGTTTGTTGTGAAAACAATTTTATTATTCAGAATATTTTGCATCAATATTGCGGTGTCTGCAGCCAAGTGCGAAATATGTTTAAGTAGGTGATTGAACATAACATTATATCAGAATTCAGTAAAATTAAATTCATCTCGTAGTTATAGTTTCAACAATCTGAATTTCTAAAGACTGGTAATTAAATATATTACAAGAAAGCGCTATTACAGATATTTAACTAAAATTTTATATAGTAAATAATAAGATATATATATACATAAATTTAAATAATATAAATTATTTACAAATTTCGATGATAGCTCTTTCGTCGTAATGTTTTATTGTTGAGTGTATATCAATTTATAAATAAACTGAGATTTCCAATAGTTACATACATACATATCTTCACGCTGTATTCCAATAGTTACGATATTCAATAATGAAAACGTGAAGGGAATTATAAGTAATAGGAGAAAATAAAAACTCGAAACTTTTCATCTACCCGAACCCATTTTGGTTTAGGAGAGAAATCTGTATATTCTTCTGTAGGTACATGTCTTTGTCACAGAACTCTTCCCAATTTTGATGAATTAGATAGATGATTATAAAAACAATTAGATCCTGTAGGTAGCACTGCAATCGGGTTCTAGAACATTTATTTATTTATTTCAGGAACTCCTCTTAAACGGCTTGACCGATTTTGATGAAATTTTTTGTGTGTATTTGAGTGGGTCCCTGAATGGCTTATATACACAGGTAGGTGGCGCTGAAATAGGGTTAAAGGATTTTTTTATTTCGGGCAGGACAAGCGCGTCTGGTTTGTGTGTATCGAGTGGGTCCCTGTATGATTTAGACTTTAGATTCACAATTGAAACCGGTATGTGGCACTGCAATCGGGTTCTATATTTTTTTTTATTTCGGGCAGGACAACGTCTGTCAGCTCCGCTAGTAAAAATATAAAATATGTCAGCTGCTAATTTACCTTTCCGCGCAAGTGAAAAAGCCGTTTTAGGGCTGAAGGCTGATGAGAAGTAACTTGTGCTCTAAGCGATACCTTTTTTTGATACTCACCAAAACTCCTGCCGCGGTCGTCCTTGGCGCGCTGTCGAGGGGCTCCAGGATCTTCTACGGAACGCACCGGAGCTCCTAGCGCGCTGTACCGAAGCACTATTCGATGAAGCAGTCTATGTCTGAGGTATCTGATTTCGCTTTGCCATCTCTAACCCTAAATAATTATTTATTACTAGATGTAGCGTTAAGTGATCATTTCATTGCGCCTGGTAGGTGTTCTATAATACAAATGTTCTTACATATTACTATAGTTAATGAAAATAAACAAATTTTTAACATTATCTCCGTATTTGTTAAAGATTTTATATACAGGTGAGGTAAGTACAAGTGTATCAAAGTACAAAGACAGCGGAGGTAGTGAGACAACGCGGAAGAGGTGTGTTCCCACACGCGTGATCATTAGCTGTTCTAAGGAACAACTTGACGATGGGAACGTGTATTATTGACGTTAACCGTTTACGGTATTGTGTACTGTTGTTTGTTACAAATATTGATGGAATTTGTGGCAGAATATGCATTGATATAGTGTATATATTGTGTATTAGGTGCGGGCTACCAACGTGAAAATAAGTAAATAAACATGTGAAATATTGTTATATAATATAAATAATAATTTCAAATTTTAATTATAAAAATAACTCTTCTAGACCTGTAATGAAATAACGCAATATCGATAACTTATAATTATCGTACATAGGTAATATGTAGGTTTTATTACAAGTTTCTGATATTTTTCATTTATATCTGACAAATATAATTTATTTGTGGTCGTAAGATAGTTATTTTTTATCATTGTGTTGAACGATCTTGTTAAAAAAATTTCGTTTAAGTAAAAACGAATTAAATAAGTATATTTTACTCCTTTTTATGATGTTTCTATCAAATAATTCTATTTAGTTACAATATAACATTTCAGAAACGAAAAAAAAATTTTTTTAGCGTTAGGTCACAGAATGATTTCTATCGAAGAGAAAGATATTTTTATTGTTAAATTGATAATATGCAGTTATTATATTATTTATTATAGATCCTAAGAAAGGTTTATAATAAAAATTTGTAAAAAGTAGGTAACATAGGTGAACATGTGTTTCTTTTTATTATAAATTTTAGTACCGTATACACGTATACTTACATACAGAATGAAAATGTGTTAAGTAGGCATTAAAAAAGAGGTTGAGATTTCCCAGCAAGTTAATTCGCAGAAAAGCAAGGAATAATGACCTGAGGGTTACTATGTATTAATTATTATTATTATTATTTTACATGGTATTATGTAGATACCATAAATGACTTCAACCTCCAGTTAGGAATGTACGAGTAGAATACCAGAAAAGGTGATTGGGTGAGGCACTCCTAAGGTCATTGCGTTCGGTACATAAATATACGTATAATAATAATATAATATGAGCACTGAATAGCTTTTTAGTTCATTCAAACATTCGCAAGCATTCGTATTCGTAAACATCCTTAAAATTTTTCGAGACTTATAATCTCTAACGATAGGATAATTTTGCTTTTATTTGAAATCGTTTTTGTTAGTTAATTCAATTATGTAAATATATTTTTAGTTATAACTGTGTGATTCAAATTTAATTATTTACTGCTATTAATAAATAATTATATTTGAGTGAAACAGGTCGAAATTTCCTTAAGCGTTTCGTTGAGAAAATGTGACTCGATCAGGCTCACACTGCATCTAAAGTTTTCTGAAGATAATGTAGAAGAAGCCTCTTTAGGAAAGTTTTTCAGTTAGTATCAGACTTTCCGAAGATTCTTCCTTGAGGAGCGAAAAGTGTATCGATTTGGACATTTTAATTTGACCGGAATATCGCTAAACTTTTTTTTCTATACAGAAACTTTGCTCATTTGTTTATTATATAGGTACTTACTTAAATTCCGAAATTACTTTTTATTCGATTACGTTTCAAACTTTTCCTTATATTACGAAATCATTTTTTACTGTAGGTTTATTATACATTAGCAAAAGTGCAGTTATGTAAGTAGGTAGTGTAGGCGTCTATCTATTCTTCGACAGAATAAGTTATTAACATCATTAGTAAGTTTTAACTGTTTTAACCCAGGAATCACCAATTAGTTCCATTGGGGGTCGGATTTTTAAAATTATAGACGCAGTCCGTTTGGTAGATGATGTAATTATGATTTGATATCATCGGATATCAAATCTTGATTTGATTTTTGATAGCATCATCGCTCATCGGATGGCTAAGATGTAAAACGCGGGCTATTTTATTTTGATATTCTTAGGGTGGCTTGCACCAACTACTTAAACTCCATTTAAGGAACTGACATCTCGCTTGCACCAACCACCGTGGTTGGTGCAAGCGAGACGTCAGTTATCCTAATTGCTGCCATGGTAGGGTTGTTATTGTAATTGCTATTTAGCCCTACAACACTATTGGTAGGTCAATGTCGTCGCGGATTGAATATCGATGGGAATTACTGCTCGATGCTAAAAAATTATGTAGGACTGCAATTGCTGATACTGCAAGTTGAACTCTTTCTGGGCACAGTTGGGCACAGCGAAGTATTCGAAATCGACTTGCCATTATACCGAAAACGCTCCACCATACGCCTGGCTCTTGAAAGGCTGCTGACTATGTAGCTTCTGACCTTCGAAAATTAAGTAAAGAGGGCAATAAAAAGCTTTGTCCCATAATTTAAAGAGCAATCATAAATATTCAAGACGAAGAAGATGGTCTGGTTCCACCAACTTCACCTGGACTTCATACGTCTAGCGAAGATTCATACTCTACAAATAAGTACTATATCATTTCGCCTGTGAATGAAGGGTTACAGCTCCATTCGAAAAATATAATTGGTTCACAAGAATATCGAGAGAATTTGATGGATCTCAAATTTCAAACATACACTCAAATTTCTCAAATAAAAAAGTGATTTTCAATTTTTAACAGTATATTTTGAAGCTTTTGTTCTTTTTCAATTTTATAAATTAATAAAACTGTTTCTTACCTTAATACATTTTGTTTCAATGAGTCGTAAATGGCAGTACATAGTACAAAAATTGAAATTGTAGATGCAAATATTCTGAACAGGTACATTAATGATTGATAGGAATCACCTGAAAATAGCGAGCAATAAGGTCAGAGGGTCGTTTAGGCTTTAATATTGCAATTGTCAATCTTTGATATGAACTTTAATTACAAAATGATTCATTACACATACGTGAAGCTAAAAATCGAAGAGTGACCATTAGTTTCTCAGCTGGTAGAATTGCCTTCTGAAATGATGTATTTTCTTTTTTAATTAATGGTGCTAGTTGTTCCAAAATAAATTCGAAATCCATGACATTCATTCTTATAAAGTTAAAAAATTGGTGTTGGTCTTCCATTCTTGACTTCATCAAAAGATTTCCAAATGCATCTCTTGACATTCTGTTTTCCAGCCAAGGTTTTACCCAGCATTTTCTTTGCTTTCGTCTTTAATTTGTTAAAATGATAAATGCATACTGCTGCTTGAATTTGACGATGAGAGGGCATTTTCGATTCTGATTTTTGTAAGTACGTGTAAAATGGGGTTATAATAATTTATGCAACATAAATTCACAAAATTTACGTAAGCATTATTTACTGTAAGTTTATCTATATGTGTAAATACAGCCCTAAGTTACTTACATAAATTTTACAGAAGCAACTTACAAGTGTAAAGGTGGCCTTAAGATAATCGAGAGACAGCCCAAGTGATATTTTTATAATTCTTATCCAAGAAGACTACGTACAATTCTAACAATGAACCTTTTCTATGGTATTCAACCAGCATAATAAACCGTCATTAAGGACTCGTTTACCTGTAAACTGTAACAAGGCCGTGGAACATTATCTGGGAATCTCGACCAAACGTACCAACCACTATACATAATTACACGGACTGATACCGAAACATTTTAAAGATGGGCCCGACTCTAATATGAATTCCGTAATTACCTAGAAACGTTTCCACTAAGATGACACGTTTTGACGATTACATTGACGGTAAAATAAAATAGGTATTATCTATTAACGCTATAACTTATAAGTTGTAGATATTGAGAGTTCTTGGCGGGATTTTATGGGGAGCGATTGGGCGTCAATTTTAATTATTCGTAAATTGTTTGTATTGGATTTTGTGATGTAAAATTGGCGTGTGTCCCAAGTGTCTACGTTGTTGAGCATTATAAGTGGAATTATTGAAATAAGTGTTTATTTAATAGTGTGATGTTGAGATTTTTTTAGTGGCTTAGTCCGCCTCAGCGGATCCCACTTAGAAAGACTGCCTCAATATATTTATCGCCAGAAACTCCAAGAAACAATTAAAATGTATTACGCCGACATTTTAATAAATAATATGAAGAATTTATCATTTTATTGCTGAAGACGTCTGTTCTAGGGGCTCAAATCCCTTTACCTTCCCTCCTAAGGGAGAACCGTACTGCTATTACTACTAGATATACATATTGTTTATAGTTATATTACTAGAATTACCACATTATTTAATAATAATAATACTCCAGACAATTACACAGATTGTGTGACCCCAAACTAAGTAATAAGCTTGTACTACAACGAACTCTGGAGGAGTTCCCAGTATTACCTAGATTCCAAGCCAATTTAGAAAAGTTCGTTTCCTAAATTGACCTGACCGGGGATCGAACCCGGGACCCTAGCTTGGAATGCAGATGCATATGCCATTGCGCCAACGGGCCAGTCTTTTTTTTTGTTTTTACTTTTTATTTCGCACGTACATGATACATAAGTAGTAGCTTAAAACCTTGCTGAAGAATCAAGTTATTCAACAATGACATGTGAGGAACTATTGCCCGCAAATTTGTCCTTGTGGAATTTTTTTTTCACCCTTAGGAGTAAAAACAAGTACCTACCTAGTAAAGAACCCGTTATTTCCGTTACCTTAAAAATGAACTGTATAATTATAATAGCGTAAATTAGAGGCGCACTACGTTAGAGTTCATGGCAGTTTTGAATTCATTTAGGTAATAACCAAACGCAAATACATGCAGCAAGCAATGCGCGCACTCTAGTGGCCTGTGCCTGTATGCCCTAAATCTAACCATACAATATAATATGTTAAATATCTCACATACATATTATGTGAGATAATCAACAGGGTTGTGGAATACAGTATGTTGCACTGCGGCACACCTATTACATGTGTGGTAAACCTTATCGACCCCTAAATTGTTGATTCTTTATTATACATTTCTGATGGTGAAAATTATAGAATCTGGTTTCAATTTTCACCATTCTGCATCAAATGGGAAACTATACGTCACAAAATATGAACATGATTTCAATGAATCGTAAGCAAAATAATCTTTATAATTGTTCTATGACGCGTAAGCGACATTCGTTCTAAGGTGCTCGACTAATTTCTTGACAAAATATTCAAATAAAAATAAAATGAAATAGATTCGTTCGTTAATGTAAAACTAAGAACACTCACGCTCACACACACATAGACACACCTAGAGACAGGCACGTAAAAATATTTATACGTAACAATTTCTTTGTAGAAAGACAAAAAGAAAGTAAATTAAAAATTGAATAGAGTAGGTAACGGCGTATTAACTACTTTTTTTAAAAACAAAATACGAAATGATGAGAATTTACACACTGATTGATTACTACACTCAAGTTTTTTGTGCAGCCATGTAAGTACATTCAACATTCATTAACACTTTAAAACATTTTATTATCTCTTTTTACAAAATACGATCTGAATGGTTGATTAAAATTGATCGAAGATGATAATTTTAAACAAATAAAAGCTTTCAATACCAAAGCAACAAGATTGAAACGGCAGTGAAGCTATTGGATAAGATCGAACAGCGTCATAGTAAATGTAGTGAAGTCACCATAACAGTTGGACCCATTTACGAATATCTCGATTGTATCTCATAACATTGCATTTATTATGAAACTAAAGCAACATATTTTTTGAACATAAATGTACAATACAAATATAAATATCGAGTGCATAATATAATTTTACAGAACTCATACATACACACAGGCATACTACATATCTTCACGCTGTATCCCTGACGAGGTAGTCAGAGAGGACGGAGCGTAAAGCTTCGCGGCTCTTACTTCTTTCGCTTCTTCAAATCTCATCATTCTCCTCACACATTTTCGCCTAGGTATGCGAGTACTTTTCCATCAGCTAAAACTCTGGCTATTTGATCTTCGTAAGTCAGCCTTAGTCTTCCTTGGCTTCTGCTACCACTCGCTCTGTAGATTTTCTTCGCCAGCCGTTCATCGCTCATTCTTTCCATGTGCCCGAACCATTTAAGCATTCCTTTCTTCATTTTAGAAATAACACTGTCGTGCAAACCTGTCATATTGCGTATCTCTTCATTGCTCATTTTGTCTGCAAGGGTGACTCCGCACATATTTCTACAAACATATCCAGCCCTCAACACCGTACAATAAAGTTGGAACCAACACCGCGTTGTGGATGGCCATTTTGACCGTGTTAGGTATAACACTGCCTACTAATGCGGACAGAGCACCGTTCACTTTATTGCCAGCTATCCACATCCCTCGAAAATCCCTCCACATCCAGATACACAATTTCATTCACTTGTTCTAGACATTTTCCATTTACCCAAATCTCATATTTCGTCTGTACCACTTCCTTTTCAAATACCAGAACCTTGGTTTTGTTCACATTCATATTCAATCCTTTCACTTCACATTCTTCTTTCATGCACGTGATTAATGTCTGCAACTCTGCTTCTGATGGTGCTATAAGCACTGCATAGTCAGCATACAATAGGCAGTTTACCACTGTATCATCACATATCATACCACTCATACTACCTTTCAATGTCTGTAGGTAACTATCCAAATGCATTACGAACAGCCAGGTAGACATCACGCAGTACTCTCTGATGCCTGAACAGATTTCGAACCAGGGCGAAATGTCACCATCTATCCTTACACAGGCTTTGTGGCCTCGATATAATGACCTCGCAGCCTGCAGTAAGGTGCCGCCACGCTATATTCAGGCAGAAGACTCTACAATTTCTTTCGCGCTATTCTATCGAATTCTTTTTCTAGATCCACGAAAGCGCAGAAAACTTTCTGATCTATGGCCAGAAACTTCTCCATGATAACGCGGAGCCAGAAAATCTGATCCATACAACCCTAAAACCACCTTGTGCCTCCTACAAATTTCTTTCTGAAACGCCTTTCATACTTTAGTGTAGACTTTATTTGCTGAGCTGACCAAGCTGATGACGCTATAGCACACACAATCTAAATGAGAACCTTTACCTTTATATAGAGGTACTATGACTGCAGTGTGCCAGTCCTCTGAAACCTCCGCCTTTTGCCAACAATGGTTGCACAGTGCACAGAAGGTATCTCAGGCTCTAGAAACACCATACATAATCATCTCAACAGTCACCTCATTATTTCAGCCAGAGGACATAGGGGCATACATCGCCAAAATAAAAATTGTCGTCAACCCCATCTTGAGCCGCACCCAGAGCAGTCTGGAATTTACACATCTATACTCACTCATTCAACTAACTAAACGAGAGGAGAATAAAACGCACGCCCCTTGGCATCCCCTGTCTACACGTGGTACCCCTGACCACAAATCGATGTAACCTCTGGCAAGTCGGCAAGTTCACTGCCCTTGAGCTTGGTTTCACTCTAACATAACTTCTCTGTTAATATATATCTTCTCTCTTTCATAATATCAATCGCTTCATTCATCTTCTCTTCAATCCCACCTCACATTCCTCACAGCTATTCTGCACTCCCTCCTTCACTTCCCGCCGCGAGGTGCACAGCGTGTTGGGTGGCGGTCCCTAATGCCGAACCGCACTCTGCACACACCAGCGGGGAAAGACTGGTGTACGTCGCTTTCAAAGGACGCCCTAAATATATCACAATCATTGTCCCGCATGGTGTGTACAGGAGAGGAATGACAGCCCTGAAAACGGCTGACAGGGGTCGCGACGAGCACGCTTCCCCAGTTGACCCCATTTTTATGAAATTTACAGAACTCCCTTTCTAAGACTTATCTGAAATAGGTACATACCTTTGCTGAATTTCGTAACTAGTGGAATTCGACATATACAATGTAAAACTCTGGAGAAGATGCCTTTGGACTACGGTGTTAATGATATTACATTAGAAGTCAGTTAAGCAAAGGCTCATTTTTTAATTTCAATTTAAATTTGTCTTTTTTTTACTGGGATATAAAGAAAAGGTAGGTAGGTAGGAAAAGTTTTAGATATATATATAGAATGTGCTATCTGCTTCTCTACATCTAGTCGAACAAGTCATAGTAAAAGTAGGATTTAATACAAGGAACTAGTCCTCTCTATATTTCGATTTATCATTACATCTAGAAATCTTGATCAATGACAAGACAACTCTTGTGACACAGAGAATTCGAAATAGAGCTCTTTTCGGCAAACGTTTGAAGACCCGACCCCAAATATAATGAGATATGGGATTCGGACAAAAAAAAAGAAGTCTAAATATTTATTGCTAGAAATGGCATCGAAGCGATATTTTGTTGCCACTTTGTTTCTCTGTCCAAGCCAAATGAGAAATGACTTCAAGTTTTGTGCATGTAAATAATAATTAGTAATTACCGTAATTAACATACATACGTATATCACGCAGTATCCCGTAACGCAGTAGTCAAAATAAATAAAAAAACTTCTGAATAAAAACATTTAAAAGTAGGTACAACAAATTATTATTATGATAAATAAAATATGAAAAATAATAATAAACTGTAATTGAAATAAATAAAAAACTTCTAAATAAAAACATTGAAGTAGATACAACAGTTAATATATAAAAATCAATGTTTGTTTGTTTGTTCGTTTTTATGGGCTGTCATGCCGTTCATCTGATTGCGATGAAATTGGTATGGAACTTGAATGCTGAGGAAGGACATAAGCTATTTTAAAAATAAAAATCGCGGACAAAGTCGCGACCATTAGCTAGTAAAATATAAAAAAATAATAAGAAACTGTAATTAAACCATCTGTAGTTTGAGTACGAGAATCATAACTAGACACTTGTGAATATTATCTTTGTGAGTTTCCCATAATACGCGCGTATAGTTTAAGTATTGACAAGAAAATCGTTATTCGATTTCTACGTGTATGTTTCTAGTTATCTCCTGCCAAAACTCCAAACTCATCGACACAAATTAATGACGCAAAGTAACATCTTGAGTCTGTACAATGAAATAAGTTTTAAGAAAAATGTTAAAGTGATTTCCAAATAAAAATACTGAAAAGTAGATAGATACAAAATAATTATTCTTTACTAATTAAAACTCAAGATCAAAAATAAGTTTTGTAAATATGATACAAGTATCTATATTATATATTTAAATATGACAGTTATTGAGGTAGGTGCCAAGCCAATAACCAACAACAAAAAGTTTACTGGTTGGTAAGCTTAATATGGGTCTATTTACTGTAAGATTCATTATGATATCATATTTGTGTGTTGAAGTACCGACAGTGGCGATAAGAAAAATAAGAAGCGTGGTGATTATATAAGAGTAGTTGCTGGAAACCACACACATCGAAGACTACGCTATACACTAAGCTTCATCAGTCTATTCTTGACCACGATCTTTCTAATACGTATTTTATGAAAGAATTTTTGAGAAATTACTCGTGCTATTCCGGCCGGATTATTGAAGTGTCAATGGGAAAATTCCCAACGAGAATAAAAAACAAAAATTTATCAGGAATATTCCCGCGGGGTTATTACTTATTACCTAAGAATTTGCAGACAACAACAGCCACGCGATCATTGCGCTACCGACTAATTATAAGAAAAATTGATATCACATATGATGATTCTTACGTGTCTATTGTGCCATGACCGTAAAATGCACTTTTCGAGGTAAATTTAGCGCTATTATACAAATTATGTTATGTATACAAATTCTCGTTTCGACAGCCGATATTGCGCGATGTTTGACGATCGCATGCCGACTGCAAGTTATATAATAAGCGTGCCGTGTTGTAGGTAGAAATATTTCCGAGAATTTATTTACCTACCATTTTTTCCAATTTTGAGAATTTTTTCAGTTAACATCATCTGTTTCGGATAACATATGCCACGTATTTAGTAACCTCCTTTTTAAAAACTATTGGTAGCGATGAAAACCTTTTGCCAATTTTGGCTAATTGAAGACGACACTTGTTCTTCTTTAAACGGTGACACATTTGAAGTCGAAAGCGTTAAGTGCAATGATTACAACACACTAGCGTCTGTGAACAGCATTGTCTTGTTACAATCCTTTCGTGTCCAGTTGCATCTATACAGATGTATTTCTCATCAAGTGATAATTAATTACAAGAAGTGCAATTACCTACTGTCGAACATGTGGTTTTCGGTTATTTAATTATATCCTCTAGTTGTATTCCAAGTTATTTCGATGTTGCTATATTTCCAAATAAGTGTCTCGTTGTTAATTTCGAGTAATTAATAAATGAATATTTGCATTTGTTATAATTTATTCAAAGTCCATTATTACATTTTTTGTCAAAGAAGACATGTTGATACTATTATACCTACATATATAAGGTTACAACTGTTATCAAAATAGCAAAAATATCAAATATTAACGAATTTATTTATTATTGGAAATACTTTATTAGTAAAAATCATAAAGGCTTTTAAATTAAATTTAGTTAAAATCTGATGATGGAGTACTCCTTAAACAAAAGAACTCTAAACGGTTTATATATTTTAACGACCTCTTTATTTAATTGGAATCGGAAAAGAATTAGGTTTAGACCTACCATTTGTAATTATTTAGGATAAGGCCACTCAAAACGGAAAAATATATGACTTTTAAGAAAAAATAAACCTACTTTAAAATAAAAATACTGAAAAGTTCACAATAATAATCCCTTAGTGTTTGAAAGAATAGACAAAACTCAAGTACAAAAATAACTTTTTAAATACGTACATACAGCATACATATATATCTTCACACTGTTTCTTTAACGGGATGGTCGGTGAGGACGGACCTCCAAGCATCGCGGTCCTTACATGCTTCTTTCGCCTCCTTGAATCTCATCATTCTCCTCACATATTTTCGCCTAGGCATGCGAGTGCTTTTGACATTTCCGTCACCTAACACTTTTGCTATTTGATCTTCATAAGTCGGCCTTGGTCTTCCTTTGCTTTTGCTACCACTCACTTTCGTCCTGTAGATCTTCATCGTCAGTCTTTCATCACTCATTCTCTCTATGTGCCTGAACCATCAAAACACTCCTTTCTTCATTTATACAATAATACTGTAAACTTCTTAAATACAATAATAAAATTGCGGATGCCAGATGAAGCTACAGCATTAGGTCAAGGTTATTTGTAATATTATTGAAGTCACAGAAATTTAGAATCGATCAGACCAGTAGAAGTTGCTCATCACAACCCTTCAACGACTGAAAAAGAGCTGATAATCTTCAAAAGGCAGAACAGATTTTCTTGAAGAACACTCTCGATCCAGTCATTTTTTCAACAAAAAAAACTAAATCGAAATCGGTTCATCCGTTTAAGAACTACGATGCCACAGACAGACATACAGATACACTACATGTTAAACTTGGAACACCCTTTTATTGCCTCAGGGGTTAAAAGCAAGTCGAAACGAACTCGGTTGATGAATCAGAACAAATTAGTTTCTGCTTCCTAGTTCATTCTGTTACGTCATATAAGCTGTTGCAGAATACACTTTTTTTTAATACTTGATGATAAATGCACTGAGAGGTCCTTGAACAATATCGCATATAAGGCTAAGAAAGCATTGCAGATTGCAAATGAGTTATTAACCATACCACTTGTGCGAGAAATTTCACCGGTTGTCTTACTCTCCACAACGGAATATAACAATGCAAATGCTGCTGGCGGCAGGATTAGCGAGTAAGACGATACGACAGGTTAATATGACTATAGTCCGTTTAAATCTCAGTTGCCTAAGATGTAAATAAGATTTAGTGTTTCTCTTAATTAAATAAGATATTAATGAAAAAGGATAAACTACCAAAAATGGGACACGATTATTCATTGGACAGACAACATATTTTGATTGTCTGTACTAAGATTATTACCAAGAGAAAATACAAGTAAACTCTTTTTGTTCTTAGGTTCTTAGTAGGTAGGTATTTAGTAGTTTTTCTTTTAACATTTGCGATAGATAATAATGATAAAATAATGATAAGTAGTTAAAATAAAATTGTATTGTTTCGCTATCGGCGCAGCACATACGACTTTTGAATACTTTAATGTGAATTTTTAAAGTGAATAACTAAAAAAAAATCGACTTCGCGATAAAAACAAGGAAAAATACAAAATAATCATCCTTTATTAACCAAAATGCAATAACAAAAATAATTTATAAATGCGATACCGATACCTACATAATTAAATTTGACAGTTACTGAAGTCTGTGTTAAGCTTTTCTAGTAAAATTAGCGGACTTTCTTTTGCTACTTATTATTTATTGGTTTGACATCCACTTCGGCAAATGAGAAATTTAGTTAAATGTGTACAGATGAACTGAGAACTCTTTTGAAGTTGGCTAAAACTAAAATATTTTACAAGTAGTAGGCCGTATGGCATAGGAAATAACATCCTCAAAATGAATTCTAGGTGTTAGCTGTTTGGTCAATGGTAAGTTATGTTTTCTATAGATAGATATACCTACGTAGATATATTTCAGAAAATTGTATTAACTTTTAGAGTTATCCTGACCTGTGCGACGACTCAAGGAATATTTCTTGAAAAAACGAGTTATTGGACTGTGACAAATATAGCTAATATATTTGCTCAGTATAATGTAGTGTGTAGATTTTTCAATATAGTTTAAGAACGGCTGTTATTTACAATAAATAGTTTTTGGACAGTGTTCAAAAACTCGTTTATTACCTATTCTTCTCGTATTTCCGAAAAAAAGTCGCTGATATATACACTCTGCATCTACAGAGTCAGTACTTTTTCTCCCTATTATAGCATTTGATTCACTGTATGAATCAAAGTGGATAGTCATAGCCCATATTCGAAATTCTTGACCGAAATGAACTTGATTTCATATTTTACAAGTCATACATCACAAGCAATTAATCGACCAAATCACATAAAATTAGACATATATTCTACAAATCAAACACATAGTTATAGTATTTAGCTCTAATTTTCATTAATAAATAGCATACTTTTACGTACTGTACAAAATTTTTTAACTGCGGCGTAACAACATAGCCATATAACCTTAGCGGCAGCTCGCGCCGGACAAAAGAGATTAAGTGATTGCGATGTTAGGGCAAATTGATACGATAGAAGACAGTTGTTTGTAGAGTCGTTCAAATATTTGTTTTCAAGAAATCTTACTAGCACATATTAAAGCACTAATACATGTCCGTGGTTATTTGACGATAAAAGACAATTAGCCTGTCCAATAATTAGTATTCATTGTCAAATAATAGAATTTTGGTCTAATGACTAATAGGTACATATATATTCAGCCCTTTTATTTTCTAAGCCATAATTTTACAAAATATGTTAGAATACCAATCTTGTTAAAGACAATAATGTTAGAACAAATATTCTAATCCTGAAAAATTAAAATGTCGTACATAGAAGCGTACCTACATAGCATTCAGAAAATATTTTTTGTCATTTAAGTGTCGCTTATATATATATGTGTCTAACGAGCTTCGATTACAAATAAAAAACTAGATACACAATCAACGCTCCAAAAATGTCCGAACCAAATGTGCACTGAAATGAGTATTTGAGTGCACTTCTGTTTTAGTATTATTCGAAAACACTAACAGCGAACATTTTAAAATGCTCCTTCAAAAATTGTAAAAACATCATATCTAGAACGCTAAAATAAGACGGAGATTCTTATTTTCGGTTAATAAATTAAATAATATTATTTACGCGTTCATTATTTCGTTATAGTAATAAAGTTACGTAGCATTTTTTAATTAAATTCGTAATCATATTTTTAAATATTGCCTGATGATATACTTATGTCTTATGCTTATCACTTTCGAGTAACAAATCAAAATGACGTAAATAGCAATGCAAATAAATTATGAGAATTATACTTCACGCACGAGACGTAAGATTGCATTTTAAATATTTTTTTTAACAAATTTCGTTTCAATGTCATGCACGAATCGTTTACGAGCTTTTATTACCTTATGGTTTGACAGTAAGGTCTACTTTAAATTAACCCAATATTACCGATATATTATACTACTATTAATACTATACGATATTAAAAATGTATAGGTACGTCAATTCGGACAATAATTTGTTTAGATTTTACAGAAGATTGTGAATCTAGTTCCTCATTTGTTATCGAAACTAACGAGTGATAATTTACTTTAACCTATATCTTAAATAACGGGCGTTTTTTAATAAATTTTAAACAGAACGATGAAGCGGTAATCCATATTCATTCTCAAACAATTTCATATCGTTAAGCGTTAAAATAAGTATTATATATATTGATGTGTGTATATATGTATATTATTCTAAAATATAGGTATTGTTATTTCCCACAAAGGATAGTCACGACATTGTCCCTTCAAACCTTCAGGTTGTTCCCAGTAAGATTATTTTTTTGAGTTTACTATAAAATCGCAATCGCAAATGAGTGTAATGTAAGAATGTCAAAATCTCAGAAAAATGTGAGGTTTAAATATGAAACAGTTTATCACTTAAATCACACACCATAAAGCCATACTTTAATAAATTTTATTTCATATAAATATTGATTCCTTTTCAAACAGGCGTTTCATTTAACTTATGGCAAATTGTATTGAAACGAATCATACCTGATATTTTTTACTTGAACGTGCTAAACATAGACTATAAATAGCTCGAGACGCTCTATCCGAGTAGCAGTAGTGAGATAAATCCTTATATATATAACTTATTCATTATAATAACTTAATTCATTTGTATAGACGACACACGTTTATTATCAGATAAGCCGATCGGCCGCCTTTTCATTAAAAAAGCAGACCCATCTACATTTTATTTGCCTTACTTTGTAGTACGGAGCGAGGTCTGTAGTTATAAAGTTTATTGTGCAAAATTACAATAATTCGATAATTTTAGAAATTTTCCAACATTTAGGTATATTGTTATTAAAGGATAGATGGATATTATTTTTATATGAAGACGTACTTCGGATTGTTTTCATATGAAGACAACAGTTTGTCTAGGGGTATACTCATAGTCGTGAAAGTTCTCAGAGCATGTTTTTTTACAAACCTGTGGAAGATTTGACTTTTATAACTATCTTGTATCAGGGTCTACGAAAAACAGTTTAAATGGGTATACTTACCACTTCGGAAATTTCAAAAATTTTTCTAACACAGCAATGAAACAATATCAAATTATTTGTGGCCCCAACCATCATCATAAAATAATCCTAGTTGCGCTAACGACATTATAATTTCTAAATTATACTCAGTACACATACACATGAGCGAGATTTTTTATAAAAGTTAACGCAAACATATGGATGGGTAGGTAAGTAACAAGTGCTTCCTCACAATATAGGAACAAATACTGTACATAAATGAGTAAATGCGATTTTACTTTCATGGGGAGAGAAAGCGAAATATAAAATATATCAGCTGCATTTCTGTCCGCAGCTTGTAAGAGCAGCCAAGGGATAGATGTAGGGGTATTTATTGTAAATTGGGTATTAGACAGTAGTAGTACGAAATAAAGAGATGTAACTAAAAGAAAGAAAAAATTTTAATTTTGTGAAAAAAATTGTCAAAGGCAAAGAAAAACTGACGTCACCGTTCATAATCTAAACTATTTGAACACTTCACATCACAGATTTATCACTAATAGATAACTCCTTTCATACGTCACGAATGGTTAAACTGAAAAAAATATATATCATAAGCCCGTAATAGAAAGGGATGGGAATATACATATTTCGTATCTATTGGTATGCTCAATATTTTATATCTGTTCAGCTGTTGCATTTGACAGACCTATGAACAAAACAAATCTTTGTTCATTATTACTTTTAAGTTTTTTAATTATTTTTGAATTTTACGAGTGAAAAATTAACATAAAAACTTTTGTAAACATATATGAGATAGAGACTCTTTTGGACGTTATGGTAGGATGCAGTATTTTTGGTTGAAAAAGCCTGTTTGACATTCATAGGATGTCAACGCGAGAAAGACTATAGTGGCCACAACACAATATCTATTAGTAGTAGATCTTTGCTTCACATATAGAATTCATTGAGATACAAACCCATATGCACAGAATTATGGTTTTGACAAATGTTAAGTAACTGGTTGTACAAGTTGACCACAGTTGTCAACTACTCAATTAGCGTATAGGAGATGAGGTAGTAACTTGCCACTTATAATATGATCCCGCTTTGTAATCTTCAATCCCACTTTTAATATAGGTAGTGTTAAAGTGTAATTAGCTGTGATCCCTTATATGCAAAATGGCATGAAACTATGTACGTTATTACGATATAATTATAACACTAAGTCGAATAGTATGCAAGTAAAAGTATTACTTTTACTTGCATACTACGAGATGCTCTTGGTACCCTGTATATCCAGTGGCGCGTAATGTACTCGTGTTAATTATTTTTCTAATGGTGGTTCAAAAGTCCTCTAAAATCAAATATACCAAAACCCTAAAGCCAAAACGAATATTAATTTTTAATTATGTTATCACAACTACAGTATTGTTCTTCAAATGTGTAAATGTGTGGCCTACCACACACACTTTTACTCAGGACAGGATGAATTTAGGAAATGCAAAATGAGTTTAGAGATAATGACTTAAGTGTTGACTGATACGAATATTATAACCACTCAAATTTCCGAAACGAAGGAAATATCTAAGAACTAGCATTCGCCCGCAACTTCATCCACGCGCAATTAAAAAAAAAGTAGCCTATGTCCTTTCCCAATTATTAATCTATCTCCATTAAAAATGTCGTCAAAATCGGTCCAGCGGTTTGGGCGTGGAAACGTAGTTATCAGACAAACACAAAACAAAGTTCAACCCCCCCATTTGCGAGTGGAATTTTACAAAAATGTGAAATACGTTACTCATTAATTTTAATGAGCAATATTTGTACTCTATTTCTTAGCCGTATTCCGTTCCGTATAAAAGTTTCGTACAAAGATCAATCTCCCCTTTTCTCCCTTAAAGTGTAGAGGACCAAAAATCCTTTCTTAGCGGATTCCTACATTACACAAACTATCATCAGACCACTTGGTCTGATGATAGTTTGTGTCATGATCTTAGCTTTAGCAGTTTTTGAGATTTCGTGATTCGTGAATAATCAATTAGTCAGTGAGTCAGTGAGAGAGTGAGTGGTATTTTATATATATATATAATATATATAACATAACATATCTTCACGCTGTATTCCCAACGGGGTAGTCAGAGAGGACGGAGCGCCAGGAGTCGCGGTCCTTACACACCTCTATACTGTATATATATATATATATATATATATATATATATATATATACATTGTACATATATAGATTGGTGTGTGAGTGAGATTGGTTTACAGGACGGAAACAGAATTTTAGTTTTTACCTCAGTTTCGGACGAAATTCTTTAGTTTTTTTTTTTAAGTTTCCATTCATTTTAACGAATTGCAAATATGAGTTCTTCTTCACAGAAGTAGTTATATAAATAAATAAAACCGTTGTTACCTCATACCATTGTGGGATGAGATGACTTCCCACTGTGGCAATCGCCACTAAATGTAGTTTGAAACGTCACGAACGTTCGGCAATGCTAAAACCAAAGTCTAAAGTTCGGTTTGAGACTGCTGACGGTCTTAATGTTTAATGCTATAACCTCTCTATACAACTTTATTAGAGATTTAAGGTGATATTTTTAAGCTCGTTCTATTGTTACATTTAAAAATATTATATTATATCTGGTTGTCTGAATTTTGCTCGGAGGGTAAAGATCACAATGGGTACGAAACCTACCATTTAAGACCCAATAAATCTCCAGTCTCTGATTTTCATAGAATTAATTATAGTCCTTTTCGAGAAGGGCAATATACATGTATTAGTGGATAATAGAGACCAGAGTGTATGTATGTATTAGCCATATAACGCATACTGACTTTTTTTATATATTCATCAACGATATTCAAGAATACCAATGAAAATATTTATTTCAAACTAACTGAGGCCCGCGACTTCGTCAGCAATTTTTATTTTTAAAATAGCCTAGGTCCTTCCTCAGGATTCAAGCTATCCATACCAAATTTCATCGCAATCGGATGAACATATATGGCAGTCCATAAAAAACGAACAAACAAATATTGATTTTACATTAACAAAAAGTACATACATATGTTAATATTTACAAACTTAAAACTACACATTATCTTAAATAATAAACTTCCTCAAAGTTGCCGCTTAGAAAGCTGTAATTGCTCAAGGTATCCAGCAGACTGGCAGCATTGCCTCTTTGAATAGCCAAACTGATTCGTTGGCGGAAGAAGCTGCCAGCCCGGCGGTCTCCCGAAGCCTCGACCAGTCTCTTACAAATATCAGAAACCAGTCGATGGGCTTCGGGGCCCCAGGGACCCAAAGTTTCGACTGCAAAGGGCGTAAATATGTAACTCTCAGAGAGAGTCGCATACTTACGCCGCTTCAAGTTCTCGGCAGCGCTGGCCGCGGCACCTGCTGACTTGGAAGTCGCCGGCACATGGGAAACAGCAAGTGTATCGACATAAGTGGCATCCCACACCAGCGATCTTTCAAGTTTCCAAGGAATGAGCGTCAAACCATCCGGTCTCCTGACGTCGCTGCGCGCAATACCTACAGGCTCTAAGACTGCAGGAACGCCAGCGGCGACAAGAGCCCGCCGAATGACGTCATTCAAGGCAGCATGTCGTGACATGCGGCCCGCACTACGTAAACAGGAGAAACCGTGGTGACCTAGTACATCGACGAGATCACTACAGCGGCAACGGTGAGTAAGGTCAGTCCTGGCCCCCAGACGAAGGGATACTATGGGAGAAAGCGTGGTATTGTCGATTAAGGTTCCTAAGTTTTTTGAAGGTATTACCTTCAACCAGTGTCCTGACTCCTTCTCAGAAACAGCTAGGAGGCGAGACCGATCTTTTTCGGTACTACAAGAATCTAAAAGTTGTAAATGAAAATTTTTGCAAAGAAGAGGCTCATCCCAGTGTTTCTGAGAAAAGGTCGAGGTAGGCAGGTTAGTACTCGGACAAACACTTAACCAAGCATTTCGAGCATCAGGCAAGCACGGCACCTCAACCGATCCTAAGGAAGGGCGAATAACAGCTAGGAAAAGGTTTTCCGTGCTGTAGGCTGACGAAAGAAAAGCAGGCAGTGACACACTCGAGATTTTGCGTATGCCCAGGCCTCCATAACAGATAGGAAGCGAGGCTTGATTCCAGACCCTGTCATCAACAAAGGAGCAATTTAATATTTTAGATAATGTATTTTTTAGAATATTGTCTACAGATTTTAAAAGCGTTTGAAATTTAAAAAGCTGAGAACAGCGAAGAGCATATGTACATTTTAGAACAAAAAGGCAAAAGCGGACAATGAGGAGAGCCAAGTGAGAATTAATTTTTAAAAGTTTGTCTGAAGACTGGCTAAATTTTTGTATTTGATCATTGATAAAATAGAGTATGGAGTCATCTAAAACGGGAGCACCCAGGAGGTACAGCGATTCTTTCGACAAGACTTTAATATTTGGTGCCAGATTGTTAAATTTATTAATTATTTCATTTTTTGTAATAATTGAAACAGAATCGGAAACAAAGAGTTCACATTTAGAAAAATTTAATTCTAAGCCAATATCTTTAAACCTTTGAATGAGGGTTTTAAGGTCTTCTATAACAGTAATTGCTTTACGTTCTATTGTTCCGTCGTCAAGGTACCAAATATTAAATTTGGAATTTAAATTACAAATCGCAGGATGGATAGCCAAACTGAAAATAGCTGGTCCGAGAGGATCATCTTGTTGACAGCCAACTTCAGAATGTAATAAATTATCTTTGTATATTAATTTTGAAGGACTGCTGTAAGATTGCCAGAGGTAGGGATATATGTCCGGAACATGCTGTTTTATCTGTGTCAACAAGGTGGATCTATCAACAGAATTAAATGTATTTTTTATGGCTACTTTGAGGAGTACCTCACCTCCATCATGTGTCAAGAAAGCACGCGCCGCATGCACTGCCGTTTCACATTCTCTCTTTGAGCCAAAACCTACTTGTGTAGGACAAAAATACTTTGATACGGTAGGGAGAATGTGACGGCAACAAATTTTGGAGGCAATGCGGCGTATAGTTGCACCTACGGCAGTTGGCCTAACGCCACCGTGTTTTTTTTTCAGGGCACATAAATTGGCACCATACAAGATGTCGGTTATCTCCGGGGGCACCTTACCAGCCAGCATAATGTTTATTAGAGCTGTTAAACTAGATAAGAGTGTCTTACCGGTATCACCGACAGAGCCTGTAATCAGATCTTTATAATGTTGTGGCGTTAAGCCATCGAGACCTCCCGCGGAACCGCTTTTAAAAGAATTTATTGCGGCAAGCACATCTTCCTCTGTAGCTCGAGTCGACATATCATTTGGATGTGGGGGATCTGGCAGACAACAAGCCACAGAGGAAGAGGTATGCTTTGATCTGAGAGCAAAAAGAGTCTCGGCCGTATTCGGTGCTAAAACATCGCTGGAAAATAGCAAGTGGGCGGCACTTCTTAGATCGCCGTCGCTAATTTTTGATTCTATTTTTGGAATACTGTCTGAACTGAAAGATTTATAAATGGGCCGAACATGAATGCTCGGAACTGAATAGTTAGAGCACTTATGTTTTATTTTTTGTGTTAAGGAAATTTTGTCTTTATCGTTTTGTTCCAAACATAAAGTTCTATAACCGAAAACGAGCAGTTCTTCCCAATCGCATTTGTCATTTCGGTATAATATTCTTTGTATTATTAAATTAAGAGATTTGGCAACGCTGATGCGTGCGCCACGTGGAATACGCTTTATTAAGCATACATTGTTTTTGAGCGAACCAATATATTTCCAAAAAGGTGTGCGATTGTGATTGGAATTTGAGGAATTAGTCAAATTATTGGACTGAGATGGCACTGATAAGGAAGTAGGGCCAGAAGCAATGCCGGCAGTGTCACACCGTTTGTGTACCCTGCCGACATGAATCTTCAAGCCCCTATTTCCACGAAAAAAACGAGGTTGGGAACACTGCTCACATTTTATTAAATTTTCTAGCGATGTATCATTACTTATATGTGAGCTAGAGGAAGGTGAGGATGTGAGGGCCGGGAGCATATCATGACATAATATTACGAAAAATTACAAAAAAAACTACAATGAAAAATAAGCTATAAGCGCTAAAATCTCTAAGCAACCGTTCTTGTTGACGTTGCTATGGCAGAACTGTCACACCCGGCCGGATGAGAAGAACCCCGCAATATGTAGACTGCCGCTGCGTCCACCACCTGAAACAAAAACACCACTGTTTTATACATTCAATAGATAACTACAATATATTATAAGTATAACTACAATATAATATAAGTAAAAAATATGAATATGAAATGTTCGATTTAACTATGCATTATGCACATTTCAAAACATTTGTCTTATCCTCTTCGCAAACAACATTTAAATTCGTATTAAAATTCTTGCATTTTCTTTAATGGATTTTATTTACAAGTTTTTTACAGTGATTTTCTGTGACTTACATTCAATAACTTAAATTTACTGCCGAAGCGTGTAGGTATTGCGCTACATTGACGTCATTTTGAGACCGTAGCTTTGAATTGTTTTGCTTTATAATCATTGCAGTCGTTTACAATGCCATAAAATAGTACAACCGCAAAGTGGCCCCATAATACGACGGTTACAGAAGTTTGCGACTTTAAACTACAATTTACCTCCGTGTTCAATGTTGTGACTAAAGGATGAATGTTATTTTGTTTTATTACTAATATAATATCATAGTATAAAGATGATGAAGCGCGTTGATGTCTTTTGTACAGAAAAATTAACAAGATTTATTTCTACTTATTTAAACTTACTTTTAATTATGTATTTATTTAATCCGTTGGCAGACTAAGCCACTAAAAAAATCTCAACATCACACTACCTAATTAAGCATTTATTTTAACAATTTCACATATTGCACAACAGCGTTGATGCTTCGAAAACATAACTACGCCAATTTCACATCACAATATCCATTAGAACCAATTTGCAAATAATTAAAATAGACGCCCAACCGAGCTCTACAAAATCCCGCCAAGAACTCTTAACCCTGTTGAAAAATTTCCACGTCTGTTTATCTGTCTATTTGCTACATATGTTATTGTCTGTTATATCATAGATCTTGATCGAAAATATCGGTTTGAATGCGGTTTTTAGCTAGCCAAATCAATATTAGCGTTAAGAAGCGATGTGCACCGATTTCCACCAATCGTAGCAGTGATATTATTATTACAAGAAGTAAAAGTAAATTTTATTCGTTTATTTTTTATATTCGAACAATCAATCTCTTGTACAGACAATGATTTTATGTCTGGTAACTTAAGCTAGTACTACGTGAGTGAATCCGCGAGTAAAGATTATTGTTATTAACGGAACTTATTCATTATAAAAGTCTTTCTATTGTTTCACATTAGTATTAGGTTCAAAATGTAGTTTCATTTTTTATTTATAATAGCAAACCCGGCCTTCACAGGGCGTTAGTTGAAGTTAAAATAAATTAAACTGTTTTTATAATTATTTTGATAATACAAAAAAAAACCAAAAATAAAATTCTACTGATCCGATCGCTACCAAACTTACAGGATCACCCGCTAGGCCAATCTGAAGATTCCCTGAAAATTTCAGAGAAATCGGTCCAGCCGTTTCGGAGTCCATAAGGAACATACATACATATATACATCGCCTTTTATATAAAAAACACTTTAATAATAAAAACGAATACAGATATAAATTAACCAGTAGCTAATACCTGTTTTAACTAAGCTAATACACTGGAGGCACAGAGCTCTGTAACGACAAAAGGGCTTCGTCCGCGCTGTTTTTCAGCTTAGCCCAAAGTGACACACGGACAGACAGCCAGGTACGACTAAAGTGTCTATACAGCCATTCCCATATGATGTGTTTCTCGGTTTGTTTATAATTAATTATCATATAATTACGTGCATTATAATGGACAACAAATACATTATTACTTACTATCTTATTAAAGCTAATTATAACTGAACACAAATGAATCAAAATTTAAAATAAAGAAAAAATAATTAAATTTTAACAATATAAATTGTAAAATTGTGGGAGGAAACATACAGCGTTAGGTATTGTTGTGTTACAGTAGCTATTGACGGTATTCGCAGCGTGAGTACTATTTATTATATATATATATATTATAGATAGATTACACTCTGGCGTAGTTAACTTGGTAGTTAATTGTTTTAATCGGTACTCATTTTATTTGAATTTAATGCATTTGTATTTCGATATGAACAGCAATATGTTATGGGGTAAGTAAACTATTATACTGGAGGGCGAGGGCTGCGCGGTCGCAATCCCAAGATGGCGGAGTGTTCCATTTGAAAGAGGTTCAACGATCTTCGTGACTCACCGCAAAGTCTCGCTGCGTCGAATCTAAACAGCCTTCTTCGAAGTTATTTGTCCGATTTTTTAGTGTTCCTCAAAACAATCTATAATAACATGCATTTTATTCGAACCGGTTAATGTTGTATTTGTTCACTATGATAAATGCAGACACGATATAACTAACGAATAATCGCCCCAGAATTCTTAGCTGTAAAGCTAAACTAAATTATAGCAATATATAAATATTACATGAATTATTTTTTCTTTCTAAACGTTTGGATAGCGACGTATAGAAGCGGTAGTTAGAATGCGTGCTACAGTCGACTTACTACGAGATGCTCTTGGTACCCAGTATATCCAGTGGCGCGTAATATACCCGTGTTAATTATTTTTCTAATAGTGGTTTAAAAGTCCTCTAAAATCAAATAAACGAAAACCCTAAAACCAAAGTCAAAGTCAAAGTCAAATCAATTTATTCAAGTAAACCCAATCACAAGGTATTTTTGAACGTCAAATCTACTTTAGTTCGGTTCAAAGAGAAGAGAAAAGAAAACCTGGACACTGAGAAGAACCGACAAGAAACTCAGTCAGGTATAATTTTTTCAACATCCTTTTACAAAAGCTTTATTAAAATACATTATTCAGAGAGCCAGTAAATGCATGTGCAGAGAAAATCATTTCCAGACTATTGTTTTATCTTCAACGAAATCGTTTATTTTATAGTATGATTGTCTAATCAATGTACGTTTTATAACTAATCTAAATATATTTTCTGTTAATTGAGTGACTTCTTGAGGAACTTTATTATAAAAACGAACGCAGTTACCCAAAAATGAATCATTTGACTTATGTAATTTAAATTTTGGAACAACCAATTTATCACGACCTCGGGTTTCCATACCACCAATATCGCCTTTTTTTGTAAATTGTAATATTTTTCCTCGTATACATAATAATTTCAAAGATGTATAAGGACGGCAAGGTCAGTACATCAATGTCTTTAAAACGATCTCTTAGTGATTCTCGTGCCTTCATACTGTAAATAGCACGTAGCGCTCTTTTTTGTAAAATAAAAATCGAGTTAATATGCGCCGCTGATCCCCACAGCAAAAGGCCATAGGACATTAGGCTATGAAAATATGCCAAGTACACCAGCCTAGCCGTATCCGCATCCGTCAATTGCCTAATGCGTCTAATGGCATATATCGCGGAACCGAGCTTACTAGCCAATGCCCCGATATGATCCGCCCATTGCAATTTACTATCTACTGTTAAACCAAGAAAACTGGCAGACCTAACTAATTCTAACCGTTTCCCACCCAATTCTATTTTATCATGGATTCTGGGTACATTAGAAAGGGAAAATTTAATACATTTGGTTTTTTATGCATTCAGTAGTAAATTATTAACAGCAAACCACCCCGAGACGTCCCCCAGGATCCCGTTCACCCAGGTAATATCTAAGTTCTTTCTGTCCAGTTTAAATAGCAATGAAGTGTCATCAGCAAATAATACTATTTCGCATAAGTTCCTGAGCATAAATGGGAGATCATTAATGTAGACTAGAAACAGAAAAGGTCCCAAAATTGATCCTTGGGGAACGCCCATTCTTAACCTCGAACCAACAGACAAAACCCCATTGACACTCACTTTTTGCTCCCGGCCAGACAAATACGAGACCACGAGATCGAGAGCGTTACCACGAATTCCATAGTATTTAAGCTTGCAAATTAAAATTTCGTGACTAACACAATCAAAAGCCTTGGAAAGATCGCAAAAAACACCAATGGCATCCTGAGATCCCTCCCAAGCCTGAAGTACAGTCTTGATCAAGCTTGCTCCCGCATGAGTTGTTGACCGCCCCCCTCTCGTGAACCCGTACTGTTGACCGTGAAACACCCCGTGAATGTTAAAATGTGCTAGCATTTGATTGAGTATTATTTTTTCGAATATTTTACTCAATGCTGGCAATATTGACACCGGGCGATAATTTGTTAGATTCAACATACAACCTGACTTAAATAATGGAATAAATTTACTGTGTTTCATTAAATTGGGAAACACCCCTTCATCGACACATTTATTAAATATCTCTACCAAAATTGGCGATAATAAAGGTATTACACCAGTCATGACATGAACTGATAGTCCCCATAAATCTTCACTTTTCTTTTTATGTAATTGTTTGAAAATTTTTTCTATCTCAAGTGAAGATGTGTACCTAAATTGAAAATTAGGGAACCATTTTCCAACATTTTTTCTCAAAAACGTCTCTGCTGTTTGTGAAGACGCTCCCAAACCATTCGTTATTTCTATAGGTGTATTCGAAAAATAATTTTCAAAAGCATTAGTAAACTCAGTTTTATTAGTAACAACCTTATTACCAATTTGTATTGAAAAATCTTCGTTATTTCTATTTCGTTTACTACCAACTTCGTTATTAATAGTGTTAATAACGAACGAAACCAAAATTGACAACTGGTAGAACTGTAGGCATTTTTTCTTCAGATTACAGGTTTCATCGTTTTATATTATTGCACGTAATTTGATTATAAGCCACGTGAAATTCTTTTTAATTTTTAATAATCCAGTAATATTTGTATCTCTTCCCTTTGAAATCTCTTTAACCTGAAGAGGGGAAGCCCTTAAGTTGGCTACACTGGCCGCGTTCACTCATCCTTACTGTGTTCAACTATGGGTCAACTGCCCTCTCTTTTTGTTTGTAGGTAAGCACTGGCTTACGAAGGTAGCTTGACGAATCGACTCCACGCCGTGACGCTAGAGCGATGCCCGAAGCTGAATTTGAGGAAGGTATTACGCTCCATTAGTTAACTGTAGAGATATTTCGTGTTTTCTACAACTCGAAATTTCTTAAGTTTATTTTTTAACATAAACAATTTGAAACTTAAAATTTAAGATGTTCAATAGCTTCATTCATACATTTCAGCTTCCGCTTCATTGTGACAACTGACAACGCTATTATAACAATTAAGACATGTGCGTCGGTTTTAATAAGTATAACATATTAACCGAGCTTAAAAAAATAATAATAATTAAGAATTAGATGTTAGTAGTTACCGTATCCGGTCCAATCAAAGAACTTCGCACCGGTCCATTGATTTGATAACAATTCGCCACCAATCCAAAAATATTTTATTAAATTCTACCAACTCCGCTGTCCAGACTTTTTTCTTGTGATACAATGAAATGATACTTACATGAAACTGAGTCGATCCGCATTAAAAAAAAGACATATTTACTAATTTTTATGGAAATCTCACGCTTGACCAAAAAACTTGTGATGCTAAAATCATTTTCACAAAAAAAGACCGAATGGTTTTGTAAGACAGTTCCCTTGTATTTCCTATGGATTCCGAATTCCCCACATTATATTTCCGTACAAAAAAAAACACTGTACTTTACATTTATTATTATGTTTAAATGACTATATTTTTTAGAAGAATACTTAAACGAAGAGATTGTTTTCAAGGAAGAAAATAAACCTAAATAAACAAATCAGGAATACAAATCTTTTCACATAGGTATATCTTTTGCAAAGAAGTACTTATTGTTACAATATTATGTTCTCTCAGATAAATAATAATTAATAATACATACCTTACATACGTACATACATACATATTATCCAAACGCTGTATCCCTAACGGGGTACCGGGATAGTCAGAGGATGGAGCGCCAAGCATCGCGGTCCTTACATACTTCCTTCGCCTCCTCATAACTTATAATTAAAAATATATTTATATGCATGTATATTATGAATATCACTAGCTATATTGTGGAATGACTCATTAATGTTTCCGGGAAATGTAATTACATACATACAATTACATATTATTCCGGTTATGGAATGAGAAACTGCTTAATATATAGAAATGAATCGACATTTGATTAGAAATGCAAACGTTGCAAATCTGTCTGTAGTCTTTCCACTGAATGAGCGTTCGAGCTCATAAGACCGCATGGCCGTATTGAGACATTGGTTTAGGAGGGGAATCGACAGTACAGAACTTACCGGTAGGCTAATTAGTAATTACATACTTAATATAATTAAAACTGGTTAAATATTTACCTATATATAACAACACTTAGCCAAGTGTAAGTTTAACTTGCGAACACGATATTTTGTATGTAATAGTAGATTGCATAACAAGGGAGTAAAATAATGTTTTTACGACGAGGTGCGGATTTGAATCCGGAGCGGAGCGAAGGCAAATTGTAGTCTCGAGCGTAGTCAAGGATTCTAAAGTAGAATCCTGAGCGCAGCGAGGCATCGAACGCGGTAAAATAATTTTACTACCTAGTGATACGCTCTGATTTTCGTTCCTATGAGAAAACTAAATAAGTGGCGCTGTTAAATAGGTACACAATTATTTTTCAATATTATTCTCCAGTCTTTGGAGGCAAAGGGAATTTATATCTACACAATCATGTCTTCTTTGTTCATTATTCAGATGCTAATAGTAGTCGTCTGATATACAATTCTTTATCTTTCATAGTAAAGCATATCTCTTTTATTCATTTTTCCTTATCACTAAATCTATAACACATCTCCAGTAAAACGATAATAGGCTTTACTGGAGTTTAAAAAGAACTTTTTGTAAGAACGCGAAAACTTCAGCTGCACTCGTTTATTTAGACCCTAGGTTCTCAACGTGGGCGATAATGCCCCCTTGTGGGCGTTTGAGACTTTCAGGGGGGCAATGAAAGACCCAGAGATAATTAAAGGACGCGGGCAGATTAAAAAATGTAGTCTAAAAAAGACAAAAAAAAAACACACTGATCACGTACTAAAGTAAAGTAAACTTTAATATTGGTTAATTTTAATTATTGTACGTATTGTAATAATTTTTATCACGTGTCAAAAAATTCACATATTTCGGTAGTTCGGAAAATGGTTGAAAACTGAACTGAAAGATTTCATTACATTCAGATCTACATTAAACAGGATATTAAAAATTTTCATTTTTCATTTGAATTAAAAATTTTCAAATCTTCCGTTTACACCTGTTAAAAATAGCAAAAAATATCTTTTTAGCAATGAAGTTATAACAAGTTTTTGTTGAATTGTAGAACACCACGAAAAATGCAATCCTGCAAGAACCGACAGTATTATCTGTGCTTGCAGGCACTTGCTCAGTGCCTTCGGGGCATTCGGGAGTCAGCGAGTGAACATAAGTGCGACGACAGAACTGAGCCCCGCAGCCCCCTACCCGCACTCTGCACCCACGTCGCCCTTGCCCCCGCGTGGCGCCCGCGCTTTACTTCCACGCCGGGTGTTATAAACGAGTCACTGCATGTTCATCTTATTCCTGCCGATGTGTGTTATATGTCTCCAAAAAGGCTGTCATCGTTTATTTTATTGTCATTAACATTATGAGGAATTAAAAATGAAATTTAAATATAGATACCAAGAATTTTGGCTGCAGTAGCCGAATTCGCAACAACAAAATATTTAGCCGAACGTGGATTAGTGTCGTAGCAACGTTGGTAACTAAAATGAGAAATCGACTCCATGAACGCGGCGACTTATGGTTGTTTTTAAGTAAAATCGAGCCTGATATTAACAAACTCCTTAAAATGCATCAAATTCAACCTTCTCATTAGATAAGTTATAAATTTAATGTCTTTTAAATGTTAATAAAAATACTTTAATCTTTTAATCAAGTACACGTTTTAATTGTTCTCATTGAAACATTCATCTTTAAACTTAGAAATAGGATAGGGGTCATATCCTATCGACGACTATATAATATTACACGTTTAAATATAATAGGCTGTTTCAGATTCGCAACAGATGGTAAATAAAAAAAAGGGGGGCTCCAAAAAAAAAAAAATTTCAAAGTGGGCGGTGGGCCAAATAAGGTTTAGAACCTATGATTTAGACTTTACGATTCTTCTTACTTGCACAGAACTATTTCGCCTACCATACCTACTTTCGTACTTTAAAACTGCTAAAAACGAAAAATAGAAAATCCAAACAAAATGTCAAGTCAATAGGAACATATGCAAAGAAATTTTATATTTTTATTTCCTTAATTTTTAATTTTTTTTTTCTCCGGCGTGCGGCTATCTTGGTCCGAGGCAGCTACAGCCGGATAGGTAATCCAGTACCATTTTTCATACAAGATTTTCGTTTGACCTCTTTGATCGCGAAACAATATTCGCGTTCCTTATTCAAACTCATTTCTCCCTTTAGTCTTTATTCGTTGAAGAACCGACAATTGATTTTCGAATAAATGGAATGAAAAATAACATGTATGACTATTTTCTGGTGATTTATAAAACCTAGAACTTTAATTGGGGTGTATTTACACTGGTGCCTTCGCCTTCGAGTCCTCGCTGTCCTGTTGGTCAGCGGGGAAACCGTTCCGAGGTATATGACCTCTCTATAGTTGCTGTCATTCGCCTACCACTACGAGGCGAGGGTCATTTGGGTGACTGCCGCAGCAGTCCTTGGTCTAATTTCTTCTTAATTGTGAATTCGATTGGAAGCTGGCTGCTACTGATTAACGTCAGCTGATAAGGTCTCTAGGGTATGCCCGGTGCGGCAATGGTTTTCTATGCCTTGAAGCAATCGCCCTAATATGAGAGAAGCCCGATCTATCGGCCCGTCTAAACATGTTGGACGCCAGACGCCTGGAGATTTCCTCGATGGTTTCGACATATAGATCCCTGCGTATTACGTCATTCCTGACGTAACGGGGTGCTTTCACTGCCAATCTGAGTGACAAGTTTTGCTGGGCCTCTAGTCTGGCACGTTGATGCGATGAAGTAAGTGCGTACCAAGCTGGGATGCATAGCTGATCTTTGAGCACAAGTAGATTTTGTATATTTTCTGCTTGGCACGTAGCGGGAGGTTTGATGCCAGAATGCCATACAGCCGTTTCCTGGCTCCATGGACTCATAGAGGGTCTCATAGAGAGTCTGCAGTCAATGATGACTCCCAGGTACTTGGCAGTAGGAGTTCACGTTTGGTTGCAGAATGGGTGAGGTGGGGGAGCAGCGGTCTCCTGCTTCCGCTTACAACCATTGCTTGGGTTTTCTGTACGTCGACAGAAAACCTTCGACTTTTGCAACTAATCGGGGAGTTGATTTAGCATCCCCTGCATCTTAGTGGCCGCAATGCCTGCTCTGATGGACGATGTGATATATGCCGCGTCATCTGCATAGAGCGCCAGTAGCGCTCCATTCGCGATGGGGATATCGTTAGTGTAAATAGCGTAGTAGGTGGGCGACAGGCAACTCCCTTGTGGCACGCCGGCTTGGATGGGTCGCTCAGTGGACAATTTTCCTTCCACGCTTACCCGGAAACTCCGGTTTCGAGGAAGGACCCCAGCACTTGAACTATACGTGTCGGCATGGGTAGGGCGATCAGCTTGTAGCAAAGACTGGGATGCCAGATCCGATCCAATGCCTTCTCCATGTCCAGGAATACTGCCACCTCATGTTCCTTCTTGTCGACCGCCTGGGCCATGTGGTGCAGTATCCTGAACACCTGCAGGATGGTGCTGTGCTCCTGTCAGAACCCGAATTGCTCCTCCCTCGGGGTGAAGGATTGCGACATTTCTCGCAGCAGCAACTCTTCAAACACTTTAGACAGGGATGATAGTAGAGTAATTGGGCGATAATTGCCGGGTGCCGTTGTGTTCTTCGCTCTCTTGTAGATAATGATTATGTGCCCGATCTTCCATTGGCTAGGGAAGTGCCTGGTCCGTATAATCCCATTGAACAGTCTGAAGATCGCCGATACCCCACGAGTAGGGATGTGCCGGAGTGCTGCATTTGGTATCCGGGCGGCGACACTGGTGCGTCTTCAACTTGCACCTACATCTTACGTAGACGCATGTGTCTTTGTGCGCTATTGAAATAATACATGCGTACAGCACAAGTGCTTGCGCATGCGCTAACGCATACATCACTTGCGTTGTGCTTACATCAATGTCAAACAAGCAATGGCGAAAGTTTGATATGTTCGTGTATAAATAGGATACGAATCACTAATTTTATACGTGATTGACTGATGTATATAATAAAGTACGCGTATCGCTTATGTCACAAATTCATAAATAAAAAGCCTAAACAGAGTTCTATTAAACGTTCCTTATCGCGTGAGTCACGAATTTTAACGCACGCAGTACCGCCAGTCCCAGCGCATGTAATGCGAGCACATAACGAATGCGTTTGGGTACATAATGCGTGCGTCTAATGGAATTTAAAAGTGTATGTGGAAAATACACCAGTGTAATTACACCTATTCTAATTTTCATATAAACTTCAAGTAAGGCCTAATATTGCCGATATTTTTACAATTCTAGGTCTAGTAGTTTCGGAGATAAGGAAGGAGAATTGTCGAGTGAATTTCAGAGTACCCAATTTGTCACCTCTTTAATTCTTATACTAATGAATGTTTTAGTGTAACTAGTGTGAAATATATGAGTAAATAGGATGTCTTGCTATTCCGAATTTTAAGTTTCTATGTCCCAAGGTTTCTGAGAAAATTGACACATGAATAATTTTATTAGCAGATATAGTTCCCCCCCCCCCCCCCTAATACGTTCAAGCATATGACATACATACATGGTGATGATTCATTAAACGGACAGCTGATGTCGCAAGCTCTTTCTAATTAGACACGATATATCGATCTCCTGTTCATTAAATCTACTTGTTACACGTTTTTACTTTGAAAATATATACACGTATGTGTTTACGAAATTTCACACGTGTATCCACTATGATTCCAGGAATTGCCTAGTTTATTGCAAAGGATATTTGGCCATTGGCTATTAATGCTAAGATGTAATATGCGTTGTTAGATACTAGATTAGATAATGGCCAATTTCATAATTTTCTGTTGAAAGTTTTTATCGCCACGATTTTGTCGTCCACGGTACATTAGGAAGCAAAATGTATGCAGTTGTATGACGACGCTTCCGTCCACGATACCGTCATGCCGTGGACATTGACAAAGTATCTTTTTTCACGACACGATCGGGAAGCATTTTGCTTACCTGCTGTATTGAGGACGGTAAAATCGTGGCTATAAAAATTATCAACGGAAAATTATAAAAGCGGCCAGTGACGTATTCTTAGTGCGAAAACAGCCAACTAGCACCAAGATTTACATACATACAACCGTGCAATTCATAAAACGGTTACACGTTTCGCTGGTAAATCTATTACTGTGATGAATTCCTAAAATCTTTAGCTATTTTCGGCTCAAACTTCAAAAACTATTAGATATTCCAGAGCTCAGACTCGGTCAGTTAACCAGCACAGAGTCTGGAATTTCCGGAGGATGTTTCGTTGAGAGGCGAAACATGTATCGATTGGTGGTTTTTGAAGTTTGAGTGGAAAATAGCCAAAAATGTTAGGAATTGATCACATGAAATGGATTTTCGCAAAGTAATACCTGAGCCTATACAAAATCTATCACTGGTTAGAATTTAACGTGCGTGATTACTAGTTATCTTTTTTGATGCGAAGTAACACGACACTCACTTCGTCTTCACTCTAGACCACTGGTTCCCAAACTTATTTTGTCTACTGAGTCGAGAGCTCATGCAGTCGTTGTTTAAGATGCCTCCTAGCTAAATGAAATTACAAATCACCCCCTAGGCCTCTACACAACGCCCCCATTTTTTTTCTGGGTCTCTTACCGCCCCCCTTTAGGCCTGCAGCGCCCACAAGGGGGCGTTATCGCCCACTTTGGGAATGGCTGCTCTAGACAATAAGCGTTGTGTGTCTGTGTCTTGGAAATATTTGAATATTGACTCGATTTTCTGTAGATGTACCGTCATTTAATCTGAACGTCTATTTTATATGACTTTATAAATATTACTATAAGTATAGTTTTCCTTTTTTGGTCAAATGGTAATTATCGACGGTGACAAAGATTAATAAGATGCCATTACAAATTGTATAAGCCAATAAGCGCATTAGCGATAAAAATATAGCGCGATAACTTTTTAGATATGAATATAAATTAGACAGTTGCCAATAACTTAAAAAGAAATTTAGTTTCTTAGATAGGTACTTTCTAATTTGTAGAAACGAAGATACGAATGTATGAAGAAATTATTAACAAAGTTTTAAAGGTATATAACATAAGAATAAATTCGTTCAAAATTAGCAGCAGGAATATAACGATGTATTACCTAATGACAGGAAATAGTTGTGCTAACACCAAGCAAAAACCGGCCTCTGCATATACAAATGTATGTCCCAGCTAATTTGCATCCGGCCTTAGGCTTATAGATAGCCAACCCGTCGGAGTATCTATCTATGAAGAAACTTATTTCCCCCAGTTCACGTTTATCTTAAGTCTGTTACTTGTATAATTTAGTTACTAGAGTCTATAAATCGTAATGTTATCTACACATAAATCGTGAACAAAAGTGACAAAACTGTAAAAAGACCAGTGACTCACACAGAACACATTAAAATGATGGTTCTGACATATTCTACGAATTTAAAACAATTATGTTTATGTTACAACCTTAGCGGTTGAAGTTATCATTAATCCAAGTTTTCACATCGTAAATAATAAGTAATAAAAACGCAGAGGGGTGCGTGTACGCACTGCGGGCTCGGTCGATACCTGATGGAATTGTACACAAACTATTTCACACGCGTCTACATTGAGTTCGCTCTTCCCTATCCAGTGTTTCACACGAAACGCCTCAGCGTATCAGTTGCAATATCTAATTAGTTTAAGAGTACGCATTACGTTCAACTGAAAGTATATTGTTCATTTATTACTACCCACCCTCCGGCTCACTCGATGATTTACGGAAAACGTTACAACGGTGTTGAGTACCACTTAATATTAAATGTAAATCAAAGTCACATCTTATTCAATATTTGTAACTAAAAACTGCTTCGAGCATTGAAGTTATATATAAAAAAATAACCGACCCGATAGTCGTTGTCCTGCTCGAAATAAAACTTTGAACCCGATTGCAGCGCTACCTACCGGGTCCAATTGTGAATATAAACCACCCAAAGATCCACTCAAACACACGTACAGAAGAATAATATATGTAAAAACTAGCAACCCGCACCGATTTCGCACGTGTAGAATTTTTTTGAAAATAAGATACAGCCCATGTTACTTGGTAATAATGTAGCTTTCTACAAGTGTAAACATTTTTTAAATCGGTTGAGTAGTTTTTGAGTTTATCCATTACAAACAAACAAACAAAGCTTATATACCTCTTCATAATATTAGTCTTATATTAGTATTAAAAAGTATTGCTAGATATAGAATACAGATATACTCACGAATAAATGTTTGAATCCAGAAAGGAATAGTTGCAGTAAACAATGGCCCTAAGGCTGACGTTATCTATAAAGAATAAACTTTGATTTTTAAAGATCGGTTACGGGGTTTTAATAGAAATTTAGTATATAAAAAAATATGGTTGTCTTGTGTGATATCAATGAAAGCTCGTCATATCACGAATTCAAAAATAAGTAAGCGGTAACCCCAAGGCAGACGTTAACTTTAAAAGACGAGTTTTTATATTCAAGGGTCGGTTCTTGGATTTAAATGGAAACTTGTTGTTTGTGGTCGTCGTGTAGGGTATTAAACAAAAGCTTTAAGTTTTTCACACGAATTCGAATGTATGTAATACCTTTGTAATATATTAAATGAATTTTTGACAATAGTTATGTAATTTTTGAGAATAATTATGTTATCATTTACTAAACAAAAATTAAGTATAAAAAATAACTTCAATTCATTGATTATAAATATTGCAACAGATTGTTCTAATTTATTAACATATTATTTTTACATTATTTAGTGACATTTGCATTTAATGACGGCGCTTTTTCTTTGTTAGTAAAGCGATATTATGTAGTTTTAATTATTATAGTTTTTCTTTATCGATTGTGTATGATTTTTAATTTTCTATTTTTATCATAATAATATAAGATTTTGTTTGTACGCTTTCGGCAAATTACAAAGGATTGTTTTGTATTGTTTATTATCTACAACCTGTGCACATACAACCTGTAATCACAAAGGAATAAAGATTTTTTTTACATTTTTCGAAAGAACGTGTAATTATTGCTGTCCCCTGCACCCCCATTTTATCTTCAATAACATAGCTCAAATCTGAAAAATTGACATTGAAAATACAGTGTGTATTGAAGACGAATTATAAGAATTTCATCCTACACTTTTTCGGATTCCGTAGCCAAATGGCAAAAACCAGATCCCTTGTAATTTCATCCTGTCCAGTGACATACGGACAGACAGACGTCTGTCCGTATGTCCTAGCCAATTTGCTCGGAGACACAATAGTCTCCAACCAAGTTCTTGTTGAAATACGTGCAGTGAAGAGTCTCATAGTTAGGATGCAAGCAAAGTTATTTCTGCCGACGCCGAGCATGTAACATGTAACCGAAAATGCGAGATAACTACACCTTTTTATTAACTACACCGTTCTCGTAGAGAACACCTTCATTCCTAAATTTTATATGTTATGTTTTAGTGCCAACGGACTTTAATTTTAATAAAATAAAATTAGAGGTGGCACTCTTACATGTAAATGAGGTATGACTAACATTCCAATACAATAAGTGCGTAGGGTAGATTCAGATGTTTTCAAAAATACCGAAATATTCGAAATAGAGGTTTCGAATTGACTTGAATTTTATAAATCAATAGTTTCTGATACATGTGCATCTAAAGTCGCAAAAAGTGTCTACCTTTTCAACTATGGGGTCGAATATTCAGAAAAAATTTAAGACAGTAGAAGTTAAAAAGCACTTTCAACAAAAATTAATATTGATTCAATTTTTAGAGATCCTTTAGCTCATATTTTCGGTTACACGCTCACCGTCTGCAGAAATAACTTCATCTTTCATATTTCATTGAGAAACGCTATGAATTACAAAGTTATTATTGCTGGCGATTAAGTGAATATTGGTCTTTCACTGTGCATGGTTTGACTTGGTTGTTTTCTTTTAATTGTGCATGGTGTTGTTACAGTTACTTGAAAAAAGCGCGGAAAAGATTTGGAACGCGAGGCAACAGCGGTTGTACGCGACCGCGACTAAACTTGCAAAATCTTTCTATAAATACGTACGCATTTTATGTTTTAGGGACATAATTACTCGGACTACTCGAACACAGTACAAAAGTGGTAATAATTTGTACGATGAAGGGCACGTGGGCACGGCTCATAAATCAATCAAACATGTTCCCACAAATTTTTGAAATAGATATTCGTTTTTCCAGTTAAACAATGTTTTCCTCGTCTCGTTTCGGATGCTCGCTCAAACCGAAGAATTCGATGTTGTCCGCATTTTTTTATAATTAGAAAAAGATTAGTTCCGGGCGTTTTCGATTAGTTTTCGGTTGTTACCGGCAGAGGCAGCGAGCTCGATGGCGTGACTTGACGGATTCCTGCCTAGCTGTGCCTTTGTTTGAGGACGAACGACCCGTAGTGATGTGCCACCATTATGTCGATTGATATGCTGATGTCATACATGTACACCGACCTTGATATCATAATAGCATAACTTAGTCTTAATTCACCGTATCTATATCATTACAGTTTTACAAAATTTATATTTTCGTGTGATTAGTGTTGGCAAGAGTTCGTCCAAAATTTTCGTAATATAGAATAAATTATTGTACTTAAATCTAAAATAAAAAGCAATGCTGGGAGTTTACTACAATATTACAGAAATAAATAATACATTTATAATTAATGAAAATGTATACGTCTATAAACATTATATAACTATAGTTATGTCAAAACATTTTATATTTATTAGAAAATGCAAGTACAATAACATTATAAAACTGTCGATAAATTGTAGTATGTAGTATGTACCCACCATTACAAGTGAGCGTAAAGGCGGCTAGTGCCCTACGCCGGTTACTACAGAACCGGTTTCACGCGGCCCTCCGAGTACCACGCTCCACGTGCAGATATCATCGTTCGTCTTCGTCTATTTTGCTTTAACTCGCAACCATCTGACGTAGACCTGTCTCCGTCTCTTCACAACAACATCCAACTCGTTGCAAATAAAGTGAGAAAATGCATCTCGAAGTTCTCAAAACATTGGTCGAGTACTTCACTGTATTCATACCATTCTCTTCTTTGCGTACAAGATACATAGTAAATCACTTTTTACGATTCGAGATTTTACACTGTTGTTGTGAAGTTGTGTATGAAGTCTTGGTGTAGCGCGTACTGTGAGATGCCGTTTTAAATTAGTTTGCTGTATATAGAGAGGCATGCATGAAGAAAAAGAACAATCTTTCGAGTTTCGGTCATAATTACTTCTTAATATCATATACACATATACACTTTAACCAATAGATAGTAGATCTGCAAAATTATGTATTCATATATAATTGTAAAATGTATTGAAATTATGATGATGATACCGGTATATATACTCGTTTATGAGGGTGGTTTACCGCAACAGAAATTGCTGGTAAGTCAAGTGCCTTGAGCATTTATATTTAATTTGTTGAAGACATTAAAGAATTTGTCGTTTTGATAGTTACTAAAGAATATTTGTTGTCACAGGAATATAAAAAGGCTGTACTATGACCTCAGGATCTGTCTGTGTTCACTATGCGTGTGATTTATTTACAGAGACGTGTTATTTGCGTAAAGGAGTACAAAAACATAAGAATAATAAGTTCAACGGTCAAGTTAATATCGATTCGCGGCACATTCTTTTTAAGTATTTCTTAAAGTAGGTAGGTTAAGTTACGCTGAATTGTATTACTAATTTAATAGGTATCCTAGGCGGTTTTAGTGCCGGTTGCAATAGTGTTATATTATAACACATAACATACATAAATATTATATATATAAATAATTCTGCGTTATTTCTCATTTGGTGTGGACAGAATGTCAAGATATAATACAATCAGTTGGAAACTACTTTATGCCTTAGAGTGTTTTTCCATTGCCCGACACGATAACGATATATCGTCGCCGATGCAGACTGACCGATATTGGGGAATTAAAAACTAAGGAGCGATCTATGACACTTTTTCACTGACCGACACGATACCGATTTATCGTCACCGACAGCTGATCGGCGATTACATGTCGGTACCTCGTCCGCTCTCCCTAGAATCGTCCCGATAAAATTAAGGATGTGTGACGTACTTACACAGTGGTGTATGTATGCATTCGATGTCACCACCACCACGCTCTTCAACATATCTTTTACTTTTAACTATTGGATGTTACCAAAACTGTTTAGCAATTTTTTTTTGCGACATGACTAAAGCAGATATAATAAATATAATTTGTCGTCTGCCATATTGAATAAGTACAGTTTCCTAGTTAACGCACTGATCTCGAACGCGTAATGTTTGTCAATGAGGCATGAAAGTTCTGTTTTATCACCATCGGTATCGGTACCGTGTTCTTTAATCAAAAAGCTTCAAGACAATATCGATATGGCTCGGGTGTGTCGGCTACGATACTATCGTCATCGTGTCGACTAATATAAAAACGCTCTTACTTAAATGAAAAAAGGTATCATAATATAATTAAAAAATTAAAATTACTAACTTATAAAACTCTTTTATAATTAGCCATAGCCCTTTCCCTTGCTGAAATTTATGTCCTAGTAAACGGGATGGTATAAGCATCTGGCACGTAAAAACGATCTGTCCTTCTGTCCAACACCAGGACGGAAGAAACCTGAATATATATGGACCAGTATGCTTTCTATTTGAAACAAATACGGCATGTTATTTAACTACAATTAAAAAGATTATAAAAATCTTTTAATAGCATAGATACATTTGTTTATGCAAAGCTCCATATTAATGTGCGGGTGCTGTACTTTCACTTGTGAGTAGGTACTTACCGCCTGACTAAAACTGTTTAAACCATATTTCGTCAAAGTTTTGTGCACTAACTATACCTACCATTTTTTTGCTCGAATACGGTCATTACTCTGTATAACTTGTGAGGAACAAAGAGTGAAGACATGTATGTATGTTTGTACTATGGTGAAGTCAAAATTTTTGAAGTCATGTTGACACTTCTTCAGAATTGACTGGCCCGTTGGCGCAGTGGCAGAGCATCTACCTATCCCCGATCAGGTCAATTCAGGAAACGATATTTTTTAAATTGGCCTGGAGTCTGGGTGTTACTGGGAACTCCCACAGATCGTTGTGTGATACCCATTGTACAAGTTTACTGCTTATAGTTTGGGATCACACAGTTTCTATAATTCTCTGGAGTATTATTATTATTTTATAAAAAAGAGATGGATAGATAATAGTTTACCAGTGATTTATATGTGAGTACGTAGTATGTAACAATATGTATATGTATAGCTACCAATATGTATCTAGTCATGTAACATGTACCTAGTGCATTATCTATCCTATCGAAATTGTGAATGCTCTAAAATAGTGGTTGCTTGGATAGATGGTTTTATATTTTTTAATTATTATTTTTTATTATGGGACATAGCTACCTATATTTACATATTCTTTTATAATTATATTATACTAGCTGATGCGACTTCGTCCGCGTTTTTTATTTTTAAAATAGCCTTCGTCAGGATTCAAGCTATCTCTGTACCCTGCACTGCAATCGGTTGAACGGTATGGCAGCCCATAAAATACGAACAAACGAACAAACAAACATTGATTTTTATAAATTAGACTAGACTATACACTCGACTCCGTCAGCGCGGAAAATTTTTTCGTGGCTTTCCCGGATTACGTTAGATTATATGTTCATGTACATAGTATGTTTAAAGATTGTTTTTAAAAGAATATCTACGTCTAGCCTAAGTGTGTCACATACTATCTCTGTACCAAACATCATAATTGATTCGGCGCGGCGCGGGCGGTTCAGCATTTCCCATTCAAAATTTCATCCCCTTTTCGCCCCTTTAGGGATAGGTTTTTGATAAAAAGTAGCCTATATTCGTTCCCAGGTGTCCAACTATCCATGCTACATCATAATCAGTTCAGCGGTTTAGCATTTTCCGTACAAAGTTTCGTCCCTCTCCCTCCCGTCCCCCTTTTCACAGATTTTCGATAAAAAAAAGTAGTCCATGTATTTTTGATAAAAAAGTCTTATCACCGCACCAAATTGTATCATTACCAAGTTTTAGCGTTTCCCATACAAAGTTTCATCCCCCTTTTCACCCTGTTAGGGGTAGATTTTTCATAAAAGTAGCCTATGTCCGTTCTCTGATATCAAACTATCTTCTTGCCAAATTTCATCTTAATCGGTTCAACGGTTTACCCTTTCCCATCCCATAAAGTTTCACCCCCCTTTTCACCCATTTAGGAGTAGATTTGCTAAAAAACCTACATGAGCACAATCACATTTTTTTTACTACGTACCAATTTTCATCAAGATCGGTCAAGCCGTTCTTTAGCTGCAAAAGGACATATAGACAGACAAAAATTTTAAAAATGGTAGAATCAAAGTCAGTGAGTCATAAAGTGCCCGTCTATCACAAAATTTTTCAGTATAATTGCAATTACAGACAGACGCTAGAGATTTATATAGTAGTATAGATAGAGCATCCGCCATATTGGATTTATGATAGTCACATATACACCAACCTTATCCTGTGTATTCCATTTCATTTGATGCCCATATTGTTGGAGGTTTCGAAAAATGTTACTTTCTATCACGTAGCATCCGCCGCATGGATTTATTTAAACTTTTGACAAAAAAAGTAGCCTATGTTTTTTATGAAAAAAAATCTATTTCTGTATGAAATTTCATCTTAATCGGTTCCGCGGTTTAGCATTTCCCACATAAAGTTTCATCCCCTTTTTCAACCCTTTAAGGGTAGATGTTTGAAAAAAAAAAATAACTATGTCCGTCGCCTGGTGCCAAACTATCTCCATACAAAATTTTATCACAATCGGATGAACGATTTACCCATAAAATACGAACAAACGGACATTGATTTTTATGTATTAGATTTATAAATATATTATATTTATAAATAAATAAAATTTGGAAAAGCATAAAATAATATAAACAGAAATATATTTACAACTGGTAATACTTACGTCTGTGTAAGTGAGCAGTTTCGGATTTACATTGATTTAGATAACAGAAGGTGTAAATTTCATATGTTTACGTAGTTCAAGTCAAATTTAAATGGTAAACAAGCCGGTATCAATCTGTTAGTTATTTTATGTTCAAGCCTACGTTGGTACTTGTGAAGTTGTGATTCATTCCATAAAATTACACAATAATTTTGTTGTTATGAGTAGTTACAGTATTTCAATATTTTAGTCCACAAAGCTGGTATATATGAAATGTAAGCATTTATTTATGCCTTAGCATTCTGTTTATACGTATGTACTATAAAAGTTCCTAATTTTATGTTAAATATAATGATACTACATAATGTATGTAAGAAAAAAAACTGATCAAGTGTGAGGTCAACTAGCGCACACATGGTTCCATAAGATATTTGTAAAACAGTAAATTTCTAATGGAATGCATTTAAAATTGGTAGAAATAGCATAAATAAACTGCTATTTATCGCCATAAAACAATATTATACGTCCTAATTGAGGCATTCAGGATTCTTGTGATACTTGAGTGTACATACAGTGTAACCTGGTTAAATGGGCCCAGGATATGTGAGAAACCTCTACTACTGATAATTACAATGAGGTCCCGTCAATTTTGCATTGAAATGCCTCTGTTACTGGGAATTTTTAAACCTTTATAATTGGGATTTCAGTTCTTAGTTTTTTTCGATGTTTACCTCTATAACTGACTTGACCGGGTCCCGGGTTCGATCCCCGGTCAGGTCAATTTAGGAAACGAACTTTTCTAAATTGGCTTGGAGTCTGGGTGTTACTGGGAACTCCCCCAGAGTTCGTTGTGTGGTACCCATAGTACAAGCTTATTGCTTAGTTTGGGGTCACATAATTTGTGTAATTGTCTGGAATATTATTATTATTATTATAATTGGGACTTTGTAGCTCAATAGCCTGTATAAATAAGACAATTTATTAAGTTTGGACAGGTTGCGACACATTTATTTACAAACATTCGAATTTTGCGTGCTTTATTTTTCAGTACTATCTAACGTTTTGTACGATAAACAAGTGAATAAACAGAATGTCGAAACGTAAGTATAATTTATTAACAGCCGCTGATAAATTAAAGCTATCGTGGGATTATGACAGTGAAACGGTAGCGCTTAGCAATACCTTTTATAAATAAGACAACTGTCATTTTAAACCTGCCTATTTGGGAAACTGGGTAAATGAAATCGCATTTATTACATGAAGGTAGGTACATATGGTCATTAAAGATAATATATATACAAGCCGTTTCCCGCCCGCTTCGCTGGGCAAAAAAAAAAAAAGTTCAAAAATTAAGTAGCCTATAACCATATACAACTAATTCCGCGTCAACTGGTCTTGGTCCAATGCCGATCGGTCCAGTAGTTTTCAAGTTTATCGTGGTCAAAGAAAAAAAACTTTCATTATAAATATATAGATATATATAAATATAGAGAACTGAGAAACTCTGTCAGTTACTCTTTTTGTTATTATTTTCTGATATTACTTCGAAATAACAAAAAAGACCTTTCTTTGTAATTTTTAATACATACATGTACATTAATTTAGTTCAAATAAATTGTGTGATAAATATTTCTCATTTAATGTCGTTATTTTTGTGTACGTGAATGTAAATTAAAACCTAAATCAGGGCTTTCCATGTGAAAATCTAGAACGATGGGGGTACTTGGCCTAATGACACCAACATTAAGGCGTGATAAACTTTCGATTATATAAAATGAAATACCCGCAGGACGACACGTGCCGTGATGCGGGTTGTCGTGTGCGTAAGCGCATGCACTCGGGCTAAATTATTAAACAAAGCATTTTGGGTCACTAAAGTGATTCATAGGTGCTTTTAATTTCAATGTTGATTGAATCTAAATTATACTAGATATCGACAAATGAGAATTGTTTGGATTTAATACCTAATTTAAAAATTTCATATATACTTTTTAAAATGAACAAATATACTAGTATCATGATCTCGTGCTAGATACATTGATATTATTAGATATTTAACTATATAATCATACATTATCCTCCAGTTCCATACTGTAAAAGGAAAAACGAAACTTACAAGATCAGTCGTGGGGTCTCTTTCCTTCTTCGAAATTACTCCACCTACAATTTTGAAAAATTCAAGGAATGTGACCCTTACCTACAATTTAGAGGAAAAGTTTTTAATTAAAGTCATAGGTCTTATCTCTATTTATCTCCAGAAATATAAAACAAATAAGCAACAGAGTTAGTAATTCAATTATTATGTTTAAAATTGCTACTTACCACTATAAATTTAAGCAGTATTTTTAACTATAATGATACGGAGTATAAAATTAATAGTTTCCGCAATACGTTTATTGTTTTAGTTGCGTGCTGCAAATTTTAAAATTAATAGTTTTAACAACAATTTCTTTTAATTTAATCATATAAACCAATGGCAAAAGTCATTGTTAGAATTACAGCAGAAGTAATTTTGCAACAAATTATATTATACATACATTAACATGAAATCGTATTTTAGTATTATCTACAAATTATTATATACATTGTTTTAAGTTTATTTTATTTTATAGCGTAATTATGTTTTTTCAAGGTAGTAGATACTATACTTTTTTTAATGTAGTGGTAACATTTAATATAAAAATTTTAATATAAACGTTTTATAGGTGGGTATTAAAAAATACTCAAAGAAAATATGCATTATATAGGTACACTATTTAAGTGGACATAATATGGACCAATGGGCATAAAAATATTTTATTAAATAACAATTTCCAAGAGTTAGTTTTTACGACCGATCTACGTGTACTTTATTCATGAAGACTAGTCGTTTGTTATAATCATTGACGTAGAAGTTGGCGACAAGTGAGAAATGAGTAGCGTCTGGTGCGACGTCATCGTGTCAATAGAGCTCTCAGCCTCGCGTTTCAATCTCATTCAATACATTGACAGAACATTGAACTGTTTACATCTCACACCTACGTAATAGTTCTGTGAAAGCTTTATTGAATGGATACTCGTTTAAATGCACGCAGTAACTAATAAGGCTGTTTCGCTTAAATCGTATTTTTCTGAGATTTAAAATTTTGATAAAAAATAATATATAATATTGGTAACTTTAGTATTGTTTTATATCAAATACAAAACATTTCTAAGAATCCTTTGCAGAATTTATAAACGATTTTCGAATCATAGACGTAATTCGAATGAAGAATTTTTGAAATGGCACAGTCAATTGAATTGATCGCCTCGAATCAAATGTTGGTAGTTCGCGGTCGGCGAACCCCGAGGCTTTCCACATCGGTTCAGTTCCAAACACCGAACAATTCGTTCTACCACTAAACAAAAATCGTTGGATTAACTATGATTCAGAAGTTATTAGTTATTATCGACGTCCGTGGTGATCCAAAAGTATCATGTTTTGAAATAATTATGTGTCGCAGTTTTGTATTAGTTTTAGTTATTTTTTGTTAGATTTCTTTCAGCAGACCTATTACCTACATACATATTGTATTAGATTATATTTTTGAGACAAGTATAAAAAGTAAAAATTTCATTCAAATTATTTATACTTTCTTGTGATTTTAAATAATATATTAATAGAACTAAAAAAAAAGAGGAATCAAAATTATGCCACAAATCTAGTATAGTGTTTACTAATTTAATGTGGTACCTACAAGGTACCGACAATGATTCTTTTAGTCTTCCATAGGATGCTTATCATGCTCTAACTTTGATAGGAATAAGTAGTTCTTACACCGGATGTTAATTTCGGTAATGTGTAACATATTATGTTACGTTTGTTCTTTCTAAACCAATTTTTGTAGTGTTCAGTAGTGACATTTTCCCGCGCCCTGGCGCTGTCGTGATCGCTGGCGGGAAACGTCAAATTATGGATGCGTTCAAAAACGACGCGGCCGACCAGAACATGACGAATTATGAGCGCTCTCGAAAGCCGGTCCCGTAATTATTGTGGACAAGGCACTTTTTTGCCTCTGACAAATAGTAAGAGCGTGGAATGACTCCAAAGCATTGTACCGCTGCTAATGACACTTGGAGGAGCGAACTCTAATATTAACTATTTCTTTTGTGCGAGGGCCAGACGTAGTAGTGTTGCGTTCGAGTCTTGCTCGAGTTGGGGCAATGACCTGCCTCTTTATTTGTTACATTACTTGAGTGTTAATACGAATCGAATGGACGCCAACGATGGGCTCGAATTTCCTTGGCCAGTCCAACGGCTTTCTGCTGTCACGCAAGTGAGCCTCCTTTTGATGGATATAAAATTATTTATGGTCCGTTTAAAAAATGAACTTACGGTAGGTACTTACAGTACGGAGGTTAACACATTTTCGATCAAAATATCGATGATGAATGATGATCATTGATGACCATTCTATTCTGTGTAGGTTACATATTCTTTGACCACATGAAATCTATCTGTATATATATACCTTCGATCTTTACAATAGTGATAAATATATTGAATCTTAAAATCATGTTTTAGACTAACATATATACTTATTATGTAATGATGTTATCACTACTTATGAATTTTGGAAATATTAATATTAATTTAAATAATTAATTTTTAGAGAAACTCAACAGCCACTAAATAATTTAACTCATCAAAAAGCACACTAGTTTGCGTTGTGGTTCACCACTATTATAAAAGTAGTTCGTGTGACATCAAGCGTAAAATAAGAGACAACCATCATTGTAGGTTTTTGTAAACTAACTTGGAGAAATTTGCTTTCCCTCGATCTTTTAATTTCTTTTAAATAAGCATCGAACGGCAAGCGTTTCGTCACCCGAGTCAATTTGGTAAATATCATGTTTAATTCTTCCGCGAAATTGTACTGTGCAATATGAGAACCTGCCTTGGTGGTCGTGTTGAGTGGATAAAATTATTGATAAAATTGTTTCATAAAAATGTTTCGAAAGATGTTAAGGCGAAAAGTACTTTAGTAATTTAATTTCCGAAACATGACTTTTTAACGATAAATGAAAAATAATAACAATTCTATCTAGTATCTAACCAATCTGATGGATTCTAATTGTTTAGTTAATGATTCCCTTTAAATTCTAATTAATTGTCTATTTACTTTCTTAAGTGATTTTTTTTACTATTTAAGCAATGTAACGTGAAATGTATAATAGATTTAAAAGGTAAATAAATCATATTATACGTATCTAGTTTTGCCATACATATTGTTACAAGGAAATATCGTTTCTTTCTATTACATAAAACGTTTATTATTGCAGTGTGTGTTGGTTTATACATTAATATAATAGCATTTTAAAAACATTAAGCTCATTCAAAATTATCTCCATTGGACTTAATACAATCCTTTAAACGTTGTGACCAGTTATCGGTTGAAACGTGCACTGTCTCCATGGGAAAATTCGCCACTGCCAATCTTATGGAATATTTTAGGGTATCCAAATTATCACGGCGTTCAGAACATGTCATACTCTCTTCAAAATGATAATCAAGTGAATTAAGATCGGGACTATGTGACCGACAGTCTTTAGCTCTGATGAAGTCAGAAACGTTACTTTACAGCCACGTTTGTGTGGATCGAGCTTTATGAGTTTATGACCCGGTGCCGACTCTTCTGAAATGACCATTCTTGGTTATGGAACATGATGTTTACATGGTGTTAACCTACTTTGTGTAATACTATCACAACAATTTGGTTTTCTTTATCACGCCACTTCATTTTAATATCACAAAAATATTTAATAAATATGAGAATGACAGGTTCCGAATTCAAATGTAATATTTATTGTTATTTTTTTATTGTAACAGCACTTACGGCCAGACTGTGTATATAATGTACATATAATATGTATCTACAGTATATAGAGTTATTTTTCAGATAATCGAACGAAAAGTCGAAAGAGAGTAACGGTTTATTTCTGTATGCTGCTAAATAGTGAAAAATTACATATCTGCGCAATTTCAAGTGAAGCCAGAAATGTATTATTTCGAAAATAATAATTAGTCGACGTTGCCACTATTTAAACATCTATAAAAACCTGATTCTGATATTATGAATTTATTATTTATTGTGACAAACACTTGTTGCATTGGATGTCAGATTAAAAGTTCAGTTACATTATCGATCGATGAGAACCAATTCATAAAATTCAATTGAGCTTCCACTGTAAACGTGTGCTCTTAAGTTATAAAGTTAGTTGTTTTACGACGTGGGTAGAGCCTATAAATCAGGTTTGTTGCTAGCTAGTCAACTATTTTTAGACGTCATTCGTTCGGACGACCGTTACTGTGACGACATATTATTTTACAAAAAATTATTTTTTTTATGGAATCCAATGCGAAAAGGATATAGACGTTATATGTCCATATAAAAAATAAAAATTTATTTTAATACTTCTTTTAACAATCTCTGATTCTATGGATGCATATCCATAAAAAAAAAACAAAGAAATAACAAGAAAAGTGTCGAGAAGATTCTTTCTTAACTTTAAATTATTTTTGAACAATAAATGAATCAAAGGCTAGGAATGCTATTTTTTATAGATGAAATATTGTAGGTATAACGTAATTAGTATTATCTCCACTTCAGTTCCTTTTATAAATAAAAATAATTGACATAAAGACTACCAGTTTTCGTTGGTTTATTGATTACAATGAATCTGTGAGTAAATTGCCAAAATTGTAATAATGAATGCACAGGAATGGACATTAGATATCATCAAAATAAATCGATTAATTACCTATACTTCGTTTTTTATTTCTCTTGTGTAAGATTACGTTACCGAATGATAAAATATGCGTTTATTGTTAACTCATAAGTGTTTATTATCGTCATGTTATATCGCCTCTTTTTCATTCGGAGTAGACAAAGCATGAAAGTACAATAAGATCACACCTTGACGTCAGATTGACATCAATTTTGATAATAAATATTGTTATTTATGTAGCTTACGTATCGCAAACGGAACCATAGTAGTGATATAGCCTATAATATAGCCCATGACAGCCCATCGCATGCATAAAATATTAAACTCTATTACTCAGCCGATTTTTACAAGATGGGTTGCGTGCAGCAATGTCCCCATGACAGTAAAAGTTCAATAAATATGACAATATTCCCTGTATAGTGATATTTCTAATGAACTTTACTCAGGTACAGATAAGCAGCCTTAACTTTATTTGTCACCAGATATTGTTATGGACGGATGGATATCATAACATGGAGTTTATTATAAATCATTTCTAATTGTATCATTAGATCATTGCTTATCGAATTACGATAATAGGAGTAATTAATAAAAAAAATAAGTCAACCAGAAGTAACCATTGAGTTCTATAATGTAATGTTTGATATAATAAGCAAAATGAATTTTTGATTTGAAGTAGACCTACACCATTTTTAAATAGTTGATTTTTGAACTTCGAAGTCTTGTGAAATTGAAATAAATGCAGTAGAAATGAGATCTCACAGAAATATGTGCGGTGCCACTTTTGCAGACAAATTAAACAATTAAGAGATACGTAGTATGACAAAATTGGATGACTGCGTAATTGTAAAAATGAAGAAAGTAATGCTTATAGAGGGTTCAGGCATATGAAAGAATGAGTTATGAAAGATCGACGAAGAAAATCTACAGAACGGAAGTGAGTGGTAGCAGAAGCCAAGAAAGACTAACGTTGTCTTATGAAGATCAAATGGCCAAAGCTAACACTCCGGATAGCTGACGGAAATGTTAAAAACAATTGCATACCTCTACAAATGCACATGTCTGTAAGAAGAATAATGAGATTTGAGTAGACTACTTATTATATACAGTGTAAGCGTATATAAAAAGTGAGTGTATATAAAAAGCGTAGATATGTACATATGTAATTTTTTTAAATGACGAGCGAAGCGAAAACTTCGTATCCCTCTTTAAGAATATCGCGCGCACGGAGGAGTGTGAGATTTGGCATTGTTAACCCGCGAGTACTCGCACTGGGTCGAACATTTCGGTGGAAGAAGATATTTCAGAAGGTGACTGCTAGGAGGAAGAAGGTAACCTACACGTGAACTACGATAATTCGGATTCCCATCAAAGTGAGGAAGATGACTATCCTGAACTACTTTCTCCAATGTTACCTTCACGTGTCAATGTGCCGGTCAACTTAGTACATAGACCTGATTTGAGTGGCGTTCCACTTTTATATATTTGATAAGGTTTTTACTGGTAAGGACAAGGCCACACAGTGATTCCAAGAACCTATGAGAGCTGTAAGGACAAGACAACACAATATTGTAACTCAAGCTCAGGGGCCTGTAGGAATCTAAAGTTTGTCGATAGTTTTTTGCAAAAGATTGTGACATTTACTAACCTTTATATTTCTAACTAGCAAAAAAACTACGCAAGAGAAAGAAATTGCTCCTTCGCAGTAGATGCTACATGTATATGTGACAGAAAAATAAAAATGTCTTGCCAATATTGTACAGAGTCTATACGTCGTCGTCGTCGTACGTTGTTTAAGAAGTACAAAGAAGATCACAGGAAGTAGATATTATTACCCATACTTGGATTAGTTGCCTTAAAAAAGACTAGTTTTCGATCTCGGTTATTTCTTAAAAAATCCTACGAAACTTGGTTATTATCTAGTTTATTTAGAAGATTATAATTGGTTCTTTGATAATTAAGAGTGATTTTGCATGTTTGTCATAAAAAATGTAAAACTTTATATATTTTTGTTCCTCATACCAAACAATTTAAAAAGTTTTGGATCTCAACTTAAAAGCAATTTTCTTTATACTTTTTTGACAATAATTATGAAAGACTTAAATTAAATGCTGTTTTGTTATCACTCATCCATTCTATTATAAGAAAAGGTCCTAACTAATCGAAATCATTGTATTACAAAGATCTAAAAATTGGATCTTTTCGACCCACTAGCGACCGTTCCTGATCTTAAATAAGACGCGAGTCCTCGCGGGTTAGAGTTTACACGGAGAAAAAGTGCAGGAACCTAAAACTTTTATGTAACGTTTGTTACAAATATATTAAATTAAATTTAATATAACATTGTTTACTATCATTCTGCTAGTCTGCAATAATAGTTTGTGATTATATTAATATATTGTATGTAACCTCGTTGGATCAAACAGTCGGACAGAGTAGAGATTGTCGCCAAAGAATTTATATAAGAAGTCTACATTTACATTTATTTACGGTCAAGTTTCGACCCTCGAGCGACCTCTAGTTGATATTATTGTTCTTGTATTTTACGATATAATTAAATAATCATAAAGCTAGTAAATGATGGCGATTAATGAGGCGAAAGAAGTACGTAAGGACGCGATACTTGGCGCTCCGTCCTCTCTGCCGATACAGCGCGAGGATATGTAAGTATGTATATAATAATAAAGTTTATGTTTTAATATTCCACTACTATTTTTGTTTATGATTTAGTAAATTGACAACATTAAGTAATATAATAAGTATGATAAATAATGAACACAGATAAGTCAATCTCAAACCTAACAACGCCGACCAAATCCTTTAAATCATAAATATTATTCATGTAATAAGTCAATATATGAGCTGAAAGATAGTGTGATATAAGACTACAGATTATAATTTACTATAAGAAGTAGTTTTACCGTGTCGTTACATTTTTTATGCTAATGATTACGTTAGTAACTAATTAATCTGTGCTAATGGCTTGCTTTTATGTAACTAAAGTTTAATTACCTAGAATTAACTTGAAAGCATGCCGTTGTACTCACACAATCTTATAAAAATATGATCCTGTAGGAAAATTATCGACAGTTAAATAAATAATATAGACTAAGCACCAGGCTTTTACTTGACTTGTACTATGGGTGTTACAACTTAAGAGCTGTTTTCCTGATCCTTCCAATTCCTTCTTATTCCGTAAATTTCCGTAAAAAAAAAGATCGAACTACCTACGTACTATCGCATGTGCGCCACCACTATAAGCAGTGCAACTAAAATTTGGAAATATTCGCTTAACAAGGCAATTCGATTAACAAGGCAAACGCAGCTGTGTTGTGTGATATAAACCAAAGACTCGGAACGCGACATCGGCCACCATCAAGTTCATGAGCCGTGAGTCCTACCTATACCTATTATCCAGCTTTTACAGTTCATTTCACGTTTAAATACTAAACATACAAAATAATTATTTGTTGTACTATACCCAATACCCATTGGGTACTATACCCAATACCCATTGGGTATAGTACAACAAATTTTAGGAGTACCTACTGGTACTCGTGTACTTTTGTAGTAACAAGAAAAGTTCGTTTACAAAAGCGGCTACACAAACGGCAAACAATCGTACAATCGTACGTTTCGTACAATCGAAATGCTTACTGGCGTTCTCGCTCGTCAAAAGTGCCATTTAGCTACGTTTTATACAGCAGTTTTCATACGACTACGTATCGCTTGATTGCATGAAAAGTTAATAACGTTTGACTTAATTTAGAATTTGTTATGCTATTAGATCATGAGGTATTTGTCATTCTATTCTATTAACGTTTACGACAGTTGAGCCGCTTGTCTAGGCCCTCTGGCCGGGAACAGCGAATGAAACATTCACTGGCTAAAGGCTTTATCTTATGGCAATAGTTATATGCACGTTATCAAAACCATAAACGAACAAGCGTCTTTATGTTTTAGTCAGATTTTAACAGAGGTTTCACTGGCAGGTATAGAGAACTTTTTAAAGAGTAATATAGACTAATCTTATCCCGACAAAAGGAAAAATATTGCATTTAACGTGAGTAAAAGCGCGAAATACCCTTCTTAGAAATAGAAATTACGTAATAATGAAATAACTACGTTTGATCAGTTTCTATTTCATTGAATCCCACTGAATTGAACCGAGTTGAAGAGTTCATTGAATACACCTCCCGCGTCGTAGACTTAAAGACAGCCTATTATAAAAGCCTTAGCCAGATACCCATTTTTTTATTATTCATAGCTTCCAACTCCGACGATTCATTTTGTCCAGAATTTTTTGTAAAACTCACAATCGGGTTTTATTGTTCTTGCAATGATTATTTTTTATCTAAACTTTTTAGTAAGAAAATGATAGCAATTGCGTAAAATATTTTTTGTATTCTACTCGAACTTCTACATAGGCGAGAAAAACAAAACATAGCATCGCCAGTTTGTTAATTAGGTACATCTAAAAACAAGCTGAACTTGCTGAGCCATTAAATGTAATACATAGGTACATAATAGGTACATAATATACTTTAATATACGCGCGCAGCGATGGTAGGAGGCCGGATGGTTTGATGCTCATTCCTTGGAAACTTGGAAGATCACAGTGTACAACGCCACTTATGTCGATACACTTGCTAGTTTCCACGTACCGGCGACTTCCAAGTCAGCAGGTGCCGCGGCCAGAACAGCCGAAAACTTGAAGTGGCGTAAGTATACAAATCTCTAAGAGTTTGACATGCAAACTAGTCAACAAGCTTCGGAGTGGCGCCTTCCAACTGAACCGAAACCGAAAAAACCACGCCAAAGTCGATCAAAAGTCAAAGTCATGTTGACTGTTTTCTTTAACTATCACGGTGTTGTGCAGCACTCGGAATTCTTGCCAGAAGGTCAAACGGTAAATAAAGAATATTATTTGGGCGTTATGCGGCGTTTAAGAGAGCAAATTCGACGAAAAAGGCCAGATTTGTGGAAAGAAAATTCTTGGATATTGCACCACGATAATGCCGCCTTCGCACAAGGCCATCATTGGGAACGAATTTTTGACCAAAAACTCAACAAATACCATCGAGCAACCACCTTATTTACCAGATATGGCTCCAGCCGACTTCTTTCTTTTTCCTAAACTCAAATTACCACTTCGTGGCACCCGTTTTCATTCGGTAGAAGACATAAAGGAGAATTCGCGGCGAGCACTGAACTCAAACCCGAAAAAAGCGTTTAAAAAATGTTTTGATGATTGGATTATTCGTTGGCGTAAGTGTATCGTTTCTGAAGGAGCACACTTTGAAGGTGATAAAATAAATTTGGATGAATAACTTAACATTTCGTGTATTATTGATCTTTTCCCGGTACTTTCTTGACAGAGTGTACTTTACTGATGCTGTATCACTTCAGCATCTTTTCCTCTTCGACATTGATTTCTCCTGACAGTAATTTAGAAATTATTTAATCGGAACGAGAGAGAGGCTTTCCGTTAAAAACAATTTCATTCGTTTTTGTTCATTTTCGATTACTTCTCTTTAAAAAAAACCTTGAACTTTCACTGTGAGTAAAAGTGACAATTTGTATGAAAATAAATAAAATAACTTAGAATATTTGCACACTTTCCAGCGATTGTAGATTTATTTCATAGATATAGGCACTTAAATAGATGTAGGCAACTGACATGTTGTTGGACAGGGATTTAAATCTCCGTATTTTCCCATTCGCGTTTATGATTACGTCAAGAGAAGAGCGAGCCTCCATTCTGCGTGTAGGTACGCAATATCACAAACAACTTTTTGCCTTACCACCTCCTAGGGCAGTCGCCATCCAATGGCGACTCTACATTACTCATCGTACAACAAACTGTAATCAGTTTTCAACTCTATGCCGGCGAATTAAAACCTATCGGAAATATTTAAGCCTTCAATTCTGAAATGGAAGACGTTGGTACTCAATAGTGAACAAACGAAACGTCACGAAGGCGGAAAATAACTACAAAAACGTATTTGGTATCTACTCAGTATCGAATAGTAGTGGGTATATCTACGTTTATAAATAAAAAACGCGGCGCTAACTAGGTGGTTGTACTTGTGCTTGGAGGCACTGTACTATCAAAGCTAACTTTAGATAAATTTGCTATAGTTATCAGTCTATGAGACGTACGAATTAGAATAGAGATAGGTACCTGTCTTATCTCATTTAATAATGACCTTTTTATTTTTATTGGTTTGTTAACGTACATCGTACATATAAAAGAGAAATAAATGAAATTTATTATAATTAAATTTAAGGTATTTTTTTTATTAAGACTTTAAGTTAGTCATAATAACTTTTTTAAGTGAAGTTTTAAAAAGTAATTATGACTAACTTAAGATGTCTATATGTATGTATATATTTTTTTAAAGAAATAAACGCGACAAAGAAATTCTAAATAATGCTATATTTAACTGTACTCATCGCTATAATCTTCGTAATATTAACAAGAGATATGTAAATGTACCTATACATATACAAATATACGTACATACATACATACTGTCCTCATACTAGTGTAGTGATCCCTATCAAGGTAGGCATCGCGGTCTTAAATACTACTTTCGCTTCCTCAAAGTGCTTTTTATTTTAGTTATTTATTTTAACATGTAATTTGCTTGCTAATGTACGAGTATAAAATTTAGATATTATCCGCTTAACGGCTTCTACGGCATTTAGTAGATTGTACAAAGGCTTTTACAGTCTGTTTAACAAAATAGTTCATTCCCCGCTTGCATACATCGAGGTAATTACTCGAGGCATTGTTATACACAATACTAACGTTATTTGTTATTTCACAATGGAGATATATTGTAACGGAGAAAACAATCGGAACTAACTTTTCACTTAAGTACAATATCTACTGATATATTAGATTCATATTACATAACAAATTTCGTAAGAATATAACGGATTTTATAGTCTAATTTTAATTTAGAATTCTAAATTAGATCTTTGTAAAAGGAAGGAAAATAATTATACTTACCTAATAACAAGTTATGAAAACAGATAACATTGATGTTATCTTTCAAGTTTAAATAAAGTTTAGGCAGGTCTCCCGCAAAAAGTTTACAGCCTCGCGAAATCTTGCATATTTTACGGCTTGCGGTATTCCACATCGACTCTACGCGGATCTGCATACAGATATACACATTTATGATTTATACCTATTCGGTATAAGATCAATCGAAAAATATGAATGGAAACTTGTGTAATATCCAACCGAAGCTAGTTTTACAACCGAAACCGAAACCTGAGCTGAATTTTGATTTTTGTTTGAGTTTCGTCCAAACCATCCTTTTGAAAATTCTTTTATACTTACATTTTTTAAAATTTAGTTCATGTTAGCTATAGAATTATAGCTAAAGAAACATTATTATTACAAGTATTATTGTTATAAAAAAAATTTTGTACTGTACAAGATACGAGGTGACAGATGAGGTGACCATTTAGGGTTGCGAACTATCCTGTTGGAAACAGTATTATGATTTATTTAGATTTGTAATACTGTTTACTGTAGAAAAATGAAATACTTATCCAAAATACTGTACATAAAACCAATTTAAAAAAAATCAAACATAGATAAATAAAATACACCTTTTGGACGCCGACGGTCACCGAAGGCAACGCGTAATTTCGGTTCTTTAGTTTTTAGAAATTAGGATCAGATGTAGAATACCTTTTAGTTCGAAGGATCTCACTCGTATGGGGCCAATTTGAATGAAAATGAGAAACGCCTATTTATTGAAAAGAATGATGAGATTCGAGGAAGCGAAAGAAGTATGTAAGGGCCGTGATGCTTGGCGCTCCGTCCTCTCTGACTACCCCGTTGGGGATATAGCGTGAGGATATGTATATATGTAAAGAGACCGTAAATCATAGGCTGCCGAAGACACAACGGCGACATTCATAAATTAAAAAAAAAAACTAACGGTAGGTTACAAAAATAACCTCATAACTTGAGTAATATAATAGAATTATTTACTCAAATTATGAGGTTGTTTTAGGGTTGTTTATCGGAGGGGCCGAGTGGTGTGGGTGACCCGCCACAGGGGGTGGACCAACAGGCGCTTATAGCTCCCATTAAGTGGAGCCTTAGCCTGCCATCCCAAGACCGCAGTGCGTAGACTTCATGTCTACACCCTTCTCGAGGTGACCCTGTTTCCACTGAACACTGCGGATCTAGACTGGAGAGTCGATAAACACTCCTGAGGGTGGTGCTTCGGCGGCGCCTTCAGTACCGGGTCGGGGCCGATGAGGCTGCAGTGCCGAAAGGGCCTGGCCCGGACCTTGGGGGGATGTCCCCATTTATGGGGACAAGTTGTGTTCCCCGTCCTCTGCGTGAGGGCGGGGGTCAGGTGTCGGGGTCACTTGCCCCTCTTTCAGGAAGGTTATTGTGACCCCGGAGGTGGAAAGATGGAAAACTTTTAAAAACCCGTGAGGATACACGTAAAAATCTGAGGTGGAGAGAAGGAAAACTCGAAATGAAACCCGTGAGAAAACACGTTAAAACCAGAGGTGGAGAGAAGGAAAACTCGAAATGAAACCCGTGAGAAAACACGTTAAAACCAGAGGTGGAGAGAAGGAAAACTTGAAATGAAACCCGTGAGACAACACGTTAAAATCAGAGGCGGGAAGAAGGAAAACTGGTAAAAACCCGTGAGTAAACACGTAAAAATCAGGTGGGCGTGCTGACGCCCCTGCCGTGGTGTAGGCGGGGTGCGGAAGCCGCCACTTCGGAGGCCTGGGGTGTCCTACGGGGGAAGACGCCTCACCAATGGCCTCGGGATGGTGCGCGCGGTTGTTCCCGCGCGCCTCCCAGGAGAGCGGGCAGGTAAAACTGCCCGCAAACGGAGGAGGGCCCGGCTCAGGCTGGGCATAGCCGCCGGGGTCGCGGCAGAATGCCAAGGCGCTTCCGTTGCCCCGGCATCAAGGCTCTCGAGGAACACCGTCAGGTTTTAGTGGGTAGACTCGGCCTAGCACCCTAATGTCGAGGAGTCCCACATACCCCCCTGCCACCCCCCTACGGCAGGACGGGATGCATAAAGCATATCCATTCTATTGGCGGGTAGTTTTTGAAGCAAGACGTTACTTTGTCTATTTCTACAGTTTTTATTTAAAAAAATAGTTTAAAATATATTAATTATAGTGTTACATATATCAATAGATGTGATAAAAGTAGTGCGAAAAAATAGCAGCAGATTACACTGGAAGAATTTAAGTGTTTGTGTAAAAACAAAAGTTGAGTCAAAAGGTGTGCGTTATTGTAAAATTTTAGAAAAATTATATATTCAATAGCTTTGTGCACAAAATAAACCGATAGTTTGAAAAGTTTGGATGTGAGTGGCAGATTTTTTTGTTTTTGTACTCTTTTATAATCCAAATGTGAGTTGACATCTCGAGACTGTTTTATATTTGTTTTAATAAGTGCCTTGAAGTTTTAACGAGCAATTGCGTATCTCTCTTGGAAAAGTATTATTTACATTTTTTATTGAGCAGCAAGCATTATGGCAGACCAAGTTTGGGGATGTTGTAACCAGGAGTCAGAAAACGATAATGAATACATAGAGTGTTTTCAATGTAAAAAGCCATATCACCATGATTGTCTTCTGTTGAATAACCTTGACATAGGAGATAAAAAAGCAACTTGGAGATGCCCTGTATGTAAAAACAATAAGCCTAAAGGAGGCAATAATGATAACACTCCGGTGCGCGGATCCTCCTCTGAAACTAATATCACTAAAAGGTCAAAAAAAAAACCGGCACCGTCTTCACCCTCTGAACAACGCCTTGAAGATCGTATAACGCAACAAGATATCCGGAATATTATTAACGATGTGGTAAAAGCGGAAATGAAGCAACTTTTGTCTAATCTGAATCAAACATTATCGAATACTTTAAGTAGTGAATTGAAAAATATTAAGGATGAAATAAGAGATGTCAAGGAATCCATTGGCTTTCTTAGTGATCAGTATGACGAGGTAAAAAGAGAATGTAAAGCAAGTTCAGTCATAATAAACGAGTTAAAAGTTCAGAATAACACCTTGAAATCTGGTATGGATTCCTTAAATGTAAGAATTAATCAAATAGAGCAAGAGGCCAGACGTAATAATGTGGAGATACAGTGTTTTCCTGAGAACAAAAACGAAAATTTAGTCTCAGTTATATCACAAATTAGCAGAATAGTGGGACACGAATTATCAGAAGAAAATATTGTTCACTGCACTAGAATTGCTAAAATAAATAACTCCTCTGAACGACCTAGGTCAATAGTAGTTAGATTAAATTCTCCAAGAGTTCGCGACATGTTTTTAGCTGCTACTATAAAATTCAATAAGCAAAATCCTCAGAATAAACTCAATACATCGCATATTGGTATTGCTGGTGACAGGGTACCAATTTACGTTGTAGAACATCTTTCTTCAAATAACAAGTTTCTTCATGCTGCAGCCAGATTGAAAGCTAAAGAGTTACACTATAAATATGTCTGGACTAGAAATGGTTATATTTTTATGAGGAAATCTGATACATCAAAATATATTTTAATAAAAGACAAGGACTCGCTTGATAATTTAAAATAGTTATTTGTAATTATTTAGGTATTTTATATTTTTTTTTTCTAGTTGTTTATTATTCTAAGCATGTTGTATTTCAAACTAATATTTTATATAAAATTCTCAGCATTAAATGTTTACTACCAAAATATACGTGGCCTGAGAACTAAATCTCATGCTTTTTATCGTAACTTAAGTTGTTGTAGCTATGATGTTGTTATACTCACGGAAACGTGGCTGAATAGTACTGTTTTAACTAGCGAGTTATTTACTTCTGATTATATTGTTTATAGAAGAGATAGAGAAACGTCAAGGTTTAGTACTAAAAAAGATGGTGGAGGCGTGTTGATAGCTGTATCCAAAGCTTTAAATTCTAAGCGAGTAAAGAGGTGGGAAAGCGATTGTGAAGATCTTTGGATCCTACTGGAATTAAACAATGCTAATCATGTAAAACATTTAGCATTATGTACCGTATATTTACCCCCACCCATAAACAAAGTATTAGTGGAAGACTTTATTTCCGGTTGTAATAAAGTTTTGGGAGAGTCAGACATGTATACGTGTATAGTAGGTGACTTTAATCTCAGTCGTATTGATTGGGATTCCCAATATACTGAAACTACACAATGCTGCTCGTCCTCTCTGGAACAACTAATTATTGATTTTTCTTATGTAAATAATTTTCGCCAGTATAATAATGTTGTTAATAATATGGGAAGAGTGCTTGATTTAGTATTTTGCGACATCCCAACATGTCAAGTAAATGAATGTCAGTGTCCGTTAAGTAAAGTCGACATATTACACCCACCTATAGAAATTTCTATTTCAATCCATTTATCTAGGCAGTTATATTGTAATAATGAACTTAAAAGATATAATTTTTATAAAGGCGACTATATTGCAATTAATGATTGCATAAACAAAGTTGATTGGAGTGAACAATTTAAATTATGTAAAAATGTGAATGAAATGGTGAGTTTACTTTATGAGATACTTTGGAATGTTATTGAGATACACGTACCGTTGGTTCAAAGAAAACATAAAAAGTTTCCACCTTGGTTTGATAATGGACTAATCAGGCTCTTAAAGGAAAAGCAAAAACTGAGGAATAGGTACAAATTATATAAAAATCCATTGGATAAATTATCTTTGGACACCATTAGCAAAAGATGCAATAAATTATCAACTGAATATTATAACAAGTACATAAGATGTGCAGAATTAAATATTTCAAAGAATCCTAAGAATTTTTTGAGTTTTGTTAAAACAAAAAGAAAGGATTCCAATGTATATCCTTCCACTATGTTGGATGTGAGTGGGCGGATTTCTAGCGGACCAGAAATCTGTAACACATTTGCGTCTTATTTTGCATCGGTATATGCCGAGGACAATCACCAAGTTTATGGCTCGACCTCAGGTAGTGACTTTTCCTTACCCATTGAAAATAGTGATTACTTTTCGAGTATTGTGATTGATTTTAAGACCATGTTATCAAAAATTAAACAATTGGATAGCACCAAGGGCCCCGGTCCAGATAAAATTCATCCTTATTTTGTTGTCTCATGTGCGTCGAGTTTAGCCATTCCATTGCATATATTATTTAATAAATCATTGCAAACTGGTATATTTCCAAGTCAATGGAAATTGGCCAAGGTAGTTCCTATATTTAAAGATGGTGATAATACTATTGTAAGCAACTATAGGCCAATTTCTATTTTGTCTGTGTTTGGTAAATTATTGGAATCGTTAGTGTGTCCGCACATCCTGAATTATTTTGCACATTTTTTATCCGAGCACCAACATGGTTTCGTTAAGATGAGGTCTACTGTTACCAATTTAGTAATGTTTACAGATATTTTATTCGAAGCTATGGATCGTCAAGGCCAAGTCGATGTGATCTATACAGACTTTAGTAAAGCCTTCGACAAAGTGTCACATACGATTTTATTAAGAAAACTTTCGTTATACGGCTTTGGGGGTTATGTGTTACAGTGGCTTGAGTCATACTTGAGAGAGCGCACATTTAGCGTCGTAGTCAATGGATTCGAATCTGGTTACCATAACATTACTTCTGGAGTCCCTCAAGGATCACATCTAGGGCCGGTGCTTTTTAATATTTTCATTAATGATATTTCTAAGATTTTTCTTCATTGCAGTCCGTTCTTGTTCGCTGATGATTTGAAGTTTTTGAGAGTGATTGAATCTGCTTCAGATGTGGATAAGGTTCAAGTTGATCTTAATAACTTGATTGAATGGTGTAAACTTAATCATATGCAGCTAAACCCCAATAAGTGTTCATACATGAAATATACACGCAAACTTAACAGTATCTCATCTATTTATCGTTTAGGACCTCATGCGCTAACAGAGGTTAAAGTCGTTAAAGATCTAGGCATCATGTTGGACTCTAAACTTACATTCATTGCTCAAATTGAATTATGCATAAAGAAGGCATCTAAAATGTTAGGTTTTATTATACGTAATGGTAGAGAATTTCGTCAACCTAGCACAAAAATAGTCCTTTATAATGCATTGGTTCGTAGTATTTTGGAGTATTGCAGTGTGATCTGGAGACCTCATTATGCGACACACTCACTAAGAATCGAACGCATCCAAAAAAGATTTTTGTGGAGCCTGATGGGATCTAGTGGTGCTGCAATTAAATTTAACTCATACACAGATAGACTTAACTATTTTAAAATGATTCCCCTTTCAAAACGTAGAGATGTGTTGGATTTAATGTTTCTTTACAAAGTGTTTAGGTTTAAGATAGACTGTCCGGGCCTCTTAAGCAAATTCAGAATTAGAATACCGACTAGACAACCACGTGGCGAAATTAAATTATTGGTACCACCTTTTCGTAAAACAGTATTTTGTTCCAAATCAGCAATACCTAGACTATGTGACCTATTCAACAAAGTAAGTCACAGAGTTGACATATTTTTTGACTCTGACGTGACATTTAAGTATGTCATAGTGAAATATTATAAACAGGACATGACGTAAAATACCTGGCACTCTAGCTCAATTAAGTTAAGCTCATGTAAGTTAAGATCTTTAAAAGTTTTATTTTTTTTAAAGTTTTTATTCAATTATTATTTTCACTGAATATGTAAGTCTTGTTTCATTAAAATGAAAAATGCATGCTGTGTTTACCTGTAAGTGATTGTGCACTTAGCATAATACTATTAATGTTAAATCTGTGTTTTACTTGGTGTAACAATTGTTGGTGAACTTAAATAAATAAAAAAAAAAAAAAAATATCCTGACGCAAAAAAAAAAAAAAAAAAAGGGTTGTTTATCGGAAAGAGGTCCGCTAGATGGCGCAGCAGTCTACGGTACCCGTATCATATTCGGAGAGTTACTGTAGTAAGCTATACAACTGCTCTTAAAACTGGTAAATTATACCTACATATAATGAAGATTGTATTATAGTCTAGCTAGTTTAGCTGCTGTCATTGAATGAGGAATAATGAAATACGAGCGTGAGTTCTTCATTAAAATTTTTGAAACTTTCATAAAGGAATGAAAACTGTACAAAAATTGGATGTTGTTCACGAATGGGATGATACACAGCCTATGTCCACTCTGAAGGTCCATTATAAATATCAGTGAAACATTTTTTGAAATCGGATGAGTATTAGATTCGGAGATGATCTTCTACATCCAAACTTACAAACTTTACGTCTTCATAATATTAGAAATAAGAAAAAAAAATTAAATTGATGAAAGTAGGTAATAGCAATTCACTAAATTGTAAAGCAAGAGCTACATCGTTTTGGACACCCAACGATGTATGACTTGCATAAGTCATAATGTTTGACTTTTATAAAGCTTTGTGCCTTTTCGCCTTTGTGCATTTATGAAAGTGTTACATACCTACTTACTTTTCGAATAAACAAAATCCAAAGCTGTACCACAGTTCGCAGAATAGGTAAGTCTGTACCTACTACAAACGTGCGCGGAGAAAGCTCTCGAGGCACAACGAACTGTTCGATATACCGCGGATAACGCTTGCGAACTTTGACCTCTGCTCTACACTCAGGCTCTACAACTCTGCTACGGTCTACACCGTTAACAACAGGGAATCATTCAATGCGTCAATAACACTACCAGTACATTTTCAGGATTCTATACGCCAAAACAAAAAATGGAGTCTTTTCCACTTACGTATCCATTCGCCAGAGAAGAAAGAGAGAGAAGAAACTTAAATGGGTATTTTCTTTTATTTGCCTACGCAACAGAGTGCAATCATCTTTACACACGCAGATTGCACACTTGTTGCACATTGTGCAAAGAAAATCATACATACTTCTCAAAAAGTATGGAATAAAATATATCGACTATAAATAACAATTAAAAGTTAATTGATAGATTAATTGATAATACATATTCATGCTGTATCCTTAATGGAGTAGTCAAAGAGGATTGAGCGCCAAGCATCGCGGTCCTTATACATAGTTCTTTCGCCTCCTCAAAGCTCATCTTTCTCCTCACACACTTTCGCCTAGGTATGAGTGCCTTTGACATTTCTATCAGCTAACACTTTGGCTATTTGATCTTCATAAGTAAACCTTGATCTTCGTTAGCTTCTGCTACCTCTCACTTTTGCTCTGTAGATTTTCTTCCTTAGTCTTTCATCACTCATTCTTTGTAATTGAAATCGAACCCAATAATATTATTTTCTTAAAACGTTATAATAGACCTCATATCTTATGGATATGTAAGACGACTGATAATATTTAAGCAGACGAAAGTAGGTAGGCGAGGTCACAAGGTAAACAGAGCTCATCGTGGTCCTTACCAGTGACGTATCTAGCAATTTTTCAGATGGTGTGGGATCTCATCGTGACACCCCTCCCACAGTATCTAAGATGCACTATTAGTATATCAGATCTCTTAGTTATTAGTGTAATACTAGGACTAGGAAGGATGAGAAATAATAACAAGATATATAAACAATATTTGTTTGATAAGGTTTAAACTAGTGTGACGCAGACAACATTCACATCACGCACATTGTGGTCATACATTAATTTAAAATTAAAACATGAAGTAGCTACAGACGTAATTTAACAAGTAGTTAAGTGTTAATTTTGACAAGTAATTACTGGTTTTATTTTTGCGTAGATCTATAGTTTCATTTTTGGCGCCCCGTATGACGTCGTCCGATGCGATCGGTCGTCATTGCTTAGATCTATGCGAGGACACCAACGCTTGACGCTCCGTTAGCTCTGTCTACCTAGTTAAGGATACAGAGTGAAGATATACAATATACATGTATGTAATACATCTTACTATCACACATATTTTACAATATCTAAAGAGGGAGACCATTAGCTACCTGAATTGGACTAGAATATTTCCTCTTTCTCTCTATTCTCTGAATCATCTGGATTTAAAACAGTAAATAGTTAAGAAATAAATAGAAAAATGATAACGTAAGCCTTGTATAATCATTAGGTATATACTTCAAAAATCACTTTAGAAATATGTTAGAGACCCTCTGTGGAGCTCCTAATAATTGTCGAGAAAAGTAAGCAATAGTTATTGCGTACGTATTACTTTTTTCATTGCTATTCTAAGAAATGTGTAAGAACTATGAACTATGAATCTTAAAACAAAAAAAAAAGTCTGATTATGATTTTTAATATTTTTATACCCAATATAGCAGTGTAAGCACTTACTTTTGAGTTTTGACATTGTTTAATGAATTAATAATTATCTAAAAGTCAGTTGATGATGCTTTCTAATATTACCATTGATCTCCTATCTATGGTAGGTGCTACTTTGAAAAGTCAATTTAGTGAATATTTACCATTACTATTTAACGATATTTTATATTGTATATATTTATGTATTTTGTACTTCATGTGATGAATTCCTAAAATGTTTAGCTATTTTCCGCTCAAACTCCAAAAACCTCCACCACACGTGCTAAGCATTGGTGCCAATGCTAAACCTACCAAATTAAAAGATTTTCTGTTGTTGCACACAAGGTTGATTTGGCAACGACTTTAATAATTACCAAATTTAATCATTTAGATATATAGATCATATAGTAAAAGATAGTTATTTTGTACTTTTCAGTGTTTCTTTTTAAAGTTGGTTTAATTTTTTTCTTAAAAAGTTTTGAATTTCACCCTTTTAAATGACCTTGACCTAAATAAATATGTAGGGTGGATCTACAACTAACTTCTTTTCTAATTATGTAACGGGATGATACACAAAAGAATCGTCAATATAAATAAAGAATGTAAACAACTAGGATTATTTGGTGTATCTTCGAAGTCCAACTCCAATACCAGTAAAATTTAAATAGGACCACGTCGGAAGTATAGGTAGGTACTACCCTTTCAAATAAAAAAATAATTTTTAAAATCGGTCCACAATAGATGAAGTTTTGGTGAATAAATATATATATCATAATAAATAAAATAATGAATAAAAAAACACATACAGACGAACATAGAACATCCTCCTTTTCCTGCAGTCGGTTAAAAAAGCACAAACACCCTGACTTAATGATCAATTTGTATAAGCATGGAAATGTATTAATGAAAGCTATTTTAATGCAATTAACGTCAGTTATTTCATAAATATTAAACTCAATTTATGTATGATATTTGTGAACACCCAGACAGCACGCTTATCTACTACATACATACCATACAACAAAAATAGACCTTATTACACACTAGTTTGTTTTCATTTCTACCACGTCATGCAACAACAATTTAATTTAAATTTAATGGAAATATTAAAAAATATAACACAATTTAAATTAAAATTGAAATGGGTTCAATTATTATTGATTCTGTACAAAATAGTTTTTGCTATTTGTAAATTCGTTTAAAATGTATAAACGCCTACTAAAATAATCATAGCAAAAAAATTTTAAATAGCTGCACGAGAAGTAAGAATGCTTGTACAAAAGTATATAGAATACATGCCCTTCACTCATTTGAATACTTAAATAGGAATGTAAAATTAATTGTAACACAATTAAAATCAAGGCCAAATGCTTATGTAACCTTGTCATGTGCTTGTACCTATATTAGTATGTTGTACCCATAAACATAGTATACTTTAGTAACTAACTGGGTTATACCGACTACAGTAAACCACTGCTCTTTATGTATATAATATAATTATACGTACATACATTTTATACCAATAGATACTATTGCAGTAACTAATTAATCTGTGCTATTGCGTTGACCAACTTTATAAATAACAAAGAGTCACGTTTTTTACTATTCACAATTTAAAACAAAAGAAAAAACTGTTACAAAAGCACTGGCATACCTAAGCGAAAGGATACTTTGGCAAAAGTATGTGAGGAGTGATACGATTTAATGAGACAAAACAAATATGTCATAACAACGATGCTTAGCACTCCATCCTCTCAGACTACTCCGTTGGGGATACACCGTGAAATATGTACGACGTACTATAAATATAATAAAATAAAATGTGTAAATGGCACAAACGAAGTCTACAATTTATTTAATTCAGTTATATATATTTCATAAAAAACATACCTGTCGCTAACCTCGCTTCTAAGAAATACGGTAGGCACAAAAAATACTTGAAAATATACAAATTTTTCAAAGGTTTAAATGTTTAGTTCAGATCCCGATCACTTGTTGTCCAAGAAAAAAATTACAACATTTTAATTTACAATGTGTTTTTAAATGACATACCACAACCCCAACGTAGATATGTTAAATAGGAAATGTGCAGGATTGTCATTGCAATATCATTGTATAGTAAATAAGCAAAGTAGAAATCTAAGAATAGAGCTTGAGGGAGGATTATAATAATAAGGAAACAAACTATAGTAGCCGACTTAACGAGAAAAGAGGAATGAACCTAGAAGACGAATATATGAGAAGTAGTACGAAAGGAAAAGAGAGTAGAACCAAAAACGTGATAGCAACGAAAATAAGAACTAAAATTAAATAAAGAAAGAAAATGGAAAGATTTAAGATTTTAAAGAAATACAAGAATTAAACCTAGAAAGAAGAACATAAGAGAAGTAATATGTAAGAAAAAGAGAGAAATAATATAAAAATAAGCTAGATAAGGTCCCTCACATTGTCGTAAGAGAGGGAAAGCAGCAGCAATAATAATAATAGAAAAACGTAGATATGCGTACTCATATATATACTTGAAGGAATATTATTGAAAACTTAAGAAATAATAATATACGTTAATCATTAAACTTATAATTGTATGTGTGATAGATAATGAAGTACCCAGTAACAATTAAACTTCGAGACAATTTAGAAAGGCAGACTAGAATCAAAGTCGAAACTCTGTGTATAGGAGTACAATGCAATCCGCATCAACGAACCAGTATCTGTAATATATTGTTAGGTAGTTTTATATTTACTTACCACATAAAAAAAAACATCAGTGGTAAGTATAAAATATTTACTGTAGGGCCACTGAACTTAAGACACTGTAATCCGAAGGATATAAAGCGATAACTTCTTAACCTCAATGTAAAGTCATGGCGGTGGTAAATAGCCCCATAGAATTGTAGTGAGGTGAATGAACGACATCACCGCCATTACTGAGACCGCATCATTACTGAGCCGGCACTGTGGCAATAGTACACCTATATTATAACGTTAAATTAGACCATAATATCGATGTTTTCTATGGTTACATAAAAGGTTGATTTATAGATTTTTCTCAAATAACATTTGATTTCATTCACAATATACTTAGGTACAAATCGATATCAATTTACCAAATCATTTGCACGGCACCGCCAAGCACGACAAAATGAATCCCTCAAAAGCAAAAAATTGTAAAGATTGTTTGATTGATTGATTGTAATTGTGAATTGAGGAACATAATTTATGTTTACTTTCCTTTGGGAACAGATTTTTCTTCATATTCGGTATGGTATATTACGTAATATGATGTGATTTTCAAGAAATTTCATATTTTTTCAGTCTTTCTTCCTATGGCCAAAATACTCAAACGATTGACCTGAAATTTGGCAGACAAATAATGTATAATAGCGTGCCTAAATTAAACAACATTTCTTTCAAAACATTAGACTTAAGTTATTGATTGTTGGATTTATTGCTTTATTCATTATACAAAATTTTCAAAAATAAATATGTAAGGTAAGTTGGGGTAAGATCGTAAGCGGGGTAACATCGTATAAATCGTATACTTACTTCCTAATAATGTATCATTTTTACATTGAAAATGTATGATCGTAGGCGGAGTAACATCATATACATATCAATACTTACTAATAATGTATCGTTTTTACATTGAAAATGAAAATTATTATTAGGAAATATTACGTTTATTGCCCCGCTTACGATCTTACCCCAACTTACCAACTTACCTTACTATTTTCTGAGGTTCAGTATGAGAAAAAGTAGGGTAAGAATGGCTATTATCGGTCACTTAAGAAGAAATAATCACAGATCAGATCTTAATCAAAATTTCTTTATTATTCTTTTTGTTGATTAAACTTTCACTATTCTTCTAACAAAATCGTAATAATTCGTCACAATAATATTGTGTGTGTACACATTATCTCAAAAAAGGTAATTATTAAGTAGTAGTACCACGGATTAATTAGTTACTAACGTAACGTACCCTTTGTTTGAACCTTAACCCATATAACCGACATCTTCATTATAGATAGGCAAATTCTTCATATTATTTCATTAAAATGTCGACATAATACATTTTAGGTGTTTCTTGGAGTTTCTGGCGACAAATATATTGAGGCAGTCTTACTAATAGGATCCGCTGAGGCAGGCTATAAGCCAGTAAAAAATTCTCAGCATAGCTCTACTAAATAATTATTTCAACAATTTCACATAACAGCACAACAGCGAAAATACTTAAGACGTAAAACTACGCCAACATCACAATATCCACTAGAAACCATTTGGAAATAATTAAAATAAACGCCCAACAACTCCCCATAAAATCCCGCCAAAAACTCTTGTAATTATTCAGATTTTTATTTTAACGGGTACCTAGTTACCTACCTACTTTCTTTTAAGTATTCTTAGAAAACAGAAAAAATTTAAAACGTATTAATTATAATTATTAAAAAATTTTGCAAACTACAGTCAACCTAACTTATAGCAGCAAATGCAGCAGTTGTTGCGGTTGGTGTTTCATGTAGACACACTATCACACAATTTCTCTGCAAAACAGTACAAAATCCATTGAACTTTGGCCACAGGGAGTACCTAAGAACGTGAAATGAATACGAGATTTCTTGAAAATCTCAAAATCAGTATTTTTTTCTAATCCAGTGAGTATATCCTTACACTATTTCTGCAGATTGATAGCTAGAGACCTTTTTCCGAGGGCTTTCTTTGGATATACAACGGGACACCTGTTATACATTAATTTTAGTGGATACCCATTAGTTACTGAACAACCTACATAAACTATTAGGTTGTTCAACAGCACTACTTAGTGAAAAAAGTAAAATATATTTTTTAATTTGCGTATCGTTAACAGACGAAAACGACGATCTTGCGTCCGCCACGCGGTAGCCGCTCGGTCGTCGCGCTCTTGTATCCATTAATGGCGAGTGTGAACTCTATTTGTTAGGTAACAACATATAAAATTCTCGGAATCACTAAACTGCGGTACCACCGCGCGTTATTCATCCTCATTTAATTTTAAATGTAGTTGTCAAATAAATAGTATATTTTACTCCATGATTTTGCTTTAAGCAACGCGGTCTGCAATGTCCACGGTCTCGCGGACACGTGCATGTGTAGATCGCGCGGCGAGCGTGTTGTTATCGCGAAGAAATTCGTGTCAAATAAACTCGAAGGGTTGCACGACAGTGTTATTGTAAAAATGAAGAAAGGAATGCTTAGATGATTCGGGCACATAGAAACAATGAGTGATGAAAGACTGACGAAGAAAATCTACAGAGCCAAAGCGAGTGGTAAACGAAGCCAAGGAAAACCAAGGCTGAATTATAAAGATCAAACCCGAATGCTAGCAGACGGAAATACCCAAAGCACTCACATACCTAGGCGAAAATGTGTGAGGAGAATGATGAGATTTGAGGAAGAATCCGTAAGGACCGCGACGCTTGGCGCTCCGTTCTCTCTGACTACCCCGTTAGGAATACAGCGTGAAGATATATTGTATGTATGTATTATCATTACATATTTTTAAACAAATTATTACAAATAAAAAAAATATGACAAGTATTATAATTTTTAAATTCTTGCGCTTAAGCAAGTTATTTAAAAATTGCTCAGGCCACCATTATAATTGGCTTCTTACATTGGATAATATGGATAATATCATTAAAAAGTTGACACGATGCTTTTTATCTAAAGACATTTTCTTTATTATTTAAAGTACTAATGATAATGGTAGGTATTAGGACGAATAATGCACGATGTAAGTACCTACACATGCACGGATATCTGACTTATGGTAAGCCTGTTTCTTTTATGAATGGAACGAGAAAAGCAACAAATAAATGTTAGCACTTCTTCAAAGGCCATTCGTTGATATCCAAATATATAATATGACGCATATTTTAAGCATACGTTCGTCGTTTATCGCCACATCTTTCTATTGTTGGCACGCGGGCAACATTTACAAGTATCTCCTATATACGCGCACGGGATGAGAATAATGTGCCTATTTGTAATGCATTTGAAATTCAAAGCGAAGTACTCGTATTGTGTCATAAAGAAATAGTTAATTGAAATGTTACCAACGTAGGTATATGTCAGTTAACGCCTAATATAAGTAATAAATGGCTGGTTTGTTTGTCATTTCTAAGAAATAGGTATGTAGATTTAATAAAATATACTAATAATAGGTACTTCTTGGTGTTGCTGGGTCTCAAAAGTTCTCGTTTTCAAAACGGGTAAGATAAGTAATAAAATAGAGAGGAGCATGTAAATAAAGAGATTCCTAAGCCAACAATAGGGCTTCCGCCATAGTTGGTCTACGGGCAATCTTCTAATGTAGATACCTCACATACGGATGGACTCTCGCCGTTGAGACTTAACCTGAAGTGTCAGCAGTCAGAAACATCAAAGGTTTTCGATCGAGTCTGGCACCGGAGTCTTCTCACGAAAACTGCCTAGGGCTCGTGTGCATTGTATAGTAGACGGTAGTTGCTCTGATAGCATGAATGTTAATGCTAGCGTCCCATACAGATCTGTGCTGTCCCCAATGCTGTTTCTGTTGTACATCAATGCTATGTTATATATTAACAATATTATACATTGCTCTGCCGACGACAGCAATGGGGACGCGAATTACATTGGCCAAGTAACCATCCCTCGTGATGTTGTGAAGAGTAAGCACTAAGAACTACTAATTAAATCCTACAAACTACCGTCTAGTGTCGATGCTCAACCAAATGCTGGCACATTTTAACATTTGTAGGATATTTCATGGTCATCAGTACGGTTTCACGAGAGGGCGAAGCTTGATCAAAACTGTACTAGAGGCTTGGGAGGGGTCACGGGATGCCATTGGCGTATTTTGTGATCTTTCCAAAGCTTTTGATTGTGTTTGTCACAAAACTTCAATTTACAAGCAGAAATACTATGGAATACGTGATAAAGCTCTCGATCACGTGATGTCATATCTGGCTGACCGAGAATAAAAAGGGAATATAGATGGGCGTTCGCCAAGGATCCATTTTGGGACTGTTCCTATTTTTGGTTTACATTAATGACCTCCCATTTATGCTTAAAGGCCTATGTGAAATAATATTATTTGCTGATGACACATCATTATTATTTAAAGTAAATAGAAAAGAAAGATATTAGCAGACAGAATAGGACCTTGGCGGATATCTCGAGATGGTTTCGCTGCTAATAATTTAATACTGAATGCACAAAAACCAATTGTATTATCAAGTTTTCCCTATCTAATGTACCCAGAATCCATAATAGACTAGAACTCGATGGCAAACAATTATAATTAGCGAAATAAGCTACTTTTCTTAGTTCAACAGTAGACAATAAGTTACAATGGGCGGACCACATTGGGACTTTAGCTAATAAGCTCAGTTCGGCAATATATAGGCTATTAGACGCATTAGACAGTTGACAGATGAGGCCACGGCTAGTAGCCACATCTGTCAACTGTCTAATGCGTCTATTTCGCATTATGGTGTATTTCGCATATATTCATTAGCATTGTCTTATGGTCTGCTACAGTTACTGTGGAGATCAGCAGCGCATATGAAATCTATTTTTATTTTACAAAAGAGGGCAATACGTGCCATCTACAGTATGAACGCACGAGTCTTAAGAGATCATTTTATAAAGACATTGATATACTCACCTTACCCTTGTTATACATCTTTGAAAAAATTATGTACACTAGAAAAACTATAGATCTATTTCAAAAGAAAGGCGTTATTAATGCTGTGGAAACTCGTGGTCGTGACCAGCTAGTTATTCCTAATTTTAAATTACAAAAGTGAAGTGGTTCATTTTTAGGTAACTGTTAGTTTTTATAATAAAATTCCTCAAGGAATCACTCAATTAACGGAAAAGAGATTTAAACTTGTTATTAAACGCACACTGATTGAAAAGGCATAATATAAAAATAACCATTTCATTGAAGATACAACAATAGTCTGGAAATAATCATTTCTGCACATGCATTTACTGGCTTTATGGATATTGTATTTTAAATAAATATTGTAGTATGATATTGAAAAAATGATACCCGACTGATTTCCTTGTCGATTCTTCTGTGTTCGAGTTTTCTTTTCGAACCGAACTAAAGTAGATTTGACGTTCAAAAATACCTTGCATTTAGTTTTACTAGAAATTTGACTTTGACTTTACTTTGAACTTAGGTATCTGAAATCATTAGCACTCTACAGTGTCCGATTTGGGGCGATTAAATTTAATCCAATTTAACCCCACCAAGACACAAGCCTGTGCATTCACCGCAAAAAAAAAACCATTTGCTGTCGGTCCAGAATTAAAAGACACGTTCTTTAACGAAGTTGCGGGCAACACCTAGTATGTGTTCTAGTACACATGAGGCAACTCAAAAACAGATTGATTTCAGAACCGGAATATGTAAAAAACCGGTTTCTCAATTAACTAGTTAAAAACCGGTAACCATAACCCAATCCGCAATCAATTCCGATTTGGGGTAAACCTTAACTCGTTTGGAAAATTAACCGGTTTCCGAGCCCTGTCATGACGTTTAGTTTTGAAGTAATTTTGAGGAGAAGGTCAAGCTGGCGTCCAAAAAGCTTGGTGTGCTCAACAGGGAGAAGCAGTACTTCACTTCGGGGCAAAGGCTACTACCGCAGTATAAATATAACAGTAGGTTGTCTTCATAGAAAGCTAGCGAACGCGGTTTGTATGTGTGCACGCTAATAGAAGTGCGCTAATAAAAGTGCGCGTGCCACGCACCGTGGCACGCGCACAACAGCAATATTTTGGGAGAATATGGGTAACTATTTTAGCGATGGTCGGGGTCGCACACGATGTAAACATGTGACCGCTTCCGTTTGTCTTTATTTCGTTCTTCATCGTCGTCGTCTTCGTCTTCATCGTCGTCGCGTACATCGTCGCAAACAAGAAAATCAAATCTCTTAAACGAATGTATTATAATGTCCTTAGATGCCTAAATAATTTTAGTCATTCGAATGCAGAGTTATCATTCTTCAAACAAGAAATTTATTTTAACAAACATGAACAACTTATCCGTGTGCATTACTTTTTATTATTCTGTACTAAATGATATGCTAAACAACTATAACTAAACGATATGCTCTGCGCATCTCGCACCCAACGCAACAACCCTATGTATCCGGCCCAGAGGAGGGAATTCTTATCTACATATTCTTTGCTACTACCGCTAAGTCGCCCCATATAGAGTACTGCTGGCGCAGAAAGGCGGTAGGACCATAATATATTATTACAGTTTATTGCACTTTTTGACTTGATTTAAAGGCGACCTAAGAGAATTGCGAAAAACCATCTTGTGAGAATTGTCGATCTCAACCTACAAGCGGATGAACAAGAACTTCACCTCCCTGTGTATGTTCTACTGATTGTATAATGGACTGTCCTGAGGAATTGTTTGACTTGATGCCTACAGCCACCTTCTACCATCGCACCGTTCGCCGCAGAATTAATCATCACAGGGTATTTTTTTAATCATCACACTGGAACGGAAATTTTCGTTCATAGTCGAACATTTTTTCAGTTCTGAGAAGCTTTCTTTCTCGAACACTGAGGTTGTGGAACGAGTTCCCTGTCAAGGTTTTCCTAAGAGACAATAGCATGGGGTTCTTCAAAAAGGTCGAGAAAAGGTTTTTATAGAGTAACCAAGGCGCATACCCCAAGTGATAGTGTTACATTATCTGTCCATAGGATACAATAACCGTCGTGTGCCACTAGGGTTTCTGCTCGAGAATTCTCGAGAAATTTGTATTTAGTCGAGACAGGAAAAAAACTCAACGCCTCGAGAACTCGAGAAATCAATTCCGTGCGCTAGATAACTAAAAAAAACACGCATATAACACGTGACGAGTCTAGAGTATCGCATCGCTGTCACCCCGCTGCCCACGCGTACTTCGTCTGTCATGCGCGCATCACTCCATCTCAGTGTTAGTTGTCATTGTGTTTAACTAATTAATTATTAACTACCTACATAGGTTTTATCAGTTGTAGTTCACGATCAACGAATGATTTTAAGTCAATTGAATTATCAACCCGTGGTTAATTTACGATTGAGAAGTATTTTAATTAATATGTGCAATTTATGGTAACTAATAATTTACCATTTGATTTAATTGACCTCATTTATCAATCTAATTTGTAATAAAACAAAAATTTGAAAATAACATCGTGTTTTATTAAAAATTTCAAAATTTCTTGAGATACTCGAGAAACTTGAGAAATCCTGGTCGAGAATTCTCGTGCCTCGAGAAATAAAAAACGTCGAGAAACCAGAAACCCTATGTGCCACTTTTGTGTGTAGGTACAAAAAAGCTTCATAAGCATTACAAGTTTCAGTGAGAAGCAGGCACTTTATATTAAATAAATCTTCAGATATTCGCAAACAAAAAATTGTTAATTTTTTATATTTGAATATAGATCATCCTTATTTTAATATTATCATTTTACTTTTTTTCAAAGCGGTGATCCCCAATTACTTAATTTGTTCCGGTCCAGCTTCACTTACAGCTTAGAACAAAAGATAATAAGTTAAAGAAAAAGCGAAACTGTTGTTCAATATTTAATTGACTATAAACAAACTCATTTATCTCAAATTGACATTTAAACTTTACATAAATATACATACATCCATATAAACATAAAATATGTCAGCATAGAGATACCTTCAACAGTGTACTCAGGACCAACAGGGTTATTCACAAACGTAGAAAATTCAACTTTCAGTATCCGACAGGAAACTTTTCGATGATTTTATCTATACGTGATTCACAAATCCGAAATCGTATTATATTTCGTATATATATATATATATATTTATAATTATATTTAGTCGTATTCACAAATCCAAGGCGTCGGATTGAATTATGCTTTCCGACGATCGGCCTTTCCGCTACGGAAAGTTTCCGACGTTTGTGAATAACCCCCCAGTAATACTTACGCCCATAGTAGCCCATGTCACAGATTAGTTAGTAGCATAAAGTAATGTATAATTATACCTATGATAAATAATTGAGCATAAGGCTTACGTTTTGTTGGTGATATTAGATACAAGAATTGTTCGTTTTCAAATCTGTGCTATCACGGTAACCTGAACACTTTCTATTTCGTTCTGAATAGAAATTATATTTGGCCATTCTTTAGAATTTTGCGATTGATAACGTCATTTTCAATCTGTGGGCACAAGCATTGGAACGAAAGTATAAAATATTTAGAAACCATAACACAGTAATAAAATAATATTACTACGTAACACCATTACTTTAAGTATATACTTAAGTATACGGCGGGACCAACTGCTACATTATGAAGAACAATCCATTTGGAGAACTGTAGGAAGTAACTGAAATATCTTCACATACTTAAATAATCGCTGGGTAGCAAAAGTATTAAGCAATGAATTGCCTTTGCTTATATTCTATTAGACGATCATATATTTTATGATCATAATTTAAAGTAATTCTGATTATGCCAAAAAATTATGCCGAACATAGAAAGAGAACAGAAAACGTTTGAAATTGACCCTACAAAAGATATTTCAAGCACTTACGAGTACGCACTTAGTCCTTTCAATTACTTTTTTTTGTACTATGAAGAAGACAAGCAGGGAAACAGTCCACTGATGCTGTGGACATTTGCAATAAGTTAAGACAATTAGTTAAGAAATATAACACAATAAGTTAAGATATAATAACTTAAGAAAGCATTTCAGAATGTAAATCCTTTAGCGATCCTGAGGACTAAGGTGTTATGCCTCTTTCGGTAAAAAGGCGACCAAGATTAGTGAGTAAGATGATGGTACCTATCGAGACGGACCTCACAAGTCATACCATATCACCCGCCCAGTGTGATCACGTCTGGAAATATTATAAAAAAATATTGTTATATACGACTCATATAAAGGTATCTCAATGCATTACAAACATATACTTAGTAATTATAACATAATTTTCATCATATATACATAAAATTTCGCTATAGGGTATATTTACTATCTTGTATCACAATCTGACGTTTAAGCATATTTTCTTAATCGCAACACACCTAATTAACAAAGCATACGAAATATGATTTAAAAATACTGTCATTGATTAATTTCTTAAATTCCACTAAAAAATATGCTGCACAATATACATATATTATATCTTATAAAATTCAGTGTTTTTCATTGAAAAATATTATTATTTTTTAGTTATCGCATCACTGCAGCGTTAACAGGACCTAAAATACGTTTTTAAATAAAGACATGTGAGTTAAGAAATTATAATTTTAAAAATTGATTATATCTAAATAGACTTCAACAGATTATAATAACAAAATGAGATAACAAAAATTTAAACCTGTAAATAATAATAACTAGTTATATTAATGAATAGACAATAGACACAATTATTATTAGAAATATAAGACTATAGATTTTATTATTATTATTAATAAAGTAAAAAAAATATACATGTCATGTTTTGAAGAAACGATGAAACTAGCAACACTCAAAATTCGACATCGTTGAATTCGCAACATTGTGTGACAAATCGCCTCAGTATATGAAATCTCTAAATTTTAAACTAAATATAATTCAGTCTAATATTAATATATAAAATGTATTGGTATACAGGTCAAAATCTCACATAACGAAGGTAATAAGATATATAATATAAAATCAGCATTAGGCGTCAGTCACTTTAGGCGCAATATGGCAATATTTTTGGGGCGTAGTTATATTAGAATATAATGCTTTTATATAAAATAGAAAATTAGCATGTTTAAGCCGAAAAATTTAAAAGCCTATTTAAAATACACACTTATTACATAAGATTTGTAAAGATATACATAAACATTCAACACAAATCAACACCTGTATCAACGTCTCTATGGACGAAAAATAACATATTATGGCGTCAGTACAGCGTTACTATTGCATTGTGATTTGACAAAAGAAATTGTCAGGAGTTGCAACATATTAAATCTGTATTGCATAATAATCATGAGCACGTTTCAAAGTAATTCTTAAATAGTTTGGTGACTCCAAGAATATTGTTTAGTCACGAATTTTGACGAGCTATGTACTTCGACTTCCTGTTTTTTTTAATAATACCGATTACTGTTCCATTCAATAAATTAATTGAGTGATTTTCTGAGTTAGTTTCAGTGCGTAAACATTTTAAACGGTATAGAAACATTGTTCTGTATGCTTTGCTCGCATAACTAGCACATGATACATCGAAACGTTAACTTGCATAACCATATATTTTGATTAAATCAAATAACCAAATAATTTGAATAAACCAGATAAAGAATATTTTGAATATTGAATAGCTTAGTAAAATCAATCAGAATTATGCACAATAGCTAAATTTTATTAAAAAAGAGCATGTGGCACCCTTATTTAGTCTATTGGAATATCTCTAACACTTACATTTTAATAGAAAAAAATAATTAATATATTATGATGGTATAGGCGATAAAATATGATTATTTTATTCCTTTTTCAACTCAAATTTAATACTTTATTTTAATTATTATGGACTGTACATCGATGTCATGTAATAATATAAATACGTGTTCTTTAATAGACCAAAGTAATATGGCAACAAAAAGAAAATATTTTAAGATTATTTTTAAGAATAACTAGATAAGTGACCTCGTTAAAAAGATAAATTGCAGTCTTTTCATTGACTTAATTAGGCTAAAGTATACATAATAATTATACCCTTGTTCTCCCAGAATGGGTTTTGTGACATTTAATTTAATATTTGATTAAAGATCTATTTATACGAGACAAGACATCACCGATATCAATTGTTGGAGAGTTAGCAGATATCCACACCTATAACGCCCACATACACACATACAACACGACAAAGTTAATGTCATTATTTCTTGCTGACGTTGACGTACTCGTGCCTCACTATCACGTTACATATAACCATTCACCGAATCGTCCCATTTTCAGGAGTAAACGCTACCTCGTACAAGCTGGCGATGCCAATCAGCATGTGCAGTTTTACTGCTAATGACACATCCACTGTAACAGACATGCACGACAGACAGAGTTTACCCACGAGTTTCCTCGGAACACTTCTGATGCTGTCTCTGCACAAACATTGGTTTAAAGCCCAGAACATGTCTGAAGATCTACTGCGCGGAGTCAGCCCAATGTAACCTTATTTGTGGAGTATGATCATCTTACATAGGACTTCGCCAAGAATGGTGATAGAGACATGGAGAGGTAACGCCGACGCTTCACAATACCTCAGTGGACAGCTATTGCTCCCTGAAGTGCGTTAACTATAGGGGCAATGATCCAATAGCTTACTGCCCGTATCTACGCACCAACCCAGAATCCTGCGAGAATTGTGGAAGACAGCATACAGTACGACTGCCATTCTTGCTCAGTCAAACTGGTGCTGGTGGTGGCTTACTGAAATACCAATTTTATCGGTGACAAAACAGCCGATATTAAGACACTCGCTCGAACACGAGATTTTCATCTTGCCTATCATTAGCTCATAAACGTCTAATCTCATGTTTACAGACACGACGACGGCTTTTAGGGCAGTCGTGTTAGAATATATTTTTATACTATTGTATAATAATGGTTTCGTCTGTATCCTAATACGGCTACCAAAATCCGGAAAAGATAGTGTTGGGAATTATTACACTAAAATGAATACACAAAACTGGAACACGCATATAGACAGGACAATGAACAAGGTGGGTATTGTCTCAGAATGGTAATGTCGCAGATTGACAGGAAATGGGGTTTATCCCCTGAGATACCCTATCACTCTACACAGTAGAGATATGGTCAACGATCAGTTACGATTCTCTGATTTGGTGGTAACGAACCAAATCTACTACAGCTGTGAATAAAGCTTCCAAAGATTGGTCTCGGATTGATATGGCAATTACTGTTTGCGTGAGAAAAACACCAAAGGTCGCGTTGGAAAGTAAACATACTCCAACTGCGCTTATACATTTACAAGAGGCATCAGCAGCAGCGATTAACAGGCTAAGTCTTGGAATAACATAAAAATCGAAGCAGCGATTAAAAGGGGCTGTGAATTATAGGATTTCGATACGTTTATAATTCTTAAATCTCCATGAGAAAGAATGGGGCTGTTACTTCTGACAGAAAACTCCAAATCTACACAGATGACTCCAACACGGAGTCGGGTATTGAAGCTGGCGTTTTCTCAATTGATTTAAACACCCATGACTATATGCCGTTTGGGACACACGACAGTATTTTAAACTGAATATGTATGTTCAGTTTTTGAAAAATGTTAACGTGTAAGTTATAAATAGATCTTCAATCAGAAGGATGACATGGTAGTACAACTTTTGTGTTAGAATTGACAGGGAAGTGTACTCGAAGTAGGTTATTACAGTTGTAAATATTTTTACTGCAGTAATTACATAATAGAATACGTTAATATTTAGTCACTTATATCACAGAAATCATGCTGCGTGAAAAATCTAGGATCATAAAAATTACTGTTAAGTAAGCTGGCAACATTTGCCTTTTAAACATGTTATATACATATGTAATATAGGTTTATAGGTATACATCGTGAAGATAAGCTAGGCACAAACTTCTGAGTTTATCTGAGAATTTTTATAGACAGTAGCAAATAGACAAATTAGACATGTTCATCTGCAATTTTCCGTCAAAAAAGCCACGAAATTTTGCAGACGACATTATATAAAGTGGTATTAGAGCGTTAAATACTAACCAAGTAAAAAGGCAGTACTTAATTACTCTCATTATTTTAATGTTGTAGGCAAATACTTTAATCCTAAACTACATTTATATTAGTTTGGTGAATTCATAATTGTATAAAATATATAATTGTTCATATTAATAGTTTGTATGCTCTTATGAATAACAGCATACTAAACAATCACGAAAAGTATTTCACCAAAATTATCACCTTTTGCTGGTTACAGATCATAACAGGCTCTTGCTTGCTATCAACAATCTATTTATACCATCGTTGCTTACTCATCATTCATAACATTATAAATAGAAATCCCAATAACGTGTCCATTTGATAGCACCTACCCAATATTATGTTCTGCAATATTATATTCAAAATATTAAGATTAGTGCAATAGTAAGATCATTCTCTCTTTCTAAATTGCATTTAATTAAAAAAAGAGATATAGGACGGCCAGGTCTTTGACTTTTTGATAGGGAGCTGTTATTCGTCTTTCGAAAATGAACTGTAAATCATAATTGTATCAAGAGCATTGTTAAATGGAATTAATGGCTGTACTTTTCACACTTAACATCGTTTTTCTCTGGCGCATAATACTGATGCGCAAGATCAAATAGTTCTCGTCTTAACTGCTGCGCCTGCGCACGTAGCTGCTGTTCTCGCACTCGAATTGCTCGATATTGTTCTTCGCGTTCCTCTGTATGTTGTTCGATTAGCCATCGAAGGTAAAGTTCTACAGAAATACGATAATTCTGGTTAATAATACCGACAAAAACAAATACAGTTCAAAGTAACAATAGTAGATTAAGTATGTGAAAAACATATTATGTATATAATTTTCGCATTTGATTTCGATCATGCAGAATCAGGAAAATATCAATAAAAGTCGATATATCATTTGGTTAAATTTGAAAAAGGGTTTCCTTTTAAACTTCTAGTCACATTCCAGTTTCAGGAAAATTACGGACTGTAAGATTTAAAAAAAAGATACACGTACAATATACACACTTGACGACAAAAATTATTGCAATTAATGCTCACCTTCCCACAAAATATAGCTCATGGGTGCTACTGAAGGCCAAATTACATTGGGCGTGGGTTCATACAGTGGGTTAATGTAAGTAGATAATACGTCAGGCTGGTTGATCCACGACCAGATAGATGTGGTCTGTTCGTAAACACCACGTGTTTCGCGTTCTTGGTCACTGTCACATAAAAACGTACCTGAAAATGAAATTAAAAAATATTGTATAGACTCAGGTGCTACCCTGCGGAAATCCATTTCATGTGATGAATTCCTAAAATCGTTAGATATTTTCTCAACGAAGCATCCTCAGGATATACCAGAGATCGGACTCGGTCAGCTAACCAGCACCGAATCCGAAATTAATTAATAAAGAATTTAAAAAATATATAAAAATTGTACTTTTCAGTGTTTTTTTTTGAAGGCGGTTTCATTTTTTTTCATAATTTTTTTTTATTTCCCCCTTTTGAGTGATCTTGACGTAAATAAATATCTAGGGCAGGTCTGCAATTAACTTCTTTCTAATTCCGGAACGTAACGATATACAAGAGAATCATCAATATAAATAAAGTTTATAATCAGGTCGCGTTATTTGGTGTATCTGCGAAGTCCAAGCTCCAATACCGGTGAAATTTAAATTTAAACCTCTGAAGTATTACCTACCAAATAAAAAAGAATTTTCAAAATCGGTTCATAAATGACGGAGTTATGAGGTAACAAACATACCAAAAACATACAGTCGAATTGACAACCTCCTCCTTTTTTTGAAGTCGGTTAAAAAGAAAGTAGTCGTTAATAACAAGTTATGTGATCGGATTGGGCGACGAAGGGCACAAGAAAAAGTAGAGATAGGCTTTATGAGTTATATAATGAAAAACCTTACACTGCAGATGAAAATTTTCATAACTATGTTCACACTTATTCGATCAAAACAAGTATCAAAACACGCGAAAGCGATCTACATCGCGAATAAAATTAAAAAGTCAGACAATACGATAAAGACTACATGGAACACTATTAACAACGAAGTCGGTAGTAAACAAAATAGATATAACGAAGATTTTTCAATACAAATGGGTAATAAAATTGTTACTAATAAAATTGAGGTTGCTAATGCTTTTGAACTGAAGTGCTTTTAAAAGTACTTTATAATTGGTAAAATAAGAATGCTATTTGTATCTATAAAAAAGTAATATCCAAACATTAAAATGTAACCACTTCATTAAAAGTATTTTAAATTGAAAAAATGTAACGACGCTATTACATAATTTAAAGCTATAATAAAAAATTGAAACAATACAAATTATAATAATTTACACTATTAAAGTACAACTCCAACTTTTTGGCGGGAACGGGAAAAGTGAGGTTGTCATTTTATTTAGATTTTCTATTTTTACATTTTTAGGAGTTTTAAAGTACAAAAGTGATAGTATATTGTGTTTCTGGAGGTTAAGGAGATCTTAATAAACATGTGTAGCTGAAATTCTTGCGCTCTTCCAAGAAGTCCTTTAAAACTTCAGTAAAGCCTACTATCACTCTACTGGAGGAGTTTTACGATAAGAAAAAACTAATTTACTTGTGATTCTACCATTATTAATATGTGACATTGGCAAAAGCGCTAATCAGTGCGCCATGCCATAAAGAAAAAAAAAACTTCGTAAATAATAATATCTCCAATATTATTTTTGCTGTTATCCCAACAATGACTTTTACCCATGTTTTAATATGATTTAAGTTAAAAAAAATGTTGTGAAAACTATTAGTTTTAAAATTTACATTAGTTGATGATTATAAATAATACAATTTTGGAAACTATTGATTTCAAATCGTATTAGTCGGAAATAGTAAATTAATTTTTAATTATTATGTAAATTTTTAAAAAATTTAATTTGAGTATTACAAACTCAAACTGCGATAATGGAAAGTTTCGTTAAAAGACTATTATTTTTATCTACGCAAAAGGTTTCATAATCCAACTTTATTTTAATTTCATTACACAGATTGCACTGACTGCCAAAGACAGGTCAGCCGCTCCGAGATTACTTTAAGACGACGACATGGTCTGATCGTTTATTTCTCCCCACCATGAGATAACGACCGTCCCGCTTGCAGCGACTCACCGAACTGGCTGGCGTACGAGTGCTCGAAGAGCGTGATGAGGAAGGCCTGGCGGTACTCGAAGCTGCAGGGGAACTGCTCGAGGAACTGGCGCACGCAGTCCAGCAGTAGTAGGAAGGTGGGTGCGGCCCGCGAGTGCGGCGCGGGCGGGCCGAAGGGCCCGCAGCGGTGGCGGCTGCCGAAGGGGTGGCCCGCGCCCAGCCACTCGCGCTGCACCAGCGCCTGCAGCCTTGCACACCACACTCATATCATACACACACGTAGACATAGGCCCGCTCCAGCAGGGCTAAGATTTTTTTTGAAAATAAAACACAGTCCAAGTTACATGTTAATGTAGATTTCTAGGTGAAAGAATTTTGGAAATCGGTTGAGTAGTTTTTAAGTTTATCCAATACATACAAACAAACAAAGTTTACTCCTTTATAATATTATTATTATAAGCCTACCCGGTCTCACACGGGTAGATTTTTTTTTATAAAATACAGCCGAAGTTACTCGCTGATAATGTAGCTTTCCACAGGTGAAAGAATGTTTTAAATTGGTTAAGTAGTTTCTGAGTTTATGTATTACAAACAAATATTCAAACTTTTTCCCTTCATTATATTAGTTATACAGTGTTTTTTTTAACTGGGACATTATGAAGAAATACGAATCCATAAGAGATACGGGAAAACTGTCTTAGGAACCATTTGGTCTTTCTTTGTGACAATTTTGGCATTATAATTTTTTTGGTCAAGCGTGAGATTCCCATAAAAATTAACAAAATTGCTAAAAAAATGTTTTAATGCGGATCGACTCAGTTTCTTGTAAGCATCATTTCATTGTATCGGAGGAAAAAAATCTGGACAGCAGAAGTTGGTCAATTGTAATAAAATATTTTTTCACACAATATAGTACGGGGAAATCCGAATTCATAGGAGACACAAAGGAATCGTCTTAGGGATCATTCGGTCTCTTTTGCGAGAACAATTTTGGCATTATACATTTTTTGGTCAAGCGTGAGTGAATATCAACTATCAAAATTACAAATTATTGTTAAGTAGCAAAACCCTCAAATGAAATTGTTGCCATCTATTAATTGTTCTAATTGTAACGTTTTAACAGTACCTAACATATAAATGGACTAGAGATAAGATAAGAGAATGACGCTGCGTCGAAAACACGTAGTGGCATTACTAACGTGACCATTTATTTTATTTGTCAAAGCGGGACTTGCGAAATTTGGTAAAAAAGGCTTATTTTACTATTTATTGAAAAACAAAAACATGAGAACAATGTATTAATAATACGTAATTAGAGTTAATCAACATTAAATTCAGTTGCATTTGTTTTATATTCGGTGGTCGGTCGGTGGAGCAAATCTGTTTCAAAATGTCGGGTCTAGTTTTTAAGTAGGAATAGAGCTTATCACATGATTTGTTGATGTTATTTTTGGTAATTAAAGTGGCTTTCAGAACTGCGACACTTAATTGTGTTTTGTCACTTGTCCATGTCTTATTCATTGGAGAAAAAACTCTTTCGACAGGTGCATTACTTCCGTTACGCATTTCGAATGCTATGAATATATAAGGTTGTAGGTAGGTAGGTAAGGGTACCCGTACGGTACGTATTAATTATCGTTTGATCTATTTGCAAGAGCGGGACATTTTTGCCCTGACTGCCAGCCGACAGACACTAGACAGCCTGAAAGCGGGACTGTCCCGTCCAAAGCGAGACGTATGGTCACGTTAAGCATTACTCAAAGCTTGAAAACAAGGAAACAGACTTTATATCCACTCTATCCCCACTACTTAACTTCAAACGAATAACTCGTATATTTTAATGTAGTCTTTTTTTATATTTTTTCAATCTTTCAGTTACATAAAAGTATATGGAATTAAGTATTAAGTTATATGAAAGTTTAAGGAGTTAAATAGCCAAAAACAAGTTAGTTAAGACTAAAAGCCAGATATTTCACAAAAAATTGAGAAGAAAATGAAATAATTGTTTTCTTTCAATTCATTACACTTTTCTATGCTTGCAGCCTTCAAGGAAATTATTTTACTTCGATTTTTAATTTTTGCTAAATGTGTTAGTTATTGTCAATGCTCATGATTAACTCTTATAATTATACTAATTTTGCCCGCAATTTCGTACGCGTAGTGGAAACATACAACAATGGGAATAATAAAATCCTGCTCAATGAAAAAATACATATATGTGCCAACTTTCATGGTGATTCGTCAAACGGATCTTCTTCTTCTTTTCTTTTATATACTGGCAACTCATTTCATATTTATTACAAACATTTCTGCCATTCTCATGTAAAAAATAGGAGTATCTCTAACGTAAAGTGTCTGTCTTCTTACAGATTTAGTAATCCAAGTCCCTAATACACTCCAGTAAAGTGACAAATAGGCTTTACTGGAATTAAAATGGACTTCTTGGAAAAACGCTAAAACTTCAATTGTACATATTTATTCAAACTTTCCAATTTTTAACACTTGTACAGAACTTTAACGTACAATATACACAATCATCTTTGTACCTTAAAACTGCCAAAAACTCAAAAAATAGAAAATCTAAATGTCAACTACACTTTTCCGTTTCCGCCAAAAAGAGGGTCAAACAAGTCTTGGAGTCTAACGATTACATATAATATACAAACATACATTTTTATATACATATATACAAGAATTCATTAACCATTGAGAACAGTGTTATTTTTAGGGTAATGATGCAAAAATAAATTACTCAAGAAATAATATGAGTTAGCGAAACCACGTCTATAGTATAATGAAATTACACATACATACACACATCTTCACGCTGTACCCCTAACGGGGTAGTCAGAGAGGACGGAGTGCCAAGCGTCGCGCTCCTTACATATTTCTTTCGCTTCGTCAAATCTCATCATTTTCCTCACACATTTTCGCATAGGTATGCGAGTGCTTTTCACATTTCCATCTGCTAACACTCTGGCTATTTCATCTTCATAAGTCAGCCTTGGTCTTCCTTGGCTTCTTTTACCACTCGCTTTCGCTCTGTAAATTTTCTTCGTCAATTTTTCATCACTCATTCTTTCTATGTTGCCCGAACCATATAAGCATTCCTTTCTTCATTTTTACAACAACATTGTGGTACAACCCTGTCATACTGCGTATCTCTTCATTGCTTATTTTGTCCGCAAGAGTCACCGCACATATTTCTAAGAGATCGCATTTCTACTGCATTTATCTTACTTTCTTTCAAAATCGGGCATATCCAGGCTTCACTACCATACAATAAAGTTAGAACCAACACCGTATTGTGTATGGCCATTTTGACCGAGTTAAATATATTCACACTGCCTACTAATGCGGCCAGAGCACCGTTCACTTTATTGCCAGCTGCTATCCGTCTCTCCACATCCAACTCACATCTTCCATCCCTCGAAAACGCACTCCCCAGATACACAATTTCGTTCACTTGTTCTAGACATTTTCCATTTACACATATTTCACACTTTGTCTGTACATCTTCTCTTTTACACACCAGAACCTTAGTTTTGTTCACATTCATATTCAATCCTTTTACTTCACTGTCTTCTTTCATGCACGTAACTAGTGTCTGCAACTCCGCTTCCGATGGTGCTGTAAGCACAGCATCGTCAGTATACAAAAGGCAGTTTACTACTGTAGCATCACATATCATACCACTCATACTACCTTTCAATGTCTGGAGGCAACTATCCAAATACAGCACGAATAACCAGGTAGTTATCACGCACATAGGACGACAAGGCACCATCTATCTCTACGCAGGCTCTGTGGCCTTGATATAGTAACCTCATGGCCTGCAGTGGGCCCTCCACGCCATATTCAAGCAGAAGACTACAAATTTCTTTCGCACTACTAATGTCCATAATGAAATTATATCTTTATATGTCCTGTTTCCACCCACGTCGATATTAACTAAAAGCTTTAATACGGTACATATGCTGCTAAAAAGATGGCAACACCTGTAACCTGCAATTTACTATAACGTAAAATAACTAGTTACCCTCTTATCGTCCTGCAGTCAGGATTCAGTATAATCTGCACAAGAGAGCACACGAGTAAAGTAGCATCTTCACCCCTCGTCCCATGTACTAAGACAGGTTCTGCTTTCTACAAATATCATCATATATTATTAAACTTACATTAGTGTGCCCAGAATGGTAATAATACATTATACGGTGTTTACTTGGTGTATATGTTGGGCGATAATGCATGCCGTATGTAAAGCATTCCTCACGCTCTCGGTCCAACCGCACGATTCCAGTCTTGATATCCATTTGTCACTTGATATCTCACGGTCGACACAAGCTGAAATAATAAAATGTCCAAAATTTCAAAAAATACAAAACATATTTTTTTCCTTTATTCCCATAAAACTGCTCTTTCTAGTTTTTGGCGTTCCATGGCTTTCAAGGAAAACTTAACCCTTATAAAGGCACTCATGCGTCCATCCGTGTGTTCGCTTGTCAGAGACAATTTTGTCGGAAAGTATGTGAAAGTATTAACTTTAAATTCATCATCATCATCATCATCATCATATCAGCCGATAAACGTCCACTGCTGGACAAAGGCCTCCCCCAAAGATTTCCACAAAGATCTAGTTAAATTATCTAGTACTAACTATATGAAATTAAACCAAAGTGGACACTTCATTATTTACGTTTATTCCCAATTCATGCTATAGACTGTAGATTTCCAACAGAGGCGATACCGCCCCCCCAGTGGGCGTTGGAGCCTTCCATGGGGGACGGCAGCGGATACAGAGGCAAATGGGGGGCGTTGAGGTAGTCAAAAGGGGTGGTCAAATAAATAAATTAAGTATTTTCCATTTCTTATTGACTGTGTTTATTTTTTAAATTTTAATAAAGTTTTATTGTACATTTGGTTGTCGTTTTATTAATTTAGAACAAATAAGTTAGTTACAAATAATATGCAACAATCCAGTAAAGGTTTGGAATCTATGCTATAGATATTACACACATAATCTAATTACCAGTAATCGGAATCGCGGATGTGACTATTAAAATATGAATAGACTCAAAATTTACAGATGTTCTGATATTTAGTAGTAGTAAAGGACGTAAATACATTACTAGGATTGAAATGTACAAAAATTATTTTTTATAATTTAGTTTAGCATTTTTAAATACCTTCAATGAGTTTTGAATAGTTCTCTAATAATTGCTGCTGATTATCAACTTCATCCATAGATCTGTTGTATATTTTCCACTGGGAATAATTTGAGTTACTTTCTGTGCCACCACCTAGAAATAACAACAAATAACATTTTTACTAATTATACATAATATACAATACAAACAGTAAAAGATGTTGCGATAATTCAGTAATTTTCTTCTTCTGTCTGAAAATGAGAAACTATTAATATTAATTAAAGAATTAAGAGAATAGGCCATTATTTTAATGAGTATACATGATATTATAGTCACCATTCTTGACGCTGAAGTCAGTTTTTTATTCATTGAAAATATAATGAGGCGTAAACTCATGTGTGTGCGTGTAATATGACGTGATTGTGCTTCTAAAAGTGAGTTCCGACTGGTGTCACGGGGAAGTCTTGGTTGCCTCCACTGGTGAAGATGGTGTAATTGTAATATGAATGTTTGCGTTACAATATGTAATATCGTCGTCTCTGTCACATAACACACACCTAGGGCTACGAGAGCACTTGTAAAAGTGGGCGGACAGTAATTTTTAAGCCTAAATTCGAAAAATTTTAAATAAAATAACACAAAACGATGTTATAAATGTTTGAAATTTGGATACCTCACGCATCGATCATAATTTGTTTAATTTTTTTAACTCTCCAATACTAACCCTCAAAAGCGAAAACTCGACTTCACAAGATCACTTTTTTTGGGTTTCCACCTACTATAACTTCCAAATTTGAGTTGTTTACGTTTAATTGCCTTCGAGAAAAATTGCTGTGGCAAACAAACATGCGGAGACCAAGATGATTTCTTAAGCGGCCCTTTATCAAATTTTGAAATGGAGCAGTAAAAATGATGCAGTACCCTTGCTTTGATGTTGCGATATTGAATTGGAACTTCTCAAGTCGTATATGATTCCTTTCATGCCTACTCCAACAACTGTGTTCAGTATCGCCTCGTCAGGCCGACAGCGGCGATGTTTCGGACCATACAATGGCTGCCCAGCACGCATTAACACTGCCTACAATAACAGAATATATGGATTTTAAAAACTAATTGAAATACCAAGAATTGTATATTATCATAATTTGATCACGCCCACACCTCAACTCTGCCTAGACTGTTGTAGACTATTATAGATTTGCAAGTAGGACATAAATTGCAGATCACGAATCCAGATGGCGGCAGTTACTACGAAGAGTTATTACGAAGTGTTTATAGTAAACAAGAAATAATTCTATCAAACAATCTTCTGATTTGACCTCTTACAATTATAAAGAAACAGTGAACATTTTTAAATTCTGGGTTGATTACTCTTTTTTCATAATCTATCATAGTATATTTCTTCATACAACTGTGGCAACTTTTGATTGTGTATAACAAACAATGCGAGGCAAAGTATTACCATATTATAAACATAACAGTAAGATGTCTTCATAGAATGCTAGCCTACGCGGTTTATGTATGTGCGCGCTAATAGCACGCGCCGTAGGACGCACACAGCGGCAATATTTTAGGCGAATATGGGTAATTATTGTAGTGCACGTCAGACACTCAGACAACGAACATATTACAATGTCCTTAGATGCCTAAATAATCTTAGTTATTCAAATGCATAGTTATCATTCTTCAACATAACTACAAGAAATTAAATTTAACAAACACGAAAAACTTATCCATGTGCATTGTTTTTTATTACTATGTACTAAATGTATAACTGAATGATATTTTCTTGCATCTCACGCCCAACGCAACAACCCTACATATCAGGTCGAGAGTAGCCAATTCCGTTACGCATGAGGCGAGAGTCTGCCTTCTTTTCTACATATTCTTTGTTATTACTGTTCGGGTCATAGTTTACGTTAGTAACTAATTAATCCGTGGTCATAGTATCCACAAGAACTTATTAAAACATGTAAAAAAGATACTATTTTTAATAAGCGGAAAAGGCAGAGATCATTGACTAACATAATTTATGTAATGTACTAATGAAAGTAATGTAAACCAATATGTAATAATAATTTACACACTTACTCCATTATTATGTCTGTAAGACAATACTGGAAATCTGCCTCCTTGACGGAAACTAGCTGCAGCAGATAATGTCTCATCATCGATACTCTTGGGAACCACCACACCTCTGGGGTATGCTGGACATACTGTGTAATGCTGATTAACACGTGATACACGCCACTCTTCTGTAGCTAGCACTTTTGTGAATTCACTCTCTACACTGAAAAATGTTAATATATCACATTAAAGCAATCTGATTGTGATTTAAAAAAAAAGTAATAATAGCAGCGTTATTATTGTTACCATTAAAAATTTAATAATGTTGATAATTTTTGTTCAGTTAAACCATAGATACCCAACAGGGGTTATACCGCTTTCCAGTAGACGCTGATGCCTTCCAAGGGCGGTAGCAAATCCCGAGGCAAATGCGGGGCGTTGGTGATAAGGTTGGTGGTAAGGTGATAATAACTAAATATAGTATATAAATTTAAAAGAAAATGTTTTACGGCAATAGTCTCGTTATTTAATAGCCACGCCTCGTATAGCGAAATTAGAATACATAAGAGATACAAGGGAGCTATCTTAAGATCCATTCGGTCTTTTTTGTGAAAATAATTTTGACATTATCAGTTTCTTGTTCAAGCGTGAGTTGTTTATAAAAATTAATAAAATTGTCGACATTTTTTTAATGCTGATAGACTCAGTTTCATATAAGCATCATTTCATTGTATCGGAAGAAAAAAAACATGACAACAGAAGTTAGACAAATCTAATAAAAAATTTTTCATACAAAACTGTATGGGGAAATTGGAATGCATGTAAACAATTTTGGCATTATAATATTTTTGGTCAAATATGAAATGTCCATAAAAATTAGTATAATTGATAATTTCTTTTTTTTAATGCAGATCAACTCAGTTTCACGTAAATGTCATTTCATTGTATCTAAATAAGAAAATCTAAATAAAAAAATTTTGCATGCAATAGAACTCAATGCAATGAATAGTAGATTTAAGCATGATTCACGTTACACCGTGTCGGGGCTGGGCTGTGCCACGGATGGGTCACGTGAAACATCTATAATATATTTTTGTATGAAGTAATTACAATTTCACGTAGGACCTTATGACACGAAATTTAAATATGGAACAGTTTGAATGAATTTTACACTTACTATTAAATTGGCAATTCACAAATTATATATTATTATTATATATTATTAATATTATATATTATTATTTATTATTATATATTCATAATTATAGTTTTATATAAAACATTCTAAAGAATTGTACTTTGTAAGTTATAGGTATAAAGCATGGTTAAAAATACTTTTTTAGTATATTACTATAATTAAATTACATAATTACTTATTAATATAAGTAAATGTGATTAAACACTAAAAATACAATTGTATTTTATTTAAATGATAAAAAAATTTAAGCCCTTGCAGTGCCTTGCAGTATCAACTTTTGCACAAACGACAAAGGCATTCGCCCACTGCATGTACAATTTTTTTTTACACTGTAATGTGGACATCAGCAGTGGTAGTTTAAAATCTCACCACAGTAAAATATATGGCTATACAAATAAGAACACTAGTCTACCTTGTTATCTGTGCTTCAAAGCAAAATGAATATAATATTTACCTGTACAATGTGTAACCATTTTCCATAATAGGGTGCATGTGTCTGTAAAAAAATGGGTAGAAAAGACTAGGATCCTGCAAATTGGACAGATTTTCTAGTGTTTGTGCCAACAAATTGAGTTCCACAGAGCTTGAAATATCCAGTTGAAAGATACGAAGATCTTTGCATTTTAAAAATAAGGAGCCTCCTTGTGTAATACCACTGCTAGGTTTATTCTCCTTTTTTTCTATACTGTCTATGTTTTTATGAAGAAGCTGAAAAAATTGTCAATATAGGTTATAAATTATTAAGAAATTCTACATAATATCACTAACATATTATACCTCGCTAACATGTTTTTTTTATTGTCCAAATTCCAAGACTATTAACAATATTTGCCATATGTTAAAACTATGTTTAATTCATCTTGGTTTAAATATGTATACCATAAAGTTAATACACCGAGTATACTATGTTTACGATGTTTACTGAGATTGGTGAATATAGATTAGAAAATGAGAGAAATAGGGAATATATTTTTCATAGGATCTCAAAGCTAAGATTTTTAAAATTAAATAGATATTATAAAACAGTTTACATTTATAATCGCAAATCATTTTATGTATATAATATATAATATACGCCTATAGTTATCGACGATCTTACCCATAATTCACGCACGCCTTCTTTCCTAGAACTTAAAATCAAATGATGTCCTGTAATACACACAGTTCCATCGACGTTGTCATGATGAGGGTATTTCAGGATTACACCATCAAGTTTATTAATTAATATCAGTTCAATGAATTCCATGTTGTTTTGTAATTTAAATAATTTCTAAATTAGGAGTAATTAAGGACTGTTTATAAATTGATCTGACATATCATTGACAATCAAGTTGCCAAGAACCAATTGACATTAAGGTACTGTTTACAATAATTTAGTCATCGTTTACAATTGACAACTGCCTGATGACAGTAATAGTACTCTGGGAACTCGGACCAAGAATCTTACTATGATCAAGGAACTACTACGGCTAGAATCGCACTAGAAACAGCTGAGTTGTCAGATCTGATTGTGAGCTAAACCAAGGAGCTGAACTGGTAATGAAGCGGAAATAAGAAATTTAGATAGGAGAGAAAGAAACTCCCAATTCAACCTGATATCAATAAAAACAATTATATTCGTTCCACACACTTCTTTCGCAGCCTCGATCATACTATCCCTAAGGTTCTGCCAACATTTTTCAACATCCTCGCTCGTCACTTTCAACCTATCAACAAGCTTACCGGATACTGCTCTTTCATATTAATTCCTAGTGGTGACATCTTGCAGTTCCCAGCTTTTGATGCAACAGATCCCTTATTCTAGTTATCAGCAAAAAGTGGTTCATTCTCAGATCTGCTCCTCTATGCGCTTTCGTGTCTATAACCTGCTTCTTGAGCCTGATAAATCAATCAATACTTCTCTCGCCCTTTCTTTTCCAAGTGTACTGATGGATCCTACTGTTAAATATATAGGACCGCGAAGCTTGACGCTCTGTCCTCTCTGACTACCCCGTTAGGGATACAGCGTGAAGATATGTATGTATATATGTATCAATGAAAACAATGTCAAATAAATTCTTTTAAACTGATTTCAGGCTTCTACTCATAAACACGTCTGTGATTTTTACTTTACTAAAAATGTATAAACAATTTAAAGCCAGTTCGCAGTTGCCCTCAGCAACTGCCAACTTTCAGTAGATATATATAAATAAATAGTACGCTGTGAATACCAACAACCTGTGAAACAACTGCCCAAAGACATTTTTTCTTTTTTTATACTAGCAATCGTTTCATATCTGTTAGAAACATTTCTGCCAATGATGTAAAGACCGCAACACTTGGCGCTCCACCGTCATATCTGACTACCCCGACTACCGACTTAGGGATGCAGCGTGAAGATATGTATATGCATTTCTGCCATCTGTCCTCTCTGACTACCTCGTTAAGGATACAGCGTGAGATATGTATGTAAATATATCTTCCATTTTCAAGTAAAAAGTGTGTATCTCGTATTATATGAAATGTTTTTTCTTTCTTTCTTTTTCATGGCATGGTGCACACCGCACAGATTAGCGCATTTGCCCATATTTGTCAATGTCACGTATTAATAAGTGGATCAAAGTAGATATAGACATGAATACATTCGAAGTTTTAATGTTTTCTTCTTGTCATAAAACTTCTCCAGTAAAGCGATAGTAGGCTTTACTGAAGTTATAAAAGACATTTTGGAAGAGCACGAGAACTTCAGCTACATACGTTTATTTCGACCTACTCCATTCTTTTCACTTATACAGTTAAAACACAATGTAATAGTGCTTTTGTATTTTAAAACTCCCAAAAACTTACAAAAATCTAAATAAAATGATAACATCACTTCTCCCGTTCCCACCAAAATGCCGGTTTGGATTTTGTTTTGGATATTGCAAAAGATATAGAACTACTATAGAAAGTGGAAACCTTTAGTCCAGCGGAAACGCATTGGTGTTATCATTCTACAAAATATTACGTAAAATTAAATAGAAATAAAGGATTACTACCATTCTACTATTTAAATTCACAGCGCGTGTAAGGAATATATGGATGCCTTTTGCTTAAAATTTTCTAGTTAATTTTTCACGATGATGTCTATAATAAAACGTTTTTTTGTAAACGTATTACGTCTTCGAATATTTGATAATTAAAAAATACACAATATGTACAGTTCGGTAATATTCGAAAAAGACAACAATATTCACTACAAAAGAGAACGCTGTCTGCATTCATATAAAGTAAAGGAGAATAACTGTAACAAGAAAGAGATAGAATCATTAACCACAGCGATCTACGGACTCTTCCATGAACCAATGAAATCGTAGTTATAAAACATAAGTATAATTCTGTACGCTCTATGGCGATGTGTGGAATTTTTCGTTTTTGTCTTGTATTTTGGCACTGATCTGTTGATAATTTCTTGAAACGCATAAATGTTGTTATAACCTGTACATTTTTGTAATCAGTCTAGTGCTGTGTGAAATTGTGTTTAAGAAAGTAACACGAGAACACTGTGTGAAGTATGTATACCCATGTCGGTTGTATCTGTAGGATTGTATTGAAAGTAGGTGTTTGGCTGCCTGACTGATTTAGCCAGGCTAATGACCGGTTCTCTCTGTACATACATTGTTAGGCAGCCCTGACGATCTCTTATTCCTATCACTTTCTCAAATGAAATAGAACTGCATAAAAATATTATATTGACATTTCTCTCACAGGTGATGGAGGAGAACTCAGGGACCCGTTTAGAGACCGAGGTATCTTCCACTACTGCGGACCTCTCTGATATGCAGGAGGTGACAGGCTCTCATGGCAATGTTGAAATGGTGATAGTTGTGGAGAAAATGGAAGAGGATGACTCGAACTCACAACCAGAAAAGGCATTAGCATCTTCCTCCTCACCGAAAGACAATGACTTCTCTAGCTGTCAGTATAAGCCTATACAAAGTCCCGAAAAGACTTTAGAGAATGAGACAAAGATACTGGAAAATATAAAAGTTTCTCAAAATGACTCAAAATCCCAAAGAGATGTTTCACCTTTAATTGTAAAAAAACCTATAAAAATTATTCGACCTGCTAAACCTATTCAGAACTCCCCTATAAAACAAGATCTACAAGTCATTAAAACTACCTTGCCTTCAGTAAAATTACAACAAGTAGATATATTGAGCTTAAATTGTGAAAATCAAAAGCATCAAGTTGCAGAACCATTGCAAAAGATTGAAACGCAAAAGTCACCCAATAAAGATATTTTCAAACCGGAGGTTGAGAAATCACCAATTAAAGAAAATTCAATTAAAATTGATATTAAGAAATCTCAAGATAAAGATGACACAGCTTGTATTGCATCTCTAATAACTAATAACATTGATGTTGAAGAATCTTTACAAAAAAATTCATCAGAAATTGTTGAAATGTCTAAAAGTGATCCAAAGTCACCAATGAAAGATTCACAACAATTAAAATCAGTTCAAAATAATGAACCACCAGAGTCAGAGGAAGTGCTGAACACAAACACAAGTACCACTAGTACAGCTGAAAAACCAAATTTAGATGTTAAAATCCAAAATAGGGATGATAATAAAGAGGAGAAGGTTGTGGTTGTAACAAGTTTAGATATGTCACATGAAAAAGAAACGTCAAATGATTCACAAATGGAAACAGGTTCTGAAACATCTGAGAGAGAACACAATAAAAGCATTAGTCGAGAGTTAAAGTCGCTCATTAATTCTGCCAAAGAATCTAAAATTATTAGTGAGTGTACACAGCTTACAAGTAAAACTAGGAAGTCTAGAACAAACTTGGACAATTCATGCATTAGCCTGAATAGTTCAATGGAAGCAGACAAAATACAGGGTGTTAGACGTGGCAGTAGCAACTCTCAGAAAAGTAACTGCAGTGAAAAATCAGAGAAGGCTATGAAACGTTCCATGAGATCACAGAACCCAGAATTTGTACATAAGGTAAAACGATTTTTGAATTCTGTTACTGGAAAAATGCACAAATCTGAATCAGATGGTACTATCTCAGATGAGGACATGGATGAGACAAAGACAAATGACAAAAGTGAACCCATATTGGGTACACCCAAAAGAAATAAGTTGTCTGAGAACTCAGTAAGTATTGTATGCAGACCCTTTTTCTCTTTTGAACTATGGGGGAAGTTCCAGGAAAGTTTGCAATTAAGTTTTATATTCATTCATCATTCAGTTCTGTTTCTGTAATAAACCTTATTTCTTTTATTTATTGCCATTAATCAGCCAGCCTTTTTTATGTTATGAGTAAAAGTGGGTGGGGGAGCTATAATAATTGACTTGTATTCTTAACAAAATGGCCGCCACACTTATATGACACAGTTGTAATAATCAAATTTCAATCAGGTTACATTTTTAGTTATAGTAATGGTTTGTAAATATATATACCTACTGTATTATATAATTTGAATTATATATTTTGAATTGTTTATGTATTATTTATATGACTGGATTTAAAAATTTTTTTATCGACAGGTACCTGAGAAATGTTTTAACAAATTGCAGTCAGACCCATATTGTTGGCGTTGTCATTGGGCTATAGAGCCCTCTGCAAATGAGAAAACACATGCCCCAATGCAGTGCACAGTATGCCCACGATCGTTTCATTACAAATGCCTTACTGTAACAGAACGCATCAAAATAAATTTAGAGAAAAGCTGGGTTTGCCCCGAATGCTTGGTAGTGTTGCATGCAGAGAGTTCTGAGACGAGGTAATTGTTATTTTGTAATAAACAAAAAAATTGCAATATTTTTTCTTCAATGTATTTTACTCAAATGAATACATAAGTACATGCATTATTTTATAAACGCGATGCATTAGTGTATCATGTAGGTAGACTTTTGTAATTCTTGTTTCAGCGGTATGGTAAAGATTGAAAAATAAGACAATGTCAATATTATAAAAATATAGGTTATTGGCACTTAACTATTGTAGTGAGTGTTAGTTCTTTATCAAAATTAATAGATATGTATTTCTATTATCAATATACTGGTACATAACATTTTGTTTTATCCTAATAATTCTAGTGACAGACTGTTAACAAAAATACCTGTAATTTCTGAAAACACTCATACTTATTTTACTGCCATATACATAATAATGGAAATATGATTTTATATTTGACACTATTTCAATACAATATTTTTACTTTCAGATCACATGCAATGAAAAAGATATCATTGGGAACTCTCTGTGACCTACTAAAGCATGCATTGGCTAGAATGATGGAAGTGAACGGGGTAATTTATTATTATTATTTTGTTTTTAATCACTTTTCAGTAGTCTACATATTATTATGTATTTATGTCTAGTGTTTTAAACTCCCATATCTATCTGTTGAAAACCAATTACCATCAAATGAGGTGTGTAAGGACTACAATATTGACCCTGTTGTAGATATGTCATCAAAATATGATATGTATTTGTGTAAACTATGTTTTTCAATTGCTTACTAAATCTAATATACTGCTTTCTAATTCACAATCTCTAATCTTACATTATGTTGTGTAACTATTAAATAGTAATGCTAGTTTAAACGAAATAATGGGGAAATTATTTAACAAAAATGTTATTATCATTCAATATTAGATTTTCTATTTTACTCAACGTTAACCAATAATGATGAATTTAATTGGTCCAAATAATGTGGTGGCCAAAATGAACAGACTTGTAGACATATTCAAATGTATGTTGCACAAACGAGGCGGCGGCCGCAGGCGTGCCTGGTGAAATGACCTTGCTACTTATCTACCTAGCAAGTGCTCCCCGTTCGCGACGCGTGACGTTCGCTGTCCTTTTCTAACACAACAGCAATCGATATCGGCACAATGTTGTTTCTTTCTCGTTCTCTGTACTAATAATATCTTGAGCGTTTACACGCCGCGTATGTTCGCCTGTGTGCTGCATATTTCTTGATTCATCAATGTGTTATTTTCTGTTTAGCAGATTATGTTCATTGTGCAAAAGCGGAGGTTAACAAAGTTTCGCCATTATTATTATACATCTTTGACGTATTTCTTATATTATAAGCATAAAAATAAGAGTTACAAATTGTGTTCTTTCTATATAAGTTTTTGCGTCAATTGTTTGTCGTTATATTAAACTCAAAATTTAAACTAAGTACAAGATATATCTACATTTTTATTACTTATCCAAAATACATATCATATTTTAGTAATTACATGATGAGATTTAGAGGAGGCGAAAGAATTACGTGAGGACCGCGATGCTTGGCACGCCATTCTCTCTGATTACCCCTATAAGGGTACATCATGAGATATGTATGAATATATTATCAACATCCATATCCGTTAAGGATACAGCTATGTTTGTATAAAACACTACAGTTTTAGGTACTTATTGTATTAATCGAGACCAATTTATAGCCTAAAGGATTTTGTAGTTATTTCGACTAGCTAGTATAAAACATACATGCGTAATGTCTCGCTATTTCCGATTCGGTAGGAACAGAGCGTCAACAAACCACATGTTGGCGCCATTTTGAGCAGTAAGCTTATCATACCACCGTACCAATCACAGACAAGTTGCTATTTGCTAATTCATCAAAATAATAAACTCTATGTTCCGTTTTCCATCCTTATAATAAGCCCTACATCGCATGACTGAATTTTCAACCTGTGCAGGAAGAATAGCTGGCACGATTTCCAATTTACATTCTCTCCCAGTCTATCATATTAGACTGGGAGAGAAAGTGAAACTTACAAAGTATAAACAGATGTGGTATGAAGCAATAATTTTTACCTGTTTTATATTTATACCTAATGTGATATAAAGCAATAATTTATATTTTTGTAATTTCTATTAAAATAATTATGAAGTAAGTAAGTACTATTTCTTGTACAAAATGACATACTCGTAATATCTTCATTAGGGCAGTGTGAATATATCTAACATTGCTAAAATGGCCATCCATAATGCGGTGTTGGTGCGAACTTTGTTGTACGGTAGTGAGGCCTGGATATGCCCGAAATCGAGTGAAAGTATGATAAATGCTGTGGAGATGCGGTCTCTCAGAAATATGTGCGGTGTCACGTTTGCAGACAGGATAAACAATGAAGAGATACGCAATATGACAGGGTTGCAAAACAGTGTTATTGTAAAAATGAAGAAAGGAATGCTTAGATGGTTCGGGCACTTAGAAAGAATGAGTGAGTGGTGAAAGACTGACGAAGAAAATCTACAGAGCGAAAGTGAGTGGTAAAAGAAACCAAGAAAGACCACTGCTGACTTATGAAGATCAAATAGCCAGAGTGTTAGCAGACGGAAATGTCAAAAGCGCTCGAATACCTAGGCGAAAATGTGTGAGGAGAAGGATGAGATTTGAGGAAGCGAAAGAGGTGTGTAAGGACCGCGACTCCTGGCGCTCCGTCCTCTCTGACTACCCCGTTAGGGATACAGCGTGAAGATATTTTATGTTATGTATTTAAATACCCAGTCAATTTCAGTACTTGCTTTTAATAAAATATTTTAATATCTTTTAAAATAAAAAAAAACTTCTATCGTTATTGTTATAACATACTGCCCTAGACTTGAGGTTTAAAAATACATAAAAATTACCTTATCTATTCTAATATTATAAAGAGAGTTTATACTAATATTATAAAGAGAGAAAAATTGGATTTTGTAAGTTAGTTTATATGTGGAGGGTAATCTCCAGATCCACTGAATAATTCTTTCGCCATTTGAAAGGTATATTATTCCAGATAGACATAGGCTATATATTATGTATTGAACCGGGGCAAAGTCGGGAAGGACTGATAGTATTTCAATAAATTGATTTGACTTTGAAACAACGTTTACTGGGTTATTAATAAAATGCTATATCTTGCACTTACATACTCAACAATTCCTGCATTTATTTTTTCAACTGTTTCCTTTCATCAACACAAATATAATATACTCGTATTATATATGTATATGCATTAAATTTTTTAAATATATTAAAATATATTATTAACGAATATAATTAATGTAATATATTATTATAATTGATCCCGCCTAATGACACTGTTTTAATGTAAATCCAAAGTGCTTAATCGATTTTATTGATGAGTTGGTAATACAATTAATCATTAAGTAATACACGTATTTTTTCCGACCTTGAGAGACTACAGCGTTAGTTTCGACGCACTCGATAATGTACTACTCTGTCAAGAAAGTACCGGGAAAAGATCAATAACACACAAAATGTTAGTTATTCATCCAAATTTATTTTATCACTTTCAAAGTATGCTCCTTCAGAAACGATACACTTACGCCAACGAATAATCTAATTATCAAAACATTTTTTAAACGCTTTTTCCGGAATTGAGTTCAGTTCTCGCCGCGAATTCTCCTTTATGTCTTCTACCGAATGAAAACTGGTGCCGCGAACTGGTAATTTGAGTTTAGGAACAAGAAAGAAGTCGACTGGAGCCATATCTGGTGAAAAAGCTGGTTGCTCGATGATATTTGTTGAGTTTTTGGTCAAAAATTCGTTCACAATGATGACCTTGTGCGAAGGCGCATTATCGCGGTGCAAAATCCAAGAATTGTCTTTCCACAAATCTGGCCTTTTTCGTCGAATTTGCTCTCTTAAACGCCGCATAACGGTCAAATAATATTCTTTATTTACCGTTTCACCTTCCGGCAAGAATTCCGAGTGCATAACACCGCGATAGTAAAAGAAAACAGTCAACATGACTTTGACTTTTGATTGACTTTGGCGTGGTTTTTTCGGTTTCGGTTCAGTTGGAAGACGCTACTCCGAAGCTTGTTGACTAGTTTGCATGTCAAATTCGTAAACCCACGTCTCGTCACCAGTAACAATGCGTTTCATGAATGTTGGATTGGAATTAACTCGTTTAGCATGTCCTCAGCGACTCTTATGCGATTGAGTTTTTGGAGAAAATTCACGTCTTTTGCGAGCTATCCGAGCGGCAACATGTTTCATACCCAAGTGATTATTTAAAATGGTACGGATCGACTCGTGATACACAGAAAGTTCGACGGTTATTTCTCTCAGACTTGAATGAGGATTTTCAGTCACTATTTCCTTCACTTTTGCGATGTTAACTTCAGTTGCAGACGTTGATGGCCTACCAGGGCGAGGCAAATCTTCCATCACATCTAGACCGCTTTTGAACGCTTTGTACCACTCATAAGCACGTGTTTTTGACAAAGTCGATTCACCGTAAGCCTTCTGTAACATTTTCAGTGACTCTGAACACGAAATTCCATTGCCGATGCAAAATTTAAGACAAACTCTTTGTTCGATGTTTTTGTCCATTATGAAATTCGCAATACACACTAGTTATAACTAAAAACAGCACTGTATTTAGTCTAAATAACAGATGCAACTCAAACTCCGCGCCAAAATGGAAAACAGTTGTGCCAATCCAACAACAACAAAAGAAAAACAAAAAATTGAATTTGTAACCATAAACAAATCATCCATTCCCGTTACTTTTTTCACTGAATGTATAAAGACTGCTAACCGTTAAGGCTAGTACATACTTAAATACATATCTTCACCCTGTGTTCTCGGGAGAGGTCGGAGTGGACGGAGCGCCAAGTATCGCGGTACTTACATACTTCTTTCGCCTCTTCAAATCTCATCATTCTCCTTTTGCTTTTGACATTTCCATCAAGGCTAGTAATAATCTGTAAAGAAGTTAATTGATTAATAGCATAATGATTCATGTAATTCCAGGTTGAACCATTTATGAATCCAGTGGATCGTTCGGCTTTCCCTGACTACGATACGTATGTCGTACACCCGATGGATTTATCGATAATGAAAGAGAATATCGCTCTCGGCCAGTACGGCAGCACTGAGGCATTTTTAGCAGACGCACAATGGATACTGCACAACAGTATCATATTCAACACATGTGAGAGTGAGACAGATTTTTTTTATTAATTCATGCTGCAAATAATGGGCTTTCAATAATATGGTCACAGTCATCACCATTTACTAATGTTTTTATCAGTGTCATTAAATTTATATTTTTTTTCTAAAACTGTCCTTTAGTGTTTTTAAGTTTTAACACTATGTGTGCAGGTTAAGTTGGATTTTAATATCAGCACAATTCATCTTTTTGTTTGTCAAACAATGCATATTATCTATCTGTTACCACATGTGATTCATTGCTTTCTACTGCTATGTTTTGTTTAATAACTTCATTTTTGATTATCGTTTAAAAATTATTTAATTTGTAACTAAATATCTTGATATAGATTTCGATAAAAACTTTAGCACACTACATATTTTTCATTACAGCTCTTAATAAAAAGAAACTTTTAGCTTTTACATTCCACAATTAAAGATGTTTAACCAAGGTATTCATGTAATTAGAAAAAGACAGCTTTGTTTACTTATAGGTTCCCCGTAAGATCATGGCGCCCGATCGATAAGACAAAACTATAGCACACATTCAGTATGCGGTTGTCTAGCAAAAGATTAGTATGTGTTGGTTTTGTTTTGTGAATACCAAATGATTTTGAAATATTACGTATTTAAAATATCAGTTTAGTTTTTTATTATGCCTCACAGAAAAAAACCTAGTACAGTTGAAATTAATATTATCAATAATCTAAAAAAACAAAAAATGTAATGTATCACAAATACGAATAAAGTAAATAGATCTAGAAAAGTCATCATTAATTATTTAAAAGATCCTGAAAATTATATAAATAAAATCCAGAAGATTGGTCAAAGGCCATAAATGTTACAGATAGATGAGCAATTCTACGAGTTGCTTCAAATTCTGCGTTAACAACGAAGCAAATCGTTCTGTAGCTGGCGTAAAAACGAATGTAAGAAGAGTTTAACATCTCCTACATGATGCTAGGCATTTAAGAAGAAAGAAAGTGTTATAGAAATCAAGTTTAACTGAAACACATAAGAAAGAACACTTACAATTTACCGAAGAACATGTCATTGAAAAAAAAAAATGGCGTCATATGTAATATTTTCCTTTGAAAATAAGTTCAAGTATTACTATCATGATTTAAGAAAAGACGAGATGATTTTAAGTCGTAGACAGTTTGGAGGAGGAAGTGTTACATGTTGGGCTGAAGTTTTAAAGGAAAGACTAAAATAAAAATTATCTCTGGAAAAAGTGCAATATGTTAAATAAATCATTGAACAGTTAGCCAAATATGAAACAAACTGGAGGTCAGAACTATTTTTTAGAACATAACATTCAAATTTTAAAGTGGCCAGTGCGCTCCCCTGATTTGAATATTATTGAAAATTGTAAACTAGCAAATGGGAAACAATTTGACAATGTTGAACAACTAAAAAAACGCTATCTAAGGTGACAGGAAAAATTTAGATCACGATTATGTTAAAAACCTATACGAAAGGCTGCCGAAGAGACTGGTTGAAGTTTAGAAAACCAGAGGAGGATATACCCATTATTAAAAAATTTATCAGTTGTTTCAAAAATATCTATCAGTTGTTTTATTTTTTTTTCCTAACTGTTATATTGGGTCCTTACATATGAAATTAGCGTTTTGTCGTACTGACCACTTTGATCTGAAATATCTCCTCTTTGGTTAAGAATTCCAAATTCAAATTTATAAATTCATTTAGCTGGTACATTTGAGTTTTGAAAACAGTCATTCATTTGTTTTTTTCCTCATTATTTTTTTCTTTGGCGTCGCTTATTACCGCACAATGGAAAACATGAAATATCGGTATATTTACGAGTACGACTTCTACCGTGGCACCAGTGCTGCAGAAACAGCTCGAAGGATTAATGATGTGTACGGCGCTTCTGTCGCAAAAGAAAGCACGGTACGTTTTTGGTTTCAACGTTTTCGTTCTGGAAATTTCGACCTTCAGAACCAACTCCGTGGACGGCCGGAGACCAAAGTGGAAAATGAAGAATTAAAGGCTATTGTGGAAGCGGATCCATCACAAAGCACTTCAGAGATAGCTGCAGGCTTCGGGGTAAGTGACAAAACTGTATTAATCCACTTGAAGCAAATCGGGAAAGTAAAAAAACTTGAACGATGAGTACCTCATGAATTGAGTGAATCGAACTTGCAAACACGCGTCGACTGCTGTGTTACTTTGCTCAACCGACACAATAATGAAGGGATTTCACTACAACTTTCTAAAATCTGGCCAAACGATTACGACAGATATCTATTGTCAGCAACTGCAAACCATGAAGGAAGAACTAGCTGCTAAACAACCGAGATTGGTCAATCGCTCTAGGCCACTGCTGCTTCACGACAACGCAAAACCACACACTGCACAACAAACAACCACTAAGTTAGATGAGCTACAATTGGAATGTCTGCGACATCCACCGTACTCCCCGGACCTTGCTCCAACAGATTACCATTTTTTCCGGAATTTGGACAACTTCTTACAAGGAAAAAAATTCAACTCCAATGCGGCAGTCCAAACCGCCTTCAAAGAGTTTATTGATTCTCGCCCCCACGGTTTTTTTAGTAAAGGGATCAATGAACTACCTATGAGATGGCAAAATTGCATAGATAACAACGGTGCATACTTTGATTAATTAAATATATTTTACAAAAAAAAAATTACTTTATATACCTCCCGTACAAAACGCCAATTTCATATGTAAGGACCCAATAGTTTTGTCTTGTATAGTTTTGAAATAACATATAATATTGCTATTATAGTGTATAACATTATAGCTATAATATTGTATGCATTAAAGCTATTTAATGGCGATTTCGATGAACTTATCGATTTACCAAGGTTTAATCAGTAATTGAGGAAGCGAAAGAGGTGTGTAAGGACCGCGACTCCTGGCGCTCCGTCCTCTCTGACTACCCCGTTGGGGATACAGCGTGAAGATATGTTATGTTATGTTAATCAGTGGTCATCATTTCGTGATTTTTTCAAACTGACGAAAAGTAAAATATGCCATATAAAATGTTTGTACTTTTTAACTAACCAATACCAATCGGTATAGCTAATTTATATTCTAAGTCGTGGCATTTCAGTTTAATAAAAGTAGTGAGCTTAACATCAATGTATAATTATGCATAATCTGTTTAAATTATGATATAGATAGTAGTATAAAAGTAACAGAAAAGGCTTGAACTGATTGTCATTTGACGTCAAGTTTTATTGGTGGTAAGAAAGTCAGTGCTAAACCTAATGATTAAGTATTTAATTAAAAAACGAACTGCGGAGAATTTGCTGGGATAAAGAAAGCACATTTTACATTTTGCTTAGATTTCCTATTTTTGTACCTTTCGGAATTTTAAAGTCCATATTTGTGTACTGAATTTATATTATACTAGCGATTCACCCCGGCTTCGCACGGGTTTAATGTAGATACTAATGTGATGTCATTGTGGAGTGATTAATAATATTACTATTAGGGTTAGACCACTGGTTCCCAAACTTATTTTGTCTACTGAGTCGAGAGCTCATGCAGTCGTCTAAGATGCCTCCTAGCTAAATGAAATTACAAATCACCCCCTAGGCCTCTACACAACGCCCCCATTTTTTTTCTGGGTCTCTTACCGCCCCCCTTTAGGCCTGCAGCGCCCACAAGGGGGCGTTGTCGCCCACTTTGGGAATAGCTGGGTTAGACTATACTCCAGGATGTCTTCGAAAAAAATGTTATAATCTTCTTAATTATATAACGTTCTGAAAGTCGCTCTAATAAGTGCAGATTATAGTGAGGCGCTGAAAAGCACGTTTTTATTTTCCTTGCTCGAGCGTTCCGGTAAACGCATGTAATCGCTGTAAATCGTACATTGCTATAGGCGAGGCGCGGCCTTCGACGCGCTATTTAGTTTTGTTGAGCGATAGTTTTTATTCTACGATATTTCATAAGCTATTGACTTAAATTGTGCGGCGCAAAAGGCAATTATTATGTACATGAAATGCATAAGGTAACTAAAGTATTTAATTTGATAAGGACAAATGTCGTATCCGTCTAAATAGCTTTCCAAACTCCACATAATTTGTATAATTTTTTTAAAATATTGAAATAGTTATTGAAAGCTATCCGTACAATATAGACATATGCCAGCGCTGACTTTTTTGTAGTCCTAACAAAGAGGAATAATTCCATCATTAATTGTTTTGTTATATTTCCAAAGAATAAAACAGCATTTTCGATGAAGGCTCTTAGACTGCTTAATTTTTTCCGACATCTTGAACTGTTATCGTCATATTTCAACAGATTAACACAAAACAATATTAAACTATACGTATAAACCTTCCTCTTCAATCACTCTATCTATTGATGAAAACCGCATTAAAATCCGTTGCGTAGTTTAAAAGATTTAAGCGTACATACAGAGGGACAGACGGCGGGAAGCGACTTTGTTGTATACTATGTATAGATAGTTACATTTTCTCGTGCTAAAGTTCTTTGGTAGTATTATTTTATTTAAGTTATAAATTTATGGTTACATTCTGCCAAAATTTAAACATATTTATCGATACGGTTTTCTCTTCTCAATGAATATGATAATTATAAAAAAAATGTTAAAATGAAATCATACTAATTATAAGATATCAGAAAGATTTCCACAAGATAACACCTGAATCAATACAATATTTTTGCAGGTATACAAGAAATGGAGAATTATAATAAACACATATATTTTTTTTTTTTTCATTCTTTTAAATAATCAAAATGATTCTAATTAGGATTTTCTGGAGAACCGATTATATACAAATCTTGTATATATATGAAATCAGTGAATTCCAACTAATGATTTTAATAATAAAATTCCAGTTTGGTATTTTCATTGGAAAAATTTATTTTGCTGCACAATATTATGAAACAAACAGAGGCGGGCTAGCAGTCTTGGCCGCCCTAGGCTATGTAATACCAGCCGCCCTCTTCTCAGCTCCATAATTTACTAAGACATATTTTTTATTTATATGACAACTTTTATCGAAATGGATCAGAAGTTAGGTCGCGAAGAAGTAACAAACACCTCTATATTGCTAACAACTGTCTGTTTGTTACTACCTTACCTTACTAACTTCCGCATTCACAATACAAGGTATTAAGAATATTTAATGGATATAGACAGCCGCGATAGGCGACCCTAATATCTGGCCGCTCTAGGCCCGGGCGTAGTCGGTCTTTTGGGAAATCCGCCTGTGGGAATAAAGAAATAATAGATCGTGTTGTGTTTGTAGTGCAATCGAAGCTGACGGCGGCCGCTCGCGCGCTGGTCCGCTCGTGCCGCACGGAGATGGGCGAGATCGAGGCGTGCCCGGAGTGCTACGCGGGCGCGCACGCTCGCAAGCCCACGTGGTTCACGGACGTCTGTTCCACACCGCACATATTGCTGTGGGCTAAACTTAAAGGTAGCGTTAATTTATTGTTTTTAAACTTTCATGACTTCGACTTCTAGTGTCCTTTTTTGTTGATCGACTCTAGGTTTTTACCAATGTGCGTGATAGGGAAAGTCGCAGTACAACGATACATACGGCTTAACGCGTTGGAAAGTAAACAGGGGTTGCGGATTCTATTCCCGTCCCGAGTCTGGGTGTTTATGTATAATATGTATTTATTTACAAAAGAAAAGTATATAAATAGTATATCAGTTGTCTAGTACCCATAACACAAGCGCTGTGCTGCTTAGTTTGGGTCTAGATGACGCTGTGTGAAATGTCTGAGTATATTATTATTATTATTATGACTTATACACATTTCATACTTTCGATTAACCGGCTACCTTATTACGTAACTGTAACCAGTAAGCGATAGTTGAATCTTATGCCATGGATCGCGATATGTTGTTAAATCAAGCACGATATAATATCGCGAAAAATAAAAAATGAAAAACATATACATACATAATAAAACCGCGATAAACATTTGTCAAGTTGTTTTACCGTTTATCAACGCACGTCTTGCGGAAGTTGAACATGGCTGCCGCTGATAGAAAACCAACAGGCGAAGTCTTAAGGCGATCGCTTCGCTACGCTTGGCGATCGCCAATAGTTACTGTTAGTTTCGCTATCTACAATTGCGACCAAAGAGATTGTAAAATTGTGACTGTTAAGTTCGAACTAGCGCAAGGTGCTTAAAGCATGATTCACGTTACACCGTGTCGGGGCCGGGCCGTACCACAGACGGGGCGCGGCGAAACATCTATAACATACTTTTGTGTGCAGTAATTCATGTTCGGCCGGGCCGAGTCCGTGCCACGGTCGGGGTATTTTTTCCCGCCTCCAACCCGGCTCGACGACAACGACGAACTACAACGAACTAAACTGGATTATAACACAGTTTTATCTCTCAAACGATAAATAGAAACTAATAAAAATATAAATGAAAAAGAAAATAGAAATAAAAAATGGGCAGATGTTTGACGACATACACTCACGCGGACACGGGCGTGCAATAATTACTTATGAACAGCCCGGTGTAACATGAATTATAGGCCCGGCCGGCGCACGGTGGAACTAACATGGTGTAACGTGAATCATGCTTTATACTTTTTGCTCATGACTTCCACTTTTCTTTACCATTACACAGAAAATAAACAATTTTATTTTACAGAACATATTTGTCACATGAATAACTTTAAAATGTTGTTGCTGATTAAAAACCAATTAATGTAAATTTAATAACAATGTAAGCGGTACTGAATGGAATGGGCAATTGGAGCTGTGCCTCGATGCTCGATATGATCACTAATCACTAACGCTAAGCGACGCTGCGCATGGTCATTTACTAGATGGATGATCTAGTGGTATTCATATCAAGTGTCTCTCTGCTATCGCTATATGGCGGTAATCATGTTACTAGATCAGAGCGACTTTAAAGGCGGTTTGTAAATCAACAGCAGATTAGCCACCAGCCTATCTTCATTAATCTTCTGAGTCCACGTGGAGTAAGCTGTATCTTTTCGCTTCATTTATAAGATGGGTTCTGTGTCCACCTATGGAATTTTTATAATTTGTTAAAAGGACAGAGTAGTTGTGCTGTCAAAATTAATATAATAGTTTCAAATGTTATGGTTGTTACAGGATTTCCATATTGGCCAGCTAAAGGCATGTCAGTGAGCACCGCAGGTCATGTCGATGTAAGATTCTTTGGAGCGCACGATCGTGCTTGGGTGCCAGCTAGAGACTGTTTCCTCTACTCTGAAAAAGATCCCAACAACTTTAGAACTAAGCGTCAAGACATCATAGACAGTATGCAGGTATGTTCAATGTCAAATATGTAGCCAAGTAGTGCGAAAGTTAGTATGCTCAATTCCTAAGCTGAGGCTCTCGGATTTAATCCCTGGCTAGGTTTTAGTAGCAGTTGAATTTATAAAGTGTATTACAAAGAGGGTGTTTGAGTGAATTTATTGGTATTATTGTTACTGGGTTTCTTTTTCGAAATATCACATGCTTAGAATTCAAACTTTGAAATAGATTGTATCCTATATTTGACTATCTGTCGAGTTTGGTTGACTTATCACGATAAAAATGTAACAACCGTAATTCTGCAATAGAATTAATTGCAATAATCTGATATTCTGATATTTGCAGGAAGCAGAGAACCATATTGGCAATATCTCACGAAAATACGGTAAATTCGTGTATCCACCGTTCAAAACAACATTTGATCCTACTAAATTAAATGAACAGCTTAAAATGATGGTAAGAGTATTTGTGCGAAACAATATACGATTGTCTATTAACATTTGTATAACATGTTTCTTTAAATTTCTAGATTCCTTCATTTGAGGGCGATGTCGTTCAACCGTCTATTAAAGAAAAACACTCACCCGCCAGTTTAAAGGTGAAGAGTAGATCTAACTCAAAAGGTTCAAAGGATTCTCCTAATGATGGGTAAGTTTATTTGTCGTATTACATAGAAGTTTCCTTGTTATTTTTTTTTAAACAAAACTATGATAGATATTTAAATTTTTACAGTGATACCAGTGAAGGTGAAGAAATACTTTCTGCTTCCCGGAAAAACCCAATTGATACTGAAGAAGATAGGGAGGATTATGATATTTGTGTTGATAAGTAATTATTTTCATTTTTTATTAATAGATCACTATTTCATATCAATAGGTTTAAAAAAACTTTATCTGTTATAGAGACGAGACAATGGATATGAACGTTTCCCAAAATAAAGAAGCTGAAACAAGAAAACGTAGACGTTCCGATCTTGAAGAAGCTGTTATAACTGTTATTGATACTAGTTCTATAGAGAAACGTAAGCGCATTGAAAGTGTAGAAAAGGAAGATAAATCTGAAAATAAACTTGAATCTGATGTGGATAGCAGAGATAATAACTCTAGAGATGATAAAGACAGAGATGATAAAAATAAAGATGATAAAGGTGACAACAACAAAGTACAGAAATCTGCGCCACTTGAAGAAGCGGTTATCACAATAATGGAGAACAATAGTTGCGAAAAGTTTCCGACAGGAATTAGGCAAGAACCTACGAATAAAGGGAAAAACCACATATCTCAAACAGTAGAAGAAAATATTACCAAAAAACTCTCAAGTATAGGACAAAGTGCTAAAACGGATATGATAGTATCAAAAGTAGAAGAAAATAAACTTACTAAAACCCCTTATGTTACTCTAACAGTTCAACAAGACAAAAATAAGGCTACAACAATCAAAATTATTTCCACAACAGAGAGCCCACCAGCAAAACAAACTACTAAAGTAAAAGATAAAGAAAAAGATATGCCCACACCTAAAGAAAAAGAGAAAGAGAGTGAGAAATCACTGCTAAAGCAAAAGCCGACAAGAAGAGAGAAATCATCTTCTAATGAAAAAGACAAATCAATCGTACAAGACGAAAAAACAAAAAAAACACGTAAGTCCATTACTATTAAATCAAAACCAGATAAACAACCAGATAAGAAGAATGAATACTCTTTGGAAAATTCAAATACAAAAGATAAAGTAAAAGAAAATGACATGAGTAAAAACAATAGTATAGTTGTCGATATAGATAAACCAACATCTGTTAAAAACACATCCACCCCTAAAGCAACCACCTCAAAGTCTACAGCATTGACTAAAGATCGAATTCAATTTGATGATGATACAACTCTTGCAGTTATAGCTAGAGAAGTTGCTAAGAACAGTATAGTTGTTAATAATGTGCCAGGTTTGCCTACTATTAGTAGTGTACAGAGTCTTTCCACAGATGCTCAAATTGCGACAACGAAAAGCTCTACAAAAACTATTGAAGTTACGGTAGAATCTAGTATCTTTACACCCACTAGTACTGATAATGTACGTAGTATGAAAGAAGCAGTCAACAAACTACAGAAATTAAGAAATGATGTCGAACCGTCTATGGTTGGTCGTGTGGGCGTTCGTGCTTTTGCTCGTATGACATCGCCTCCAGAAAAAGGACAGCCATCAAAAAATGATGATAATGCGATGCAAGTAGAGATAAAAGCAGAGCCCATGGATTATGAGGATGCTGAGAGACAACAACAAATAGCATTTGTGAATAAAGCGTTAAGTCTTCATCCAGTAAGCGTTACTAGTTCTTCAAGTTTACGAGACGTCCGTATAAACAAAGTAATATCTGCACCTAATACAAGAAAAACTGCCCCAAAGCCACCTGAAATTCGACCTAGAGCTAAAAAAACATTTCCTCAGCCGAGAAAGGCTGATGATGGTCGCTCAGAACTAAATAGTAAGAACTCAATGGTATACATTCCAATACAACCGCCAATAACGCAAGCACCAGTACGGGCTATTCGGCCCGTAGCCGCAACTAACGGACCTATGACGTCATCACCTGCAACGAGGCCGCCCGCGACTATCATAACTAGTACTGGTGAGTATTACTTCTGTCCTTATGTGGAAGAGAAAGAAAAATATAAAATGTGCCTGCTAGACATAAGAAATTGTATGTATTTACTTTCTAAAAATCTTAAAAATAAGAATTTGAAAAGTGCTTATGAAGAGATATTTTCAAGTGTTTAAAAGTATATGTATTAATATTTCAGCTAATAATATGGTGAACACAGTGACACCACCACTCATACCTCTATCCATATCAAGCCCCACGCCCACGTCGACTCCGTCGTCGGTTGCTACGTCACTCTGTTCAGCGCCCACTGTTGGTCAAGTACCCACTACTGTCCATACGATGCCACTGATAACATCCGTTAATGGACAGTGGACGTTTAGTTTGCAGCCTGTGTTGTCAGTTGGTGGAGTAGACGTAAGTCAATGTTTTTTTAAATAATTTTTGTCTGTGATCTGTCACATTTAATATGTCCAATGTTATAAAAATAATAATATTCCAATTACGCAAATTATATGACCCCAAAATAAGCACTAGGCTTGTACTGTTAGTAACTAATTAATCTGTGATACTACTATATCAATCTGTAGCGTCTGTATGTAATTACAATTTTAGTGAAAAATTTTGTGATAAATATTATTGTATGACTTTAATTCACCCATTTTTAAAATTTTTGTCGGTCTGTCCTTTTATAAGTAAGGTACGGCTTGACTGATCTTGATGAAAATTGGTATATAATGAAATATGTAAGTGCGCAAATATTAGACTACTTTTTTTTATCGAAAATCTACCTCTATATGAGCGAAAAGGGGGATCAAACTTTGTATGGGAAATGCTAAACCGTTGAACCGATTATGATGAAATTTGGTATGGAGATAGTTTGACATCAGGGGACTGACATAGGGCACTTCTTTTTAACCAAAATCTACCCCTAAGAATATGAAAAGGGGGATGAAACTTTGTATGGAAAATGCTAAGCCATAGTTGGGATAAAATTTGGTGCGGTGAAAGACTTTTTTTTATCAAAAACACATAAGCTTTTTTTTTTGAAAATTGTGCCCCTAAAAGGGTGAGAAGGAGATGTAACTTTGTATGCGAAATGCTAAACTGCTGAACTGATTACGATGTGGCATGGAGATAGTTTGACAACTGGGAATGGACATGGACAGAGGCTACTTTTTTATCAAAAACCTACCCCTAAGGGGGTGAAAAGGGGGGATGAAACTTTGAATGGGAAAAACTAAACCACTGAACCAATTATGATAAAATTTGGTAAAGAGATGGAGTATATGCCCGGAGGCAGAAGTAGGCTTTTGTTCAAAAATAATCTTTATACATATCCATACTAATATCACACTAATATTATAAATGCGAAAGTCTGTCTGTCTGTCTGGTACGTTTTCACGGCCAAACTGCCGGACAGATTGTTAAGAAATTTGGCATGGAGATAGTTTGACACCAGGGGACGGACATAGGGCACTTTTTTTTCCAAATCTACCCCTAAAGGAGTGAAAAGGGGGATGAAACTTTGTACGCAAAATGCTAAACCACTGAAACAATTATGAAGAAATTTGGTATAAAGATAAGTGCTCGAAAACAAATGTGAGCTACTTTGTTTTTTAAAAATGACATGTGGTTTTTTATATATGTGACGTCATCATAAATTCAATATGGGGGATGCGCCATATTAGGAAATAACTTTTGTTCAACACCAATAATATGGGTATCAAATGAAATGGGTTACACAGGAGAAGGTTACTGTACATTTGACGTCATAATAAATTCAATATGGTAGATGCAGCACGATAGAAAGTAACTTTTTTCAAGACCTCCTCTAACAATATAGCTATCTCGGATAACCTCAGGAACCCGGAGAAGTTACGGAATAATTTTCCACGCGGACGAAGTCGCGGCTACAGCTAGTCTCCATATACACTTTTACTGTGCCAAATTTCAAACTCCTCCGTGCGCGCAATATTCTTAAAAAGGGATCAGACGTATCCCCGTCACGTATTAACATAATAGATATAGATGTTGTTGACTATTTTGCCTCGACAACCCTGTCAGTATGCCTCTTGTTGGCAAAGGCCTCCTTATACCAGTGACGCGCATAGACATTTTCATTAGGGTAGACAAAAAGAAAACTCGCCAAAATCGCCACTTATCCTATAATTCGTATGTAATAATAATAAATAATGTTGATGTGTACTAATTTTACATTATTCATTCACTGGAACTACTTTGAAAAATATTTCAACAGTAGCAAAATTGCTACTTGCTGTCTTATAAAGCAACAACAACAAAGAAAATGAAAATATAATTTTGTTCAAAATTGAATGCCGGTAAATGCCAGTGTAAGAAAGAGAACATCACTAAAAAAGGTTCAGAGGGCGCTAAAATAAAAATAATGTAATAAGAAATAAGATCGTTTATATTATTAATTCAAAAAGTTATAACATTTGACAAACATGTTAATATTTCTTATAAATTTCATATTTTATTTTTTCTAATAGTTTAAATTAGGCTACAACTAATAAGATTCAAACCGTTGATAATTTATTTTTCCGGTGTGATTTATATCATCAATCCATTTCAAAGAAATTGTACTCTTTGGGTTTGTGTGTACGTGGAAGGTAATCTCCGGAACCACTGCACCTATTTGAAAAATTCTTTCACCATTGGAAATGTATAGGCTATATATTGTGTATTGAACTCGGACGACGTCGGGACGGGCCGGTACAATGAATACAATTTTTATTTTATTTATATTTCTTAAGGCATTGGTAACAAGACCATCAGCCTAATGACGTAACTTTTGGAGAAACATTAACTGTCCCTAACACTCCTCCAGTTACAAGTTAAAATAAAGTGATAGTAGGCTTTACTGAAGTTAAAAAGGACTTCTTGGAAGAGCGCGAAAACTTCAGCTACACATGTTTATTTAGATCTCCTTCATTCTTTTCACTTACACAGAACTTTAAAACACAATATACTATCACTATTGTACTTTAAAACTCCTAAAAATGTAAAAAATAGAAAATCTAAATAAAATGACAACCTGACTTCTCCCGTTCCCGCCAAAAAGTCCCAATGAATAAAATAATTGTCCACAGAGTGCAACATCGCCGCCCACAGTGAACGGTTTGCCGGAGCGCGCTAGCACAGTGCAGACGCTGGCGCTAGTGCCGGCCGGCTCCGCTCCCCCCGCTCCCGCCGCTCCCCCCGCCGTCTCCTCCAGCCCCGCGCTCGCCTGCGGCTCTCCTGCCACCTCGCTGGTGTCCACCGCACTCACTAGACCCTCTGTCGACAGAACACCTGGAGAGGTAAGCGATAACTGTAAAAGCACACTAATCAATGCGTAGATTAGATACACTTAAACTCTCTAAAACACCACGTTTACGGCTCACTAGAAAATGAACCAGAATAACTCACTGAACAGTAATTTTGACTATATTTTAAGAACAACCGTTCGCCGATACAGCTAAATACACTATATAATACGGATTGCTCTAAACTACTTCAGTTTAACAGCACATGGCGGCGGGTAAAATTAAATTTTTTTGACTATCTCCATTCGCCTAAACTGTACACGGTCGCTCGTTGCTACTTGACAACTACTACAAAAAGCCTAAAAGTTAGACTTTTATGAAGCCTCATTAATACGTAGGCAAAGTATTTAACCCCACTTTTGCTATTAAAATGTCACAAAACTGTCAGAGATGACTAATTGAAGTGAAGCTAACATCTATGTCTACACTTCTAAGTTAAAGCAACCCTGCTTTTTATTTTATTGTAAAAAGCGTGGGGTGCTTTTTACTATATTTTTTTATAACTCCACTTTTATCAATAGCTACCAATAAAACATTTTTAACAATTGATATCATTCACCCTTTATGCACCTCACGGTTTTTACAATAAAATAATTTTTTTGTTAATCACTTAATTCTTATTTTAAACTTAGTAAAAAGCATTTAATTATATTTAATTGATTTAGTGGAATTTTTATCACTATTAAACAAAATCTCAATAGATAAACATTATTTTTCACTTCTTAGTTCGGTTTCCCTTTAAAGCGTGTTTTTTTAGTTGTTGTAAACTACCCATGTTGTGAGATTGAATACAATAGGAAGCTTCCACAGGTACGAAAATTTTTTTCAATTAATCAAATCAATTCAAAAAATTCTTTTCAAATTTTTTCCTTTCATTATCAAATTATTGTATATTGTCATCGATCCTTGAAAAGTGTGCAGTTTCAGTTTAGTCTGACGTTTTGAAGTGGGTGAAAATCTCGTTCAAAGATTCCGTTACTTACAAACAAAGATACAAACATACAAGTGAAGCTAATAAAAGCGTGTTAATGAAGTAAGGAATGCTTAGATGGTTCGGGCACATAGAAAGAATGAGTGATGAAATACCGATGACGAAAATCTACAGAGCGAAAGCGAGTGGTAAAAGAAGCTAAGGAAGACCAATACTGACTTACAAAAATCAAATAGCCAGAGTATTAGCCAACGGAAATGTCAAAAGCACTCGCATACTTAGGTGAAAATGTGTGAGGAGAATGGTGAGACAGACTTGAGTAAGCGAAAGAAGTATGTAAGGACCCCGACACTCGGCGCTCCGTCCTCTCTGACTACCCCGTTAGGGATACAACGTGAAGATATGTATGTATGTATGTAATCTGTTCTACAATAATTTAAATCAATTTTAATGTACAATTTGCGCTACTGCTAGCGTGGTTTATTGACACAAGTCGTCATGCTGTGGACAACGCTGTTGACTTATTTTATTATTTTATGTTATTCCTGTTTTATTTCAAAGAAGTATTTCAATAATGGTTACGTGTTCTCAAAGGAATTATTCATTTCATAGGTGACAATGACAAATTAAAAATCGTCACGGGCAAATAGCTCTATACGCTAGTATATACTATAAGTTTATGGTGAAACCCCACATCACTTAAGATTTCACACACGTCATCACAAAAAAGAGTAAAAAAGCCTTTGTTTAATGCCAGTTACCTTTGCACTTACATGCCAATGTTAAGCCAGATACTGCAGAGTCGAGAAGACTGCCTTGACTCTGGATCATTGAGCGCAGTTGATTAAATAAAAAAAATCAAGAGAAACACTTCTTATACATCCCCACTTAGATTTTGAATGCGCGAGCGTCCGACATTACACGCACATTACTGTTAATATTTCAAGCGTGTACAAAATTAATATTTTTCAACCAGATTTGAATGGTGATAAATCTAAATAATAATCTTCTTTCACATTTCATAATTTTCACTTATTCAGTAGGTTAGATAGTTGTCAGCACGTTTTAAATATTCAGTTAAAATGACTAAAGTTACTGCTTTAATAATAATAATAATACTCAGACATTTCACACAGCGCCATCTAGTCCCAAAGTAAGCTGCATAGCGCTTGTGTTATGGGTACTAGACAACTGATATACTACTTATATACTTTTCTTTTGTAAATATATACATATTATACATGAACACCCAGACTCGGGACGGGAATCGAACCCGCAACCCCCGTTTTACTTTTCGATGCGCTAAACCGTTGCGCCACGGAGGTCGTCAAAATAAATAATGATCTGGGTCGTATTAAAGTATGGGCACAGTCTTACGGCCTTCAAATTAACCCAAACAAATTGCAGGCTATGATAATAGGCAGCAGACACATTCATAGTCGTCTAAATGTTTCATCTTTACCATCAGAGATTTTCGACGGCATTCCTATTGCTTATACCACTGGTTCCCATACTTATTTTGTCTACTGAGTCGAGAGCTCATGCAGTCATTGTCTAAGATGCCTCCTAGCTAAATGAAATTACAAATCACCCCCCAGGCCTCTACACAACGCCCCCATTTTTTTTCTGGGTCTCTTACCGCCTCCCTTTAGGCCTGCAGCGCCCACAAGGGGGCGTTATCGCCCACTTTGGGAATGGCTGGCTTATACTGACATTGCTAAGATCTTGGGTATTATAATTGATAAACATCTATCTTGGAATGCCCATATTTGTGAGGTCAGTCGAAAAGTGAATTTTTCTTTCACTGAAATATTTACAAAACTTCTTGCCCTTAAGGACTAAGATCTCCCTTGTCCAAACACTTATACATCTCATCTTAGACTATGCTGACGCTTGCTATTTGAATGTCACAAGAGCTCTTAAATAAACTTGAGCGTTTATAAAATCTTTGCATTCGTGTCGTCTTTGGACTTAGGAAGTTTGACCGGGTCTCTCATTTATGGAAAGAACTCAAATGGCTTCCCATTCGCTTTCGTAGGGATGCTCGGATATTAAGTCTCCTTTTCAATATATTATATAATCAATATATTACACAATCCTTCTTTTCCCTCCTACTTGAAAATGCGTTTCTGCTATGCTCGTCCGTTCAATATCCCATGCAGGCAAATTCCCTTCACATAATACTGATTTCTATTCTTATTCCTTCACAGTTCATGCGGTTAGGCTGAGGAACTCACTTCTGCATTATGTTCGAGATTCTAATTCCGTATCCATTTTTAAAAGACGAGTCAAAAATCACTACCTTTCCTTGTCTCCATGAACTGATATGTTTACGTAATATGAAGAGGTTTTTATAGTTTATACGTATGTGTTAAATATGTATACTATATACAATTATATATGTGTACATAATATTATATATTTATATGAAGGTATTTATTTGAATGTAAAACGTATCTTTATTTTCTCTGTTTCATACACATACAATTTTGCGACTTTGACAGCTTTCCTATCATAGGTCTGCTGGAAGAAATTTCTTTTTGAAATAAGCAGTACCTTTGTGCATAAGTTACATTTCATGCCTCTTTTACAAGTATATGTACATAAATAGTTAAATAAATAAATATAAATATATAAAGAAAGGATATGTGAAAAAATAACTGTATTTTCAATACTGTATTTTTAAATTCATTAAAAAATTTGGAGGACTTAAACTACAGTAGGAGTGGACTTAAGCTGTAGTAAGTAGATGATGCTACGCCATGACGTCACAAGCCATACTGTTATTATTTGACGCTAGGAGTGACAGAGACTCAGTTTATCCCCACTCCAGCCCCAGTACTTACATTTTAAAAAAGGAATCTTACATTTTTCAATGCATTTTGATTATTTTTTGAGAGTTGCGTTCACAAGTTAATTTAACAATATTATAAGAGAAATAAACAAATAGGCCACTTTCTTAATTTACCGTTGAACGTTTTTATCACCACGAATTTACCGTCCACGGTACAATAGGGATGCAAAATGTAGGTATGCAGTTGTATGAAGACGCTTTAAAATTTCCGTGGACGATAACGTTACGGCATGATGTTATCGTTAACGGAAAAAGTTTCTTTTTCCACGACATAGCAGAGAAGCATTTTGTTGCCTATTGTATCGTGGACGATAAAATCGTGACAAAAAAGTTCAACGGTAAATTACAAAAGCGCCCATAGCCTATAACTTATTGTGTTAGCCCCCGCGACTGCAGCAGCGGCCACCCTTAGTGAACCCGTTGGACCCCAACGCACCGGTCGGTGGGATACCTGCGCCCTCTACCGTCGGACCAGTCACCGCCAAACTGAACCAGAACGCAGTCAAGGTAAACAGTGATTATTTATCTATCTATATAAGCGAAATACCACTCACTGACTGACTCATGACGAGATCTCCGAAACTATAGGTCCAGTTGACATGAAATTTAGTATAGTTACTCCTTTCGTGATGTAGATGCTCACTAAGAACGGATTTTACGAAAGTTCTGTTCAAAATCGCTATCCGTGCGAAACCGGGCCGGGTTGCTTGTTTATAATAATGTTGCGTTGCTAGTACGGCTCCTATACAAATTCCTTATAATAACCCCTATTCTTTGACCAACTATTATGACCAGCTCGGGAAGACTTTCTTTTTTTCCAGATCAGCAATAAAGCAATTACATTACATATAGATTATACATATTAATCAATGGGAGACATAGCATCGGTTTGGTGTAATAGCACTTAACATAGATGTTGACTGGTCTATACACATATTATGTAAAATTCTTATAAGTCCATAGGGCTCAGTGAATTTACCTTCGGGCAGATTGTTTACTCGTTTAGCTTTCCTGTGGTATAAAAAAAGATACAGTGCAGCCTCTGTGAACAAAGATTCAAGGGTTATTAGTGCAAATCGACCTGCACATAAAAGGGTTTCAAAGTTTTGGGTGTAGTATTAGTTTCTCTTTTAATTAGTAGTATGTGGCTACGCAGGTCACACCAGACCAGACCTGTATATATATATATATATGTATATATGTATATATATATATATATAGATATATATTGCTCATATAATATAATAGTGGATGATAAATCGTGAATATAATGTTCTAGTTAACCGACTTCTTCCGAACACTACTAGAAGATTCATTAGAGAAGGTGGACGAGCCGGTAGCACAATTGACGGCCTTGAAGCTGCAGTTAGAGCAGTCGAGATGGCAACATCAGAATGAGATAGACGAGCTTAAACATAATCATGGTATGTACTTCCGTCATACTATTAATAAATTGAGTTATTAAAACTAGTATCTTTCATACATTGCAAAATTGATTTAACTGCTAATTACAACTATGTGAAATTTGAAACTGGTATTTTTTATACTTACTAAATTTAAATAATTGAATATCATAAAGATTGTAAACATTTGAATTTCATTGATAAATATAGGAGTATTGCTTTTTAACTCTAGTAGTGCTGATTAACTAGAGAGTAATGACACTATCGGAATATGACGTCACAAACTCGTATTGTCAGCACTAGGAGTGACAGAAATAGGGGTTCCTTATTGTTTTTTCAATGACATGTAATTTTTTTTTTCGCTGTTGTTTACTCGTATTTTTAGTAAACATATCTTTCTGTCAGTTTAAGATTCAGTAAAATAGACTATTTAGAAAATGTTATGTAGTTTTCATTTATCTTTTTAAAGAGGTTTCTGTGATTTAAGTTTTGATGAGAAGCTAAAATTTCAAAAAGTAAACTAATCTGAAAACCCATGTAAACAATTACAAGATGAACTCGAGACATTGTAACGGATTTGAAATTGACAGCTATAATTTTGTTTATCATTAATAATATTATATTACGATATATTGATCTTACAACATAATGCATTATTAGTGACATTTTCTAATCGGCATTATCAATTTATCGTTGGCTTACGTTTCTAAAATTCCTCCTAATTAATTGAAACTAAATGAACTATCAAAGATAAATCGCTCCGCATACCTACCTTGCAGAACTGATTACTTCCGAGATGCGGACGTCTTTTGAAAAAGAGAAAGCTCGCGCGGTCAACGAGGCTCGCCGCGCCGCGCAACTAGAGTTGGAAGCTGCCGTCAAACACGCTAAATCGAAGCAGTGGTGTGTAATTTATTTTAAACAACTTTCCATTTTACTTAATAATATGTGTTATAAAAGATAATAATTAACAAAATTGAACTGTTCGATGATGAACTTAATACAAACAATATTTACGTAAGTCTAATGAGATAGCAACATATTATGTGAAGACAACAACCAACAAGAGTAAAAGAGAAAGTATAACGGCCTCTGAGCATGACCCGTATTTCGTCGATCGTCAAATAATATACTGTTAAAAAGCGACGATTGCTTATTAGATTGCACTGGTGGCACTTGGTTCCTATTTAACATTTGAGAATTTGGTATGTGGGATATGTCTATCTTAATTTATATTAGAAGTCTTTGCATCTTCTGTTACAATTGATAAGAAAACTTATTTTTAAACGACTGATAAACTTAGCTAACTGTTTTGTTTCTTACTTCCAAACAAAAATCACCAAGTATGAAACTGAAGACGAAACCTATTTTAGCTTAAAAAACGTTTTCATTTTTATGAAACCTAAGTATATATCGGTCTAATGAGACATCTATAACTTTTTGTCTTTAATTAAAATGCCTTAATGTAGATGTATACCTGTTTCAACTATTGCTTTAATATTTTAGTATCATCGTATTGGAAATAATTGTTCTTATAATTGTAAAATACAGTGTAACCTGTTTAACTCGGTTCTCAAGAACGTAGAATTTCTTATCACTTAAAGAGATTTTTCATTTACCCAGTTTCCCAAACAGGTAGATTTATAATGACAGTTGTCTTATTTATAGAGGGCTGAGTGCTAACTTTCCACTATCATAATACCACAATAGTTTTATCAGTGGAAAAAATTCGAATGTTTGTAAAGAAACGTGTTGCAACCTGTCAAACCTGATAAATTGTCCTACTTATACAGGCTATTGAGCTACAAAGTCCCAATTATATCGAAAAAAATCTAAGAAAACAAATCTCAATCACAAAGGTTTAATAATTCCCAGTAACAGAAATATTTTAAGCCAAAAATCTCAAGACGTCAATGTATCAATAGTAGAGGTCTCACATATCCAGGGCCCACTTAACCAGGTTACACTGTATTTGAAATTATAATAAAAAAATTATGTGTGTATATCGAAATGAATGCATTGTCACACATCACTATAAAGAAGGAAAGAGTGAATAAAAAGGATTGGTTTTCTTTCTACTTATGAAGAAAACATTTTATGTATGTAAGACACATTTATGTATGTGAGAAAGCATGTTGTGTTCTACAATGAAACGTGTAAACATGCTTACTTTTTATTAAATACCGTTATAGTGTTATCCGAATTTAACTGACCGAATTGTTAATTTTTGTATCCAGGTGTGCCAACTGCAGTCAAGAGGCACAGTTCTACTGTTGTTGGAACACATCGTACTGTGACTACCCATGCCAGCGAGCACACTGGTCGCAGCACTACTCTGTGTGCACGCAGCACAGATCACAGGTGCGTCAGAAACACTCCAAAAATAGAACCGTTATAGCCTAGTAGATCTGATTGTCCGTTTTGATTTATTCTGTTACTTTAATACTTTTTGAGTTTAAATTTGGTAAAGGCGCTAGTAAACCGAAACAAAAAAAAAACAGATTTTACACACACTTATTTTAACACTAAACTTTTACTTTGTCCGAAGTTCTTACAAAACGTTAATGTGGGCAGTTTTTTTTAATATGACATGGCTCAAAGGCCATTCCCTATTCGGGGTGGACATCAAGGCGTAACAATATCACACCTTAACTATAGTTCTAACAATAAATATTTAGTAATACAGGTGGTAAAGGTGAACCAGATAATGACTAATTGCTTACCCATACCAGTACAGTTACAGTAATCCTACATAGGAAGATTATAGCCACCAACTGACACATCCTAAATTATTCTTTTCTCTCATGCAAGCTTGTTTACGTTCATACTGTCAATATCAAACAATAGTTACACTGACAATGTCTTCTTTTTCTTTCTTTCTTTCTTCATGGCATGGCGCACAGATTAGCGTATTTGCAAATGTCATGTATTGTAATATTAAGTAGAATCGTTATCGTAAAACTCCTCCAGTAAAGTGATAGTAGGCTTTACTAAAGTTATAAAGGACTTCTTGGAAGAGCGCGAGAACTTCAGCTACATATGTTTATTTAGACCTACTCCATTCTTTTCACTTACACAGAACTTTACAATACAATATACTATCACTTTTGTACTTTAAAAGTCCCAAAAATGTAAAAAATAGAAAATCTAAATAAAATGACAACCTCACTTCTCCAGCTCCCGCCAAAAAGTCTCAATGTCAAACATAATTATTTGTGGTTAAACCTCGGACCAAGAGTCTTATGGACGGAGCCATAATGAATTGCCGCTCTTATCAAGGTGTGTCAAACGAATTTTCGTGTCTCTCTTTTTATCTCAGTGAACGTAACCACAAGTAAAACAGGTATAGTAAGCTTGGCAACCTCGCACTATCGATGTAATTCTGGTAAGCTTATGACCGACTTGACATAGAAAACTGAAATAATTATTTGCAAGAAACTCATAAATCTTAAATACTTAGGCTACTAGTATTCACGAAAATAAAAATACATGTCATTTTCATCTGTGTATTGTCGAACTGAGACCATTCCTTAGTCACTCACATTAGTAAAAGTCTAGAAACTAGATCAACAAATAATGTACACGCTCTTTGAGCAAAAGCTCCCTCCATTTTTATTCTTGATCCTAGGGTCAAACAGCCGCACAGAGTTGAGATTATCGCCAAAGAATTTTAAATTGTTGCCAACATAATTACTTTGATTGAGCGAATGAGTTTCAAGGCTGTAAATTTTGTGTAAATTCTGAACTGTTTTTAGTCTGAGAATATATCAAAGATAAAAAGCGTTTAATAATTTACGGTCGAATTTCGACCGGACGACCATAGTTTAAATTAAAAAGTGATTATATTTAATGTTTCAGAACAGTAACAGTAACAGCACCGGTGAAGGAAATAACCCAGAAAAGCGACTGCAACCCGCACCTGAAAACCTCCCAGTAAGAAGTTAACTTCGTTACAGTTAACATAGCTTGTAATTATTCAGATGCATAATGTTACTTATGGGCAATGAAATCCTGGTTAAGGGTCAAAGTATTTGTTTTCGTACACACACACATGAACCCAGTTACAGCAGTTCCTAGTTATAGTAAACGTCCCCTATAATGCTAGTGAATTCTCAAGATATTAGCCCTAAAAGCAGAGTCACGAATATGATATTGGACCTTATTTATTCAACTTAAGGTTGAGGACATAACGATAGGATTTAAATAAGGATTTTTTTATGAAGCAGTCTAATAATTGCTATAATAAATCTAACACCAAAAAAACTTTTTAAGCAAAACTAACTAAAATTGAATGCTCAACTTTTGAAGTTCATGTCTGTCTTTGATCCACCTAAAAGCTTTTCGTTCTTCTAGGTTCTAGGATATCAACGTGGGTTGAAAAGTAATATCTATATATAGAAATATAAGATGTGCTTTCGTTAGCTCATGTAATTCCGATTGCCAATGTTCAAAAATACAAACTGTTATTTTACGAATAAATTATTGTTTAGTAACAACACTCACAAATGACGGTATTGTCATATACTAATGACCATGATTGTAACATTTAATCCTGAATATTAACAATAGCTAACACACAATTTAATAAGTATTCCAAGCTTGTATTTATGTTAAGTAATCTTAGAGAGCAGTGTCTGTGAAAGATATTCCAAATTCCAGTTGTTTAGGTCAATAGTTACCGAGAAAATCTGCTTTGACCAACAGATGGACACTGAGTCGATTCCATAAGTCTTCTTTTTACAATTTTGTATTTGAACACTGAAAACGCAGTTTCTATATAATTATGTGGCCACTGGCGTTACAGAAGAGTACAGCGGCCCCAGCCCTGACGGTGGGCGGCAAGCCGGTGTCGTCTCGCTCACTCCTCAACTACGAGCAGCCACAGAAAACATCCATTATAGGTATGGTATGTTCCTTTTTACTCATATCCATACTAATATTATAAATGCATGTCTGTCTGTTACATTTTCAATGCTTAACCACCTTATCGATTTTGATGAAATTTGACATGGAGGTAGTTTAACACCAGGGGACGGACATAGGCTTCTTTCATTAAAAAACTACCCTTGGGATGAAACTGTATGGAAAATGCTAAACAGATTATGATAAAGGTACAGAGATAATATGTACCCAGAGACAGACGAGACTACTTTTTTCAAAAAAGTACCTTTGACCCGGGAAAACCACGGAAAAATTGTCCACGCGGACAAAGTCGAGGGTACAGCTAGTGTTTTATAATCACTTCGTTCTGAAGACAAGGCAGGTGCAGTACAGTATAGTCCGTGCTACAAGCATGGAAGGACTTGTAATTTATGTAAATATTTGAACGTCACGCTGTATGAAGTGAAATGCAATATGTGTGCAATTCTCGAAATTATACCTGCTTGCTGCATTCTACACGCATTTTTTGTAGTAGTTCAAATCTTCGTTATTCTGATTTTAATTTGAAACTATTCACCCTAAGTTTCATTCTGAAGACTGGGTGTAGTGGGTGTCATTTCCGTGCTGAAAACAAGATCTTGGTAATTTATGTAACTATATGAGATGTCACATTCAATGCAGTGCTGCGCGTGAAACTCTTACCCTTCAGTGTAAATGTAAAGTGTTAGGTCTCGGAGTCTCACCACGAGAGATAAGGGGAGCAACGACGCATAGGTTTCTGTGTTGACATATGTACACACTCGCTGGCAGTGATGTTTTTGTAACGTAACTAAGAAACTTCTTATGTGAACATACCAGAACAATATAAAACTTTTCTTATGTGAAAAGAGTTAATGTTTAACATTGTTAATTATTGTTATATGATTTCAGTGAGCATGGTGGATGATAACAATGGCAACCAAACTATGAAGTGTGTCGGCACATACAAGCCACCTTCTGTATCACAACCTCTTATACTCAATAAGCAGGTAATATTAATTGTAATACTTACAAAACTCACTACAAACTATAAAGAAAAAATACTGTGCATACATACATACATATTATTTTCATGCTGTATCCTTAACGAGGTAGTCAGAGTGGACGGAGCGCCAAGTGTCGCGGTACATACTTCTTTCGCTTCCTCAAATCTCATCATTCTCATCACACATTTTCGTCTAGATATGCGAGTGCTTTGGATATTCCCTTCAGCTAACACTTGACTATTTGACCTTTGTAATTCCTTCTTCTCCTTCGTAAATAATTATTATTAATAAAAGAAATAGAAATTAGGGACACCAGTTGGTGTTTTAAAATCAAACCGTCATCGTTCAGATGAATTTGTAGATCGGATGCAAATTTTGGACGTCTTTTTGTTGGATTCGTAAATTATTTCTAAGAATTATAGAAATGTTGGAAAGTCGTTATATTTATTATTTTTTTTTTCAAACAATTTAAACAGCAAAAAATGTTTACTAAAACGTTATACTACTATCGCTCATAGTTTTATATTTCTGTGTATGTAATAAATACAGACTACAGAGGAAGTCCGGAGGACTCTTTTAGAAAACAGCCTAATTCAAAATGTACTAATGAATTGCCCCGAAATTATTCTTTTGATTCAAATTAAATACTAAATTCACATTTTCGTGGATAGAATGCTAAAGCGCAAACTCAACACCACTTAGCAATAAATGTGTAGGTTCACAGATAGCAAAACAGAACCAGATTGACAGGTTTTTATTTGTTAGGCCATAGCTTCTGCCAATTCAAATATACCTACATGTAAGGTATGTATAACATAGGTTTGGGCACATAGAAAGAATAAGTGATAAAAGACTGACGAAGAAAATTTACAGAGCGAAAGTAGTGGTAGCAGAAGTCAAGGAAGACCAAGGCTGACTTACGAAAATCAAATAGCCAGAGTATTAGCAGACAGAAATGTCAAAAGCACTTGCATAGCTAGGTGAAAATGTATAAGGAGAATAACGAGATTTGAGAAGGTAAAGGAAATATGTAAGGACTGTGAAGCTTGGCACTCCGTCCTCTCTGACTACTCCGTTAGGGACATAGTGTGAAGATATGTATGAGGTCTGATCCATGGCTGACTTTTACGGCCTGTACCAGAATATAAACAGCTAGCACAATCAATATTTTTCTTCCACCTCGAGACCAGCACATAAGCTAATTTTAAATAACATCAGTTTAATTTCGTCGCCGCGGTGAATATAAATGTTGTGTCATGTAATGTCCTTTTTAGCTAATGATTAATGAGGAGAGTACAACAAAAAAGGTGGTGACGTCTGGCGGGTACTTGATAGTGGGCGCGGGCACGAGCGCGGCCGCCACGGCGCCGCTCGTGACGTCATCGCAGCGCGCGCACTCCATACAGTACTACTCGTGAGGGCGCGCGGCCGGCGCGGGCGCATTGGGACACGCCCACTTGTAGCTTTTAGTTACGTGTACATAGTAATTAACTTTTAGGGTATACACATGGTATACACTTATCCAGTCAGCTGCTATTTAGAGTAAAATGTTTTAAACGAGACTATTGATTGCAAAACGACGGGTCGTATGTACCTATGCGTTAAACAACTATATTTTCTCCCACTGCTGTCCCTAAATGCCTGACGAAAATTACTTGTGAAATATAGTCATGTATTTATTTCGTACATTAATTTTTTAATTCTATTTTTCACATTATTTGTGCCTCGCGATTTCACCTTAGTTTAATTTGGTATTTTTTCAGTATAAAAAGTAGCCTAGATTACTCTGAAAAGTCCTCTACCTTCCAATTAAAGTCCCGTCAAAATTGATTTAACCGATTCTGAGATTACCATTGACAAACAAACAGACGACGTGCAGTTACATGCAAATAATGATATAAGCCTAAGAAAAAGCCTTTATTTCGAAATCACAGACAGACATTCAATTTTATTTATATGTATGAGATGTATAGACAAAGCTAATATTATTATCTATCTCAACAATATATTAAATTAATTTTAAACAATATTTCAATATTTTTCCCTATTTTAGAGGTCGTCCAGGAGACTAAGCATTTCCAATTGTCTGAGGGACAATTTTACTATTCTAGAGGTTTTTTTCGATTTTATAATAATCCCATTCATAAAAATACATTGCTCAGCACGGATTTATATGTAAATTATTATCTATTTACCTTATTAAACAAAAAATAAAATTAAAAAGTACTGTATAAAACTAACCAACCAGTACAAAAAATAGTTGATCAAGCCTTAACCTTTTATTATTTTATTTTTAACATTATAAGTCTACACATTCGTTAACAATTATTTCAAAATCTCAAGTAACTATGAACACCAATTTTTCGAATCTTAATAAATTGTTAGCATGAGAGGCGTAAAGCAACAAAATCGTTAGATATTTTTTGTACATTTTTTTATTCGATATTTCGAACCAATGGACACATGCAAAAGTTTAAGACTCACTAGGGTACTCCCTGTGTTGGGAGTAGTTAGTATCCCAGTAATGTGTTACAAACAAGAACAATTATATAAAGGGACTAAATATTATTTCTCTATCAATCTATGTGTGTGATTGCTTGTGTTGTGTGTTCTGCCATATGCGAAAATCATTAATGTATATAATTAATTACTTTATGATATATAGATTTTCATGAATAGACATGACTATAGAAAGTTATTTGAGCATGCAGACGGCAAAGCCGCTACCTTATTACATAATTGCAGCCAGTAAGCGATAGCCAAATTTTAGGTGACCAAATTATTAAATCGAGCATGATATAATGTCGTGAATCGCAATTGCTGCCTCTGTTGATTAATCAGTAAATTAAAAATTACTGCTAGCGACCCTATTTATACTACAAAAAGTCAGTTTATCGCATGGCATTGTAATCGCACAGCTATGTGATAGTAATACCCAATTTAAATAACCCTCGCGCGATTGCGGTGCGGCTATCTCCAATTCTTTACGTGATAACCTAGCGGTTCTAACGGATTAAGTCCTATTGTAGTATTTTAAGATCTGCATACAAGATCACGAGAAGGTTACACGAGCAGAAACTTTAAATTATTAATGTAAAATTTTATGTTTGCACTAATTTGCATTAGTTACGTAAGACCCGTCGAAATGATAATAACAATGATAGATATTAATGTTAATGTTGACAGTGTCATTTGCATGCACTTTGCTGCTTGAATATTCATACCAATGTATGTACAAAAAATTGGTGAATAATTAGAATTATGAAGTTACATATTATAAGGTATGTATAAATAAAGATATGGCAAAATGGTGTTACTAGTCTCGACGTCCCGTTTACTGCTGCTATTATATTTGCAGTAGGTACCGTATTTTGTCACGAAAGAATTCGAAATCTATTTTAATGTGTAAACCATCGTTTTAAGTATTATTTTTATAGATTTTACAACCCTATCTCTGATGTATATAGTGTAAATTAAATAAGTAATAGTTAAAGTTGAAAGATAACTAATGATTGCAATTGTCAGTCATTCTTAACTGAAACTCAGGATGTCGAACTTTTTTATATTAGGATAGTAAATATTAATTTCTTTTTGTTTTGTGTTTTATTGAGAATTAATGGTTAATATTTACATAAGTTCATTAAACTGTATCTACATATTACTGTAGATATAATTTAAAATTTTTATAGTGTCCGTAGGGAAGCAATATATATATTTTATAATTGTTTCTTTTAATTCTGCATAAATAATGTATGTTGGCGGCGGAAATATTTTAAGTTTGAAAATAAGACCTACTTGATCTGATTTGTTGATATGAAATTTTTCTTTTATGTTTTTAAACTGATTCCTATTTCTTTGTATCCTTTTAAAACCACAGATTAATTAATTACTAGCAAAACTTTTTCATATTTTAATGTTATAAAAGGTTGTGTTATATTTATTAAATATAAGCTTATTTTTCACCCCTACTGTTAAAAAGTGTTTACTGTCAATTTCTAGTAATGAAAGTTAGAAAAAATATAGTTATAATTAAACAATATTACAGGTATAAGTTGAAGATCTAGTTGTTTTTATTGTCTTCGCCGCCATCTGCTCAATGTAATGTGGGCTCCGAGGAGATATCAAATTATAGTACACCTATTAATTGTATATTTTGAGATAAATTCACAAACAAATAATTTTAAGACTGCTATTTTTAAGTTAATTGTAATCTAGTTTCTCATATCATGTGTATATGATACACGATCTGCATTTGTTTAAATCAATGGATTTGTTCATGATATATTTTGTTTAAATAATACCATGTTCTAATCTTGGGATTTCCAATTGAATTTTTAAAACTACACTATTTCAAATGTTGCATAATTATTTGCTATAAAAATAGAAAGTAATAGTGTACAAATATGTTGACATAAGACATAAATAACAATTTACCTTATTTCCTACACATGACAAATAAATTAGTTACTGGATCATACAAACAATGATTTAGTATGATTTTTGATTTAAGTTTGTAAATAATGCCTAATTTGAAATTAATACAATGGTAGTATATAAGATGCAAACATTTGCAGTTTCAATAAAGATAATATTATGGAAACTAGTTTTCTTATTTACCCAACCTTCATCTTCTAGTTCTTATGAACTTATCAGAATTATTGTGTTTTGTAATGAGCTTTTCAGTAGAATTGACAATGAAGTACAATACATAATTCTATTAACTTAAATGATGATAAAATACAAAAGTAATAATCCCTAATCAAAAAATAGTAAAAATGATTACTACAAAATTCTTTTATTTTTTTGGAAGAAACAGGTCAATTTAACATAATCATAATGTGCAATACGTACACTGAATAATTATAAGTATAGATGAAAATGCATTTCTCAAATAACAATTTTTATATAACTATATGCTTAAAATTAAAGATGATGTAAGGACTTATAACCACAAATCACAGCCTTATAATAATGATCAACAATGCAATTTAATGCTGTCACTTATTGTATTTAGCGGCTCCTGCCTTGGCTAACTGATCTGCCATTTCATTACCGTGGATTCCACGATGGGCTTCAACATAGTTCCATTTTAGTTGAAGCTGATTCTGTACAGAGTCTAATTCTTTGAAGTCCTTTTCATTTTTGACGGGTTCACCTGACTTCAGTTTCCATCCTTTACGTTTCCAACCTAATTAGAAAATTAATGCTAAGTACAATATAGGATAGACATACATAAAATGAATGTAATTTTTTGTTGCTTCCCTCTGAATGAAAATATAATTACACAGGGGTCCCAAAAAATAGTGTAAAGCCAAAGTCCAGAGTTAGAACACGGAGTAACAGAATAACCCCCATATGTTCAGTGATTTTTTGCAGTTCTCAAATTGATTTTTAGTTTTTTTTAATCAATTTCTGACTTTCAAGACTATTATTTATGGAGTATTGTAAATTCGCACTTGTCACGTGAATCCAAGTACAATTAAGTGTGGTGCGGGATTTTAAATGGGTAGCTTATTGGCTCACTCCAACTACCTGATCGGTTAAATGGCTGATCCTATTTAGAACTCTTAGAAGAAAATCTCGATGAATTATTCGAATACATAGATTTAATGACATATAAATTAAACTAGGTTAAACTAGGTGTGAAAGAAAAATTTTGTGATATTTTTTTTTAAAAGCCCTCAAAGAGTTAAAAACTTAGTTTTTCAGAAGTAACTATTTTTTTGGCTCTCTGTTTTACATCTGAGAAGAAATGTGATTTTCTTTTGTTAGTTTAAGCCTGTGTCCAACTAAGATTAAAAATGAAGCCCGCGTCTTAGTTATCGATAACACTATAAGCAAAACCATCTTGAGTCTGAAATTGATAAAAAAAAATTTAAAAAATCATAACTCGAAAACTATAAAAAATCACTGAATGTACATAGGGGTTATTCGGGTCCCTCTATCTCTGGGGCTTCGGCTTTACACAATTTTTTGGAAGACCTATATTTAAAGAAGTAGTTTTATAACCATACTTGTGATTTCTTGTAACTGCGTGAATTATGGGAAAAATGTGTAGAATGTCTTATACAGTTCAATAGATTTATCTCTATTATGAAAACAATATAACATATGAGTCATTTTTTAAAAAGTTGTACATATCACAAAAGAAACTGAAGTACAAACATTTCACCACAGATTACAGTTACTAACGTAAATTTTCACTGTAGAAAGGACTACAATGTTAAACAAAGGATTTTATAAAGGACAGTTCATATTAATGACATTTCCTATTTATCTCAAAATGTTTAAGTTTGGAAAAAAAAACGAAAGGATTACTATATCGTAATTTTATTAGAAATTTTAAAAAATAGTAGCACCATTGTTTACTTAAAAAAATAGTAAATTATATGGATAAGTGGAATTCTTCGTTTTCTTTCTGCTATTTTGTCTATAACATAAGTAGAATCCAAGTAATGTGGGATTGGATTTCCAAATTCAATTATGTACATATAATGTTGTGACAAACATTGTGAGTGTAATCTACATTTTTTTTTTAAATAACTCATACCTTTTTATGTAATTGGCACCCTATTCTTTCATAATATGCAATTTGCACTAAAATTCATTCAATAAATAACTGTTAAGTGAAGCTTGAACAAAAACACAAATAAATAGGAAAAAGTTTCGCTTTATGAAATCTTTTCTACCCAAAAACGATTCCTGGCAGTTAGGATAGAAGTTTCGACTTTTTTTTAGACTATTCGAAAGTCTTCGATCAAAAGACAAATTCTATAACTGATACCTCAGTAATACACTTCATCAAGTATAAAAACATGTAAGCAGTAGTTAGTGTAGTCCTTCCATATTTATTGGCTTAATAAATATTCTAAAAATGTTTGGTTTAGAATTAATAGTGTAAAAAGTATCACAAAATTTGTGTAGTTAAAATTTGAAAATATACCTGGCATCCATTTGGTTACAGAATTGATGAGAAACTGTGAATCAGTGTTGATAGCCAACTTCTTGACTCCATTTTGTAATGCTTGTTTTATAGCACAAGTAGCTGCTTGTATCTCACCACAGTTATTTGTTGCTCGTCCTGACACAGGTTCGCTAGTGTTAAGGGGGTGACCGTCCCCCCAATACACACCAATACCAGCTTTAGCACCATTTCTACCATTTGCAGAACATGCCCCATCTGTGTACACTTCAACAAAACCATCACTATCTTCCTCAAATTCAACTGCACCATTTGGTCTTTTTCTTTTTGGCTGAGGTGGTTCTATCAATATTGTTTTACGACCAGCGCTGGATGTGTTCTTTTTTATTATCTTATCAATACCATTTTCAAACCCTTTTACTCTTTTTTCAATGTCATCCATTTGTTTTGTTAGTATTGTATTCAAGTCATCAGAGTCGTCAGAGAAGTAGGAATCATTACTTTCGTCTGGTTTAGATGGACGTTTAGCCTTTGGCTTATCTTTTGTTTGACTTTCGTTGGAGACAGAATTTTGTTGATATGGCGATGTAGAGTATGATCTTTTGAGGTTATTTGGTTTATTATTTGCATATTTTGGTTTCAATTGTTGGCTTTGACTGGCGCCGCCGTTATTCAATTTATTTTGTGAATTGAACTGAATAAATTTTTGAGCAGCTTCTACGGTATCAAACTTTTTGTATCTAGCACCCGAAAAACCTTTTACTTGAGCTTCACAGTCGGGCCATGACATAAAAATTCCTGCAGTTCGACCTTTAGCCACAGCGTAAAACGACATATTTAATATTTTTATCGAATTTTTGGAAATTATTTTAGTATTATTGATAGAAATGGTAAACAATTTTAAAAATAACCTAATTGACATAACAAATTTTTTTTATTTCTTAAGGCATTGGTAACAAGACGATCAGCCTAATGACGTAACTTCTGGAGAAACACTAAGTTCCTTATAACTCCTCCAGTAAAGTGTTAGACTGAAGTTATAAAGGACTTCTTGGAAGAGCGCGAAAACTTCAGCTTCACATGTTTATTTAGATCTCCTCCATTCTTTTCACTTACACAGAACTTTAAAACACAATATACTATCACTGGTGTACTTTAAAATTCCTAAAAATGTAAAAATTAGAAAATCTAAATATAATGACAACCTTAGTTCTCCCGTTATTTTATCCCGCCAAATATATTTAAATAAATATATTGATGAAATATCGATGTCAATGATCATAATAGCTATATTTTAATATCGATAACGATAAGTTTTAATACAGATGTATTGATATTTTAAATAAGGCATCGTAATATCGATAATTTATTTATTTTGTGGGAACTACTCACTATTAGCACTTACCCATCACTTTTTCTAAGTCTATTGCAGGTTTTCGTTATCCGGTGAAGTAAATAGGGCTCGTTAAGACAAATATAAAGAGTTCAAACTCAATTGCTTACATTTATTCAAGGCTTCCGTTATCTACCTTCCAGGTCCAAGATTAGACGAAATCGATAGCATATTGGCATCAGAACTACACAAAATTCCAAGTTTCATCATATCTCATAATGATACAATAATTAGAAGTGATTGAAATTCAGTTTTTGAGAATCTATTACCCATTTCGATGCGAAATTTGGTATAGAGCTAGCTTGAACTCTGTGGATAGACAGAGGTTACGCTAGTAAATAATCTGTGGACATAGGTTTCTTTAAACCTATACAGTGCGAGTTCCGATATTAGAAATTAATATATAGGTACCCTCAACTGCTATTTGACGATGACAAAGATTATATTGTGCTAAATAATATATACGCTAATGGGTTGCCTAGCTAAATCGCCTACCGATGCTGTTAAATAATACAAACTCTGATTAACTTTATTTGATCAACTTCCTCGATTTGTTATTCATAAAAATCGAGCATTAGCTGAGACAATATGACACAAGAAATTGGAGAAATATAGGTTGTCTATTTTCTCCTCAGTACAACTATGAAGTGGCCAGGTATAAACAGCAAGTGAGCAAGCGTTATTAGTAGAGCCTCATCAAATATCTATTTAATGCAATTTTTTATCCAACAGTATTGGGCAGTGTGTCACATTCATGGTTGCCTAGATTTTAGATGTTAAGTTTTCAGTGCGAGCGTGGAGAGTGACAGAGAAGCGTTACGCGCGCCGCTTCATATAACAGAGAGGAATGCCAAGTTCTTCTGAAAAAAAATTTTTGCGATCGTGTATGTAGGCTCCATTGATCAAATACTGAATTCAAGTCAGGTTAAATATGAACAATGATATCAAATTTTTTTCACTTTTCAAAGATTTTTTTATTGACGCTTTAATTTATCAATAATATCACAATATATATTAAAAAAAATTATTTAAGAAACTTATTCAGATTCTAACTCGTCAGAAGTGCCTATATCAAAATCTAATTCTAATTCTTCATTGTTTTCTTTTTGTTTCGATTCGCAGAGTATATGCTCAATTTATTAGGGTGTTGGTTCCGCTATGAACCACGTTTTCAATTTTCAGGACTTAGTTTATGTGCAGTATCAGCTCCAGGCACGACCACTGCGCGCGCTGAGCCCTTTATTATTTCAGCAGTTTAACAAACATGCCGGGAACTGCGCCGACATCGACCACGATATGCGGCGCTAATAATCAAACAAATAAGAGAGGCTAAATGCCTTTAATGTTGTTTATTTAAGTGAAACATTAAAAGTATATTATTCTTGTACATTTATTTAAAACTTCCAATACACTTACATGTCACATAGACCATCAATACTTATCTATCTGTTACATCAGTGTTGCCAAATATTAAACCTTAATCATTCAACAAATGTCCGTTAGTCTTCAGGGTGTGTGGTGTAAAGTTTACCTGTATTTAAATTTCTACATACTTTATAATATTTAGTTGTATTCTCTTTTTATTACTTTATTTATTACTACTATTTATATTAAAACATATATCACAAGTGATAAATTTCTAAAATCTCTAGCTATCTTCCGCTCAAACTCTAAAAATCACCAATCGACACGTGTTTCGCCCGTCAACGAAGCATCCTCAGGATATACCAGAGATAGAATTCGGCCACCTAACCAGCACCGAATCAACCTAGAGTTTTTAGAGTTTGAGCGGAAGATAGCTAGAGATTTTAGGAATTTATCACATGCTATGGATTTCCGCAAAGTAACACCTGAATCTATACAATATATATCACAAATTTAAAGGCCTATGAGGTACATATTATTTTATTACTTTTTGAAGGTTTTTTTGAGTCGGGGGTTTTTTAAATTTTTAATTTAAGTTTTATTTCATACTTTTTAAACACTACGATCTACACTCCCCACATTCACGCAGATACTTTCCGGGAAGATACACAAAATTGCGACACGAAATCGTGCCTCGCCGAAATCTGAGTATTTATGTATGACAATAGTTGTTTGATCCGTCATCAGACCCTGATCACCATCTATCTATCTATAACCTATTCATAGAGACCATTTCAATGAGCCTAAACATGATACCTCTACTGTAAGTGGCGAGGAGTTGGATATCCTGCTGACTTTAAATGGTCCTGCAGCATCTGGTCAAGGTAACTATGTTATTGTGACATTATTGAAGCCACAGTATACTAAATTTCGCATTGATTAGACAAATAGAAGATGCTCGCGTCCCTTTAAAAACTAAAAAATAGCTGATATTCTTCAAATGGCTGAACCGATTTGGATAAAACATGTCTAAGAACCACTGATAGAAAACCTGCTTTCAAACAAAAAAAAACCGCAACATAATCGGTCCATTCGTTTAGGAGCTACGATGCCACCCCTTCTTTTGCGTCGGGGGTTAAAAAACGAACACAGTTGCCCAAAAATTAACCACTTGAGTTTTGTTATTTAAATTTAAGAATAACTAGCTGATCACGACCACGAATTTCCACACCATTAATAACGCCTTTCCTTTGAAAGAGATTTATATTATTCCTAGTGTACGTTATGTTTTCTAAGATGTATAACGCGGGTAAGGTGAGTACATCAATGTCTTTAAAATGATCTCTCAGCGACTCTCGTGCGTTCGTACTGTAGATGGCACGGCACGTTTTGCCCTCTTTGACTGCTTTCATTATTTTTCTACGCTTTCGTGCCATTTCCTACCATCCTTAAAGCATTGCGAAAAATCATACAGGACGAGGCCATAGGCATCTTAGTAGTGCCAGCCTGGTCTATACAGCCATGGTACCCGTTGTACCGTAAGCTCCTCATTTCAGAACGCCTAACCCTCTCTCCTCACGAACACAGTTTTCTCTCCTTACAGCAGCCGCAGGATCCAGCCGACGCTTACCCTGGAAGCAGAAGTACTATGCGGTCGGCCATGCTCCACAGGGACGTTCCACAAGCATCAATAGACATAACGATATCTTCCGTATCTAAGAATTCCCTCAAACAGTACCAATACTTATTTACTTACAGTAAAGAAAATGATGTTGATTTGTACTTTGCATCGATTCCAAAAGTCATAGAAATCGTCACGCAAATATAATAATAATAATACTCCAGACAATTACACAGATTGTGTGACCCCAAACTAAGCAGTAAGATTGTACTATGGGTACCACACAACGAACTCTGGGGGAGTTCCCAGCAGTGACACCCAGACTCCAAGCCAATTTAGAAAAGTTCGTTTATTCCTAGATTGATCTGACCGGGGATGCGCCACTGCGCCAACGGGCCAGTCTCGATGTATATACAACGATGGCTCTCAATATAGCTCTCTGAATAGCTGCAGAGCCGTTTTAGCCATACTGCTTGGACCCGCATTCAATGAGGACAACCGTTTTCAGAGATTTTTTAAAGGCATATTCAGGCCGCGACCGCCTGCACCCAAATATGACGTCACATGGGACACGAGCCTCGTGCTCGATCATCTTGCATCGTGGTCCCCAAATGAAAAGCTATCTTTAGGGCGTCTCTTTAAAAAATGCGCAACCTACTCGCGTTGACCACCGCACACAAGGTCCAAACGTTGTAAAAAATAAATATTACAAACATACAGATTCTACCAACCGTGATTATGATCAAAATCTCCGATTTAATCAAGACTTTTTATGTTGAATAGAAACAACCTATCTTTTTTTTGCCTTTCTTTCTAGCTAAGCCTGAAATAAGTCCAGCGAAGGCTCTTATGAGCTTGATGAACATGTCAGTCTCCATCTGTAAGTCGGACATATTCTGCATCAGTTATAAAAAACCACACAATCGGATAAAAGAAATGCTGAGCGGTGAAGACATGTCCATATTCACGGCGCACAACAAGCGGCACGCGGCCAAGTCGCGCGTATGCCGCGCCGGTGTCAACATCGACCTACGGCTGGTTGGTCTGCAAACTCTGCCATTTTCGCCAACTTCTATGATCGAAATGTTTGGATGTTAAAACTACATATTACGTATTTATTTGTTAATTAGGTATTAGGTAATATGTGTTTTGATTAAATAAGTTAAATCATTACCATTTCTGTTATTCACCATAACAAAAAATATGTTCCTGAAACTTTGAACATACCTACTATTAAAGTCTACAATGTGTTCTCTCTTTACTAATCTCGAGGACGAAACACGAAGTAAGTATAATTAATGATTAAACGACCTTACCTGTATGTGAAGTTCTATCATAATTATACGAGTGTTTCGTCCGAAGAGATTAGTAACACCACATTACACACCTATCACAAGATTCCAGAAACAGAATCTACAAACTCAATGACGAGCGAAATGCCGACGGACCGGGGCTAAAGTGTGCTACCCTCAGGGAAAAAATATATTACATTTTCCATTCTACCTTCAATTAGTGCAGAGTGGGGTCACTTACGTGCGTAACTATAATGTTTTCTCTCTTTACTAATCTCTTCGGACGAAATACGAAGTATAATTATGATAGAATTTCACGTATAGGTAAGTTCGTTTAATCATTAATTATACTTAATTTTACTCTCTTTGCTTGGGTGGAAGACTTTTTGGCGAGAACGGGGGAAGTGAAGTTGTCATTTTAAATTTTCTATTTTTTGAGTTTTTAGAAGTTTTGAGGTATAAATATATAGAGGTGATAGGTTTGAGGTAATCGTATATTATGCGTTAAAATTCTTTAAAAAGTTTAAATTAATATATGCAACTGAAGTGTTCGCGTTTTTCCGAAAAGTTCTTTTAAACTCCGTTAAAGCTTACTATCAGTTTACTGGAGAGTGTTAGGTTAGCGACAGTGATAAGAAAGACATTTTACATCAGAGATCTACTTTTTTTATATGAGAATAGCAGACATGTTTAGTCGCTAGTATATAAAAAGGAAGAACCTTGGATTAAACGTTAAAATAACACAACTTAGCTAAATACCATAATGTACTTTATTACGATACATAAAAAGGTTTGATACCTTTTTTGTTAACACAAACCATACTGTCACCGCTAAGGCTTGTAAAAAATCTTAGGTCTAGTTGCGATTCGCTGTAACCACGTGCTATTAATATTAACGTTCTAATGTAGTTTGTTATTGACAGTCTACAAATTAATGTGGATCTATGCTAATACATTTATAACCACAAGGTTATTTTTATTTAAAAAAATATTGCTAAACAAATTAATAATAATACCTATTAAAATATCGTCCCGTTACAGTAATATCTATACAACTTATAAATAAGTAGACCTTTATTATAACTCATCAACCTAAGTCATCAACATAGATAATAACTTTTTTACTTCCTCGTAGCCTTTATCGCTAAATAATTCCAAAAGTAACGCTTTCTACTAGATGGACAGCCTGCAACAAAATTGTATTCTTTTATAAAATTAACTAATTATTTTTAAATGATTTGTCTGCTTGAATCTAGAAGATAATGGATAACTCAAGATAATTTTCCAAGCACTGTATTGTAAGATAAAATCAGTCGGTAAATCAAATGTAGTGGTTACATTCTCTTTGGGTACATCATTCTTCTTATGCTCTTATTAATCGTTATGGGTCTGTGGTTATGGGCGTGTTCTTATTAATTCGAATTTTTTATATCAAAAACTAGCAAGTGCCTCACAATAACTACCTATGAATCAAATAACTTTCTGCTAACATTCTAATTAGAACTGGCTACATTTTTTACTTTTACATATAAAGAAGTATTAAAGTATTACATATAAAGTAGAGAAGGAAGTTACCTCAAAAGGATAAAATTTTGTCACGGGCTCTCGAACGAAAAAAAGTAAGATAAGTTATTTCGATATTATTTTATGTTCATAATTAAAAGTAGTGTTAAGATCTTTATTTGGGCTTTATATTTTTATTAAACATATAATTTTTTAGTACATTCTTTGTTTCAATTTCAAACAGAAAAGTTACGATGCACTTGTAAAATTATATTGATGGCACTATTTAAAAACATGGCTTGGGGCTATTTATGAGAAATGTTGTGTTACATGGGTATTGTTTCATAAAAACACCAATGGTATTATTTCGCTAAGTAGTTGAAAGAAATATCTACTCAACTATTTCGATTCACCCACTTAAATTCCTAAGACCCTAAAAACTTACGATAGGTACTTATGAAAATTAGGCATAAAATGAGAATAACTGCCTAAAACCACTTATACAAACTGTAGTAGACTCCCTACCCCAAGAAACGAACATTTTTATATAATTCTCGAACTTAAACACTGACAATATTCACACACAAATAATAGTAACGTAAGTGTGATTAGAAAGCAATATATTTTTCGCTCAAACTCGTTTGTTGTTGTAGAGTTTGAGCAGAAAATAGTTAAAGATTTTAGGAATTTATCACATAAAATGGATTTCCGCAAGGTAACACCTGAGAGACACCAATATTATATATATGAAGACAACGTAAATTTAAGCTTTTTCTACTTTCAAACACTGGTGTCAATTACCTCCTTTAACGCTTCTGAAATTAGTGCGCAGGGCGCTTCTACGTCAGTTTATATAGAAGTCTTTGCCTAAAACATTCAACGTTCGCAGTTTACATCCACAACACATTTTCTTATGAATTCCATAAAATTCGGTAACTAAATATTAAAGAATTAAATAGATATCTTAAATAAGTAACTTAATTATTATAAAAAATTTAAAACTGGTAGGTATTTCAACATACCGTAAATTTTAATAAAATTAATCTAAATGTAAGATAAACAGTACACAACATATTAATAAATTTTTATTTATAAACAGTGAACAATTGATTTGGTTAATAGTTGGTAAACGTTAATTGTCGAAGAAATGTAAATAAAGATTTCGATTGATGAATGGAAATGACTAGTAATAACATTAGTAAAAGTTTCGAACAATCTTATATTAAAAATACTAAGGTTGATTTTGGGTTTCATCCCAAAATTAACAATGAGGAGGCACAGGCATGGGTTTTATATGTATGTAGGATCATACATTTAACAACTATACTTAATTAAAATAAAACAGTTTAACAATAAATTGAACTTATATTTTTCTAATTTTGTTACTGGGTTACTAAAATCTTCAATGTAATAAAAAAACCTAATAAAAATGGCGATTACCTAAATATAGGTACAATACTACTTATTTTATGCAATAAGTATCTTTCAAATCAACCAATTAACTAAGGTCACATTATCTTGTTGTCTTCTTTTCAAGTGTGTGAGGTGCGACCTCGGACCAACTATCACAATGGACGGAGCTATTATCTAAAAGCGTGTCCTTAATGTCTTTTTTTTTTGACCAACTTTCTAGGTTTTTACTAATGTGCGTGATAGGGAAAGGTCGTCACGGTACAACGATACATATGGCTCTATTGGAAAGTAAACGGGGGCTGCGGGTTCGATTCCCGCCCCGAGTCTGGGTGTTTATGTATAATATGTATTTATTTACAAAAGAAAAGTATATCAGTTGTCTAGTACCCATAACACACGCGCTGTGCTGCTTACTTTGGGACTAGATGGCGCTGTGTGAAATGTCTGAGTATATTATTATTATTATACACAGCTGACATGTCATTTTTTTTGTGCATACTAGTTGCCAAAACACTTGAGATTTACGAGTAATTTGCAACTAGTAATTATTTCATGACCGACTCATAAGCTGACACGAAATACACTGACGAAATACAGTACGTGGTTGCCATTCTTACTCTCGTTTGTTTTACTCGTGCTGTTTTACTCGTGGTTACGGTCAATGAGATAGAAAGAGATAGAATGATTCGTTTGACACGCAATGGTAAGAGCGGCAGCTTATTATAATAATAATAATGCGCCAGACAATACACACCAATCACCTGATCTCAAACGAGTATTCCCTGTGCTATGACAACCAGACGACGACTATTGGGGGCGTCTCCCAGTACACCCAGACCCGAGACAATCTAGAAAAGTTCATTTCCTAAATTGACCCGACTGGGAATCGAACCTGGAACCTTTCGCGCTTGGTTGTAACGTCTAAACCACTGTACCATCGAGGTCGTCAAAATTATGGCTCCGTCCATTGTTTCTTGGTCCTAGGAAGCGACACTGCGCTACATCAGCCATTACGTAAACAGATATAGGTATCACATCAGCTATTTTAATTTTCGACTTAATTATTTACTTTAATTTAGTTACACATGAAACGATACACTGTCTTCTACAAAAAAGTATGCATTTGTAGGTCTAGGCCTCATAATAATCATAAGACCAGCTTCTAATGGATTTCAATTCTAAAAACTTTTTCTAACTTCTTTCACAGAATAAAGGTATTTGTAAGAAAGAAGCAACATGATGATAACACTCAATTTTAAGGGTAGGACCTCAGACAGTATCACATATTGGTCTCTACCCTCCAGTACATAATTAAAATCGTTATGAATAGCGGTGATAACGTTGACACTCCAATATTTTAAATCACATTACAACTGTATTATTAAGCATGGTTGGGTATTTTTATTAGGCAGGTACCCAGCACTTATAAAGGGTGTACCTAAAATATTAGACTTTTTGGAAACGAACACGATCGTATTTATCGTAATGAATATATAAATCTGTTTCTTTGGTGTTGCGGCAAATCTTGATTATTAATGAATAAGTAACACTATTTTGAATAGACCGTCCGTTCTCGTGTCAGCACCTGCAGACTAGAGTAATGAGTTAAAAATCTACCTAGCATTAACTACAAGCTCATGTACAGCTCTGCCTTTACTGTATCTCGTAACTACTTATAATAAACACTACAATTGTCATTGACCGACCTGTGATTCAGGTCAACAAGTAATTTGACACCAAACTTCTGTAAAATATATTTATTTATATGGAACCAATCTATTGTATGTTGTCCCTAATTCCAAAAATATTTTTGATAATAAATCTTATTGTAGATATCCTGTGCGTGTTTATTTATGTTTTTGTAATATAACAAAGCCACATGGACGACATTATATAGGGTACGATTAGACGGTGATACATAATACATTATTAAGCACATATTTTATTATAAATTAATTTATCCAAAATAGTGATTTGATCTGGACTCTGGATGGAGTGACGATATGAATGATTATATTAAATGACGGATGCAATGAATGCTAATTAGAATAATTTATTGTTAAATAATAACTATGTACTTTTATTTCATGTAATGAAATGAACTATTTGATATGCTTACTTTGAGACGTAAATAATATCATTATTTTGTTTAACAGACACTATAAACACGATACGTACATACATAGACATAATACTATTAAAATGCTGAAACTAGTCTCTGCGGGTAAATACGTCATTCAATATTTGAACACGCATACAAAGAAAATTCACTACACTAGGCTATAAATGTTCCAAAAACGAATATCGTCTATGTCGCTACAATGTCACAAGGCACGTATCGACCACTAGGATACGTTGAAAAAATATTCTCTGTTTCAAACACAACAGTGACCCATCGTAATATTCCAACTTTAATTTTAAATAAAAGGTCAGAATACTAGTACCGTTAACGAATTACACATTCGTGATCTTTGGTGTTCACTGGACATAAACTACGTCAGCACAGTTAATTATTGCGCATGGCAACACTGATTCCGCGCCATAACCTATATGGAACACTCGTCACTATCGCGCGCGTAGTCATCGTCTTCTTCCTCTTGATTACGAGTGCTAGTCTTCTTCACTTTGCTGGAGACGACGCCGGTTTTTACGTTACTGAAAAGACTGCTTCTATTCAGTCTCGAAATCTCCCTTTGAGGACTGAGTCTCTCTGCGACTGCTCTCTCATAGTTATCGGAGATCTTGTTTACACCGTTCACTGGGCTTGTTGCTGGTGATTTGTTACTAGTTTTAATCGGTGACGTCGCAGTATTTTTCTCTTCACCCGTGTTGTCAAATAGTGTTCCTGTCGCAGTGACATAAGAAGGTGGATCTTTAGCACGTGCTCCTCCAGTTCCAAGTAGATGCGAATATAAGAAGCTGTTGTTACCAAAACCGGCGTATCTGTTATCCATTTTCCCATTGACCATCATTAGACTGACAGGCTTTTCAGGAGGTACAGGTTTTTCTGAGATTCTCTTGTCAGGCAAACCGTTTTTTGTTGCAGGTGTGTTCTGATTTGACCACTGGTCGTTGCTGCCGATAGAGTAGATAGAACTAAGGTTGACGTATCCGGGGGAGGAGTTTGAGATGGGGTGTACTCTAGATGCGACCAAAGCTCCCGGGGGCTCCCTCAGGCGACCGGGGGCCGCTGTGGGCATGCTTTCACTGAGTGTGGAGTCTTCTACACTGGAGTCTTCTATGACCTCAGTATTGGTAATGTCATCTAAATTTGGCGATAAACAATCTTCGTCTGTCTCATCGTATGAGCTGAAAAGTGAAGATAATTACTACATTTAGATTATCGTTGAGTATTGTGTATTGTACATTATATGTACTGAATGCAAGTGTTCTGAAAGGTCAAAATCGTTGTTAGTGTCGCTTCATGCTCAATGAGATGCTAATGAATTATTTACAAACAAAGCATAAGATGTTTTTGTGTGTCGAAATAAAAAAGTAGAGCTTACATATTTACAAGAATTATAAGAACTTTTCATCAGTAAGGCAGACAAAGACCTTCAAGCCAAATCATCAGCAGATAACTCGAAGAAAAAGAGCAATTTCCATATTATATAAACGTGTGTCGTTACAATGCCATCAGATGTATCCATAACATTTCAGTGCAAAATATTTTCATATGAGTAAGCGACAGTAGTTCAAGAGCAAAATGCAAATACTGTCCACAAATGTTGAAGTCCTCACGAACTCATTCAAGCATCACTTCACAAAGCGTTGGAATTCGAAACATAAGAGTGTCTGTGAATGTCAATGCAGGGGTACACAGCTACAGTCTGCAGGTCAATAACATAATCTTACCCTATCATAGCCAGTTCTGTCTTCCTCCCTGATGAAAAAAATTGAAATAAATAATAAAGAAAAAGTATTGATACATTAACATAAAATACATACACATATAAACATAAAATAATATAGATTAGGGATGATGATATCGAAACGTCGAGCTAGGTTCTCCAAAACATCGACCCATCGATGCTGTAAACAAAAATATCGAAAATTGATATTTTGACATTTGTTTGTTATATAAATCAAATTGAGCTTAACCAAGTCTTCAGGTATAAATAAAAATTTGAAATTTCCAAACGATTTTTAAAATGTCAACATACATTTCAAACTTTGACAACCGAAGTAGGCAGTTCTTATTTCTTAATTTTTATGCTAGCTTGGTCCGAACACCAAAATCTGAAATAATGACACCAAGATGTTCATCAGATATCGATGTTTACTTACCGATATAGACATCGATGTTTTTCTAATATCGCTCATCCCTAAAATAGATGCTAAATATAGACGTCTAGGTATAAAAAGTAGGTATTAAAAATAAATACATATATGTATATAAAACAAATATTTGTTGTTATAACGTAACTACTTTTGATTGCAACTATGTTAGATTGAAAGTGATCAAGGAACTCTTTAATAGCTGTTCGATCAAGTTAATGTGTTTTCGATTACTTTCTAAATGTGTTTGCATTCAGAACATATTCTCTGTGCGTTCTATCACATTCAGTTACGTAATTATGTTAAAGATTCTCGATTTTTATGTAAAGGATTCGTGTACAGGTCACATGTAGGTAATAAGAGTAATTTAAATGTTTCAAAATGCTGGATGTACTCTATAACATTTCCAACTAGTGCTTTTTATAAGATGCAGGATTCATTCATTCCATTCTATAGATCTACTTTACCACAGATACAGATAGCTATTTATTTGAATAATTTGAATCCACTCAGTCCATTACTCCTGCACAATTCATAGAATCGATTTATACACTTCTTTTTTTCCCAATCTTTCATTATCTTATATAATTGCCTGTTTACGATAAGAAAGAAGAGTGTTATTTCGGTTTCTATAAGATAACGACATAAGTAAATACTAATACAAATATAACATTTCCTTACATTTGGTCCTGCGCGTCACTTCCGCCTTCTTCAGCGACCAATAGTTCGTATTCTTCAGCAGCGAATCTGTCCCATTCCGACATCTGAAAATTTGACGAATAATAACATGCATAATTAACAATATATTGTGAAATCAATAAGTAATAAATTGCTATTGCTTTTTTATTAATTTCAATTATATTTCTAGAGTACATTCAGTTCGGTTGATTGTTAGATTGGCTGATAATCCTTAACTAGTATATCTAATTTAATTAGGATTATTTATTAGTGAACGTATCACATTTGGAATAAAGGAATTAGAAAGATTTTGTCATATGGACGTACTCCAGCCGCCATTTTTATTTTTTTCAAAAATGGCAGCGCACGATTTTAGCTATAGAATAATCGATTGTGGATACTTATATTAAATAAAAAATAATAAAATTATTATGTCCTAAAGTGTTACGTTACAGAGTTATTTGCAGGAAAAGATGTAAGAGAACTTTAATAACCATGAAAATGTTACTCATTAAATGTTTTCTCGCAAACATGTCTGTAACGTGAGACTTGAGGATATAGCAATCTTAGTAATTTCTTGTTCGGTTAGGTGTCCTCAATCGATTAGTAATTTTCGAAAAAAAAAAAAAAGACAATGGCTGTTGAGTACACCAGGCTCCGAACAAAAATCTTCAAACCTCTTTGACTTTATTAATTCATTACTTTTATTATATGTTCTATTAATCTATTTGAATTATATCTACATATATCTATTACTGTAAATGTCTGAAGTGCTGTATATTATATATACAGCAGTGTATGTTAACAATCATCAAGCTAGCCGGTAAATGTCAGTTATTTATTATTTTTATGACGATTTCGGTTATACTATAGTGAATATTATCATACTCCGGGATGACTTGGTACATCTTTATTATTCATTGAGTGAAATTGATTTAGAAAAAACTATAAGTGCTAATAGGGGGTCAACTGAGGAAGCGTGCTCGTCGCGACCCCTGCCAGTCCTTTTCAGGGCTGCAATTCCTCTTCTGTGCATACCATGCGGGACAACGGCAATTATAATGTTAGGGCGTCCCCCGGAAGCGACGTACACCGGTTTGTCCCCGCTGGTGTGTGCAGAGTGCAGTTCGGCGTTGGGGACCGCCACCCAACACGCTGTGCACCGAGCGGCGGGAAGTGGAGGGAGGAGTGCAGAGTAGCTGCGTGGAATGTGAGAGGTGGGATTGAGGAGAAGATGAATGAAGTGATTGATATTATGGAAGAGAAAAGATTGGATGTGCTATGTTTGAGTGAAACCAAGCGAGGCGGCAGTGAACTTGCCGACTTGCCCGGAGGAGGCATCGCTTTGTGGTCAGGGGTACCACAAGGAGATAGGGGATGCCAAGGGGTAGGCGTTTTATTGTCCTCTCGTATGGTTAATTGTATGACTGAGTATGAATGTATAAATCCCAGACTGCTCTGGGTACGCCTCAAGATTGGGTTGACAAGAATTTTTGTTTTGGCAGTATATGCCCCAGTGTCCTCTGTCGGTTTGGCTGAACTAGAGCAGTTCTGGGAAAATGTTAGAGAAGTTCTAGCGACGGTTGAAGAGAACGAAAGAATTGTTGTGTGTGGAGACATGAATGGATGGGTCGGGACAGCTCGAACAGGATTTGAGTCTGTCCTAGGCAAATATGGAGATAAGAGAGTAAATGATGCTGGTAAGATTGTGCTAGGACTGTGTATGGAAAAGGATCTTTTTGTGGCTAATACCATGTTTGGGCACAAAAGGATCCATCAGTACACGTGGGAAAGAAAGGGTGCGAGAAGTATGATTGATTTATTCCTGGTGGATAGCAGACTTAAGAAGCAGGTAATGGACACAAGAGCGTATAGAGGAGCCGATCTCGGGACGGACCACTTTCTGGTGATAACCAGAATAAGGGGTCTGTTCGCAGCATGGCGACATCGCGTAGTGTCCAAACCTGCAGCGGTTAGCCGCATTAAAAGCTGGAAACTGCAGGATGCGACCACCAGGAATGAATATGAAAGGGTATTATCCAGTAAGCTTGATGATAGATTGAAAGTGATGAGCGAGGATGTTGAAGAATGCTGGCAGAACCTTAGAGATAGTATGGTTGAGGCTGCGAAAGAAGTGTGTGGAATGAATAAGATTGGGAACGGCAAAAAGCGTGATGGGTGGTGGGATGATGAGGTGAAAGTGGCTGTGTATAAGAAAAAGAAAGCATGGCGAGACTACCTTGCTACTAATGACTGTGGTATGAAAAATTTGATGAAAGACAGGTATAAGCTGCAGAAAGCAGAAACGAAGGCACTAGTGAAAGAGAAGCGTGAAAGGTGTAGGGTGTTAGATGAAAACAAGATGTCGGGCAACTTCGAGGAAAATTCCAAATTATTTTGGAAAGAAGTACGTAAGATCCGAAGTGGTCCGGCACCTTGCAGAATGAATAAAGTGCGTTCGAAAGAAAACAACCTGCTTACAAATAAAAAGGATGTTCTGCAGCGATGGAGTGAATACTATGGAGAACTGTATGAGAGTGGCGACTCCGTCTCTGATACTGAGAGCGATTCTAATGAATTGCCACACTCAGGCCAGGGACTGGAGGATGCCATTAGTATGAAAGAGATTGTGAAAGTGATAAGAAGTTTGAAATGTGGAAAGGCTGCGGGAATTGATGAGGTGACTGCTGAGATGATCAAGTATGGTGGTCCTAGGGTCTGGGATGCCTTCTGTGCACTCTGCAACCTTTGTTGGCAGAAGGGGGAGGTTCCAGAGGACTGGCGCACGGCAGTCATAGTACCTCTATATAAAGGGAAAGGTTCCTACCTAGACTGTGCGTGCTATAGGGCCATCAGCTTGGTCAGCTTAGCGAGTAAAGTCTATACTAAAGTATTGACTGAACGTATGAAAGGTGTTTCAGAAAGATATTTGTGGGAGGCGCAAGGTGGATTCAGGAACGGTAGGGGTTGTATGGATCAGATTTTCTCGCTTCGCGTTATCGTGGGAAGGTTTCTGGCTTTAGGTCAGAAAGTTTTCTGCGCTTTCGGATCTAGAGAAAGCATTCGATAGAGTAGTGCGGAAGAAATTGTGGAGTCTTCTGCCTGAATATGGCGTGGAGGGCTCCTTACTGCAGGCTGTGAGGTCATTATATCGAGACCACAGAGCCTGTGTAAGGATAGACGGTGACATGTCGCCCTGGTTTGAAGTCTGTTCTGGTGTCAGACAGGGCTGCGTGATGTCTGCCTGGCTATTCGTGCTGTATTTGGACAGTTGCCTCCAGAGATTGAAAGGTAATATGAGTGGTATGGGATGTGGTGACACAGTAGTAAACTGCCTATTGTACGCTGACGATGCTGTGCTAATAGCACCATCAGAAGCAGAGTTGCAGACACTAGTCACGTGCATGAAAGAAGATTGTGAAGTAAAAGGATTGAAAATGAATGTGAACAAAACTAAGGTTCTGGTGTTTGAAAGAGAAGCGGAACAAACGAAATGTGTGATTAGTGTAAATGGAAAATGTCTAGAACAGGTGAATGAAATTGTGTACCTGGGGAGTGCGTTTTCGAGGGATGGAAGATGTGAGTTGGATGTGGAGAGACGGGTAGCAGCCGGCAATAAAGTGAACGGTGCTCTGTCCGCATTAGTGGGTAGTGTGAATATATCTAACACTGCTAAAATGGCCACCCACAATGCGGTGTTGGTGCCAACTTTGTTGTACGGCAGTGAGGCCTGGATATGCCCGAAATCGAGTGAAAGTATGATAAATGCTGTGGAGATGCGGTCTCTCAGAAATATGTGCGGTGTCACGCTTGCGGACAGGATAAGCAATGATGAGATACGCAGTATGACAGGGTTGCACAACAGTGTTATTGTAAAAATGAAGAAAGGAATGCTTAGATGGTTCGGGCACATGGAAAGAATGAGTGATGAAAGACTTGACGAAGAAAATATACAGAGCAAAAGTGAGTGGTAAAAGAAGCCAAGGAAGACCAAGGCTGACTTATGAAGATCAAATAGCCAGAGTGTTAGCAGACGGAAATGTCAAAAGCACTCGCATACCTTGGCGAAAATGTGTGAGGAGAATGATGAGATTTGAGGAAGCGAAAGAGGTGTGTAAGGACCGCGACTCCTGGCGCTCCGTCCTCTCTGACTACCCCGTTGGGGATACAGCGTGAAGTTATGTTATGTTATAAGTGCTAATTGTGGCCGTACAAACAGAAATTCTTAACGGGTATAAAATAAAGTCACAAACTGTCATAATAAAAGAAAACAAAGAGATAATCAGCAATATCTGCATTGAATAGCTTATACAGTTATTACTGCTATAGTTTCAATGGTTATTGGAATTTAAAAACGTCGCGCGTCGCGAGTTAACGTTCGAGTAATTTATTAATCGTAGTATAGATCGTCTTGGTGTATAACATATTACCGGTGGCCGGTGTTATGTCCGACTCAAAAAGATTAAAAAATTTCGCAATTACGCCATTGAAATTGGTGATTATCGCCATACACCTGTACAACTTAACATTCACTAATATTGGACATTCACGGTAACCTAATATACAACATGTATCCTCTAACCTTGTTCAAACCTAAACGTTCAATAATAATATATCTAAAATTATCGATAACAAAATTATAGATTTTTATGGTGTAATTTGATATAAACTGCTTATTTATCTTTCCTAATAAAATATAGGAAAACAAATTTCGTAGAAATATTAGGACCTATAAAAGAGGCGTTAGGATTGTAACACAAAATATCGAAAAAGCCTTTTTACATTTTATCGTTCATAAAAATTTTAGGTCTATTTAGGTCGACATTTTATAGATGTTGTATTAAAGGCTTTATACCTACGTAGTTCATATTTAGGTACTTATACATATTTCATATCAACAAAGAGAATATTAATTTCTTAGCTTGCAATATTTTCAATTGCTATGTGACAGTAAATATTCTGGTATTACTGGTACTTACATCTGAGTCAGAGTCGCGTTGTGTTGCAAACGGATCGCGTTGCTCGTGGTCGAGGTACTTCTCCAGATTGAAGAAGGTGTCGAAGAATATCGGTGTTAATTTGCATTTCTTCAAATCAGATAATGCAATCTTGCCTTCTACAGCTGGATGGACCATATCAAGCATCTGTTGAATGAAAACTTATCCAATAAGTATATATCTTTAAAATGACTACATTTTAAAGAAAGCAGTATCTAAAATTTTCTCAAACATTTCTGGATTTGGAAAAAATAGGCAACATTCGCAAGAAATATTTTCAATAGACATAATATAAATTTAGCATTTTTTAAAAATAGTACTGAACTATTTGTACGCGAGTCAAATCATTCTTGACCAATTTTTTTTATATATAGAGACAGATTTACAGTTCCTGTATATGAAACGAATACCATGACAAGAGGAGCATAAATATAAATTAATCGCATACCTGACACAAACAATCATTAAAAGGCAACGTTTCGATTCCAATAGCTTCCATTCTCTGCATCTGCTCCTCATAGAAATATTCTAATTCGTACATAGAGAGATATCCATCACCATCTACATCCATGCACCTGAAAAATAAAGAATACGTATTGTAATGTATTGTAAGCTTATCATGATTTTCTTATAGTATATATACAGCTAATACTTGGTCTTGTGAAAAACGTCAGACCAATCTGCGACCCGTTGTAGTCATCAATACTTAAAATAAGTAATTTGACTAAACTCTAATAACTCTAAACTGGTCGAGTTTGGTTTGGTAGAGACTTGTGCCTATTATACGAGCATAGTTAAAAGCTACGTAAAAGGCTTCCGGCCCGGTTTATAACTTCTATTCGGTAATAGACGGTAGCAATTAATTTCTGCAGTTAATATTTTCATAGTTGTTACAAACTGTTCTATAGATAGCGACTCGCGACATTTCTTTTTTTCTACCTGTGATGATGATATAAGCCGGTATCACTACGTTACGAGGTATCTACTGATAAATCTACAGTTAACAACCACATTGTTATTAAGTTACTTTAATTTAAATAGACTTTATAAATAGCCCCAGATGCAAAGTTTCGTGTAACAACGAGAGGCAAATCAGATAAGTTGATTCGCCAGTACATACGACACACGTTTATTTTCAAATAAGCTAATCGGCCGCCATTTCGTTACTAAACAGCACCCACACATCTACGTATTATTTGAATTTATTTGCTTCACTTGCTGTCTGAGGTTATAAAGTCTATGAATTTTAAGTTTTGTACAAAATTACAAATAGTTAAAGCATCGGAGGATTCGACGATTAATATTATCTTTATTAGAAGATTTAAAAATAATAGTACCTACTATCTTTCCTAGTTTATATTATTCAAAGTTCAAAAAGACTTTATGTAATATTGCGGCTACATTCTGGAATTTTAATTGAATTAGAAATCGCATTGAGCTTACGTGACCAAGCCATATCAAACTTTCTCAAGTACGTTCATGCATGCGATAGTTCTAAAACTTTCAGAGGCTTATATCAGTGAGCCACAGTGGCTATTATTTAGGTAATATTGTGTATGTAATTTTCTAGTATAGCTTACACGTAACGATTGTTCGAAAGTGAATTACATAGTTTTAATACGGTGTTGCTTTTAATTTTAAGTTGCTTCTTAAGTGTGCTATATCACTAAGTTCTGAATAAGTAATTAATGACAATGACATTTGTAATTTAATTTATCCTAACTTTCTGCTGAATTTTCAGCACTATGGAAATGTAAGAAAGGTGTGATCAGACTCGATAAAGTACGAAAAGCACACCAGAGGGAATTTACAAACCACGATTCATGACCATCACAGAGAAACTTACCCACAGTCCATAAGGATCGAAATGTCAAAGCATACAACGACGCGAGGCAAGAACCATGCTTGAACTGCAAGCATTTGCCTTCCCTAACATCTGGAGTTCTGGAGATACAAAGAACTACCGCTATACACATAGTCGTGTACTGTATAAAGAGATTTAGCCAACTCCTCTTTATATACCACACCTCCGTCTCACTCTCCGTACAGTCTACTGCGTCATTACATCTCTTCCTACTGGTATGATACACAACGTATTGTAGTGCAAATAGTGTCTCTGTGTTGTATATTGTATCTGAACTGTCCAATACAGAATACAAAATATTCTAATGTTATCTTCTCTTTTTATTTGAGTTAAACTCGTTAAACAAAAACTTAATTTCTTTGAAGTTTCATATATATATATCTCTAACATGGCTTTAAAGTTTACATCATATACGTACCTGAACCAATACTCAATCGCGGTTGGATGGGTTTTGTCTTCTTCGGCTAGAAGGAACCACACGAATTCAGTATACGACATACGTGGCTCTCCATCGGGCGTTAAACGGTTCTGGTTGCCTCGCGTCACGCATCCACTGAGTACCCGTTCAATCATTCGACTTGATAGAGCTGTGATATATTTTTTTTACAATTATTTAACATAAAACTAAAAAGTGAAAACTTTAGTAAATTTTTAGTAGAATACAACAAGCTATATTTTATCATTAAAAAATATAGAAACAAGAGAATAAAAAGGAAAGTGAGTTCAGTTAAGATGATTACATACAGCTGAAGAAATTAGTCAAGCCACCTTGGGTGAAATACCTAAGCATTAAAGGGAAAATTTAATAGATAAAAAAAAATGACTAAAGAAACTGGTAAAATTATTTGTTTTATTTTTGCTAATGAGCGTTCTTACTAAGCAATTAGTTGTCAGTACTAAGAAAAAATTCCTTTTCCCAATTAAATTACGCAATATGATAAGGGCAGCAATGTCAAAGTAGAACTTTGCTAAATAAATTAATGTTAATTAATAAATTAACGATAAATAAAAAAGAAAACAGGGGTCTAAAATCTATATAATACTTTATTATTTAAAATTTAGAGTTATTATTTTACGTCTCTGTAGCCAGCTGAGTGAGTAGGTATAAACATAACGGAATAAAATCGGCTACGACATACAGACAAACAGTTACACAAAAATTACGAACCATAACGGTTGCGTTTTGCGATTTTGGCTACGGAATTCTAAAAGCGAAACATTATCCGTTTGTTTTCTTTCATTCGACAACTACTGAATCAATCAACCTACATAGAGATAGACGATAGAGAATCGCCCTACTGGCGAAAATAGAAGCTATCATTTGCCAGCACCATTCGAGCGAACTCGTTGACTTGTAAAGCTAAAATCTAGTAAGACATAATTTATGTCTAGTATAGACACATGATAATATAAAAAAAAATAAAAAAAAACATTAATCTAAAAATTTTACTTATCTAAAATTTGGTACTATAAAAATTTAAACATTTATTTTTTTATTAAGGAAATAAAAAGGGTTTTATTAATATTATTATTATAGATACATGTATACTCACCATGATCATTGTGTCTTGCAAGATCGTGCTTATCAATGAACAAATCATGATCTCTGTCTAATTCCCAGAATTTGCAATAAATCACGTAGAAATGCTCGTAACTGTAAATAATTGGATTTGATACAAGAATATTGGCTTATACCTAAAATTCTAAAGTAAAGTGATCATTACAGTTATTGCCACAAACAAGATTAGCTGTAATTACCTGAAGTATTGTGTAACTTGGTTAATATCCTCTTCGTCCTCCAGTAATTGGATGACTTGAAGTAGATTCGACCTTCTTAGTTCAGGAATCGATATTCTACCAGACCAAGACCGGTTTACACAATAAAATATCCTAGCGATCACCTGAAAATAAAGAGACGATATTTTACAAAAAGAATAAGCCTACTTTTCCCATACGGCTTAAAGTTGGTTGGTTGGGTTTATTAGTGAAATTTCATGTATATTATAGGTATGTATAATTTTTTTTTTGTGAATTATATTCTACCTTTAATTTTAACCAATAAAGATGTTTTTGCCACATTAGAGAAAAAGTTTTCTGGTTATGTTTTTTGACAATTATTTTTACATACTATCTTTTCGAATATTCCATCCACGGAAGGTAGCTATAGCTTTCACATGGGGAAGAGGGGTCCAATAATGAACAAAGGAAAAGTAATTTATGCCCATGAATTTGCGCCACAAAAAGACAGAGCTCTAAACGCCAAAAGTTCAATAAATTGGAAATTACATGAATATATCATCCAATCGCTCAATATTTTGTGGCACGAATACAAAATATGTGGTGATTATTAGCCAGTGGCGCAGGTAGTCCTAAATGGACCGTGTATTAATATTTGTTGGGGGCTCTATGTACCCGACTGCGGCGAAGCCTAAAAAAAGGGTAATGGTTTTTTATAAAATAAACAAAAACACTCGTATTTAACAAAATAAGCATATTTAAAAGTATGAGATACTACTATACAATAACATATCCTGTATGTACTATTATAAAATGTTAAAACAGTGATCCTAAGATCCAAGTTAGGCAAATTCGCAAGTAGACGAGTTTTTGAATACACACATGGGGACCCTTATAGATCGAGGGCCCCGTTTCATTGATACGGCTGATACGGCGGTAGCTACGCCCCCGCTATTAGTGTAAGCTAAAACTCCGGACCTCTTAAATACTCCCCTTATTGACGTGATTCCATCATATATATCAAGCGTAATGTTGCATTAGAATAAATTAAAAATTTAAAAACTAAGTCTTCGAGTCCCTACACAAACAATAATATTGCAGACACGGTACTCTCAAAATTTTTTCAGCTACAATAGCACAGAAAATGAACCAGAGCAGGGAAACATTCGCCTGTCCTTGAAACTACGTACCGCGTATACTCTGGGCACGTGTAAGGATTAGGGTTGCTACCACGTTATACTTATGTAAAATAATATGTGATAAGTACTTAATGAATTTGAAAGATTTACCTTGGGTCGTTATTTTTAACACTATATTTTTTGACGTAAGTATTTAGTATTGTACCTAATTGTTTTGACTTTATCTTAGTTACGAAGAAATACATTACACAATGTCATGGATTAAGATGAATTATTATAATATATTATATAATTATTATAATATAATATTATGCACAATTATAGTTTCTGTTGGTCAATAATCCACGAACAGGTTAACATACATATTCATCACTCTATGGTACTCACAACTGCAGGGGTCTAGACAAGTGGCTCAATTTTCGAAACCGCTAGTAGAATAGTGGTCGAATAGAATGACAAATACCACGTGATCTAGCGTAACGAATTTTAAGTTGGTAGTTAAACGTTGTTAACTTTCTATTCAATCAAACGAAAAGTAAAGTCATTTGAAAATTGCCGTATAAAACGTAACCAAATGGCAATTTTGACGAGCAATAACGCCAGCAAGCGTTTCGATTGTACGAAGCGTTTAATAATAATAATAATACTCCAGATAATTACACAGATTGTGTAACCCCAAACTAAGCAGTAAGCTAGTACTATGGGTACCACACAACGAACTGGGGGAGCTCCCCGTAACACACCCAGACGCCAAACCAATTTAGAAAAGTTCGTTTCCTAAATTGACCTGACCGGGGATCGAACCCGGGACCCTAGCTTGGAAAGCAGATGCATATGCCACTGCGCCAACGGGCCGTCCGGCCGCTCTGGACCGCTATGCTCGTTAAACGTCGTGTAAATAGGCGGGCACTCATTTTTTTTTACGACAAGTATTATGTTTCTCTTCTCAAATTTTTACGTTATCTGACAAGTGGCAATAGTGACTAAGATTTCTTCACAAATAAGATTCAGAGCTGAAGATCCCGAAAATGACTGGGCCGGTTTTCATCAAACATATCAGACCATTATATTGCCTGAATTATAAAGTTTTTTTTTATAAAATTATGAGCCTATTAAGGCTGTAAACTTTTATATTTTACTTTAATTTTAACTTAACGAACTAATTTTTCCCGAGAAAAAGTTAGTCAGTTTTTTCTTTTTGAGGTACAGAGTTACAGCCCTAGTTTGAGCCCTAAAAAGGAAATATCACAAAAATCTTACACTAGTAAAGATTAAAATACATTGAACAATAATAACGTAATAACTTACAGTATGTACATATCTAGAGTGGAACTCGGTCGCTTCCTTGAGGAAAGATAAGCCGGGATGTGTGTCGACAACGTCCTGCACTAACGGTACGAAGTCCTCTGGAGCCAGTGTGTTGCTCCTCCCTCGGGTCAGAATATAAACGAATCGAGACGCTTGATCGTGACACTGGGACGTCATACTGAAAAGTGTTATTAAAAATTCCTTTATTCAGAGTAACGATAACTTAAAAACATCACCAGCTCTCGACAAGCATTTTGGCACTAAATACATGTAAAATTAGAGCAATTCTCATTCTCAGATATTTTAAGACCGTCAGAATTACTTGACCTACTTCAGAAAGATCAAAGTCAAAAGAGATAGGTTACTTTATTTTTCTATCAAATGGTTATCGGTTACTCCGTTCAATAAATATGCAGTTTAATACTCCAGATTGACAACAAAATATTAGTGCTATAATTTGTAATATCGTAATAATTTTCATTATTACATTTATGATTATTAGATTTAGTATATTATAAAGACTGGTTAAAATGTATCTGATACTGACTCTCTCCAGAAATCGATGAATTTATGTCCATCGACTGGTGCGTGCAGGCTCTGCTGAGTGGCGAGGAATAATGGCATCTTCCAGTAAAGCGGGCACTCACATGACCTCACTATGTGCTTAAAGCTCTCACGGGGAACCTGTGACAAAGGAAAAATGAACGTAAATTGTTAGATAGAAAAATAGCACCAGACGCTTAATTACGCAACTGCCATTATATAAAAGTAGACATCATTCATTATCGCCGGTATCCCTATTATAAAAACCTAGGTATCTGTTTAACGTTCATCAATGAGTCCAAAATGTTAAAGCAAGGCTCCGAGAAATTAGATTCTAAACTAAAAAGCCCATAATTCATATTGTCGAATTCATTCCGAGAAAAATAATATTTAAGATTATGTAGATATATATAGATAGTTGTTTACTTAATTATTTATCTCCCTAATGCAATCTTACACAGAAATATATTGAAAAGCAAGTAAAGGCAATCGAATGAACGTAATAGAGAATTTTTTTTGATCCATTTATTGCACCCGTTACAGTTGATGCAAAGTCCATGTTTCGGCTCGTTAGCTAACTAACTCTCCTAGCTTATTGTCTGGATGTTCGGATGTTCTGGGTACTCTGTATTTTTAAGTTATTTTGTTGCACCCATAGTACAAGCTTATGGCGTAATTTGAAGCAAGGCCGCGTCGACCCCCGCCAGTGCCGAAACTTACGAACAGCTTTTTTTATGCTCTTTTGTAAAACAAAAGGCAAAGACCTTACTCACAGTGTAATCTGACGCAATTATTTGCTACTTATAGCAATATATATTCGCACAGTAAATAGGCAGGTTGCAGGTCGTATGCAACTTATCGCAAAAGTGATCGCAAATCGCATCGTCCGCGCCCACAACCAACTAGTTGCTGCAACAAGTTGCAAGGTGTGGTTGCATGCAATTTAGGCTCAGTCGCGGCCGTATCCTTCACGGAATAGTACCTATACAGGCTATTTATCTATTTCACTGTTGGTGAAAATGAAACAATTAATGAAACAAAATATGAACAGCAAAGAATAATCTGTATGGACAAACATTTTAGAAGTACAGGAGAAACACAAAAAAGATATCCAAAATCTTTTTTCTTTCTCTTAGGTGGTTCAATTGATGCAGCAACGGCAATCACAACTCGCTCTCTGAAATTTATACAACATTGGTTCATTGGTGCCATTATTACACATAGGTAGGCGCGTGTACACGTTGTGACGCTTGTTCGCAGAACGAAATTGTAATCGTGGTTGCTAAAGTGAGCAGAGAAAAGGCAACTGCGACTGCAACAAATCGCTAGTCAGATTGCACCGTGAGTAAGGCATTTTAAGGCCGGACGCTCACACATACAAAAGTACATAAAAAAGTATTACACGTAACTGTGTTCACTGATCAAGAGTCAAGGTAGCCACAAAACGGGTATATACACCGAATCCGTTTTTCTATTTCGTTTCAGAAACAACAGAAACAGAAATAAAGTGTCAAAGCGCCTGTACTTCAATTCTTGCGTTGCAGCTTCATATTTTGTTCCTGTTTAACAGAAATAAGAGTCAACGGACCTGGGCCTCAAGTCTTATGATGCCAACATTTCATCATTTCATGTTGTTATTTTTTTAAAGAAGTAGGTAGTAAAGGTGCTTGTGCCTCGACGCTTATTCTACTGCTATTTCATAATGTCGTTTTGTTCCTTTTTAATTAATTTTTTATAAGGCGCCTGTTCTTCGACTCTTGTTTCTGTGTACAAACTGTAGTCTGTTGAAACCACCGCGACCATGCGTCGAATTTACAGTGAGCGTTTTGCTTTAGTAGCGGTGATTTCTAACACGCTTCAACCACAACATATAAGCAATACAGCCACGTAATGGATGAAACATTTCTAATTTTAATATAGAGGTTTCAATTTAAACCAGAGAAGTAAACACTCTGATTTTATTTTATTTTAATGATTGGCGTTATCGTTTCATTATGCTTAAATGTAGGCACACAAAGGACACCTCGCCGTATCAGAGGCAGCTCGTGGCGGCTACGATGCCTTGGCACTCGTGTGCGCTGCAAATTTCGCACGGAGGCGTGATACAGCCCTGGCTTGAGTTTTCACAATAAGTGTTATATTCTAAAAATTTATTCGTACATACCCTTATTACTCAATAAGTATTTGTATGTACATGTCAGTACTCACAACCCGCAGGCCTCTGGCGTAGTTTTTTTTTATAAAAGAGGGGGCAAACGAGAAAGCCGGTCACTTGATGGAGAATGACCAGCGCCGCCCATGGACAACCGTAAAGTCCGGAGAGTCACGGGTGCGTTGCCTGCATTTAGGGAAAGGAGGGAGAGGGGGTGATGGGCCATCGGCACTCTCACTCACCGAACGAAACACAACAGCAATAGATGCTGTTATTTCACGCCGATATTCTGTGAGAGGGTGGTATTTCACCGGGCGAGCCGGCCCAATTCGTGCTGCAATGCAGCATGGCTCTATCACTCAGTTGTTAGCAACCATGTATCATAATAATTGTATTCGGGGATTATTATTACTTAGTAATGTTATTTGCACCCCTTCAATATTATTTGGTCGGCTTACATAATCTAACCTGTCTATAACTGATAATATTTTTATAAGATTAAGAAACAAACCTGCATTAACTTATATTTCCTTTTCTAGAAACAAAATGCATTTATCATTTAATACAGCCTTTCCTAATAAGTGCAAAGGTGTCATCTGTCCTGAATCTACAATGCATACATGCGTATGTCCAGCGTGTGGTCACGCGCTCACGCGCGTCCCACGGGCCATCGCTCGTCCCTACTTCCGCCATTATGGAATATAGAACACGTCTAAATAGACACTACACACGCGTCCGACAGTAAACAACGAATGTTGTAAGCGGCACTAACTGGATAATCTGTTTCGGTATGCTACAGTAAATTGTGGAGGCGTGAATGAGAATCGTGGAAAGCTTGTGTAACCGTACATACTCCTTATATAGAATAATCATTCTGGTGTTTTTGAACTGGATTTGTAGGTTTTCATTTGTATGTGCACGTGAACAAATTCACGTACCTACGTCATGATTTCAAATAGGTATATATGTATGAAATTATTCAATGACAACTTTATTTGCGTAATATTATTAAAATTTGTAAATAAACACACAAATGTTCCTAAACATTTGCGATACTATATATGTTCTTGTAATATGTAAATCATTTGGATTCTCGATAACGTATTATATTACTTGCTAACAATTTTTTTCCTATACATGAAGTTTACAACGATCCTGAACACTATTTCCAAAAATTCTATACTTAATGTAATTTTTTCGAAACTACCATTGGAATTGAATGAATTCGTACCCTCCTGAGTCCCGGTGGGTCATCGACCGATGGAAAGTAGGTCAGGTAGAGTTCATGCGCCTATTTATAGAGCAATGGACGATGGACAATCAGCTTTGACAATATGACACTGAACATAATGCAGGTGTCACATCTATCTTCGTGAATGCATTCGAATAAATAACGCATTCAAATGTATTGCAGACAATGTTCCACTTTGCGTGACGTTTGTATTTTACGATGCTCTTACACTGCACGTGAAGTAATGCGAATATTTATAATACCCGTACCTACTGTACGCCCACGACATCTTAAATTGTCCATAAATTCGGTATAAATTGGTTACGTGACTGTTATTTTCAATAAAAGCATGTGTCAATTTGAATATACAAGTAACAGGCTATCTAATTTTACTTGAACATCATTTTTCTATATTATTATTGAATTCGTCGCACGGTGAACGGTATCCTATTTGTCAACTATAAATATTATACATCCCTATATAAACATAATATCCTCTATTTTATTATAATATTAATTAATAAATGAGAGCAAAATATTACAAATAGTTTTTAGTACGTACATACATACATGAATGTACAATAAATGAGTTAGGTACAATTTTCCTACTGGCTACTATCGGCACCCTTTTGGGATATCTAGGTAACATCGAATAGTTTGTAGCATGCTTGGTTATCTTTGCGGAGTCTCTATTGACTGCCGAGGTAATAATATTATTCACAAGTTGTGAGAAAGCTGGCAAATACGTTAAATACAAAATGTTGTTTCTTGTCTTATTCGCTGTTTAACAGTTAGAGATATGACAGTTGTTCCAAGAGTTTCTATTATTATCGGTATTATGACACAACACTAAAACAATTTAGTTAATCAAAACTAAAGTAAAATAGAGAAAATATTAAATATGAAAATAGTAGACATCTGTTGGGAATAAAGTCATAGTTAATTGGTACTTAATTACGATTAATGTTCCACGAAGGGGCAGACTGCATCGTTTTGTTGCCGTCTCGCTTCACTGCTAAAGCGAAACAATTTACAAAAATGCTATAGATGTGCTATAGTTATCTCTTGTGCAATAACGAAATAAAACAATGCAGCAGCTTTAGATAAACTCCATAGAAAGTCTTTAATGGAGGACACCATTGATATACAATTGCAGTCACTTTCGATACTATGGTTTGAACACATGGGGCCAAGCGACGCAACATACATAACTGTTTCATGTCTTTACGTACACTATGATTTATGCTTTACTACCTAGTAAACATGGAGCTGAGTAGTCTTTTTGATAGTCTCGGTTTGATCTCGATCCAAATTTTTATCTTTTTATTACGTCTATGGATGTAATTTATTTTATTTTTCAAATTCGATCAACCAGAATTCAATAGCACAATGCATGATGTAATAATTATTAATCTTTCAACCATAAAGCACATGTCTCATGTAATTTTTTTTCCTTTCTTTACCACTAAGTCCCTAACAATCCTCCAATAAATCAGAAAAGCGATAGTAAGCTTTTTACTGGAGTTAAAAAGGACTGCGTGGTCTTCCAATAAGTCGTATTTAACTGCGTTCTTACGAAAACTTCAGCTTCACATGTTTATTTCGACCTTCCAATTCCTTTCACTTGCACAGAACTACAACCACAGACAAACTAGCCTAAAGACAGGAAATGAAAAGGCACCGTTTTCTGCCATCGATTAGCACAAATGCTCATATAAGTTCAAATACAACTGCGCGCTCCTTTAGTATTAACTAGGAAGCAGATCCGTGACCTGTGTCTAATCGTTTTAAAAAATATAGAATAAAATACGTAAACAATGCCAAATTGTGCTGTAGTGGTGTGGTAGTGACAGTCGTAAAAATAGTTTCAAAAAGGAAAATATCACGTTTCATCGGTAAGTATAAAATTAATAATAAAAATTTATAATACAAAAATGCTGGTTGCTGGTAGCTTTGAGTCAGTGTTTGTCCTTGTCTAGCAAGCTATAATTACATGTTGCGTCCTCACTCTTGCAAGATGGCACGTGTAAGTAGGGATGCGAAAAAACGTATCGATTGTCAATATCTTTTCCATTAATTTTGAGAATTTATAATGACTACTATTCTTTGAAATTATCTACTTAATTAGGTCATTAAAATATTTATTAAATACATTTTTGAACGATTGTTTTTAAATTGAAAATTTAATGATTTAAGATTTTAAAGCAATAAAAATAAATAAAAGCGGATACCAGTACTAATTTTATAAATGCGAAAGTCTGTCGGTCTGTTTATTTAATGATGAATGTTTCTTTTTTTTTTTTTTCAAAAAATGCGAAAGTCTGTCTGTCTGTTTCTTTACATATGAATGTTTCTTTGTACATTTGTTTTCTATGCGTTCATATACCATTTATCTGATTGCGATGAAATTTTAGTGAGTTGTTGTGCGCACGCCTGGGAGGTTTCTGTATATGTGATGTCATCATAAATCCAATATGGCGGATGCTTCATGGTAGGAAGTAAGTTTTCTGTTCAACACCAGCAATATGGGTGTTAAATGAAATGGAATAAGCAGGGGAAGGTTTCTGTATATGTGTCATCATCATAAATCCAATATGAGGGATGCTCCGTAATAGGACGCAACTTTTTCAAGACTTCCAGCAATATGGGTATCAAATGAAATGTAATAAGCACAGGAAGGTTTCTGTATATGTGACATCATCATAAATGTAATATGGCATGCTCCGTAATAGGACGTAACTTTTTCAAGACTTCCAGAAATATGAGTGTCAAATGAAATGCAATAAGGAGGGGAATGTTTCTGTGAATGTGACATCGTCATAAATCCAATATGGCACATTCTCCATGGTAGGAAGTAACAAAAATAAAAAGGCTACTTTTTATGAAAAATCAACGTCTAAGGGAGAGAAAGGGAAACACTAACCCGGAAAAGTCACGGTAACATTTTCCACGCAAACGAAGTCGCGAGTACGGCTGGCATATAATAAATCAGTCTACAAAAAAAAGTTAAAATGCATAAAGGCGCACATTTTAGGGTTCCGTAGACAAATGACAAAAACGGACCATTGTAATTTCATCCTGGTCTATCTGTCGATCAGCAAGTTACAGCCACGTCATTCGGAGAGTACTGTCACTATATTATACAGAAGTATATTAGTTGTATAATGTAACCCGCTATACAACGGCGTAGTAAAATTTGCAAACGAATGCCTGTCCCTATAACACTGTTATATAAATGAGTGGGTATATAAATTGTGTGCTCTTTTTTTACGACTTGGGGGTGTCGATTTTCTATAAAAAAACGTTCGTTAGATTTCTTCAAGTTAATAATAATACTAATAAAATGACCAAATGTTTCATTATAATGCATAGTAGGTACTGAGTGCTGACCACAGTTGCTTGCTTTTGGAATATTTTTCCATGCCTGGGAGTGGGTGCTATACCTTGTAATGATTTAGTTCCGGAGCACCCACAATTTATCAATTTAATTTTTTGTTGAAAAATTTTACATCAAGAAAAACATGTACTACCCAGACGAATTTGATTTGTATTTCTATTCTAAATTTTTAATTTTTTGTGTGACTATTTCAAAATAAAGAATCTTGTTGTGATTATATATAGGTATATCATATAATTTCTATTTTTAAAATAAGCTAATGAAAATAATTCTTGTACTTATCGATATATTATAATATCTACGAGTACAATACTTTTTCGTCGAGTAAGTGATGTGCCGCCCGCTTACGTCTCATTCCTCTAACCTCAACAGAATAGTTTGCTTAGAAATTCGTAAACATTTCATGTCTCTAGGGTAGTTTGTCTGTGACTACAACGCACATTATACTATCACTATTCTACTTTAAAACTCCCAAAAGAGCAAAAGATAGAAAATTCAAACAACACGTCAACTTTATTTCTCCCGTTCTCGCCAAAAAGTTTTTTTCATTGTCATTTGGACGATTCTCCTTGAGAGGGAAGGCAAATAGTCTGCGCCTGTACGATATCTTCAGTAATAATTGTTCCTATCATCGAGTTCCTAACGCTTTTCCAGTAAACTGATAGACTGTACCTAAGTAGGTTTTAGTGGAGTTAAAAAGGACTTCTTGGAAGACGCGAAAACTTCAGCTGCCCATGTTTATTTATCCTAAACCGCCTCTATTCTTATCACTTCTACAAAAATTTATCACGCGATATACTAACACTTTTGTACTTTAAAACTTCCAAAAAAGGTTTTTTTTTTAAATGGCACCGTACGTGAGTACATTGCCAACAACAAGTAAAGCGAGAAAATAATGCAGTAGATGATTAGCGAATTTGCCAATGTCACGCATTAACTCAAACTAGTATACAGACACAGAATAAGTAGAAGCCATGTAGAATCACAAGTAAATCAGTTCTTTCCCATCGTAAAACTCCTCCAGTAAAGTGATAGTAGGCTTTACTGAAGTTATAAAAGACTTCTTGGAAGAGCGCGAAACCTTGAGATACACATGTTTATTTAGATCTCCTCCATTCTTGTCACTTACACAGAACTTTAAAACACAATATATGTACTGTTGTACTTTAAAACTCCTAAAAATGTAAAAAATAGAAAATCTAATTAAAATGACAACCTCACTTCTCCCGTTCCCGCCAAAAAGTCTCCAAAAATGTTAAAAATAGAAAATATAAATAGAATGTCAAATTGACAGTCTCCCGTTCCCGCCAATAAGTTCTTTTTTATAAATTATCTTTCCCAATTTTGGGAGGCAAGGGGTAGGTACTGTGCCCATACTGCCGACGTCCTATGGGTTTATTTACTTTTTGTGTCATATGTATTTTTTATATTATGAATCAGTACTGTTGCGATTTTAAATAATACAACTGATAACAGACAGATAATATAACACTAGCATTATAATAAAGTTGGTAGATAAGGACAGAAATTAAGCTGTAACCCAAAACGTGAACAAACATCAAAAGTAACTAGTGAACAAAGAGAGGAAAAGAACAAAACAATAGGTACATGATAAAATTAATAGAAATTGTATATAGATATTATATAGATTACGTATTTTTAAGGTTCTCGAAACTCTAACTTCCAGTGAAAATTCTATCCAAATATATTCAGTGGTTCCTGATATTATAGTTTCAAAGTCAACGTCGAAATCTACTTTAGTTCGGTTCAAAGAGAAAACCTGGACACTGAGAAGAATCGACAAGAAACTCAGTCAGGTATCATTTTCTCAACATCATTTTACAAAAGGCTTATCAAAATACGATATTCAGAATGCCAGTAAATGCATGTGCAGAGAAGATCATTTCCAGACTGTTGGTTTATGTTCAACGAAATCATTTATTTTATAGTATTATTGTCTAATCAACGTATGTTTTATAACTAATCTAAATATATTTTCTGTTAATTGAGTGACTTCTTGAGGAACTTTATTATAAAAACGAATGCATTTATCGAAAAATGAAACATTAGACTTATGTAATTTCAATTTTGGAATAAGCAATTTATCACGACATCTGGTTTCAACACGACCGATGTCACCTTTCTTTATAAACAGACCTATATTTTTCCTCATATACATAATCATTTCAAAGATGTCAATGTCTTTAAAACGACATAATAGTGATTCTCGTGCATTCATACTGTAGATGGCACGTATCGCTTTATTTGTAAAAGAAAAAGTTTGGACATATGGGCTAATAGAAAAAATGTAAACGATTGTTTAGGTTTCAATGTCATAATTAGATAAATGGCTAAGTCCACTGACAGTTGTGGAATATGTAGAAATGGTAGAAAGTGTTCTGTTTATGCGGTGTTGGAACGGAACATTGAAAAAATAAGAATACATTAATAAATAACAGATTCATTGTTCCACTATGATTAATTTATTCATATCATAAGCATCCTAAACACGTGTCTAGAGATCCGACTGAATTTAAAGTGATAAAGGTCTGTTGTCCTAATTTACGATTTGCCTTCTACTGAGTACAATATTGTGGTCATGTTCCGGATTTTAGGCATATTTTTAATGACCCTTAACTCTTAAGTAGATTGAATATAAATCAGATTGGGAAGTATCTAAGTAATTTACTTAAAATTTGACCCGCCCGGTGCCCCCATTACTGGGCTCATTCAGTTACTTTATCCTCCAGTAGATAATTTTCCATCTAATCAAGACGTTATCTAATAAAAGTATCTGCCAGTCACCCGTAAATGGAGGAACCGACCTAGAAAACACCGACTCCGACATCGACATTGGTTTTTAAGGCAACTGTGTTGTATATTATATAGAGTAATGTGACTAAAACAGTATTTGTAATGTGATTAATGCGTGAGCAATTACTTTATGTCCGATTAACTAAGTGAAGAGACGGTTTTCATAGGTTTTGTAATAATTTCTTAAACTGTTTGCATAAATTGGAATTTTGTAAATATGAGTTTCACCAGATAATCATAAAAACCGGCCAGGAGCGTGTCGGACACGCAATACCTTGATTTCGTAGCGATTTCGGACAAGGTACAAGTATCATGTAATAAATGAAGGTTAAATGAAAAAAAAATAACGTGTGGCCAAAATACCCATATTTTGTTTTTCATTTCCGGTTGTAGGTTACATAACCGTTCTGTAGGTATAAAGACAGGCGCTACATTATTATAAATCAGTTGAGCAAATATAAATTTATTACACAAAAAATTATGAGAAATTAGAGAGGTTTGTTGATTTGACGTATACAATTTTTGGGGAGGTCATGAGCCCTATGAGCCCTCGAGCCCCCTCGGACCGCCACTATTTAAAGATGACGAAATAGACCAGCTGTGAGCTGTGACATACAGAGAAACGGATAGACAAACATAACGAAACTAATCGTTTCATTTTTGTCGTGTTGGTTATGAAATCTTAAAAATGACGATTTAAATTAAAATTGGTAGAAATATTCACATATTTTTAAACTAGAATTTTGTGACCATTATTATAGCAGTTTAATTAGCTTATTACGTATAGTATAACTGAATTATAAACGACGATAAATTAAAACAAAGCTTGGTTTAAATAGATTTACATATAAAGATAACATAGATGAAGCCGAGGAATATATTACATTTATACGGGTACATAACAATGCGATTTAATAGGTTTCTAGTTACATTAAAAGTTGCGTGATTGAAGCTATTAGGAAGGACAAACAGAATGAATGCCGCTCAGCCAAAATGGACTTTTCAATTGCTAAATTTTATTGCATCAATGTTGCCCTATTGTAAGGCAATATTGAATTTAAATAGACATCGCGATATAAATGTGCAAAAAATAAATAAGTAAAATAATATCGTTAGCACAGTCGTAAACAACAATTTTTATATTATAACCACAGTTAATTAGTTTACTACCGTAAATTATAACTATACATTTTGCTTGCGCTACATATTGCTTGCGCGTCCACTGGGAGAAATTTTCTTTCGAGAAATAAGTAGAAGGCAAGTTGCTATTCCTTTCATTTACTTATTGCTCTTTTTAACTGACTTCTTTCTTCGTTTATTTATATGATTTATGTATGTGTGTATAATTAATTGTTAAATAAAGAAATACAGCTCGGATCTGTAAATGATACAAAGATGATACAATCTAATGCAGACTATATATAGGCGTCTATAAAAATATAATAACAAGTATATAAGATATGAGTGCACTGGGTAGTGATTGACCTAAATGTCGTGAATGGTAAAGGAGGTCGCAAATAACCCGCGAAGTGGGCTCGGCCAACAAGCCGTTCTTTGACGGTACTGCTGCTATTTCCGATACCAAATACAGGAACAATGACGCAAAGGGTTAACGATAAAAGTCAAGAAATGTAGCATCGAAGTTAAAAACTTTCTAATTTCTAACAAATATTTAAACGAATAAGAAAGATTCGAACACACGAAAGGAAGAATTATTATACTATTAAATACTTACAAAATTAAAAATTATATAAAATATGTTACATTACGTGGTTCCCAATTAGTAATCGTAAAGTACTTCCATATCGGTCTGTTAAATCTCTAGAAAACAAATACATATAAATAGATCGTAATGATATTGCAATGAGTATAGGCGAAGACACAAGTTGTACTAACGACCTACCTATGATCATGTTTTCAAGCCGCTTATGAGACCTGTGATTATATTTGGTAGCTTGAGCAGCACAGGAGAAATCTGCACACAAGTACTCAGCCTCCTGTGGTGAAACTGGGTTATGTGGAGCATTTACCCATCAAGACTCGTAGGAATTATGATAGGTAATCCTCAGAGCGTTATCCAAGCGATTTGGGAAATCCACGGAACGCACCGAAGCCAACCCACAGATAACAAGAGCTAATAATAATAATACATGTGCCAGACAATACACACCGAATATCTGGTATCAAACTAGGGTATTCCCTGTACTCAGACTCCAAGATAATCTACAAAAGTTTGTTTCCAAAATTGAGCTGGCTGGGATTGAGCCCGGGGCTCTCGACTAGAAAATTAAATTCGCTAACACTGCACCAACGGAGCAAAATGGTAAAATTAAATAATATGTCGTAAGTATTATAAATTCAGTAAGAAAGAGTACATTATGTTAAAGATCATGATGGAAGCCCTGCTTATACAAATTATACCTATAAAAATCTAAATAATCAAAATAATTATATTGAATGACTTCCTACATTGTCTCGGTTGAACATTAGTTCAATGTGTATATTTAAAGTTGTACGTTACGTGTACCTGCATCATTATTATGTTAGCATTTACATGCTGTAATATCCGTGAGAATTATCCCACGTCCTTTAACGACAGTGTGAGCGACAAATAGATACACCGACAATTTTGTGTTTACAACCACGATAATGTTATAATCACGGCTAAGCCGAGTGCTGGAATTCTGTCCTTATTTTAGGAAGCGGTCGTTGTTGGGAATATTAACGATTCATCTCAACAAGCGTCTCTAGTGCAAATATTTAAATCCGGTGCGTTCCAATAAGATCTTCGACAATTTGTACTCTGTGTAATAATGTCATTTGCAAATCACAGATAGATAGTATTTATAGCCAATAACATTTAACGGTACATTCAAAATAATTTTGAGGGTGAACTCTCCCTATCCCCTATGTATTATGTCCATTGTTCATGTAAGTACATTGTCACGAAACAAAAAAAACGTAGTACCTGTTATTAAATGCAACTTAGGTTTGTGTAATTATTTAGAAGTATTCGATAGCGACCACAATTAATGCCATTATACGAAAAAAGAATTATAAAAAGATATAAAGCAATTACATATAAATACTGTGATTCATTGATTATATATATACATATATATATGACAAAATTATTTATCAATCAATAACAATACAGATACCAACAGTGTATTCATCTTCCTCATTGAGGATCTAGTTTCATTCCAGTTAGATTTTGAAAAAAAACAAATTTCGATTGCACAAATTCAAAAAAAAAACAAATAGTTCCGTTTAGAGTTAACGTTAGTATTCTTATTAAACTTATAACTTAATTTCATTAGTGAATATGGTGTACAAATCCATTTAAATTCTGTAGTCCGAGTGGGGATGTTGACATGGAAGGACAAATATAAAAGAGCACAAAACGCATCCCTAGCAAATAGACATTTAGACAGAAGGCGCCCATAGCTATAGACGCCAATAGTTGTATGACATTCATAAAATAAGTTCAGCGGTCAGGTTAGAACTGTTTAAAGCTAAATTGTCACATCGACAAGAACGTATTTAAAAAAGAAATTAGGTCGAGGGTTGTAACAGAAGAGGTGGGTATGTACTGTGTTTAGTATTTTCTGTCTTTTACCTAAGATCGTTTCCTACCTTATTTCCTACCTTATTTCCTAGTTAGCTCTTGTATAATGAAATTATAATATTTTTATTACAACACTTGTCCCTTAGAAACAATTCTGTAATGCTCTCTCTTGAAGCGAAAATGTGTAAATATTGTAAATCTAAAAGAACATGAGCTGTAGTAATTCATGGCTTATTTTATTATATATTTATTGTGGAACCGACCGATGCTAGTATAAATAAATTGATAGTCTTCAGAGCTTATCTTTATTGCTCTGAGAATAATTATTTCTACTGTACTATTGTTACGCAATGCCGCCGAGCCACGATCATTAGTTTCAAACGATTCCTTTAATTGTAGTTACCAAGGCCATCTGAATTTTAGAGGCAGAAAAAGTATTCTGTTTCTCAAAATGACTAGTAGAAACGGACAAGTAAAAAATATAACCATCCTCGATAGGTATCGATACGCTGAGGATAAATTATATCGTATCGATGTAATTTATTGTGAAATGTTGCAATGATATTTTATTGGGTCAAAAATATCGATATTCCGATAGGTATATCCTTACATCGGCCGAAATGATAAATACACATACCTAATTATTGGCAAAAAATATCAAAATATTCAAGTTGGAAGCAATAAAATTAAAAACAGAACTAACAGAAAAAATTTGTCACACAGTGCACAGAGAGTTTCTTACGATAGTTATAAAATGGAAAATTTCGAAATTTTGAGATTTAATTTCTGGAGAGAATAAGGCCCAGAATTGTGTTATATTTGTTCTTGCGAAATTTTCAAATTCAAGTTTTAGTAGTTTCCCAGATGAGGAAGAGGGAAATGATCAAGCGAGTTCGAGCTCTCGATATGCTCCTTCTTTAATTTTGCTATGAATAATTGCAATTGTTAACTAGCGCAACATAAAATTCCAAAAATACGTTACAAAAATGTATCAAGCACAAAAATACATTACAAAAATGTATCACTACGCCAAATTTCTTTCTTAAAACATCTTCGAATACGCACAATTGACATAAAATAGTGAAATAACACGACACTAAGCTGCGCTGAAAATAATAATGCCCCTTGCGATAGGTCCTCGAAAAAATTATCATTGACATACTATTTACTTATATCGGTATTCTTAATAAAAAATAACTATTATACATATTTACATAACGATATTTTTTACTCAAACCTAACGGCTAATAAAAAAAGTTTTATAACACTACGTAATATCCTTACGTCAGTAAAACGGTGTATAAAATTTTTATTAAAGAACACATACATGTATGGCCGTACAGAATACAGAATATTGTTACTGTTTTTTGTGTATATATGACGGGAAAATATTTGATTTTCAAATTTTTTTCTCAAATTGGTGGAGTTAAACTATAATGATCTACTTTCAGATTTCAAATTGCATAGAAAGCCTAATGTTGCAGTCATATAGCAATATTCGGTAGTCGTGACCGCCGGTTCAACATGAATTCCGAAGCGTGGCGACTCTATAGGATACCACTAGATTGTTTTACACTTGTTTTTTCTCCGTAATCGTATCAAATACCATGGCACCACTCCACGCACTACTCTACGAGAGCTTGATATCTAGTAAATAAAAAAACTTAAATACGTGATGCTAGAATACTGTTAAATTTTATTATCATGTACTATATTTATTATACAAACTATGTTGTACGTTGTATCACACTGATTCTGTTGCAGGCGAAACGGTGAAGGCGTACCAGAATAACAAGTCTAGAGGCACGTTGCTATGCACTTTCTGGAATAGTGCCAGATGCACTGGCGACTACTCATCCTATAGTGCAGTATACCGGTGACATGCTCGATAAAACTACGGTAAGATAAACAAAATATTTTGATGTTGGCCAGCTACTGCTATCAGCTAATTATCAGGCCGTGAATGTCAAGCAAGGGATAAGGGTTATTATTATAAAATCCGGTATAGGCGATGCACTATTATAACTACCTGTTGACTGACTATCCTGCTTAGTCGCATCTGTAACCCTCAATACATTTCTACTTATAAGTGGTGTCAAGTTATTTTATGCTTCATTTTACAGTAAAACTAGCTGCACCTCACGTTTTCAATTTTTATTTTATTTATTAAGACTTCTATGCACCAAAAAAATGTACAAATGGCGGACTTAATGCCAAGTGGCATGCTTTACCAGACGCCCTAAGTTTCTTTACTGCTTTTGCGTTATAAAAATAAATGGGATGCATTTTAATGGTACTTCAAAATTGGTGATAATATAGACAAAATTGCTATAAATTGCTTTTAAAAAATATAATGTTATACAATAAAATGTTACTCCTTCATTAAAAAGATATTAGCATGAAAAAAAAGTTATTCGATAAAATATTTAAAGCCTATTAAAAAAAATTGAAATTATTTAAAACTGATAAAATCTATTTAAAATTAGAGGACAAACTTTTCAAATTGTCATTCTAATAATGACGTTTCCCATAAGTTTCGTTTCATGCATTATTCCTTTCTATATATCCTTATTCCTTTTTATTGATCCAATACGGTATAAAAATTAAGAACAAATAAAATAAGTTTAGTTTCACGCATTATCATTCACTTATTCCTTTATATTAATCCAATACAGTATAAGAATTAAGAACGAATAAATTAAAAAAGAAAAAGTAAAAAACTAACTACTAGAAATAGATCGTATCCATTCGTTGAATCTAGCTGGATACCGTACTCCGAAGATGTAGTTGAAGACAAATTATATAACCTCGAGTAACCTTTGATCACTAACGTTGTATTTTTTTCTCTTTCTAACTCTTGAAAACAACTCGGAAATTTACCTACTAGTATATATCACAATTTTAGAATGAAACTGACCTAACTCGAAATTGTGAGATTTTGTTTTGGCAAGATCAGCAACGAGTTCTACTAAAATAATAAAACGGATTTTTCACGAATGCATATTTAAATATTCTTACGATATGTAGCTAATGTGGCGGACAAATAGCTAAGTTCACATTATATCTAGCTAGTAGGTAGGTTAAGTTTAATATTACAACTTTAAATTCTTAAATTTTGAATTATCAGTTTCATTCTAAGGGTGCGATATAAGATTGCAATGTGTATATAGATAAACCAACAGCAAAAAAGGAAAAGAGATAGAGGGGAATGTCAATTTCATTTCAAAAAATTTCAAGATTAAATTTCTCGACTTCAACTACCCTCGTAAAGTGCGGCCACCTATTCAAATACCGCTCCATGTATGAAGCGGATTCTGATCTGACGCTTCGCAGGCCGCTGCCGCGGCACGCTCGCTTCGCTTGCTTGGATCGCACTTTGTGGTAAAAATACCTAACACAACATAACCTAAAAGCGTGTTCGTACAGAAATTACAAAATTAATATCGTAAAAAAAATAAACTGGTAAAATGGCACTTTAAATCTTGAATACTTATATCGAATGTTTTAAATAATTTAATTACAAAAGAATTTTGAAAAATTTTACCCAACCTGAAACAATCTAAACTTTAGCCTGTATTTGTCTTCACAAAAGCCTTCCATGCATTTATTATTACCATTACACTACATTAAATTTTCAGTGATTAAAGTTTAAACAAGATCTTATAGCGAAATTGTTAATTTTGAATAAAAATAGTAATTTAATTGCGGAGACCATTAATTTTAAAGTACATGTCTTTAATATGAGCAGTAGCAAATTTATAGAGAAAATCATTAGTTTTAAAGATTGTGAGATGTAGATAGAATTACTAATTCTATAGCTCCAATATATTCAAAATAAATTAGTGAGACAACGAGGTTTATTGGTTCAATAGTTTTTACGTAAAAGAGATACAAACGTAGAAATAAACAATGTTTCGATTCGAAAATTTACTTTAATAAAATTTTAAATTCTAATTTTTATTTCCAATATCGTAAAAATACGATCCAAAAAAAATTAATAATAAGACATTTCTTTTACAATCTTAAATTATAAAATAAAATAAATAAATTGCCGCATTCGAAAAAGTTGTATTTTCGCAATTCAATGATGTCTTTGATCGTTTTACAATTTAATCTCATAAAAAAGAGAACTATGCACAATTTTTTTGTTCATGTGCAGTAAATTTTAATTTTGAATTTGAAAATAACATTTTAAAAGTTAAACGGGATTTTTTAAAATATATTCCGTTCAAATGTTGGTTGATTTGCTGCGTACAAGAAAGTGAAAAACTAATTTACGAACTATTTTTTTATAATTTTTAAGAAATAAGTATTTTTTTAAATCTAATTTAAAATGTTTCCATTTTTTTTAAGTGGATGCAGTAAATATTTGGTAAAAACTAATTCTATCTTTCAATTAAAACAATGAAGTTATTATAGAATTTTCGCATTTCGCCATGTACATCGATGTCAAAACCATACTAGGCAATTTGTCGTCTTTTTATAAGTGTTCCTTATAATAGTGGAAAAATATTATTACTAGATTGTATGCTTTATATGTAGCTCTACTGAGTAAGAATAAAAAAATTACAAATAAAGTAATTAGAAAAATTTAAAATGTAACTGTAAAACATTTAATGTAGTAGCTACAACCTTACAGATATACGTGTGGAAGGTTTTATTATTAGAGTTCTTAGCAGTAGTACCGTGTTAAATTAAGACTCGTAATAACAGATACAATAGAGGAGAAGCAGGTGGACGGACCATACAATTATTTGTTTGGAAAATGTAACTCACCACTCACGAAACGTGAATAAAGTTTACTACTGAGGTTCCGTACATCTAACGAAAAAACCGAATCCTTGTAAGATCACTGGCGTAATTGTTTATCTGTCTGTCACAGATAATTTTCTCCTAATCTACTGGATGGAAAAAGCTGTGTGGTACAGTTGGGCGACTCCATCAGGGGCATGCAACGTAAATAAATGAATTGAGATTTTGGTGGTTCATTTTGAAAGATAAATTAGCAAATAAAAAAAATTGTCAAGTGGATGACGTGAAGTATCAAATGAAGGGAGTCTTTAGCAAGAATACATATTAAACTTTTAAGCTTTCGCGTTACATTATAAAATATCTAAAAACGCAGGAAATTAAAGTGATTACCTTGTATTTGGATTGACGTTAACGTCAAAACTTTTTAGATATTTTAGAATACATATTTTATATGGTATACAGAGATACGCAGTATGATAGGGTAGCACGCCAGTGTAATTGTAAAAATGAAGAATGCTCAGATGGTTCGGGCACATAGAAAGAATGAGTATTGAAAGACTGACGAAGAAAATCTACAGAACGAAAGTGAGTGGCAACAAAAGCCAAGGAAGACCAAGGCTTACTTATGACGATCATATAGCCAGAGTGTTAGCCGACGGAAATGTCAAAAGCACTCGAATACCTAGGCGAAAACGTGTGAGGAGAATGATGAGATTTGAGGAAGCGAAAGAAGTATGTAAGCACCTTGATGCTAGGCCTCCGTCCTCTCTGACTACCCCTTTAGGGATACAGCGTGAAGATATGTATGTATGTATATTTGTATATACATACATTTAATAATTTGAAAATGCATAGTTTAAAAGATATTAACTAAAATCTACGAAAATAGAATGTGGTACGGTAAGGCATTATATTTTAGTTACCACAAATTTGGGTCAGATTTAAAAACATAGTAGGTAATGCGATGATTTATAGTACGGAATTCTCTCTATGCAATTCGAACTCGCACTTGACCGGTTTTTTATGATAATACGAATAAAAGTAATGACATTTGAGAAGAAAAATTATTCTTTAAATTGGTGTGGTGTACTGACTAGTTAGACTAGATCACTAGACCTTAGAATAATAACTAAAGTTTAAAGTTTAGATTAGACAGATGAATTCCATTTCAGATTACAGATTACTTTGTTTCAATTTATTCAAGCAGATTTGCGACAGTTTTCTATGTTTTTTTCTCATTGTCCATGTGTAATATTATATCGCATTATATTTTCTTGTTTATTTAAGAATATAATGCAATAAAAAAGCAAGATAATTCTAAAGTATCTAACAGTATAAATCACTAAAGTAGGTCACTTATAAATGAAAATGTCTTTTAGATCACTATGTAGATGTTTGGGCGGTTTAAACAATAATTATATATTAATATCAGATTTTATTTATAAGCGTGGATCATTATTTTGTTTAATAAATACTTGCGATAAATCATTTCATTTATTTCATTATCTACGTAGTTTTTAAGCAGTAGCGTATCTACTGATGAATTCAGAACCTTTTTATTAACGATATACCTACAATATACTCCAATATACCTGTATGTATAAATGCAATCAATATCGAAGTAATATTCTATTCAAATTATATCATATTTGGATCGAGCCCAAACTAAGAATGTTTTTCGACAGACGCTCGTCGAAACAGAAGATCTATAATCTGAGCAGACCGAGACAAATTGCCTATATCGTTCACGGTCACGTATTACTGTACCATTCATTTTCGTGTTTTTCTTTGTAATAATAAGTGAAACCTGAAAAACACATTGTTGTCCTTTTGAGGTAATATATTGGAGATGGAATATCAGTCGGTACTTTAATATCCGATTAGGGTGCTTCCAGCATTTACAGTTACTGAATTATCTGTGTACTTTATGTATAGAAATAATGTTATACACAACGATACTAAGAACAAAGAATATGTAGTAAAGAAGGCCGACTCCCGCCGCATGCGTAACAGAACTGCCTATTCTCGGGCGGATACGTAGAGACTTTGTTGTGTTGGGTGTGAGATGTGGAGAGCATCTCGTTTAGTTATACATTAACCTACGTAATAAGAAAAAACAAAACACACGGATTAGTTTTTTTTCTGTTTGTTAATTTAATTTCTTGTAGTTATGTTGAAGAATCTTAACTCTGTAAAAGTGACTAAAATTATTTAAGCATCTAAGGATATTATAATACGTTCGTTTATGCGATTTAGACATTTTTCCTATTAATTCCTATTTTTTAAAATGGAATTCTCTGGCTGTAAAATACATTTTATCTTTTATTTTCTATGAACATCATTTTCTGTTTTTGCGTTATAGCGTAATAGCGTCATTAAAACATGAATCGGCGTTGCGTCGTTTTAAAAAATGCTTGCATTACGATAGACTTTTGCAAAAAGTTGGATTAAAATGTAACTCTATAATTTATTTATGACAATTACTCTATCAATTATTATTAGTATATCCATTTTTTAACTTCATGACACCATACCCTACTCCTAGGAACTATAATAGTTACTTCCAGTCCAAACAGAAATTGTACCACACGATTGAAGCACTTTAAATTCTTCTTATATCATTGTTAATCAAAGAAAGCTTTAAAAAAAGAAGAACATGTAATTTCGCATACTTAAATCTTTTAACATTGATATTATATTAAAACAAAAACGTGTAAGTATAATTATTATGAAACATTTATACTTAATCATTTAAGTATTAAGTAAAATAATAAAATTGAATTAAACTTTCAAAGATAGCATTATAGGCAATTTTACTTTAATGTCGTTGACTAACGATCTGTCAAGGACAGTTTCGTCTTAAGGTCGACCAAAATTATTAATATTCCTCTCTCTTGCAAATATTAAGATGAAGTAAACATTACTTTCAGACAGACATGATAATCATTCGTGAATTCACGTTGTATCTTCTATATATGCTACAAATTCACCTACGTTCTTTGATCCCAACCTCAAAGTTTATCAACTGGAAATAAGACATTTACTAAATTTACCCTGAATATGTAACTAAGCCCTCGGTCGGGTTACTTTGACGGTAAGGCAGATTCCTTAATACATTAAATATGATGTTTACTATAGTATCTTTAGATAGGTACTAAAATTTTACATATTGAAGCTGTTGGATTCCAGATACGTTTGAAATAAGTCTATTTAGAATTTTGTTTTCTAAAATATTGACTAGCGTATTCGAGCGGTGTCAAAGCATTTGTAGTCCATGCACGAATCCCAGGTCAGGTCAATCCAGGAAACGAATTTTGCTTTACTTTGGGAGCGGAGGCTCCGCATGCTTATAACCTTACCTAACTTGCAGTCAGCATGCGACAACCAAATATCGCGCGATATCTGCTGTCAAACGAGAAATTGTATAATGTAATTTGTATAAAGACGCTAAATCAATCAAAAATCAAAAATTTATTTTACGCTCATGGTGCAATAGACACAATCGTCATACATGATACCAATTTTTATTACAATCAGTGGTCGCGCAATGATCGCTTAGCTGTCGCTGTCTGCAAATTTTTAGGGAATGACCCCGTCAATTCGTTGTTATGGCAACTACGAGGACGACGCGGTGCGTGGACACACTCCGTCATGGCCACCATTGTGCGTAGGGAAAGGGCACCTCTTAGAGTTCCAGGGTCTCCGATTGTGTGCCGCTGGCGATTCCGAAGCCCTCCGAATTGCACCGTTAAAGGCTACCGCGGGGTTTTGGTCAGTAATAGTCTGACATAACCACCTCGGCACCCCGAGATGAAGCGGTAAGCATGATGCGCAACCCACGTAATAAAAAAACGAAACAAACTTTGCTAAATTAACTTCGACTCGTACCATGCTGTTGCTGGGAACTTCCCCAGTTCCTTGTGTAATGTGGGATACCTATCTATCGATCGATATCGATCTAGTGTTTTAGTTTGGGCTCGCACAATTTGCGTAATTATTCAAAGTATTATTACATATTTAGAATAATATTATACTAATATTCTGGATAAAACGCGCATATCCGTAAAAAGCTGATCTGTAAGGAGATTTTTAAAAAGAGATATTGAACGTTTTTATTTATTTATTTAAGTGCCTAGACTTGAGATTAAAACGCAGTAATATTCTTTGCTTCGGATATGATTATGATTTAAATTTTTATACGACATAATAACTTCTGTGCACTTAAGATGATTTTTGATTATATACAAATTTAAATTTTCGCGTATATCTAAAAACATGGGAAATTAACGCTATTACATTTTATTTGGCTTGACGAGATACATCGGCCGTGATAATCAAGAGACAAAAATTTCAATTGCAAAAGCGGATACAATTTATCAACAGCGTGGAATTCTGTGATTCAAATAACAAAACCTCGTTTTTCACATCCGGTTAAATGTGTGAGCACTGTGAGTGTAGTGTGTAGGTGTAAATGTGTGAGCACTGTGAGTGTGGTGTCCTAATAATTATTATTTACAAATATCGGGGGTAGATGATACAAAAACTGCCTCGGACACGGAGTTAAGCTTGCTGCGACAGTTTACTTGAGGCCGATGCAACTTGGGCGAAACGTCAAGTCAAATAAAAAAAGTAATCGCATTAATTTCCCGTGTTTTTAGATATTTTATGATTTTTGATTCTTGAGATATGTAATAATTATTTGATTATTTCCGTGATATCCTGATGTATGTACATGAATATGACCTTCAAATTAGTTACACCACTCCCACATATATAATATACACATTTTAAATTTATTTATTCATTTATTAAACAAATAAAAATAAAAATGTACATAAACAAATATTAGCTATGTTGTTAATTTTATAATTAACATTGCGTCTGTTTCATAATTATTTACTGCTTTAATAAGAATACTTAAGTCAAAATAAAAAAACTAATATAACAAAAATAAATATTTATATATTTCCTAACTCCAGCACCACCTACAAATATTTCGTTGTTTCAGATCTATATATTACAGAAAACTGAAAGGCCGAATGTATGTATTTTTTTATTACTTACAAACTAAGTAAAAAAAAAACTAAACGCAAATCTTAAATTATAGAGGCCAATTAATGATATCACACAATGCAGTGAGCGAGCCAGTGGTACTCCCATTCCAAGACCTTAGAAAAGTTCGTTTGGGATCTTTATTGTTAGAATACAATTGCAATACCATTGCGCTAACTGCAAAGACCAGCCCAAAATATAGAAAATAACTCACTTGACTATTAGGAAATGTGGCAAAAGCTGATTGAACTTTGTGCAGCGCATGGTCTTGTTGATGGGACGCCGGGGGCCGACCCTTGGGGAAGTGGAAGCGCGGTATAACGCGCGCTGGCGCACCGTTGCTCGCTGCACCGCGTACCGTCCGCTGAAGCGTCGTGTGCGCAGGCGCAGACGAAGGTTTGGGGGGTGTCGACGCCGCATAACTCTGGAAACAATAATAATTCAATTTTATACATATATTTATTGCACATCCAACGCACGAAAAGAAGGATACGCCTAGAGAACAAACAGTATCTACAGTTTATTTCTAGTAGAAACTTAAAAAGTGAATGAAACATGAGAATCATGAGTGACAGCTACATGAAAGAAAGGTAGCCACTCGTCTTCATATCCACAGACATTTATCGTCATTCAACAATACTCGCAACTGGAAAAAAAATGGAAAAATCAATATAAGTAGATAATAATGTGCGCCACATCATTAAAAAAATAGTGTTAGTTTGCGAGCAGTGTTGGGCAAAATGTAACTGTAAAAACAATTACAATTAAAAATTATAATTATAAATGGTAATTGTAGAAATATTTTCTTAAGCAAACAATTACAATTACAAACTGTAATTGTAACAGTTTTTACAATTACATTTTACCCACGGGAGAAAGAAAAATAAAGAATGTGCTGGTTGTTTTATTTTATCACTCATGTGATAAAAGTTGGTCAACGAAAAGGCTTATTATAACGAATTAGTTTAATTAAAAGCGGCGTTATGTCGTGATTTGTTGTGCCTTAGATGCTCTGTCCACTGCGAAAGGGAAATGGCGGAAAATAATGTAAGTAATTTATTAATTATATGGATTCAATAATTCTAGTCTTGTTCTTGAAAATATTATGTAAGTGAAACAATATATACTATGGTACCTATCCAAATTATGTACCAGTGTGGTATATTATGTATCAGTGACAGCGCGATCTACTTTATTGAAAAGCTTGCATAGGTAAATATTAAAGTTGGTTCCAAAACAGGGTAAAAAAAAATCATGTACAAAAAAAATATCTAAAACGGGAAATTAACGTACCTTCTATTATGGCTTGACGTTTCGACCGAGTTGCATCGGCCGTGGTCTCAAAGAAACTCAAGCTCAAGCAAACTACGGCCGATGCAACTCAGTCGAGACGTCAAGCTAAAGAGAAAGTTCAAAAGTTTATAAGTCATTTTTACGACAAGGACGGAATATGATCTTTATAAGTATTATAAGTATTTTTCATACATCTCTTCTACTACATACGTTGGCTATCCAGGGGTAAAATATTGACACGATTAGTGGAATTATGCAGTGAAGTTGTAATTTGCTTGCAAGGAAAAACTAAGTATCTACTGGACGAAGAATTCATTCTCAAGCTCACATACTTGCTGGATATTTTTTCAAAATTAAACGAGTTTTTGTATTTGCAAGGTTCAAACGGATTCGACATTTTTTTTGTCCACGATAGAATTCGAGCGTTCATGAAAAACCTTACGTTGTGGAAGAGTTGTATTGAGAAAGGCAAGTATGATTGTTTTGAAACTCTTGAAACTTTTATTACATAAATCCAAGTGGAGCCATATATGAACGTACTGTCTGCAATATCCACTCATTTATCACTGTTAAAAAATACTTTGACGCTTAACTTCAGGGAAGAGATGAAAAAGCTCGATGCGATGAATTGGATTTGTAACCCATTTCAAGACTACCTACCGACTAAAATGTCAACAAAAGCAGGTGAAGAACTCATTGATTTATCAGAATATACGTCACTGAAAATGAGTTTCAAGCGCAAGCAGTTATCGAAATTTTGGCTCTCAGTTGCTGACGACTATCCTTCTCTGTTTGATGAAGCTATGAAAGACCTCCTTCCCTTCAGTACCTCATACCTATGTGAGGCGGGATTTTCGGCTATGTTTAATATTAAAAGTAAATACCAAAATAAACTGAACGTATCCAACTCATTGAGATTAAAAGTAACTAAAATTGAAGTTCATGCTAAAGCTATAATAATAAAAAGTAGGAAACAAATGCATCCTTCTCGTTAACTTTGAACAGTGGTTCTAATATTATCTCAAGGTTATACGTCTATTCGTTTCTGAGAGAACTTATGCGCCCTCCAAAAGACGAACTAATTTCCCAACTTAGGGAAAATAGGTGGCCCGTACTGATGTGAGAGATCGAGCCGACGCACCAGGCATACTGGAAGTTGGCCCGATCTCTCAAATCGGAAAAGCACCGCCGTGTATTTCTCGAAAGGCACGACGACCAGCCGCGCCCGCTGCGCTAACACTCTCCGTACGATTACACTCTTCGGTCAGGATATCCCCTGGACTAGGAAAGTCAAATACCTAGGCGTCAACCTTGATAATGCCTTGACCTTCCGCCACCACATCAAAACGGTCCGTGACCGCGCCGCGTTGTCCTCGGCCGTCTCAATATGCTCATTTGCACGAAAAGCAAAATGTCCTCCAGACATAAAGTTATATTTTATACAAGACGTGCGTCAGGCCTATTATGACGTACGCCAGCGTACAATTTTTCACTGTCATCCGATTTCAATGAAACAAAGCCTTAATGGTGCTCCAAGGCCCCAAGCTGAGCTTAATCTATCTGTGAAAACCGCAAGAAAATCCGTTCAGTAGTTTCGGAGATTAGCGTGTACATACACAGACAGAAATTTAAAAAAAATGCTTTTTTGTGTTACTCTTTTTTTATCGCCAATCGTTTTTGATTTTATTCAATGAACGGACACTCGGTTTCTACTACTTTATTATAATTATGTATAGATGTCTATCACATACAAAAATATGTATGTACATATTTTGTATATATGATGTATGTATAACATATTCCCTACACCTCTCGTGTACACCCATACACCACATGTATGTACTATGTACAACACGCTGTATTTTGTCGTTAACATAGGTACGACGCAATTTCGTTGATTTATTACACTGACGATTGTAGATATTTCTCAATTTCCACTGCGAAAGGAAGGAACTATTTTGAGAGGGGCAATATATCTAGAAATTATTCATGCGTCTGAGTGGGTATATTGCTATTTTGCTGTAAATATTTCCTTTAAAATTAACACATTATGAAACATCTGATAAACACCGGAAACTATTCAAATTATAAATACATATAAATACATATGTAATATACGCATATACAATATACATAAACCTTTACACTTTAGCTCAGTTAAGTAACGACATCATTAAATATGGTGAAGTGTATAAATTCTATAATTTTAGCTACTTTATTGCTATAATTATTTAGGTAATAATTAGTGCTTAGTTTAAGGTCACACAATTTGCATAATTGTGTGGAATATTATGATTATTATTGTTTTAAAAAAAATTGCATGTAAGTACGAAGGTACAGAATATTTTCCAGTTTGTAAAAATAGTTTTTCTCTTTGATATATTATAGATATGCACCAAATCAACCAATGTTTCTGAACGGTCGAAAATAAAATGTAAATAAAATGAAAAGAAAAGAAATGCTATGATGGCTCGACCACATGGAAAGAATGAGTGATGAAAGACCGACGAAGAAAATCTATAGAGCGAAAGTAAGTGGTAAAAGAAGCCAAGGAAGACCAAGACTGACTTATGAAGATCAAATAGCTAGTGTTAGCCGACGGAAATGTCAAAAGCACTCGCATACCTAGGCGAAAATGTGTGAGGAGAATGATGAGATTTGAGGAAGCGAAAGAAGTATGTAAGGATCGCGACGCTTGGCGCTTCGTCCTCTCTGACTACCCCGTTAGGGATACGGCGTGAAGATATGTTGTATGTATGTATATTTTTTGTCGCACTTCTATCGCACTACATACATACATTTAGACGATGACGTCGATGGCACAGTGCTTTAGGTGTTGAACCCAAGCGCGAAAGGTTCCGGGTTCGATTTCCGGTGGGGTCAATTTAAGAAACGAACTTTTATAGATTGTCTCAGGTCTGGGTGTACTGGGAACGCCCCTAGTAGTTGTCGTCTGGTTCTCATAGCACAGGGAAGCCCAAGTTTGAGACCAGATGATTGATGTGTATTGTCTGACGTATTTATTTTTTAATTATTTATTTATGTAATTTAAATTTTCTTTTATAATCGCCATATGGTAGGTACAGAGAAAAGACAGATTACAACTTTTTCGGTTATAAACCTGTGTTTTAATTGTCGCCTCAGTACATACGATCTCAAACAGCGCAATGTCCGTCGATCAAACACAATATTGGCACAGCCGTTAATTTCGTTTCAGTCGTCTCCTTGGCCCACAATTTTATATACGTCATATGTTACATCTAGTTACTCTCTTATTTACCTACAGTTACAGTTGAGTCGTATTTTTACACACGCCACGTGCTCATTAGCGAGCAAGTTTTTAATCACGTCGGTTCATTGTACGAGCAAAATTGTTAAAAAAATGTTTCATCTAACTAGTTATGAGATGAGAAGTTTGGCATAGGACCCTGGAAGTATTGCCAGAGCCACGGTCAACAGACTTTACAATTTGTGTATGTAAGGATGCTTAAATAAGTACAAATAATACGCTTTGTAGTATGTCTTTAATATATTCTTACTTGTTATTAAGGAAAAGAAACGAAATATTCGCAAAAAATATTCATAAACTCAGCCATCACAACCGTTCGCTTAATGGCCATGCCATTAGCCATTGTAGCCATTGTATACTTTTTACTGCAATAAGGATCACATTTTCGAGTTATAAATGTTTTCTGATTTGTATAATTTTGCAACTTGTTACAATTGTTCCAGTTTTCACAAATAGTTAAATTATGTAGCAATTAGAGTATACATTCGAGCATTACAAGAATTTTCTAAAACTGCTTAGTTATGAATTCTTATTGTTTGTATTTGTTCAGTGTTACAGCGCGGTATTCAAAGTCGTTTTGACATTGTATTCGCGTATGTCATTATAGTGGTCATTAAGAGGCATTCTCTTGTAGGATATTAGAACGCAAAAAAGAGAACCAAAATCCTCTTCTTGATGTTTGCTCAAACGAGCGTGGGCGACAACGTTTCAATCAAAGGCAGACATTTTTTACGCCTCTTCGTTTTTCATGTCTTTGTATCATCTATAACACATATTGCATATTTGTGTTGATCAACTTTTTATTGTTGTCAGTTAGAGTTAGAGTTATTCCTTTTGATTTATTTATTACAACTGTTAATAACTGAAAATGATAGATAATAATTTAAGTCCATATTTATAATTCGATGCTAAGCAATAATTTTACGAGTAGGAATTATTATAAAATCAAAAAACCTCACAGAATTTGTTCTATTGAACAACTGAAAAGACTTTCTCTCCTGGACAAGCACTAAAGTAGCGAAAAATAGCGAAATAGGTACTGTAAAAATTTAGCTTACGAATTGAAAAATATGTTGTAAGTATTACATTTTTATATATTTTCACAGAAATCCAATAAACGAAGTTAAACAACTGTCATTAGATATTGGTTCAATATTGGTTGAAAATTACCAGGGTTTATTGATCAGGGGATATACCTATATCATGGTATTATTATATATGAATATCACAATATATGTATATCATTTGATATTTGTGGATATACTATATCATTATAAATTTGCTGTCTGAACGAGTTTAGCAGACTGCAGACTGATGTCTACACAGACGACACTTAATAAAAAACAACAATGTAAATTATTTTCTCCAAATGGCAATTTTTCAGAAGTTCAGGGATTCATCATTTAACTCACGTGCATGGTTAGCTTTTTATTGAAATTTAAACCTTATATTCATAACATAAGATGAATTTTACACGGGGTAATAAAGGTTTTTGAGGTTTGGGATCCCAATGTTAGTACGGAAAGCATAGAAGATTAGATACTGTAATATTACAAAGAGAAAAAATTTGATCGTTTGTTTGTAATGGATAAACTCAAAAACTACTCAACCGATTTAAAAAATTCTTTCACTTATACAAAGTTACATTATCAGCGAGTAACATGGTCTGAATTTTACTTTCAAAAAAATTTCTACCCTTGCGAAGCGGTTACAGGTCGCTAGTGTATATGTAATTTATTTAGTTTTTTATTATTAATCTCGAATACTGTAGCTACTGAAGATTATGTAATTAATAGTTCTAAAAAGTGCTGATTGTAATTGATTATTGATCTCAAATAAATATTGAATTTTTTTTACACCTTTATAACAAAAACATCAATTAAGCACGCTCATATTTATTATTTTATCATTTTGACACTTAAAATCACTTACAGAATAAAAATTGCTTCTGTTTCATAAGGATATGGCAATATATATTCGATACACATTATATTGGAAATATAAGTACATACGAGTATATCAAATAATCGGATATGTTGACATTTTTTTTTAAAAAAGCGGATTTTTACGAATCCTTCAATTAAGGATTTATCTTTTATTGTTAATGATAAAGTAAATAATAAATCTATCACAAGGTACGCTGTTGTGAAATAAGCACACCTTTATAATATATTTTATAGAAAGTATATTCATATAAAACGTGGTGTGAGTAAAAGATTTTACTCCGATTTACACGTTCATTAAATAATTGTTCCAAAAACATGAAAATGTATTTATATATAATGCAGCGATTTTAATCAAAATGAGAACATAAACGTTTGTTATACACATTGAATTACATAGCTATGTTGTGTACAGACCTTTATCAGATGAAAATAATGAATGACCAACTGCGCCCACGTCTCTGCACAATAATGACTAAATTGCTCGGTGTTCCATCAAACTTGACTATTGTACCTAACGAGTAAATCATTAGTACACCAATTTATTTCTCTTGTAAGCAGTTTCGATCCAGTCATAGTACTAGTTTTTACCAACTTTAAAAAAAATACGTAGGTATGTGTACTATAAAAAAAATATGTGTCTCACGACAGTTCGAACTTGGCTGCTATACTGCAGTTATTAGATAAAAATGTACTTGCTTTCTCAATCATTGCTAATCAAAAACTACTTAATCGAAATCGCATTAAATATTATGTTTTTTTTCACATTTCGAAAGTCTTTCTATCAAAAAATTAATTCTAATCATTGACACCTCACTAAGCCTCAGCAAATATAATTTCCCCTCATAATAGCTTTCAGAAGTTTCGCTATCCACAACTGCGATAGCCAAGTTCGAACTGTCACGAGATACTCGTGATTTCCAAATCGGTCGAATACTGACAGTGACATCATACAGCCAAATATTTTTATTTTTAATGTTCTATGTGAATATAGTTAAGACTTAAATAGAAACATTTCGATACTGGATTTTGAAGAGCTTCTCCTTACAGCTGTTATAAATAAATTTATGTATTATATAATTAATAATTTTATCTCGTATCTATTGCCTAGGAGGGGGGAGTACTGGTATCGATTTTGAATTCTTCTGATATATTACAGTACTATTTCAATGCAAATGCAAATAATAAAGTAACTCAGTTTCACATAACGTCTCAAATCGATCACGTTTTCATCTAAGTGGTGACGCGGAGGAAATGATTTTACTACGTTCACAGAATATGGTAGGCGAAATTGCCACAGTTATAGAGTTCTCTATACCTGTATGTATATTTTGTTAATATTACAAATCAATTTATTTTTTCATCGTTATCTCATGCTTTTGTAGTTGCGATTATTAATAGGTTCAATATCTATACTTACCATAATTTTAAGTGCTTCCCTCGGGACAGTGAATAAAGTGTATATTATGAGTGTGTATTTATGTTAGGTATTCGTTTAATTTACATAAGCTTATTTGTTAATGTTTAAAAATATATATCTCTGGGAGGAATATTGGCACTATATAGATGTAATTTGGAAAATAGGGGTGTATCCTATGAATTACTATACAATAATGTGGTAAAATTTTGAAAAAATAAAATTGGTGATGTCAGTGACATAACAGAACAGAGGTATGAAAAAAATTCAGTGCACATAAGTGTGTGTGTGGTACCTTTAGACAGGTTTTCAAAAATAATATAGAGGTTACAGTGACTTTTTAATTTAAGTCCAAAAGTGTCTCCCCCCCCCCCCCCCCCCCTCTCTTTTAACAATGGGTTAGAAATTTCTAAACAAGACAGTTAAACTTAAAAAGCACTTTTTTCAAAAATTAGTTCAATTAAGAGATTAAGATGTGTTGTGAAGTTTTGAGATATAAGTTAAGTTATGAGATATTTTCAGTTACATGCTCAGCAACCGTAAAAATAACTTTGTTTTTCAGTGTCATTGAGAAACGCTATAAAATACGAACTTATTTTTACTGTTAATTAAATGAATATTGTGCATCCAGTCCAATACGCAATTGGCCGGTTTTTTTTAATTTTCAATAATGTTTATTTTAGGATTTTTATCATTGCAATATAAAAGTGTCAGTATAGGTAGAGTAATTGTTCCTAACAATGTAAATATTGAAGAAGTTTAATAGTTCGACGTTCATTATTTATTTGTTTACTAAATTGAATTAGCAAACATAGGTAGGTATTTCAAATGACTATATGCTCATCTCATTTAATCAGAGTTCCAGTTATGTTATGCAGTTTCCTTGCATTGTAAACGCTGTCTATATTACGTTTATACGGTCTAATATATCTAGAAGCAAATATATTTAAGCATATATTATTTAATATCTCCGTCTTTACTGATCTATATAATAAAATAAATACTGACTTGAAATTTAGCAAAAACACTTTTGAATAAAAATAATCAAATTTCAGCATTCGTTTCATACTAACATTAAGGGTGTAAAATAGGGCATGAAATGATTGAATCATCATTCAACCGAAATACTGAAGCTAGGAACATGTGGACAGTAGAATTCTTTTGTGACGCAAAGACACAATAAAAGGGATATTTCAAAAATCAGCCTCCAAGAGGAAAAATATCTGTGTCTGCTTCACCATCACCTAGCCTAAACTATTCGAAGCGAGAAATATGAATGATTACTAAGTAATGTTATAAATTGTACCGGACGGAGGATGAAGTCGCGGGCAAAAGCTTAGTACAATATAAAATTATATAAAATATTCTCATACCATACAGAATTTAAATGAAAACTGTATTCATAATTCTGTTATGTAAATCAAAGTACAACTGCAAAAAGTAGTTTTCATTTTTATCGCGTTTCTATGTATTTCGTCGCGCAGAATTTTTAAATGGTAGAGCCGGATTAGCTTCGGCACACAAACCGGATGGCACTGTGTGTTACAAGCTATGACCACCAGCGATAAAGCTTTCAGTGGTAGTGATTGTTGACTGCTATTAGTGGCCGGGATTAATTACAAAACGAGATATTCACAAGCCACAGAACATGGTGGACCGCTGTGATGTGGCCTATGGCAAACATAAATTGCGGCTTGACGCAATATGTTATTTTATTTAAAACCTAACGTTCCATTTTTTTATCATTTTGACTTAAAATAAGATTTTCGAAAGTGCATTGTAAGGTTTTTAACTTGATTTTTCTTGAACAAGTAAAACCATAAGAAAGTCCTAGTTCTTGAATCATGAGGTGATTAAGGTTATTTACAAAACTGGCGGGCGATTAAAGCGTATCTTCCTATTTGCTATCCAAACAGCGAACTCGATTTAATTGTTTGGTTTTTGTTCAAATGCCATTTAATTTTAAAGCCTAACCATGTTAACCATATTTACTGCTATACATACATAATATTATCATTTATCACACATACAATAGGATAAGAGTTGTATTATTTAACCAACTATACATTTTTCTGCACTCAAGTACCTATATAAATATAAGTAAAATAACAAGAAACTAATCAAAATTTCGCAAAATTTTATTTCTATTACTAATAACGCTAATAAATAATAAGTATGACAACCGAATCAATCATTTGCCAACGAGCCCATATCACGTTAATAATCAAGTTATCTAATAAATGTCGTAGTCGCCACATTTGTACGAAAATGAAAAAATAGGATATAAATATATATACAATTATTTCATAATTTGCACAACAAAAAATAATTATGTACTACTGGAGTAAGATATGTTAATCCTCCTAAATGCTGCACCAAGACAATGTCTCCTCCAAATTATTATATTTGAATAACATTACAGACTAGAAAAAATATATACGCAAAATAATTCATTTGGATTCAGGGACACCTAAAAAGTCTTTTATTTGGTGAAACAGGCAAAATCTGAACAGATACTCAGCTTCCAGGGGTTTATTCTGAGTTATGTCTATAATTAACTGGGTTTCACCCATGTGCTCTAAAATTCTTGCGGCGGTCACTCTCGGCGCACTGTCAAAAAGCTTTTGGATCTCCTACGGCACGCGCAGGAACCCCTCTCGCGCTGCGCTGAAGCGCTTCTTACTGGGGCAGTGACAGAGCCCCCGCACCCTTGTGTGGCACGACAGCGCAAACTGCAAGCGCTATTATCCTCGGGGTCGCAATAACTGACGACCCCGAAGGCCTTTTTAGGGTGAAGAACATTGTAGTCTTATTCTCTTGGGCCTTATTATTATTCAATTCTATAATTAACTGTATATATGTATAGGAAGGAGCTCCCGAGTAATGAAATGTTCTTTTGAGTTTGTGATAATTATGGCTTAGTTATGACTCGCTTTTCCAGTCACACCCCCAGGGGTCTGAGTACCAGGTTCCTCCTGTGTTACTAAAAAAAGGATAAAAGCTTGTAATATAATTGGCAGGGTAATTTATTTATTGACTTCAAAAAAAGGAAGAGGTTCCATGTTCGTCTGTATGTCTGGTTTTTGCTTTTTTCATGTATGTTCACCGATAACTTCGACAATTGTGAGCCGATTCAGAAAATTCTTTTTTTTTTCTTTCTTCATGGCATGGCGCACAGATTAGCGCATTTGCAAATGTCACGTATTAATAAGTAGAATCGACATGAAGCACGTTCGAAGTAAATTCGTATTTTCTTCTTATCGTAAAACTCCTCCAGTAAAGTGATAGTATTAGGCTTTACTGAAGTTATAAAGTATTTCTTGGAATTTCAGATCTAATCCATTCTTTTCACTTATTTTAAAACACAATATAAAACACACATAAAAATGTAATAAATTAAAAATCAAAATAAAATGGCTACCTCACTTCTCCCGTTCCCGCCAAAAAGTCTGGAAAATTCTTTTTTTTTTTGTTTGAATGGGTACTTTTTTACATTCTTTTCAAGCGGCCGGTTTTAATTTCCTATTAGTGCCAAAGTAGTATAACTTTTATGTTTTATTTTTTAAATTGCATATGGCTAGAAAAATCAACTTTCATAACTTGGCATTATCTAAAAAAAAGACGGACTTTTTTTAATTTAAATACCACAAATTACCTAAAAGTAATTTCGGTTACTTTATATTCCGTAAATATAGATGGGTACATTTAATTTTCCTTTTCCTGTCTTAGTTCTTGCCAGTGTCGTAAATTTTGTTTTATACTTCTGTAGACAGATTGCAACGCTGCTTTGAGTACCTAGGTACGTAAAACAGGCAATTTATAAAAGATTAATTAACTAGCACAGAGCACTTAAGACTTGAATCGTTTATAATTTATTTGGAGGCCTGAACCTGTAGCTATGGCTGTAGAAACTGTAGATGAAACAACTTTTGTGTAATGAAGCCCACAGTTACAGTATAAAAAAAACAGTAGGATGTTTTAATAGAAAGCTAGCGTACGCGGTTTGTATGTGTGCGCGCTAATACGCAAACGCCGTGGCAAGCAACAACGGCAATATTTTGGGCGAATATTGGTAATTATTTATTATACTCGTAGCACCAGTCGGGGTCGCGCGCTACCCAAACATGTGACCGCTCCATTTGTCTTTAATTCGTTCTTTACATCGTCGCAAATACACCAATGTCTAAATCGCATAAATAAGCGTATTATAATGTCCTTAGATGCATAAATAATTTGAGTTATTCGAATGCAGAGTTATCATTCTTCGACATAACTACAAGATATTAAATTTAACAAACATGAAAAACTCACATTGTTTTTTTATTATTATGTACTAAATGTATAATTAAACGAGATGCTCTCCGCATCTCACACCCAACGGAACAACCCCTACGTATGCGGCTGAGAGTAGGCAATTCCGTTACGAATGAGGCGGGAGTTGGCCTTCTTTTCTACATATTCTTTGTCATAGTAGTGACAACTCAAAGATAAAATATACGCAATGAACCAGATTTTCCTGCCTAAGTTCATAAATTACATATTTGGACTTTATAAAGTCATACTAGTCCGCGGCTTTGTTTTTGGATTACAAGGAAAGTACGTTAGTAAGATTAGTCTTGTAACTCCTGTAGACCATTAGAATTAAATGCTTATTCCTTTTAGCGTAACGATATAATGTACCAACCAGCAACTACCAACCCTATTATGTAAAAGGGACCCCATGAGGGGCCAAGTGTTTCATTATAGACAACGCGATCTGCATTCAACTCCATTTGTTACTTTTTGTTCTACACAAATAAAGAGACAAATGTGTTTCTTTCTAGAGCTATATTAAGCTCCTAAATTCAAAAGTTATGGTTTTATATTCAGCTAACCCTAATCTTATCGCTTACTCCAGTATTAGGTATTCTTTACTGTTTTATAACAGTGTAAATTTCAACTTTATCAAGTTGGTAAAGCATAATATAATAATATACAGTTTTGTGACCTTTACTGACCCTCTGATAGGTAATAATAATTACGAAAAGTCGCGACATGTACCTTCTTACTCTACATAATGTACTAGTTGTGTCATTACTAATTACTAGTGTTGGGAAGGGAAAAGAAAAATTTCGAGTTGGAAACAAAAAGTACGGGATAATATGGAAAAAAAAATGGAATCAGGAATTTATGAAACTAGAAACCGGGAAAATACTATTTCAGACAATTTATTCAGTGCAAAGAAATAGTAAATTTAATACTTTCTTAGAGTTTGTGTATGTTATACATACATACAAATTGTTTGTTAAATATATTTATTTCAAAATGTATTGTAAAATAATATAACCGAAAACACGAAAGCCTATTGTTTAATGAACAATGACTTATTACTTACTCATTATACAATAACCTGTTGTTACTTATTACAAAATGAGCTAAGCTACTTTGATTTTTCTTTCAAAACATGTTTGAAGATGGGTATTACAGGACTGAATTCGAATTACGAATTCTAATCTTACAAATGAAATTTTAATTATAACTAAAAATCTACAATATCTTGCGTTGTCTATAACACCAAGACAAGACCTATTTTGAGAATCACTAAAAATAACTCATGTTTATTGTAATGGAGTTGTTGAAAGAATAAAAAAGACTGCTTGCTAGAAAAATAAATTTAAATGATTTATTGATTGAAATTATAATAACGCATATTGTAAATGCAAAAGTAAACTTTGGAAAAAGATATCAAGAATATGTTTAATACGAAACGAGACACCTATACTATTTTAATATAATTATTTAAGTAAGCGAAACTGATTTACTCGGCCTTGGCAATCTTAGTACACGGAGGCCGTAAGCGTAAACTTTGATAGCATTTACCAGATGTTCATATCATAATAATCCGGTGTTATAGCTAACGAAATAAATGCATTTACGTTACACGTTACTAAGCATTGCGTAAATCGCAAAATACGGCCTATTGAAAAGATTAAAATATACATACAGCTTTTTGTTGCTTAGAGCTTCATTTTGTAGTTTCCATTCGTTTCCAATTTCTTTAAACTCGGAATTTATTTTATTTATTTATTGTTCATTGTAGAAAATTTATACATAGACAGATTCAATGAGCCTGAGCTTTACTGTCTGAAAAATTAAGTGTATTGTGTGTTAATTATTTATATACACATAAATACCCTCGCAAGATTCCTCAAAGGACTGTCAATGACTGGTCGGAAAGATGGACATACGGACAATGAACTGCAATGCGATTCTCTAAACTTTAAAAGAAACCAAATTAGTCGAATTCACTTCTGAATCCGCGGTGAGATTGATTGATTGAGTGTGAACTAGTATTCTCTGGTATTGTGTGCAATGTGTAAACAATAATAATCTCGTATTCTTTGTTTTTAAGTATCTTTTAAAAATACAAATTAGACATATCGTGACGTGGTTGTTGTTGAAGCAGAAACTCACAAAAGGACAAAAGTTCTAAAAATGTTTTGTCATACTAATAACTAATAAGTATGACAACTAAATCAATCATTTGCAAACTAGCTCATCTCTATTTATGTTATAAATGTCATAGTCGCCACATTTGTTTACATTGAAGACAAACATGAAAAAAATAGGATATAATAAAACAACTTTTATTTAAGTGAATTAACTCAGAAGAAGTTAAAATACACTAAGACGAAATATCGACCGCGATATTTACTCTTAAAGCAATCCCCGACAAATTCGCATCCAAGATCACTTCACTTCGCTCCTAGTATGTTTATTTTCAAGAATTCCAGTTCGAATGCGATAGGGTGAATTGCCGAGCGAGTCGCGCTTGGTCAATTCGAGTTTTTACAGAATTGCACGGCTGATCCTATAAGGGTTCTGTTTTTTTTTTGAGGTACGGAACCCTAAAAAAGGTAATACTTATTATATAATGAATATTGTACATATATATATCTATGTACCATATTTATGTTCAGTCCCTTATTATCAAAATATGAAAATAACGGCATATCTATGGTATTTTTTATTAATTGGATCCTGAAAAAATGATAAGTATTGATTTATTATTTTAAACACGTAGACTTAAAAAAAAAACAATATAACAAAGTCATTCAAATTAAAAGCAAACAAATATGCTATATGCATAACAATTTTCTGTTTCTAACATTGGAATCCGGATTCCTATTTATGCCTTTATGTACCTATCTATGTGTGTACTGACTCATACAGTATGATCAATAATGTTGGACTACGTACATGTATGATTCGCAATGGACTCCCTCTGCGGCTCTGCTATATTTATAGTGAGCGGTATAGTGCTGAGCGCGGCCGGCGCGGCCGGCGCGCCGCGACGTGCGCGTCTCCACGTGTATAAATAGTTTGCAGCGTTCGCACCACACCAAATTGGGAAACGAGAATGGCCAATGTTTCTGTTCGATTAATGAAGTAAGAAAATAATCGCGCAAATGGCTACCAATTTGGATGCGTTGATATGTGAAACATTTAGTTTTAACATTTCACATGCCTACGTTATATGCTATGTACATCACATCACTTTATGTTTAAAACAACTTCTAGCCACAAATAAATATGACACATAATATTACAGATGATTACAGATGACAAAACGTGGACAGGTTGGTAACCCAATGTTTAATACTTGACCAATTTTTTAACGATATGCACGAGACACATTCCACGTTTCTCTTTCCCTCTCACATCACTATACACGCAATAAATAAATCAATAACATATACAAGCACAATTTATTATCAATTTTTAGGGTTCCTTAATAAGAAAAAGGGAACCCGTTTGAGATGACTCATGCAAACTCTGTCTGTCCGTCTGCCTGCTTGTATTTCCGTCTATTTTCTCAAAAAATGTGTAAGGTATAAGTATGAAATTTAGCATGGCGATACCACATGATGTGTTCCGCTAGTCATTTTAAAATATTCACGGGGCAATTAAAGAAGGAAGAACAAAGCGAACATCGAACTTGACGTGACCAAGCCCCTTGATATCCAAAACCACTGGTCCTAAAATTTTAACTTTCAAGTAATACACAGCTACACTTGGTTTGCGGAAATAACATAACGAAAATTGTAAGTTTTATTTGTAGATATCCAGAAATTAAGTTATCATTTTATAAACATCGCATCGGAACCCTCAATAGCGGAAGAGAAACAGTTTTTTTAATTGTCTCGGATTCAAATATGGAAAAATGTATAACGCATCTCAAAACTGAATGCTAAAATTTATGAGGATTTATTTAACTAATTATTATAAATTACATTTATAATTAAAAAGCTTATTGTTTATATGTTATTGGATTCTATCTCCTGGTTCGTTGTGTCATAACCACCTTTTTACTCGTATTCTGAGATCATATTTGTGCTCGCAGAGAAAAAAATATCTAAATAGAGGAATTAGCAAGAAAAATAGTAACGTCAATATCGATATTATTCAGCGTCATTTTTATTTAAAACTGGCTGACTCGACAGACGCCGTCCTGTCCTAATTTAAGTTTTGTTTGCGATCGTAAAAATTCAATAAAAAAAGTACTGTTCCTTTTTTCCGGTTTTCCATTTTTACGGGCAATTTTTCCAATTTTTCTTTTCCTAAAAATCTTATTTGGACTATCAAAAACATTTAAAAAAACTAGCCTAATCGATTCAGCCGTTCTCAAGTGAAGTGCTTAGCAACGAATAACACTTATTTTTATTTGTATAGATTAAGCCAATAAGCGATTAAAACTATTTTTAGATTAACAGATAGACAACAAACATTTATTCTGGAGTAATAAAACTCATCCTCGTTACCCTACTTTTATTACGAGTCATCGTAGATGAAGTGTGAGGCTCAATCCTAACACATTAAATTTTACGATTATCTGTACAGTCAACATAAAAAGCATTAAACTTTTGCAGGCATTATAGGGAAATCTCACTGTAAAAACTTACGGTTATAATTTTCAATTAAACATAATATTACGTATTCCAACTCTTGACGATAATAATTTTACTTTATATTCACTTCATTACAATTTTAAAAGTATTCAGATTGAGAGAACTAGCGACTAGTCAGAATTCAAATAGCTACGTATTGTATGGTAATAGAAAGTAAATACTAAAATCTTCAGACGATAAAATAACGTCGACTCGATGCTAGTGATGTGCCGGATATTCGTTTCTGCGGATATCCGTGGATCAAAAAAACCTGTATAATTCGTATCCATTACTTGTAAGCGGATCCTAAACGGCTCTTTTATATACGTTAATAGCTGTCGCCCGCGGCTTCACTCGTGTTCTCTCCATTTACTAACGTAAAATATTTCCCAATTGCACTAATAAACTTCTTTGTAGACGTTATTTTTACCTGTAAACCAAAAAACTAACGTATGTAAACTACGCTGATCTTTGGAACACTAAATAATAAACAAAAATGCATGCAATGTAATGCAAATCAAAACATGTCTTATTTACGAAAGCGAGACGTTCGGCAACTATCGGTCCAAGGCCAAGGTCACTCACACCGGCTACAAATGAAGTTGAATAAATCATGCAAGAACAAAGTTGAAGTCGGTATCCGTAGTATCCGTATGCACGGATCTAGACACAAATAATCCATGGTCGTATCCACCGATATACATATATTTTTAACGATCCGGCACATCTAAGCTCGATACTACGTTCAAATGAGTGTCACACAACTAAGGTCGCCATATGTCCGGCTTTTATGGTCGTGTCCGGCCAATAATTTACAAATCCGGCCTGGCCGGTTGTTGTTACGATTTGTAATAAATTGAAATTACCAAATTTATTGAATATCTTTTTGTTTTTCGTCCCAAGAGATTAGATAATTTTTTATTGTGTTTAGTGAAGACATTTGTTTATTTTGTCATAAAATTATCTTAGAAAAAAAGACTGAACACTTAGTTGCTAATGATAGGACTATTTACTATTTTTTTTTATTTCGAGTGTATGTGTGCGCGCTAATACGCACGCGCCATGGCACACACACAACGGCTATATTTTGGGTGAATATGGGTAATTATTGTAGCGCCAGTCGGAGTTACACGCGTCGCAACATGCGACCGCTTTTGTTTGTCTTTGATTCGTTCTTCACATCGACGCAAATACAAAAATGTTTAAAATGTCTAATTATACGCATAAATAATTTTAGTTATTCGAATCCAGAGTTATCATTCTCCAACATAACTACAAGAAATTAAATTTAACTAACATGAAAAATTTATCCGTGTGCATTGTTTTTTATTATTATTATACTAAATGTATAACTAAACGAGATGCTCTCCGCATCTCACACCCAACGCAACAACCCTACGTGTCCGGCCGAGAGTAGGCAATTCCGTTACGCACGAGGCGGGAGTCGGCCTTCTTGTATACATATTCTCTGTTTATTATTAATATTAATAACAATAATAATAATTATTATTATTATTAATAAACGAATAAAAATACCCGGCTGACTCTAGTTTGGCTTTTATGGCAAAATGTCTGGCTTAATATAACGCTGAGTTCGGCTTTTCTATTTTTAGACCTGGCAACCCTAGACAACAAATTTAGAAGTTCTAACTGGTTTGCGGAGACTTTTTGGCGGGAACGGGAGAAGTGAGGTTGTCATTTTATTTAGATTTTCTATTTTTTGCATTTTTAAGAGTTTTAAAGTACAACAGTGATGGTATATTGTGTTTTAATGTTCTGTGTAAGTGACAAGAATGGAGGAGATCTAAATAAACGTGTAGATGAAGTTTTCGCGCTCTTCCATGAAGTCCTTTATAACTTCAGTAAAGCCTACTATCACTTTACTGGAGGAGTTTTACGATAAGAAAGAACTAATTTACTTGTGATTCTACATGGATTCTGTGTCTGTATACTAGTTTGTGTTAATGCGTGACAATGGCAAATGCGCTAATTATCTACTGAATTGTTTTCTCGCTTTACTTGACGTTGGCAATGTACTCACGTACGGTGACATTTAAAAAAAAAAAAAAACTGGTTTGCGTTTTCTCAAATTCGTATTTCGAACTGTAGTTACGTACATGTACACATACATATCCTCACGCTGTATCCTTAATGCAGTTGACAAGGAGGATGGAATGCCAAACATTGCGCTCTTCACATAATTCTTTCACCTCCTCAAATTGCAGTATTATCCTATGTAAAAGAAACAATGTGATTTACGATTCCAAAATATGGATTCATGTGTTAAATATAAATGAAGGCAATGTGGAAAGTTATATGAAGGAGACGTGTGAAGGCGTTTATGTAAATAAAAATAATTTCGTCTTATGTCGGCTTTCTCAGCCATGAAAGGCATTTTCATGAATTGCTGTGTTATGTAAAAAGGTCAAACTGGCTTTTCCTGAACTAGACTAACTCGCTTTGTAATACGCTGACATTTCTTTGAAGTCTGGCTGAGAAAAATTTCCCAGATCTTTTACTGAATCTAATAATCTCTCTCAGCTGTAAACACCATCCACACGTGTCAACACTTTTTGGCTTTTATATAGCTTTACCTTTAGTGGCCGTAAAAAGCTCTCGATAGTTTCAGGTCTGTTTGCAGAATATGTAAATTGACATATAGTACACATAATACACTTCTTGAACCAAATGTCTAAAGTTTACTGGGCTGTATGACATAGAGACCAATAATAAAAAAATTTGATATCAGCATTGGAGAACAATGTTATAAATAGAATATTATGTATGAAATATTAGAACATCGTTTTAGAGTCATAAATTTGTGGGTAATCTTATAAAAAGAAGTAGCGGCCCGTCCCAACTCCTTCCGGGTTAAATACATAGCATATAGGCTATGTCTATCTGGAAAAATGTCCTTTTCAAATGGTAAAATAATTTTTGAAACAGGTGCAGTGGTTCCGGGGATTACACTCCACGTATAAACAAATCTACCTATTTTCGCATACCTAGGCGAAAATGTGTGAGGAGAATGATTAGATTTGAGGAAACGAAAGAGGTATGTAAGGACCGCTACGCTTAGCGCTCCATCCTCCCTGACTACCTCGTTAGGGATACGGCGTGAAGATATGTATGTATGTATGTATAAACAGAGTTACAAAATCCACTGTCTCTATAATTAGAACTACTATAGATATTGTTGAAGTTCTTAGTCATTAATGTAATTATGACAATTTTATTTGTTACTTTAAATTGTTTATTTTTTGTTACTTTAATTTTCCGATACGATTCGCTTTTATTGTTTGTGTAATATTGAGATAAATAGAATTGATTTCTTTATGCTCCAGTAAATGATATTCATATACATGTATTTTCGTACTGGCATATACAACATAATTCAACATCAGATAAGGCAAGATCTATCTCTGCCAGCAGTTGTGGACATGGCGATGTCCTGCTTTTGCGTTGTCATAAAGAAGGAGGAGTGGGAGTAGGATAAGGTCGGTCCCAATCAGAGACGATAACGGGGCGACGTGTGGTAACTTACGCCTCGGACCGTCAGCCCTGTAGTTCACGTCAATGGCTTTCGGAGTTCCAGCCGATAGGAGGAGCACTAAGGTCGTTCATCATGCGATCTACAGGAAGGAGCACAACAACTACAGAGAAGAACGATAATGCGTGTAGTTTGCGCCGTCGTAGCATTACGAGAATGCTGGGAGGAGGGGAATTCTTGCCCTCGATATGTGTTTCGCCACAAGATATTTTTATTATTTTATCATATTTTTCCAAATAACGAGATAGCCTCTAAAACTTACAAAAATAACGATAGCCTCTAAAACTTACAAAAAAACAGTATGTTACTAGGGGAAGCGCCTTAATACGGCGGAGATATTATTACCTAAAAATTTGCTGACAGCGACTGCCACGTGATCACTGCGCGACCGGTGACTAATAATAATAAAAAATAGGATCATGTTCATCTATAGTTCTATACTAATATTACAATGGGTAAAAATTTAATAGTTTGTTTGCAATGGATGTACACAAAAATTACTGAAACCGATTTTAAAAATTCTTTCACCTATAGGAAGATATATCATCAGCGGGTAACATGGCCATTTTCAAAAAATTTCTACCCTCGTATTATGTGCAAAGCCGGGCGGGTCGCTATTGTATGATATTGCGTCTATTACGCTATGACCGTAAAATGTACTTTTCGCCGTAGATTTAGCGCCACTATATAAATTACATTATACAAACTCACGTTTTGACAGCAGATATCGCGCGATATTTGGCTGTCGCATACTGATTGCAAGTTAGGTAATTAGTGTGCGGGTTAAATCGCCGGCTGAAATGAATAGTAGCACAAGTCAAAATTGAGACATTTTGATTTTATAATCGGTTTAGCTATTCAATGAGGTAATGCTACCAGTCTGCTGGACATCCTAAGCAATGACAGCTTTTTAAGCGGCAACTTTGAGGTAATCTATTATTTCAGATAATGTGTTGTTTTAAGTTTGTAATTGTTACCGTTAAGATATAGTATATGTACTGTAATATCCGTTTAGTAATATATACATACATACATATCTTCACGCTTTATCCCTATCGGGGTAGTCAGAGAGGACGGATAATCAGAATATAATCACAATCATATAATCATATAATATACATATATTATATACTAATATACATATATGTATGTAATGTAATATACTTATAACACATTAAAAAAGCAAACATTAATATTACAATCTTTAAAGCAGAATAAAATAAAACCAATACGTAGTGTGCGCTTACTTTACCAATATCTCTAAATTAGGTTTTTTGACTTGTGCCACTATTGCATTCAGTGAACGATATTACGATTCAGCGAAGGCACTGTGACTGAGTCAATCGCGGTCGATCGCCACACGGCTCCTATCCATTTACGGCTCTGGAACTATTACTTTACGTCGTTGTCTATCAGATAGGTACGCTATTGGAAACTGGATAAAATATTCTCAAGAAAGTTTTAATTATATTGTAGTAATTTCTGACTATCTATAATTCTTAATTTACAACATTTTATTAGACTAGCTCTTGTCCGCAACTTAGTCCGCGTGGCGGTGACTTATGATGTAACAAAGGGGATGACATAAAATCTTCTCATGAAAAAATACGAGTACATATATTATATACATGCCAACCTTGTGCTAACTTTCATGGCGATTGGAAACGAAACGATGTTGGAGATTAACGATTAGGTATATAATATAAATTATAAATATCCAAATTTATATAATATATTACAGCAGATTTTAATATGAGTTTATATTATGTGAATTGCCGTGAAAATATAGAAAATGTACTTATATTATAATGTCTAAATATACTAATAAAATTATGTTTATTGCATTTTGCGTAGACATATTTGATATTAGCTTTTGCCCGCGACTTCGTTCGCGCGAAATTCAAATTATATACGTGTATAATTTTTGTATAAATTATATACGTAAAAATTATAGCCTATATGCAAAAAGCATGGAAGATCGCTGGTGTGGGATGCCACTTGTGTCGATACGCTTTCTGTTTCCGATGTACCGGCGACTTCCAAATCAGCGGGTGCCGCGGCCAGCACTGCCGAGAACTTGAAGCGGCGTAAGTATGCCACTCTCTCTGGAGTTTCATATTTACGCTCTTTGCAATAGAAAGTTTTGGGTCCCTAGGGACCCGAAGCCCATCGACTGGTTTCAGATATTTGTAAGAGACTGGTCGAAGCTTCGGGAGACGGCCGGGCTGGCAGCTTCTTACGCCAACGAATCAGTTACGCTATTCAAAGAGGCAATGCTGTTAGTCTGCTGGGCACCTTAAGCAATGACAGCTTTCTAAGCGGCAACTTTGAAGAAGTCTATTATTTAAGATAATGTGTAATTTTAAGTTTGTAGATATTAACGTATGTATGTACTTTTTTGTTATTAATAAAAAATATAAGCCTGTGTTATTCTGATGTATGAGCTATATTATTTTAAAGTTATATTAAATTTCATTGAGTAGCTTTTGCATGAAAGAGTAAAAAACATCCATAGATTCATACTCACAAACTTTCGCGTTTATAATATTAGTAGGATAAGTAGGATTAAATTACATACATACTTGATCTTGACTATAAACGTGGGGGTTTTTAACGCAACAAAACTTTCTATTGGAATAACTATTTATAATATACAATCAAGACAAAAAAGATATCAAACACATAGAGAAAATTGTTAACATAATTTTTATTGTTTACACTGTTTTTAAATGCTTTTATCTGAGTTACTTATTTTAATATAGTTACCATCTAAAATTCGTATGTATCGTAATATATTCGCCATTTACAGATAATAATATTTAATTTATATTGTTTTAATAGAACGTTTAATAATTGTGCTTAAACCTGGGATCAAAATAATACACACGTGGAGCATCAGAACCGAAAAGTGAAACATTAGTAAGTCGGTGAATACACTTACTCATCACGTCATTCTAACAATGGCGGTCATGTGTTTCGTACGCTTTTCGTCCAATTTATGACCATAATAATATTTACGCTCAAAATGGTTCCGATTCTGGATCAGAAACAAGTAAAAATAGTATAAAGAAGGACACTAAAACCCATAGAATAACAAATAACCCATGTATAACACTTTAAATAATAATTTAAAAAAATAGAAATACAAACAAGAATTTGTTCAGTGTTGTCATATTAATTTTTTTACCCAGTTTTACTTTCTATTTGACATAGTAACCAGGGCTTTTCTTGTGGGGGCACGCAGTGCCCCCAAAGTAAATTTCGAAAATATCGAAAAATTGCCAAAAAAACTGAAAAAAATGAAAGAATTTGAAAGAAATGAAAAAAAATCAATTTTGGTAAACTACAAAAATTTTTGGATTTTTTTTTAAGACGTTTAATAATCACGTTTTATTTCCAAAGATATTATGTTTTAAACATTAAAAAAATAATTTACTTCGATTTTTTCCTCAAAACACAGGGGCAAGGGGTGGGGAGGGTGATACAAAAAATTGTGGACTTACAACTTTCGAGAATTAGTGTGCCCCCAAAAAAGAAATGACAAAAAAAGGCCTGATAGTAACTATACAATTATTTATCAATATGATACAGATTGGGACATTATTTTTAAGCTAAAAAAATCAAATATGTATTACATATTTAACTTTTTACCGAACTGCGGTTGAAACATTTCCAAACAGTACGTACATTTTATTTTTTTATTGTACTAAAGCAGAAGTAGTAAAATATGTACCTATTTTATAAATAAAATACCTATTATAGATTTTATACGTTTCTAAAGTAGACTAAAATATTACTCAAAGTCCAATTGTTGATAGGTAACAGTTGCATAAAATGAGTAGTCACCATCCATATTAATATAGGATTTTTTATACCCAATAATGGAATACCAATAAGGATTTGCACAAGCGCTATATATTTTCATACTTTCATAATTGCGGTGACAACCTACTATATGTCCCTTATTTCAGGTAACAGAATTTTTATCACAATGCAGCCTATACACCCACTGCTCCCGCACTGCTCTGATTTTAGAAATATCAGTGGTTTTGAATAGCATTTCGAAATTTGAATATGATTGCAAAGAATATTATTTAGCTGTACTTAAAATATTCCTAACAATTATTTGAATATTGTATATAATATATTTCCACGTCGTTTTGTAATTTAATGTTAAAACAAAATGTGCTACTAGATGAAAAAATGAACTTATTGTGAAAAAATCTTAATTTAATTGCAGGCCTCTTTCAATTTCTTGTCTTCACTCGCATTGTATGTATGTAACAGGTGTTACCACAATAAATCTTTCAATTATTTACATATGGGACTTTAACGACAAGTAGATTGATAAATATGAGAATAAAATGTGGTGTGTACGCGACTCATATGGCGCGACAACCTTGCGTTTGCACATAATATATTGAGGACATGAGCGCGCGCGTCGCACGCTGCCGGCAGGCGTTATGGGTTCATTGATCAATAAAGTACCTATATGGATATATACGGGTGTAACAAAAACTGTCTGATCGTAGGTGATGACTGCAAGCAAAAACAATCAATTTTTATTTTATAAGTTTAGGAAATTCAGTATATCTTTTGCCTTTTACATACAAAAATGCCAGACTTATAGTAACCGTCCTCATTTAAAACTTCTTCGGATTATTTTAAAAGCTATAATTATGTCCTAAATAAAATGTAAAAAATATCATAATATTATGTTACAGTTCAAAAATATACATGTCTGTGATGCAAATTGAGTGTAAAATATAGAGAAAAAACCATTAATTTGCAATTCCCTCACGATGTTGGAAATCGGAAATATGAAATTGAACGGATTTTTTATAAATTTGTTTTTGAAAATCAACCGAGTTTTTAATTTCGGCCAGCACGAAATATAAATAGTTTTACAAGTTATAACTTATAATTATAAGATGTAAATGGCAGCCATACAATAATCAAACAAAATGCTACACTTTTTGGCGGGAACCATGGAACGTGGAAGGATTTTTTTAATAATGTTTATATGTAGATTTCATGCTTAATGTATTAGAATAAAATGTATTATAATGTACATCGAATCTAAATAAACGTGTGGAACTAAAATTTCCAAGAAGCTTCTATAACGCCTACTTCAATAAAGCCTACTATCCACTGCTATCAGTAAGGAATGAAGATTATAGAACCGATAATCTTGATTATAGAGAAAAAGAGGTATTGGTACTTAGGTTACAAACATGTCCATATTGATTGAATTTATGGAATATAAATGCGGAAACAAAAAACGAAATATTAATATGGCACTAAAATCTGAAGTCGCATGTCCTCTGTCTTACATAAATAAATATCTACGAACAAGAGGTTCATGAGTTTCATGACACGCATAAATCAGCCGCAATTCGTCACACACTGACATAAAGGTCATATTGTTATTTCTTATCCTGTTTTTTGTTGTAGGTACTAACTTTAATTGAATAGCAGTCGATGATCAGTATTATGTAATAGGTACAAGTAGCATATAAATACTAGAACAAGATGTCCATGTAAGAACAACAAAGGTCACGATTTAAATATTCCTTTATAATATTATGTAAGCGGAACTAGATAGTACGAGTAACATGGTATTAGATTAGATCAAATCCTATGCCATACATACATATATACATACAATATATATATATATCCACATGCTGTATCGAATATAATTGTGATTGTAATTTGTAATATTTCCAAGATGAGGTACCTACCGTGCGTCTATATTAGCTTGTTCTAGACCACAGTAGCGGCACGCTATAATGGCCGTTTTGACACATTACAATAGTGACGTGAAATGTCAATTTATTATCGAAAAAATATAATCAAATGCGAGTCGCATCTATAAGTTTCTGGATTTATAACCATTATTGCAAGTAGTAGCTGATTAAAAAGTTTTAATAACGAAAATATAAACAAAAGGCGTAAACAGACCCCAAATTACCGAGCAAGGGTCAACAGTAATGCAGTATCAATATCCGAAATCCAGTCAGGACAAAATTATATAACAATCGCAGTGCACTCACAGTTTGTTCTTTTCGAAGCAACGTCAAGTCGAAACTGCTTTGTTTTGCATTGAGCATTCACGCGAGTTTGCCGGAGGTAGTGGTTGTGCTGGCCAGCGATCCTATACGTGACGATCGTATTAGATTTCATTTTTTACAATTTAGAGTTTTGAAAAACATAAATACCGAGTTGTGTGGTAAATAAGTACATTAATATTTCCTATTTTATTTTTGGGAGTTTTAAAGTACAAAAGTGATAGTATATCGTGTTTTAAAGTTCTGTATAAGTAAAAAGAATAGAGTAGGTCTAAATAAACATGTGTAGCTGAAGTTCTCGCGCTCTTCCAAGAAGTCCTTTATAACTTCGGTAAAGCCTGCAGTCACTTTACTGGAGGAGTTTTAAGATAAGAAGAAAAAATGAAAACTTCGAACGTGCTTCATATTAATACATTATCAAATGCGCTAATGTGTGCACCATGCCATGAAGAAAGAAAAAAAACACATATGTATAATATTAATAATATAATTGTAATAATAATAGTATAATTAATTTATATAATTGACTTAGTCCATTAAAGATTCTGTCAAATGACGCTGTTTTTTTGTTAGTAAAAACGTGAAAAGATTTGTTGGCAGAACCATATTATATTGTTAGACCATAATATATGTGCCTAGTTTAGAAATCAATGTAATAAATTAATTTCGTGTCCTAAAATTATATGTTCGATAAATTTTATGACTAACTGCACGTCACTATTGACAATAAGGAACAACAATTTGCTCCTTCAAACGTAGTTATTCATTTATACGAAACTTCATGAGCGGATAAACGTCAAAACGGCCATCATAGCGTACCGCTACTATAATTTTTAAATACTTTTCTTTTAATTAATTTTCTTATTATTTTAAATAGACTTAATTGGTTGAACTTTACGCTTGGAATCCAAATTTGGAACTCATGTAGAACTATCTAGCAACTAATAAAAAGACAATTGTAAATGACAAGTAATCAGTCTCTTCTTTATTATTTACTAGCGTTACTATTTACCCGGCTTCGCACGGGTAGAAATTTCTTTGAAAATAAAATGCAACCCATCTTACTCGCTGATAATGTAGCTTTCTAGAGGTGACAGAATTTTTGAAATCGGTTGAGTAGTTTTTGACTTTATCCATTACATACAAACACAGTTTACTTCTTTACAATATCAGTACAGATTTATCGTGACGTCCAAATATTACAAAAAAATATAACATTGTTTCTTTGAGCCTTACTGTATTTATATGAGAGGATACTGTATACACGTAATACAAAAATGTTCTTACATAACTGAAAACACAATGCAGAATGTATCGTTAAGTAGTCAGAACAAAGCTACATAATTGTTAAGTTATATGCTATAGGCATAAGGTTCATAAAATGTGTGAAATAATGTAAATAATATTACCCATCAATTTATGTAAGTTGGTAATGGTTATAAGAAGAGAAACTGAATTCCAAAATCAGAATTTGAATTTTTTCTCATAAAAGCAACTGAAAGCTTATTATCTATAGCTAGCGACCCGCCTCAGCTTTAAAATAAAATACAGCCCATGTTACTTGCTGATAATATAGCCTTCTAAAGGTAAAAGAATTTTGAAATCGGTTCAGTAGTTTTTGAGTTTACCCATTACATACAAACAAACAAAGTCTACCTCTTTATAATATTAGTATAGATACAGCCTGTGATGTACACCCTTTTAATAATCCAGTATTTGGTTTTATCTATTATTAAGTAAGATTTGATGTTGGTATTAGATTTCTATGACAACTCCAGGTAACTCCGCTAATACCAAACCTATATCCATTGTATAATAGTTATTAATTTATTTATTTTCGAAAAAGCGACAGCCTTCAAACAAAAAATATACAAATATATATTGATCTGTACTTTAACCAATTATAGGTTACAGGTTTTTCCTAAATTACAATCATACACTCCCAAGAATATAGGTAGCACTATACATGCTATGTAGATACCTATTACTATACAAATAACATTAAATTTGAATTTTGAACAGGTGATCGGTGTCTATTTACAGCATGCTTAAGGAAAAAAGAAATACATATATATAATAATAACTCAGACATTTCACACAGCGCCATCTAGTCCCAAAGTAAGCAGCACAGCGCTTGTGTTAGGGGTGCTAGACAACTGATATACTACTTATATACTTTTCTTTTGTAAATGAATACATATTATACATAAACACCCAGACTCGGGGCGGGAATTGAACCTGCTACCCCCGTTTACTTTCCGACGCGCTCAGCGCTAGTCATCATCATACTATAAATACATAGTTCGGAGAATATACTGAAATGTTAAACAATTTTTATCATATAATTAAAAATGGATGTAAATGAATTTAAAGATCACAACAATGCCCTTAAAAAACAGAAGCAATAACATTAACCCACAGTCACTCATGCAGCCTACATCCACAATCACTCGGGGAAATTCTGTGTAATACACTTCAAAATTTTACATTGAAAAGAAGATCGACTACAAGAAAAAAGGTCTATATCGGGGTAATACTTTCATAATTATCACAGATACGATACACGGTAGAATTTTCTGTGTAATTAGAGCGACAGAATTCTAATGAGAATTGTTGATTATGCCTGATGCGTCGAATAGAACCGTTGCACGTTGAAGCGCATCTGTGACAACAAATTAGGGCTATCCAAATGTCGCATTAAGTATATCGTGTAAAGATATCTGTCCCCGTAAAATTCTTCTGTCATGAAGCGTTAATATTTTATGGTGAATACATTTCGCCTCATATGTGTTGTGGCACTTGTGGCTACTGTTACCCTTATTATCCAGGCATTTCAAGAATTTACAGCAGTAGAGATAAAACATAGGTGTTAATAAATTTTTAATTTAGTAATGGGCACACGTAAATTCTAACTAAAACTCGATCCTTTAGTTCGCACGGTGATTAATACATCAAACTTCCAAACAGATTTCAATAGGTGCTAGCGTAATCGAGGATCATGGGTACGAGTTCTAGTCAGATCAAGTTATGAAATAAATCTCTAAAATGCCTTAGTCTGGATGCTAACTGCGTTGGGACCCGAGCCCGGAGCGAACATTGATGGTGGTTTTGATAAAATGAAAATGTATTAAAACGAAAATTCAGATAAGCGTGAGGTACAATTTTAATACAACATATTTAAATATTGTATTGGACAGTTCTTTCCTTTTTAAAGTGGCCATATCCATATGTTTCCAAAGGTTCGGTACAACTATTTTTGGTCATTCCCGATGTTGGGTAACATGTAGAACTATGATTCCGTGATGCTCTATTTGTTTGAAATGCGCAATGTTATCAATATACTCTACCTATTATGTCCGATACTGTATGATATCATTCTAGAACTTAAAAGGCTCTATAAAAACGAAAAATAAAAATTTTTGTGTTTATAATAATAATAGTAATAATAATTCATTTGCAAGAATGCGAGTAAAATCAAATGTACATAAAATTAAATAAGATACTTTACACACTGCTCACTAAAAGGATGCAAATATTAGATTTGAACTTCTTAGGAAATTTAGATCAGGACATGACTATTATTCCATTCTGTCAAGTTTTATCAATATCCATGTTATCGTGATCCATAATAATTAATGACATAACACCAGTATTCAACTCAATGTTCACAATTTTGAATGTCATAATGAATTTATCGGCAGATAGCGGTTATTTCATTTCATAGTTTTAATTAGATTTTTGTTATATACATTAACAAAAAGTACAAACATATGTTAATATTTACAAACTTAAAACTACACATTATCTTAAATAATAAACTTCCTCAAAGTTGCCGCTTAGAAAGCTGTCATTGCTCAAGGTACCCAGCAGACTGGCAGCATTGCCTCTTTTTGTTTAATAGCGTTCGGATGTAGCTCTTTGACTGGATGCTCACTCAGTACGTTCTGTATCACCAGTAGGTACAGTACTGAACTGCTTTGCTCGAGGTCACAAAATTGGAATATATTTATTACTTACTACTATTACTAAACTCTAATTCAGTGTTCAATTAATTTATCTTGTTTTTGTCCCTTCTGTTTGCAATAACTCATTTCATAACACATTCATGTAGGTGTACAAATCATTCGTATTTTTCAGCCTTTCAGAGTAATTTTGCGCTGTGATCTTTAGGCGAATTTGTTATTTATACTAAACGAAAGATCTGACGTTAGAAAGATAAAGATAAATAATGATTTAAGTATGTACCTACATCGTTATATGTGTATTAGCTGTCCCCGCAATCTCGTCCGCGTCGAATAAAAAAAAAGAGCCTATATCCTTCCCCAGGCCTTAATCTATCTCCATTCTAAATGTTGTCAAAATCGATCCAGTGGCTTGCCATGAAAACGTAACAGACATATAGAAAGAGGAACTAAATAGTATTAATAATGCGACTCACAATAATTATACAAAATTCGTATAAATAGCCCTTTCGTGTGCCTTTCATACATATATTTCTTTCACATCTTTTCAGTTACCAGCATGGATCAGTTATCTCTTCTCTTTCACACACATAAAATATGGCGTAAGCGAATCTTTTTTGGAGTTTTGAATTTCAGCGTGTTTCGGGCCAGCTGAGCACTCCAGACGCGTTGCCATGGGAACCATTGATCGGGCGCCATCTTGAATGCAGTCGTCTGCAAACTCTCGCTATTGACAATAATGAAGTTTAACCGGAGGGAGTCAGCCTCGAAGCGATTTTATATCAAGGCTGATCGAAAACTCTTAAATTATATTATGTATGTTTCAAAAGTGCTGCAATTTCACATTTCAGAAACTATTTATATATTATACCTACAAATACTTTATACTTGCGTATGTATCGACATTAGGGAGCATATTTGCTGTATCTCAAAACTGTGCAATACCAAATACATGCTCACATGCATAACGTCACGCCATTCTCCATTCGGAGTAAAAACTGCAGTGTCTTAACCTCAACTCTCAAGGCACAATTACCTTTAGATCAAACCTTTACAGATTTCTGACTTTTGGCAGAAAGTATAATATTTTAAGCTTGAAGATGGCAAATCGAAATCAGATACTGGTAATTTGCTAAAACATAATATTGATATAGCATTTCCTTATTATATCATGAAGTATGGTGAAAAAGTAAGTAAAAGACGGCGATACTTGGCGCTCTGTGTTCCTGACTATCCCGTTAGACAAACAATGTGAGGATATGTATGTATCTATGTATTTCCTTACAGTAGGTCTACCACAAAGTACTTTAAGGTCTACTCTACCTAATACTCTGTGTATTTCTGTAACGAAAGCAGGTTGGAAATAAAGAAAGATTGGTAAAGACCTTTTTTTTTATTGACTTTTTGGCGGGAACGGGAGAAGTGGTCATTTTATTTAGATTTTCTATTTTTTACATTTTTAGGAGTTTTAAAGTACAACAGTACATATAATGTGTTTTAAAGTTCTGTGTAAGTGACAAGAATGGAGGAGATCTAGATAAACATATGTAGCTGAAGTTTTCGCGCTCTTCCGAGAAGTCCTTTATAACTTCAGTAAAGCCTACTATCAATTTACTGGAAGAGTTTTACGATAAGAAAGATCTAATTTACTTGTGATTCTACATGGATTCTACTTATTCTGTCTGTATACTAGTTTGTGTTAATGCGTGACATTGGCAAATGTGCTAATCATCTACTGAATTGTTTTCTCGCTTTACTTGACGTTGGCAATGTACTCACGAACGATGCCATTTAAAAAAAAAACTTTTTTCTAACTGAAGATAAGCAGTTGCAGCTACGATAAAATAAACAGCTGTTAGGTTTTACATTTTTCTTACCCTTCGAAACCATCATGTAGTTATGATAATAAATAATACTAAATAAAATAAGTAAGTGAACACCTACACACGCCACGCCAAAAATTACACAAACTGTGTTGGTCTGTGAAGCTGGCACCCACTTTTGCGAATTTTTTAATGTTTGCGAGTGCGATCGATTGTCCATCGATTGTCCATAATTGTCCAACAGTTAGTTTCGTTTGTCCACCTTTCGTTTTGAAATAGCGGTCCAAAAAATTTTTTTCGAAATTTTTTGCACTTGCACCCACATATTGCGAAAAAAAATTTTAAACCGCATAGGCCGTTTGTCCTTCGTTTGTCCAGGTTTGTCCAGGTTTGTCCAGCAATTAGTTTTGTTTGTCCACCAACCTGTTAATTATAATTAATTTTTCAAATTTCCAAAAAACGTGAATGGCACCCCTTTTTTTGAAATTGGAAAATTCTTTTTGTCCGATCGTTTGTCCATCAATTGTACACAATTGTCCACCAGTTACTTTTGTTTGTCCACCCTTCGTTTGGGAATGGCGGCCCATAAAATTTTTTTGCAATTTTTTTCCACTTGCACCCACAAATTGCAGAAAAATTTTTTGAATCGCATAGGTCGTTTGCCCTTTGTTTGCCCATATTTGTCCAACAATTACCTTTGTTCGTTTTCCCAGCGGTTAATTATTATTAATTTTCAAAATGGACAATCAAAGTAAGTCCTGGAAAACCGCGTTTTCACCTGGACAAACGAAAAAACTCCTGGACAAACGCTTTTTTGATATGGACAAACGAAAAATGTCCTGGACAAACGAGATATGTTATACCGATATGTTAGTAGCAATGATATATTACTATTAACATAAATAGAATGTACATAGAATGTAAAATATTTACAATGTATAAAAAAAGTTCAATTTTCATTCCACTTTTCCCTTTAGGACGTACATTATCTTTAGCAGTTTTAGGTTTCAAAATATCGCGCTAGACCTAAACTGTGTTCTCAAACACACTATAAGACACTAATCTTGTACTGTAGAGAGGTACAATGGATTGGAGGAGTACCCACTACCCAGTAACATATTGCGATAATTTAAAAAAATTCGTTAATAGAGAAGAATGAAATATGCTATCTAGTCTCAACATGATATATGATAACGTATATAGGCTGATCTTGGTTTAAAGATATAAATTAAGATAATAATATGGTTTTTGACATCTACATAAACAACAGATCTAGATACATAAGCGGTTATTTATATTAGGTATAAAGGTGGATAGAAACGAGACGTGGGTCGAAATGTTAGAGGTTTATGAGATTATCTGATTATTATTACATTGCTAAATGAGGATTTGTTGTAAAATAGAATAGTTCTGTTTTGATTTCTCATTCTAAATAATCTCAAAAGTTGAGGAGATTGGGGAGGAAGGAGAATAGACTATTTTAAAGTCTATAATCCGTAATTTACAAAATATTTTTTTCTTTAAAACGATGTAACATAATGTTCGAATAAGATTGAGAAAGAAATACAAAAAAGAAAGAAAATGTACTAGAAAAGTGCTTTAGTCGCGAATAGTCAGATCCAAATTGTTTAAAAATTACTTACTGTTTTACAGTAAGTCCGATAATAATAAGTTTTTATCTCATAAGAGCTAAGTACATTATATTTAAAATTATATCAATCGTATGCTCGCAAAACATTTTACCTCGTTCAAATTCTAGTTTCGTCGCTGTAATGAAAACTTAATATTTAATTTGCGAACTCGGTTTGAGGGGCATTTCTAAACGGTCAAGGACGTACTACGTCATTACAGGAGCTATTTCAAGCAATTATCAACCATAATACTATAACCAAGAGTATATTTTACAAAAGAATAAAATCAACCTGTGAAAAGTTCTACATTTCATGACGAGAGGCACTCGTATACTTTTCAACTACAACTTTGTTAGTACCGGAATAAAATGTTATGTTCATGAAACATTCTTAAATATAAGCATTTTCCGGAAAATAAATGAGTTGCAAATTTTAACATACATATATTATCATAGCAAACGCGTAGCATAGTAGTCCTATGGTATTTAATATGCTATGTCATCTACTGATTGGGAGACCTAGTGATGTCTGGTCTTACTCAAGAATCATGGAACAATGATATAGAATTAAATGACAAGGGACACGTAAATATAGGGGCAAGTGAGAAGATAAACTAGAAATACTTGTTAAAAACATAGAATAATGATACGTTTAGAAAAAGACGGATTTTTGATAATGAATATAGAACACACATAGGACCTAGAGAAGATTAGGAAGTAAAAATAGATAAAGCACGTACTACATGCGACACAGATGGTTCAAGTACACTTTTAACGAGAATGACACGAGTAGCGATCTACATATACATCATTCTGGTAAAAACACGTAATTTAACCATTAGGAAAGTTCGCAAGCTTATAGTGGAAATATATGCAATTATGAAGTGCGCAATAGTGCTAATACCGTTATGAGAAAAGGTTAAAGAATATATAATCTACTCTAATAACCAAACAGCCCTAAAATTCTTAGAGAAGCCGACATATACGTCAGCTTTAGTTGGCGATTGTAAAAAAACCTCATAGAAGTTAGGAGAAGCATGTAAAGTCATCATTGCCTGGCTCCTAGGAGGCCAGGACACAATGGCAAAGTGGGTAACGAAAAGGCAGGTTATATAGCAAACTGAGGTGCAGCTACGACTATAATATGACCTGAACCATGTCTACCGATATCCACTAAGTTAACATTAGGTGTCGTCGAAGGAATAACTGATGAAGAAACTAATGAGGAGTGGAAAAACACTACCACGTGAAGGCAAACTAAAATATAATACATTGAGAGAAACACAAAATAAATTTAAGATACATCCCAAGGTTGGAACGAGGTAATGTAAGAAAACTGGTAGGTATCATAACAGGACACCATTATCAATACTCAGACTAAGGATCGTCTAAGCGGATACTGCGATAGGAAAGAAACAAGTAAACACTTTATAGCTGAATGCATTATGTATTCAATCATTAAATTCCATACACTAGGCTCAGATACACTGAGAGTGATAGAACCGAGGTATATTGAACGATATACTCATGTTCTGTAGGAAAATGGGAAGATTCATGGAAGATATAAAAGTGAGAGGACCAGCAGTAATCGGAGCTCTAATCCATCGAATAGAGCTGAATTGCCACCTCTCGAAGGAGGCCGACAGCCTATCCGCAATCTAGCGGACGTCCCTACATAGAATATACATTAAGTATTTATATCTCTTAGAATATTATATATGAACTTGTCTATACGTGTAAGCGTAACTAATTTTTGGCATCTCATTAGGGAAGGTGTGAAAAAAAATTACATACATATTTTCACGCTGTATCCCTAATGGGGTAGTCAAATTTGCTGCGCCAAGCGCCAAGCCTCGCGGTCCTTATATACCTCTTTCGCCTCCTCAAATCTCATCATTCTCCTCATACATTTTCGCCTAGGTATGCGGGTGCTTTTGACATTTCCGTCAGCTATTTGATTTTCATACGTCAGCCTTGGTCTTCCTTAGCTTCTGTTACCACTTATATGTCTACTATATAAATCTCTTGCGTCTGTCTGTAATTTTAGTTTTCTTGTTAAATTTTACAATAAATAGTCGTTTTATGACTCACTGATTTCGACTCTACCATTTTTTAAATTTTTGTCTGTCTGTCTGTATGTCTTTTTACAGCTGAAGAACGGCTTGATCGATCTTGATAAAAATCGGTATGTAGTAAGAACACATAATTACGCTCATGATAAGTTACTTCTTTTTTAGAAAATCTACCCCTAAAGGGGCGAAAAGAGGGATGAAACTTTGGGAAATGGTAAACCGCTAAAGCGATTATGATGAAATTTGGCAGGGAGGTAGTTTGACATCAGAGAACGGACATAGGCTACTTTTTTTTATCAAAAAATTTACCTCTAAGAGGGTGAAAAGGGAGAAGAAACTTTGTATGGGAAACAATAAATCTTGGTAATGATAAAATTTGGTGAGGTGATAAGACTTTATTTATCGAAAATACATAGGCTACTTTTTTTATCAAAAATTTGTGAAAAGGGGGACGGGAGGGAGGGTGACGAAACTTTGCACAGGAAATGCTAAATCGTTGAACTAACTATGATGTAGCAGGGATATAGTTTGACACCTGGGAACGGCATAGGCTGCTTTTTTATCAAAAAACTAACTGACGGGGTGAAAAGGGGGACGAAATTTTGAATGAGAAACGGTGAATTATGATGTTTAGTACAGAAATAGTATGTGCCTGGAGACAGACGTAGGCTAAACGTAGACTTTTTTCAAAAACAAACTTTAAACACACTATGTACATGAACATTTAATCGCGGGAACAGCTACTTATAAATAAAATCCTCGAATTTATTAGAAATCAATTTATTTCTTTAAATTAAATAGTCAAGTTGTCACTTTCAATTTCAATGTTGTTAAAGTACGCATCGTATTATGCACACTGACTGTGACTACTCTTTGTATGGTTATATACGTTGCAGTTACCCCAGCCCACACCGGTTCAACGCATTTGAATAGAACTCATTTGAATAAAATCTCCCGCAGGTGACAATGTTGTCAATAACAGGTAGTGTTTAGCACGACGTATAAGTACTTCCTGCATACTTTTAAATTTAATTTAAAACTTCGATTTTCTGATGCACTGTAGTAAGTAGTAACATAACATGTTCAGTTTCTCATCGGAAATCATAGGAAGGAAAAAATGAAGACTCCACGCTGCGTACAAACAGTGAAGAAAGTAAGCGGATCGATATACGTATGTAACTATATTCGTTAGAAAACAGCGCTGCCACAAGGTACATATTAAAGTCATTGCTTGATACGCAGTTTTCTAGCGAAATAGCTACCAATCGGTTTATTCGATGTAAATGTGTGTTGTAATTACAGATGTGTCGTTCCCAAAAATGTTCTCAAAATTGGAGAAATTTGTGAGTAAATAATTTCTTGGAGATATTTCTAAATTTCAAAAACGTTCCCAATAAATTCTCATTTTTGCGTTTTCTGTTAGTTAGAACGACGCAATGATAAAAAATAATTTAATCTAAAATAGAGCTTCTGCACCATACAAACGTGCGCGCGATGGCTTACGAAAAATGCGAAAAAACAATATTTTCGTTTGTATAATATTAATTTTATGACTATAATTACAGTAATTTTAAAAATTCCAACTGGAATTTTGAAAAATGTGTTTAGATTAATGTGTTCGTTTTTATACTAAAATTCCTCAAGAAATTACACAATTAACGGAAAAGAGATTTAAAATTGTGAAAACACTGATTGGAAAAGCATACTACAAAATTAGCGATTTAATTAAAGAAAAAACAATAGTCTGGAAATAATCTTCTCTGCACATGCATTTACTGGCTTTATGAATATTATATTTTAAATAATGTCATATTATAATAAATATAATAAATAAATAAATAAATGTCAAAAGCACTCGCATACCTAGGCGAAAATGTGTGAGGAGAATGATGAGATTTGAGGAAGCGAAAGAGGTGTGTAAGGACCGCGACTCCTGGCGCTCCGTCCTCTCTGACTACCCCATTGGGGATACAGCGTGAAGATATGTTATGTTATGTTATATTTTAAATAACTATTATAGAAAGACGTTGAAAAAATTATACCTGACTGACTTTCTTGACGGCTCTTCTGTGTCTAGGTTTTCCTTTCGAAACGAATTAAGTGGATTTGACGTTCAAAAATACCTTGCAATTGAGTTTACTTAAATAAATTGATTTGATTTTGATTTTTTAATTTGAGACTAATCTACACAGAAAATTTTGAGGCATAAATAGGTCCCATTTGTCCGAAAAATGTAAATATGTTTTAAAAGAGGTTTCATTGACAATTTTTTTTTGTTACAAAATCTAACAAAACCAATCATGTAACGCAACTGGAAAAATGAAGTCAATGAAATGAAGAAATAGGTTACCTAGTATCACTTTCATTTTGTAATCACTTAGAAAAATTCAGATCCCTGTCGTCAAAATTTCCAATTCCTCGCCTTAATCGTTCCCGTTGATACATAAGTAGTCGTACCTAACTACAGGCGGACCAGCTTATTTAGGTTGCTTCATTCTTGAAACAGACGACGTGAAGTCAATTGTAATTTATATTATATACATATATGTCGAAAACTGACAAATAGTACAAGTAAATTTTTGTAGCTCATCATGAAATTACACTAATATTATAAAGAACAAGTGCAAATTTTGTGTTACGATATTTAAAAAAAAAATATTTCAATTTAAAATCTATCACCATTTGAGAGGTACATTATTTTTATTCTAAATGGACATAGCCTGTACATTATTCGTACGTATTCAACCCAGGCGAAGTCGGGATGAGTCGCTATAGTCATTGGATTAACATAACGACAGGTGTCCTAAGGAAACGTATTTTACAATTTGAAAAGGGTACGTTTCAATTTTGTCATATCGGATGTCGAAATACAGTTTAATCAAAATTGAAACCCAACTTTGTTAGGGATGAAAAACTCAACAATATTAAAGCTTATTTGTATTTAGAACATTACTTCACCTCTGCCTGAGTTAAAAGTATTTTTTTACCCTAACAATTAAAACGCACTCTTAAGTACTCGATACTTCGATCCTGTTTGACTCCGATATTATTGTATTGTATAAATAGTATAATATTATTGTATGCATAACATATACCTACAATGTTTTTAACAGACTAAAAAAAGGAGGAGGTTCTCAATTCGTCTGTATATACAATATACATACAATAATATTGTACCATTTTTTTCCTATTCTACCTTTTTTATGAGCATAGAGGTTTGGTCAGAAGATAAAATGTAAAACTGGCAAGTTAGAAATTTGAAAATATTTTTTTAAAAGAATGGAGCAAGAGTAAGAATTTTAAGAAAGGAAAGAGCAAAAAAAAAGGTGTATGAGTGGAAGGACGATGTATTTTTGGGAGAGGAAGAAAAAATTTTGAAGAAAAACATGATGACCTATTAAGTCCAAACCAATTCTGTAAAATAGTAAGGATAATGTAACAAGAGCTAACACATCAGAGGGCTTTGACAAAAACGAATTAATTTAATAATGAAGCCTGGTTCATATACTTTATTTGAATATCTGAATAAACAGCTGATTATTCAATAATTAACAAAAGGCATTTATTTGTAAACTATTTATTTTTTCACCTTCCCTGGACATGACCGATAGTCCAAAATCAGAATATTTTATGAAACACAAGAAATACAAGAAACTTGCCTTAATGTGAAGATATCACTCACCAGTAAAATTTGAGTGTATAGGACAGTAATAACAAGCATAAGTCAGTTGATAAAGGTTCTTTTTGTTATTATAACGTTGATTATAGTTTAAACGTAACCTAACGTACATATATGTATACACACGGACACACCATCACTCTCACCTTTTTCACATTTTTTTGTTCACTTATAAAATTAATTTTGTATTTTTTAATATTAAATTTTGTTATTATATGTTTTTGATTCCAAGCAGAATATTTTATTTAAAAATTTGCAAATTATAAATTAAATTTATCCATTCGCTTTTTGTGGCATCCGGGCGAAAATGGTACAATATGTAAATTTTTTTATAGAGAACGTATGTTCGGACATAACTTCTTTCTTTATGTACCGATTTCAATGATTATTTTCCCGTTGGATTTAGTATAGTTCCAAACTTTTTTATCACAGCTAGTGGAGTTTGGACTTCGAAGTTACACCAAATAATCCTAACTGACTATAAGCTTTATTTATATTGATGACTCTTTTGCATATCATTCCGTTCCAGAATTAGAATTAGTTGTAGACCTTTGGGAGAAAAGTTTTTAAGAAAAAATTCAAATCCCTTCAAAAAAAACCTCAAAAGTTCAAAATAAGTATCCTTTACTAATCAAAACTCAAGTACAAATCTAACTTTATAAATCCGATACAAACCTGTATAACTAAATTTGACAGTTATTGAAGTCGGTGCCAAATCAATGTGCAACAAAACAAAGTCTATTTGGTTTGGTAGGCCTGGCACAGACTTCAGTAACTGTCAAATTTAATTAAATAGATAGGTATTTGCATCGTATTTATGAAGTTATTTTTGTACCTGAGTTTTGATTAGTAAAAGATAGTTATTTTTCAATTTTATAAATATCGCGAAACAACACCATACCTACACATGTACGGTTCAACAAGATAAGTAAAATTCAACATTAAAATTATACATAATGTTAAATATGAAATGTAACAGAAGCACTGATCACTATGAACACGCTATCAAATCTTCTTCACAACTATTATGTACTTGACTACTCGACGGCTTCTCAACAACTGAACTCTTACAAGACCTAAATCAGGCTTTTATGCAGCCCCACTACACGCAGGAAATCTATTCTACCCTCGTTGTTGTTACTAAAGTGTTACATAATATCACACGTGGGTATTTTATATGATTAAAATTAATGTGGAACTAACAATAAATATTTTAATTAGTATTCGATCGAAATTAGTTTTTACGACTGAAATAGAATTTTGGTTTCTACCTCAATTTCGGCCAAAAATGAATCCATGACGAAATTTTTAAAAGTTCTGTTCATTTCAAATACGTCTGTGTTCATAGAAGTAGCTATTTGCAAAATTAACACAGTGGCTGTTTTAAGTAAATGCTTATGTACATCTACATAGTACATGGGACGAGGTGACTTCTCATCATGCCGATCACCGCCGAAGCAAATATTATAGCCGAAGGCAGTGCGAAAATTCACATACGTAGTTAGGTTTCGGTCACTAACTAAACTGAAACTACCTAAACAAGCTTGGGTAGAAAATTCTAAAAGTTTCTAACGAAACTTGCCGAAACCGAAAGTTCAGTCAGACACTAGTTTTAATAATTAGTAGACGTGCTTATTTTTGACTTATTACATTTTTAAATAACTTCACGTCATTTCTCATTCGGAGAGGACCGATTGACAAAGCGCAGTGAAATACGCTCGATGAGACATCTAGAAGTAACGGGACTTACAGATAGCAAAGAGGATGCAGATAGTTTGCTAATCCATCGCCCATAAAAGTTACTTATAAAGAGACCTATCAATCGCTTGGTCGACCTTTAGAAGCAACTCAACTTCTTTTTTGTAATAACTTATTAAGTATTATAATAATCCAACCAGAATAATATTACACAATGAAAAGTGGCCTTGTTCATGAACGTTTCGCAAATATAGTGGTAGATAAGGTGCGTACACACGACCGATAACACTACAACATGACTACAACATGCAATCGAGCAACACGGTTCCTAAACGGCCGACGACCTCTCATGTTAAACATGTGCGTGCTTATCGTTTGCGTATGACTATGACAGTACGTTGAGCAATATTTTATTAACCAATCTTGTAAATTGAGACAGCATTTCCGTTATTAATTTCGGTCAGTGTTAGGTTTTAAGTTGACTAAATTTAGTTATGTTTTGAACTCGAAATCTTAAGAGTCCGTTTATGCAGACCAGTGAAACCGAATTTGTTCATTACTTCCACGCCCTATGGCGGTAACAATAAAGTTGATTTTCGCAGTTGCGCTTTGATCATATTTTGCGCGGAAAAATCTCAATATTTGTTTTTGCACATAATTGTAATTTACATGAAAACTACATTATCAATTACAAAACTGGTTTTAGAAATTTGAAATATTATAATTATCTATCCATTTCAGTAAAAATCATTTCAAAATACTTACTGTAGAGTTTCGGCCATGCAACTAAATCTTCGTGTTTTTGTTTTTTTTTTGGAAATTTTTTATCGAGATTTTTTATGCGATTATGTTTCCACGTTTAAGGATTTCAAGATAAAAAGTTGAAGTTGTATGTATCCAAATACTCAGTCTCACTCACTCACTCTCAGTCTTCTTAGATATCGAGATCCAGGTCACCAAAACACACAAGTGCATAGGTGGACTGTTAATGTTCATACTTAATGTCCATACCTAAGTGATGTGATGAGTTATACTTGCAGCGTTCGAATTGAAATATAATTCGCACATACTTTAATTATGATAGTATATACATATGTACTTAAAACAAAAACTCCGAAGTTGTTATGGAAGGTTTTTGCAATAATTGTTAATAAAAATCCTTGTTTTATTCAAAGTATATAATAAAAATAACAATATAAATTGTAAAAGTAGGTAATTATATAACAACATTTGTTTTTGTTCTCATATTTCGCAACAAGAAATAAATCTTTACCATACGTAAATGTACATATTAATCATCATTCATTTTACACCCAATTCATTAAGTCTCATTAACGGAGTTATGGTTGTCGTTGTGCCAGATGTCCCCAGCGCATGCGCAACTGGGTTACAAACGCAAAGGTCGCGTCAATTACTCCCTGTGTTGGATCTTTGATCTTGCAACGTTATGGGGTCTCATTTATTTATAATCAAAGAAGGTAAATCTAAAAGAAATATATATTATACAGGATTTTTGTGCATTTATTATATAAATAAAAATTAAATATGCTGTTCGTCGATAAGTTGAATTGTTTTATTTTAAATGTCCGTAATAGTCCGAACAAAGTTTCTAAAGAAATAAAAAATGGAATTCCAACCGGACGAAGTCACGGCCAACAGCTACTAAATAATACATCATCACAATTTTTTTTCTTGTAATTTTAATTAAATTATAAGAAAATAAATTATTATTAATCAAAAAGAATTCATAAAAAAAGATTGATGTTTATGTTTATCTCCGTATCAATTAATGAAATTAAGTTTTTATTTCAGGATTATAGTTTTTAAGATCGAAATAGGTACCTACTTAAAATCGAAACTAGTTTTTTCATAGTCTATAGTAGAATAATAAATACATATATAGACACGTAAAACTGAAAATAAAAATTGTATAAACTTACATCTATACTAATATACGGTAGTAATTAATTTGTGCTAATATTATAAAGAGAGAGAGCGAATTTTGTAAGTTTGTTTACATGTGGAGGGTAATGTCCGGAACCACTGCACTTATTTGACTAAAATTCACCATTTGAAAAGTACATTATTCCAGATAGACATAGGCGATATATTATGTATTCAACACGAGCGAAGTCGGGATGGGCTGCTCGTTTATTACAATTGTATAAATTGTATTATGGATTGGTCTGTGCTAGCGGAATTTATTACATCCGGTATTTCGGTTTAGAAATTACATACTAGCTTATAAATTGAGGTTTGTGGTCATTATGGTTTTCTTCAATTTAGGCAGCACTTTTATTATAACAATTTAAAGTATAACAATGTTTGATAAATAAATACAAGTGTATATGTAATAAAAGTTTGTCAAATTTATATGAAGGTGAAGGAGATAGATTTTATGTTATATAAATCCTTTGGCAAAAAAAACGAGCACCTAAACAAAGAACCAACTTTATTGTTACTGTTAGTTTGTCTGATAATTTTAGGTAGTCTTATCCTCAGAATTTTGTAAATTTATAAGCAAGGAAAAGTTTTTGATTAAATTAATGAGAAATAATGGTTTTCAAAGAAAACTTTTTACTACATTTTGTGGCGCGAATTCCCAAAAGTGAATATCGACTCTGAATAAGTGTTAAACAATTTTTATTGCATTATCTCATTTCTTTGACATTTTAAAGTATTGTTATTGCTGTTTAGCGGGCTCGAAAATTATAGTTAAAGTGATAAAATCCAGCAAAATTATTGTGCTGCTTGAGAAGAGTTACAGCTAATGTTTCGTGGCTCAGAGGCTTTTTAGAAAGCAATTTACCGAACCACGTATGTGGAGCTCAAGAACCACCTCGAAAAAGTAAGAAATGTGCAAATTAGTCTACGGACGGTCAGGCTTATCGCTGCCAATATCATCGTCATCGTGGCAAGTCATCGTCCGGCCCGCGGCCCTAAATTACTCCATGAGCACCGACTTGCCAGGCTTAGCTTCGCTCGAAATTGTGTGTCGTGGAGTCAGGGATACTGGGATAGGGCTTATTGTTCTCCAATGAGGCCAGGATATCTCTGTATGGTGAAGACCGACGTCGGCGAGTGCTACGAAGACGAGAAGAACGCTTTGCAGAGGCATGTTTCAAAGAAATCACACCTTATGGTGGGGGCTCTGTTATGTTTTGGGCAGGAATAAATTCGTTGGATGCTACGGAGTTAGTCTTCATCGAAATCGGCACACTGACTGGACCTCGATACGTAACGGAAGTTCTAATTCCTCATGCACAACCCTCACTCTTGGCAAAAACTCAATTTTTATGGACGACAATTCTCGCGCCCACCGGTCTGGAGATGTGGAAGCATATATCCTAAATGTCGGAATATGTCGTTTGGATATGCTGAACATGTCTGGGATGTTCTGAAGCGATGAGAGATATGTGTATTAGTGCTATTCTAAACTAAACTAAACTAAACTAAGTTCTATTCTAATGCTAAACTATTCCTTGGTTATTAGTTTACCAAATCCTGCGGATAAGAGTTCCTAAAATTATCAGACAAACTAATAGTAATAATAAAATTGGTCCTATGCATAGGTGCTCGTTTTTTTTTGTATAACATTTTATACTACCCTTATTATGCTATTTTAAAAATATAAAAATTTATAGTACATATAGATCTGAATTATCTTTGAGAGAAATGTGAAAATATTAAAAAAATAGTGATTGTGATTTGCATGAAAAAAGGTTTTGTACCTGCCGAAAAACAGAATATCTTTAAAATCATCATATTTGGATTTACAAGATCGTAATCTATCGGACTAAAAGCTGTTTACAAAATAAATATAAGCTTTCTTCTTGTTAACTGTAATGGAGTAATTTGGAGAAAAACACACATAAATCACTTAATTGTCATTCAAATGTAGAGAGTATCTGCAAAACTCGTTACTTTGTGTTGTGATAATAAAGTTGGAATAACGAAGCGGAGGCGTTAAAGGAGCTTACTCGAATATTGAGAAGTTTTATTATGGGAGGCAGGAATCGGGAACCGTCATTCTATAAGGAAAATTCATGTTAATTATAAAAGCTTGGAAGTTATAATAATATGAAATATGTATCTATTTGTGCTGTTCGAATGAGGTTCAAACATTTGTGTATTTGGTCATTACTTCCTCCATCTCTGTATAATTTTAATAAGTTCCGAGAAAAACGTCTGTAAATTAGGTAAAGACGGTTAAATCTCAAATCGATTGTAAGCATAAATAATGCGTTTTACCAACCATTATGATGAATAAAAGCAAAATTAAATATGAATTCCTAACTACGACCATAAAACACAAAAATATCTTTACAACGGTTGATTTATGAAGAACCTTAAGAGCGTTTAAACGAGAACCGATTTGTCGTTAGTGTCGTGTACACTACACAAGGGGCCATAAAGAGACGGATCTTTCCGGAAATACATTTCCGTTATTACTATAATACGATGACTCTCAAAATACTCCCTAAATCTACGTTCCAATAGAACTTTACGACAAGGAAAAAAACAGGATTCGTTTTAATGGATGGAAACTCCATTATATGTAAAAATATATAAGTATACACATATACATAAAACAGAGCAAACGTTTTAATATTTTAAAATCTTTGTGTTTGGAAATCTAGTAAGTATTCAACCTTACTTAAGAGGGTAAATAATAATAGGAGAATACCTAAACATTAATGTTCCATTATAATCGTTTAAATACTTTCTGAGGCAGTCACGAAAAAAAACAATTGTTCCTAATTTGACTCTACATAATACTATAATTAAGTATTAATAATGTATAGTAACTAACATACTGTAACTGATTCCGAGTGTGTATATGGAAGATATTAAAAAAAAGATCGAGATATGCTTTTTAGACTTCTCTGAAACCAAAAAAACATTTGTAGAATTTTCGTATGTTTATCCTTTTGTGTGCGTATTCAAGATTCATTGAAAATCTACTGAATAGATTTCTATGCAGAATGTATTGTTGTGCCGTCTCCTAATAATTATATTTATAAAACTTAATATCTAACGTCGGCAATAGCTAACACGTACAACAATATTGTAGTGTGCTGAGTTTATATACATATACTTGTCAGCTTTCGCTATACCAAATTACACGTGAACCGAATAGTCTTACGGTTCATCAAATAACAATATTATGTTTGAAAACAACAGATGCTTATAGAGCGTCTTGAAACTTAGCAATCTATCAACTTTGGCCATCTCTAGATTTTTAATAACATTGATTGCGAAGATCATAATTCATAACTATTAGGTAAACGGAAAATTGGCTTACGCTGTAAGCTTCCTTCGACGGGGTCTAAAAAAAGATAATGTAAATGCGATATTTTTATATTGCAATAAAATTTCAATGACAATGTATAAATATTGTTAATAGCAAATTAAGAGACGGTCAACAAGAAGTATCCATTGTATGTAAAACTTTAAAGATGTTCAGCCTCGCGTTTTTATAATTGCGAATCGAAATTTGTGCGCATTGTTTACAACTGGTTTTATTGAGATACATACGTACCCACCCACGATGATGGTTTTTTGGGCATTAAAAACGTTTTTGGCGATGCCTCATTGTCAGTTTCACTGATTAGTACTTATATCGTCGACACGAGTCACTTTTCTAGTTAATAAATCTAACGCTGTTTTTAAACTTTTAAGAGATTAAAAAGATATAAAAGACTTCAAATATCTTAAGCTTCCTTTTACAGATTAAAATAATTAATGTAGGTTAATAACTAGACACCTACGACAAGATAAAGATTGAGATAAAGACGTTAACAAAAAATGTAGATTATTTAACATACCATAAAACCATAGAAGATATACAGATATTCGATAAATATTTTTTCAGCTGACCTGTAACAAAAATAAAATAATATTAATAATGCATTCGTTAAATACAATAAAAATTATTGTAAACAACTGAATTATTAAATCAGTAGTAGAAAAATATTACATATTGCAATATATTGCAAATGAATTAAATAGAAGGAAATCTCTTTATTTATATTAAACAATAAAAAAAGTAATGTATTAAATTCAATGTTATTATCATAGTTACCGCAAGAACCACTGTAACATTGTTTGATGTAATGATATTTTAAGATAAGATCGTGTTCGGTGAGTACATAAATATAAGTAAATTAGTTTTCCCTTTAAAATATGTTCATAATGGACGTGCTTTCATGGAAAAGGACAATATTTTCCACTACTTTTATAACTTTAGTTCTTCAAAATGTAAGTTAATATTTTGCTTCGTTTCCTTTACGTATCTACCTTCATAATATTATGTTATAATTGTCATTTTAATGCAGGTTATTAGTGAAACAGATTTACCAAGAGGTTCATTAACAGGCGCTTTAGAAATTGGAAGTGAGAACGTGATGCGAAACTCCGATTTACTATCCTCTAAGCTAATGAACACCATGTTAAGTGTAGCAGCAAATAAAGGAGTGTTACCAGATATATTAACAGTATTGGGAAATATGGATTTAGACGGAAATAACTCATCGAATGCAGTTACACGAAATCAAATGAACAGAGCTTCAGAACTAATGAACAGACAAATATCTCAAGCATCACTTGAAATCCAAAAAATAAAAACGAATAAAGACTGTACTCCTCAGAAATTTCCAGCAACATCTCAACTACAAAACATAACTTTACAGGGGAAATCCAATGTGCCATTGTCTCTTAAACTGTCAATACCGAAATTTAAACTTGCATCAACACCTATCGGTGTCGTGCAACCGAAAAATACAAAGAGCTCTACAAAGCTATCGGCTTCCACTTTTCCTATTGTTCCTCCTGAGACTAAACCAAGTCAATCACTTTTACCATCACCTTTTGAATCTCCAAAAATGCCTTCCCTAAACGTTATCCAAATTACTCCAAAGCAGTTGCAAGATTCAAATTTAATTACCAATTATGTATCGGCAGATTCTAAAACATCAAACATATTGCTACGACCACTAGATTACCGATTAAAAAATATCTCCACATCTTCACTTGCAAATAAAGGTGGAAGACAAGAGTCAGACTTAGTATCGAATGACGTAATTCCGAATGGTGAATTGCTACAGAAACCACCAATTACTTTGCAAATAAATACGCCACCAATAGTAATGCCAGCACAAAGATTAAATATCGTTTTAACATTACCTTCTAATAACTCATCTTCGGTTTCAAAAATTACAAATTCTGAATCTTCTACTTCACCATTTATTTCTAATTCGTTATACTCTGTGCCACCTGTCATTATAAAGACACACAAATCGAAATTAAAGCAGTGGCTTCCAATCTTATTTAGCTACATATTTAGCCGTTGCGAGAAACAAGAGAGTGATGATTACGATTGTTGCAGTTGCTGTTGTCCTTACAGAAGTCAAACTATCCCTATACCGTATCCTTTACCGATTCCATTTCAAGTTAACTCAGTTACCAGTAAGAAAATGGATTAGAAGTAGACACATGAAGATACATACGGATTGTATTGGTACTGTATCTCGATTTCAATTATTACTACCTATTTAAATATTATGAACCTCGACGTGAGATTGTAGAAGAATATATAATTTATTAAAGTAGAATATGTAACATTAATACCTGTGCTACACGGTTAGCATCTCCACCAAGGTGATCTTGCTGGTTTCCAACTGCGTAGAGTGGTTTGCTATCAAATTTCGTTTGACTTTCAACGACCTTGGTGGATGGGCGTGCGTTTGCAACCACGGTAAGATCCAACCGTGTATACACAGCGTAGATGCTTCTTGCCAACCGTTGTTACAACAACTTGTTACCAAATGAGCGCACAGTTGCGTCGCTGTAGGCAACCAGCGCGTACGAATCATGTTCATCTCATGTCATTAAGTTTAAATATTTCAGTGTTTGTTGTTCCTTCAGCTAGCGTTTCATCTATTACCTCTTCTATTTTGAAAAGTTGAAAACGTCAATATTTTGAAAATTTGAAAGGCAAAGGGGCCGTGTCGTATTGAATATTTGAACACTGCCTGTTTTCTGTAGATACATACCAATAAATACTCTGTGTTCTCTATGCGTGTTCTAAACACACTCAAATTGTGATCTCGTTTGAAACCGTGTAATTGAGAACGAAAACGGCGGTTAACAACCAACCTCCCACCAAGCAAACCTTGATGAAGAAAGTTGAAAGCTCACCGTGAAGCACACGCGCAAGTGATTTTATGAAGTTACTAGCTTATAAATTTGTATACATTGAATTAACAACTACAAAGTAAGAAAACACATGGTTTGTTGACAACTAACTTAAAAATCAGCCAAATGCGCGTCGCACAGTGAAGGGTTCCGTAGATGTTCATTTAATAGTCGGCAAAAATAAGTTTGTATTTCCATAGCGTTTCTTAAAAACACTGAAATACAGTAAGTAATTAGTGCGGTTGCTGAGTGTGTAACCGACAACACACCATATTCAAAAACTAGACACATATTATATCTTATTACAACTAATTTTCATTGAAACTGCTCTGTAAGTTTTACTGTCCTAGATTTTTCAGAATTTTCTACCCCATTGTTTAAAAGCTAGGACATATACTTTTTACTACTTTAAGAGATTATATCTCGGCAACCATTAACTTAAACAGAAAAAAAAACACTTAAAACAATCCCACACGCTTATGTGATAATGTGCATTGGATTTTTTTATTTCTCAGTACGGAGTGCCACCCATAATTTTATTTTTTCAAAATTTCAGTATACCCTTTGTACAGTGGTTAATAGAATACACTTACTTTCTAAATTTCATTTATAAAAGTGCCAATAGTCTCCGAGTAAAATAGTTGTGACATAATATGTAGAGACAAGATAAATTCAACGTCATTTGGCTATGGAACCTTAAAAATGTCTAATTTTTGTAAGACCTTGTTATATAAATATACCTAAATATGTTTTTATATTGGGGTGTATTACTTACTTAATTATTTTATTCATATAATCATTTAACCGTAAAGAAAATAAAAATGTTTAATTAACTGGGTATGGTAATTTTTAAAACATGCCGACATTTTCTCGTACAATAGATATGTGCCTAGTCATAATTTCATCAAATACGCTTAATAAAATGATGTAATATTTGTCTCGATAACTGTATTAATATTACGTAATTATGACAGAAGACAGATATAAATCATCGTTAAAATTATGAATTTCACCATGACACGACAATTCTGCTCGCTATATATCGCTTGTTGACATTCATTTGAACTCATCCAGTTGAACATGAAAATAACTTGATAAGATCACATCGAATTAGCAAAATTTTGGTTACGTCAGTAATAAGATATGAAAGAGAATCCTTGTATTATATTACTTCATAACCAGCCGAACAATTTCGTTCGGCTGGTTATGAAGTTATAAATATGATCGTTTCGTAAATGAAAATTCTATTTGTGAATGTTATTTCAGTTCAATTTTTGTTTATTTCATTATTTTTTTGTAAGTAAGCCTTTTTATTTGATTATTTCTCATCTGCGAATTTTAATGAAATCGTTTCATCTAGAATCACTGAGCATTTTTGTTATTTTTATCAACCAATAATGTAAAAGCCTCTTTTCCGTTGTTGAGCGGCTTTCACGTTTCATATTTAATTTGGCTGTTATCTGTAAAATAAATTACTTAAAAGTATTTTGTACATTGTTATTGTAAAAATAGGTACTATTGCTGTAATTTATAAAGTTTTTTCGTAATTATTATTTTATTATAGACCTTATTCCATGTCTTATTTAATTTCAATGAAACTTGTTCATAATAAATATTCACATTTGATGCGTAAGCAGAAAAATACTATATTATTGTTATGTTTAAATAGTAGTTACGTAGCAGCCATAGGGATTTTTTTATTTCAAATGGAAAAACCCGACTACGGAAAAATCGCACTCTGAAAAGTAAAATGCAATAATTTGAAATTATATATAGGTTATGTAATGCCTCATAGGCGTTCGTGACCTAAGGTAAGGTGGCATAAAATCATAACCTTCCGTAGTCGGATAAAAACGCGACTAGAATTTGTGCGTTACTTATTGTAAATGAATAACGAACGCTTATTCCTTCTAATGATTCAGGCAGTCCGGCCGATGAGAGAATGCGTTTCTGGTCGTGATCGAATGGACGACGTAACTTTGAAATGGCGTTAAATTTACGATAAAATTTTTTTTATTGTTTATTTGCCCAACTAACAAATAATTATCATTTAAAACTATATTATTATGTCAACTAACTATAAATGTTATATTTTGCGCTAAATTTAATGTTATCGTATTTTTTAAATCCATACTGTGCTGTTACGAAGTTATGTGAACTATTTATTTTTGTAGTGATGTGTAGGCAATTGTAACATTATTAAAATAATACGTTTATATTTCTAATAATTTGATAATAATGGAATGTACTAGTTTTCATATTACATATTTCTGAATATTACTCTTGCATATTTATTTTCTTTACACTAGTTACATTTAGAAATTAGAAGCCAGACAAACAAGTATTGAAATGTATGTTACTCTTTTCTTGGGTCGATTGAAGAAATAATATTATAACAGTGTTACTTTTTGCCCATCACTAGTTATGACCAACTGACAGACGTCAGGAATGCATTCTCTCGGCGGCCGCACTGTAATTCAAGCAAGTTTTTTCTACCATAAACGTCTCCAGCCTGCAGACTTCTCGAGAATAAATTATGTGATTGTATTGTTATTGCAATAAGAGATTGATGATAAAATTAAATTGTGCCTATTTATAAATGCAAGATATTGTTATTTTGTAAAAATAATTTTATCTATATAAAGGCAGAATTCGATTCACGTGAGATAACAAAAACGTATAATCTGAAGTTTGCCGAATGGTGTAATATACTTGTATATAACAAATTTATTATCTGTACTGCCATTTATCTATATCTCGAGTGTTGTAATCATGTAACAATATAAGCGTAATTTTGACAACCACTGTAGTTATTTTTATCTGTACGTAGTAATACAATAGTAAAATATTTTATTTATTATTTAGTTGGATTATGTACATAAGTATTAAAGACATGAAAATTTTGCCATTACACGTTTTTGTAGTAGTGATAATTCTGGTTAACTTCAAGGTAAATTTTGAGGGCAGGGATATCAATTTTTCTAAGTGACTACAAAACTTCATTTCAATGATTTATTCTGCCAGTTGCGATACACGATTGGTTAACTTTTGTAGCATAAAAAATACCAAAGAAACCTCTTTTAAAATAGAGATTAACATTGTTCAGAGCAACGTGACCGATTTATGTTTCTAAATTTTCTGTATAGTTTAATCTAAACATATTCTTCAAAATGGCAGTCGGATTTTTTAAAATTAATTATAGTTTTAAAATAAACGAAAATAACTGCGTTTTCGTATTTTTCGTAAACTAGCGCGCTCACGTTTGCATATGGCAGAACGTTTATTTTAGATTAAATTATTGTTTATCAATGCGTCGCCGTAAAGCAATAAAAACTTTGGACATCAGTATATTAAAAAAAAAAAAATTTACCCACGACTTCCATTTACAAAGTAATTAATTATATTAAAATATTAGCCAAAAGCTACGAGTACAAAACTTGTGCAGTTAATTGCAAAATTTCATCATTAGGTTTTGAAAATCTATAACATTATAAATCTTCAAAACTGCACTGAGCTAATAAACATTACTTAAAAAATGAGTGGTGATGAAGAGGTTACTAATGTACTCTCAACTATATTTTATTCTTACAGGATTCAAAAGTTGCCAGCCAAGCAATAATTCCTACGCAAGCTGGCGTACCCATACAGTTCGTTAGAGACAATTCTGAAGATGATGACATAGGATTACTTCTTACTCTTCTGCTTCTCGCTTCGCAGCAAAATGGTGGAAATAGAGGGTGCAATAGAGGGTACAGCAGCGGAGGTTGTGGGGGAGGATGTGGTTGCTGCTGTCGTTGTAGTAACCAAAAAATACCCATTCCGGTTCCTGTTCCCATTCCCAGTATGGCTATGGATAATGATTATGATGACGATGATTATGATGGTAATGATGACGAAAATCCAAGAGTAAATTTACATTCTAACAATAAAAGACAATCCATTAATAGTACTTAATGTTCTGAAAATAGTACGAAGTTTTTAAGAATAAAATCAAATATATTATAAATATTTATTGTTTAGAATTAGAAAAATGTTTATAAATAAAGATATAATATTATGGCTAAAATCATTAATTGAATACGTGATTTAATTTAAAACGCAGTAACTACAAACCACACACATAGTCACTATTTAGACAATTTAGATGTTCGTTATTTATATTTAAAACTGCATAAATGTTAGCATTCATTACATAGGTAAGTTATTTATGCAACTGTGTATATTGAGGCATGAGTTTACGGGGGTCGGGGCCAAGCGGAGCAAAGTGAAGGCGAGTTCCATAATAGTATCACATGAGTGTTTTAATGCCTAATCATGTAGAGTTGCATACCACAATCTACACTCATGACATGAAACACCTACGTAGTATACAACAGAAAACAGAAAATTAGAATTATTGTAATAATTATCTTTCAACACATTTGGTCAAAAAATGCATTTACGAAGCCTGTATACTTTGTTCGAAAGCTAAAAATTACGCACCATACAAAGGAATGTGCGGTAAAATAGGACTCTCAACTAAGTACCTACCTGTTTTACCGCATACTCCGTTGTATAGTGCCGTGCGTATCCTTTACAGATTTCCATAAAAAATATATAAAAATTCCACCGAGATTCACATTATGAAAATAAATAGGCTGAATGATCGAACCTCCTTGGAAGCGCTTTGGTTCAATACGTTTGTCTCACTTTAATATTGAAGAGAAAATGAGACGAAAGATGTAGTTCTACTTTTCACCGCGCGCACGTGGCGCCATTTGCAAATGAGCGCCATTTTTTTTTCTCTTTGTTTTGGCTTCGCAGATTGCATTTAGCCATTGATCAAGTAAATATGAGTCAAAGAGGGAAACGAAGTTTCCCGCCCTTTTTCTTTTCTTCTTCTTCCTTTATGGCATGGCGCACAGTTTAGCGTATTGCTATGCCATGCCATGCACGTATGCCAATGTCACGTATTAATAAGTAGAATCCATAGTGTAAATCAGTTTTTTCTTAGCGTAAAACTCCTCCAGTAAAGTGATAGTAGGCTTTACTGAAGTTATAAAGGACTTCTTGGAAGAGCGTGAATAGTTCAGCTACACATGTTTATTTAGATCACCTCCATTCTTGTCACTTACACAGAACTTTAAAACACAATATACTATCACTATTGTACTTTAAAACTCCTAAAAATGTAAAAAATAGAAAATCTAAATAAAATGACAACCTCACTTCTTCCGTTCCCGCCAAAAAGTCCGTGCGCCATTTTCATATTAGAAACGTCAAAGATTGTTTCCACTTTTCCACTGATATATACAATAATAATATGAGTTCTGACTTTTTTGGGGGGAATGGGAAAAGTGAGGTTGTCACTTTATTTAGATTTTCTATTCTTTGCATTTTTAGGAGTTTTAAAGTACAACAGTGATATTGTGTTTTAAAGTTCTGTGTAAGTGAAAAGAATGAAGGAGATCTAAATAAACATGTGTAGCTGAAGTTTTCGCGCTCTTCAAAGAAGTCCTTTTAAACTTCAATAAAGCCTACTGTCACTTTACTGGAGGAGTGTTAGGGTGTAGTAATTAATTAATTAGTGTTTCTCCAGAAGTTACGTCATTAGGCTGATTGAATTTATGCTTTCCGACGATCGGCCTTTCCGTCACGGAATGTTTCCGACGTTTGTGAATAATCCCCCTGATATCTTGAATGAGGCACAAATTGCAGAAAATGGTATCTTGCCGCCAAAATCGCGAGAGCGCTATTTAATGAATTACAATAATTTTATATCATGAAAAACTCGAAGAAATACTCAATCATTCTCTGAAAATGTTTTGATGGCTTATTTCAATGAATTACGTGTGAAGTAGCCGTGCTCGATGTGGTCAATATAGTCGATGTTAAAAAAACACTCTAAAAACCAATAATGACATCGATTTAACAAAATACATAAAGTTACATGTATTTTTGCAACGACAGTCAGATGGCTATACAAGTAAAAAATCAAAAGTATTGAGTGCAGCTAACGTTGAGCTAACGTAGAAAAATTCCTTAATGACGCGCCAGATGAAAAATATTTGGTAACTCAGGTACGTTTTTATAACTATTCATACTTATTTGCTATAATAGTTTAGGCATTGCTTAATTTAGTAAGTAGATATTTGATAGTTATTTTGGTCATTTACCTGTATAGAACTACATAAACCATACCTAAATTGCTTGTATTTTATTACAGACATTAATTTTTGGTATATCTGGGGCGACCAGACGACAAGAATTAGCCAACATAAATGTGACCGATATCGACATGTTACTTGCCAATAATGTAGCTTTATATAGGTGGGAGAATTTTTGAAATCGGTTGAGTAGGTTTTGAGTTTATCCATTACATACAAACAAACCAAGTTCACCTCTTTATAATAATATTACTACAGATATATATTATTTAAGTTATTACTAGTTATTACACTGTTACAGATAAGATAATGAAGTTAGTATTATATTGGTTGACTTAATGTAGGTTATAAGTTACGGTTCCTGTACACAGAAGATTTATGGCATTGCTGTAGATAAATATGGGCGTTTCTCTGAAAATTGGGCAACTCGTCCCAAGAAAGTTGTCTCGACCACTTTTGTGCTTATATATTGAAGAAATCATAGTAAAGGAATAGATATCTATCTGGTTAATAATGAACAGCAGATGAGCCAAAAATATTTCCATTAGTTTAGAAAATATTGAACATTTCTGAAAAATCGACACAGGGGACTCTTGCTTACGTTAGGAAACTGTGTATTTAAATGAAAAATACCATTTTAGTAGCAGAATTAAGTCTTTTTTTTATTTTCATAAATTTTGGAGTTAAGGAATTAAGTGATTGAACATTAAGGTAAAAAATCAACAGTTTCTTTTGTAATATTAAAATATTATAGTAAATTTTTATAGGTTATCACTCCTGTGTCTTCCATTCGGTATAACTTATCTCAACGAATTTCCCTGATGTTGACTTGATTGGAAGTCTTTTTCTTATCATTTTCATCTCATGAAAATTTTCTTGTAGTTACTCTTTTAATACCTCACCAATAGTGCCTTTTTGACTAGATCTTTCGTAGATTTTCTAGATTTTGGAGTATCTGTTATTTTCTGCAACTTTATATTTGGTGTATCTTTAGGCTTTGCATTTTCATTATTCTTTAATCTGGATAGGTGTTTCTTGCACTTTAATGGTTTCTTTTTCAGCGCTTCAATTTCTTTATCTTTTTTGTCCTCAGCATCTTCTCTCTATTATTTTTTTTCGAAATCAAAGTCAAATTCTAATTCATTTATTCATGTAAACCTAATTGCAAGGTATTATTGAACATCAAAACTACTTTAATTCAGTTTGAGAAGAAAGCCTTTATATTGAGAAGAACCGATAAGAAACTTAGTCAAATATCATTTTTTTAGCATCATTTTAGAATTTAGGATATTTCAATTACAATATTCATAAAGCCAGTATAGTATATTATGCAGAGAGAGGTTATTCCCAGACTGTTGTTTTGTCTTCAATTAAATCGTTAATTTTGTAGTATGCTTTTCCAATGATGTGCGTTTAATAACAAGTTTAAATCTCTTTTTCGAAATTTCTTGAGGAATTTTGTATTTAAAAGGAACACAGTAACCCAAACATGAACCACTTGACTTTCGTAATTTAAATTTAGGAATAACTAGCTGATCACGACCTCGATTTTCCATACCACTGATAAAGCTTTTTTTTTAAATAGATCAATATTTCTTCTAGTGTATATTATATTTTTAAAGATGTATAACGAGGGTAAGGTGAGTACATCGATGTCTTTAAAACTATCTTTATCGACTTCGACGACGATCGAATGCATGCGTAAGAGTCTGTAATAATAAAAAACTCAAAATATTCTCTTTTCAGAGCAACGCAATTTTGTTTTTATTTCGCAAAGTATTAAAAACACATTATATATACATTTTACACATTATATATACTATATTATATATATATATATACACATTATATAAACACATAATATACCTTTAAACCACATAGGTTTATGTTTGTGCAGTTTTTGTTAAAAAATGTGTTACAAAAAGAAAAATAAATAAAAAAAAAAAGAATTTTATTGAAGAAATTATCTAAAGGATATCAAAATCTGTTGCATGGTTTAGAATAAGTAGGCGCAGAAATAGACAGACGCGGATAGCGACTTTGTTTTAATAATTTAAAGATTTCTTTTTCTCTAAATTCTTCCTTTTCTACGGGTCGTTTTTATTTCACCCGAATCTCTTTCGCACGTTTTTTTTCTTTTTCTTTGTAAAATTTATCCCTTAGAAAGTTTTTTCTTTCTTGGCACCATGCTCAAAGGATATATCAAGGCTGGCACTGACCTTAAAAGAATAGTTGGCATATTTAATTTATATTTTTTAAAAGATAAAACTTTTATTTCTCCCTGTTTAGTTTTGAAGTCAGTTTGATTTTTTTAAATTACTTTTTTATTTCTTCATTTTTTAATTTCAGTTGTAATTGAAATTAATTTTCATCGAAAACTAAATTTTCATCGAGATTGTTTAGCTAGAGCCTAATTGCATGCAAACATTGAAACAACATGCATAATGTGACATGTTTTAGAATTACGCTGTTAAGCCAACGATACGTTTTCCTAGTGACTGATACACACTTAACTCTCTATCTCAAAAACGAATGAACCGATTTTGATAAAACTTGCACTTATCTCTATGTTGGACTATACCAGCCTTTCCCAAAGTGGGCGATAACGCCCCCTTGTGGGCGCTGCAGGCCTAAAGAGGGCGGTAAGAGACGCAGAAAGAAAATGGGGGCGTTGTGTAGAGGCCTGGGGGTGATTTGTAAATTCATTTAGCTAGGAGGCATCTTAGACAACGACTGCATGAGCTCTCGACTCTCAACTACAACTTGTGAACATCAACTAATATTAATTAAAAGATTGCTCAAACTCGGTTCGATATTTCTCTCCGCGTAGTTGATATATCTGTCCTGTTTTATTGAATATACAAAATAAAAATCATGTCAATCGGTCGTTCCGTTTCGAAATGAAAGTAGACACAAACAAACAAATAAAAAGGCAACAGACACACTTTCGCATTTTAATAGTTATTAGTACTCCCAGATAGGTAGGTAATTTTCGTAGACAATAGACCGCGGGCAATCATGTTTTAACAAGTTTTTGTTAAATAACCCGCCGAATTGTGCATTCCTGTATCAATCGGCTGGTTCATAGAATACTTGTTCTGTCTTGTTGAGTACGATTGAGCGTCGAATGAGATAAACGAGTTTATGCATGTTCGTTTTATTCCTGTCGGTGCGTGCTGCTTATGCATTCCTATATAAACAACGTAATATTTATTTTATTTTCATTTGCGGTTTCGCACGCAATAGATGAGCAGTACTTAAGTTAAACACTTACTTACGTATTTCTCAAAACAAAACAATGTCGGAAGTAAAAAAGAAGAGACGGCAATACTGTGCGGAATATATTAAATTCGGATTCATTGAAAATCCGACAAACCCATCGTCGCCTTTGTGTCTTCTATGTCTAAAAACATTTTTGAATGAAGCAATGAAGCCTTCAAGACTGCAAGATCATTTGAATAAATGCATCCAGATAAGAAAGACAAGAATGTAGCATATTTTCAAGACCTAGAGAAGAAGCATAATACTCAGCCAAGGGTGTAGCAAAACTATTTTCGGCGGCTGCTAAGCAAGATGACGACGGACTTCGAGCTTCGTACAATATCTCTTTGTTAATTGCTCAAAAAGGCAAACCACATAACATCGGAGAAGAGTAATTTTGCCAGCAATAAAGGAAGTAATAACTACTGTGCTTCATAAACCAGCCGCAGATATTATCCGAAAAATTCCTTTGAGTAATAATTCTGTGCAAAGACGAATTTAGACGAAAAACTAAATTTAATTAAAAGAAAAAACGTCGTTGCTGCTTTCACAGCCAAACTGCTTCTACACAAAAAGAATATGGGCAGACGTGAGTTTCACAATTTTCCGAATTTATCAGTATCATGCAGTAACGACGAATTGTTTGCCTACTGCCAACATTTGGAAAACCTCCACATTGACTTCACCGAACGATACCAGGACATTTTGAACTTGGAAATACCAGACTGGCTGTTGGATCCGTTTTCAAATGTCAACACAGCAATGTCACCTCACCTGGAAGAAGAACTTATAGAATTGACAACAAACGAGGAAATAAAAATCAAGTTCAAAAATGGTTACCAAGAATTTTGGCTACAAAAACCGATCCCGCAACTGTACCCTGGATTGTGGTCAATCGTTCAGCGATTCTTGATAGCATTCCCGTCGTCATATTTGTGTGAACGTGGATTTAGTGCTGTGGCAACACTGCTTACTAAAAAGAGAAATCGTTTGCATGTGGCGGCACCAAACGTGGCGACTTGCGACTGTTCTTGAGTAAATTGGAACCTGATATCAACAAACTTATTAAACAGCATCAGATTCATCCTTCACATTAGTTTTTATATAAGGATCGATTATATTTGTTTTATTTTGAATAAAAGATACTCTGTTTGAATACTATAAAGTTGCGGAATTAATGTTTAATCTCCGCTAATATAGCTCACAATAATTAATTAATTTTATTTGAAGTTATAGTGGTTTTTCAGTAGGTGAAAAAATGGGGGCGCTAAAAAATAATTTATTCTCAAAGTGGGCAGTAGACAAAATAAGTTTGGGAACCCCTGGACTATACGTAGTCCAACATAAAAAAGAATTTTTGCAATCCTACTTATGGTTTTTGAGATATGCGCAGACAAACATACAAACATACATACAAACATACATTTGTGAAATTTGACACACATGTTTAGAAGCTGGGATAGACTAACATATACAAAACCGGTGCAATTCTGACAATATTACATACATACGGGTCGAATTGATAACCTCATTTTTTGAAGTCGGTAAAAATTAATGTTTCTTTGTATGTTTGTGCTCTATGCGCTCCTGAAATATTCATCCGATTGTGACAAAACTTCGGTGAGTTGTTCTACTTAAGCAACGCAACGCAAAGATTTCTGTATTATTTAATTTAGCAAATTAAAGACAACACACACGAAGTCGCGGGAAACAGCTACTAAATAATAAAAACCAATGAGTTACAAAGTAGTAGGATGGATAAGTCAAGACTGCATTGAAGAAAGAGAACGAGTTCTACTACCATAAGAAATTCCACCTTTAGGGTAACTGCATAATACAAGAAGACAATGCATCCCCATCTATTTATCTATTAGGACCTACACAGAATAATAGTATTTAATACGACTACATACTGTGTAAGCACTCGCATTCTCGCGATATGATTATTCTTAAACGTCTGCACATTTCAATGGTATCTAGTACCTACATTGAATGTCATTGGTCTATTGGTGCAGTGCAGTGGTTACATGTTTGTGATAAAGTTCATCTACTTTCTTAAGTTCAATTTCAAGTCAGCTCAATTTAGAGAACTAACTTTCAACTTGGATTGTTTGAATGGAATCCTCATTCTTATTTGGTATTCATAATACACGCTTATCGCCAAGTTTTTGGCTAGGAGCCACAGTATGATTTGAGATTACAAAATATATAATATAATATATATCTTGTTAAACTCAGTTAACCTTAGATAAAATAGTTAAGCTACTCCGGATGTTCCGTAAGAGATTCTGGAGCCCCTCAACAGCCGGAGTTTCGTTAGATAAAAACCCCACATAGCCCAGTCTCTCCCCCAGGGAGCTGAGTATTTGTATGCAGATTTCTCCTCTGTAACCAAAAAATAAATAAATGGGTTCAAATATTCTAATAATAAATGAAACTAAACTACCAAAATGAGTTCAAGACCTTCATTGAGATATTTCATTTGCGAAGGTACGGAGATATGCGTCGCGCGTCGCGAGAAAAACCATAGGACAAGATCTGGCGTGGAAATAGAAAACCTTAAAAGTGGTTGCGGTAGATAACCAACCACTTGGATGGGTACAGTGAGGAGGGACATGAAGACGATGGGACTACACCCAAAAATTATAAAATTACGCCCAGAATGGCGCATTAAGATTAGGAGAACCAAAAGTCGTGAGAAATGAGGCACGGAAGACGAAGATTCGTAAGAGATCTGAGTTCAGCACTGGGACATATTATGTATATTTACAGTAAACTAGCTTTGCCTCACGGTTTCACCCACGATAGTCTACTACAGGGAAACCTATTAGTCCCAAGCATGGCTACGAGCCATCGCTCGACAAAATTAAAAGTAGTTATTGTGGGAACACGACTTTAACGGGTCAAGTCGTTCAAAAGTTACACGATAACTAACAGACGCACCAACGATTACATATTTATGCAAAGATAAATGTTAGTTCACATCAATACAACACTTCACAATATAATATAACTTCATAATATTTCGATTATATTATAGTTTTTTAACAGTACAATATCCAATAAAAAGCTTTGATTACAATTTACATTAAAGTAAAAAACGTGTGCGGTCGGGAGACCGCCGTCAGCATTAAGTACCTACAACGGGAGGCGGCATACGCGCTATTTCTCATACAAAACTTTCTAGCACTTTTTGCGGGAGGACAATGTCGGAGGACATTGAAAAATGTTATAAATATATCGCCGTGTTTGTATAAAGTTACACAAAAATTTGCAAAATTTTACCCAATGTTAAACAATATAAACCTTACCCTTCATTTGTCCCCACGATTTCCTACCATTTATTATTTATCACCGTTACACCACATTAAAGTTTCAGTGATTGAAGTTGTAACCAAAATGTTATTGTGGAAACTGTTAATTTTGCAGTTTACCATTTTTTTATAGCAAAGACATAGATTTATAAGATTTATATCAAAAGTAGCAAATTTATAGAGAAAACCGTCAATTTTAAATATTAAGGATTGTAGATAAAATTACTAATTCTATAGCTCCATTATACATATCCCAATATGTTTTATTAAAAAGTTTTGAAAAACTACATTTAGAGATAAATTTTAGTACTTGGTACATCTCTAGCTGATTCCACAAGGATACCATCCGAACCTAGATTGTACAATTGTGCACTTTAAATTCAATAATTTCAAAATACGGTCAATAAAAATTATTACAATTTATTAACATTTAAAAAAAAAAAATGCACATCGATATATACAGTCAGTTGTGGACAAAGATCTTTACATTCAATGTTAACATTAATGATTTTGTACAATCTTTTACTTTTGTATCTTTTGTTAGCTGGATTTTGTAAAATCTTTCATTTTGAAAAAATAAAAAGAAGACGATTTTTATGCATGTAGTATCCAAATTTGTTTCGATTTACATTAGTTAAATAGATTTACATTATTTTCACATTATTAATGGCATCAGGTGACTATTTTATATTCAATATACATACATTTAGATTTTTTAAATTAAAAGTAAATTAATTCTAAAAAATTTCTGTTTCTGTCAATATTGACTACTAAGCATAAAGTTAGTATGTTTACGCTAGTATACTGTCTATGCTACTAAGTATATTCTAATAGACAGTAAAGCTAGTGGTATGTTCTTCTCTTTTATATACTGACAACTCGTTTCATATTTATTAGAAACATTTCTGCCGACTTTTTGGCGGGAACGGGAGAAGTGAGGTTGTCATTTTATTTGGATTTTCTATTTTTTACATTTTTAGGAGTTATAAAGTACAACAGTGATAGTATATTGTGTTTTAAAGTTCTGTGTAAGTGAAAAGAATGGAAGAGATCTAAATAAACATGTGTAGCTGAAGTTTTCGCGCTCTTCCAAGAAGTCCTTTATAACTTCAGTAAAGCCTACTATCACTTTGCTGGAGGAGTTTTACGATAAGAAAGAACTGATTTACTTGTGATTCTACATAGATTCTACTTATTCTGTGTCTGTATACTAGTTTGTGTTAATGCGTGACATTGGCAAATGCGCTAATCATCTACTGAATTGTTTTCTCGCTTTACTTGACGTTGGCAATGTACTCACGTACGGTGCCATTAAAAAAAAAATCTGCCAATCTCAAGTAAAAAAGTGGTGTATCTCTTAATTAAAATATCTGTCTTCATATTACTAAGTCCCTAACACTCTCCAGTAAAGTGATAGTAGGCTTTACTGGAGTTAAAAAGGACTTCTTAGAAAAACGCGAAAACTTCAGTTGCACATATTTATTCAAACTTTCCAATTCTTAACACTTGGAACAGAATTTTAACGCACAATATACTATCACTTTTGTACTTTAAAACTCCCAAAAATGTAAAAAATAAAAAATCTAAATAAAACTTCACTTCTCTCGTTCCCCCATTTTAATCACTTGTTAGCCTTCATATACAAAGTGATAAGACGGGTATCAACTTTAACTTTAACTTACGTTGTTTTTATTTTTAACTAGTCACATTTGTAGCAAAATGTACGAGAAATAACCATCAACACAATGTAATAATGATAACTCCAATTTCGTGTTAGTTCTATACTACATGTGGAGTGCTGAAAATGGCACTTAATGGTAATAATATACATTTAAGCGTTTTCTTATAAATATTTTAAAATTAGATACAATTAAAATCTTACTTAAACGTGATCGTCTCTCTAAATGCTGATCCAAAAAACCTGAAATAATTACGTATGTTTACATACTTCTTTTAAACAACAGGTATGTCATTCTCTTTAGTAATGTTGAACATTTATCGATATAAAGTGCAAACTTGCTATCCGAATTGTAATACGATGGAGTAAGTATATATATAGAATATACATATTAAGATGTGATACAATCAAGTTTACACTTGAATTACTCATTGCTTATTCTCTACAACCTGCACGATTAAATTTCACTACATGAACGTGACGATAAGATAACAATAATCAATATACAATAGATAGCGCACATGCGATGATGCAAGATAATCAAGATATATAAATAAATATAAGTGATACGTTACGCGCATTTTATAAATTTTCGCTACGATGTTAAGCAAACTTCCTGCATTGTTCGCGTTACTCCTACATTTACAGGTTTGATGAAGTTCATATCAATTTCTCTATTTCTATTGTGATTTATACGTAATAATTACCCAACTAATAATTTTTTTCAGGGTTGTTACGGACAACAAGTAGCTGTGGGAAGCAATTCAATTCTGGGATTAAATAATCTGTCTTTGCAAAAAAACATATTGCAAAACCATAAAGGGTGCAGTTGCACACCTAATAATTTAAATGTACCTAATTCAGGCAATATAGTTTCGAATGTGAATTTACCACAAACAAATTTATTACAACGAATGAACTGCAAACAAACAAGTGGTTTCCCAAAGAATTTGAATTTGTTGAAACCGGCGAACTTACAACGGGCAGCATTCTTACAACAACCCAGTTTGCAACAACCAGTCACAATGCAACAAATAAATTTAATGTCAAACGCTTCGCCAACAAATTTAAAAATGCCTCTTAGTACAATACAACAAACACAACAAAAAGCAAACATACAGCATCCTCTGAATCTAAAACTACAAACGAGTTTACCAAATAATTTACAGCAAAAAACAAATACAAAGGATTTAATTAACTTGCAACAGCCAATAAATCAACAAGCAACGATTTTACAACAACCAGTTAATCTGCAGCACTCTACAAATGTGCAACAATCCTCGCAAAACCCTTCCATAGTTTTAAGTAATTTACAGTTAGTTCAACAACAACCTATTCAAACATCTGTAAGTCCCTTAGTGTCATTTTCCCTTGGAAACCAACAAATTTCACCATTAAGACAAACTTCTCTTGATTCAGCTACAGTTCAAGTTCTTCCTGCGCAAGTCTCTAATAAATACGGTTGTTCAGTCGGTTCCCAATCATCCAATACTCTTCAAAACAATCTTAGCACATACTCGATCATACCTGCACTGTCCTTAAACGAGAAATCGCAAGTTGATACTTTACCTGTTTCTGTAACACATTGGCCGACATCGCCAGCAACAATACCTAAAAATCAAGTTAAATTAACCTCCGTTCAGCTGCTCCCTAATCTCCAGTCTGTTCAAACTAATATGAAAATTCCACTGCAAATTCAAAAAACTTGCGTTAGCGACCAAAATCAAATAATAACTGCTCAAAACCAACCAAGTGACATCCGATCTATACAAACACAGCCTGTTCTAACAATACCGAATCAAGCAGCGTTTTCTACTGTCCAAAGTGTATCGCCATTGATATCTTCCCTATCACCGCCACAATCTTCATATGTACCTACTAAATATATTCAAATTTCACCTTATGCTACTAATCCATTTGTATCTCGGCGACCAAAGTATAGTTCTAAATCTTCGAGTCTGAAGGCTCTGCTTCCGATTTTATTTAACTTAATAAAAGAAAAGAATACAGGCTGTAAATGTTGTCCAAATTGTAAATGCGACTGTATGAATCATAATAAAAATACGAATATAGTTGGAGAACCACAAATGTATAGCGGCTATTCAAATCAAGCAGATTACAGTAAAGTTAATGAATCTTCAGCGGCTTCGATAAAGATAGATGATCCCGATGAATTTGATAGCTCTGGAAATGTACGTGAAAGAAAAAATCATAAAACGGAAGAAACAGGAAGTACTGAAACCGATGATAACTTCGAAACAGATTTTGAAGACGAAGAAGATTATAACGATTCCGATTAAACGTAATACGTGAAAACGACTAAGAATTAAATAATAAGAGATATTTATTAGGTACTTATGTACTCGTATCATACATCATGTTAATAATAATTATATATTGTATTGACTCCTATTTAAATAAATTATTAACTTGCATATTCAGTTTTATAGTCCTAAATATAATAGTAATACAATTAAGGCAATATCTAACAATATCTAAATAAGTACACTACGCTACTGCATTATGTACATATTTAAAACGAATATTATAGAAGTATTCCTTTCTTCTTCTGTACCTCTAAAATGAATATGATAAGTTTTCGTTTTAAACTTTTCAATAGAAACTTATGAGTCCCCAAGATATACAACTACTAGTAATAATATGAAAAACCTGCGTACTTATTTAATGTACTTCAATATATTTCAAGACTAATACTATTACGTAAGTAATATACATATGATTGAGAAACAGTTCCGAATAATAATAATTATGTAGAAAATTATTGTTACAAGACGTTAGAGCAAAATGATACTTCATTATTTCTTTAAATATCTAGTAGACACTAATATTATAAATAGGTAAACTTTGTTTGTATGTAATAAATAAACTCAAAAACTACTCAACCGATTTCAAAATTTCTATCACCTATAGAAAGCTAACATTATCAGCGAGTAACATGGGCCGTATTTGTGCGTGACCCGGCTGGGATACGATCCCCGATCGCCTCGAGGACACTATGCACTCACGAACTGAACCGTATACACGCCAGTCCACCCAACTGCGACGCGAGAGTTTCTTGAGTGTAGGAAGAGGTGGTCAGCGACAGTGTTTCTTAAGTATAGGTAGAGGTGGACGGCGACGGTGTTTCTTGAGTGTAGGTAGAGGTGAACGGCCACAGTTTTTCTTGAGCGTCGGTAGAAACTCACTCGTGCGCTGGACTACCTAGCTCATGCGGGAACCAATCAGAGGCGTCCGCAGCGCTGGGCGCCCGGCCCGATAGAGATAGATATAGACATAGATAAAATGACTGGCCGGGCATCCCGGTTCGATAAAGCTTCAACAGTCGCTAGTTGCGAACACCTCGATTGCCACCTTAGTGGGTCAGCTATTAGCGTACGCACTGTCCTCTACTCGCTCTACACAAACGACGTCCCCAAAATCACCGGTGTAGAGCTCCCCCTATTCGCGGACGATACCGCACTTTTCACGTCAGATCGTAGTCGCTTCAGAGTCTCTCAACTCCTCCAAGTCGCGGTCACGAGCCTAGGCGAGTGGTTCCGTCTTTGGAGAATCGAGGTCAACCCCGAGAATAGCGCCGCCGTGTATTTCTCGAGGGGCACGACGACCAGCCGCACCCGCCGCGCTAACACTCTCCGTACGGTCACACTTTTCGGCCAGGACCTAGGCCAGCCCTGGACTAGGAAAGTCAAATACCTAGAAGTCACCCGTGACAGTCCCATGACCTTCGGCCACCACATCAAAACGGTCCGCGACCGCGCCACGTTCGTCCTCGGTCGTCTCAATGTGCTCATTTGTGCGAAAAGTAAAATATGCTTCAGACATAAATTTACTGTACTTTATACAAGACGTGCGTCAGAGTTATCATGACGTACGCCAGAGTAGTATTCGCTCACGCTGCGCCCACTTATATCAACTCCCTCCAAGTAATTCAAAACCGATTCATGCGCAGGGCCACCGGTGCCCTTCCTTACGTGCGCAAGGTAGATCTGCACTACGGTTTAGAATTGCCCTCTATAACTCATTATCTAAGAGAAGTGTCCTAACGCTTCTTTCACAGTTCCTCCCTACACCCAAACCCCCTAGAGGTCAGGGCGATATCGTACAGCTCCGAGCCCCGCGTCCGCAAACACTATCGAAGATCTAGACATGTCTTAGGCGACAGCGACAACGCATGTTCAAAGTCGAACATGCCCACTTACACACTACGACCGCACCGCCCCCACCGTCGGAGGCGAGGTCGTTCCCCACGACGCCCGTAGGGTGACACGTTTAGAAGCTCGATCACGTAGCACATTGAAAACTGCCACGCAGAACACTAGGCACACTAGTCGGCCTTCAGCCGTTTCGCCGGCCGGGTCCGCTAGAGGCCTGGCCGTCACTCGAAAGTGCGTTAAAATGCACGAAGGTGCGGAAAGCTCCCCTGGCGACACCTTGAACCCGAGCTCCGCTCTCCATACGAGGTATCCCTCAGCTAGAGGAACCCTCAGGTAGTCGATCGACTGGCAGGGCGCCTTTAGCTCTCGCGCCAACGCGAGCGGTGACGCTGTAAAACACATTAAGGCAAAAGAGGGCTTTTTTTAGTCGGTTCGAATCCGACACTACTCAGTCGGCGTAGAGTCCAACTGTATCCGTGGGGATTTTTTCGCCTCTCAGAAACAAAAAAAAAAAATAATAAAGTCTGTCCTCAATTACCTGATCTTTCTTTGCCGACTCAAGAATCTTAAATTCACATATTTTTTTATTGCGTCATATCATTAAATCAGGATTGAAATGTTACTTCGATTCTTAGATGGTTCGGGCACTTAGTAAGAATGAGTGATAAAAGACTGACGAAGGAAATCTACAGAGCGAAAGTGAGAGGTAAAAGAACCCAAGGAAGACCAAGGCTCAAAGATCAAATAGCCAGAATGTTAGCAGATCGAAATGTCAAAACCACTCACATACCTAGGCGAAAATGTGTGAGGAGAATGATGAGATTTGAGGAAGCGAAAGAGGTATGTAAGGACCGCGACTCTTGGCGCTCCGTCCTCCTTGACTACCCCGTTGGGGATACAGCGTGAAGATATGTATGTACTTCGAGGTAAGCCCTGTTTTTTTTTAACCTCATCCAAATCTACTTAATAGTTTTACGAGATACTTTCATAACTACTTCAGAGGTACATGATGAGAAATAAATGAGAATATACGTATGAGTGGCCTGATGGTGGCCTGTGACATACAGATGGATTAACGGACAGACAGACCTAAAGTATAAAGGTTCCAAGATTTACTGTGAAACTCTAAAAAACCGTTAAGTTTTAACGTAAGAACCTACAGCAGCAATAAATTAATAGATAATATCGATCATAAAATCGAATTAAAAACAACTATGTTAAAAACAAATAATACTGAAGTGCTCGTAGTTTAATGATATTATAACGTAAAGAAAAGTACCTAAAAGAAACATTCAGTATGGAGATATTCTTGATTATGTTAATACGATCAAGACAATCATTAGATTGTTATCATTATATCAACACCGTAAGTTAAAGTCGCCTAACATATATGTACTACCTACCTGCTACAGAATTGAAAAAAAAGTGTGTGTGTCAGCTCCGACGCACGACTGGAGTTTACTTGTTTTTTCCACATTTTATATATTTTTATTCACTTCACTGTATACATAATATTAAATATCAATATTAATAGATATAAAAAAAGTAGCATTTGCCATCTTCGATTTGAAAATGAACGTCATTTTCGTAATCAGTACCCCGAGAAACCTAGAACATGACACCCATGTAGATCTATCAAAAAAAAAATATTCGCCATCTTGGATTACAAAATGAACGTCATTTTCGTAATCAGCACCCCGAAAAACCTAGATTTTGATACCCAAATCGATTTATCCAAAAAAAGTAATATTCGCCATCTTGGATTTGAAAACGAACATCATTTTCTTAATTAGCACCCCGAGAAACCTAGAATATGATACCTATGTCGATTTATCCAAAAAAATAATAATCGCCATCTTGGATTCGAAAATAAACATAATTTTCGTAATCAGCACCCCGAGAAACCTATAATGTGACACCCATATCGATTTATTCAAAAAAGTCATTTTCGCCATCTTGGATTTGAAAATGAACGTCATTTTCGTAATTAGCACCTCGAGAAACCTAGGATATGACACCCATATCGATTTATCAAAAAAAAAGTAATATTTGCCATCTTGGATTTGAAAATGAACGTCATTTTTGTAATCAGCACCGCAAAAAACCTAGAATTTGATACCCATATCGATTTATCCAAAAAAATAATAATCGCCGTCTTGAATTCGAAAATAAACATAATTTTCGTAATCAACACCCCGAGAAACCTAGATACGAGTATATATATATTATATACCTATATATTTTATATAGAAATAACATATAGGTATATTATATACACATCATACTTACATGCGTAAGCTGCCCCGCAGCATACCCTATGTACGTCTTAATATTCACGACTGAAAAGTGAAAGGTGCGCACAATAGGTTGCGCACAAAAAACGTAACGCTGTCATTCGATGAATAGATTTTACTCCTCATATTTTTTTCATACCGGGGGTCTTATATGAAAATCGATTCTTAAGGAGTAAACTCCAAAAATATTGCCTTTCTTGGCCCAATTGCAGTTAAATAAAAAATTGTTAATTCGCAGACTGAAAGATAACACATTAGTGTAATAAGATTTAATAAGGCACATATAAGTCAGTTAAAGATATGAGAACTAATTGCTCACAGAAAATTGTGTCAACACCTGTAACACAAAACTCCTGTCAACATTACTTTTGTACTAAATGCGCCCCACAATTTTATTTATGTCTGATACAAGATCCAGATTTATTTTCTAACTTTTAGTTCAGTTGACAAAGCGATAATTAGGAATTTTGGATTAAATAATTTCTGTGTAATGATGTTACGAATACATGATGTAATGATGTTACGAATACATAAAATATGTTTTAAATTAAAATTATGTACGTAATATGGCGAAGATAAGAAAAGTCGAAGAGACAATTTCGATCCATTACGAAATGTATATTTGTTAAGATATTCATATAAAAGAATAAACGATAAACGTTATTAGGTAAAGAACGTGTCAAAATGAGAACTTGGTGGTTTTTTTGTGTAATAATACTCTGTTCTGCAGCTACTGTAAGATATTTTATTAATTCAATCTAAAAATCGGTTGGAAACCAGTTTTAAAATTTTAAAACAAAAAAATATTCGAAATACAAATGCATCATGTATATGTATACATTGATAATTAATCATTAAATAATTTGAAACTAATTTGAAAAGATGTATCAACTACAAAAAATGAGAATCTCAAGAGTCCTAGGCTAAAGGACTGAAGTATCTGGCAAAGCTTAATATTAAAACAAAACAAGAGTCTCAACACTGACGTTAACTGTTGTAATTGTTATTGTGGTAAGTTCATTGTATTTATATATTTAAGCAATATTAATATAATTTTCAGATGCATATAACACACGCTGAATATGCAGACGTATCCAATGGACTCTCAGGGAATGTAGTACCACCGTACCCAATTGTAATCAATTCCAAACCAAAATCAAGAAATCGCAATATGCGCTCTCTTCTTCCGCTACTAATGCTACTGTTCCTTGATGATCTTACTGATAATGCGGGTGACCACGGATATGGAAGTCACTGTAGATGTGGGAGTTGTACCGAATGTGGAAATTCTCCTCGCGGTTGGTGCGGCTGTTATAACGCCATTCCTATCCCTTGTCCAATACCGATACCAATTAGTTATCCTATTACAAGTATTTGAGCGAAAGGTGAAAATCTATGACTTCTTGGAATAAAGTTTAAGTACCTGTAGAATATTTTATTGTAATTTTAATTATTGTGAAATAACATTGGAAAGACTAATAATAAGTAATATACTTGTAAATGCGTTGTGAAATCATTGTGTAAAAACCTGATTACGATGTTGCTTATTGATAAGTGGACAGAATTATCACATACAAATTAATTTTTTAATGTAACTGTCTTAGTATATGTTTTTTTCTTATACTATTTTCACAATCGCCTACTATTAGTGAATATTATGAGACTTCTCATAGTACCAACTTAAACTTTACATAATACACATGTACGTGTTCTAAACGACTCAGTGTAAAGGTTTCAGTAAACTGTAATTATGTTTTTATACAAAACGTGATACTACCTTTTAAAGACAAAATTACATCACTTAGGATTACCTAGTAACCGTATTATTTTGAAATCTTTAGTATATAAGAGAACGAAAAATAAAATTCGGTCAGTATCACACTTTACAACATGGGTTGGCAGATATTACTTGCTTTTCTTTTTATTTCAAAGGTAAGTAAGTATCTTGATGAAAACATTTTATTTAATAAAATAAAAATAAAGTAAACAATACATGCAAAGATTAGATGCAAACAAAGATAAATATGTTGTAGGATTACGACGTGTCCAGCCAATGCATCGGTAACGGTAATCCATCTTCCTGGAGCAACGGGGGTTCAGCACCATCCCCACAATTCATATCAAGTAGTCAGTTTGTAATACCAGCTGTTATCAAACCATTGATCCAATCTAACGAACCTATCATTCCACCTATAGCCTCTGTTCCCACAATTCCAAGTTTGGGTAGCTTGCCTCAAGCTTTTGGAGGTTTCCCTAATATGCCTGCCATAATATACGACGACCGAGACGACGATGATAATGATAACTCCCTTCAACAATTGCTCTATCTCCTAATAATCTCAAACCTAAAACGAAATGGAGGATTATTTGGAAATGACTACGGTGGAGGTAATAGTAATGGTGGAAAGTGCAATGGATGTGGTGGTGGGAACTGTAACGGTAGGTGTGGTGGTTACAACGGGGGATGTGGGGCATGTGGGGGATGTGGGGGATGTGGCGGTGGGTATGGAGGAAATTGCCGATGTGGCTATAACGGTGGATGTTGCGACAACTGCTGCATGTATGCCAATAGTTTCAAAGGATTTAACGGAGGATTTAATGGAGATTTTAACGGAGGGCTTATTGGAGGGTTTAATGGTGGTTATAATGGTGGTTACAATAGTGGTTTTAACGAAGGGTCTAATGCAGGATTTAACGGAGGCTTTAACGGAGGATGGATTGGAGGATTTCACGGAGGCTTTGGGCCTTTTGGAGGCAGTCCGTTCATACCATATCCATTTCCTATTACAATACCTATTGCGGGTGGTTTACCTGTTCCTCCTGACGGTCCTATTGGATCTTGTCCTGAGAGCACTGCATATAGTAATCAACCAGCACAAATCAATCTTGTTGTGAGTACCGGTACTACAGATAGTACGACGTGTTCGTAATTTTGACATTAAAGTATTTATATAGCACAATGTTTGATTTAATAAAAGGCTAGATATGGCATACTAGAACATTATGTACTGTAAAGATGGATTCACAGAGACACTATTCACACCAGTGAATATTGTCTACGAATAACGCAAAAGAGACAACATTACGCAATAAACTGTAACGAGAGTAAGACTGTCTTTTCGGGTTGTTTCGACTCTGCTCGGCGCCCCTCCATATAACATTGATTGATCTCTTCAGTGTAAGTTCCATTTGCCAGGTACTCTTGTTATATTTCCTTTTTCATTATTATAAATGGAAACGTGTCTATTTTTAATGCATAGATTATTCAATTAGCAATTAAAATTTTGAATTGTTGCATTATATATTTTTAAATAAACAATATTAAAACACTGTTATCTATTATTTATTTACACCCATAAAATTATATGCAAGTTTTAAACAAGGTTTATGTCCAGTTAGGCACACGTCTATATCTACCTCATTGAACTGTTATTTCATTCATTATATCATTAATATAATTATCTGATATTATAAATTTTATAACAATTTCAGGGTCTAAGAAGTCTGGGATTCATAGTACAATAATAGATGATTCCCAATTTTAACTCCCGACTCAAAAAGAGAGGTGTTATAAGTTTAACGTATGTATCTGTGTATATGTATTTTATGACGTAGTTTTGACCGATAAACAGTACCTTCATATAATTTTTTTAATAAATTGATATCTTCTTACATAGGTAGTGTACATACGTACATAACTTTACAACAGTTCTAGCTAGGGGTGCACAGGGTACTAAGATGTGAAAAATCACACGTTGAAAGCGATGTTAGCAATAACTATGAGTATATAAACTTATAAATGGCAAAGCGGAATAAATAATGACATATTGTTAGACTATCGCTTGCGAAGCTGTCTTTTACTTATACGGCCTTATTGGGAAGGTAAGCAGATTGCAATTTCAATATCATTTTTTCCTCTCAGATCAATATGGAAATATTATTGATCTTTTATTATACTTTATTTATTTATTAATATTATAATAACTAAATGAATATATATCAAATAAACTTTAGCACGATACGATTTAATTCGATTTATATGTAGATAATATATGTAAATGTATTATTTAGGTTATCGCATTGTTAAACAAAATGATGATTGATAAGTTTGTGGTAAATCGGAAATCAAAGTAATAGTTGCGGAAATGTAGGAGTGGCTATAACAATCAATTGGGAAGTGGCTCTTAACAATTACAATAAGTTTAACTGCGGGCAACTAGAACAATAATTTTAGTAATACAATACCTACATTGAACTTGTTTATCGTCTAAATTTCTAAAGTATAGTATGTACGTAAACGTATGGCATATTATAATGATACACATACATATCTTCACGCATATGTGCACATTGTGTATATCATAGTAAAGCAATATCATATACAAACATAATTGTCCGACGCCTTCGGTTTCGATATAAGAATATCAAAATGAAAAATGCATCGATTTCGACCCAGTTATGTTTATTCACCAATTTGTTTTTTAACCCCCGACCCAAAGCGAGAGCTCCCAATTCCTCTACTGTGCACATCATGCGGGACAACGATTGTGCTATATTTAGGGCGCCCCGGAAAGCGACGTACACCGGTCTGTCCCCGCTAGTGTGTGCAGAGTGCAGTTCGACGTTGGGGATCGCCACCCAACACGCTGTGTACCTCGCGGCGGGAAGTGGAGGAAAAAATGCAGAATAGCTGCGTGGAATGTGAGAGATGGGATTGAAGAGAAGATGAATGAAGTTATTGATATTATGGAAGAGAAAAGATTGGATGTGTTATGTTTGAGTGAAAGCAAATGAAGGGGCAGTGAACTTGCCGACTTGCCCAGAGGGGGCATCGCTTCGTGGTCAGGCGTACCACATCCAGACAGGGGATGCCAAGGGGTGGGTGTTTTACTGTCCTCTTGTTTGGTCGTTTGTATGACAGTATTAGATGTGTAAATCCCAGACTGCTCTGGTTGCGGCTCAAGATGGAGTTGACGAAAATTTTTATTTTGGCGGTGTATGCCTCAGTGTTCTCAGTCTCTTTGTTGGGTGAACTACAGCAGTTTTGGGAGAATGTTAGAGAAGTTCTAGGGACGGTTGAAGAGAATGAGAGAATTGTTGTGTGTAGAGAAATGAATGAATGGATCGGGACCGCTCGAACAAGATTTGAGCCTGTCCTAGGCAAGTATGGAGATAAGAGAGTGAATGATGCTGTTAGGAGTGTGTATGGAAAATGATGAAAAGAAGCAGGTTGTGGACACAAGAGAGCATAGAGGAGGGCAGATCTGGAAACGGAACACTTTCTGGTGATAACCAGAATAAGGAGTCTGTTTGGAGCATGGCGACGTCGCGTAATGTCCAAACCTGCAGCGGTCTGTCGCATCAAAAGCTGAAAGATGCGACCACCAGCAATGAATATGAAAGAGTAGTATCCGGTAAGCTTGATGATAGATGAAAGTGATGAGCAAGGATGTTGAAGAATGTTTGGAGAACCTTAGCGATAGTATGATCGAGACTGCGAAAGAAGTGTGGGGAAGGAATAAGATTGGGAATGGTAAAAAGCGTGATGTGTGGTGTAATAATATGTATTTATTTACAAAAGAAAAATATATAAGTAGTATATCAGTTGTCTAGTACCCATAACACAAGCGCTGTGCTGCTTACATTGGGACTAGATGGCGCTGTGTGAAATGTCTGAGTATATTATTATATCATAATGAGATGAAAGAGTCTGTGTATAAGAAGAAGAAAGCATGGCGAGTTGGATAGCTACTAAAAATGACTGTGATATGAAGAATTTGATGAAAGACAGATATAAGCTTCAGAAAGCAAAAACGAAAGCACTAGTGAAAGAGAAGCGTGAAAGGTGTAGGGTGTTAGACACAAAACAAGATGTCGGACAACTTCGAGGAAAATTCCAAATTATTTTGGGAGGAAGTACGTAAGTACCGAAGTGGTCGTGCACCTTGCAGAATGAATAAAGTGTGTTCGACAGAAAAAAAACCCGGTAACAGAAAAAAAGATGTTCTGCAGCGGTGGAGTGAATACTTTCGAGAACTGTATGTGAGTGGTAACTCCGTCTCTAATTCTGAGAGCGATTCTAATGAATTGCCACACTCGGGTATGGGACTGGAGGAAGCCATTACAATGAAAGTAATTGAGAAAGTGATAAGAAGTCTCAAATGTGGAAAGGCTACGGGAATTGATAAGGTGACTGCTGAGATGATCAAGTATGGTGATCCTAGGGTCTGGGATACCTTCTGTTCACTCGCAACCTGCACCTGCACCCTTTGTTGGCAGAAGGGGGAGGTTCCAGACACTGGCGCACCGCAGTCATAGTACCTCTCTTTATTTTTTATTTTTTTGTTTATCGGAAGGGAAGAAACTCCGACCGAGCACCCAACCGCCTCCGACGCCTCACGAGAGAACGTCGGGCGCGACCGGGTAGTACCGGGCTCGAACCGGCTAAAATTACCCTCCACCGCCACTTGACCCTACAGGCCGTCGTAGCGAACCGGACGCGTAGCGGGGAAGCGCGGAGGGCGCTCCCCCAAAAGAGGTCGACAAAGCCTCAGGGCCCCTCTGTCCGGGGGGTACCCGGGACGGAGGACGGTACCTCGGCTCAGGTTGTCGACGAGAAAATATGCACCTGCGTGCCGTCGAGAAACCTATACGGATGAGGGCCGGTCCCAGAGTGGTTTTGACCGGCCGGCGTACAATCGGCTGAAGGCCCGAAATGGTGTGTGCCTATTTTGTAACTCAGCGCGAGCGGAAGGCCCGCGCTCAAGTGAGGCCCTATCTGTGCGTGAGTGATGTAATCGTCGAAAAGAACCTACAAAAGAGGCCCTAGTGTTAACGCGCAAGACGTCGACGCCCCCTCCGGAGGGGGCGGTGTGATGTCGCATCGTTGTTTGTACTGTTTAACAGGGCGTCGTTCGCCACTGTTATGAGGTCGTCCGGGTCCGTCAAAAAGTCCCTAGGACGTCTACGGTGGGGTAGAAGTACCTCTCTTTAAAGGAAAAGGTTCTCATTTAGACTGTGCGTACTGTAGGGTCATCAGCTTGGTCAGCTTAGCAAGTAAAGTCTATACCAATGTATTGACTGAACGTATGAAAGGCGTTTCTGAAAGTCAATTGTGAGATGCGCAAGGCGGTTTTAGGAACGGTACGGGTTGTATGGATCGGATTTTCTCGCTTCGCGTTATCGTGAGGAAGTTTCTGGCTATATATAGGTCACTAAGTTTTCTGCGCTTTCGTGGATAGAAAAAGGATTCGATAGAGTAGTGCGAAAGAAATTGTGGAGTCTTCTGCCTGAATATAGCGTGGGGGGCCCCTTACTGCAGGCTGTGAGGCCATTATATCGAGGCTACAGACCCTGTGTAAGGATAGAAGATGACATGTCGCCCTGGTTGTTCGAAGTCTGTTCAGGTGTCAGACAGGACTGCATGATGTCTGTCTGGCTGTTCGTGTTGTATTTGGACAGTTGCCTCCAGACATTGAAAAGTAGTATGAATGGTATGATATTGTTTGACATAGTGGTAAACTGCCTATTGTACGCTGACGATGCTGTGCTTATAGCACCATCAGAAGCAGAGTTGCAGACACTAGTCAAGTGCGTGAAATAAGAATGTGAAGTGATAGGATTGAATACGAATGTGAACAAAACTAAGGTTCTGGTGTTTGAAAGGAAAGCGATACAGACGAAATGTGAGATCTGGGTAAATGGAAAATGTTTAGAACAAGTGAAAGAAATTGTCTATCTGGGCAGCGCATTTTCGAGAGATGGAAGATGTGAGTTGGATATCGAGAGATGGGTAGCAGCTGGCAATAACGTGAACGATGCTCTGTCCGCATTAGTAGGCATTGTGAATATATTTATTTATTTATTATTCATTGTACATAATGTATACAATAGGCGGACTTAATGCCTAATGCCTCTACCAGTCAACTTGAGATTTACTGTCAGAGAAACAAGTAGCGGTACAATAGTCACCGAAAAATGACTACAATATACACACATCAAAAAAGTCTAAGCAACATGTACGATTTTGAACTTTTGAACGATTTTTACTATTGTAATATATTTATATTTCTTTTATAAATAATAACTAAGCATTTTTTGACGCATTAGTGACTAAAGCAACAAAATGCTTCATTCGTTTGTTCTTTTAATCACAGTAATTAACAATATGTGTACCGTAACATACGTAGTATAAAATAAAGTTAAAACGAAATTAAACTTTTAAATTAAATTATTTAATTATTATTATTATTATGACATTTTTGTGCAAGTGAAAAGTTTGGATATTGTCACTGAAACTTAAGTCAATTTATTACATCATGACACTTTTGCGACATGTTGTAATCGATAGATTTGTGAAACAATAGTTTTTTCATTGTTATCATAAGATTTTAATTACTTACTAAGTTACTCGATTTCATAATTGAATTATAGTTAATAATATAGCGACATTAAGACTGGACCACACCTAACGCGGGTGCAATGCGTGCACAGGCACAGAGGCACAGTTTATTGTATAGTCTTAAATGTGCCACTACAAAACGAAACGTTACGTTCATCTGACATTTTACATGTTACCGTGTAAAATTTATATTCTATTTCAAATTGTAAAGAGTAACTTGGACATAGGTATATATGCATGACATCCGAAGAACAGTGTTTCCCATAGAAAGGTTTAGTTCATTTTACAATAATAATAGTGGATAACAGTTCCACAACAAAATGACATAATATTATCTTTACACGTGATTCGCCAAAAAAGGAATAAGTAGAATAGAATAAAAGCCCAATCACACTTGAAAGCAAACTTCCCAATAAAGCAAAAAATAAATTTTCAACACAACGGTAATAAACGAGCAGTACTTGGTGTCAACCTATTACATAAGTAATGATCATATATTCATATATACATACTTATCAATAAATCATTAATATACTTAACCTTATCATTCAGAAGAATTTTTTACTTGATATTTATAAAGTTAGCTAAAGACATTCCCCTACACTGTCATAGAGACAGACTTGCACCTGATTAAGTGCGTTATAGTATTCAGTGAAACATGTCGAAAAAATTAATGTTATTTTTAAAATGTACATAAATTATACTTCGATATGTTTCGTTTAATAGCATCGGATGATTTCATCATTTCCATAACCTTTATAGGGAAAAGGTTAACGAGGTTCACGACAATTTCCGTTTAAGGTGGGTAGAACACCAAGGTGCAGCAAAATCATATCTTGACGCTATGTGCTTATTATAGCAATAAATGCAGAGTCTAACATTTGCAGCTTGCTAGCGCGTCGCCCACACCAGTTTCTTAATTCCATATGAGAGATATTTTGAATAACTTTTACGGACAGTTTTAATTTTTAGGGTTCCGTAGCTAAATGAAAAAAATACGCGATCCTTATAATTTCGACTATTGGCACTAATAAAATTTAATTTCACATCATTTAATTTAAAATTAAAATTTTTGTTAAAATGTTGCATTACAGCACGAATTGGGCCGACTCGCCCGGTGAAATGCCACCCTCTCACATAATATCGGCGTGAAATACCAACATCTATTGCTGTTGTGTTTCATTCAGCGAGTGAGAATGTCGGTAGCCCATCTCCCCCGTCCCCTCTATTTCCTTCCTTTCCTTCTTTCCCTAAAGGCCGGCAACAGGTGTCTATCTATGGGAGGCGATGATCACTTTCCACTAGGTGACTCAATTCCTTGCAAAAAAAAATTGCGAAAAAAGAACTAGGGGTGGCACATTTTCGGTTAGATGCTATTTTTACTTTGGCGGCCACAGAAATAATTTTGTTTTTCGCAGTATCTTTGAGAAATACTAGAACTAGTTAGAAACTTACTGTCGGTCCCTTTTGGATATTGTGCATGCGTAAATATTTTATTCATCTCTAACTAAACTCAACAAAGTACGTAAGTAGGTAAACTGAAAGTTAATCGTAAACGTTCAATCTATCACTGTGCGTAATTTCATACGCGCTTGGCCAATTTTAATATTCAACCGTAAAAAGCATAATACGGTTTTTGCAACCGTTTCATACAGGAAATGTATATTAATATATAATTCATTGATATAACAAATATCTATCGCAATGAATACATCAGTACCACGTAAATAACTCGAAGAGAATGGACTACTACCACATGCAACTAAACACTCACTAACGTTTTGCAAGAATATATGGTATTGACTATGCATCGATTTGTTAATATCGCTCCTTAGTAGAAAAATAAATGAATTGGGTATTACAATGTTGTTTCCATCGTACCTGTGTATCACCGTTTTTTCATTATGTAGTGGGAATTACCTGAAAAAAAAATTACACTTTAGATGCACTCATCTATCTATATTATCTACTACAATTAAGTATACCCATTAAAACATTTAAGTAACCAATTAACACATTCTCATTCCTGCAATCACTTGCATAATAACAAAGACTATAAATTGTGCAAATTGATAAGTTAAGTACAATAAATTGTCACGTCCCTTGAATGATGATTGTTTAAAGGAAAAATGCTTAAATAATGGTCGAGTACATAGGGAAATAGTTACAACGATATGGGACTTCGGGAAAAAGTGACGTTAATATTTGTAGCGATTATATTCACTGAGGTATGTATTTGTCTGTCTCATTATCATTAATATGCGTAAAGCATATAGCAATATATATAATATATAAGCTATATATAATATAGCAAAGCATAAAGTAATATGCGAAATACTCCGCATATTACTTATTACTTTTATAGATAATTTGATGACATTTGTGTAATTTGTAATATTATATAAGTGTTCTGTACAATACCGTTTTACATGTAATATTATAAAATGATAAATGACATAAGTAAATCACAATAAATGAAATATATAACTCTTTTTTTTCAGATAAACTACACTAACGGTCTGTCTAGAACTGTGAAAAAATCACTAAGACGCTTTCAATCTGAACAACCAAAAATCATCTCGAATCCTATACCGCTTCTTCGTTTATCAAAAAGGAAAAAAAATTTAAATCAAATTGTTAGAATTGCAACGGCTATAAATACTAAAAGCGAATTTGTACAACAGCCCTTCAACTTTCCTAAAACTGTATATGCCTCTCTATTTACACCAAAACATCACAATAACTTACAAAATGGCAACATAAATGTTGCGAAGTCACCGAATAAAAATGTTAAAAATAATGATCAGACAATCTGTGATTTTTCAGAAATAACATATCCATCATTGATACAGAAAAATAAATTACTGTCACAATATAATAAACTCAAAAAATCCGAAAATAAAAAACTATTTCATTTGAATAATAGTAATACAGATAACAAAGTCAATCGACCTTTGGTATCAAAATGTAAAAGTAATATCCAAAGCGCTTATACAAAAAATGAAGACTTTCGTAAAAGATTTAACTTTCCTGAAACAGATTTTCCGTATCCACTGAGAAATATTTTACCACGCGATAACAAGTTGTTAAAAAATAATAACACAATAAAGCTAAACAAAAAACAGCCTTATTATCCTACGTTATTGCACAATGTGAAGAGCGGAGATCATAGAAGCACTAATTGTAACAACATAGTGGAAAAAACAGCAGCTATAAATAACATAGACTATAGTAGAGATTTTCTGGACCTATATGGATTTCCTCAAGTGGAATATCCACTAACTGCAAAAGAGACTTGGATATCAAATTATTACAATCGTTTTGGAAGTATACAAAGCGAACCATACAAAATCGAAGAATCGTATTGGAACGCAGTCCTAAATGGAAATTCAATGTCTACACTTCCTTCAACATCGAATCAAAATATTTTCAATAACGACTATAAAACATCAAGTGATGGATTAGGGAAATATTTTAGAGATATATTTAAAACTGGATATGACTCAACGATAAACGAAAATACCGAAGCAGTCTCTTATCAGCAACCACAGCAGACAAGTAAGTTTAAAACCTACAATAATAAAAAGTCAGAAATACCACTACAAATTCCAAAACCGTTGTCGCCAAATAGTTCCAGTAATAGCTTTAATTTATGCAATCTCAAACATAAAACGATTAAAAATGAAATAACAGATAAATGCCCAGAACCTTTTCGGACAACAGTTACGACTGATTGCATTGATCTAGCAAAAAACTACAACACAACACAATCTTACGAATACAGCACAATGACCACTACGTTAACACCAATTCTTCAAAATATAAAATTATGTTCTCGGACCACAACAGATACAAAAAATGATTCATTACATCAGAGCATAACCCAGATGTTCCCGAAATCCACATCATTAGCTTCCGACACTACACAAACTTCTAGAGATTTTATATCTACACAATATACAACTAAATCATTGACATGTGATGAGCTATCAGACGACAGTAATACATTACCTCCGGAATATATTACATCACATTTAGACACAACGTACAGAGCGGCTTCGTACACTACATTATCACATTTTACTACAAAATCATCGGCAGATAGAGAGTTATCAGATAGTTATAGCGCAACAAAACCACCTACATATTCTACATCATTCCCAGACATCACACAAAAGTCAACTTTCAATTCAAATATGTATACAGAATTAATACATGATTACAGTAGATTACCATCTTTGGAAAGCTCACGTTCAACCACTGCTCCTACAGAGTACATTTCAACATATTTTACACCAGACACTGTGAACGATTATTACAGTACAACGTCGTCATTACCGTTGAAGACAAAATCGCATTCTGATCTTAATCAACGATGTACGAAGTACTTGACAACAAATCGTACAGCCTTCTTTGCAGGCGCAGAGTGTATTGATGATTTCAAGGAAACACCATCATTTTACAAAAGCACATCGCCTCCTAATTTTATACAGGTAACATCAGAATATAATACAACCTCATTCCATACAACACAATCAACCTTAAACACAGAACAAACATCTGATTTGAATACAACACCATCACATCGCGAATATACCTCATCTTCAGAGATAACTGAAACCTATAATAATTTAACGTCTGCAAAACTAATGACAGAATTAGATAATACAGAGCACGTTTCAACAACATACACCACAACAGAATCATCTATATATACAATTTTCGAACAAGGCTTATTTACTGATATAATACAAATACCCATGAAATATATGACATCGACAAATCTTGCAACAGAGTGTGCTACATACACAGAACTACCTGATGGTTTTAATACCAAGCAATTCACAGATATGAAATACGTTCCTGAGAATACCGAAACAGACACAGAATTAACATTTATTTATACTCCAACTCAACAGGCTTCTGAATACATAAACGACAATATCGTCACTGACAGTACATCAAACTACAATAATAATGCACCAACCAGATCTTTACTACTTGATAACTCTAACAGATCAATATCGTTTTATCCTGGGAATATGGATAGCACTTCTACATTGAATCCTTATTTCACATCGCCACTGTTTCCTTCAGAACAGAATTTATCGACACGATGTTTGCCTGAAATTGACTACGCATCATCATCACGTACCTACGACACTGACGATCGGCTATACTTCGACAAAATATTGTCAGCAAATTCTGACAAACCTGATGATGCCACACCATTAGATTCTTATGTTAAAAATTTCTTAACAAATGTATATCCTGAAATTACCATTACAACGCTATTATATTCTGATAATACAACTCCAGCGTTTCCTCGCAATACTGAGGATTTGTCAACCTTTCACACAAGTTTCAAAACAGATGACTCTTCAACTCCATATCTTAATAATATTGATAAATCACGGCCATTTAATTCTCAAATATCAAACATCTCACCATCTACATCATCTCATTTTGACAACACTGACGATAATGATAATAATACGTCACCTCCATATATTTTTAATACTTACGATATTTACCCTTATACTACATCACCTATCTACTTCTATAATACTCACACGGAATCATCTATAAATTCTGACAATGATTATAATACACCACCACCATATCAAAACGATATTGAGATATCAATATATCCTAGTAATAACAACACTTCTTTTCTACGTTGTCATAATATCACTGACTATACATCGTCATCATATTATCTTGATAACAGTGAAATTACACTAGAGCCTTATTTCATTAATAGTAACAATTCGTCGCCGACAGAAAATGACAATGTTCTGAAAACAACTCTTAAAGAACGTAATGACAATAATATAAACAATACGTTGTATCGAAAGTATAATGATAACATTTGCTGCACCTCTTTAGTATCTCACTCTGATTATTGTAATAACACTATGAAAATATCTCCGGAATCTCCTAAAAATGCTAATATAAGTTCGCTAAAGTATTTAGAAAATGTTGAAACATCTACAATACCATATTTTGTCAATACTTGCCATACTTCGATGATTTACGCCAATGACTCTGACGAAAGGTCAGCGATGTACACTAGTAATGTTTGGACTACTTTAACACCTTACGATAGTGACAATAATAGTAACTATTTAACATATTTAAATAACACTACTAGCAGCACTTCACATCTTGATAACAGTGACATTACATCATACTTAGATAATAATAGTAATGATGTTTCAACTACATCCATTGATTATAGTGAAAACGCTTCTACACCACACTTTTGTAACACTGACTCTGTATCAGTGAAAAATTTTGATAACATTTACACTACTTTATCGTTATGTCGCGATAATGAACACTACAAGCCAACAACATATTGTGATAACAGCAGTGACACACCAACATTGTATTATGAAAACATTGGCACTACTTTATCACAATACTGTACACCCGCTGACAGTTCTACAACGCCATCAACAATTTTGTTCGAATACTCTAAAAATATTGAAAACATTTCGGATATACACACTGACAATACTGAATGTACTTTATCAGGAGAGTCTGATAGTACAGGTCATTCGTTAAATTGCTCAGCCTACACTAATAGCATACCGACTTCAAATATTGGCAGCATTGATAATACTTTGCTACAGCCAAATTATCTTGAAAGGAATGATAATTCTAATATCCCATACTACGACGATCTTGATAAAACTACCTCAAAATACACTGATTATACTATAATTAGTTTGACAGGATACTCTGATATTATTTCCAATAATGTTTCATTTTCCCATTCTACAAAAACAGATAATATTTTAACACAATGCTCAAACGACATTAGCACTACTCCGTTACAATACTCAGACAGCACTAGTTCTATTCAATCTGAATATTTTGACAGTACTCACACTACTTCGTCACAATACATAGAGAATACCAAAACTACACCTCGATATTTTTATAGCACTGGTAATATTCCAAACACATCCAGATATGGCACTAACAGTAAATTACCAAAAGACCTTCCCAGAAATGATAGTATTTTATCACAAAATTCTGATCAATCTGTTTGTATATCAAACATTTACTCAAGCAGTATGGATATTATCATATCACAATATTTCAATAATTCAAATGATTCGTTAAAATATTCCGACGATATTTATAATATGTCAACATCGTCCAGACAAAACACTGAAACAACTTCATCCCTATGTTCTCATAATACTAGCAATATTTTAAACTCATGCACTCAGAATAATTTATTATCAGAATATTATGACCACACGAGCACTCCTTTGACACAGTACTTCGACTACGACTCAATTACCAGTACCGATAGTACTATACCACAAGACTGCGTCGAATCTTCTTTACCAAAGTCTTCTGATAGTACTGCTGAAAGTTCTTCAGCACAATATTCCGATGACCTTAACAATATTTTATCTACATCCACTACTAGCGTGACTTTATCACAAAACTCCGACTACGATGATTGTAGGTCAAATCTTCACACTAGCGGCGCTAATAGCCTTGTAACACAATACTTCGATTTTTCTACTAATAATACTGACTCTTCATACTCTGATTCTTATAGTACACCATCTCTATACAACACTAAAACAATTACCACTCATTACTCTGGTGACATTTCAACTTCATGTTCTTACAACACTGTCAGTGATTCGCCATATTTTGAAAGTACTTTATCACACTACTCAAACTATACTGGCTCAGTATCTAATTTTCAAAGCAGCAGCACTGAGAATTTTACATTACATGATCTTGACGGCTCTACCACTACTTCACCGCAATGTACTGATAGCACTAGCAATATGTTAATACTATACAATGATGATATTAATAGTACTTCCTCAGGGTATTCCAATTACTTTAATATTACAACTGTAATATCCTCTTACAACATAGATTCTATACTAAAATGTAATAGTACTGAAAAAGCTTCGTGGCAATACTCCGAACACAATAACTGCATTCCAAATCTTAATACCAGCAGTACTGATAGTATATTATCGCAGTACTCTGACACATTCAGTACTTCTTCGTCACAATGTCTTGACACTGAAACTACATCAACTCAGTATTTTGACGACACAGACAATTGCTCAACTATAACCACATACAATGCAGATAATAAGTCTCCACAGAAATTAATTAGTGCTAAAAATATTTTATCGCAGAACAGAGATGACATCATCAGCTGCACTGACAGTATGAGATCACAACACTTTAGCGATTATCCTCCTACTTCATCACAATGTCCTTGCATTACAACCCGGTATTCTGATGATACAGAAAATAACACTACATCAACTCAGTATTTGATAAACATAGGGAGTACTACTACATCAATTCAATATTTCGATGATACACAGAATATTAATACATTAATTCAGTATTCTAATTTCACAGAGAATGGTATTGTGTCAACTGAGTATTTTGATGACGCAGAGCAATATATTCCATTAACCCAGTATTTTGATGACACAAAAAATATAACTACGTCAACCCAGTATTTCGATGATACAGAGAATAGTACTACATCAACTCCGTATTCTCAGGACACAGTAAATACTACTGCATCCATTGAATACTCCAAAGATATAGAGAATATCACTGCTTCGACTCAGATTTCTGATGACACAGAGAATAGTATTATATCAACCCAGTATTTTGACGACACACCGTATAGTACTGCATCATATCAGTATTCTAATGATATTGAGAATATTACAGCTTCAACTCAGATTTCTGATGACACAGAGAATAGTATTATTTCAACTCAGTATTCTTATGACACAGAGAATACTACTTCATCAACTCAGTGTTTTGATAACACAGAGAAATTTTTTATATCAACTGAGTATCCCGATGAGAGTACTTTAGAGAGTACTTAATTAATTCCATTCTCCGATGACACAGAGATTACTACTATAGCGACTCGATATTGTGATAAATATACAGAGAATATTTTGAATCTATCCATTTACGATACGGATATAAATTACCCTCAGCAATCTATCAATGCTAACAATATTTTGTCGCAGAACTGTGATCAAACCATTAATTACACTGACAACACGATATCACAGTACTTTATTAATTTTTCCACGCAATACCCTGGCACTGGAACTACAACGAGTCAACATTCTGACGAAAATGAAAATACTTTCATTCCAGTTAGTCACTACACAGACAGTAATTCGTTACGATGTTGTGATAATCCCTTATCACAACTTTTCAATTACGTAGATTATACTATAACAATCCTACATACAGACTACACTGACAGTACAATATCGCCTTACTTTGACCACTCCACAACTCCGTTACCACAACACTGTGCTGATACGTACAATATTTCAACTACATCTACTGATAACACTGAAATTACCCAAACTCCATATTTTGACGATAATGAGTATATTTCAACTTCATCTACTTTGACTACTTCATCTCAACAATTTGATTGTGATACTCTATCACAGCTCTCCAACTACATCCACTGTTCAACTAGTTTTGACGATGACAGTAATAATGGTTTTACGCAATATTCTGATCGTGCTGATGCTACTACGAAACAATGCTTTGATAATGCGAGTACTATTTCAATTCAATCGGACATTACCAATAATACTTTAGAGTATTTTGATAATACTGATAATAATTTAACATCATATGTTAACAGCACTAAAAGTACTACTACCCAGTGTTCTGATAACACTTCCACTTTCAGTCAATATTCAAACATAAATTCAACTCAATCAACTGATAACATTGAAGATAATTCTCTTAAATGCTCTGATTCTACTCGTGACCCATTACAACAGTATTTTTACTACGATAAAAGTACGTTGACTCCACAAACTGACAGCACTTTTCGGACGACTACACAACAATCTGATAGCAGTAGCATTTCCTGGTCCGAAAATTGTGATTGCAGTAACGAATTTTCAAGTCTAATTAAGAATAGTTCATTATTGAAAATGGACAACACTAGCAATATTTTATTGCAACATTCTGACGACGCTGATATGATATTTACTTACATTGATTCTGGCACTGGTATTACTTCATCAGTATACACTGAAAATACCAGCACGTTACTACAACAATTAGATCACACTGACTCTAACTCAAGATGTTACTGCAATGACACTGACAAAATCTCACGAATGGACTACACAGGTAGTGACAATAATTTGCCTTCTTACACTTACGACACCGAAATTACAATAAACTTGAACAATGATTATGAAAATTACCAGAAATCAACTACATTCTCACCTAGGAAAACTCATCACATTAATCATCATCATTATTACTCGCACAAAGACAAACATCATAATGGTCATTTTGTTAATACTAAAAGAAACTTAAAATTCTAAAAACACAGAACATATTCTTACTCCGCACTCTTCGAACGTAACCAATACCATATTAACAAAGGAAGTAGTAAACAGCACTCAGTCATCGTATAACAGTGATGTAATTGAAAAGAATTCACCGTTGATACATGCTTCAAATGATATCGAAACACCAAAAGAAGACATTTCTTCCGTTATCAAATCGTTACTGTTAGAAAACGAATACGAAAAGGACATATTACTCACAAAACTTACAACACCCCAACCGAAAAATAAACTGTACAGTATCCCAAGAAACAAAACTACTTCAAAATAATCGCCTATGTAATAGTGTAGTCTACATAATTACTTTGTAAAAAATCTTCAGAAATAATCCTCTCGTCCATATAATAGTGGTAACAATTAGTCTACACATTATTATAAATAGCACACATATTTACAATTCACCAACAAATGAGCTAATTCAACGAGTACACATACATACCATATACATGAACAATACTGCTTTTATCTAGATCAACAGTTAGAAGTTTAATAATAAATAGATTTAGTAACTTTTGTATCAAGATCAAGAGGAATGTATTTTTGAATTTAGTAATTAGTTAATTTAATATTTATTTAATGTATTTTAAAACATTATTCAATATCACAGTTCAATATTCTGCAATGATATTTGTTGCGTAAAGTTACATTAATGTAGATAAATTGAAACGTAGTCAATAAAAATTATCAAATGTACCAACTTTTATATTAAGTACCACAAAAGTACCAATAGTACTATTTATTTTTAAGTCAACAATCTTTATTATATTAAAAAACCAGTGTTTAAAGTACAATTACGGTAAATTACGGTACGGTAACAGTTGATATAGTATGTAATAGCGTATATTATAGTTTGTAATTCTCTATATCTATGTCATATGTTATTTTATGTAGAACTGAGCTGAGCAAGAGCTACCATGTATTTTAAGATTAATCTCATTGAAACTTTTTTAATTAATATGAAATTAGCAGCAGATGTTATTTATCACTGTATGTTTATCAATTATCAGAGTTGAATATTAATAAATATGTGATTCCACATGAACAATTTCTTTTATTTTGATATCTTCGGCATCCGTTGACTACGATGTTTTTCTGTTGTCATCAATAAATTATTCATAATAAGTAACATGTAATATTTTTATAAGTACTTTCCTATGAATGTTACAAAATATAAGTCTAGGTATATTCAAAAAATTACTGTCTATATCTCATTTATCAAACACTAGCGACCCGTGCGGACGTTGCCCGGGTTGAATACATATCGTATAGGCTATATCCATCTGGAATAATGTAGCTTTTGAATGGTGAAAGAAAGGTGTTGTGGTTCGGGAGATTACTCCCGACATGTAAACAAACGTACAAAACACGCTCTATCTCCTTATAAATAATTTTATAAATTTTGTATATAATATAAACCTAAATTATTAAATAAACCAAATGAGAATGAAACGAAAGTACATAAGCGTTGAATGAAATGAAGTATTATTCAATTATTACACACATCGAAAAGATAATTATGACAAAAGTACAACGAATTCGTGGCTCAAAAGCAAAGTGCAATGAGAGCCGAGGTCAGGTAAGTAGTTCCCACGATATTTACATAGTTGTCGAACATCACCACAGAGTGTAAACTATGTTTTTGACATAACTACAACTTGAAACATTAAATATTTACATACCCAATACAACAATATGTCAGTCACTAACAAACTATCTATACGTATGTATTATTTGCTTACAATAAAACAACCATTGCATAATAGTAACTGTGTTCAATTGCCTGCTGGTAAATGGCGGCTAATACTCTCAATATCTGCCAATTAGCAAGCTTGCCTCCCAAATCGTACCTGTAATGTATTTAACTAAATATATTACTAGCCCGTAAGTAGCTACGATATATATTATACGATATATAATATATTTAGCTTCCGATATATCGTTAAGATCCTGAAATATTTCTATTTACTTCAAAGAATTATAACGATTATATATAAGCATCTATGGATTATCTGCTACAAACGTGTTAGGGATAAAATTTCGCCGACGTATGCAATGACAGTATTAAGCCATACTTAATTCTAAAACTGCTTCTAATACTAACATCCTCTTAAGTATTATGTATGCAGGCTACGAATACTGCATTGTGAGGTTTCACATTTGCAGACATGTCTTTAACCCGGTTTTATGCACTGTTAAGCATTCAATTCAATAACACATACGAGAGTGTACTTTACATACATGTAATTCTCAACATAGAAATTGTGCTCATTCAAATTGGAGATATTTTATTAATTATTGATATTGAAAATGTAGGATTAAGTATATTATTTTTTTATCATAATATTAAAGATATAAGAGATAATATTAAAGTGGTAAAAAGTAGAAAAGGACGAAGAACGACTGACGATGAAAATTTACAGAGCGAAAATGAACAGTAGAAGAAGCCGTGGAAGACCAATATTTAAAAACCAGATAAATCGAGTGTTAGCTGACGAAATGTGAAAGTACTCGTACACTTAGACGAAATTTGTAAGAAGAACGATGAGATTTGATGAAAAAAAAGGTATAGGCAACTAAAGACCTCAATGTTTGATGTTCCGTCCTCTCTGTTTACCCTATTAGAATATAGCGTGAATATATGTGTATATTATATTATGATAATGAGAAAATTTAAGTATATTTTATTATTATCTTGTCACCATTTAATGTCATCTGCTAATCTTCACAACAGGAAAGGCAGTTCGAGTGATCTACGCAGAAAAAGTAACGAGTACCTACATTGAAAACCGGTTCCCCAGTCCGAGTGTGCAATAAAGACGCGACCTTGCGCACGCGCACGTTTATTACATCATATTGACAAGCGCGAGCGTTCAGGTCTGCTAGCCAGCGGGTGTGCCGGCGCCGGTAATACCACTCCTAGTAATTACACACTTCCGTTTGTACACAAATTTTTCGTTTTAATTATGAAAAACATTATGCACAACTCCTCATAATATTATATTTATTGTCTGTATCCATTCATGTTGATCTGAGCGAGAAAGAAAAATACAGAATGTGCTAGCTGCTTATCTTCCAGTGCAGGTCATAGAAATCTGTTAAAGGATGGAGCTTATTATAAGGAAGCAATATGTATGGCCTACCAATCTGTCTTCTCATTTGCCATCTGTAAGGCCCAATATTTTTTGGTAGAATTTATTGTTAAACACTTAATTTTTATTGTTCAATATTTAGTGTTAGATTATTGCTAGATTCCATGTACCCCTCTGCTGTAGAGTATCGATGTACTCTGTGTGACATTTGCAAAGCATTTGCACCAAAATTTCTGATGCATTTTTTGTATCAAATTTCATCGCTGACTAACATCAATGTTTTTTTCAACATAATTTTGTTCTCTAAGGATCGACAGAATTTCAGGGACCAGAATCTGCCGATACATTTGTTTATCATCGCCTATAAAAACGACAGCATGCAAAACGAAAATGAGTAAGTATATAGAAAATGTTTATTTAGTTTTGGACATACTATGAGCGAGGCGTTCAGTGATGTACCCGGAGAATCCTTAACACTGGTGTCAAACATAAAAACAATACGAAATGGAGCGCTTATTGAACCAAGTCGTAAAATACCACTATGTGGTATGTAATAAAAATTACCATCATCATAAGTGCGAGGCTTACTTCCTTCAAATATCCACAAAAAGCATAATCATTCATTAAAGTCACCAAACCTATTGAAAATGAGGATTAGTTTTAATGACGAAAACCTTTTTATCGCTAGTGCACAAGAATTTAAGAAAACTGTTTTTTCGATGGATCTAAATGCTATAGATTAGATGAGATAGATTCATCAATGGACGTATGGCAATGGAACGACAAACCTATCTTCACTAGTACGAGAATCTTTTTTGACAAAATAACTATCACAAAGTTAATCTTCCCTCGATAACATAGCTCTTGTGGGAAGATTTAACATTTTCTAATTCCTAAAACTTTTTTTATGAATTATTTAAGTGACAATAAATTCGAAACGAATAAACAAATTTGACCAAACAAATTATAATAAGAAGCAGAACTTTGATCACACTTACCCATTACTATAATCAAAAATAGTATTCAAAGCAAGTGACTGACACGGTTCACCTTTTTTAAACCAGGTAAGAAACACGAGGCGAAAATATCTGCATGTGTACAAACGTAGGATAAGCAAATCAGGATCTGCCATAACCAAAATTTCAATGTAAACCGTGTAAACGTATACGCGTTAATGTAAATGGTGACTTGTTTGGGATCACCAGGCTGAACAACTTGATTACCACAAATCGATGGTAAAACAAAGGAAGAAACATATTTCAATTTCGTTGCTTTATTTTACATGACAACGACTCATTCGGTTTAGCGACACAATGACCAATTCCACTGACCGATTGGTGGTTACAGTCAATATGTAAACCAAGTTACTTGTCACATTGTTCTGAGACAAAATTACACCTACTTGTACAGTCAAGCAGAACTCTACAGGGGCAGCAGACACCACAACTGTCTTGAGCCAAGCTTGAGCAGATGAAAACAAACCAGAATTGCCAATTTGCTACTAGTCACTGAAAGTGGTGTGTGGTCTATGTGCTGGTACATTCATTGCAATATTTGAAGAATTTTTAATTCGTTCCTTTATGAAATGCAATAAGGTGTGATGTGAATATACATACTACATACACTGCACTTCACATTTGATTAAAAATTTTTTCAATATGACAGTTGAGTATTTTTAACGAAGTCAAACCGAGATTAAGTATTTCATTTTAAAAGTTCTTTACAATCTGCAAGACTGTGTTGACGACAACAAATAACAATACAATAAAATACAAACGATATCTTAGACAACATATGAGAATTTAGTTTTCTATTTAATAACAGAAGTTAACGTGCAAGATTTGACTGCATGAGCTTGCATAATATTTGACACATCACATTTAAAATCTGAAAATGTTTTTCGATATATGCCGATAGATCTTTATAACTTGGACTATTACCGCAATTCGATTCCAATTAAGAAGACTCTCAAGTCGATTTATCTAGCTTTGTCCACAATAATGAAATGACATGAAATTTATGTCCGACAACATATATTTCTAACACCGTTAAACTTCCTGAAAAGATTAGATAAACACATTCCGATTCTGAATCCGATTTAGATCTAATTCGTTCACATGACGATCATTTCTCATTAAAGGTCATAGACTATTTGATGCCTTCAGTTGTAATATTTGATCAAAGTATTTTATGCAACCAATTATAACTATCGTCCGGTGAAAGTTGTTATTTAAATCATAAGCCTTGAACACTCAATGACAAATATTGCAATTCTTCAACACTGAAGATGTTATTTTTAGAATGTATCGATGAATTATATAACTCTTGTACTGCTGGCGTTCCTCCAGTCTTCGAGCCTGTCTGTATTGTATGCAGCGACAACAGGAGAGCAAGTTTGATGTTCATCAATTGGAAATTTAAAAGATCGCTGGTGTGAGACGCCACTTGCGTGGCCGGGGGCCGCAGCAGGGGCCGTGGCCAGCATTGCCGAGTACTTGAAGAAGCGTAAGCATGCGACTATAGATTTATTCTAATATAGATCTCTGTACCCATTCATTATATAACAGTATAAACGATATTCAATTCTCAACTTTTTCATTGTTAGATTTGACATTAATTTTGAGTAGTATTTCACGCGAATTTGTTCACTACTGTCACCTTTAGCATATTTATTAAACACTGCAAACGTACTTTAAAATCTTTCATTTTACTTTCAAATGTGATCATTACTTTCATTTCACTTTTTTGTTCACATTTATTCAATAAACCAAATATTTCGGCTAAGCTTGACGAACATTAACAGACAAAACTATTAAATCCGTGAAAGCATAGCCCTTAAAATCATTTTCCTTCATGAATACCAGACGCATCAGTGCATAGTTTCGTTTCACGTGTAATGCAATTGCGAAATGCGAGCGTCAACATTTCAATAAATTATGACGGAATTTATGTTTTAAAAAATATATCAACTAGTTCAACAAAAAACGGACACCCTCTAAGAGCAAAAGCTCCATCTAATTTGATTTTTGGTCCTAGCTTACAACCTATAACAAAATTGAAATTATGTATAAATTTAAAAAATAGAAAAACACGACAAAAGCACTACAAGTCTATTAAAGAGACAACCACGATACAAAATATGAGTACAATGAAAAGCGAACAAAAGAAGTGACAATTATGTACACTAAATTAATAGGTAGGTACCTAGCTAAGCTAAATACAATGTACGGCAACAAAAGTACAATATTGTATGTAAACAACACGAAAAAGGCTAAATTTTTAGAATAATCTTCTCATTGCCCCGTTGGAGCGATCTGCTATCCAAGCCGGAGTCCTAGGTTCAATCCTTGGGTAGGTCAAAGTATAAAATATTGAACTTTTTCTTTTCGAAATAGGCATGGAGTTTGGGTATTACTGGGAGCTTCCCCAGATCGTTGTGTGGTACCCATAGTACAAGGCTTAGTTTGAAGTCACACGACTTGTGTAATTGTCTGGAGTATTATTATTATTATTCGGATTATTCTGAGATAATATTATAATTATTTAACGAAATCACTTTTGAATATCGTTCTGAAATATGAGCCTAAATGTCATACAAACAATTACATTTGAGTATTCTCTCTTTGAAAGTTATGAGCAAACTTCTGACAATGAAACAAAAAGGAAAACGCATAAAAAAAGAACGAAAAAATATTTGTTTATAAGAGTAATGTTTTTACTTACGAAGTTTATGAAATCGTTTTTATACAAAACTATCGCAAGGGACTAACAGAATCTCTATCATTGTGATGATCCTACCACGGAAATAAAATAGCCACTGTCAAGATCACAGTCTATCCCGTTTCGCTCCGCTGATGCCCACGTCCTTTGTTCTTTAATAGTAGGTAAATTACTATTGTTCCGCCGCTAATGTACTTCATTCAAGGAAACCACAATGTAGACTATTTAAAGATCGATATTGTGATCAAAATCCAAGGATGTTATTTCCTTGTATTGAAAAAGCCATGAAACAGCGAAAATGATGTTTTTCTCGACAATTTTATTTGATTTTTGTATTAAGGACTAGCTGTGACCCGAAGTTTCATTCGTGTTAAAGGTATTTTCCGAGATAAAAAGTATCCTAGTTTACTTTACTCTCTAAAAAGACCTCTATCTGCCAATTAAAGTGCTGTCAAAATCGGTTAAGTCGTTTCGAAGATTAGCCCGAACAAAGAAACAGACAAACAACTGCTTTAAAAACGCGTGTATGGATATTGGTAACATGCAATAACTATATCGGATTTATTTCGAAATGCTGAACACAGAAAGACATTTCAATTCATTTAATCTATGAATAGATAATAATTATTTCTATCTTAGCACGAATCACTCCTAACAATAAAAAGTGTGTTAGGTTGTTCGCCTGTCGCCTATTCGTCAAGGGGATCTTAATACACCTCGATTTTCTGTCCAACCTGATTGAAAATAGCGTGAAGTTATAGAATGAATTGGTATGATTATTTGTAGTGTCGTAACTAGCCTTTTATGCGCCCGGTGAGAGTCGTAATATTTAAGCTACTATACCTACCATGCATGGCCCAAAACTTGGACCTGGTCATTTTTGCGCCCTTCTAAGGTCTGCGCTCTGTACTTGGGCACCGCTGGCCTTAATTACAGCACTGATTATTCATTACAAGTTGGCTATTCATATTCCACAAACGTAATTACCTACGCAGGAGTGAGGATCCTGGATTCGATTTCCACCTTAATCATTTTCTTGGAGTTTAATTATTATTAGGTGGAGAACTCGGTCCATTATACGCATATTACAAATGTACTAATAATAATTAATATCTATCTACATTCTCTTTAAAATTCTGTGAAGGATACATATTGTTTTTAAACGTCTAATGTTTTCCTTACTAATTATTTACTGCATTATGGAACCTTATTCGCACATTCATACTTAAAAAGTCAGTTAAGTAATTTTAACTAAATGGGATTAGAAAGCTACCGATACACCAAGCGTATTGAATTCCACTCATGCTTGATGAGCTTTAATGGACTTTAAGGTATCCTATCCTGTTTTCTACTAAAGTATTAATTTTTATCAAGGCGATTAAACACAATGGCTACAATAAATAATCCATTATTGGTCTTGCAGACGTTGTCGCTATTAGTCTGATTTGATGATTAATGATGATTTGTTGTTTATGATTGTTGTTGAGCGGCGATGCGGAACATCCGTCGTCTTGACCTTACAAAGATGCTAAGCTGAACAATATAAATACATATTAAGAGTATTCTGAAAGCATTTAGACGCTATACAAACGTAGACTTTGCTGCCGGTGTCTGCCAGTAGACACTTGTGCCTAATTGCGGATACTGGACACTTTTTGAAAAAAAAAAACTGCTGACTGCTGGTTGCTGCTTACTTATATCCGACATACCTAAGGTGTCTACATTTGAATAGCGTATCTTACTTCCTCAAGCAAAAGCCAATGTTACACTCAAGCAGAATTTAAAAAAAAAGATTTGTTGAAACGTGCTAAAAATATTTTCATTAAAACATTTTTTTATAACTTCTAAACGGTCGGTGCCAAAAAATTAAATAAGTACGATGACATATGTAACCAGAAAATTCGAATTCATGGTATGATAAAGAAGATATCGCGAGTTGGCAAATAGCCTGCAGCCTCCCACAACTAGCATGTTGTAGAGTTCTGAAAAATTATATTTACTAGTCTTACTAATAGTAAAGCGTTAACCTCAATACAAATTATTAGCTAAATTATTCATACTACAACCGTCGATAACGAAGATCCTTGAGGAACAAGCGATATTAAATCATAAATGGTTCGAAAATCATAAAGCATAATTGATTCAATTCCAATGCTGTGATTTGCTTTTCGGCGACTTTTGTTAGGTTTCTATCCAAACCATTACTAATCTACAAAATCCAAAACACAAACTTGTCTTGCGGCAAAAACTATTGTGTTTCTAGCATACCGTACAGCAGCGTTTTATCCAAACAAGTTCTTGGGTATTTGCCACAAATAAAAAATAAATAACAAAAACTAGTAATAATAAACAATTTAGACATATCGGGAATAATGAACACATACTATCTCTGTACCAAACATAATAATTGGTTCGGCAGTTCAGCATTTCCTGTTCAAAGTTTCATCCCCCTTTTCACCCCCTTAGTGGTAGTCCATTCCCAGGTGTCAAACTATATCCATACTACATCTAATTAGTTCAGCGCTTTAACATTTCCCGTACAAAGTTTCGACCCCCTCATTTTTGATTAAAAAAAAAGCCCGTCCGTTCTCTGTCGTCAAACTATCTCCCTGCCAAACATCATAATCTGTTCACCGATTTACCATTTCCCATACAAAGTTTCATCCCTCTTTCCACCCCTTTAGGGCTAATTTTCTAAAACAATAAGTTGTCTATCATGAGTACAATCACATGTTCTTACTACGTACTGATTTTAAAGATCGATCAAGCCATTCTTCAGTTATTTAAAAGGACACATATAAACAAACAAAAATTTTAAAAATGATGCATTTGATGTCTGTGAGTCATAAAATAACTATCTATCACAAAATTTCACAGTAAAATTATAATTACAGACAGACGCTAGAGATTTATAGTAGTATAGATAGATATAGGAAGGTAATATATATGTCGAACTACCTATAGGTTTGGACCTATAAGTAGTTAGAGAGAAGAAGGTACACTGAGGGGTGTGGTTAAACGACAAGAAAATTTTCTTAAAGCCGCCGCGTGGTAGTCCCTTGGTCGCCACCAATCGCCATCTCTTGTATTCAGTGTCCGCTTCGCAAGCGCGTTGTGCTCGCGACGCGAATAAATTCGTGTCAAACGCGCCCCTACGCTTCCGTAAGCAAACGGCCATCCTTCGACCACGGGTTACATACTTTTACGAAAATAAATCTTCATTAGCGCCCGTATAGACTCGCTGACCGGCCCTTTTACTCTCTCGAATTTATCGCTTATTCAATTTATTGCCTATAACTAGACATCTCGCGTTGCACACCCACTACCATGAATACTCTCTACGCGCACTGGCTTGTTTACTAATTGTTTTTTAATAAAATATACACAATTTACAATATTACAATCCTATACATATGTATGTATTATTATTAATTAAACAATTAAACAATTTTACATAAAAACCATACAAATGTATGGTTTTTATGTAAAATTGTTTAATTACACTGTTTACGAATAACATTATTCAATTTGATGGAATATGTATCAACTGTTGTCATACATAACATGCAAAGGAGGGCATTAATTCATTAATCTGTTAATCGTTAATTAACGAAGTTAAAATTAATTTGATTAACGGATTAACTTTTAAGTTAACTTCAAAAAATGTTAACGCTCATGTTAACTTCCGTTAAACTGAACTTCCGATAACTTTAGTCCGTTACATTGGTTGGTTGTTGACATGTTGATATTTTCTTTGTTTGAATTACGCGCGGTGCCACACTCATACGTTCGGCGAGTCGAATGGTCGAAGATATATTATGCAAAATGCGAAAATTTAACGCATTAACGATTATCGAAGTTAACTTTTTAATTAACGAATTAACGATTAACGAAGTTAACATTTTGATGAACTGTGCTCACCTATATAGTCAGATAGATATACTCAGACATTTTTGAAATTTTACCCTCTTCCTGTCGACTGATTAGTTTGAAATTTGGTACAAATCTTTAGTTCTAGTGACAATACAATTTTGTATAGTCAGTATCATTGTAAATTCAAGATAGCCGGCGCCACAAAATCGCGGATTACATATTTTTTCACAACCTCCTCAATCCATATTGAGGAGGAAAAAAAAAATTGACGCGCCCCACGATTATTGAAATGTTTTATTAGTCTGACCAATGCCCTAGACTAGATTGATGAAGAGAGTGGTGTAATGACTAGTACCTAGGACCTGCCTAATTATTTCTTAGCTTTTAGTACATTATCTTTATTATATTTCCTTTCAATAAAACCGTTTATTTACTCACCAAAACCAAATACGAAAAAATGTTACACGTTTAAATAATCGAATATGAATTGAATATTCATTGAAAAATACGCGAATATTTGAATTTAAGATTATATATATACATAATATGTATATTTGTTATAGCGCTAACATAAATATGACATATTTAACTCTAGAAACTTAAATAATGTCATATAATGTATGTCTTTGAGTATTGGTTTTACGAATACGATACAATTCGTAATTACTTACTGCATAATTTATTTTTCCTAAATTCGGTGACTAGAAAAAGATCTAATTGTTAATTGACTATTGTAACTTGGTATAATATAAAAAACTTTAAATTAAAACTAACGACAAACATATCTACTTATATAAGGAAATGAGAATTAACATAATATGTGTAACGTAAGGAAGACTTGCGCACCTTGGGTACCTGATCGTATAGCGCATACTTTTTTTGTATCGTGGATCGTCTGTAAAGTTGACATTATTTACCTTTGCCTAAAAATTTTTAACATTAAAAATAAATAGGTACTTTATAATTTAATAGTATACATATAAACACTTGAACAAACAACACTTGAGCAGACAATATAATACTCGTACACATGTAGGTAAATATACTGAACACAGTATCTGTATTGTCTCAGTTATCATTTGTTGCTACAAATTTGTTAAAAAGATTAAATTTATTTTTAAACTGTAGCTATAACTAATGTAAATGAGTAAAATAAAATAGAAATATTTCTTTAAATCATTTTTAATTTGCACTGGTTAACTAATTAGATCGTATAAAATTGACCTTAGGTCTGTTTCCGTATATAATTTTTTAATTATCTACAAAATATTTTCAAGTATGTTTTGGGCGTATTCACTCTACTGACATTTAATGCGTATCACCTAATGTTCTGTACTCAGTCACTTACTTCAGTAAATCAGCCATTTTGGAACATTTGGAATAGCGTGAAGTTTGTTTTTTGTTTATCAAGTAAAAAAGTCAACCTACATTTTCAGACGTATTGGGGTGAGGATTTTTTGAAATAAGGGTGTAATCAGATTTTTTGTTATGGTTTAAAATTATAATACAAGCTCTGGTTTAGCTTTTACACACCTACTTACATAATAAAAAAATAAAATTGCTACGTTCCAAAAATGCACGGTTGGCCTTTTTTAACTTTGGATTATGTGTGTGTATGGATTATGGTACTAAATTGATAGTAAGTGAAAAAGATTAATTTCCTTATAAATGTTACATAAATGTATCATAATATGTTGTTAATCTGTCAAAATTAAATTAAGATCCACATAATTGTTGTTACGATAAGTGTAAGACTTAAAGATTTCTCTTCCATAAAAATATATGGATATTATAAAAAAATATATATTGTAAAGTGACACTTCTCATCTTGAATACTTATAGCGAATGCCTTGTTGTATAAATATATAAAATTTTGCAAACTTTTATCCAATATGAAGCAATCTTAATCAATCAGTCACATTAAAGTTTCAGTGATTAAAGCTGTAAACAAAATTGTATAGTGAAATTGTTAATTTTGAAGTTCACCTTATTTAGTGGATAAAAATAGTTTTATTGCGGAGACTAGTAATTTTAAAATACGTGTCGTTTAAAAAAAATGTAGCAAATTTTTAGAAAAACCATTAATTTTAAATATCGTGAGTTGTAGAGAATTAAAGAGAATATTTCATAGATGTAGGTTTGTCTTTATGTACATACTTATGAATATCAGAAATAATATCAGTGTGTTATATTGTTTCGTTAGAAATACTTCGTTTCAGCAATTCAGCAGCAAAAAGCTACCGCGGATCCTGATCAGGTCTGATCTCTGGAATTTCCTGAGGATGTTTCGTTAATAAGCGAAACAGGTGTCGATTAGCAAGTTTCATGCTTTGGACGAAAGACATCTAAAAATACGTATACAAATTGACCACTTGAGATGGATTTCCGCAAAGTAATATCTGAGTCTACACAGTAATTAGAGAAGAATGTTTTAAGTACATACTCGTATATGTATTAGTACGTATCTCAATGGGTTACCAACCGTACTATAGCATAATATAGTATTGTATTGTATTAGGTCTGCGTACTATATACTGTTGAAGAAATATATAGTACGCGAAAATACTATATTTTAGTTGGATGGATTCATCTTTATTTTGCAACATTTCGAGTTTCGACTGACGCGATGTGCGTAGTCGGACGCACCTCTGTCTTGAAATGAGCTTTTGATCTACATTCATTTAAAAATCAAACGCGATAAAGCGTAACACCTTTATTGTAGATGAAAAATAGTTTAAAATTCAAGTAGCGGAAAAAAGAAGTTTTTATAAAAATAAATAAGTAAGCTATTTTTTACTCTTTCCATAAAATAATATATTTTTAAGTGTAGGTACTATAATTTCTATAAGTAGCTTATTCTGAAAAATACTATTATCAGCTGAAAAAAGAATTGGCTACCCCAGTATGTCATTTTAAATTATAATATTACGATTTTTTTTTCTCTTTGTTTTGGCTTCGCAGATTGCATTTAGCTATTGACCAAGTAAATATGAGTCGAAAGTTAAGGAAACGAAGTTTCCCGCTCTTTTTCTTTTCTTCTTCTTCTTCCCCTATGGCATGGCGCACAGTTTAGCGTATTTGCCAATTTCACGTATTAATAAGTAATCCATAGTGTAGAATCATAAGTAAATTAGTTTTTTCTTATCATAAAACTCCTCCAGTAAAATGATAGTAAGCTTTACTGAAGTTATAAAGGACTTCTTGGAAGAGCGCGAATACTTCAGCTAAACATGTTTATTTAGATCTCCTCCATTCTTGTCACATACACAGAACTTTAAAACACAATATACTATCACTGTTGTACTTTAAAACTCCTAAAAATGTAAAAAATAGAAAATCTAAATAAAATGACAACCTCACTTCTCCCGTTCCCGCCAAAAAGTCCAATATTACGATTGTGATAATACGAGAGTAAATAATCAGAGCCTAGTGCCACCAAACTCCAAGATATTTAATAAAATTGTTGCATAAGTTAACCGCACGAACAGGTAAAGCTTTTGTTTTTATTACATTTTCATTTTAGTTCTTATAAAATCTCTCTTCATCCGGTTTTATCCCATTTCTAATTGGGGTCGGCTCTCCTAATTCTTAGTTGCCAGAGTGATCTTATCTGGGTCTTCTTTGGGTCCAAATTCAACTTTTCCAGGTCTATCCTTACGATGGATATCCACTTATTTGATTTTGTGTACTTTTCAATTATGATCCTTGTGTGTTATGATATAAATATTTTATTTATTTATGTTAACGGGGTCTACATCTACGTTTTAGCACCAATTTAAGTTTCATAACTTTCCTCGTCGTTTGACCTCCTCATGATATAGCCATATTAGTGAAATTGTATTCCTTCTCGCTTTTCGAGCAGTGGTCAACCCCTCCTGATCACCTGCATTCTCATTTCAGCGACTTGTAGCTTATTAGCTTGTTATTTCAGCACTCCGCTCCATAAGTTATAACTAGCTAGCTAGATTTTGCCTTTAGTACACACCGGCATTCTCGTGCCACACAGCACTCCTGTTAAGTTTCTTCATTTCTTCCAGCCCGATCTTATTTGATGCGTGATGTAGGCGTCAATTATGCCGTCATTTGAAAGTACGCTTCCAAGATAGATACAGTGTGGACATGTAACGTATGTTGGATGTTTGCGTCAGAGAAGTGGCAGTGCATTTGTTCCGTCTTCTTTCTATTTATCCGGAGTCATACTTTTTCCAAAGCTTCTTTCTAGCATTTGTCGGAGAGTTGCTGGGTCTTTGTCAATGAGAAATATATCCTCCGTGTAGAAAATATTCCAGGGCGTGGGTTGTTGAAACTCGGCTGTTAAGAAGTCGATTACGGGTTTAAAAGTAGTGTACTAAGATCTGATTCCTGGCAAATCCCTACTTTTCCCACAACCTCTTCATCAATTCCAGTTGGACATCGTACCTTTGTTATAACACCTTCATACTTGTACATCTCTGGCATTCACAGCGTCCAATGCCATCATCCATCCATTTTCCATTTTCTCTCTAATAACTCCGTTGGATACTCCCAAATGTATTGATATCTTTTCATCCTTCCATCCTTGTCAACGCCTATCCTTTGTATCCTATCTGTCAGTTCTGGGCATAAATTTCAGCCCTCCGGCCAGGTTCAGGTTTAACTTATATCAGCAAGTCTTTTCTACCCTTTCGGTCCGAACTTTCATAGGTTTTAAAGTTATAAGTCAGCAATAATTTAGTTTTCATAAAATGGTTGCAATTTCAGATTTAAGTCACAGATGTTAAACCAATATAATTTCAATAAATTTACCTACCAAGTTTTTTAACAATATCAGCTATATAACATGAGATCGAAATAACAATATCGAAACATTATCATTCCACCGTAATCGTACAGATGCTCAGAACTAAGATAGAACGAACATGTCTTGAATAATCAATTATTTCTAACAGTGTAAGCGTAGTGAGTAAACAATTAAATGTTCTTTTTATCTGACATGCAACTGCCTCGATCCTAAACTTAGTTCATTGTATCCAAGTGCTCTTTATTTCACAACACAAATTCGTGACATTTCGGCCGACTGACATCAATCAGGAGACTGTCAAAGTTCGTGCATCGACTTAATAAATTCAAGCACTCCTTAACTATAGTCGGTAAAGTTCAGCAAACCAACCTTGTTTGCGAAAGTCGACTTGCAAGGACTCGAAACTATACACTTAAAACTTATTGCTTAAATAAAAAAAAACATTTGAAATGCTTCGTTTAGCGTGCTTTAGCTATTAATTTTATACAAGTCATTTGTATTGTCATAAAATTTTTTCTATTATAAAAAAAATGTAAACTGTAAAATATTTGTAATGCATTCTTATAATGAATATATTACATCTTTAAAGATTCACTACATAGTATTTTTACTTATCTCCAGTTACATCTAACCTTGCAATTAAGAAAAGAATTGGTCAAGGTAGCTTAAACGGCCAATAACTGTGGTGTTCCTCGTATTTGTAGACTAAGTATATTAATTGCGTTAGGCTCAAAAAAAGTATTAGCCAAGTCATACAAACTTTTACTTCCACATAAAAAACATGCCAATGTCTCCGTTTTAAATTTGAGATCAGAGATCAATTACCCACACGTTTAACCTTTCTAGCCTAACTTGTTACGTCTCTCAGAGATCAGTTCCTAACAAGTTACTTGGTATTAAGCGGTAGTGACGCAAAGATGCAAAGCGAGAGAGTGGAGGCGGGCGAGCGTGGGCACGAGGTCGCTTGCACAATGCAATGTGCCGTACTCGGAGCTACTCTTTGCCGCATTCTACACAAAGTCTACTCACATGACACCGCTATATCGAGAGTTAGTTATCCGCTTGCTCGATGATTTATACATTCTGAAATTTTTCATAAAATCATTACGCATACGTATCGAACCAAATACCGATAACCTGCTGAAGCAAACCCGGTCCTAAATTAATACTCTTATATTATGCTCGTATGTACATAATACATATTGTGTCGTATGTCGAATCGGACAGGAGCATAGAGGAGGTCATGTCCAATTATTTTAACACCATGAATGCTTTTGCTATACTTATGCAATTGGGAAACATGTCTCAAATAAGAAAAAAGATTTAGTTAGTACGAAAACTTGAGTCTATGAAAATTGTTACTTGAATATTAAGCGAAACACTGGCAAAAATGTACTAAGACTACAAAAAATGTACTGCCCAAAAATTTCATATTTCTGCAGATTCTAACGAAACAACGAAATATTACAAACATTAATTAAAAAGTTATGAGTATATTTTACCAGTAACATTGTTTTTTCAGGATTTCATTTATTTTTAGTGTAAGAAATGATAATTATTTTCAGTCCTTAAGTATTAGTCGTTTAGTCGATTATCCGAACATTAGTATAATGAATGGTGATAAATCTAAAAGAAAACGACAAGTCTGTTAAAAACAATAATTTTACTTAACCCTGGAACCGTACCCTGGCACACAAATCAAAAAAATAAAAATAAATCGATTATAACTTTTTATATACACAAATAATTATTTCGTGGCTTTGTGTATTCTAAAAGGAGTTGGGAGCGCCCATGTATGTCAGGGCGCCATAAGCAGGACGGCTGTGTAGACGTTGCAAGAGCTCATTGGGGTACACCTGAACCCCAGGATATGATTAACGTAAGTTTTTTACAGTCGATGTTGTTTTTCATAATTGTTAATTTCATTTCTTTTTTAAAGTATTTATAACAATATTTAGTTAATACGATAATTTAGAGCATGTTTTGGTTAGTAGGTATTTAGCCGCTCAACTGTGGCTAGATAATGTTTTATTATGTTAATTGTTACTTTTTGTTTACTTGTTGTTTTATGCCTATTGATATTAAAATTATTTTGGTAATTTGTTTTAGATGACTTTTAATTCACATTCGAAACGTACTTTTTCAGTAGAGTAGAGACGATGAAGATCCACATCAAGAAATAGACAATATATTTCATTGAACCTCATCTTGAAGACCTTTTTTGCAACGAAATTTACCAACTTATCTTCAGATTAGCATTGCCCTTCAAAATTAAAAAATGAGGAGATATTTTTCATGTCCGGGATCGAAAGACCGAAAATCGCGAAATCAATTTGCAATGTTTACTTGTATATACATTATATTGAGCGCCAAACAAAAGTTTGCTATGATTGTATTTAAAGTTCGTTTTCTTAATACTATATTGTTATAATTTGAAGACTGATACTTCATATTAAACAATTCTTATTTTTAATAAAATTTTAAATTTCTTTAAATAATGTGTTTAATTCAAAGGGGGCACTTGCACCCCAGCATACGGTTTATGTCTCTGTTAATATAGATACGGTTCTAGCGTTAAAAACAAATTACAAAAAGTGTTCAAAATGTTCTTCACTCGTAGTTGACATTCTCGATTAATAAAATATCTTAATATACTTCTAAAAGCATTGGAATTATTTTTGTGTGAGCTTCTGTCGAAAAGTAAATAATAAACATAATGTTCTTGCGAGTCGGGACCGATATAGAACATTGAACAAGTTGTTCACCAGCTCTTAGACTACAAGCATACTCCCTTCGCTCAGCAAACAGGTTTCTTGTTAGTACAAGTGTAGGAGTTATTACTTGACGCCCTTTGATGTGAAGGTTACTATAGTCATTTTTAAATCTAGGGTCCCTTGTTCGATATCCGACTATTTAGTAAACAAACTTTCATTTGTTTACGAGTCTACATATACAGAATACTCCTGCAGTTCGAGCTTAGTGCTTGTTTGGAGTCATTAAATTGTGTAATCTCAGTAAACATGTATATAATAATAAATAAATATAAGGAGTTGTCATGAGTAACAATATCATTTAGTTTAGTAGTGACTTACGATTACTATCCTGCTCTTAGAACTGGGATTTCACGCCTCCCGATGTTTTATTATTTATGGGATGCTTACAAAAGCACTTTAAAATTGATAAAAATAATAATAAAAACGTTAATTATCGCAATAAAAAAAATGGTGATGTCCTACTTAAAATATAATACTTAAAACAGACGAAAGAAGTATCTAAGGACCGCGATATTTGACACTCCGTCCACTCTGACTACCCCGTTAGGGATACAGCGTGATGATATGTAGGCGTGTATGTATGTATGTAAAAAAATTAAACAATTTAAAATAATAGTCTTAGTATTACATGTACTACATACACACATAGGTACACAATTTCTTACAATATTTCTTATTGTCATCTGACCAGAAAGACTGTCCGTGGTTTACATGGTTTAAATGAGATATATGTATATATTGGAGCTATAGAATTAGTAATTCTATCTAAAACTCTTCACTTTACAAGCTATAAAATTAATGTTTTTCTCTATAAATTTGCTACTGTTCATATTAATGACATGTACTTTAAAATTAATGGTCTCCGTAATAAATTTACTACTTTTATCCAAAATTAACAGTTTCGCTATAAAATTTTGTTTACAACTTTAATCACTGAAAATTTTATGTAGTGTAATGGTGACAATAAATGCTTGGGAGGCATTTGTGAAGACAAATACAGGCTAAAGTTTACATTGTTTCACATTAGGTAAAATTTTATAAAATTCTTTTGTAAACTAAATAAAACATTCCATACAAGTGTTCAAGATTTAAAGAGCCACTTTACAAGTTTAAATTTTTTATAACAATAATTTTGTAATTTGTATGAACACTATCAGGTTGGGTTATTTTATTTTATTTTTAATAGCATTTGTGAATAACGACTATTGATTTCTACACATAAACGCGGTACTAATGGAATACACCTCGCTTAGTGAATAATAAGGACTTTCACTGGTTACTTGTGTTACTTTTTTTACTTTAATTAGGTTTCATTAAATGATTTTAGCTTTAAATAGCCGGCCGCACTCTGAGGAGATAGTTGAAGTCGAGAAATTTAATCTTGAAATATTTTTTTCCCCTCCATCTCTTTCCATTTTTTGCTGTTGGTTTATCTATATGGTACATAGCAATCTTAAATATACTAGTAAGTATATTTGCGAGTTATTTCCAAGACTTAGAAAGAGACAAAAATGAAACATTAGTGATCAAAGGTTAGTCGAGGTTATATAATTTGTCTTCAACTACATTTTCGGAGTACGGTAATACGGTATCCAGCAAGATTCGGAGATTGGATACGATCCATTTCTATTAGTTAGTTTTTTACATTTTCTTTTTTAATTTATTTGTTCTTTATTCTCATACGCTATTGGATCAATAAAAAGGAATAAGTGAATGATAATGCGTGAAACGAAACTTAATGGCAATTCATTGTTAGAATGACAGTTTGGCAGTTTGAAAAGTTTGTTCTCTAATTTTAAATAGGTTTTATCAGTTTTAATACTACAAGCTATTAATTTAAACTAAACAATCTCAATATTTTTTATAGGTAATAAATATTCTACAGAATCACTTCAAACTACAACAAACGTACTTTAAGAATTCAAATAATAAACGTAGCTTTCCTTAAATAGTAATTCAAAGTTTTATCATCTAGTACGATAACCATGTAGAGACAAAGGGAGACGTTATTAATAATTAGAATTTGCAAAAGGAATAGAGAATTTTGTCGAGATATATTTTCATTTAATATGTAATTATACCGTCTTGCGCTCGGTTCTTTCAGGTGGCATTGTAACAATGCTTTCAATATTTTTTATTTATTGCCAAGAAACGTTTGTTTGTGGCTAGGTATAGTAAATAGACACATCGTCTCGGAGACTTTAGTATTCTTTAGTAGCGACCCGCCCCGGCTTCAACCCGTTGGCATGTTGAATGATTGCAGCAATCAAAAAAATAATTTTTTATTTTGATTTTCATACAAAAATACCATCCGAATATCCGACTTTTTCCGTGAATTTTCCAAAAATTTTCTTTCGTACAAGCTTTTTCCTAACAATTACGAACACAACAAAAAGATAGCCGAAACAGTAGAGCTGTTCTCAAGTGATGCTCCGTTATACATGTGGCAATTGATTTTTATTTAATAGATTCTAGAACTTTTTAATATCTAAAACCCTGTCATATGGATAGATCTATACTTTTAATTGCTTTGTCAAAATTTGGGAGAGTCCAGAAGAAAATGTACTTTTAATATTTTTTACTTATACTCAAGAAACATTTGTTATAGGCTAAGTTTGAGTATAACAGGTAATAGACATAATAAAGTCACCTAGGTACCTATATAGATTATCTTTAATAATTGTAACAGCATTTGGCAAACAGCTACAGTATATCGATGCTTTTGCTCACCTTTTTATGCAAATTGCACAAATTCTGCTTACATTAAAACCTTTCAATACTGGAACTTCAAAACTAGTCTAACACAAAAAACAGACGTGGGAATTTTACTTTATTTTATTTTATTTAATTTTACTATATATATAGTAGTTACAAATGAATACCGTATAGAGATACAAAATAAACTCTATTTGCTTTGTTTTCTTATCGTGACAATTACAAAGTAGACCGCAACACTTCCAACGTTTCTCGAAAACAAAACGCGAGCAGAATACTTCATTCTTAACTCTCAATGGGCTCTTCAACCTACTTTGACTTTATAATAACTTAATTTCAGTAACGACTGTCTCTACAAGAATCGTCTTTTATAAAAATATCATTATCTAATATATGTATATAAATCGATGTTTATTTGTTCGTTGTTCGTATTCTATCGGCTGCCATACCATTCATTCAGCTTGAATTCTGAGGAAGGACATAGACTATTTTAAAAATAATAAATGCGGACGAAGTCGCGGGCATCACAAACTTTACATAGTTTAAAACTACGTTCACAAAATTCTATAAATGGTGTGTACATATAACCATATAATGGGGAGGTAGGTACGAATTATGAAATAAAGCATAACACCATACATAATTTCACACTATATTTCATTCGGGATAGACAGAATATCATGGCGCACAGATTTCTATATCATTGCCAATAACATTTCTTTACAGTACTGACTTGTACAGGACAGTGTTCAGTCGATCAGTCAGCGTAAGGCGGTAAGTAGCAAGTCAACTCAATGACTAATACGTCAACTTACAACTTGCAAGAGTTGCGACTCAATTAAGAAGACTTAGTTAAGAAATTGATCAAGAGATAGGATTTATGCCTACTTTACACGTTATAAGTTCGTAAGCTAGCTTACCTTGATCAATTTCTTGATTTCCTTTGGTCAATTTCATAAGTCTGTAGGCCAATTTAACAACTTACATACAAACATACATATCTTCTCGCCGTATCCCTAACGGGGTAGTTTAACATTATAGTTATAACGTATAAACTAGGCATAGATTCCAATCTCTTGTTTCTACGGCCTGCACGTATAGATAACGAAGCTAACTCATTCTTTGTTTCTCTTTACCTGTCATATCATACATACATGTCATCACGCTGTGTCCCTATGAGAGGACGGAGCGCCAAGAGCCGCGGTCCTTGCATACTTCTTTCGCTTCTTCAAATCTTATCATTCTCCTCACACATTTTCGCCTAGGTATGCGAGTGCTTTTGACATTTCCGTCGACTAAAACACACTGGCTATTTGATCTTTATAAGTCAGCCTTGCTCTCCCTTGGCTTCTTTTACCACTCACTTTCGCTCTGTAGATTTTCTTTCTTTCAGTCTTTCATCATTCATTCTTTCTATGTGCCCGAACCATCTAAGCATTCCTTTCTTCATTTTTACAATAACACTGTCGTGCAACCCTGTCGTACTGCGTAACTGTCATATCAACATGTATATAATATAAGAATAATATTATAAACTATCGTAATTGTCATAGCCTCATAAATTAGAGTCAATTTATTAAAATACCAGCGTCACGAAATTTGCTTTTCATGTTTGAACTTTGTTTGCATTTCTGTGATAATAATAGTGGTTATAATTATTTTAACACATGCACCAACTTGCGTCATCGAATATAGGATTGCGAATGTTTAATTAATCATTTAACAGTCGTTTTTAACAGAGTTAACTCTACCTAAGAATGTTTACCTGTACATTAGTACTACAGATACATAGTATATAAAATGCAATTAAATTAATAATGATATGTCTATTGTTAAATATTTATCCGTCATTCATTTTGAAATTTAGTGACATGGTATTTGATTCTCGCAACTGAGACAAGATGGATGGATGGATGGATGGATCACAACTGAGAGAAAATGCAGAAATAGTGCCCGATCGAACTTTTGGTATAGATTTACGTTATGGCAAGTTTCGGTACAAAGTTGGACTTACGGTTTGTAAAACATGACCGAAAACGAAATGCGTTCATAAGTTTTCGCGCTGCCTTCGGTGGCGATCGGCCCTGTAAGTCGGTAAGTCACCTCACCCCGTATCATACTTACTAATAGGGATATATAAAATGGAGCTATAGAACTAGTAATTTTATCTACAAGTCTCAATATTTAAAATTGAAGGTTTTCTCTATAAATTTGCTACTTTTCATATAAATCACATCTTCTTTAAAATTAATGGTTAAAAAAATGGTAAACTTCAAAATTAACAGTTTTTACAATAAAATTTTGGTTACAACTTAAATCACTAAGACTTAAATTACACGTAATTAATAAATTACCTGCTCTGTTGTTACAGCTGAACCGTAGGACCAATTTTGATGAAATTTATAATGGAGACAGATTATGTTCTGAAGATAGACATATAAGCAATCACGCGGACGAAGTCGCAGGCAACGGGTATACTACATACATAAAAAAGATTTTTTGCCTTTAAAAATAAGATTCATTTGCAGTTAGCTAAAATGAACAGAAACTTAAAAAATGTACAAGAGAAAGGGTCGGTTTCGGTTGTAATCAAATAACTAATTCGGGTTGGAAACTACATAATGCCGGGTTAAAGGCAAAACCAACATATTTTTTTTCAGTTTTTGACTATATCAAGGATGGAAACCGATTCCACTGCATAAAATACTGATTTTACTGACTGAAATGCTCTAAAATACTGACCACTTACTGACCTAGTTTCTTTAATGATTACTCTTCGTCGGTCTGTATGTACTAACAGGTAGTTGCTATCCATCGCCATAAAAATAAAAATGAAATAATGGGACTTCCTTAATTTTAATCTAAAGTAATAAGGTCACATCTTATTACAATATAAGTGATCAGAAAGGAATAAAAGATTATATTATTAAGGAAGATGTTAAGAAGGGATACTATTTCCTCAGGAAGAAATGAGGGTTGTAGTAAATAGCTACCGGGATACCCGGAGCTACTGCTCCGGGTATCCCGGATCGCATATCCGTGTACTCAAAAACGCAAATTATCAGACAAATAAAATTAACAAGACCCCTAGATAAATTAACTATGACAGGTGGGTAAATGAAAGTGAACTGCGTTCCCACCAGAAGATGTTGTTTTTCCTACAGCGCGTCAATATAAGGAGGTATAGAACTGATGGGTTTGAAAATCTTAACAATAAAAAAACAGAACTGGTGATGGTGAAAGATACAATAAAAACACATTTTTGTTACCTCAACCTACAGAAATCACACCACTTTTATGGAAGAATGGCTCCTGATATTATTTCAACATATTTACTGAGCATTTTTCGAAAAAACAGACTTTTACTGACCTTGGTCAAAAAAACTGACTTCTACTGAATTTACTGACCATTTTCCACCCTGCTATAATCGTAGCATTCGACTCAACATTTAATCTTGTCAAGTTTTTGCACAAATGTTTATGTGTAAACATAAACATTTACTAGATTTGTGCAAAACTATTAGTTATTATAGAACACGCTGTAACACATATTATGACTGACATTATTTAATTATAATTAAAGATTTGAATTTAACAGAAAATTTTCGCATACTCGCGCATATCAAAATAAACTGACTTTTTTGCCGCGACAGTTCCCGGCGATAGTAATTTATTATTTCCGGTGTTCCCATTAATAAAATGCATTTGACTACGTTCATAAATCAGTTTAAAATATCGAATTGATATCCATTGTCCATCAATGGCAGTTACATAATTAGAACCCGTTTACTATAATTATATTGTGAACTGTAAGCGTTGTCGGTACTTTCTCATTAAATATACGATATTTTCCTTAATTACAGCTTAGTTGAACGAGTTAATATTAACGTTAATCGTATCTAAAACAACGTGTAACAATACAAGTAGTACAAGTTACTATAATACTTTATAATGATACATTTATCATATATTTATTTATAAATCGTAAAGAAGGACCGCTAAGGGAGTCATTTTGGTGTCAGTCTGACTGTCCGTCTGTGAGAGCCATGGGTCTCACGAGACTATTCAACAACTTGAAAGTAAGTATTGACTCTACAGTCGCAAAAAGAGGAACGTTAACTTTAAATCGTTTTTACTTTTTGAGATTTGTTCCAATAGAATTATTTTACAATACATAGGTACTACCATTTTCATATGACATTTGACAAATTGTGTGTTAATCAATATAAAGAACAATGGCTGTAATGATAATATCGGAATTGAATTACCCATAACAAATAGTAGATCTGGTGAGAGTGCGATTCATTGCGTATGCAGTTGATGGCAGCGGTATCTAGTGACCGTGAAACCCACGCCTCATAGCGTCGCGAGTTCATTCATGCGTTAGACGGCCAATGTACTACCGCCATAAGCTACTACTACGAACGGTAGTACTGTATAAAATACACACACACACTGTACACTGACTGATTGATTGACAACACATAACCTAAAGTAGTGGGTCTATAGAAACATGAAAGTTTGCACAGGAGTTCCTCATGTAACGTAATTTACCGCTAATAAAGGATTTTTGAAAATTCATCCCCTAAGTGAAGTTCTTCATTTTTAAAGTTAGAAGTCGATGACAAAAATATGATAACTGGTGTTTAGGTTTCTTTTTTCTCGTTGTGACCAAAAGGTAAAAAAGGGCACAAGATCACGTAGGTTACCCAAAAATTTTAATATTCATAGAAAAATCAGATGATTCCTAAGATGTTGCCGATGGAAAATCCCATTGGGCAGACGACATTTCATACTTCTATACGAATATCATAAAAAGGTAAACTTTGTTTGTTTGTATGTAATAGACTAACTCAAAAACTGCTCAACCGATTTCAAAAATTCTTTCACCTATAAAGCTAAATTATCGGCGAGTAACATTTGCTACATTCTAATTAAAAAAATATCCACCCACGCGAAGCTGGGGCGGATATTAGATTAAATAAAATTGAAGTATCTGTCTGATTTTAAAATAAAGACTTTTCTTAGGTTCTTGTACCTAGTAGTTATTTGCACGTTCAAAACCCAAACACGAGTTCTTTGTTTGTTTGTCCGGGCTAATATCCAAAACAGCTGAACCAATTTTGACGGGACTTTCGTTGGCAGATAGACTTTTCAGAGAGTAATCTAGGTTACTTTTTATACCGGAAACATACTAAAAACGCGGGTGAAATCAAGAGGCAGCTAGCTACTACCGTAAAATGAAATACAAAGTAAGGATTTGGATTTATGGAGATTTAATTAACCCAAAATTACAGTTTCTTGTATTAAAGAGTTTAGGATATAGTCGCGTTTGTTTTTTTTTTTTTAATTTATAACGTAGTATAAACATAGTATAATCACAGATTAATTAGTTACTAACGTAAAGTGTAATACACATAAATATTAAACAAAATGCACATAAAATATATTACATATATGTATATAACATAAAATTACATGGCAGTAGTGCAAACGATTTTTAATTTAATGTTATTACATAATCCTACTACATAAGTAAATAATTCACATTCGAATTTATTTAAATAAATACATGTGAATTCGCGTCCAAAAATGTAGAAACCTAAACGCCACAATATTTTTCATATTATTATGAAATATAGAATCTTGACTTTTTAAAAGTCTCTACCTGTCTCCCAGTAAGATTTAACAGAACGAAATATATAATGAAATAAAAAATTGAACGAATTGTACATTATATTTTTCTTTTTTGTAGAGACTTGAGAACACCTTGAGTCAGTTGCTTTACATCGACGCGCCTGTCCCGTTCGCGCGTGGGTTCATGACCACACTGAGCTTTCAAAACGACAAACGACGGACATTGCTTTTAATGTATCCAATCAACCAACGCAGGAAGTCAAGAAAAATATTTTAATTTTAAAAATACTGACAAAAGTTATATTCAGTTAAAAAATCTTTCGAATATTTTTACTCATTATATTTATACCCTTTGTTTGTGCTGTTTAAGTAAAGTAATTTGCAAAGTCTTCTTGGCTGCTTGCCATATAAATATTAACCAATAATCAGTTCTACTGCGCTAGACCATCTTTCAGCACAAATTCTAAAGAAAAATACGACAGAGGAAATTTCTCAAAAACACGACCTATTTTCTAAAATCTGTATAAAGACCGATTCATTATATCTGATGGTCTCAACGCCATCTTTCAATTCAGAGGCTTTAGTCTTCACGTCAGTGACTAGCGCATTGCGGCCCATTTTATCAGAATCAAGGTCGTGCGACTAAAGTTGTTTAGAAATTATCTGAACTATCTAGACATTCTAGATTATTTAGATACAACGTCTAGTATGTGTGAGTGTAGTTGCTCGCTTCAAAAAGCACCAACGGTAAAAACTTACGTAATTTGATCGACTGATAGAAAAGGGTATATAATAGATTATAACATTTTTTATTCAACCTAAAACACATACCGTACTAATGATATCGCAATATCTCAAAAATATCGCAATTTTTCAGTCCAATTAGCGAAAATGAAAATGTTTAACTTGATAAAATCTGAAACTAATACAAACTGCAAGGGAGTAGGTTGCCTTCGTTTAAACACGTGAAAAGAAGTCGACCTTCAGAATGTATTGAGAACTCTAAGATAGATCTGGATATCTCGAGGTCCAGTTCCAAAGCAAAGTAGATGACGAGATGGAAGGATGTCATCAAGAGGAACCTCAGATCATGCAATGTGTCTTAAGACAACGCAATCAACAGTACGAAGTGGAAAAACAGCACCAGGAAGATAGACCTTTACCACTAGTTGGGAATAATGCACTGGAGAGAAAGAGAGAATTTATATAACCCTACTAAATCAGAGAAAGAGAGAGAGAGACAGAGAGAGATTTATATATAACTATCCTATTATCACAAAGTGATAAACGAGGTATTCATAGATTCCATAGGAAGCGCGCTACGCCGCACACGTCACTTGAATTATGTTTACGTGACGCAACGGGCGACACGGTAACTTGACACCATTTGCGTAGATATAGCTAGACGTAGCCATAGCACGCCATACTAAATTAATAAAAAATTACAGTATAGTTGTAGTTACGCAGTTGAAAAAAACTTTTACAGAAAATGCTATTGTTTTTTATACGTAGGTAATACAATATTTAAAAAAGTATTGTACGTAGATACAATAAAATATGGGTGCGAAAAAATGTTTTGACATTAAAGAACTTATACATTCTGTATACCTACATGTGTGTATGGCGTAATTATACGTTGTTTATCATTTACTCCGATACTTCTGGTTGATATTTAACGTTACGCTACAAATTTGGAAACGAGGAACTTATATAAAATTACCTTGTCTCTTTCGTTAATTAATTCTTTGAGGTAATAAATTACGAATATAATTTACTAGCGAACCGCCCCGGCTCCACACGGGCAGAAATTTTTTTTGATAATTAAATATAGCCCATGTTACTCGTTGATAATGTAACTTTCTACAGATGAAAGAATTTTTGAAATCGGTTGAGTATTTTTTGAGTTTATCCATTACATACAAACAAACAAAGTTTGCCTCTTTATATTAGTATAAACAAAAGAATTAATTTTAGTAAAATAGATACAATTTGGGGCAAAACAAATCTTATATAAATGTATTAGAGCCATGCTGCATTGCGGCACGAATTGGGCCGGCTCGCCCGGTGAAATACCTCCATCTCACAGAATATCGGCGTGAAATAACAGTATCTATTGCTGTTGTGTTTCGTTCAGTGAGTAAGAGTGCCGGTGGCCCATCTCCCCCCTCCTCCTTCTTTTCACTCGTTTCCCTAAAGGCCGGCAACGCACCGTGGCTCCCCGGACTTTGCAGGTGTCCGTGGGCGGCGGTGATCATCTGATTTCCATCAGGTGACTCGCTTGTTAGTTTGCCCCCTATTTTCAATAAAAAATGAAACAAATTTTATTTTTCAGATACATACTACAACTTCTTGTTTAGGGTAAACAGAGCGTGAATATGCAAAAAAGCATATCTAAAATTATGGCAGTATGTACATGCGTGTTGTTAGCCCCTAGCCCACAATCAGTTCTTTATCTTTTCCATAGCCTTGACTGACTGTTATGAATTGGGTGGAGACATAAGCAATTCACACGATGTGTATTTTTCTTTTCCTCATTGAAGAAGAAGAAAGAAGAAGAAGAATAAATAAGTAAATCAAAAATAAGCTGAAATAAACTTAACCAAATTCAGGTATTGAATTTTGTCATATAGCGAAACATTATTTACAATATTTTAAGAAGAAACAGGAACTTCTACAAATACTATGAAAAAACACGGAAATTAGGGACGATAACACCGCTTGGACAGAATGACCTTTTCTATCTCAAACACCTTAATTTAAAAACTGGCTCATTCATAACTTGTCATGCATAGCGGTAACTACAGCGGTTTATTAACTAACAAGTGACCCTTACATCACTTCCCATTGTCCAGGTATTATTTCGGACGCAGTTTCGCACGCTCCATATTACCGACTTAGATAGAAATCAACCATTCATTCGGTGCTTTCGAACATTAGAATAATAATATGCATGAATGAACACAAGATCCGTGACGGATGCACTTCCATATTCTCATATCGTATTGTTGTTTGACTTCTAATACAATTATTATGTTGTAAGAGTAGATATTCACGCAAACGTGTAAATTCTAATGTAATGTTCTTATGAAATGTTTTGATTATGATTTATGATTATGATAGTACATTAATAGTAGCACATGTAATATACATTTTTCATGTATGTAATTTAGTACTCCTGTGACGTTCATTAATTTTCATGTTTCATTATTTTATAATATAACTAGCTGTACCCGCAACTTCGTCTGTGCGGAAATTTTTTTTGTAGCTTTCTCAGATTAGGTTAGATTATATGTACATAGTATGTTTAAAGATTGTTTTAGAAAATCATTCTTCGTCTAGCCTACATCTGCCTCCGGCCACATACTATCTCTGTACCGAACATCATAATTGGTTCGGCGGTTCAGCATTTCCCATTCAAAGTTTCATCCCCCTTTTTTTCACCTCCTTAGGGGGTAGTTTATTGATAAAAAATAGCCTGTGTTTGTTCCCAGGTGTAAACTATACCCATGCTACATCATAATCAGTTCAATGCTTAAGGATTTCCTTCCTCCCGTCCCCTTTCTCACAGATTTTTGACAAAAAAGTAGGCTATGTATTTTTGATAAAAAAAGTCTTATCACCGTACCAAATTTTATCATTACCAATATTTAGCGTTTCCCATACAAAGTTTCATCCCATTTTTAACTCTCTTAGGAGTAGATTTTTATTAAAAAAAAAAGTAACCTATGTCCGTACCCTGATATCAAACTATCTCCCCGCCAAAATTCATCATAATCGGATCAGCGACTTAACATTTCCCATACAAAGTATCATCCCTTTTTTCACCCCTTTAGGGGTAGATTTTCTAAAAAAATAAGTAGCCTGTCATGAGCGCAATCACATATTCTTACTATGTACCGATTTTCATCAAGATCGGTCAAGCCGTTCTTTAATTATAAAAGGACATAACGGACAGACTGACGAACAGAGCCAAAAATTTAAAAAATGGTAGAATCGAAGTTTGTGAGTCATAAAATGACTAATATATCACAAAATTTTACAGTGAAATTGTAATTACAGACAGATGCTATGAGATTTATATAGTAGTATAGAAGATATATAGATAGAAGATGTACAAATCTAGGTCAGGGTTTCCCAAACCATATTTACCGGAACACTGGTGCTCTACGTTTTAATAGATAGTATACCGCGAAAACCTGGAATGGTTTCAGATGCTACAACGGCTACAAAAATCGCAAGAATGTTTAACGTATTATGCCATTGCCAGGTTGAAAAAGTAAAACGACCAAAAATTTAATATTTTTCTGATAAAACATCTTGTATACGAGTTTATTTGAATGGACTCATTTAACACTGACTTGAATATAGATTATAATGTTGTTTAGAACATTTGTATAAGAAATTGTCTAAACAATGTTCGTATATTACATTTTAGACTAGACGCTCTTCGGGGCTATCTTCTTCCAGCCGAATACTTATTTTAATTTACCATAAACATTTTAGGACAAGGCAGTTTTAATTTTTAGTCTTTATTGGTTATATAGGTTATATTTTAAAGGATAACGTTGAAGTAGTTAATATTAATTATAATTTAGATAAATATTTAAAGAAATAATTTTTTTAGATACCTAATTATAATGTACCTGTGCCTGCCCTGACTATGAATGAATCCTGAACCTATTTTAGAAAAGAGATATTGTTGGTTAAGGTAATTACAAACATTAGCCACAGTATTATTGGCACAATGGTGGAGTTTTAATATTTAAATACATACATATTACGATAAAGTAAGGCAGTACAAAGATAGAAAACAGTTAAGTAGTTTTTCTATTTCCTGTCAAATAATGTAACAAAATTTTCCTTATAATACAATGCGGTATTGCAATAATAATATACAGACTCAACCTAGAAACCGATATTCGATTTATAGCTTGGACCAAGTACAAAATGATGGAGCATTTGCTCTAAAAGCGTGTCCTTAGTATCCTTTTTTTGTTGACCGATTTTCTAGATTTTTACTAATGTGCGTGTCTAGGGAAGGTCACAGTACAACGATAGACAGCTGAACATGACATATTTTTATTTTTGATAGTTAACACTTAAAATTAGGAGAATTTTACAAATAATTATTTCATGATCGACTCATAGCCTAACACGAAATACAATGGCAGTGCGAGGTAACGACTCTTACTATAGCTAACTGTATTACTCGTGGTAAATAACTCTGCTAACGTACCTGCTAATAAAAATGATTGTATTTTGTTAATTGCACAATAACTTATTCAGACTTATAAACATTATTACAATGACCAATTGTTTTTCCGTAACGATCAGGCATTATGAATAACACACATATTAGTCATTTAGTATAATAGTTTTAAATCACAAAGGAAAACGGCTATTAATATACGAAAACCTATTACTTGAAACAGAAAAAGATTCTGTTGGGTCTTGGACGAAAAAAATAACAAAATGTGTTAGTAGCTTATCTATCCCTGAAGGTCATAAAAGTCTGCTTCATATAAAGAACTTGGTCGAGTTCAGGAATGTCCCCGTGGAAATAAAGTTCTCCAAATGTGTTCATAAAGGCAACTTAGACCTCACTCGCACGAGAGTTAAAAAAGCGTTGCTTTAAATCCAACGTTGGCGCTTTTAATGAAGTGCCATATGATTGTATGATACATTCGACAAAACATCCACCGCTCAACACAGCTCGATTAAAAAGCGACGCGTTTTAAAAGCGCTGACGTGTTAATAAAATATTAAATATATCAGGATTAATATGTTTCGATTCAAGTTTCGAGTTTTTATGCAATGAGGCTTTACTTCCACAGTGATGTTTTTAATAAGATTTTTACTTCCACAGGACATAATTATCGTAACGCCTGGTATATATATAAAGCAAATTCTAGAAATAGCATAAACCTGTGATTTTACTGCCCACCTCGAAATATTTTTACTTATTTCCTTAACTAAAAAAAAATAGGTTTTGCATAAACTACTTATTACTCAAGTAATAATACATTATGTTAAAAAAATTAAGTACTCAAAAATAAGATACCGTGTCAATGTTTAAGTTTATTGCTAAAGCAATTTACGAAGTAATTTATCGTGTCAAGACATTTTTTTCTCTGATAAGAAGACTGGTGAGATAAATAGGATCTTCGTCTGACCCGTGAAACTTACGAAGAAAAATGTTTGACAGCTGTTTTTATGCTGTCGCCGCTCGCTTCATAGGAACTGTTATTAACAGTTAAAAGTCAACTATGATTTAATTTTTCAACAGACGTTGGAATCGTGAACAATATGTTTTAATTTCATTATTTTTAATAATACATACATATGTATATGTATAAAAAACCATATGTATGTTTTATACAGAATAACATACCTAGTTCCAAGAACAAAGACAACTTTTGTCGCGAGTCTGTTCTGAACGCGAATGTTTCTACTGTTAATTTATACAATGTTTAAAAATGGTAGTATATGTATTAAAAGATGCGTTGTTGTTTACAAAGACTTTATTAAACCTGATACTTTACACGACAAAGCAGCTAATAACACGAACCTATAAAAAAGAAATGATGTTTTCTGTGGTCCATATCTCAAAACACACCCCCAAAACAAAACGACAACCCGAGACCCTAGCCCGACTGTCTTGGCGCCGCAGAACGAGGAGGGCCGACCCCATCTAAAGGGATAAGGCATGGAGGAAGAAGATATCTCAGAACACTATATTATAATATTAGTAATGTATAATATATTTTTGTTTGAGTACCACGCAAGTAACAATCAACTTTCAAATCTGAGTGTAACTTCCTGAGGAGCCTTGTCGTATGTACTCCCAAAATTATTGTTTACTAGCAAACCCGGCCCGTTTCACTGGGCGTAAAAAACAAAAAAAAAATTCTACTGATCCGATCGCTACCAAACTTTACAGGAACACCCGCTAGGCCAATCTGAAGATTCCCTGAAAATTTCATCGAAATCGGTCCAGCCGTTTCGGAGTCCAAAAGGAACATACATACATACATCGCCTTTTATATATTGTATATAGATAGATTACAAAGTCAGAAGTTTTCTCTTTCAAAAATGTTATTGTTACAAATGAACAAAAACTGCAAACTCGAATCATGTTCATTTAAATGAAATCAAAGGGTAATCAAATTATATGTGTATTTACAAGATATTGTGTTTTAATTTTTTTGTGCTTTTCGTATTTCCGCCTTTGTGAAGTCTTCATTAGAAGAAGCAGATAAATCATGTCGAGACTCAAACATTTCTCTATATTATTTATTAGCTTTTAGCCACGGGAAAAGTTCAATTTGAAAATGTATTTTATCGAGGATCTTCAAAGAATATGTTAGTGGTTTTACGTTTTAGTCAACAAAATTTATGACAAATAAACAAGATGTCACATTGTCTCGTACATGTATACCACCGAATACGCACATCTATACCAATATTATAAAGAGAGATTGGATTTTGTATGTTTGTTTATATGTGGAGGGTAATCACTGAAACCTCTGCTCCTATTTGAATAATTATTTTATCATTTGAAAGGTATATTATTCCAGACGGACAGTTTATTTATTTTTCATTTTAGTTGCTTGGAACACCAATGGGATGGGGAGCTAGATAAACATGAAGATAACAATAAATGAAGATATAACACTTAATATACTACAATGACTTAGCCAGGGCGTGTAAACTAGGGACCAAAGAAAGAATTAGTAATATAGCGCCTGATAATAAATGGACTTGAATTATTGAATTCAAGTCTATCTCTGAGTAATCATAGGTTAAATCGTTACAATATTTGCTAACTCTCATAAAATACAAATTCTGACGATAGTTGGTATTTACTGGGTTAATACTTAAAGGAGGATTATTCCTGAATATCCTGAGAATTGTCGTTGAGATTCTTATATTATTAATTTTATATAAGAGGTCAGGACAGTCTTTTTTCGATTGAGCTAATTTTAAAAAATAGACAAGATCAGCTATATTACGCCTCTTATCGAGAGGCAAGAAAAGATATCTTTTACATCTATTTTCCATACATCATCGTGATCCTGACCGTTACATATAAATTGTATACTCGTGCAATGTAGATTTCGTACTGCGCACACACTCGTGAGGCATACTTAAGGATACTGCGAATATAAGAACAAAACAACATCTTTGTTGGCTTGAGTTTATTAAAAGATCGAGTTGATTTTATTAAAAAGCCTAGTCTTTGATGCATTTTTAATTATAACAACAATGTGGTCGTTGAATATTAATTTCATGTCATTGAATTAGGGCAAGATTTGCTCTAATTAAAGTTTGATGTAAAAGCGTAAAATTTATTAAATTGTTTTTTTGCGATTGCGCTCCGACCGCGTTTTGTTGGCGAAAAGAAATTCATGTCAAAAACGTGCCTTGTAGGGAGTATTGTTTGAAGTCCTTTAGTTGCTGTGGCCGTTTCTCACGACACCCATAAATTGAAATGGATTCTGTACTTACTTAATCAAGAATTACACGCATTTTATGATTACAACAATTTGCAAAAAATAATTTTATTATGGACAAACTGCATAAGAGTTATGCCCATGTTATGCCAGTGGCTCATGCAATACTAACGTCATAAAATGAACGTCTGCAATGACGCCGACATAAAACTTCATAACTGGATCGTAGTGATTACTTACTCAGTGAACTGGATCAAAAAGACATCATGTTGACAACATAGACTTCATTTATACCTCAGATAAGTTGACGGGTGACAAGAGAAACATTATCTCTTTTCGTCATGTAAAAACAGCTTCAATATGCAAATATAAAACAAACATGTCTAAAATAAGAAATGTTATGAAATTATTGTAATTATGAATATAAAAAGCTTCCCTGTTAGGCTAGAAAAGAAAACAAAGTATGAAATATAGCTAGTCGGCTAAGGGACCGAGCTTATTGGAAGGAAGACAGGCGACGGGGTAGTCACTGCCATTATCTAGTTCCGTTTTTCTATGTATCTGCAAGATCAAATATTTATTCCTATTACAATTGGCGTCATGGTATCGTTTATTGTGCCTTGATGTTCTATACACCTTAAACTAGATACGGCGTGAAGTTGTGTATAGTTTTAAATAATGGAAGATACATCACATTCATCATAATTTAAGTGAACCAGTCAGACAACATTTTGCATACTTTATTAGTTATGTACACACTTAGTGTGACCTTGCGAATAACTTCGTCGCGAGAATCAGTTTTTATTACTTCGCCGCGAAACAACCATTGTAGCTGGTCATTAGCGCTTCCCTAATTACATCAAATCTACAACGCGTACAGTATTACATAAACGACAACTTTGTTCTCTTCATGAAACGTAAGTATGAATTAACTTTATCACCTTTTTTTTTGTTCTGAGAAGAAAAAATTTTTTGACATTAAAAATCTGTAATTTTATTACTAACAATCCCCAATCTCCAGTAAAACGATAGTAGACTGTATTAGAGTTAATAAAGTATTTCTGGGAAAACGCGAAAACTTAAGTTGCTCATATTTGTACAAACTTTCCAATACTTACACTTTCACTTTCTTACTTCTTACTTCTTTGGGAAAAACTGGCACTCTGATCTCAGAAAGAAAAACAGAATATGCCAACTGCTTTTCGTCCCACACAGATCATAAAAATCGGCCAAGGACTAGATTTTATTATAGAAAATTAGTACGAGCTACCAACCTGTCATTATCGAATTCCGCTTTCTCATTTATAAACCTTGTTGAAAGTATAGTCAAGATGTGATTTTATTGCTCATTGATCTTCTGTCTGTGTCGTTTTTGTATGTTTTGTACAGACGTAATATGTAAGTATGTTTATTGCATGTACATAAAAACTGCCAATTTTATTTACATACACACAAAAATACTAAGACCCATTACTACGTAAAGGTAAACCATTGGCCTTTTAAGCCAAGGGGATCTGCCATTCAGTTAAATTTAACTTCTACTATCCTATAAATTGATATGAGCTCTTTCTATTCACCGTACATTGTAATTTTTTATAATCCATGAATGTGGAATGTTTAAGACATTTCACATTATTTACAGGTCAAATTTTCAAATGAGCTTTTCTAAATTAGTTTTCGAGTCTCGGGTGCGTTATTCTACCCATGTAGGTAATATACACTTGCACAGAAACACGCAGAACTGTGCATTACTGTGGTTTTTGAATCTTTTTTGCGTCCATTACACAAAATATAAGATTGTAGATTAGGTATATTCAGTTGATATTATATTTAAACATTATGCTTATGTAAAGCATAATGTTTGACCATATGTCCAGAAAAATAATAAAACCAAATGTAGACGAGACATCTGTCATAAATTCATATTAGCTATTTTGTTTCCACCAATAAATCAATAATGAAATAAAGTCAAAATTTAAAGTAAATCGATAAATGGTTGCGTTGAAACGGTAAATAGCCAAATGTGGTATGAATTTGCCATTAAAATTGTGACATCGTTTCGCAATTCATCTGTCGTCGGTAATTAAACCCCAGTGAAACCCTTGAACCGAAATAATTACGCCTGTCATTTCGACGCTTTGTTTCATTACGAAACAAAAATGTAATATACCATATTATTAACTTAATAATTTATTTTTTTATAAAAATAATCAATGACAGCTTTCAAAGCGGCAACTTTGAAGAAGTCTATTATTTAAGATAATGTGTAGTTTTAAGTTTTATTTGTAAATATTAACGTATGTATGTACTTTTTTGTTATTATTAAATACAATTATTATTAAAAAAGAAATACTTATTATTAGAAAACAAGTATTTTATCCAAGTTGTAAAATATTATTTCTTTGCCATTTCGGTCAAGTGTTTGGTAACTAAAAATAATGTGTTGTACACAGATTGCGTTGCACTTTTAGAACATTTTACTTCAACGGTAAATTGGTACCTAGTTAGCAAATAGTTAGTTTGGAAATAGGTACTTATGACAAAAATATTGTGTAAAAATAAATACACCTTGAAAGAAATCTCAAATCCTATTATAGGCATGCATGCCTGTTTTTCTTTTGAGCATTATCATGTCAACGTTCTTCTCTTGTTTTTTAAATTATTATCGTTCTGCAAATTTGCTTTCGAACTATTATTGCGGCTATGCCGGTCTGCCTAGTTCTTCTCCAGATTTCCGGCGGATTCTATCACGGAGAGAGATACTTGACGTAGCACGCTTCAACGCTCTTTGGGTGACCTGCAGCTTGTGGATGACCTGTTGCGTGAGTGTCGAAGTCTCGGTTTTATATACCATCATGAGGAGAACACTGCTCGAAGGCTCTACAGTTCAGATTCATAACCATTGAGCAAGTCGGACAGTTTCCTTTATCTTATTTCAGATTTCGTTATCTTATTTTTATAGACGTATTGTTGATTGTTAGAGTCGGCATATTTAAGTAGAAGGAAGATTATAAGCAGCTACTGTAGAGTTCCTTTTCATCAGAGTAGTTGAGATGCAGAGTTGATAGTGATTTCATTGTGATCTCTTGTCCTTTATACGTATTTCAAATCCTTAATATCTATAACACTATCGAGACTAAACCATTGATATTGACAATTGTAGTAGCACCTGTAAAGGTGTGAACACAGATTGAGAACACTATATTTCGTATTATAAGCAAAAATGCTATTGGAGTAAAAGATTAATTGCATTAATTCTTTAAATTAAACGATCACATTACTATGGATATGTATGCGAACACAACGAACTGAGCAAGTACCTAGCTCTTAATTCTGTGACCTCAAAATAAGCACATCGAATTGTAGAATTAGGTACCCGGTACATCCAGTGAAATTCAGACCATAAGATGATTAGGAGAAATATGGTTTCATAAGGAAAACATTAAGTTCAGTTTAAATAAAACATATAAAACAAACATGAACTCACAAAATTAAGAATTATACGAATTTTACGACACCGAACCGAACGACACAGTCGCTTTATCACACTTCTAAGTAGTAATTCTCTCTGGAAGTTGTAAGTGGGTCGGTACCGCGAACGCTTAGTCAATTACAAGGACTGGATGTTTCGAACACTAAAATCAAAAGTTGTAAGTAAACAAAGGATTAACTGTGTATGTTCAATGCCAATAATAAATTATGTACTTATTAAAAATCGAAATTGACATGTAAAGAAATTACGTGCAATAAGTAAAACAGACCTAATGTTATCGGTATAAGGTACATAAATATAACAATTATATAAATAATCAATGTGATATAAAATAATTAGCACAACGTACTTACTGTTAGTGTAATATAACAATTTAACCTACATAATTTTTTATCAAGAATTGCAAAATAGGTACAATAATTTTTAAAAAGCAGTTGATAATATAATAATATACCTATCAGTTGAATATCTGTCTCTACATCTATATACTACATTATGTGTATATAAAAATGAACATTTCTTAGTATATTTGTCCTCTATGCCTTCCTACACCATTTATTCGATTGTGATGAAACTTCGATGAGTTGTGTGTACGCTTGAGAAAGTTTCTGCATTATTAAATTTAGTAAATAGGCATAATTTTTAGTAATACTACACGAACGAACTCGCGGACAATAGCAAATATATTACATAAATCTAAGTACGTTGTATACTTGTCTCATTAGAAGATTGGATAAATCGAGGACATTTTGCGCCTAATATCTAACGTTTAATTATATAGCGATTCAGGAGCCACTTTTACATACAGTGAAATCATCAAAGGGGTTTTAGTCCAGTCTACAATGGTAAAAATATGGTATTACCTCACAATTCCGTCAACACGCATCGATTTGCGTGAAGTTTTGGAATTAAGTTCCACTAACTCTTCACTTCAAAATCTAGCCTTTGCTAATATGTGCAAATTATTCTTAAAGGGTGAAAACTACCCTTTTTTGCCAAAATTCAATAAAATAAAAGTTGAAGCATTTAGAAAGTTAAAAAACATATTTAGGGTTTGAATAAAACTTGCTTTATGATAAAATAAAAAAAAAAACAAATATAGTACTTTATTTTTCTTAATTTATAATATTAAATCGGTATCTTTTTATCGTGTTGAACTCAAATATTCTTTTATCCCAGATTTTCAACTCTTATAAGTCTTCCCTTATTACGAAAAAATTAAAAAAAATCATTTACGGTCTTATTTATAGAATGTATTATATTATTTATATAAAATTGATTTCTTTTTGTCGTATTTAACTTGTAAATAATTATTTTTCAAATTTTCATCCCTTTAAAACTACCCCTCATGTGGAAAAAATCTTGAAAGATTATGAAAATGTGGAAAATTAGAAAGGAATATTTTAATATAATTTTTTCATGTATTTAGTGTAGAGTATTTTATGTTACATATTAATGTATAAAAAATAAACAAATTAATTATAAAATATAATATTATGTGTTTTATTCAGCAACGATGTATTAGTGCTCCAAAAGCAATATTCCCAGTAACACTCAAAGATAAATTCTAGAATATTATATTAATAATTGTTATAATTGAAAGAATTCAAACATAACATATAAAGTCAATTTAAAAATCTGTTTCTCTGCTAACCAATTTAATATTAAGCATAAATTATTAATCACAATTAAATTTTTAAGAAACGAGGTACAACGTGCTCTTTTTTACTGTTATACTGGTTTGAGCATTTCTGTGTAAAAGACACACAATCAAACATACACACATGTATGTATATATGTATATACAATACACATATATATGTAGAAAGTTTCCTTTCACCGATAAGATGTTGTCAGCTCCATGCCGTTCCTTCTCATTATGTGTATACACATAAATTCAGTCAAGAAAGTATCGGGAATGGATGATTTGTTTATGGTTCCAAATTCAATTTTTTGTTTTTTTTGTTATTGTTAGATTGGCACAACTGTTTTCCATGTTGGCGCGGAGTTTGAGTTGCATCTGTTATTTAGATTAAACACAGTGCTGTTTTTAGTTATATCATTCTAGTGTATATTGCGAATTTCATAATGGACAAAAACATCGAACAAAGAGTTTGTCTTAAATTTTGCATCGCCAATGGAATTTCGTGTTCGGAGTCACTGAAAATGTTACAGAAGGCTTACGGTGAATGGACTTTATCAAAAACACGTGCTTATGAGTGGTACAAAGCGTTCAAAAGCGGTCGAGATGTGATGGAAGATTTGCCTCGCTCTGGTAGGCCATCAACGTCTGCAACTGAAGTTAACATCGCAAAAGTGAAGGAAATAGTGACTGAAAATCCTCATTCAAGTTTGAGAGAGATAGCCGGCGAACTTTCTGTGTCTCACGAGTCGATCCGTACCATTTTAAATAATCACTTGAGCATGAAACATGTTGCCGTTCGACTAGTCCCAAAAGACCTGAATTTTCTCCAAAAACTCAATCGCATAAGAGTCGCTGTGGACATGCTAGACCGAGTCAATTCCGATCCAACATTCATGAAACGCATTGTTACTGGTGACGAGACGTGGGTTTACGAGTTTGACATGCAAACTAGTCAACAAGCTTCGGAGTGGCGCCTTCCAACTGAACCGAAACCGAAAAAACCACGCCAAAGTCGATCAAAAGTCAAAGTCATGTTGACTGTTTTCTTTAACTATCACGGTGTTGTGCACTCGGAATTCTTGCCGGAAGGTCAAACGGTAAATAAAGAAAGAATAAATTTGGGCGTTATGCGGCGCTTAAGAGAGCAAATTCGACGAAAAAGGCCAGATTTGTGGAAAGAAAATTCTTGGATTTTGCACCACAATAATGCGCCTTCGCACAAGGCCATCATTGTGAACGAATTTTTGACCAAAAACTCAACAAATACCATCGAGCAACCACCTTATTCATCAGATATGGCTCCAGCCGACTTCTTTCTTTTTCCTAAACTCAAATTACCACTTAGTGGCACCCGTTTTCATTCGGTAGAAGACATAAAGGAGAATTCGCGGCGAGCACTGAACTCAATTCCGGAACAAGCGTTTAAAAAATGTTTTGATGATTGGATTATTCGTTGGCGTAAGTGTATCGTTTCTGAAGGAGCATACTTTGAAGGTGATAAAATAAATTTGGATGAATAACTAACATTTCGTGTATTATTGATCTTTTCCCGGTACTTTCTTGACAGAGTAGTATATACGATGTAGGTATACAATTACACACTCCGAAATTTACCTGCTCCGAAATTAAAAAAAAAAGTTAATTTGTTTTGGCCATATCTCCCTTAATTTTTAAGCTAGACAGTCGATTAAAAAATCATTTTGTAGGGAAATTTATAATCTATTAGACTAAAAAGGTTTTAAATTTATTGAGACCTTTATTTTTGAAAGGGAAACGTTCAAAGAGCTCCAAAACGGTACCAGTCATACGCCATTGTGAACTTTGAAAGGTCATGTCTTGATTAATTTTCAAATTATGAAAATTAAAAAAAGTCAAAAAAAAAAACCTAACTTTTTGGTTTCTAGCAATTTTTACGTATCTTCCATATTTTTTTAGCAATTTTTAAAAAAAGACAAATTTTCTAAAAAATTAAAAACTGCTTTCTCCACTAAAACTATAATTTTTTTTAAAACCAAGCTTTCTAAACGATTCAAACTTCTTGATCCCATTATTATTAGTATTAAAATAAAGTGATTTGTAAATTTATAACATTTTATTTCAATTAGAATGGCAATATGAAGGGTGAAACTGATGTTTTTTTTTACGGAAAAAAGGGATTCTACATTATTTTCATCACAACTCCCTTATTTTATGTACTACAGTCTTATAAAGTCTCATTTGAAAGGTTTTTTAAAGAACTTTAAAAAAGGTACGTAGCATTTTTCCGTAAAATTGACCGTTTTACAGTTATTCCATTTTTAATTCTTCAGAATCTTTGGTTCACTAAATAAATTCCACCTTTAATAAGTCATAACTCGGTTTGTATTAGGTCTATAGCCAAAAGAAAAAAACCATTCTTTTTATTTTTTTGTAGCTTCTTATAGTTTTTTTGATAAAATTGAAAGTTTTTGAGTTATTTGTGAAAAAACGATTAAAAATATGATTTTTTTAACAAAAATTGAATTTCTCATTCACGAATAAGTCAATAGGTATTGATTTTTATTAAAATATTCTATATATTTATTATAAATTTATTAAAATATTCTATAGAATATTTTGTGCTTAGAATGCTTTTTTTTTCTATCGATTTCTGAGGTTATTTTTAATAAAAAAATTACCACCCCTTACTTGGGGTGGTATCCACCCCCAGGGTAAAAGCACATATCGGCATAGGGTAGACTTCGCTTTTTTAGGTATTCTCTCTCTATCTACTGTTAAAATTTCAAGCAAATCGATGCGTGTTGATGGAAATCGGAGGTAAAAACCGTTGTAGACTGGATGGACTATTTAGTGGATAAAAATCCCACATAATTCAATTCTCTCCCAAGATGTTTGTACCTTTTAAAGATATATTATGTAGTTTGTTGTGTAATACCTAACGTGATCATTTATTTATTTTTTGTTAGAACAGGACTCTTGCGAAGTTCAGTAAAAAAAGGCATATTTTACTATTCATTCAAAAAGAAAAACAGGACAACAATGTATTAATATTGTTTACTTAGCATATGATTTGTTGATGTTAGTTTTGGTAATTAAAATGACTTTCAGAACTGTGAGTCTTTGTCATTTGTCCATCCATTCATTAGAGAAATAAACTCTTTCGACAAATGTGTTGCTTCAATAAATATAGGTAGGTAGGGGACCGGTACGGTACGTATTAATTATCGTTTAGTGTTTACAAAAGCGGAACATTTTTGCTCTGGCTGGGGACAACGGGACAACGGGACAGACAGCATGAAAGAGGGACTGTCCCGCCCAAAGCGGTGCGTATGGTCACGTTAGTTATACTGCTAGTACAAAACTTGTACTAGTAAGTACTACTTAGTATGGAATCAAACAAAATATCTGTATCCTTAATGGAGTAGTCAAAGGCAAGCATCGCGGTCCTTACATACTTCACCTCCTCAAATCACACAATTTGTGTAATAAAAATAAGGGTTAATTATATGAGATAGATGGATAGATGGACTGATGTGAACTCGAGAGGAACCTAGTTATTCACAACACAGGATATCCAAAAGTAGAAATCAATAAATAAATATTTATAAAACAATAAATAAATATATCATTTAATTTAATTTCAATATTAAACCAGGGTAAATACAGGTGAAGTACATAAAGTTGTGTATTTACTATACATACATATGTGTACATAAATACTAGAAATTAAATAATGCCTATTCAGTTTAAGAGTTGACTGTGCTCTACAGTCGCTGAATCTGGATCAGTGACGTTATTAATGAAGTTACGATGTGGTTTATATTTAGGATCAGTGTGTGCCGAATTACTGGGTGTCGCGAGCAGATTCCTTGAAATAATTTTTTACAAAGTATTTATATATAAACTACGGAAAATTATAATTTCAATCGACAAGTAGTGAGTTTTATGTTGCTCTTATTTTATTATTTAACACATTTTAACAACTGTGATACATACTGAACGATTGTTGTAAATTATACAGATTTTTAAATTCCTCCAAGACTGCTCCACATATTTGGATCGATAAAAAATTCAGTAATGTTAGAACTTCGAAATTGTAAAACAAACCTACAGTTGTTTCTTGTTTAAAACTGTAGTTTTCCAAATAAAGGTGATTACTCCATCAATCTGACGAAGAAAATCTACAGAGCGAAAGCGAGACGTATATACAAGAAGCCAACGAAGACCAAGGCTGACTTATGAAGATCAAATAGCCAGTGTTAGCAGACTGAAATCACTCGCATACCTAGGCGAAAATGTGTGAGGAGAATGATGAGATTTGAGGAAGCGAAAGAGGTAGGTATGTAAGGACCGCCACGCTTAGCGCTTCGTCCTCTCTAACTACCCCGTTGGGGATAAAGCGTGATGATATGTATGTATGTATGTATGTGTACTCTACCAGTTGTTACGTTGAAGAGAGAAAATCATAAAACTTATTTAATGATATGTCACATCAAAATTACGTACAGAAATTACGTGTAATAAGTATAACAGACTTAATATTACAGGCATAAGATACCTAAAATAACAATTACTTTAAATAATCGATGCGATAATATAAAAAATTAAATTATCTTTTCATTTCTTTGAAATTGATACAAATGTATCATACTGCGTATGTACTAACATCAATATACGTATCTATATTGATCGAAATTAGCGAAAGAAACTAACGTCAAAATCAAATTTTTCAATATTAAAGTTGAAATTGCTTTCTTGTAAAATTTAAACCTGCACTTCATTAGTATACCTAGCCTACACACGACATGCCGATATAAAATAGATAGGTGTATATACATAATAAAAAATATTTATATAATTTCTTTAGTGAACTTATCATTTCGTTTGAAGCTTAGTACCTACATGTAATCATATTTCCTCTCAAGCGGAGATGTTATCGCGAACGGAAGCCCAAATTAAGATTAAGCTAATACAAAATGTAATACAATACGAATCATATTATCCAAGGCAAACAGCTCAAAATTGCGTGACATTGAAAATAATAAAATGATGACTTCTGTTAAAGCTCCTGTCAAATCATGACAACGCGCTAATAACTTGCGCAAGACGCCTACCAAATCACGTGAGAAAGTGAAAGTGCTTACTGGAACTTTTTGGACATCATATTCGATTTGTATGATTTTCTACACTAAGCCCAATGAATTCATTTACTATAAGAAAAGATAAAAACTCAGTATCGGCAACTTTATTTGTTTTCCTAAAAACTGCTCAATATAAACATGAACTCATATCAAGAGGAATACTCACTAAAGTCTAATAAAAGTAATAGAATCCAGTGCTGAAAATTAAACTTACTCTAAACGAGAAAAGCACATTTTTAAACACCACACTTAGCAACATTTGCTTCTAATGAATGAAAAGAACATATATTCTTTATTTTCTAAAACAACTTCCATTTTTTTCAATGAGGCTTTTCTGACGAGACTATCCCTACATCGTAAAGCCAGTTAAGTCAACCAATGAATGTTATAAGGTAAAGAAAAGTTATACATACGGAATACATTATAATAAGGAGATTGTATAGGCGAGGAGCTAACAATTTGTCATACATGGCTTCGCTTTGCCATCTATAAGTCCAAATTCTAACTGCCAAAAGTAGATATGGGGCGTGATCTTTTTGAGCCCTGACGCTTTTTCTCTAATACGTAACGACATGACGTTATGTAGTAATGTGTGTGTCACATAAAAATCAACCAAAGGATAAACCTTATAATAAAGAAATTATACAAGCGATAGGCTGGTAGCCTGTCAATTACTTCACGTTCGTTATCCGTTAACTGAAACTGTACCCGTTTTCAAAAGCCAGGTCAAGGTGTGATTTTGTAGCACGCTGTTGCTCTGTCCAGCCCAAACATGAAACTTCGTGATATTAAAAAGTACCTTTAACCAATCAATTTTATCAAAGCAGCTCACGCTCAACGCGTGCCATTGCAAATTTATTTAAAACTAACATTACCAAACAGAGATGTCTCAGAAACTTTTCGCCTAACTGAATCCGATGAAATACTCTATTCATGCTCTGTCATATATCAAAAAATAATCTCAGTGACAGTTTCATAGATTCATTTCCATCTATCTATTACATATCTTTATATTTTTTTAGAATCTAGGACACCTGTATTTTACGTTACATTTAGTGCATTTTCACAAAAACCATTTCAAAATATGTTTTCTCTATAAATTCATAATATTTAAATTAATTTACGACAATTACATAATAGATTACAAACTAAATTACTCGAAATTAAAATAATTAAACATAGATACTATATAGCAGTTATTATTAATGTTTAAAATATAAATATGAATTTTATGTATTAACCACATTAAATAATTATGAATGTCAAAAAAAAAATAGACTACAGTAATAAATATCAAAGATAACTGTAACAAACACGTCGCAGCACGTTTCAATTATTTGTTTGAAGTTTGTAACATGGATCTGTTTTACAATCTCCAAGTTAGCACTACTCAGCAGATAAATTAAAAAATAGAGCACTTTTTGTATATAATAATACACCTAGTCTTGCCATAAATATTGTTATAAAGAAAACATCATTTATTACTGCCGTGTGCGTTAGTTTAAACATTAATATAATAGCACTTTAAAAATATGAAAACCATTCAAAATTATCTCCATTGGCCTTAATACAATGTTTTAAACGTTGTGGACAGTTATCGATAGAAATTCGCGCTTTCTCCATGGGAAAATTCGCCACTGCCAACCTTATGAAATTTTTAGGGATTCCAAATTATCATGGCGTTTAGAGCATGGCATAGTCTCTGAAAGAGACCATAAATTTTTATCAAGTAGATTAAAGCTCAGCTCTGATGAAGTCAGAAAACGTTTCTACCCGGCCACGCTCGTTTGGATCGAGCTTTATGACCCAGTGTTGAGTCTTGCTGAAAGGACTATTCTTGGTTATGGAACATGGTGTTGTTAAGAAGCTTAACTATCTTCTCAAGAATAGTGTCTTCATACACCTAGGCCAACGTTTTAATACCTCTTTACAAAAATATGGCTCAGTCACTCCTTTTGATAGCTAACATGCCACCAAACCATCACTGAAGCCGGATAATGCCCACGTTGTACCCTACTGACTAATTGAGAAACTTTTCTAAAGCTTTGAGCAGAAACTCCGTCATTCTGCTTATTAAAATATTGGTCGATAGTAAAAATTTTCTCGTCAGTAAATAAAGCTTTTCTGTGACCTCCCTTTGCGTACCGTCTGAGAAGTTCTTCTGATTTTACCACCCTATTCATTTATAAATTATCGGAAGAGTAATGACCAGTGCATTTCTTACAAGCTGCAAAGTACTAATTCATCTTTTAAAATACGCGACATGGTTTTGGGCGCATTATTCATTTCCCTAGATAAAATCTTTTGCTTTCGGATAGGATTTGCTCGGATTCTATCCTTCACTGTTTCGATCGCCTTTTTAATACCGTGGACGGCCAGATCTTTTTCTGTCACAAACAGAGAACGTTTCATTATACCTATCAATAGCCTGGTAAACAAACATGCTACTAATACCAAGCAGGTGGAGAGTTTCAAAAATTGCATTTGACTCCATACCTACTTTGTGATCACAGCAATTCGGACTTCTTTATCCCCCACTCCATGTTAATATCATTAGAATATTTAACAAAGATTGACGTGAAAATGGGAAAACACTATGTACATTCATATGAGAACTACAGGTTCCCAAATTCAAATGTAATATTATTGTTTTTTTTTTATTGTAACAGTATTTATGGCCAGACTGTGTATTCAAGTAAAATATTCGAAACTCATTTGGACGTTGTGAAACAGACCCTAAGTGTAATTTACTACCTACTTATAATTTCATTTTCGGGTTGAAATTCTCCTCGAGGTCGTATGGAGGAACGACCGGAGCTTATCCCCACTACTGGAGTTTGACTACCATATCCTAAGAATATTGTTAGTTATATTTACAATTTTTTTTTTAACAACAGTCAAAAATTTTTATTTTTAATTTTGAATTTTCTTTATTTAGTCTATTGGTCTTGATCTTAGACAAAACACTACAAGGCACTCAAACTCACTGACCATCAAATTTAACACAATCAACATCACATGACATCACACAATAAAAACAAAGAAGAATAACAATGAATTCGAAATGGGCTCTTTCAGTTTCAATAAGAAAAAATCGATGAGGGCCAGTAAATACAATAGCACTGTTGTAGTTAATTTTACAATTATTAGATTTTTTCAGTCATCATTATTAAGTACTGAATGTTTTTAAATGAAATTCTCGTAAATCATTTTATTATGATAAATAACGTAATATTTAAAATATGTACAAATATGCAGACCGACCGACATTTAAACATTTTTAATCATGTTATGCCGCAATCCTCACTGCACTGACCACTGACTGCAGTGCACTCAATAATCCATAACTACAGCCCTGACACAAATCTGAGGAATTACTTAGTAAAATATTATATTCGTATTCGTTCTTTCTTATCTACAACTATCTACATAATTATACTATAATACATAATTTTTAGACAGTTGGTATTATTACTGAAATGAAACATTACTTGTAGGTAAATAAGCACAAAGTACCTATTTCTTTGACTTTTTTCAATTTAACCTCATTTTAATAATAAACAATCGGATTTTAATTTAAAATTTACAGTTTCATGTAAGTAGTTTCATGTATACTTTTCAATATATGTATAATATATATACTATATAATATAATACAAAATATATAGATACATACATATCTTCACGCTGTATCCCCAACGGGGTAGTCAGAGAGGATGGAGCGCCAACCGTCGCGATCCTTACATATCTCTTTCGGTTCCTCGAATCTCATCATTCTCCTCACACATTTTCCCCTAGGTATGCGAGTGCTTTTGATATTTCCATCTGCTAACACTTGGTTATTTGATCTTCATAAGTCAGCCTTGGTCTTCCTTGGCTTCTTTTTTACCTCTCACATTCGCTCTGTAGAATTTCTTCGTCAGTCTTTCAATACTCATTCTTTATACATACATACACACATACATATATAATATTATATATCCATATTAGCAACTTCATGCTGATCTGGCAGAGAAAGAAAAACATAAAGTGAGGTAAACTGTAAAAGTTGGCCAAGGAACAAGGCTTCTTAAAAACTCTAAACTTCAAGAAAATTTAGAAAACTTAGTTCTACATTGGCTTGATAAAGAATCGTCTGGGACTTTATGTCAAATGACAAATCCAAATAATAATATGTCATGTTCTAATCAGTGACGTGCATCCCATATAGGCGCAGCGACACTGTCTACCCTGACAATTGAAATGAAAGTTGTTTCGATGTCTAACATTTATATTTTATTGACAATTTAAAATTAAACAACAATTGCTTAAAAACAGCGTCCCCGTTCTTCCGTCATTCACCTCTTCGTAATCGTATTCCGTATTTTTTCATTGCTGTATTTTATTTTTAACTATCATAGCATCTATCGATAAAAAATACGCCCTATGTGACTTATCCGCGGAGGCACGTGGGTCCGGTGCCTACAATTCATACACACATGTTTACATTTCACTTAGCAGTACATGAAATAATCTGTCAAATGTGTGCTATTATACTCGAAAATTAAGTTTGTGTGCGTGTTTTGGAGACATTGACTAAATCAATGACATTATACAGTTAAATGCATTTGATAAATTCAACACTTTTCCAACTAAAATTACTCGTTTTTGCTTTGTTTATGATTGATTTACATTTGAATCAAAATAAAAATCCATATTTGTTTTCTTTGTGCAAGTGATTTGTTGTTCTCAGAGTAATTTAAAAAAACGATTCTTTTTACAATTCGTATTTCAAGTAAAGTTTCGGTTTATAATAGATAATTTCAATTGTACTTCAAATAATGGAATGTTTCAGCTGTGATAATTGTGTTGGCAGTGTGTTTAAAAAACTAAAACAAGCCGCGTTTTCGAAATTTTCATATAGTGAAAAATTACAAACTATAGCTAAAGGCAGCTGTGTCCTAGAGTTGCATTTTTATCAAAAGTCAGGTAATGTGACTCGAAATTTTAATTCTAAATATTATGAAACATTTAACTGCGTGTACATACGAGTACTAACATAATAGTTTACTTTGTTTTCCTTGCATTAGTTATATTTATAACAAATAACAACCACTATGAAAAATTAAAGTAATGGTACCGTTCTCATTAGTCAGTATCGCTGTATTACATATTAAAATTATTACCCATACTATCCATACTAATATTATAAATGCGAAAGTCTCTCTGTCTGTCTGTCTGTTCGGTTTCCACGGCTAAACCGCCGGACAGATTTTGATAAAATTATGCATGGAGATAGTTTGACACCAAGGGGTGAACATAGCTACTTTATTTTTCAAACATCTACCCTTAAAGAGGTGAAAAGGGGGATAAAACTTTGTATGGGAAATTTTTAACGGCTGAGCCGATTAAGATGTAATTTGGTACAGAGTACCAAATTCTACCTTTTCCATTAAAAATACATGGTTTTCTTTTTTATCAAAAATCTACCCCTAAAGGGGCGAAAAAGGGGATGAAAGTTTATAGGGGAACTTTATAATGCTAAACCCTAACAATATGGGTATCAAATGAAATAGAATACGCAGGGGAAGGTAGATACATATGTGACGTCACAATAAATCCAATATGGCGAATGTTATGATATTCATTTTCAAATCCAAGATGGCGAATATTACTTTTTTTGGATAAATCGATATGGGTATCAAATTCTAGGTTTCTCGGGGTGCTGATTACGTAAATTATGTTTATTTTCGAATCCAAGATGGCGATAATTATTTTTTTGGATAAATCGACATAGGTATCATATTAGAGGTTTCTCGGGATGCTAATTACGAAAATGATGTTCATTTTCAAATCCAAAATGGCAAATATTACTTTTTTTTTGGATAAATCGATATGGGTATCAAATTGTAGGGTTTTCGGGTGCTGGTTACGAAAATGACTCATTTTCAAATCCAAGATGGCGAATATTACTTTTTTGGATAAATCGATATAGGTGTGTCAAATTCTAAGTATCTCGGGGTGCCGATTACGAAAAAGACGTTCATTTTGTAATCCAAGGTAGCGAATATTATTATTTTTTAAAAATCTACATGGGTGTCATGTTCTAGGTTTCTCGGGGTACTGATTACAAAAATGACGTTCATTTTCAAATCCAAGATGGCAAATATTACTTTTTTTGGATAAATCGATATGGGTGTCAGATCCTAAGTTTCTGGGGGTGCTAATTACGAAAATGACGTTCATTTTCAAATCCAAAATGGCGAAAATGACTTTTTTGGATAAATCGATATGGATGTCACATTATAGGTTTCTCGGGGTGCTGATTACGAAAACTATGTTTATTTTCGAATCCAAGATGGCGATTATTATTTTTTTGGATAAATCGATATAGGTATCATATTCTAGGTTTCTCGGGGTGCTAATTACGAAAATGATGTTCATTTTCAAATCAAAGATGGCGAATATTACTTTTTTTGGATAAATCGATATGGGTATCAAATTCTAGGTTTTTCGGGGTGCTGATTACGAAAATGGCTTTTATTTTCAAATCTAAGATGGCGAATATTGCTTTTTTGGATAAATTGATATGGCTGTCAAATTCTAAGTACCTCGGGGTGCTGATTACGAAAATGACGTTCATTTTGTAATCCAAGATGGCGAATATTATTTTTTTTTGATAGATCTACATGGGTGTCATGTTCTAGGTTTCTCGGAGTATTGTTCAATACCAACAATATGGGTGTCAAATGAAGTGGAATACGCAGAGGAAGGTTTTTGTATATGTGACGTTATCATAAATCCAATATGGCGGATGTTCCATAATAGGAAATAACTTTTTCGTTCAACACCAACAATATGGGTATCAAATGAAATGGAATACGCAGGAGAAGGTTTTTGTATATGTGACGTCATCATAAATCCAATATGGCGGATGTTCCATAGAAGGAAATAACTTTTTCGTTCAAAACTAACAATATGGGTATCACATGAAATGGAATACGCAGGTTTTTGTATATGTGACGTCATCATAAATCTAATATGGCAAATGTTCCATTATAGAGACGAACTTTTTTTAACACCAACAATATGAGTACCTCGGGTAACCTCAGTAACCTAAAGAGGTCAAGGACCATTTTTCCACGCGGACGAAGTCGCGGGTACAGCTAGTTTTTATATATATTTGTTATTTTGACTCTCTCCCCGTGGAAAAACCCTTTGCACGCCACTGGTTCTAATATGATTATTCGCATATATTACAACAATAACTAAAAGCATTTGCTTTCGACTCCTAAACGAACTCGATGAAAGATAAAGAGTTCTATTGCTACAGCAATAAAGTTCTTTAGTCGCCCAAGATTCCTTTATTGATATGCTGCATTCGACCCCTCATACTATGATCAATGAACCTGTATTACTAGTTATACATTCCAACGACACATCTATTTCATCAGAAATACTGTATACATGTATGTATAATATGCCATACATATGTTAAACGAGCAACCTTATCTGTGTATCAACATTAACATTACTTTCTCTGACTCTCTAGTTTAATTGTCTGTACGAAGAATATTTGGTCATCAGTTCATTATTGCGTCATATGCCATGTACTATTTAAGTGATTGTATTAGTCAGATTTGTTGAGGAACACTTGGCTACATTACTGCTTCCGCTAGTGCTAGGATCGCGTGCGAACATGCGACCGCCACATCGACCTTGGGATCCTTGGTAACTACTTCAAATCAACTTTTATTGCAGGGTTATCGCTCTAGACAAGTTTTTGCTTATCGCGTTAGCACAAGGCGTGGAGTTTACTGAGAATTCATTTATTTTCTTTGTCGAACCTCTCATTTGTTGTAATAAGCATAATATTAGTAACTCGATTATTGAATAATGCGCTAATAACAACCAAGAGACAAAGTTGTTACATATCTCAAAATACGTCGGGGGCACAAAATAAAAACCGAGCGAACGAACTATAATATACGACTCTATTTAGAAATAACATATGTTGGAGTAATAATTACGATAAAGTAGGTAAGTAATATGACATAATATATATATAAATAAGCTATATTATGGCAATAGACTAATATGTCTTTTATAATAAATGGCTTATGTGGTAACAGGTATCAAGAAGTTTCTCACGCCTATCACATAATAAATATCCAACTAATAATTAAAGACCATGATTACGATTTCTTGCACTCACACCTGTAAGTCGCGAGCGATCACTTCCGTCCGTCGATATATAGTGTCTCAAAATTCAACCGTAAGCGGACACAAGAGAGTGGACAAGTAAGTAAATCTTTTTTTTAGTTATAATAATTTTTTGAAAAACTTCGAAATTTGACATTCTATACACAATATTTTTGGGTTCTGTGACTACAAATTTGCCAATATTTAAAACTACAAATATTTTCGTTTCATTTGGAATTGTGATGAACAGTAATGTTACTAAGGTTGCTAATAAAAAAAAATTACAGTGATATTGGCAAGTTTGTAGTCACAGAACCCAAAAATATTGTATAGACTGTCACATTTCGAAGTTTTTCAAAAACTTATTCTAACTAAAAAAAAGGAATCCGATTTTTTTTCCCTGGATAGTCATTCACTTATCCACTCTCTGGTACCCGCTTACGGTTGAATTTTGGGACACGTTGTAAGGTATACATATTTTATAGTATAGATATCATCCACGCTTCCGTTCTTTGTATGGATTGCCGGTTAGTAATATATAGAAATTAGGCTTCATGTTAAAATTAATTTCAAAAATATCCAGCTCCAGCACATACTTTAATTACAATATCCTTGAGTTTGTTTGTCATAAAATGAACTTTATTTTTTGACACACTGAGTTAAAATTACATTGCTTACAAACTGTTAAAACATATAACAATTTTCTAGTTTTCTTCGGATGCAGTCGGCTATCAGTCGGCTTTAATCGGACGCCTCTGTTTTGGGCGTTAGCCAAAGCCGTTCCCGTCGTTCCGTCGAGTTTAAATTTGGAACAACTATTTTTTCTGTGCCCGTAGTAGATACGTTCGACGAGGTGAACAATCTCTTCCCATTTAAAAATGATGCATTTGAGACCTAATTTAAATGGAATTCATAAAAACTAGATAAATACCTCTAAGATCTTTCTCCACTTTTTATTACTTGATTCTGTGTCGCCATTGTGTTGCAGATGCAACTTCTTTAAGCACTCTCTTTGTAATATTATTATTTAGAATGTCATTAAAAATATTTTTTTAATTTTATAATTGTAGAACATTTTGAAATGTATATAGTTTTCTATCTTGCCCTTGTACGGATCCTTGCTTAATTTCCATTTAAAAATGAGCACATAAAAGACAGTCCTTGCTCTCCAATAGTGCTCGACCGGCAATACTATGTAAACGATAATAAGTACTCTATATTTTTACAATGTATATTTCGTAAAACATTTTCACGTTCTGCTGTCCACGTGCCATGAATTGCTATTTTATATCCTACTTATTGCTATTTGTGATTCTAGATGCGTAAATATGAACTGTTATACGAATATATGTCATTGTCCTTTTAGGTTAGAAATACGCCGTAATGTTTTCTATGTTAGTAAAAATTTAAAATGTTATAGTTCTAATTCTACATTTGTACAACAAAACATCTTTATAAGAGCAGATTTATTTAGAAAATGCTTTACATACACACTTATTTTTACATTCTAGGTTATACACTCGTCTACGCTTGCGTGGTAGGTACTGGCAAATGTAGCTTATTTTAGCTAGAGACGTAACCACTCTGTGCATTTGAGGTAGAGTTTAATATCCGAAACAAAAATCAAAGAATTGGCAGTTGACGTTATTGTAGTAATGTAATAAAACAATAACGAAATTTTTACTTTGTAGGGTGATACCAAAACTGAAGTTTCGGTGCATTAACCGAACTAACCGAAAATACGACCGAAAATAAAATTGATCGTGGACCCCTACGCACTGTTTGTACTGATATAAGAACTTTTTTTATGTCAGAATTACACATTTTGTTTGTTTTCTAAGAATAAATAATTGCAACAAGTTAAGAAATTAAAAAAAGAATTAAAAAAATTTCGATTTCGACCGAAAATGAGAAAAACTGAAAATCGGTTGTGGTCAAGAAAACTAGTTTCTATCAAATACTGAGTAATAATATCTATTATCATTTCATCACAGTTTAGTTCATGCCAATACATACATATCTACATATCTGGAGCGCCAAGCTTCGTGGTTCTTACATACTTCTTTCACCTCCTCGAATCTCGTCATTCTCCTCACACATGTTACACATAGGTATACGGGTGAAATATTTGTATTAATAACACTGTAAATCAACCCAATAAAATTGTTTTCTAATTTCGTGATGTGCCGAGGAAATTGAAGTTAAATCCAATATCGGTATCGATTACAGACTAAATAAGCGAAATATTACGAACTATATTTGACAGAAAATTGCCCGTAGCTCCCTGGTTTTAGAACGGAAATTACAAAATAGCAAAAATTATAATCTCGCCATTCCATTAAAAAAAACTTGGTTATCGGTATTTTTATTTCTGATTAGGGTTCCATACTTCACACAGGAAAGTGAAATTTCTCTCGACTCGAATCTACCATTTCTCCACCCTTCGCAACTAACCTTAAATGTAATATTTATTTATTTAACCAAACCTCTAGGGCTTACAGCCATACAGGATCTACACAAATCTATTTAAGAACTTAGGTAACATTTTATAGCCACGGAACCCTTTGCGCACAAGTTGACCTTTTGACAAAAAATAATGTAAAATACATATTCGAAGTAAAACATTTACGTGAATTCCAGTAATTTTATTACAAAAATAAATCGCAATTGAGTTTTGTGTTAACGCCTTGGTTGTTACAATTATCTAAAAGCCGCAACCGCTCGACCGTAAATAAACAACTTAGTTTTTATTGAAATTTGCGTAAGTACATAGAATATCAAGTTAACAAATTATTATTCATTTAAAGTAGGCGTCTCTAGTGACTAGAGTCTAGTCACTTATACTCGAATGTTTTGTAACGTGCATTTTCCTATTTAGTATCGTAGTGCATTGTGCTGAACGAACTACAAATTGGCATTATGACAAAAACGCAATGTGCCTAGCACACTACAACACTGTGGACATTATATTGTAACACATATTAATTACGTATGTGTGCACACTAAATCGGAACACACGCTTCTCTGAGGATGATTAAAGAACGTTCATGGAGCATCGTGTTGGTTCGTTGGACTCATTTCACTTCTTAATATTGAACAATGGCCATATATTACGTTTGTAAAGCTAGCAGGGTCAGATGGGCAGAATTACTAATTTTTGAGCTCATAATTTAGTGCAAATTTAGAGCCAAAAAATAAAATTTGACGCTCTTCAAGATAACCAAAAAATGAGAATACTGCTAGCTTTTAATTAAGATAGCAGTGTACGTCCGCAAACTTAGGCTTCGAGACGATATAGCAGATAGGTTCAATACTAAGAATTTAGTGCTCAATTAGTGCTGCCTATACAGCAAGAAAAAATAGGAAAAAAAGCTTTTTTTATATTTTTAATACTAAAAACTGCTAACTTTACAGCCATAGCAGGCTATGGGTTGAACAGCAGCTCATGAAAATGAGAATCGGGAGATTAAAAAGAGTAACTATTTAGTACTCAATCAGTGCTGCTTATCCAGCAGAAGAAATAAGTAAAAAAATTTTAGTTTCATAAAAATAAAAATAAATTTTTTTTAATTAAAAATATTTTTTTTTTAATATTATTATTGCCAATAAAAAAAATAAGCAATCATTTAAAATAATACTTTGTGCTAGAAAAATAACAGTTTCTACCTCCGTAAATTAAATAAATAATCTTCACAAGCTGTCATCCTGACAATGCCGAAATATCCTGCGCAGTGAATGGAGTTGATGTATTGCGCAACGTCTCTTTCTAAGTCCTGGAAATAACTCGGAAATAGACCTACTAGTATATATAAGTTTACTATAATTATGTAACATATAGCAACAGTAAAAGATGAAAAGAGATGGCAGGATATAGAGACGTTTCAAGATTAATTTTCTCGACTTCAACTATCTCCTTGGAGTGCGGACTCCTATTTCAATACTGCTCCTGGAAATAACTCGAAAATACACCTACTAGTTTATATAACATTGCTATATATAGATATACCAACAGCAAAAGATGAAAAGAGATGGAGAATAATAGAGATTTTATGAGATTAAATTTCTCGACTTCAACTATCTCTTTAGAGTATGGACTTCTGTTTCAATACTGCATACATACATATCTTCACGCCGTATCCCTAACGGGGTAGTCAGAGAGGACGGAGCGCCAAGCTTCGCGGTCCTTACATACTTCTTTCGCTTCTTCAAATCAAATTCATCATTCTCCTCACACATTTTCGCCTAGATATGCGAGTGCTTTTGACTTTTCCGTAGGCTAACACTGGCTATTTGATCTTCATAAGTCAGCCTTGGTTTTTCTTGGCTTCTTTTACCACTCACTTTTGCTCTATAGATTTTCTTTGTCAGTCTTTCATCACTCATTCTTTCCATGTGCCCGAACCGTCTTAGTATTCCTTTCTTCATTTTTACAATAACACTGTCGTGCAACCCTGTCATACTGCATATCTCTTCATTGCTTATTTTGTCCGCAAGGGTGACACTGCACATATTTCTAAGAAATCGCATGTCTACTGCGTTTATCTTACTTTCACTGGATTTCGGGTATATCCAGGTCTTACTACCGTACAATAAAGTTGGCACCAACACCGCATTGTGTATGGCCATTTTGGCTGAGTTAGATATATTCACACTGCCTACTATAGCGGTCCGAGCACCGTTCACTTTATTGCCGGGTGCTACCCGTCTCTCCTCATCCAACTCACATCTTCCATTCCTCAAAAACGCACTCCCCAGATATACAATTTCGTTCACTTGTTCTAGACAATTTCCATTTACCCGTATATTCACACTTTGCCTGTAGATCTTCTCTTTCAAACACTAGAATCTTAGTTTTATTCACATTCATATTCAATCCTTTCACTTCAGTCTTCATTCATGCACGTAACTAGTGTCTGCAACTCCGCTTCTGATGGTGCTATAAGCACAGCATCGTCAAAGTACAATAGGCAGTGTACCACTGTGTCAACAAATATCATACCACTCATACTACCTTTCAATGTCTGGAGGAAACCGTCCAAATACAGCACGAATAACCAGGCAGACATCACGCAGCCCTGCCTGACGCCTGAACAGACATCAAACCAGGGCGACATGGCACCATCTATCCTTACACAGGCTTTGTGGCCTCCATATAAGGACCTCACAGCCTGCAGTAACGGGCCCTCCACGCCATATCCAGGCAGAAGACTCCACAGCTTCTTTCGCACTACTCTATCGAATGCTTTTTCAAAATCCACGAAAGTGCAGAAAACTCTGACTTATAGCCAGAAACTTCCCCACGATAACGCGAAGGGAGAAAATCTGATCCATTCAACCCCTATCTGTGTTTCAATACTGCTTTATCTACAAAGCGGATTCCGATCTGGCGCTTCACCGGCCGCTACCGCGGTACGCTCGCTTCGCTCGGTCGGCTCGCGCGTCGTGAAAAGACCTAACCTAACCAAAAAGAGTTGTTATAAAAATATCGTCGTGTTTGTATAAAGTACAAATTTTACCCAATGTGAAACAATCTAAAGCTTAGCCTGCATTTCTCCTCACGATTTCCTCCCAAGCATTTATTATCACCATTACCCTACATTAGAGTTGTAACCAAAATTGTATTGTAAAACTGTAATTTTGAAGTTTACAATTTTTTTAACCATTAATTTTAAAAAAGATGTGATTTACATCAAAAGTAGCAAAATAGAAAAACCGTCAATTTGAAATATTGAGATTCGTAAATAAAATTACTAATTCTATTGCTCCGTTATATACATATTGAAGCGCCGGGCGGTGGGTAGATCGTATCACGCTCTTGGTTCTCCATAACAGGCGTAATGTAACGTGGGTATGTAAAATAAAAGCACCACGATTATGCTAACACACTAATTTAATGATGTTAGATCAAACTTGATTTAAATACACTGCGATTACACAAATATGAATCGATTAGAGCCAATGGGTTTGGCAGACGAGTAACACAGACGACTGCTGTCAACCGAATGACACTATTCACATTTCGTCGCCATGACGTATACAATCCCATTCGGTGTCCCAACTGCTCTAAATTAAATTTTAATAACTACAAACCAATTTTACAATTTAGATTTAATTAAACCGTAGTAATTAATTACAATCCACAATTAAAATCAACTCAGTATTAATCATCCGGTGTTAATTTAACCGAGTGCCGTTATACATATATCCCCTTATTTTTTACATGAGAATCGCAGAAATGTTTCTAATAAATGTGAAACGACTTGCCAGTATACAATAGAGAAGATATTGTATTTATGGAAGATTTCTGAAGTTTACGAAGATTTATGTAAAAATGTGCTTGTGAACATGATTATAATATTATTACCTAATTAAAAATAAATGCTTGTAAAAAAACGGTGTAAAATACGGTAGGTATCTACGTAAGTACATAAGTTTTGTGTGTATTTGTTATTAACAATATAAATGTTTTTTTATTTCTGAATCTGTAACATCGAATATATTCAGGTTATTATTTAATGACAATTGTGTTCATTTTATGCAATAAATAATCATTGAAATTTTAAAATAAATTTTATTCGAAATAAATTACTAGATGTCTTGCTGATGTCACCAAACCTGCAACGAACTTGAATCATAATATAAAAACATATGAATTGCTCATATATAGGTACCAACGTTAGTTTTGTACGCTGCTTTCCTTAAATACTTCGATTGTCTGTGACGCGACATCAAACAACGTGCGAAATTATTGTTTGCACAGTCAACACCGATGTTTTGCCTGCCTGGCGGATCTCTAAACAAGAATTACATTCGCAAACCTGAGAAAATTACAAGAGACCACATATATACTTTATGTGTCCACACACTACATGTCTACACATTTGTAGATGACCTCAGATATCAGAACATCCGTCGATAATAACCAAAAACTAAAAGCTGCAAAAAAACTAGTAATTATATAACATTATGTAAGTATCAACGACACATACGCATTATATTTTGACGCCAGGGATCGCAATTTTTCTAAGTGGCTACAAAGCGTATGAAAGTTATATATTTGGTAGTCTGATTCTTCATTTCATTGGCTTCATTGTGCCAGTTGCGATACACGATTGGTTAACTTTTGTAAAAAAAATAACAATGAAACCTCTTTTAAAACAGTTTCGGAGTAAGGGACCGATTCGTGTTTCTAAATTTTCTATATACTTTAATTTGAGTTTAATCTAAACATATTCTTGAAAATGGCAGTTGTATTTTTTTAAATTTTTTTTTTTTTTGAAATATATGAAAACTGTTTTTTTTCGTATTTTTCGTAAGCTAGCGCGCGCACGTTTGCATAGGGCAGAAGGTCTATTTTAGATTAAATTATTGTTCATCAATGTCGTCGCTATACAAAGGTACAACCTATACGAATTGCAAGTATGACGTTGTTTGTACAAACGGTGTGTAAAACTCTATCATTAAGACATAATAATAATATTTAAACTGTAAAGGGTTACATTATTATAATTATAAAGAAATATCAACAGAGCGAATTTCGTAAGTTTGAAAAATTCTTTTGCTGTTAAAAAGGTATACATTATTCCAGATGGACATAGGCTATATAATATGTATTCAACATAGACGAAGTCAGGATGGGCCGCTAATAGATTATATTATGATGATAAAAAAATACGAAAGAAGATTAAAATACCTACTTAAGATAGTTACGGGTGTATAGCACTGATTGAAATCAGTGGTATGCAGTCTTTGTTTAGTCAAAAATCACAGTCTTACAACGAGTATGAAGTCCTCATTCAAACTACCGTCCATTACATTTTAATTGTTACGAATACTAACCTGTGCTCTGGTGATGACATCGTGGGGTCCCCGCCATGTTGTGGCTGTAGGCGACTTTCTCTTGACCAATTCTAATGTAGCTTCACTCGGACAACGCTCGAACATCATCACACGCTCAGCAACAGAGCCTCGTGCGAGAAACGGACGCACAGGTGTATTGCCTGTCCCTGAAGCAGGCTCGCCAGCGCCAGCGCTTGACGCGCGACGAGCTCGCGCTTCGAACTTTGACCGGGCTTCTGTCACATGAGATCCAAGCGAAGCTCGCCGCTCGCCACTAGCACCAGCTGACGGCTTTCTCGCACCGGTCTCCAATTTATCCTGATAACGGCTTTTAGCGTAATCGACCAATGATACAGGTGGCACAACATCTGGTCGTTCCGCAGAACGTTCAGCCACTACACCTCCAGTGCGAAGCGCCCGGAGGAGTCGTTCTTCCTCACGAGCAACTTCTAGTCGCATCGCTGCAGGATCGGCTCGCCGAATGGCAGCGCCAGCACTTCCTGTGCCATTGCGTTCTGGTACTAAATCTGGAGGAAGACTGGTTTCTATTATTTCACCTTCACGATCTTGTCGGATTTCACGGCGTGCATCTGGACGGTGCTCTCGACGAGCGTCTAATCGCTGGCTCGTTTCAGATGGGCGCTGTGCTTGTCTGAAATCCGATCGTTGCTTAAAATCTGGTTTTGGTTCCGGTTTTGGTTTCGTCCGCAAACTTTCAGTGAGTTTTAATCCAGGCGTGGGTCTACACGATAGTATTTCTGTGGGCGCGAGACCTCGCGCTTTCCAAGTCTGATATATCGCTTCAGCATGATCTGAGATTTGTTTGGCGATAGCGGCGATGTCCTCCTCGCCGGTGTCTATTTCACGACGGGCCGTGGCCGCCATGGCTGAGCTGATGCTCAGCAAAGGCGCGCGCACCACACCGTTTTACGGACTCGAACGGCCCATCCACACACACAGCTGATACACAAACACTGCTCAAAGCGCACTAATAAATAAATCACATAACCAATCCCACTGTGACTGGACAGATCGGGCTGTACGTTGGCGTCGCTCTCTAAACAGCTGTAAAACGAACGCACTTTCGACGATAAACAAAGGCAGGAATCGAGACTCGCGATGTAGCGTGGGGATTACGACGATAGACAACAAGCCGGCGGCGGCGCCTCGCGCGGACTGCGGCGCGACGCGGCCCCGCCTCCGCGCGACTCTCTCCCCGCCGTCGTCCGGCTCCTGGCCTTCCGTTCCCGACCCACATGCACTCTTCATCCTTCACTATTAAATCTAATACCAGATAATAGTAGGGTAACAAAACCACGAAAACGAATCAAACACACAATTCCAATCAAAACAAATATGATTTATAGGAACAGACACCCGTATTATCACACGTTTTGTCATGAACTTGAAACATTTACTATCTTCAGTATACAGAACGCTACTTAAATAAAGCTAAATCTGGACTGATTATTAATTTCATTTTCCAGGCTTGCTTTTGTTTGGGCAGAATGCATTTTGGGCGGTGAGATGCAACACTACAAGATTCAAGAGAAGCGGTAGAAGGTAGAGTCACGTAGTCATAGATTACCTACGTAGATTACAAGTTACAGCGTTCATAAACATTTACCTGATAACGATCGTATAAATATTGTTAACCATTTCTTTTGTACGTAACAAATAATTATTATTCACATTATATAGGGCTGAAGTCTAAACATATTAAAATCGTTTAAAGAACAATTACATAAAATACCATATATAGATTAGTTACTTAAAATAAAAATTAGTCATGCCTTTGTTGTGCATATATAATAAAAAAATATCACTAAATGACCTCAGTGCTTTCTAAGAACGTGTGTATTGACACAATTTCATCCCGGCTTATCTGTTGTAAGCTCGTCTATGCCTACATCGCCGGCGCCGCTACGCGCACGCGCACTGTCGCCGCTACAAATAGCACACGCTTTGTATTTATTTACAAATTCCCCTACTTTTTTACTGTTTCTTTGAACCGGCATGTTCACTCTTGGTGTTATCCCACAAACAAAAAACGATAATACACGTTAATATTTACACGTTAGTATTACATCAAAAATTACTTTTTTACGCATCTCTTTTTAGATTTTAATAAACTTCAAATGCAACGGCACTCACACCTATGCAAAAATGTGTGAGGAGAAAGATGAGCTATGTGAGGAGGCGACAAACTAAGTAAGAACCGCGACGCTTGGCGCTCCGTCCGTCCGTTCTCTCTGACTACCCCGTTAGGGATACAGCGTATAGAAATGTATACAGGTATGTTGAAATGCAAGTTAAATGTTTAATGTTATATATAAAAAGTTTTAAAAATTTATATTTTAAGTATAATATAACACATCCGTTAATAAAAACCAGAAACTTGCAAAATCTTCAGTATTTACAAGTTTTAAACAATTTTTCTAAATTGGCTTGGTCTGGGTGTTACTGGGAACTCCCCCCGAGTTCGTTGTGTGGTACTCATAATAGTACAAGCTTACTGCTTAGTTTGGGGTCACACAATCTGTGTAATTATCTGGAGTATTATTATTATTTATTTATTGTACTACAAGTAAACTATATCCGAATGACAATCCACTTGACTGCTATAAACATAATATAAACTTATATAAACAAACACACATATCGAAATCGTAGATTAATTATAAATGATTTGTAAGGACCGCGACGCTTGGACTCCGTCCTGACTACCCCGTTAGGGATACAGCGTGAAGATGTATGTATGATTTGTATACAAGTAATAAAATAAATAAAAAATTCAGTTCTTAATTTTTTTTAATATCGTAAAAAAATTTGTGGAAGTACTTAAATTTATCGAATTTTACAAGAAAGTTTTAACTTTTGTGTCGATTTACAAACTTTTCAAGTTTTTAGAATATTTTGCACGTATGTAAACAATGGGTTTATATTTTATTTCAAGCGTTCTCGAACATCGAAAACGTTATTAATGTGACATCTATGTATCGTGATCACCAAATATTATACGTAAGTATGTTATTGCTTAGAGAATTAAAATTTAGAGAAAGAAAACTTTGAGCGTTTACTATTGATAATGATGGAATAGCAGTAGTCATTAAATCTTATCAGATGCGTTGCGGATTATTTAAAAACCTAGCATTAGGTTAACCGACCTTAAACCCACCTCTACCAGTCAATTCCATTATATAGAGCTTATGTAGTAAAATATGTTTCGTTATCCTTTCACAGTCAGTGACGAGAAGTGATATTGTTTGTACTTCTAAGGTACTCCTTTAAATATCATTATAATAATGCTTTCTCAACAATGTTGACTTAATTTGTATATAATTTAGTAAACACGGGTAGTTCATACCAAAAAACTCGGCAAACTCCCTACTGTATAGGCCCTGTATGTACATTTTGTGAAAATACAAGTAGTATATTATAGCAGCAGCAGAGAGCAGTTGTTTCTCCCTATAGATTCCCTATAGGTGAAAAAATCATAAGCAAATCTTGTACTTTGGCTCTGTTCAATTTCCCCTGATTTTATTGGATACACTAATTGATCCAAAATAAATGATCGAAGTGGACACGAGGAAATTATTTCATTGTATTAATTATTGACGTATTTAGTGTTATTTATATGATACGTGTTATGATACGTGATTCGCCTACGGGTGAATTCCATTTTACCCCCTCCTTTACACTACCAACTGAATACGCCTACGGATATATTCCAAAAACAATCCGAGTATTAGCGAACATAAAAGAAATATTTTAGTCAAATAAACTTTAAAATTATAATCATAAAATGAAGGAATGTCTTTATTTATTTCAAAATGTCAATTTTCTAAAGCTCTAAATTTTAAGAAGCTTACAAATAATTGATAGGCGGTTAATATTGAGATAATCTTAAATAAAAGTAGAGTAATATTATGCCAAGTTTTATTGAGCTCTTAAATACCACAGAGTACAACCCGAAATCAGACATCACAGAATACATAGATAGAATAAATCAGATAAAGTTTTTTACATAGGTAATCAAAGAGAATTCAGCATACATTACTTAGCTCATAATAAATATTCAACACTTAAAAGTTATCGCTTAATCAAATGACAGGCAACATTATCAGATGTTCGTAATATAGAAGTATCATATAGAAATCGAAAGGCAGACAGACGAACGACTAAAATGGCGAGAGAAAAGTGAAAACATGAATGTAAATGAACGCTCCATGGCCGAGCGATGCGCGGACGCAGCACTTAGACACCGTGACAAATTATAGGCAGATTTTACATAAAAACAATGAAAGTCACTCATTTTAAATTTTGTGAACAACTTAATTTTATATGCAACAGGAAGTTGAACGAGATCCTATTCAGATAAAAAATATAATGTAAATTATTTTCACTATGTAAGCACAGAGCAATGTCCTATGTCGTAATAATATCGGTTTGCCATGATTTATGTTTCATTGCTTTATTAAAATAAATTAAAACGTTCCACGCGTGTCTGAGAGAGAAAGAAAAACATAGAATTTTCCAGCTGTTTATAAAGGTTAGGGGCTGGGACTAATGAAAAAGAACTTATAGACAACGGGCGAGCAAATTGTCTCTATCTACTCCCACTCCCACATTACCGTCTATAATCCAAACACTAATGTTAAAAAAGCCGATAACGTGTATTTTGTTACGTTTTGATTACAGTCGAAACTTTGGGACCCTGGGACTGGTAAACGAATGGTCTAGATTTCGGGAGACCGTCAATCTGGCAGTTTCTTCCGCCAACGAATAAGCAAAGACAGCTTACTAATTAGCAACTTTATAGTCTGTTGTTTAAGTTTGTAAATATTAAGGTTTAGATAATATTTATATAAATAAAGATCATACTTTATTTAAATCGGAAATAGTGTAGTCAGAAATAGTATTTTTTATTATTTATTTATTTATTTGTATTTTATTATTATTATTATTACTATAATTTTTTTTAATGTAAGTACGTATTCATGTCATTAACAATTTTGCACCGCCTACCGTAAATGTGCTAAAGCTAAAGCTTTCTGTTACCCGAAGGTTGCCTGGAAGAGATCGTTTTAGCGATAAGGTCGTCCAAATTTTACAATTCTTATTTTTTTATTCATATATTTGTATAATTTTAATGGTGCAATAAAAGAGCAATATTATTATAGAGAAAAGTATAAATTTTACTCTTACATTAATGTAATATGTATATTTAAATATAATGGTAATTAATGAAATCTTAATACCATCCATATAAGCAAGAGCCTTACTATAAAATGTCAGGACACTAAGCATTCGCGACACCCTCGTAGGGCGCGGCGACCGATGACCTCAGGTAACAATGAAAATCACAGAGCAGGTGGGGCTCTTTCACCCTGCTGTTACTTGATATCATTACAAGTAATATTTTTGTTCTTTTTTTGTTGTTGTAGTTATTCCAATAATTATAGTACCTACCAATTATATTCTCACATCTTTCTGAAAAATATTTGACAATTATCCAACATTTATCTAAATACATATATCTAATCCCTACTAATCTCATTAAATGTTGCAATTTTTTTTAATTATATAATATTGTCCGCTGCGTACAAATTTATTTATATGTTATAGCAACACTCAACTATAATGTATAGATGTCAATTAGGCATATGGCATCAATATTGCATGGTGATATTTTGCTAACAATTTTTAAATTTACTATGTACACTTATTGGTTATATAACGTTTTAAGCCTCAGTTTTTTAAATGAACTATAAATTTCACTGCCTCGAATAGCTAATGATTTTAAATTTAATCACAAAGACAAATAAAACAAACAAATTTATACATGTCACAACAATTTTCTTGGAATATTTTGAACAAAGCTTGTTTAAATATATTTAATTATGAATCAGTCAAAACTTGTTGAAAATACGATAGACTTGGGTCCTCTGGACATATACTTATTCTCTAATGGACAACAATATTCGCCCCCTAGGAAATATCACCTCCGCGCTGAAGAACTTAATTGGTGGGACGCCACTATTAATTTATTGGCTAGATTACATTACGGATCTTTGTAAATATACTGTTTTTCATCTTTATCTCTTTCGCAAATTCAATTTTAATATTATACTTAGGTAATCTGTATTGATGAGTAAATTATTCCTAAACCGTTAATATAATGAACTAATTTTAGGCATTCGGTGATACAATTGTTCACAACTGATGGCAGAAAGATAGGAGGTCCTTTAGAACTGATTAATGGAGGAGTATATGTAGCTGTCGAACCACCTGATTGTTTCATTTATTCTGGCTACGACAAATACTTAATAAAAGCTACAAGGTGACATCTCGCACTACAGATGCAATACAGCTTTCCATTAGAAATGTTACAATAAAGACTTATGTAATTTTAGGTCGTGGGAAAAGCGACAAGCAAGAAAATCAAATAATATTGACGTAAACCCAGGTAAACACACAAATGCTAATTTAGTTTTTATCGCAATATTATTTGTATATTGTATAGACTCAAATGCTTCTAAGCGGAAATCCATTTCATGTGATAAATTCCTGAAGTCTTTAGCTATTTTCCGCTCAAACTCCGCTCAGACTGGATCCGGTGCTGGTTAGCTGACCGAATCTGATCTCTGGAATATCCTGAGGATGCTTCGTTGAGAGGCGAGACACGTGTTAGTGGTTTTTGGAGTTCGAGCGGAAAAAAGCTAAAAATTTCAGGAATTTATCACATTATTTGTGTATATTAATTATTTCTTCACAATGAAAAAACTCAGGTGGAGTCAGTATTAACACTGAACATTCGAAATCCAACTTAAGTAGTGACGTCATAAAAATACACACACCGAACCGAACTGATGAAATGCAAAATGTAAGTATAATTACTCGTTTCATTTACAGGTGTGCCAGGAAGTATGGATCAAACGATGCAAAATGTTAGAGAAGTTAATTTACTACTTTTTAAGAGATACCGCAGCATTCAAAGTGATGGTAAAATTAATTTCAACAAAAAAATATTATTATTTACCGATGATTTGAGCATTAGAATACTATATGCTATCTATATTTATAGAAATGATTAGATAGGGAGGGGCACCATCTCTCTGGAAGCTAACCAAAAAAAATTGATGATAAAGATGTCATGAGTTATCATAAGAACAAAACATTTTTAGGAGTTTTTGTTTCTAAAATGGCCGCCTATTTTTTAAATTAATTTAAATTCTGCCATAACTTTTTACTCCTACAGTATTGTCTCGTATTTCTTGGGAAACAAGATAGGAAATAAACTTCTTTAGCGTCTTGTTAAGTTTGATCAATACTTTCGAGAATACGTCTTATATAAAAGGTATATTTCGTAGCCTCTAATTGATTACAGATGGTTGCAGCTACAACTAAAGAAAAAACTAATACAATTTTAAAGCCTCAATATAATGTTAAGAAACTTGAGCCTAATCTAAAACAAATGGAACGAAGAAAAACTTTTAGCAGCGCACGTTCATCGGTACTGAAAAATATTAACATGAATAACAACCCATTAGCAACATTGAACAGAAATGCACTCATAAACAGAAAAGAAAGTTCGCCAAAAAAAATCCTAAAAATGCCTCCAAATAAAATTAACTGTAAAGGAACAACTTTATTGAATAATAATAACAGCAGACCTACATCAACAAAAATTAAAGATGTTACTAAGTTTTTACCTAAAACTAAAGAAATTATCACAAATGAGATGACATTATGTTCTAAAACAGAACCAATAGAAAAGAAATCATCATCAATACCGAAAATGAGTAAACGTACAAATCAAAAAAGTCAAGTAACTGAAAACGCAGAATTAGAAAATATTCTCGAGGACAAGGAAATAATAATTACGTCTAATGTATTAAAAGCACCTGCTAACCAAGTAACATCTGCGCATGCGGTCGAAGTGATTCGTGAAATAATAGGTGAGGACAAAATCGGAAGACCATCTGAAACTTCAGTTCCGATTCTTGGACGAAATTCGTCGGTAACTGTAATGTTTCTAGAAACACCGCCAGTCAATGATGGACCTGAAATACCACATACGTCTCAAGAGGTAAATGAAATATTAAAAGAACAAAGAACATCAAAGGAGCGAAAACGATCATCCTCTATTAAAATATCGACAGAAAAAGAGACCGGAGCTGCTGCTTTCAACGATTTTTTACAGACACTGCAAATACCAGAAACAAAAGTTCAAACAGAAAATATTGAACCTTACACAACAAATAGTAAAATAAATAGCTCACCGATAAACGCAGCTATTACCGAGAATCCTACAACTGATAATTTTATAGCCGTTATAAATAAAGGAGATCAAATAAATTTAAAATTGAGCTTAGAAGTGAGACAAGAAGGTGTGTCTTGCCGGCGTAAAGTGAACACACATAAAACAAACTCTCTAACAAACATAAAAGTTGAAAAGGCATCACAAACGAATATTGACATGAATTTCAGCCGATCGTTAGTCGACGGAAACGTACATATTCAAGAATCATTACAATCCGATGTTAATAACGAATATGATTTAGGATATACAAAAGTGATAGTAATTCGGTGTTCATGTTGTGACAACAGTGCAAACCTTCACGATATTTTAGAACGAAAAACAGGAAACATAAAGTATCTCATACTAATACCTACAAAACCTTCACACGAGAAAAGGTAATTTCAACGATTAATTTCAATCAACGATGTTCATTTAGAATTATCTATAACAATTACAATTTTATTTTTCAGATGCACATATGAACCTGATACGAAAACCTCTGATACTGAATTTCAAAACACCGTAAGCGAGACATATAAGCGCGAAACAGAAATCAGTTCTATCACAAAGAAAAAGTCAAATGTGTCAGTACATGAATTATATCAATCTACACCCAGAACTGAATTTGTTATTACAAGACGAGATGTCGAGATATCGTTACCGAGGACTGGTTCAAATGATTCACAAATTGAAAAAGAATTAAAAATAATGGAATATGTAGTAACAAAACATAAATTGTCTGTTACTGAACATGATAATCAAAACCCTGAGTATATTGTTACGAGACAAAGTACGTCTGAGACGTCACTAACTGATGGATCGAAAAAAACTGATTTTTTAGTCATAAGAAAAAATATAGGCAAAATATGTCCTAAACCAGAAACAAATAAATCTACACAAACGAATTGGTACAATGTGTTAGTAAGTATAATGACTAATCTAATTATAAATCTAATTATAAATCGTTTTTAACCGACTTAAACAAGGTTAGAAAAAGAAGAGGTTTCCAATTCGTCAGAATTTTGTATGTATGTTTACCAATTTCTCTGCCAATTGTGCACCAACTTTGATGATACTTTTTTATTTGAAAGGATAATGTATATCCAGAGTGGTCCCTAAGAAATTTAGTTAAAATATAATGATGGAGTACTGCTTAAACAAAAGAATTCTTCAACGGTTTACAAGTTAAGTGATATTGTAATATCTAGTCTAAGAATTGGAGAAAAGTTACTCGTTGACCTATTCTAGATAATTATTTAGGACAAGACCACTCAAAATTTAAAAATAAATTTCTTAGCAAGAAATCATATAGACTTAGAAACTAAAACACTCAAAAGTAGGTACATTATAATTATGCTTTAATAATTAATTAAAACTAAGTACGATACAAATGGCAATAAGTATAATTAAATTAGACAGTTAATGAAGTCGTTACGAAACCAATAAGCAACAACAAAACGTGTAGGTAGTAGTTAGATAAGCTCGGCATTGACACCTATTTCAGTAAAAATTACTTAAATTACAGTGAAAAATATATTCAAAACTCGCGAAAAGCATATGAGGATATGTGAAAAATTAAGAAAATCAGTTTTTGGTTTCCGTTCTATAGTTCATTATAGTTTTCTTCTTTTGTTGTCTACAGTTGGAGGCAAGGCGACATGAAGACGGTCGCTACACCTTTCATTTACCACCGCTTCACGTATTACGATATTACGATCTTTTATAGCTTTCATTTTTACGTTTTAAAATGAGTTTAAATTAAACTACTATCATTTAACTGGAATTGTACTTATTATACCATTGGGAATCAATCAACATGATGACGTATAGTACAAAATGATTCTTTAACGCGACATGATTCGCAATGTTTGGCATGTTAACATGATCATAATACTCCTTAAGTTTCGTAGAAAGAATAATCAATGTCTTCTGTCCCATATATCTGGTTTGCAGTTCTGTTATGTATCTTAAATTTTGTGGCTGCATTTCCATCATTACCTTAGACAAAAAAAACAATTGTAAATGTACTGAAACACAAAAATGACAAATAACTACTAAATGGTTTGGATATATGGTAAAAATGGTTTATTTTTAATAAAAATTAGACTCACATGTGCAGTAATACCCGACATAGCTTCAGGATTAATAGCAGCAAGATCATTGCCTTCTACTTCCGCCAACAGCAGACCCAATCGAGCGACGTCTCTAGCACTCCAGCTGTACGATTTACCTAAAACCTGTAAAATATAAGCATTATTTATCGCAATACATTCCGGATGAGGAGGTATTTAACTCGTACAGAAATAAAAAATTTCTTACCTGGCTCCTTGTCATCATAGCGAGATAAAATCTTCTCTGTAAAGGATCACAAGCCCGAATATGATAAAATACCTAAAATAATATAACAATATAAATAATACTCCAGACGATTACATCACTTATGTAACCGAAAACTAAGCACTTAGGCTTGTACTGTGGGTACATAACGAATAAAGAGAGCGCTCAGTAAAACCCAGATTCCAATATAATTTAAGCGAAGTTGATTTTCTAAATTGACCTAGCCGGGAATCGAACGCCCTACCGCCTGTTGCTGTTCTAAATAATAATTATTTCAGGAACCATCGTCCAAATAATAAAAATAGAAAAAGCCTTTCTCCTAAAAATAAAATATTTTAGCAATCTATTGTTCTCTTACCAGTGAAAGAATGATGGCCAAGGATGTCAAATATTTTCGGTCTGTCTCATTTCACGTTACTTCTAATTGACATAGTGCAGTTTTCCGACCTTTTTTACATCTAGTCTCCCCAAATTATAAGTGAATTAGGCCCGCCCCGACTTTGTATGAGGAATTGATTAGAAATCATCAATATTTTTCTACTTTTATAGATACCTATGTGAATGTGTTACATGCATATACATGTAAATCTTTCTCATTATAATATATTCGAAATGATGGTGCAATTATATTAAAATTCGCTTAGAAGTTATAAGCGAAAATACAAACAAACGAGAGATGATGATTTTGTTTTATACTATTATTTATTAGTAACGATATTTACATACTCCTCTTAGATTTTTTTACATTGACATGATAAAACTGATAAAAACAAAAATGTACTTCATTTTAACGGAACAATAACTGAATGTGTGAAATTGTAATTTACGACGTTACAAAGATTTTTTTTTAAAACATTCCCTTCGTAATGTTACTACGCCCGTCTAGGGAAACCCATCCCATTAGTTAAAAAGATCCGTTATTAATGAAAGTAAAATAATACCTACCATATTTTTATCGATTTTAAAAGATTTCATCTTATTCTGTAACATATAAGTGCCTGATGTTAATATTGTTTTGTAACACAAATAACCTGATCTGTAAGTTGCAAATACAATGACTCAGGCACACGTCGCATGAAGCTCATCGGCACACCGCATAGCAAATTGTTCATTTGATTCAAATACCTCGGATTGGACCAATTTCTATTGAACTTGATGTATGAACTTGCCACAACGCCTACCTAGTAACAAAATTTTAGATTAAGCTCTAACAAGCCGTTATATTTAAAAATGTTATAACAATTAGAGCTCACAGATTCGATTTTTAACAACAATTATTACTCATTACATAAACTGTATGTACTTTCATCAGTGTGTGTTTTAAGTGTAAATAATTATATTATCTTTAAACGATTTTCTTTAAAAGAAAACTTTTACGATAAAAACCCGAATTAGTGAAAAGAAAAATAACTTGTAGCAATAACTATATAGGTACTTACGTAAATATTGCCGGCACATATTTTTTTCTCAGACAAATTTAATTCTCTCCTGTTTTACCCCTTAGGAGTCGATTTTTAGAAAAAGATAAAACTCTAGTTCATTTATTTCCAACAAAGGGACTAGATGCGTAATTTTCTTACGATACTATGAATGTATCGAAATTCAATATAACGGTTTTTTACCCCTTTACGGGATGACTTTCTAAAACTCCAACTGACCGAGTTTATGTCGTGTTAAAACTTTTTATCCCGACATTTCGACCGGATTGCATACATTGCATACATGGTCATTAGTCTGCCCGTGACCACGATTAAAATATAATAGGAGATGGACCCGATTAGTTGGAATTTTAACACTTTCCAGATGTCCATTCCTAAGTAGGTGGTTACGTCACAGAAGAAACTTATTGTTCAAACACACCCTTAACGCTAACATACATTTGACTCAACAATGTTGAAACAGTCTTGTTCTAAAAGATTTACTTTAAGCCTACCTGATGTCTATCTAATTCTGCATGTGTTCCAATATAAGTTAATATTCTTTCGTCACTTAGATTGAGTCTCGCCATCTCTTTACCGTTTAAATATTTGAACAGTGGTCTATACAGTTCCAGAGTCTCGTAAGGTACTTCGTTTGCCTGTCTGTTACCCTTCACTACTGTCCAAGTGGCTGCAGACTTTTCGAGTGTTATTTTCATCATAGCTATTGTGCGTGCCTATATCACAAATGAAGAATAACAAAAGAATGTATAATATGTTTTAGATTAATAGTAATAATAAACAAATCGTTTGGTTGAAATGATTATGTGATTAATAATAACAATTAATAAGATTTATCAGACGAATGTAGTTTCTCTTTGCATTAACATTTTAAAATAGCACAGAAATATTTTGGTTCACCCGAATTCCTTTTTAAGGATAGAAGAGTATGACGGAGACTCGTGGCCTTTTCATATCTAATAGGTAGCTGTCTTTGTATATACATAATTAGAAGAAACTTACCGTAAACTATGTCCACGTATAAGTTTGACAGTATAAATTGAAGCGTAACCACTAATATTTCATTTTGAAATGAAAGAGGCAGTCAAATTGATCGATACTAGAGCCGGTCGCGAAACCGGCGCAACGACTCTACTTATTATTTGCGGCTGGTAGGACCTTGTGCGGGGTCAGTCAGGATCGCTACCACTATCTTACTCGCTAATCCTACCGTCAAACAGCAGTGTCTGCATTATTGTGTTCCGGTGTGGAAGGTAAGACAACCGGTGAAATTTTTGGTACAAAAAGCAAACATCTTACTTAGTACTCAACGTATTACCAACACATTTACAATGTGAAGTGCTTTCTAACCTCGATATTGTAAATGGTCGTGGCTTATGGGCCTCAGTTCACTTGTCGCCAGATGGACTGTTTACTCGTTTTGATTTCCCATGGTATAAAAAATGATAATACAAAAATAATTATCTGATAATTAAAAACTAAATGCGAATTTAAATATATTAACTATACAACATAAACAAAATTTGTCTATTTTACTTTTTACAGAAGGATATTTGTTCGACTCGTAACTACATATCGATAAATTCAATCGACGTCTTTGTTAGTGGTTCTTTTTGTATAGTTTAGCGTGTTCAATAATAATAATTTCATACAGATATTACATATACCTATTACAAACATTTCCGCACGATATTTTCAGATTACTAATTAAAATGCAACTACCTACGTAAATATATGCTATATAATATTTTATGTAGCTATATTCACTTACAGAATGAAGAACGTACTCAGCAGGTAAATGCAAAACATCTTCTACGGTTCCCTCCAAAAATATTGAAAAAGCATTTACAGCGGTTTGCATGTAGTCATTGGTAATATTTAGGCGACAATGACCACGATGCATATACTCTGATATTGGCATATGCACGCCACATTTATTATTAAACCTCTCAGCACTGTAACAAAATAGACTTTCTACATACGTATATGTATAAAGTCATCTCAGTCTCATATCAACCAGCGAAATTAATTGTAAGTAAAGTAAACGAAATTCAATTCCTGCGATTCTTTTGTTTTATCAAATTATACTACAATTTAATACTATAATACTTATTGCTGTACTAGTGGGGGTTATGTTCGTGTAATACTAGAAAATAACATGGTATAAAATTACAATTAAAGAATCATAAACATGTAGTAAACACTTATGGTGATTTGGAAGTGCTCAAACCTATTGGTTTTAAAATTTTTGTAAAAACCTACTTCAAAATCAGTTCATCGATGGTCTAGACCAGCCATTCCCAAAGTGGGCGATAACGCCCCCTTGTGGGCGCTGCAGGCCTAAAGGGTAAGAGACCCAGAAAAAAAATGGGGGCGTTGTGTAGAGGCCTGGGGGGTGATTTGTAATTTCATTTAGCTAGGAGGCATCTTAGACAACGACTGCATGAGCTCTCGACTCAGTAGACAAAATAAGTTTGGGAGCCAGTGCTCTAGAGTCTGGACAGTACAAAAACCACAGCAGATATCTAAATATCACAATCTCGCGTTTTCCGTCATATCGACGTTATGGGTTACAAAACAAATAGGTACATAATATACCTACATAGTTTTTAGAAATATTGTATATATTGTTAGTTCCACATTAGGTTTAATCAGATAAAGTACCCACGTGCGATATTTTGTAACATATTAGTAACAAGAGCCAGGATGAAATGGATTTTACTGCGTGTAGTGGGGCTGCATAAAAGCCTGATTTTGGTCTTGTAAGAGTGCACTTGTTGAGGAGTCGTCGAATAGTCAAGTACATAATCTCGTAGTTGTGATTAAGAATTAATAACGTGTTCATAGTGATCAGTGCTCCCGTTACATTTCATATTTAACAATATATACCCAGTAAGATTGTTTTCTCAGAAATCTATCGATATGGATCAGTTGTTATAATTTTAAATAAATAACACTTAGTGGGACATTGTGCGGGGTCCGCTCGGATTTCTACCAGCATCTTATTAGCTAATCCCTCCATAAAATAGTACCGTTATTATCTCGTATAGAAGGGAAAAAAATAGTCGGTGAAATTTCTAGCACAAAAGGTTCAATATTATAGTTCCCAGGGTTGTATTCGGGGCCTGAGAATAAGGCTACGATGTTCTCCGCCGTAAGAGCGACTATAGGGGCCCTCGGGGTCCCCCGGGGTCGGAGTGAGGGCTCCGGTCGTCCATCCATACGACCTCGAGGAAGATGACAGCGCGAGTGTTCCGTGCTGTTATGGCACTGCGAAGGTGCAGGGAGGCTCTGTAACGGCCTTCCAAGAAGTGTTTCGGCACAGCGCGAGAGGGGCTCCAATGCGTTCCGAAGGAGATCCCGGAGCCCCTCGACAGCGCGTCGAAGACGACTACCACACGAATATTGGTGTCTGGGTCTGGGTATTTGTGTGCAGATTTGTCCTGCGTAACCAAATACAAGGGTTTTAAAACCCTTTTGAAAATGTTTATGGACTTCAGTCCACTTACCATCTGGTAGTCGTTTGGAGACTATTTTTACTAACCGCATAATGCTTCCTGTTGGAAACATAACAAGTAAATCTTTTTTTTTTTTTAAAGTAATTTCTATTTTTTTCTCGCGTTCACGGTCGTCGTGGTCCGCTATAAAAATGAAATTTTTATTATAAAATCTACAGGCGTTCCAACATGTAAGAACATAAAATAATTTAATGATAATAACATACTTACAATCCAGTTTCAGTCCATAAAGAAATGTATCCAATAATTTTTGTAATTTCTCCATTGGATCTGCAATTAAAAGTACGATATCATTATCGTAATATATTTTATACTCTATTATACATCTAACTGTGATCTTACAGCAGCGTAACCAATTTAGGTTTTTTCTCCGAAAAGGGGTTAGAAACATGAAAATCTTTTTACCTATTGAACATATATTGTATTTCTCTATGCTTCTTAACTACAACAAGACTACAACCAACTCAATAAATCGTAGATAGATAATACATAGCGGTGATTCGGGTGACTCGGATATATTCAATATCAATTCATTAGTATCTATAAAACGTATATCTACCACAAATTATTATTGTATAAATACATGTTACATATGATGTGTTATGCACCTTCAGACGAATATTGTGCTCTAGGAAGAATCGCCGGCGAAACTTTTTCCAAATCTTTGTGAATTGTGCTGCGATATTTTACCGGTACAATAAGTGGGGGCTGTGTCATCTTTTCCCTGCCGCTTTCAATATAAGAAGTAAAATCGAACGCTGTACATACGTCTTCTACAAAAAGAACAGAATCGAATTACCATTTTAGCTTTTCTGTAATATATTTATCCAAGTTGTCACACATTGTTCAGATAGTTTTAGCAATTTTAGTATTTATACTAAGAATGTCCACAATGTGCAACTCAGTGTAAATTACACCATTTTCCTTAAAAATATATCACCTTAATTTGCATCTTGCAAAATCTACTGTAAAATTATGATAATCTTTCAATCGAAAATATTTTAGTCTTGGGAATAAAGAAAAACATCATTTTTACTGTTCTCAATGATAAAACTCAGAACCTAGTTAGTTGTAGTGAATGTCTCAACGATCCATTCACTGCCTTAAATTTTACAAATGATTTTTTACTTTTGAATTTGAATGTCATAAATCAAAAGTTTACAGTGTTTAACATCGTTGGTTGTGTGATTTTCATGTGCACTTTATCTGATGTGGATGTGTGTGGTGTGAAAATAAAAGTAGAATAAGTACCTATTATTATTATGCTTATAAAAACTTACTTTCTACAATGCCAAAATATTACCAAAATATTTGTACCCTTCTGTGTAATCAAACCTATTATTATTATATTAAAAACTTAACTTCTACCGTATCACAATATTACAAAACATGTGTACTCTTCTGTGTAAACAAACCTGGGACCAAAAATCAGAATGAACGGAGCTTTTGCTTTAAGAGCGTATCCGTTTTTTGTTAATGTGAGGCAATGATATTATAATACAAAAGAGGTAGATAGGTTACCTTCGTACTAATCCAAGTAAAATATTGTCCCAGTTACAACGTTACAAAGTGAGACAAATATACATTGCACTGCGTCGCTATGCAATGTAAAGCATAATTGCATTTCAACCTAACAAATCACATAGCTCTCTAAATCATTGTGATTGGTCAATTTCAATTTCTTTAAACATTTTTAGCGAATATTCTTTAAATATTTTTAGTGAATCTGTGACTAATTCATAGAATGTTAGTAATTAATGCCACAGAACAGACATTTAAAACAAATATGATTGATACCTAATGGGATTAGACAGTAAAAAATTATGTTTGCTTTTTTCAAATTTCGTTTTTCTTGAATCATGTACATGAGAACATATTTATTTAAAAAAATCGCCAACGTTTTTTAATTATAAATTTGAATTATATATTTTTTAATAAATTAATATAAGCTTTTAATAAATGTAAACGATGATTAAAACTGGGTGGCTGCATCATCACATGATCGTGTGTATTATAAAAAACGTTTGGATTATAAAAAGATTTTAGAATTTTGAATGTGCAATAGGCATTGCATGACATTGTTGGTTTACTTTTCATATTCTTTGACCAAGTCCGGGTTGGCTAATTAGCAAAGTTTTGGGGTGCCACTTTTCGAGTGCATGTAACCTATCTACCTCTTGTATTATAACATCATTGATGTGAGGTACTATAGACTTGTACTAATGTGTGTGATTAGGAAAGGATCATAGCACAACAATACTTTTGTTGCTGTTGCTGAACATCACATATTTTTATTTTTGTGAATACTATAGTAGCTAATCATTTCAGTAGTGCAGTGTTTTGTACGTCGAGCCGGTCATGAGCTAACACGAATTACACCGTCAATGCGAGGTTGTCAAATCTACTATAGCTGTTTTAGTCGTGATTAAGCTCAAGGAGATAGACAGAGAGACACGAAAATTCGTTTGACATAAGATGAAAAGAGCGGCAACTCATTACGACTGCGTCCGTTATAATTCTTGGCCCGAGAATCAAACCTATTTCTATAACATTAAAAACTTCATTTCTACAATACCAAAATATTACCAAAACGTACTCTTCTGTGTAATCAAACCTACGATAATTTGAGGAGTAACAATTTCATTTATACCTATAGAAATGCGATCTCTTAGAAATATGTGTGGTGTCACTTTGCAGACAAAATAAGCGATGAAGAGATACGCAAAACAACAGGGTTGGACGACAGTATTACTGTAAAAATTAAGAAAAGAATGATTTGATTGTTGGGGTTGCAAAACGCCCATACACAATGCGGTGTTGGTGCCAACTTTACTGTACGGTAGTGAGGCCTGGATATGCCCGAAATCGAGTGAAAATAAGATAAATGCAGTAGACATGCGATTTCTTAGAAATATGTGCGGTGTCACCCTTGCGGACAAAATAAGCAATGAAGAGATATGCAGTATGACAGGGTTGCACGGCAGTGTTATTGTAAAAATGAAGAAAGGAATGCTAAGATGGTTCGGGCACATGGAAAGAATGAGCGATGAAAGGTTGACGAAGAAAATCTATTGAGCGTAAGTAAGTGGTAGCAGAACCAAGGAAGACCAAGGCTGACTTATGAAGATGAAATAGTTAGCTAACGGAAATAGCAAAAGCGCACACGCAAACCCAGGTGAAAATGTGTAAGAAGAATGACGAGGACTGAGGAGGCGAAAGAAGTACCCAAGGACCGCGATGTTTGGCGCTCCGTTCTCTCTGTCTACCCCCTTTAATTTTTGCTGGTGAGGAAAATTCTTTCATTCTGAAATAATGTTTCACGTACTCATTTGTTCTATTTTATGGCAACGAAAAATAAATAATATGTTGTTAATATTTACCGAACGCTTCCTTAGTTAAGTTAGTAACTGTATAGATACTGTGGTACGAGAATACAGAGATAATGTGAAAAATGAGCAAACAGAGAGTCAATAACATTTTTGCTAAAACGCTTATTTTTCACTGACTTTTCAAAATCAATAAGGCTATGGACCATGACAACGTTTTACAGATGGAAATAAAAAAAAAAACTGTATAATGTAAAAAGGACATTGTAATAATGAAATAAAATCCTGGAAATTTTAGGACTATACCTTATTCTTGACTTTTTACAAAGTATAAATTTTGGAGATAGGAGTCGAGATTCGTTGTATCCATCTCGAGTAGGTACCTACTTACGGGGCCGAGTGGTGTGGGATGACCGTCACAGGGGGTGGACCAACAGGCGCTTATAGCTCCCATTAAGTAGAGCCTTAGCCTGCCACCCCAAGACCGCAGTGCGTGAGTTTTATGGCCACATCCTTCTAGAGGTGGCCCTGTTTGCATTGAACACTGCGGATCTAGACTGGAGAGTCGATAAACACTCCTGAGGGTGTCCCTTCGGTGATGCCCTCAGTACCGGACTGGGACCGAGTAGGCGGTGGTGCCGAAAGGACCCGGGTAGGACCGGGGGGGAGGAGTTCGTGTTCCCCGTCATCTTAATGCGGGCGGGGGTCCGGGGTGTGGGGCGGGGTGAGGTGGTACGAAGGAAAGCTTATTAAAACCCGTGAGTAAACACGTTAAAATGAGGGGTGAGACCGGGCTGGGACCGATTATGTGGGGGAGTGCCGAGAAGACCCGGCCTGGATCCGGGGGACTCACGCAGAGAACGGGGAATACAAACCTATCCCAGTTTTGTATTCCCAGTTCTCTGTGTGAGGGCGGGGGTCCAGCTTGTAAGTAGTTGTTGTTTCTTCCACTTGCTCCTCTCCGTTGAGAGGGGTATTGTTAGTTCGGCGTTTGGTTCCGGCGCCCTTCGCGGAGGACGCGGGTCAAGAGGTGGAAAGACGGAAAACTTTTAAAAACCCGTGAGGAAAGACGTAAAAATCTGAGGGGGAGAGAAAGAAAACTCGAAATGAAATCCGTGAGAAAACACGTTAAAATCAGAGGTGGAGAGAAGGAAAACTCGAAAGGAAACCCGTGAGAAAATACTTTAAAATCAGAGGTAGAGAGAAGAAAAACTCGAAATAAAACCCGTGAGATAATACGTTAAACTCAGAGGTGGGAAGAAGGAAAACTTGTAAAAACCCGTGAGTAAACACGTAAAAATCAGGTGGGCGTGCGGATGCCCCTGCCGTGGTGTATGCGGGGTGCAGAAACCGCCACTGTGGAGGCGCCTCACTTCGGGGGAAGGCGCCTCACTTCGGGGGAAGGCGCCTCACTCAATGGCAGGAGTCCCACATTTATTTACAATTTTTATTTCTAAAAATTCCTGAGCCTTTTCCCTTTATTGAATTCTTACGAAAACGAGACAGATTGTCGTTAAGGTGACGCATTTATAAACAATAATTTAATCTAAAATAGATCTTCTGCTCTACGCAAACGTGCGCGCGCTAGCTTACGAAAAATACGAAAAAGTAGTTATGTTCGTTTATTTTAAAAACTATATGTAATTTTAAAAAATCCAGCTATCATTTTAAAGAATACGTTTAGATTAAATTACATAAGAAAATTAGAAATATTAATCTGTCCCGTTACTCCGAAAAATGTAAATCTTTATTTTAAAAGAGGTTTCTTTAATATTTTTTTTGTGTTACAAAAGTTAACTATTCATGTATCGCGACTGGCAACATAAATCAATGAAATGAAGAATCAGGTCACCAAATATCACTTTCATACGTTTTGTAGTTGTATTTGACCATTGACTGAAGTAAATGTGAGTAGAAAGTTAGGGAAACCAAAGACATAAAATACGGAAAATCATGGAAAGAAAATAAAACAGGATAGGGTGAGGATTTTTGGAACACTGAAAGTTAAAATAAGCGATAATAAATTAATAATATAAAAGTAGTAGATAAGAGAAAAAGGGACCAAACCAGTCCTGAAAACATCGAACGTCAGCAAAAGCAAACCAAGCTTCAAACATATTGGCTCAGTCGACCTATTTCTACATCAAATAGTTTTGAGCAATTAGAAGTGGACAATGACTCACCTATAGTACAAAAAGAGCATATTCCTAAACCTCCACCAATATTTGTGGACAAAGTTAGCAATATTCAGCCTCTAATAGCGCTACTAAACGAGCATGCGAAGGACAATTATAAGATTAAAATTCTTCGTAACGAACAAGTAAAAATCCAGCCGAAAGTTTCAGAAATATACTCCAAAATAGTTAAACAGTTGGAACTAAAGGAAACTGAATTTTATACATATAAACCAAAACAAGAAAGAAGCTTTAAAGTTGTACTTAAAAAAATCCACCCCTCGACGAGTATAGAAGAAATTAAAGAGGCTTTATCAGACTTAGGACATCATGTTACTAACATATGGAACATTAAACAAAGAGTATCTAAAAAGCCACTACCAATGTTTATAATTGAACTGAAACAAGATGATAATAACAAACAAATTTATAATGTAACGAGTCTTTTGAATTGTTGTGTGGTAATTGAACCACCTCGTCCTAAGCGCGAAATACCTCAGTGCGCAAACTGCCAACAGTATGGACATACTAAAGCTTACTGCCGAAGAAGTCCTAAATGTATCAAATGTGCAGGCAATCACAGGTCATCAGATTGCTTGAGAAAGGGCAGAAGCGACGATGTCAAATTTATACTTTGTGAAGGAAATCATCCAGCTAACTATAAAGGCTGCAAAGTTTATAAAGAACTACAAAAAATTAAATTTCCTTCGACGCAAAAGAAAACTTCAGTTATATCTAGTCAACGCAGAGTATTAACCAGAACGATCAGTCAGCTCAGTCACGACCAACCAACTTACGCTCAAGTGGCGGCTGTTGCATCCCAACAGGAACACCATACGTCAGATTTACTCCCGATTTCGGGAACTAATGACCTCAGAGAGTTGATTGTCATGGTGAAACAGATGTTGCAGCAAATAACCACAGTGACAAATCTTTTACTTACACTAACGACAAAGTTGTCACAGGCTTCCTAAAAATTGTAATTTGGAATGCCAATGGGCTGTCACAACATATTCTAGAAGTGAAATCTTTTTTAGAAATCGAAAAAATTGATATCTTGCTCATCTCTGAGACTCACTTTACAAATAAAAGTTTTTTTAATATGCAAAATTATCAATTTTATCATACAATGCACCCTGATGGTACAGCACACGGTGGGAGCGCAATTATCATTAAAAATAATATTAAACACCATGCGATAAAATCATATTGTTCTGAAGAAGTACAGGCTACTAACATTATCGTTGAGGATTGGAAAGGGCCAATAGTTGTATCAGCAGTATATAGCCCCCCTAAACACAATATAAAGTTAGACACATACAAACAATACTTTTCATCCCTGGGGCCCAGATTTATAGCGGGTGGAGATTATAATGCAAAGCATACGTTTTGGGGTTCTAGAACTATCACCACGAAAGGACGCCAAATGCTTTTGGCTATCCAGTCTCTTCATCTGGGTGTCATATCGTCTGAAGAACCAACTTACTGGCCGAGCGACAGAAAGAAAACACCAGACTTGTTAGACTTCTGCATAACTAAGGGAATATCTTCCGGTCAATTCGAGTGTAAGTCATGTTTTGAATTGTCTTCTGATCATTCTCCGGTGATTGTGATACTACAAAGCAGAGCCCACGAAGCATCAAAACAGTGTTTTTTACATACTCGCAGAACAAACTGGGCATTTTTTAAGGATTTACTGGAGAATTCACTTAACACACACTTACCTCTAAATAGTGATGATGATATAAATGAGGCAGTCGAACAATTTAATAGTTGTGTACAAAGATCAGCTTGGGACTCCACACCCGAAACTACTTTTTATGGTTCTGCGAAGTGTTCCGTCAGTATCAGAGAAAAATTAGCAGAAAAGCGAAGTGCTAGAAAGCTCTGGCAGAAGACAAGGTATCCGAAAGACAAAGCTCATTTAAATTCCTTAACCGCTGAACTCAAGCAAATGTTACAAATAGATAGAAACGAAGGTATTCAAAGATACCTTACGAGCTTAGATACATCTATGGCCTCAGATTACTCACTATGGAAGGCAACTAAAAAGCTAAAACGTCCAATTACTCGTCAGCCGCCAATACGTAAACTGGACAACAACTGGGCTAACAGTGATGCTGAAAAAGCCGATGTATTTGCCGAATATTTAGAAGAGGTCTTTAAGCCAAACGTTAATGAAGGATCAACAAAAACCCAGGAAATACGATCCACATTAAATTTAATACATCAGTTGGAATTTCCAATCAGACGATTCTCTGTAGCTGAGGTGGTTAATGCAATTGAAAAACTCGATCCAAAGAAATCTCCTGGTTACGACCTAATAACAGCACAAACCTTAAGAAACTTACCTGATGTGGCGTTAAGATTCCTTACTCGTTTGTTTAATGTTATACTCTCTAGGTGCTTTGTCCCATGCCAGTGGAAGGTAGCCCAAATTGTGATGATACTTAAACCCGGGAAATGCGCTGAAGATGTTAAATCCTATCGCCCTATCAGCCTATTACCTGTAACATCCAAGGTTTTGGAAATATTATTTCTTAAGCGACTTATGCCGATAATTCACAATATGAAACTCATACCAGATCATCAATTTGGCTTTAGGAAGAAACACAGTACAATTGAGCAAGTTCACCGCCTCGTGGAGAGGATACATGAGGCCTTCGAGAGAAAACATTATTGTACCGCTGCCTTTTTGGATATATCCCAAGCATTCGATCGCGTTTGGCACGATGGTTTATTATTTAAAATCAAAACGACACTTCCCATCAACTACTACAACTTCATTAAATCATATCTTACTAACAGAAACTTCTTAATAAAACAAGGAGAACACATAACGGGCCTTCATAGAATTCGTGCTGGCGTACCGCAGGGAAGTGTATTGGGTCCCATACTGTATTTGCTCTACACAGCGGACCTTCCGGTGGACAAAGGTACCATGACAGGGACATTTGCTGATGACACTGCCATAATGGCCACAGATAAACTCTCCACATTAGCTTCATTAAAGTTGCAACACTCCCTTGATCAAATCTATACATGGCTCAGGGATTGGCGCATCAAAGCCAACGAGACCAAATCTGTACAGGTAACATTTACCATGCGGCGCGAAACCTGTCCCCCCGTTATTTTGAATAGAGTTGAAATCCCTCAAACTAATGCAGTGAGATACCTGGGACTATATCTTGACAGACGGCTTACTTGGAAAACCCACATATTTACCAAACGCAAAGCGCTAAGCCAGCGACTTCGCAATTTATATTGGCTTCTCAATAAAAAGTCTAACCTTAGTTTGGAAAATAAGCTCCTTCTTTACAAATGTATCTTAAAACCAGTATGGAGTTATGGCATACAATTGTGGGGGACATCTGCCAATTCTAATCTAGAAATTTTACAACGGTTTCAGTCGAAAATGCTAAGAATAATAACAGACGCTCCCTGGTACGTTACCAATGAGAGACTGCACCGTGACTTAAGAGTACCAACAGTGAATGAAGAAATTAAAGCTTACATCAAAAAATATAAGTTTCGACTTTTAAAACATCCTAATGTACTTGCTTGTAATCTTATGGACGATAAAATAATTTTCAAAAGACTCAAAAAGAGAGCCCCACAGGACTTCTTAAAATAAATTTATATGGGTGTGCTAATGTGCATACACCATGCAAGCCGAATGATTACATTCACACCCGTTGCTGAATGTCTACTGGACAGATTGCAACAAAAGAGAAAGAGAAAAAAAAAAATAATAATATAATACATACATAAGTAATTTTGTGAAATACTATAAATGTATGTTATTATATATTTTCTATAAATGGGGCCAATACTTTATATACCTACATTTAAATCATTATTATGTAGTAAACAAATAATAGAAGTAGGAAATGGAAAATGGATTGACAGGAGCTGGGAAATAAAATCGGAGCGGTTATATTAAGAAAGGACAAGCAAAAACACATGATTCACGTCTACATAGTCACCGCAGGAGCTCATGGGGCTTGAGACGATCTTGAATTTAGACAGGTGAACCGGGGTACACACATGACCTAAAAGAAGTCTACACAGAGTAGACGTAAAATAAGCCATGGTTTACGGGGAATGGTCTCTCGAATGAGTCGATAATGCTTCCCATTAGAAACGTCACCGGTCCAAAGCTTATTCCACTCTTCGTGCAATAATTGTGCACCCAGAGCGATCAGATCATGGGTATAATTTTTATAAGGGAAAACATCGCCCACGTGATTCGCCTCGTTTGCCAATTGATCGGCTCTTTCGTTCCCATAAATGCCAACATGACTTGGAATCCATGCAAAAACAACGTTAAAACCCTTTTTTATACACTGTAATAGCAAATTTCTAATAGCGAGAATTATAGGATACTGATTATTATTAGTTTTAAAAGGAAATCGTGACAAAGACTGCAGAGCACTTAAGGAATCGCTGAAAATTATTGTTTTTGATAAATTCACAAGTATCACATACTCTATGGACTTCAAAATAGCAAAAATTTCTCCCGTAAAGAGGGAAGTTTCAGGTGGAAGTATAATTTGCTGTATACATTTAAATTGTGAATGGTAGACTCCAACGCCAACACAGCTACTACTGGAATGTTTATAGAAGCATCAGTGTAAATATAATGCCAATCTGTCCAATCACTGTTAATAATGTGTTTAAATTCTTCATTGTGATTAAGATCCTCTTTATTTATCCCTATATTATATTAAATTTTAAGATAATGGCACTATAATTATATTGATATAACGGAAAAAGTAAGCTTTGATGCTTTTCCGAAAGCTTTTAACAACACACGGTGCATCTTTATGAATCCAGTAATTAGAAGAATCTACCTCCATAGCACGTCGAACATTGTTTAACAATTAAATAAAATAAAAAAAAAACAAAAAAAATAGATCACACAGATACTGTCTTCTCAGCACCAAAGTTGGTTCACAACATTCCACTCGAAGACAGTTTATTGGGCTGGATTTCATACATCCCGTAATTATCTTAAGTGGTTTGGACTGTATACCATCCAGTTTTTTAAAAGCAGCTGCATTTCCTGGGTGCAATAACAAGATACCGTAATCAAGAACGCTTCTTATTAATGCATTATAAAGAAGATATTTAAGTTACGTTCACATTTAACTTGTATATCGTCACAATGGGGAATGCCTGTAAGCTTAGAATTTGATATGACACCAAGGAATTTTGCTTGATCTTTTGCAGGTATCAGCAAATCATCATATAATGTGGCGACTTTTTTCTAGAAAACAAGACAACTGTACGTTATTGTCTAACCAAAGCTTTAAAGTTTTTAATGATAAAAATAATGAGTTACCTACTAATTTCTTCAACCGAGTACCCGGAAATATATAAAAACAAGTCATCCGCATAAAATATTCCAAAAGCGAGCAACTGTGGTCAGCACTCAGTACCCACCACTTTGAATTAAAATGAACAATTTGGTCATTGTATTAGTATTATTATTAACTTGAAGAAATCTAACCAATGTTTTTTATAGAAAATCGACATCCCCCCAAGTCGTAAAAAAAGGGCACACAATTTATATACCTACTCATTTATATAACAGTTTTATAGTTGTCTGTGCTCTAACAGGACTGCGGACTAGAGAGATTACGGAGGTTCGACTCCGATTCCGAAAAATCGGAACTTCCGATTGAAATTACACTTCTGATTTCGACTTCGGCTCCGACCATGGAGGTACAAATACAAGGAGAAGCCCTATTGTTCTATATATGTATAATTATTTATACTTATATCTGCTATATCGAGAGAAAAGTATCAAATCTTATGTTATTTCTTTCTAACTAAGAGTGAATTGCGTAAGGAAAAAGAGATGTCAAGATGTTTGCTCATCCTCATTTTGGAAATATGTCTTTATACATTTACAATACCTAACAGTGCGTGTCAAATTTTACGCAGGTCCGCCATATTATTCGCCAAGTAACTTAGTAGATTATCTGTCAGTGCACATTTGTAATTAGTGTTTTTAATGTTTCTTATTAAAAATATATACAAGAACTAATATAAAGGCTTTGGAACATTTGGGAAAACGTTCGGACAATATGTCAAGCTGTTCAGTTACGTTCAGTGTGGTTGCAGAAAAAGTAAAAATCAGCCACAATTGACACTGCATAGGTGTCTAAATTTAGTGAAAATAGCAAAATACATCATCGATTTGTTTTTACTAATTATACATTAAAGTGAATTTGTTCATTAGAAATCAACTGTTACTTTATTAGTGTTTTATATGTTGATATTTTCTTTATTTCAATAGAAATTTTCTTAGTACAGAGTTTGAATAGTGATGTCATTCACCATCGATAAAATAGTTTATACGTAAGTTTCTTATTTTAGTTTGCCTTAGCTAATAGTACCTTTTATGTAATTTGTAATGATTCATTATTTTGTTCAAATAATAATAAAAATAATCTCGTCTTGTTATTTTGTTAGTTCTGAAATAAAATAAGAATACTTCATTTTGGTTTTTTATTGCATTGACATATATAAATATACAATTTAATTAATTATTAAAACAAAAATTGAGGAATTAATTCATAAATTAAGCTAATTTTGATTTGATTTAATTTTAATTTTGAAGAAAAGGTAAGATATAAGGTTTCCGTGTATATGATGACGTCTATAGCTTCAATCACATCTTAATATCTATATTTCGATACTACACTGCGACTGCAGTCGACGTCATCATTTTAAAAGAAGTTTAAGTTTATCGACATCGACAAATCGATAATTTCTCTCTCAGCTCTACAGTCGGCCATTTTATTCGCCAAATGTTTTTAGGTATGCACGTTTTTTCCGTAGGTATTTCCCATCCTGTTGTTTTTTTCATCGTAGGCTCCGACACTTAAAAGTGTCCAATTATAATAACCTCCGATTTAAAAATCGGAGGTTATACCAATATACTAATGTAAGGTAAAGAACATAATGGCTGTTTCCACACCTGTCGTACACTACTGCCAATTTTACGAGTGATAGTGATGTCCTGTCGCTGAAAATTATTATCGATAAAATGAGATTAAACATGCAATAAAGTTTTATATGCAATAAAATTATTTCAACGACTGCAAAGACAAAAGACAATTAAATTAACACAGATCACAGAGTACTAATATACTTACGGAAAAGAATGACAAAGATAATTATAAATCGACAGATTAAAAAAGAGACGTCTATATGGTGTCGAAAAAGAAAGAGATAGCCGCCATCAAAGTTAGCACACGTTTCATACGACCTGTTTTTCCGTACGGAGTTTCGTCAGACTGTTCAAAAGCTTAGCTTTGTTATCCGAAAGTGGTTTAGCAGTGAATCTCATTTTTTTCAAAAAATCTCAAAAAAATACTCCGTATACAAATTTTAATTTGTGGAGTTTCTCGATTGGTACATATACCATGTGCCCATTTCGTCATATTTACACATTTTTACACCTAAAAATAAAAGCATTAGCATCGACATTCATAAATATACCATTTCCCCACACTATAATATAAATCATTTGACTTAGTCTTAGATCAAGGAACATCATGGATGGAATCCACATGGAATCATAATGTTATATCATCAATTATAAAAACCCAGAATTATCATTTCATACTTAAGTCTTTGTCGTAATTTTCTTTAAAAATTATCATAAAAATACTCAATTTTGTAACAAGATAAGGGATTAATATTAAAGATAACTATTTATTATATTTTGTGTCATAGAATGAAGTCATTAGAAAAAAAATTGATGGTAATAAAGCAATAACTCATGTTATTTAATTCATTATTTTGGCATAATTTCTAGTGACGTTTCTCTATATTGAAATTATAGTTAAGCATATCGATATTCGTAATTTTTAATTGTGACTTTTCTTTTTAGGTTTCCTAAGTGTCATGAAACTAGAAGTCAATCTATTCAAGCTGTAAGGCGGAAAAATTAGGAAGTAACACAATTTTCTACGCTTTGCTCTAAACATTTTGAAAAATTCAGTTTTGTTACTGGACTATCAGTAAGACTACTAAAAATTGATGCAGTACCGAAATACTATCAATCAGTAAGTGTGCAATGTACATATATTATTTATATTTTCGTAATCCCAATTACCAGTTACATACCAGTAACTGGCCCGTTGGTGCGGTGGCGAAGCATCTGTTTTCCAAGCTGTGGTCTAGGTTTCGATTCCCTGTCGGATCAATTTAAGAAAAGAACTTTTCTAAATTATAAACTAAAACAGATAACTAATGCTGGCTGACAGCCAGAAAAGTTCACGTCTCCACGCCAGATTCGTGGAGAAAAGTAGTAGATATGTAATACTTTTGTATGTTATTTCCGTAGGTGACGAAAAACTGAAAACAGTCTGCGCGCGGTAAAAAAACATAGTAATTAGCCCTAGGACAAAGAAAAGGATGCAAAAGCATGGTGTCGAAATAGAAGGCATTTTTACTTTTTTAACAGCGTTAGCAAAATCACGGGCGGTTGCGTTGAGATGTCTGAGAACCATTAAAGCATTAAGACAATGCAAGATGTATTATTTATTTGTAAATTAAGTGAAAAAATTCTACGCAAATGTTTGTATGTACTCACCATAGCAAAATTAGTAAGAAAGATGTAAATAAAATGATCCGAGATGTGACATTGCAGAATATGCAGACATCATATAATGGAAATATTTTTCAATGTTTGAATGAACACTAATTATTAAGTACTACCTGTACCCGCGACTTCGTCCGCGTGGAAAAATTTCCCTTGAACTCTTTAGGTTATTAAGGTTATCCGAGGTACTTATATTGTTGGTGTTAAACAAAAAAGTTATTCTCTGTAATAGAACATCTGCCATATTGGATTTATGATGACGTCACATATACAAAAACCTTCCCCTGCGTATTCCATTTCATTTGATACTCATATTGTTGGTATTGAACAAAAAAGTTATTTCCTAATATGGAACATGCGCCATATTGGATTTATGTTGACGTCACATATGTATCTACCTTCCTCTGCGCATTCCATTTCATTTGATACCCATATTGTTAGTGTTGGATAAAAAAGTTTTTTCCTATTATGGAACATCCGCCATATCGGATTTAGGATGACGTCACATACATATAAACCTTCCTATGCGTATTCCATTTCATTTGATACCCATATTGTTGGTATTGAACGAAAAAGTTATGTCCTATTATGGAACATCCGCCATATTGGATTTATGATGACGTCACATACATAGAAACCTTCCCATGCGTTTTCCATTTCTTTTGATACCCATATTGTTGGTGTTGAACGGAAAAAGTTATTCCCTATTATGGAACATCCGCCATATTGGATTTATGATGACGTCACATGTCCAGAAACCTTCCCCTGCGTATTTCATTTCATTTGATACCCATATTGTTGGTATTGAACAAAAAAGTTATTTCTTATTATGGAACATCCGTCATATTGGATTTATGATGACGTCACATGTCCAAAAACCTTCCCCTGCGTATTCCATTTCATTTGATACCCATATTGTTGGTGTCGAACGAAAAATTTATTCCCTATTATGGAACATCCGCCATATTGGATTTATGATGACGTCACATATAAATCTACCTTACTCTGCGCATTTCATTTCATTTGATACCCATATTGTTAGTGTTGGCACTGACAAAAATTTAAAGAGATAAAAATTAGATTAACTACTAAACCACTTTCGGATGACAAACTGTTAGGATTTTCCTAATACCTTTTGAGGGAAACTTTGTGAATTTGTGTTTTAAGTTTGCCTATTTTAAAATGTTGAAAATATGACCTGATTGAGTTTCTTATCGGTTCTTTTCAGTGTGCAGGTTTTTTTCGACTTGTAGTTATATTTGACGTTAAAAACACCTTGCAGTTGTATTTACTTGAATAGTTTGACTTTGACTTTAAAGAACTTCTTAAAATTTATTAATTAAATATTTTTTAATAGTTCTTTATGTTTACAGTTTGGAGGAAAAAACCTGTTGCAAAAAAAAAAAACAAAACTGAAGATCGACCGTTAGTCCTCAAAAGAAGAAACTCGTCAGGAACCTATCAAAATGGCAGGGAAAAGAAGAAAGGTTTCTAGAGCAAAGGAGCATACTCTACCGGGCGTAGCGTTACATAAATATGTTTGCATGTACACCGCCACGAATTTATGAAATAAATATTTCATTTCATACATATTTTTATTGAATAGACATCACAAACTTAGTTAGTTTAGATTGTTTTCACCAATTTCTGATACCGCATGTCGCGCTAATTATAATCTATATCGATAAATTTTAATGTAAGGCGGTACGTCTCTATTTTGTTGTTTACGTTTGGTATAGCTGTTTTATAGTCGTCAGATTTTGGGTATCTTTTTTTGACATTTGGAGTCTATTTAGCTCTATGGAAGTCCCGACTTATTATGTAGTAATATTACATTCTCTTTGGATCCTAGGATCCAAATGTATGAATACACGTGTATGTATACGCTAGTATATTCGTATTCTGTGCGTGTATGTTTGATAAAGGTTTGATATCAGTACATTATGTCATTCTCATGTTGTAATTTGATTAAATAACAATGACAAGGTAATATTTCTAAAGTATAAGTACATATATTTTTAGTAACATTTTATATTATTTTTACTTTATGACGCCAAATTTTTTGAAAAATGTCCTGGTCTATATCGTCAAGCGAGTGTGATGGTGAATACTGTGAGTTCAATTGCTACGAGCCTAGCTACTGGAGCATCAGTGAAGGAGCCCATTACGGACCGTTTTATCCCACTATGGGGCGTCCTCTTGTATATTACGCACAAATGGTACGCATACAAAGCAGACATAGTAGTTTGTCATACACGCAGCTATAATATTATATTCACAAGTACAGCTGGACATATTACGTGTGTGAATGTTCAAACATTTGATAGTCCACACACAGTACGCTAGCACAAGGTAAACACACATTATTTCTATTTAGTACTACCGACCTAACTGCGTTTCTATATTTTAGCATGTTATTATGTATAATTGTGTATAGCTGCGTGTGTGTAACATAGTATGAAACAGAAATAAATTATTAAAAATATTAAAAAGCAGACGACAACCTTCCTCACGAGACTTGTAATAGAAAAGAGCCGTTGACTGTCGTACATATGCACAAATGATCCTATAAACTTATACACATACGCGCTAGTTTAGAAGTAACCAGGAAACATATACGTAAACTGTGTCTAAGCGGCAAAAAAAATACAAACATTGCTAAATTTTGCTATAAATTGGTGTGGACAGTCGTAAAAATAATTTCAAAGAGGATAATATCACGTTACATCGGTAAGTACAAAATTAATAATACAAGTTTATAACGGTAGTGAACAGAGTTCCAGTGATACTGGTTGCTACTATATAAGTCTCAGATCAATGTTTGTCCTTATCTAGTACGCAATTATTATATGTGGCATCTGAGTCTTATACTCTTATATTATGATGGAATGTATAAATAGATATGTGAAATAACGTATCGATATGTAGATTTTGTTTCAACCAATTTGGAAATTTATAGTGAATATCATTCTTTGAAATTATTTAAGTACTTACCTAGTTTCAAGTTATCACATTCATTAAGCAAATGATTGTTTTTAAATTCAAACTTTTATGATTTATACCAGTAAATTTGTATTTCTATTTCAAAATAAAGAGGTGTTTTAATTTTTTTTTTTTTAAGAGAAAATCGTGAAAAGAATTCTTATGACTTATCGATATAATATCATGTATAATATCGACATCGATATGAATAATGTGTGCATAAGCTCTTTTTTCTCTCTTACGTGGCTTCCCCCTTGCTGCCCGCTTACGCTCCATTCCCCTTAACAGAATAGTTTGCTTAGAAATTCGTAAATATTACTTGCCTTGTGGTAGGTAGGTAGTAGGTGGTCTGTGTTGAAAAACGATTCAAGTTGTTTGTTGGTTCAGGTTGTAGTCGGTACGTTTTCTCTGAACCAAAGGCAGATTGTAACTATCAATTTAATATCTAATATTAAAAATACATTTTTAATTATTTTTATAACAAATAAATTAAACAAATTAATGAAATTATTCAAAATTTCATTTTAGTTAATGTTAGTTTTGTTTGTAATTAAGATTTAAGTAGAATGTTGTAAAAGATTTTGTTAAAAACCTTAAATAGTTGTTATATCTAACAGTTATATAATGTAGGGATAATAGTTAAAACATACTACTGACAGTACAGGAAATACTGTACTTACATAATATTATGGTGATATGTCTTTTAGCCCCAAACAAGGAATCGAAGAAACAAAGAAAGATGTAGAAGCGAGAAAAATCACAATCCCAATTTCTTCGTGAAAGCTTTCCATTGGTACACACAGGTTAATTATTTAACATTTATTTATTTGTTCCACTGGTAAAATTTAAACGTATATTTATTTTTAAATAATTCAATACTTACCGACATATCTTGTCCAGTTAATAAAATACCCATAAATTAATACAAATTTGTATTAATTTATGGGTGTATATAGGCAATATATGGGTATATGGAATATTTAAGTCAAAAGTATGGCAAGTTTAGCTTAGAAATATATGTAATTCAATTAATTTTACATAGGATCATTATCCGTCACAACAAACAACCTCATCTAATAAACGAGATGTAAGTGGATTCGCCACATGGCTGGACTGTAAATATGGTGAATATCTTCAGGAAATTGGAAAAGAAGATGATGTATATCGCGTCAAATTGCAGCAGACTTCCACTACTGAGGCGGATAAAAAACTCCATGAGTACTTGTATACATGATTTTATTATCGTTTTAAAAATTTGCTTATTTTATTATTATTTTGTAACATAACTTCTTAAATTAAACACAAAAGATCGCCAATCGATAAAAAAATCTATTCGAGATTTTTTCTAAATGGGCATTACTAAATCGCCTGCGTTTTCGCGTGTGTGTGTGTGTGTATGTGTGTGTGTGTGTTAAAACACTGCATTGATTTTCATGATTTTCATATACATAAGTAAATCTCTTATTCTTCTTTCTTCTTACATTATTTCCATGTGTCTATTTATTCTCAATAGATTTATTCTTAACGAGTAACTACATAAGAGTATCGCTTTTTGTTCTTCCATTTTGTGTCAACCTAATGTAATAAGTATTACTAATTTTCACAAATTTCAGTACTTTATGTGATAAATGCTGCAATCCAATTAAATTCGGAAATGGGAAAAGGTACGAAAATATTTATATGCGCCTAGGTACTTCTTTTGTTTCGTTCATATATGTATACACATTTCTCTAATGACTTAATTGTTCACAGTCCAAGGAAAAAACGACGGTCCAGCAAAATCGTTGGCGATAGACATGAAAAGTAATTGATCACCTACACATTTAATACACATAGTACTTATTTAATTCGTCTATTTACAACGTTTTTTTATTTCAGATCCAATCAAAGTTTCAAATACATCTTGCACCCTAAGGATTTGACTCGTCCTGTATCCGACTGTAATCATTAGTGCGTTATTTTTATTTTCAATATTTAGTATAACTTTTCTACTAATTTTTAATTTTTAATAGCTATACGTTAATTCTAGTTATCCAGCTTCACTGCTACAATCCACGGCTACAATTGTATCTTCCGATACACGTATTTCTCAGAAAACCATTACAAAATCTCGAAGTATGTCGAGCATCCATCGAGATAAAAATGAGACATCGAATAAAGTCATTACAGTCCATGAAGATCCAAATATTGGGAGAATAACAGAAGAAAATTATGAAACGAAACCTTCAGAAGGTATACACCAACAAAGAGGGATTCGCACACCGACTACGTCAACCCATCAGCGTCCAAACGAGAAACCGTCATGCCATCCACACATCCATGACAAACCATCACTTGAAAGTCCATCACGCCATCTACAGACAGCTGAAACACGGAAAAACCTAGTATCTAATAAGATTTCTGTACCGTGTCAATGCGAAGGATCTGTAGTCGCGAAAAAAGATGCTCAAAATCAATACGAAACTATGGGAACTGCGCCGTGTAACCATTGCCGTCACCAGGAGCATGGTTTAAATGTGCCTCAACATCACAAATTAATTACTCATCAGGTACATTTCTTATGTTATTTAAACGTATATCTTATATGTATTATGTACATATATCTATATGTTTCCTTCCATAAAGAATTAGGAGAGAAAGAAAACAACACGTCAGCTATAACTTATGTCATACATTTTATGTATTTGGTTATCTTGCCGTGCAGATCGTAAAAGTCTGCCAAAGGAGAGATCCATGAACGTATTAGTAGGTAATTCTTTTCAGACATTCAAAATTAGGAAGCTTATATTGCAATACAAGCGGGGTAGCGCAATAGCGCACACCGCCGCCCCGTCGCCGCTCGCCGACGACAACGGTGTTGCCACATTTAAACATTTTGCTAGATTTTGTTGGAAATGTAAAAAAATGCATATTTTAAATTACAATAACATTTTTATTTTCAAGAATAATATACTTTGCTCATTTATTGGGTAACGTCATTGGGATATTTATATGTCCTTAAATTAAAATTAAGAGCTAATCAATAGTCACTATTAGTTCTGCTGTATCGATTTTTAATTCTGGTCCGCTTAATTCCATGTATGCGTGTTTAGTATATATGTAACCACATGTTATAATCATAACGTTAATCCATGTTCAATTACTTTTGGTTCTTTTTCGTAGTCAATTCATAGAAAGTCAACAAATCATATAGTGAACGCTGATTTTCATGAAAGAAAGATATCTATGTCGGATATGTCGTGCCAATGCTTTATTGAGAACATATTTAAAGGGACTGCTCAATATCAGTCTGTACATCCTGATCCTGATTTATATTCCTCTAACATTTGTTATGACTGTGTTGCTGATATTCAACCCAAGGTAAAGGTGTTCGACATATTATATTCTCACTTTCTCTAAATAATAGAAGTAGACACAAAACATTGACTCTTCCTCTAATCAAATTGCCTTTTCGTGAAAAATACCATGGTCGCCAATTTAGAGCATATCGAGCCCATTTGGAAGCGATCAAGAATCAAACTCAGAACGTCTTATACGAGTAGGTACATAACGCGTCTAAATGACTGCGCCGCAGACATGAAATGCTTATTTCCTTAAATTTTAAGGTTGATATTGCAAACATTAGGGCTATTAATTTCTACTTATAACATTACTTGACGCGTGGGTCTCAGATACCTAAATATATTAGTAATTTTATAATATTTATACAGGGAATGAAAGAAAATGATAGTCATGGTAGAAGTAGTGTTATACAAGGGCGTATAAATACAGTTAAAGAAACGGATTCATTCATAATAACCCACTTGGCTAATCTTACAAACAATACACGCCAATGTACAGTTTTTGTAAACGATGCTGTTCAAACATGTGATGAACCAATAATCTTTGTAAGTTTTTTATAATACTTTACAGAAGATGCGAATAATAAGTATATTGACACGTACCTAGACATATACGTATTTAGGAAAACATAGGTTACGTTATTAGTAACAAATTGTTATCTAAAAAAAGCAAATGAGAAAAACTTGAAAGAGTTTTGAAGTCGTGTTATATATTATATTATATATTAACATTACATGTACTTAAGATTTAGCCAGGATCAGACTTAAGGCTTAAGATTTTCTGTGGGTATGTAAGAATGTTTGCCGGTTACGAACTTTGACTACAGGCGGCTTTGGGAGATATCAGGCAGGAAATGTGCTCAAAAATGGGAGGCTGACACGTCATAATATAAAGGCTATTTTTTTTTATATTCAGCGATACAAGCTGGAATGAATTCTTGACAGACATCTTTCGCAGTGGGTTCCTTCCGCCAGACGTCATAGTAATCCCAAAAAAATCGGTCACGTTTCCGTCATAGTATGAAAGCTGAAAATGATATAGGTACATATTACGTTATTCAAATGGTCATTCTACGATACTAACCAGACAGCCAGACACCTGCAAAGCCTGCGATGTAGAAAATAAACTATACCTTCACACCATTTTTTCTCTCAAGGTGAAATTTTTGAGTACCTTTACAGCCTGATATCTCCTAAGCGTACCACTACTCGGAATTCGTAATAACCGATCGGTTTTATTTACTTTACGTCTGCATACCCACAAAAAATCTTAATTCTTATAATTTGACGTAAGTAGCCGGTGCTAGTTCCCACCTGATATTTTAATTTATACGCCATTTAAAAATATGTTTTTTTTTTGCAGGAAAATAAATATCCCTTGTTCATGAGAATTGTACGTCCGGACAAATTAAAAGAAGGAGACTAAATTGAACTTTACCTCAGAAATTTAAATTTATAGATAAATTTTTGTAAAGAGCTAATATTGGGATTATAAATTTTTTGTTATTTAAGTATTTTCACAATTATGTTTATACGAGTACTTCTATTTAAATAAAACAAGATATACGCTTTGTAACAAAGACATTTTTATTTACAAAAATAATTAGAAACTCGCGAAGATATCATGTTTATTATTTACAATTATATTAATCGTCATTTTGTTAAAATATTAATATACAATATCACGGAGTACCGTAAGAATTTGAAGGCTTTGACTGTGGCAAGAAATTAGTACTAATGTCAGATTGACTCGACTGACTATTTGCAGCAATTGTAGGCAAACCATAATCTACTGAGGGCGCAGACACGCTTATCGCCGACGACGTTTGTTCTGAAGTGTTCAACTGCGAAGTATCTGGTGTAGTTAAACTTCGACCAGTAGCAAGGGGTGAATTTTGAACGAACGATGATATCTCTATGCTTGGCTGTACTCCTTCTAACGACACGCCAGAAACAAGGGACTGATATCCAGAATTCCTAGCTGAAGAATGCTCGTGTTCTTTTACAATATTCTGTACATGATTGACGACAGTCTCATCAAGGCCTTCACTTTGTACCTGTGCCTGTCCACCACTGTATAGCGTAGAATCCACTTGATAACTCGATAAGGATCCTGCTATATTGTTGCTGCTTAATGGTTGAGACTGAAGCGGCAACTGTGCTGCGAATTGTGCTGATTGTATTCGAGGCTGCTGATAAGCGTATCCTTGTTGAGAATTCAGTTGTTGTTGCTGATAATAAGATATAGGTTGATAGCTTTGTTGAGACTGAAGCTGGGGCTGAAGAAGTGGTTGCGGAGCAGCATAGGCTGATAGAGGACGAATTGGAGCAGGACGGGATACGATCTGTGGTTGGGGTGAACCATACAGTACACTCGGAAGTGGAACGATTGGTTGTGGCTGCTGTATGATTGCTTGTGGTTGTGAGTAACTCACTGGTAGCCGTTGTGACGTTGGTTGATAATATGTCTGTTGGTGTGGCGGAGACTGTGGCGCAGACTGTATGAAAGCGGGTGCTATATTTGGTTGCTGATACTGGTATCCGTTTTGGACATATTGCTGTTGTTGATATTGTGTTTGGATCGGTCGTGGCTGAGGTGAAGGACGCGGAGACGGAGGTGATGGCGATGGAGCAGGTTGTGTGGGATAATTGAATGCCGGTAAACTTACTGCTGGACGAGGCAAATTGTATGGTGCCTCCGCGGCTATGACGGCTACTAGAGACAATATCGTGACCTGGAAACGAAGAATCGTACATATGTATTTTATATACATATATGAAATAATGTAAAATTAACAAATGATTAAAATAATTTTATAGCGTGTTATATGGTATAAAATTGTAGAAGAAACGAAACTTCGCTTTCGCGTTAAAACTTTTGCATAGTTACGTCTTCATTTATGGAAAACTAAATATGTACGTCTAAATTAACATTTGCTTATGAGTTTACACAGTAATTTCACTTGAGTCGTTGTGTACTTACCGCGCACCTCATGTCTGCGGTCGTGTGTGCAGTGTGTGTTGAGACACTGGAAGGCCCATGGCTTTATATTACCTTCCACCACGAAACACAAAACATGCCTTCTATGGGGAGCGACTAGTTCTACACCTACTTATGAACGCGATTGCACAAATGCTTATGAAGCGAGTAGGTGGTTTCAGGAGGTGAGGTCACTGCATCCGTAATCCATTATAACTTTTATTTCAGATTTTACTAGCATTATACTCAATTTTCATATTTATTAAATTAATTATTTTATTTTATTTTACGAAGAATAAGAAATCTAGTTCTGTATAATACATAAATATTTAAAATTTATAACAGAAAAGGCTTTGTAATGTGTGTTTAAAAATTCTATGAATTTAAATCAAAAGGAATGTAATTATAAGATTTAAATGTTTGCAATTCCAATGTATTTCGTTACATTGCAACATAAGGAGATGAATTGAACTGTTCTTCGAACTACTTTCTCATACTACTGGGATTTTAAGTCATATCGCGTTATAATACTGCCATGCCCGTTGGCGCCATGATACTGCGTCTGCCTTCCAAACCGAGGCTCTTGGGTGAATCATGACCAACGTCAATTTAAGAAATGAATTTTTGTAAATTGTCTTGGAGCAAGGGTTTTACTGGGCACACCATACTATCTGGAATATTAATTAATTATTAATGTAAAAATTTTATTATTGTGTAATCATTAATTTCCTAATTTCATTCTTAATTAAGTACCAAATAAAATCGAAAGGCAAATAGGACCTCTGCGTATTACTTTGCATAAAATATGTATATAATTTAAAAATTTGATACATAATGTCGTAATAGAATTCTTATTTTTTTTTTATCTCGAAAGAATATAATGAGCATCTCGACAAGCTATACATCTAAATATTGCAGCAAATGTTAGGTAAAGCGAGTGACGAATTCTTTCTTATATGGATGGTAATCTTTGAATGAATTACTTACAAAATAAAACGGCTCATTAACTAATACACATAGCCTCTCATAATTTCGTGTGTGACTAATAACTATATTGTACTGTATTATTGTACGTAACCATTTTCTTAGAATGAAGCGGTTGTAGAAAGGACAACCACCGCTATTATTGGTTCTATTTATTTTCCTTTCGCTTTTTTTTTATTTCGTGCTGGTTTGGTCTGATAAAAATATAAAATCTTCCAAATATCTAATCTTACAAAATATGGAGCACAGGGCTTATTACAAGACAAGTTATATAGATAATGGGCTAGCAATCTCTTACTAGCGGAAATATTTATTCTTTTAAGAGCTGCCGCAAAACTAGGCCACCGGTGGCGACGGCTAGAGGACGCCACTGGTAGACAAGCCAAGCCACTAGTGGCTAGACGTAGCCACTTCGTATCCATTTCGCCTCGGTATTTAACAGAGAACAGACACGCATACGTGAAAATGGAATCACTCTTGCTTCCATTGGCATTGGTACTTACTTCGAAAATACAGAGCACGCAGAGTACGCCGAAATCAAAAACAACGTCCTCGATACTCTGCAATCCTAACATTTCGCCAAGAACATGGGCATTTCGCATTGCTTTTTAATTTTTTTTATGACCAAAACACGCACGTTCAATTCAAATCAAGCACATCAATTTAACACATGATTGACGACTGAGGAAAAAGTCGCCGTCGACTGTGCTCGTATATGCGCGTGCGGTCGGCCACTGGACGCGGCGACATGTAGCGAGCATCCGCCACCGCACCGCCCTAGCTTGAAGCTCGTACGCGAGCACTTGAATGCTCAGTTTGCGCCAATCTATGATGTTTGTACATAGAATACATGTAATCGCTAAACTCCAACACCTTTTGACACATCATCTGAAAGCTGGCACGCATATGTATTTTTTCATAGAGGTTTTTATGCTATTTCCTTAGTTGTAAGTCGCTATCGCGCGGACGACGTCGTGGGCAAAAGTTAGTACTATCTAAATAAAATGTATGAAAAATCTCGCCCTCAATTTCTGGCGTCCACTTATGTTATGTCTAGTTATCTTGATATGTGTATTTTACTGCTGCAAGTAAATTCTAATGTTCGGTATAGCTCGATAACGACAACAACACACGTATGAGCTACTTGCTACACAAACTTAGAGCTATTGAATAATCCATTAACATCGACGCAAGTCCATATTATCTCATCAGCAATTCTTTCATTTGCAAAGCAATTTAAATGTCCTACTTAAACCTGCATTAGCACACTAGATGTATTGTTTTAAACATTTCAACCTACCTAATTACTTCCTCACGATGTCATACCTACCATCTTTAGGCTTCCCATTTATCATTGAAAACGATATGCTTAATAATAGCGCAATGATTTTGTAATACGTATATTATGTCTTTTCAAGATCAAGTGTATGTACATGATCGATTAAATTTCATAATGGTCACTTCACATCAATCTTTCAATTATACGCACAAATACAAATCATATTGACCTTCATAAATCATGTCAAAGTTGGGGTCATTGTTTGAATAGTAGATTTGTCAACAGTGCTAGCGGTTGATGAAAGAAAGAACACTAAAATCATTGTGTCAATAGATGCTTCGTAAAAACGCAAGAAATATGTATTTTCATGTGTGTGCGTTGTTTGCAGAACAAACAGCAGTTTATAAACCACTACAAGTAAAATATTTCTATGAAACTACCTGTCGTTAAGCGTGAAGATCATCCGATCGAGTAAGGTGCAAACAATGAGGTAAGAGTGAAATTCATTCGTATCTACGACACGCCATAATTTACACCTTGGCCCATACAAGTAAATTAATGAGTACTACGATTCATTACTAACTTTATTGTCTAACGTAATTCTACTACACAGTGCATATCACTTACTAATGTGTACATATTTCATACTCTATTGTAAACGAAGATACTTTCGTGAGATCTATTTCCTAATCGGATAATCCCTCACTGGTGGCGGTGGGAGTCTTCCCTTCACCCCCTTCAATTCAGCCTCTCTCTTCTTTCTCTTCTCTACAATTCGATCATGGGTCCGCTTCATTTCCAAAATTTCTTTCATTTCTTCTTTATCTTCGCCCTATTTAAAATATTATTATTGTTTTATTAAATATATTCGATTATTTTACTTTAGAGAACCTGATAGTGATAAGTCTTTAACGCTTTCCTTATAGCCTATATCAATTCTTTGTAACTTATTTCACCTTTGAGGGAAGACTAGCAGCGGGCACATTCTATATTCGTTTTCTCTCCTACACCAGCGTGGAAATATAATATGTCGAAAATAAAATGTATTTAATGCTTATTTTATCGTTTTCGGATATTGATAAAGTTATAAAGATCAAAATCATTTCAGTTTATACCTTCTGATTAATCCTCAGTACTAAAGCCCTTTTCCCATTCGCCATTGGCTGGCTGTAAGTTAACAACTGCTTCAGCCTCTGTGCGGGCGGCACTCCTCTCTCCACTACCAACACTATACGGGCCCACTGTCTTTGCCATTCATTACGCGTCTCCGCTATTTTTTGATAAGTGTTGCCCATCATAGCGATCAACATATTTACTAGGAGAATCGCTACTATGATCATATACACGACGAATAGCAACTGTAATGTAATGAAGATTTAAAACTTATTTTAGCATTAATTTAAAATTAATTTTTAAAAATCATATTTCTATTTGATTTAAAGATTACAGTAATTACTTTTAAATTGGTCAGTTGCGATAGCTTGCGTCATTAAATGTTATCAATAGTAAAAGCTACAGACGAGTTTATTTTCAAACTATAAGTCTCAATATCGTAATACTTTATAAGTAGTGATGGGATATTCCGATGCATATTTACCTAAACTTAATTTTTGGCTAAAAAAATATCGAAGTGAGTTTTCAAAATAATTTATTTGACAAAAATAATCCCGGGATTGCAAAAATGATCTTTTACATATTTACCTAAAACTGTTTTGAATGGAAAAGTATGGAAGTGACTTCTAAAAATAATTTATTTAGCAAAAATAATCCCGAGGCCCCGGGATCCCCGGCAAGTAGCATCATTAGTCAGATAATAGGTATTTATTCCTTCTCGAAGTTAATTTTTAACTAAATAAAATATGTGTGCGTGTAGGGTGTAAGAGAAAAGAGGTTCATAAGTGTTTAAAAAACTTCCCCGTTCTCAGTCAGCTCATTCTTTTTAGGGGCATCACATTCTGAAAGTGGCGTATATTTAAAAAATAAGATACAGTAGACGACTTTCTAATGTAATTTTAGCATTACTTACTAAATAAATGATAATGGAATTGAAAAAAAAAAGAAAATAAATTAATTAGGAGTAAACTTTAATCACTGTCTATCTCTATGATGTGGTCTGTAAAATCTGACGTTGATATACCTGCTTGTGTTGAACACGATGCTGTTGCGTTAGATTCTACAGACTGCTTCATGCTGCTTAGAAATAATTCAAAGTAGTAATTTTTACATTTAGAATCCACTTATAGGCTGAAAAAGATCTTTCGTTGACACATTAATGTGTGACAACGTTACCATACCTTAAACGTATAGTCTCTGCTAATCTGGGCAGGACATGAGCTAAACAAGTAAAATGTTTCATATTCGGAAACGTTTCCTTGTATATTTTGCCAGCATTGATCGTCTCATAAATGTTTAAGACACTGAATCACAAATTCTGACACGGAAAGATCATTTACTACATCTAATGTTTTACAAACTAATAAGTACGTCCCGGTACTTTTCTCGAAAGTCCGTGGTTTCACCCAATGATATCTACAGCTTATCGTTTTGTACGTCGCTATGAATATGTTTAAGTTTGTCTTCAAAAACTCGATTTAAATATGTTTTTTTTAACAAAGATGTACTTGGAATGGTTCTTTCATGATGGCTTCTTTTTGATAAATACATTTACAAAAGTATTTATCAAAAAAATATGAAAACGGGGATTTTCAACTTGTGACCACGGCAAGTTACACATAATAAAAAACTTGAAGAATAAAATTTACAAATTTTAAGAAAAATACAGTACACTATCCCGCGGATAGTAACAGCATGCTATATAAAGTGTTATTTTCTGTTTCCCTTACACACTGACGAAAAATCTTACCATCTCTTTCTATAAAATATTACTGTCCCGGGGCCAACCTCATGAATCAAAAATTAAAGTAAATTAATTATCTTGATGAATTTATGAAAGTAACTGGCTCCGGGTGACTGTTTTAACTAGCTGAACATTAAACAAAAGGATAGACTTAGTCCGTGATTCGGAAGCTAAGCTAGTTTTAGAAAATTTTTTTTTTCATCTTTTAAATAAACGCGCGTTCTGCCCATGTTGTACAAGAAACTAAATTTTTGTCATATTTTGAACTATTTAACCAGACGCATAAGTATGCACCCGATTATATTGTTTGAACACTAAATATGTCGATCCTAGAATATCGGTTTTTTTTTACACAAAAATACACTCCATATTACCCAACAAAACTTCAGATTAGTTAGCATTCGATTTTATTATCAGATCAGAATACAATTTGTGGATCCCGGAATCCCGGTACAAAAGTGCTTTCCATATTAACCAACTTCACAACTTTTGTTAAATATGCATGGAAATATCCCATCACTTTATAATATAACAACAGCGACACGTTGAAACCCCGGCGTATTTATTCGCCCTTTCAAAATAGCCTTGTACATATGCATATGTGTATATATGTATGTATATATATATATATATATATGTGTGTGTGTGTGTGTGTGTGTATAGTATATATTCGATTTCGCTTTCTCGAAAACGGCTCTAGCGATTTTGATGACATTTACAATATAGGGCTTGAGGGAGCCGAGAAATCGATCTAGTTAAGTCACAATTCTGGGAAAAATCGTTTTCTCCGTCTTTCACACACTTAAAACTTCTGAAATCTAAATTTCTAAACTTTTTTAATTTCCCAGCAGAGTTTACCTTCTCAATAGCACAGTGGCTGAGTGTAGGTTTACCAAGCCGAAGCGCGCGGGTTCGAATTCTGCAATGTGGCCAAAGACAAAAAACGTCTGTTTTTTGTCTTTTTTCTTAATGTTGAAAAAATATTTCTAAATTCAGTTTGCAACAAGTACTCATTAAAAACACACATCGCTTTAATAATGTACTTATAATAAGGAAATAAAATGAAAAATAACGATCAAACATAGACTTTATAACTTCAGACAGCCTGTACCGTGTTAAAAATCTGACGGCGTGAGGCAAATAAAATGAAATAAAATGTAGATGTGTAGGTGCTGTTTTATAACGAAATGGCGGCCGATCAGCTTATCTGATAATTAATGTGTATCGTATGTAGAGGTGAGTCAGGTTATCTGATCAAGCTCACCATTGCTGCTCGGACACGGCTTCTGGCTCCGGAGTTATTTATAAAGTCTATGGCTAAAAGTCACGGAGAAAAGTCTATTATAGAAAAAGAACAGTGGCTAAGGCGTATGTCTACCACAATGAAATATGCGGGTTCGAAATCTGCAATGTGGTCAGACTTTTTTGATTTTGTTTATAAAACGCCTATTAAATAAACTGATGACTATCTCACCTTTGCTTCTATCTCGTGATCAGTTCTTTCGAATGCTGTGTAGTAATCAGAGAATGACGTCAGAGACATGAGAAACATTGCCATTATACTTTCCATTGGTGATGGCATAGGATTAGATACCGAATCATCTACACCTTCAGGAGTATTCGGATTATCAAATGATAGAAATATTATGTAATAAGCTGAAAGATTCATAGACATCAACAATATTGTTAAGATTTACATTTTCAGATTATAGTTATGAAATTTTATTAAAGTTACCGGTAAAGTAAGTAATAAATAACATTTGAATAACAAACAACTTTAACATTATTACCTTGAGAGAATCCCATTACGAACACTAAATAAATGCAAACGAAACGAAGGAGATCGCCCATTACCATTCTATATATCATGACCACGAAAGGACCGACCGTCTTGAACCCTCTAACAAAATTAAAAACAATTAACAAAACGATAAAACATTCAATTAAGAACAGCAAGAATGATGTATAGCATTACAATATTTTAAAAGAAATATCATACCGGCAGAAAAATAAAAAATAAGGGGCGGTTGTAAGCATGATGATAACGGCGAGATGATCTTCTTCTTCCTCAGCACACCACATCCGCAATGTTGGTAAAGCAAGCATCAATAAACATGAGAACAGGAACATTACTCTGTCATAGAAAAAATGTGACTTAAGTAGGTATCCGAGATATTATTATATCTCGTGTTCGAATAAATATGAGGAAATTTGATGAAATAGATCAGCCGCTTAATACATCAAACTAATAATCAAACTAATACACGGAATGGATTTTTAAATTAATGCTAGATATCTAAGCCTATTTTAATATAGCTTAACATACTAACCTGGACGGTACGGTACTTAAGTTTTCGATAAACATTTTCAAACCTAAAAATCTTGCTTCGCGTAAAGCAGCTCCAATATATAATAAAGCTCCCAGCCACAATAATAATTCTGCAGCAATTCTGACCTGGATTAAAACCGTATTTCCAATTAAGTCATTGCAACTTTTTACTCCTAAGTCACACTCTTTTCACATTACCTTTGCTTGCCAAGTTTCAAAATCCATTAACCTGCAGTCTTCTGTGAGATCTTCCCACCATCCTTCCATATTGCTTTCTTTTCGTGCTTCAGCTGCAAAGAATATATACTCACATTGACAAAATTGTAACCATGTTTTTGCCAAAAATCTATAGAAATTACGGATAAACTCACGCTTATCCTTTTCCTTGGTATGGCTTTTGAAACGGGCACACTGAGGACCGGAAGGTTTAGTACCGTTTATCAACTCGACATCTCCAGGATCAAATTCAGTTCCATTCAATATAACCGGTACAGTACAATTTTCTGCAGAAATTTAAGAAAACAATTCATAATTAGCTAATAAAAACGAATAACATAAGCACATTGAATTGAACTAAAATAACATTTTTACTTATAGAAATGAGATTGCAAACGGATATCAACCATAAAATTAATATTTAGAGATCAATATGTCTTAAGTTCACTCACTCACATTCACGTACAAACTCGTGCACTCATGCTACTTTTCGCATTAACTTTCGTAATCATATTCAATGTTCATAGTATTCGTATTTATGTATTGACTATTCTGTACAACATTTACATATACTTTAATAATAGTAGTGTAATAACACTAGCTATACTATGTTCTTTCTCACACTATATATTGTTACGAGCTGAGGGTAATAAGATGCCGGTTAAGGGTGCAGAGTTTTATTTTCCTTCGTACGAGCAGATGTCAAGAACACGCGAACTTAATTACAGCGGTCCCTAGTCTTCGTAGTCGCCCTCGAAGTAGGTACTCGCGTAGTAGTCACCGAAGGTACACGCTTCACTCAATAACAACGTTCCCGAATAGCAGAGTTCTTCTACCCAAGGTCGTCGCAGTAGTCGTCGTAGTGATCTATGTAATTCGCCTTGATGTCGCCTCGATCGCTAGTTGAGAAACACCGACTCGGCGGCGGACACGGAGCTCTATTTATAGTCGCCTAAAACGAGGGTGGAACTTTCTAGTGAATTACGCCACAGTACAAGTAAGCATACAGTATTCTATCTCGGCAGCGTCCTAGAGATAATTACCTACGGTCGTTTGGTACGTAAACACGCAATAGGGCTACTGACTTGGACTGAATGTTTTTCTTGGGTTACGTATTTCGTAATAGGTACTATATTAAATTGTCACATTATCTTTTAATTTTATGTTATTGCAAATTTAATATGTTTTTATTTATACATATAATTGTACTAGTATTTTATATCTAGTTTCAAAAGTTTGTGAGTTAGTATGGTGGAAATGGACAAAAAAAATGCATTTTGTGTGCAGTATAATTAAAAATCAGCAATAAATTAACTAGATCATTATGATAATATATTTCCTACAAATTAGCAACAGAGAAATATTTCCGGTTTCGATATAGATGTATTCAAACATCCATACACTGAACATTATGCTCGTAAACTTGATTGACATAATATTTAGTCAGTAAATGCGCGGGAGCGTCTCACACCGTCCGACGACAACCGCGGCGCACTCGCAACTGTTGTATGTCGAGAAATGACGAGATTTCGAGCGCGTTGTTTGGGAGCGTTTGTATGAAGATAGAATACTGTATGCTTACTTATACTGTGATTACGCTCGCTAACGGTAATTCGACATTGTTCTCGATGCCGCCTGTTTGCATGAGTCATAGGTACATGACACGTCATCGCTCGGGAATATTCGAGGTGCAACTTGGTTCTTCTTTCTTAATTTGACTTATACCATTCGATAGTAGGCCTTAAACCTAGCAACGCGTTTTTAGGTCATAACTCGATAAAGCCTAGGTCTCGAGATATAAGCACCAAAAGTTATGTTTCGAGTTCCACCAAAAATCGACCTTATTCCCTACGCATAAGGTCCAACTGTAACAATATTATGTATGTAACAACTTTTTCTAACAGATTTTCTTCACTCATAATTATATTAATTATATTGGCTCAATTCGTCATCACAAGGGCACTGAGTAGAACAGTCATTTCATAATAAACTCAGAAAACACACGTTCAACTATTGGGTGCTGGCAGAATACCAGCGTTGTAGCCAGTCTGCAACATAATGCTGAGCCAGGACCTCTTCGTAGTCATAGCACATGTCAGGCACATTTTTTTTTCTCTGTTCGTTATTTTTCTTTATTTTTTGTTCGCTTTTTTTCTTTTTTATTGTTTTATGTATTTTTTGATTGCTTTTACATTTCCTGCATTGTGTGCTGTGCTCCGAATAAACTATTTATCTATCTATGTAAGTTAAAATAGAACTGCAGTACTATGAGTCTGGAATATATTAAGTTTGACAATGGGTCTATCTAAATTACTCATATTTAAAATGGGTCTTTCATACAGGTTTACATTTTAGACATTACATATCATTATTATTTTCAAGTTTCAAATTGAACTAAATGTGGTTTTTATTTAAAAAAGACATGAAATTATGATATCAATTAAGATATGAAGTCAAAAGCTCTCGCATACCTAGGCAAAAATGTTTTAGGAGAATGATGAGATTTGAGGAAGCGGAGGTAATAGAAGGAAGAGGTATGTAAGGACCGCGATGCTTGGCGCTCCGTCCTCTCTGGCTACCCCGTTAAGGATGCAGCGTGAAGATATGTATGTATATAAAAACAACACTTTGTTTCGTAAACCATGTAGAAGAAAAGACAAAAGTGCAATTATAACTATTCTTAATTTATTGTAAACACCAATTAATATTTATTAATATAGTTGATTGCTCCTTACAAGCTAGACAAAGTGGATATAAAGAATACATTCACGCATATTTATTGTATAAGTAATATTAATTTCGCACTATCTTACCTACACCTGTAGCCAATTCCTTGTTGTTGGAAGATCCAAGAATGGTATCATTTAGCATAGGTATCACAGTTGAGTTAACAGCAGTTCCATTAACAGCTCGTTCGGGAGGACCAGGACGTAATGTAAAACAGACTATTGAAACCACGAAATAACATGAAAATAATATAAACTGTCGGTAAAATCGAAACTTTACGAACGTATTCCATTTCGTCTTTAATAGGTCGATCAGCATTCCCTCTAATAACTCTAAATGTTCATCTTTCTCCTGGAAATAAAGCTCGGTGTACATTACATCAGCTATTCAATTACGTATTATGAGCTTACGAGACCTTCACTGAACAATAACGGTAATTGATATTTGATAAAATTATAAAGTACTTTCTTACTCATATTACTAAGGAATGCTTTCCTTGTTAGAGGTAACGTAACTAATGTATTGTATTTATGTTACATAATTAAATTTTTACCAAAGTTGTATACCTACAACGAAAACAATGAATTAAAACGATTTTTATTGTATGTACAATAAGTCAATATAATAATTTCGCTACCTCTGTAGACGTATAACAACAACCTACCCCAAATACAACTAAGTTTAGCGCCGAATCCTTGCTGATTAATCCGGTCTCCGTGTCAATAGTGTCAACTTGGCCCAATGGATAGGCCGCGCAAGTCGTGGCTCCAATTTGCCAATAAATCTCCCTTTCAATATTAAGGATATGGAAGAAGAGCTCAGTACGTGCCAATTTTGCTGCCAGGGTCAAAGGGGTCAAGTTTTGTACGTTACGTATGTTGAGAGAAGCACCCACTTCGTAAGCCATGTCAAAAGTGCTCTGTGAAATTTTTCACATTTTTATTCATTATTCATGTATAAATAGTGAAAACGCTGTTTTAAAATTTTAATGTTTTAACTTCGTATTTGACTTATTCAATCATACTATTTTACATAAATTTGTGTCGTTAAAAATATCTGACTGTTTTTTTTTACTCAGTGTACGTAATGTGTTTGTTTAACTACAAAAATGTATTAATAATGAGCACTATCTCTCTTTTTACAAAATACAATCTTAGTAAAATATAGTAATACTAATTTTCTTAATAATTCCTCCATCTAAGAGCATGTATTTGCTCGTGTTTAACATTTATAAACTTATTTAATAAGTTTAAAATTAATCTCGTCCTCAACCACCGAACTATAATTTTTTCTCTATTACTTATACTAATAAGTAAATTCTCCCTAATAGAATTAGGTTTTAATATTAATTCTTCTTGCATTTTGAAACATTTAAATTTTTTTTGTAACATTTTTTTTAGTAAGATTTGGTAACTTTGAATTTGCATCACCATTTATATCTTATTTTGTTGCTACTTTCAAAATTTCAGATAGCCTTATTCCAAGCAATCAAATTTAACAGCTGCTGTCCTTGTTACCCCGAATGAGACGTATGTGTAAGACAAAATCGTCTTTCGAGTGGTGGTGACTATGGTAAATACTTTTTTTTTACTATCACGTCTGTCTCTCTTTCTTTTTACCTGTGCGCCTGCTAGTGACTAGATTTACGATCATCATATCATACACGTAACACAACACATTATAGGTTTGCCACAACTCTGAACATTTAACTGGCTAGACAGTGACTACACTCCATTCCAATTACTTTATATACATCCCCGTCTGAGTGAGGTACCTAACTAATTAATTTCTTTCACTTTATCTGTTTCTATCCCTATCTCTTTGACTATGCGCTCCCAGTGATACATTTACTGTCATTATATCATACCCGTATAACACTTTATAGTGTTGCCACAGTTCAAAAGTGCTCGTTCACATTCAATCTTCCTGAACGTCCTATAGAGGTCATACACGATGCACTATGAAAAACGACAACGAATGGACACGAGCACGACGGCAGTCAATAATTATTATTAACTGCTCAAACGCACGACCCACTTTTTATCCACAAGATCTCCACCACCACGAATGTCGTGGCGATGGACAATGAATAGCCCAGACTAACATCAGAGTGCTCTAAGCATAGATTTAATGAATCCAAGTAAACCGTTCATGCTAAACCATGTGTGTACTTGCAGTGCAGCGAATTCATCTAATGTTTCGGTAACACTGGTGACCATTTCATGAGGAAAAACACATGCCCTCGCTATTAATGCCTAATTTTACCTAGCGAGCTAGGTGCATACACGATGTTACGAATGTTACGTTCAGCATCGAGTCCTTGAATGGACGTAAAGCAAGGTAGACCGTGAATAAGGCGCTCAAATATTTGGCTGCTTATTGATGTCAATCTTGTTAGTTTTCATACATCCCCGCAGGTTACCCCAGCCTAATGTACGTAATGGTACGTAATCGGCCTGCTCAAGATCTTTAACACGATTTTCTACATAGTGCCTCTACTATGCACTACGGTCGTTAGCGACTACAGCTCAGAAAATGAGTTTGTAAGACAAATTTATTTGCTGTTGTCCTGACAACTACATGCACGAAATTCATGATAAATATTATAATAAGCAGTAGACCTTTATTTATCGTCGAAATTAATTATTAAATTACATGGATGAATTATCAGCATTATTGATTATCTCAGTAGAATCTTATAGTACGTTCATACTGACCATTTTCTCGTAAATAATTAACATATGTAACACAGTGTTTCCATTAGTATCTTGTTTATCAGGATCTGCTCCTCGCGCCAGTATCAGCCTGTAGCACTCCTCTTGACCTAAACACGCAGCAAAACTCAGAGGATATTCACCCCAATACACATATCTGAAAGACGAAAATTTTACCCAAAGTTCAGAAGAAAATATAGTCTATAATTAAAGTTTTAGAGTATATAATATCACATACGCATCTTCACACTTAATTATCTCGTAATTCATTTCTTTCGATGACAAACATCGAAAGAGGAAGTTGTCGGGAGTCGCGCGGAAACGATTTAGGAAGCTATGGGCTGCAAACGTTGGTGCTGAAAAAGCCTAACTTTGTGCCGAAAACCTATCGCCATCTGCCGCAGCTCAAAACTCCTCCATCGAAAGCGGTCAAACGAATTCGATCGCAGGAGGAATCCCCTCCGGAGAGAGCTACCAAGGCACTAAAGTTGGATCAATGTAGCAAGGCTCCAAAGGCATATAATACCAACAAAGCAAAATCTAGCTTTAAAAAGATCGCTGGGTTCTCGCAGGTGGGAGTTCGAACACGACTCCTATGAACAAAGAACAAATGAAGCAGGTTCGTAGCACGCTGATCCAAGAGATCGCGAAGATTTCGGGCAGTGGAGCTGACCCCAAAGAAGAATAGCAGTTCCAGTGTCGTTTTAATTATGGAGTATGTGTTAGGGAAAGTATATACATTTTATAAAGCACATGTTACAATGCTTTATTTTCAATCGATTAGTTTTTTTTATAAAGCGGCACGAACAGAAAAATAATTAGAAAGATTATATTACATTATGTATCTTTTATTTTCTTTTTTTTTTTCTTTTTATATGCACAAGCTCTCAAACATATTGCCTGGTTTCATGCTTTTTGTAGAGCAGAACGATATTGTAAAATATTCATAAATGTCTAACAAATGTCATACAGTTTAAATAATGTGGTTGTGGTTAATTGTAATTTTTATCTTGTATAATGTTTTAATGTAAATTGCTATTTTTTGAGTTATGTGTGCCCACACATTTAGATTATTATTTTTTTTTACTTCTGTTTTGTTATATATATTTGCATTGTGTATTTACTTATTTTGTCGTTCCTCGAGACGGGCGAGTGTTGACACAGTTAACCGTAAAATTTAATTACTTCTTATAAACTTATTATAACATTACAATTACACTTAATATTTTTATCATATCTATATTATATTGCTGATATATTATTTATTTTTTTGTAGAGTATTTATAAGCTTTATTAATAAAAAGAACATACATATGTTAATATTTACAAACTTAAAACTACACATTATCTTAAATAATAAGCTTCCTCAAAGTTGCCGCTTAGAAAGCTGTCATTGCTCAAGGTACCTAGCAGACTGGCAGCATTGCCTCTTTGAATAGCCAAACTGATTCGTTGGCGGAAGAAGCTGCCAGCCCGGCGGTCTCCCGAATTATTTATTTATTTATACTATTTATAGATTAATGGATGATTTTATATTAGATGATACATTTTTTTTGTGTTTCTCTGATGGCTATAACAGCAATGTATCTGCAGCTTCGAGTGCGAGATGTTTAAGTGATGAATTATTCTCTATTTTTTCTTCGTAATAAATAATTTAAATGTAGTACATATTAATGCTCAAAGCATTCCTGGATATTATAGTAACCTCGCCTCGTTTAGTACTTCAAGTATTGATATTTTACTTATTTCCGAATCTTTTCTCAAGCCATGTCTGCCTTCCTTACTTTACAATTTACTTGGATTTACGCTTATTCGGAATGCCAGAATCAACAAGGGTGGAGGAGGAGTCGCAATATGCCTCCGTACCGATATTCCTTATAGCATTGTAATCTCTTTACCTAGTCCTTATTCTAAAGCTGCTGAATATTTATTCATTGAGGATACTCTCCGACATACTAAAATGTTGTTAGATGTTTTCTATAGTCCTTCTCTTCAAATCGACTATTTCTCTACGCTAGAAGACCTCTTTTATGACCTCTGTCCTAACTTATGAAGCCATTTTACTTCTTGGAGACTTTAATAAATGCTTTATTAAAAATGATTCATGATCGAAAAGGCTTCTTTCCTCATTCAATCTTCACGTTTTGCCTTTATTTACTACTCAACATTCACCTAACTCTTCCCCTTCTCTTCTTGATCTCATGATTACTTCTTCCTTAGAGAAAATGTATACACACGGTCAACTCTCATCCTGTTTTTCATATCATGATCTTGTATTTCTTTCTTATAAAATTAGATTGCCCAAAATTTCACATAAATTTTTATTACTACGCAGTTTTAAAAATACGAACTTGGAGACTTTAAAGATAGATGCTATGACAGTCGACTGGTCACCGGTACTGCAAGGTTCTACCGTAGATCAAAAGATTCTCATTTTCAATAGTATTTTGTCTCAATTGTATGATTGTTACGCATCGCTTAAAAAAGTCAGAATCAAACATTCTCCTGCACCCTGGCTCTCGGCGGACATTAGAAAGATTATAGCACTTCGAAACAAAACAAAAAATAAACTTAAGAAATGCCCTCTGGACATTTATATATCCCGATATAAAATGCTACGTAACCGTCTGTGTAGAGATCCAAGAGGCGCTACGCTACTTCCACGATTCAATGTCGAATCTAAATGCTGCTCAGCTATGAAAATTTCTTTATGCACAAGGTTTAAGTCAGACCTCTGCTTCCCCCTCTTCAAGGTTATGTTATATTTCTGTGGTTATGTCTTGGTCTTGGTCTGCCTGGTATTGGATTGATACTTACTTATTTTATTTATTACAATTTACAATACTTATTACTGAATTATACATTCATAATACATCTTAATACATTTTAGAATACATCATACATTTTAGAATAATATTAAACCATTTTGTTACACAATTTTATATTTTTTGAGATCATTTTATTATTTCACATGTATATATGCATGGTTGTTCAGCCAAGTTTTTCCGTGAAACCCCATATTCGGGAAAATATGTTGCAATTACATTTAATTGTAAGATCTATATTTTTAAGATATTTTTATTAACCAACGCAAACTATGTGGGACACTGAATCTGCATGGGTTTCTGCCAATCTTCTTTGTGAGCTTCATGCACAGGCCAGGCTGGATACTGATTACCAGTAAGAATGAGTCTAGCCAAGAATGGCTGGTGGATGAGATACCAAAATAAAACCTTGGCCTAAGACAGAACTTTCTGTGATATCAGAAAGTGTACTGCCTAAGCCTTTTGTCGCTTTGACTTTTGTACCGAGCGGTGACGTGCAGTCTGTAATTGACGCTCTCAATCTGTTTCGGATACAAAATGAGGGACTGAATACCCGGCTTTGGAAGACTTTAACAGTTAGGGGCACGGAGAGTGGATTCTTTGCGCCCTTCTCTATTGACGACCCTTTTGCTGAGGCTCTTAAAGCTATGGAATACAGCAGCCTTTCCCAAAGTGTCCGATAACGCTCATTATTACTCAAAGGAATTTTTCGGATAATATCTGCGGCTGGTTTATTAAGCACAGTAGTTATTACTTCCTTTATTGCTGGCAAAATTAACTCTTCTCCGATGTTATGTGGTTTGCCTTTTTGAGCAATTAACAAAGAGATATTGTACGAAGCTTGAAGGCCGTCGTCATCTTGCTTAGCAGCCGCCGAAAATAGTTTTACTACACTTGGCTGAGTATTATGCTTCTTCTCTAGGTCTTGAAAATATGCTACATTCTTATCTTTCTTATCTGGATGCATTTTATTCAAATGATCTTGCAGTCTTGAAGGCTTCATTGCTTCATTCGAAAATGTTTTTAGACATAGAAGACACAAAGGCGACGATGGGTTTGTCGGATTTTCAATGAATCCGAATTTAATATATTCCGCACAGTATTGCCGTCTCTTCTTTTTTACTTCCGACATTGTTTTATTTTGAGAAATATGTAAGTAAGTGTTGAACTTAAGTACTGCTCATCTATTGCGCGCGAAACCGCAAATGAAAATAAATTAAATATTACGTTGTTTATATAGGATTGCATAAGCAGCACGCACCGACAGGAATAAAACAAACATGCATAAACTCGTTTATCACATTTGACGCTCAATCTTACTCAACAAGTCAGAACAAGTATTCTATGAACCAGCCGATTGATACAGGAATGCACAATTCGGGTTATTTAACAAAAACTTGTTAAAACATGATTGCCCGCGGTCTATTATCTACGAAAATTACCTATCTGCGAGTACTAATAACTATTAAAATGCGAAAGTGTGTCTGTTGCCTTTTTATTTGTTTGTTTGTGTCTACTTTAATTTCGAAACGGAACGACCGATTGACATGATTTTTATTTTGTATATTCAATAAAACAGGACAGATATATGAACTACGCGGAGAGAAATATCGAACCGAGTTTGAGCAATCTTTTAATTAATATTAGTTGATGTTCACAAGTTGTAGTTGAGAGTCGAGAGCTCATGCAGTCGTTGTCTAAGATGCCTCCTAGCTAAATGAAATTACAAATCACCCCCCAGGCCTCTACACAACGCCCCCATTTTTTTTCTGGGTCTCTTACCGCCCCCCTTTAGGCCTGCAGCGCCCACAAGGGGGCGTTATCGCCCACTTTGGGAAAGGCTGTCCTAAAAGTAGGAGTTCCTCCTCTTATTTAGTGTGTTTCTAATGTTGTATTCTGATGTACTATTCATTTTAGTATTGCTGTGTTATGACTACTTTGTATAACGTAAGCATATTGAATGTTGTATTTATCTTTAATTGGCATGCATATTAGTTGTTTTTAAGCGTTTATTAATTTATGTAAGAATGTGCTGTAGATATGCCTTTTTTTTAAATAAATGAGTAAATAAAACGCCGGATCGATTTTGATACAATTCTTTGTATGTGTTTGCGTGGATCCCTGGGTGGTTTAGATTCACAATTGGACCCGGTAGATAGCACTGCAATCGGATTCTAGGATTATTTTTCATTTCGGACGGGACAACATCTGTTGGGTCCGCTAGTACCTACCTACATAATTAAATTGGACAGTTGCTGAAGACACCCAAGTTGTCAACAGCTTTAATGATACTGATCCAAAAAATATTTAATAAATCCTAAAAGCAAAACTAACAAACTTATTGTTTACTAATTGTGCACCGCGGTTTCATCCGCGTTTTCGGTTTTTTTTTTCGGCATAAAAGGTAGCCTAGAAAACTCTCTGAAAAAATTTTCTCCTTTTAATGAAGGTTGAGGCAAAATCTGATCAGTTGTTTTGGAGATTAGCCGGAAATGTGTTAGTGAGTGTTTGGATTTTGATAACGTGCAAATAACTCAAAAATTTTTTTTTTAAATCACAGAAGAAACACTTCTATTTTATTTATTTGAACAGTTAGATATATGTATGTATGTATGTATATAGATGTGTAGATTCTCACCCCTTATAGTTCGTATCCGGTTGCACCTTAACCCACTCATGATCAAGCGAGTCGGTCCGTGAAGCTTTTTGATCTTCGGGACACATAAAGTTCCCGCAGCACCGCTCATGGTAGTCCGCACCAGCATCCAACAAAAACTTTACCATGGTTGGGTCTTCGTTCACTATAGTCATGTGCAGCACACTCTCTCCTGTAAAGATATTATTTACTACTAACTAATTCAATAATTCAGTTTTGCATATAGTTGCTAATCTATGGAAAAGCAGAGCCAGTTAGTCACAAAATTTGACTGGCCCGTTGGCGCAGTGCCATATGCATCTGCTTTCCAAGCTAGGGTTCCGGGTTCGATCCTCGGTCAAGTCAATTTTCGAAATGAACTTTACTACCCTTTACACCCAGACTCCAAGCCAATTGGCTTGGAGTCTGGGTGTTACTGGGAACTCCCCCAGAGTTCGTTGTGTGGTAACCATAGTACAAGCTTACTGCTTAGTTTAGAGTCACAAAATCTGTGTAATTGTCCGCAGTATTTAAAAAAAATGCTCTTTGCCAGTACAAGATCCTAAGCCCTTTGACCGACTTTTACTGGTGCAATCTATGTATTTCGTTCCCTTCTAGACCAGAAGTAATGGCAAAACTTCCATCATCTGGAAATGGATATACCTACTCTCTTTTTTCACCCATATTTTTCAAATAGATACCTAGTTACGATTTTTTTGTGTGTTTCAGTTTTATTTGGCGTTCGCACTCGTCAACCCGTTATTTTATTTCTTAGTGGCGTGCATTGCGAGAGGTGTAGTACAGGAGTAGTCTATTGTAGGCTGGTACTGATAAATAATGATAAATTATCTAACGTATATAATAATCATATATATAAAAATTAATGTTTGTTCGTATTTTATGGGCTGCCATATCGTTCATCAGATTGCGATGAAATTTGGTATGGAGATAGCTTGAATCCTGAGAAAGAAATTAGGCTATTTTAAAAATAAAAAACGCGGACGAAGTCACGAGCATCAGCTAGTAATATCATAAAAATGAAAAATTAGGAGTTCATTTGTTTTATTCTCCTACGAAGACTAAACTTTCAATTTAAATGCATATCAAAGTCAATGCAAATGCATATCAAATCAATTTATTCAAGTAAACCCAATTGCGAGGTATTTTTGAACATCAAATCTATTTTAGTTCGGTTCGAAAAGAAAAGCTGAACACTGAGAAGAACCGACAAGAAACTCAGTCTCAGAATATAAAAGAGCTCCCCATCTATACCAATAGCATAAACAATCATTACTAGTACCACATAAACAAAACCGCGGATAAAAACCAGCGTTACATACATCATAAAACCACGTAAAATCATTACCTATTCTATAAACTTAAAAGCTATTCGTGTTATAAATCACAGAGGAAGTGTTAGCGATAAATCACTACCGACTTAATTTTTTAGCGAACTCTTATCATGCGCTCTATCAAATTAACCATAACATAAACCTAATAGTGGGTCAAGGACAACCTTCGTTAACAAAATTATAAAATAATATAATAATTACCATAATATTCATCGCTCATGTAGACATCGTTGATGAGTTTGGGGTAATATCGTAATAATCTCTTTGCCAGATCAGCTAAAAGAGAGGTCGCGTTTAGGAAGCAGAGATGCATTATCGTCTCTCCCACAGCGCCACGTTCCTATACAAATAATAATTAATATCACTATAATTATTAAAAAATAATTGCGTAACTTCAAAATTAGTGCAATATATGTACAGAATAAAAAGTTTTTAAAAATTTGCGACGGAACACATTGTCTGTTTTGTTAGTTTATACCTGTTTGTATAAATAAATAAAATTATAAATAATCATTGACTTTTGTTTGTAAACACATGTATTATACTTATGTATTTAAACACAGCATACATAACTTTACGCCAATTCATATTGGAAGTGAACAAGACATCTACGGCCAACAAAATTGCACCTTGAGACAACTGCTAACAATAAATATTTGGAGGCATTTAGAAGGTACAGCCAAACCAGACAGTAGCAGATTGTTAGTCCATCTATAATCTATAATAAATACAAATTTCTTTGTCTCTCAAACCAGCATGAGCTCATAATTATATTCATAACATAAACACGGTTGTTCTGCCCTTAGCTTTCCGATAGGTAGCGCAATGAGTTTGATTTTGTTAAAGTTTCTGTATAAAAGTTGACTACAGCGTCACCTATCAAATTCTTTTTTTTTATCGTCAGGAAATGCTTTATGCATTCCTGTCCCGCTCGGGGGCGGCGGGGAGAGTATGTGGGACTCCACGCTAACTGATGCAGGTTACCCGGCAAAATCTGACGGTATTCCTCGAGACGCCATTGTGCCGAGGCTGCGGATACGCTTTCACTATTCCGCGACTCACCTGTCGAATTCTAGAATCTATGAACTTCGACAAAACAAATATATTATTGCGGGAATCAGTCGGTCAAGTTGTTTAGAAGTTATACACACAAAGATATACACAATCACTAGCACACGCGCCAACAAATATGTGAATATACAATGTGTTACAATAGCAGTGAACGTTCTTTCAGGCTTCGCATCACTATTAAAGTAGCTATAGAATGAAATATGAAATAAACACTAATTTCTTAAATAAATTTTTTTGAGAAGAAAAACAAAAATTAAAATGAGCAGTGGGATTCCATAGCAAATTTTTGATGCGCGCCTATAGAAATTATTTGAGTTATGCGACCAAAGCTTACTCATGTGCTGTTGCGACGTTATGTTTGTTTGGATGTAAATGCATAGTGGGTACCTACCTTAAACAACGAATTTTTGTGGGCACATATATGAAGATAAAAGACTGTGGAGAAGCATTTATGTGTCTAAATTTATTTTATTTTCTTGTGATATTTCATAATTTTATATTTATTCATTTAAACTTAAAACGTGATATTTCCGACATACACTGTGTACGACTTTAACGCTTTTAACTAATACTGTAACATGTTATATTAAAAAAATATGTAATATAAATATTACGAACAATAAAGTTAAGCGACTAACTTAAAGACGATTTAAATTATAACTTATTTGTATATTTACTTATATAATAACCTTAAGATCCCAACAGAGCTCCTTGTAGCCAGAAGGATTGGCATCATATTCCTCCTGTGTGACTAGTGGCCAATCCTTTTCAACGTCAAATTCCTCATCGGGATTTTCCATACCTCTGAGCGGAGGTAACTAACAAAAATATAATTGTTATGAAAGATTATATTATATACCTATCAAATAGTGCATACATACTAGTCAAATAGTACATACATAACTTCGGCCCTTCTTCAATAATTTTCAGCCAGTGAACAAAAATGGTTTGAAGCATCGTTAGGCGATTAGGAACAATCTATTCCCTGTCTTTCAACGAGACAGGCGGTTAGCCTTTCATCAAATTAGCCTTCAAATTTCCCCGAAATTTGTCTCAGAAGTTTTGGGTATCGTTATATAGATAGGTATATATATTAATACAAACTTTTACATCGGATATAGAATAGATCCGATACAAAATTTCAATATAATATTCCGGAATTTTAACCCTACTTATTTATTACCCACTTATGTACATACATTGTAACTGAAAAGAATGATAAATCTGGATTCGAATAACTAAAATTATTCAGACATCTAAGGACATTACATATAATACATTCGTTTATGCGATTTAGACATTTTTGTATTTGTGACTATGCGTCGGGTGCGACTCCGACTGGCACTACAATAATTACCCATATTCACCCAAAATATTGCCTTGTCGTGGTGTGCGTGCCACGGCGCGTGCGTTAAAGCGCGCACACATACAAACCATGTACGCTGGCTTTCTATGAAGACATCCTACTGTTATGTTTATACTGAGCTATTGTGGATGAATATTAGACAAATGACCTTATTCAAAGTGCTATTACTATGAAGTTAGGAACAGTTTATAATATTCACAAATAAAAATAAAATGTAGGTAAGTAGGTACCAATTTGTGTCTCGGACGCTCTTTGTTTCTTAAAAGAACCAGATGTGATATAGGTATATAACGACCCTTTCCCTTGTTGTACAAAAATGGCTCCACCTTGGTTTTGATCGCGTGATCAATTTCCGCGTATTGTTTGCTCTGAACCGCTCGCTTCATCATGTCAACTAGAAGACCACCACCTGACAAAACTCTTTATAAGTAACAATGAAAGCGGCCTTTCATGAAAGCGCTTGAAAACTCGTTTAAGTTTTAATAAACTGTCTAGATCTTCTTTCAGTGTTTTCAATTAATTAACATTCGGATCTGAAAGTTACTTTAAGTTTTACATTTGGCCCGCACTTTGTAAGACGTAATTCACAAAAATATTTCTGTTTTTCCAGTTATTTCCATTCTTGACTTACCGACTCCATAATATTATGTTAGTATCGAAATATTTCACTTATTGTAACAATAACACCTACTTTTACATATTAGTGTTTAGTGCTTAAATTATATTTATACCGCACTAACTTGAAAACAACTCTACCTTTCACGTCTATAAGTTTGTACAATTTCTGTAGTGAAGTTCCTGCTTGCTTTTTCACTCCACTAGTCACATTACTTTCTGTATTACCCATGTTATTTTAAATTGTATGATTTTAAAAGGAAAAATAAACTTAAAATCTGTTTCTACAAGGCTCTTCCATTAGATACGAAAATATCGACAAAACTCTTTCGTTGCTATAACAATGTTAAAATAACAAGAGTGCTTAGATAAATAAGCTTTTATTTACGTTAACTGTAATTTCGTAAACACGTAACAAAACTTTAACACATTATACATTATTTTCTAAATATAAAATATAATACTTCAACTATGCTGAGTATTGAGGCTCCGAAAAACAGGCCAACCAACCCGCCTACAGACACTGAAACCGAAAGAAAATAATTTACAATATCTAGTGTGCAAAAAAACTATTGAAGTAGATACCATCCCACAGTAATATTACCGACAAAATCCAGACCGTTTTTTATTAAATATCTCTGATATCGCAGCGTAGGTAATGATGCCATTTGGACATTTACCAAAGTTCCGTTAACACTCTTCTCTTCAGGATTCCACCATCTATAAGCATTTCACTAAACTCAGAATCATCACATTTATAAACTTAAACTGTGTAATATACCTCTCTATTATCACATACACTAAGGAGAAAAAATAAACTAAATACTTAAGTATTCAAAACAGAGCAAAGCACTCTTGTTATTTCACTATAAGAATGTGCGGACATACGTACTCTTGTAATATCCTATTAGTATCATATCTTGTGTAGGTCCCTATAAGGTCCCTATCTAATTATATCTGTACAGTTACAAATAGTCATTGATGTAATGATGTATGATGTCACAAAAGCAAATCGTTTTCATTGTATTAGTTTTATTCATAGATATATCTACGCTCTTAAAGTTTTATATAACACAAAACAATGAAATGAAATTTTAAGGAAATATTTTGCTATTTCGAAAAGCTTTGAGCTTTAATTACAACTTTACAATTAAAGAAACTGAAAAAAATATAAAATTGAAGTATGTTTATTACCAAAGTGTAAGTGTGTAACTAATATTTAAAGAAAATCAATTTTATATCTCTTATCATTTTCTCATTTATCATTTTAAAACTCCTTAGACAATAAACATAAGTTTACACTAGTTGTTATAATGTCACTAACATTACCTTATTGTAACTAAAGAAAGTTCAAATACCTACTTAGAAATGTGTATGGTAGTCAATTCACTTTCCACACATGACGGTAAACATTCTTCTTCGTACACGTCTTCATTTATCCCCAGCTTAGTTTTTTGAGCTGTGGTGTTAAATACATAGATAAAAGTTAATAAGTATTACAAATGATTAGTTCTAAGTCGGTTCCAAACACATACGTATAAATACGTACAGCGAGAAATAAACGTTTTTTATCGATTTCATTGTAATATAATTTAATAAAATTGTAAAAATTCAATCGAAAGTATTCAATTTCATAAATTAATTTATTTAATTTATTTAATATTTATTTAATTTCAGGTTCAGATTGATGGCTCTGATTTTACCGTATTGTACAAGTTATTCTGTAGATAATACCACAGATTCATTAGTTACTAATTTAAAATATTACTGAAATAGAGGTCGCCCTATGGTCGAAATTCGACCGTAAATAAATACTTATAATATTAACTCTTTGGCGACAACCTCTACTCTGTACGGCTGTTTAAACTTTGATCCAAGGAGGTTACGCATATGTGATCACAAACTATTGTGAGTTTGACATTGACAGTCTTTTTGACTTTGGCAGTATGAACGTAAACGGTGAGTGATTTATTTAATTTAATGTTTTTCTAATGCATATTATATAAAAATATTAGCTGTCTCCTGTCATTCTCGATATAAACTTTGAAGTGTACCAAATTACACACTCCTCCATCCGCGCAATTTTCATAAAAGGGAACCAAAGTTTTTCACTTCACGTATTAATATATACAATATCTCAGTTCAACATACGTACTTACATAAAGAGAGATCGTTGTACCTCAATCCATTGCTCCCCCATATGCTCGCCATAATATTATGACAATGAAATGAAGCTCGTAATTCGAATATGCAGTTATTATAGAAATTATAGAAATCAAAATTACATTACCTCCGTACGTGACTAGACAATTCAATCCTGTGTAGTTGCAATATCTGTCCGAATCTAAAAATATATAAAATATAAGACGAGCTTTTCATTTTCCTAAAGGTACCTAAAGATTTCCTTAAAAAAATTCACTTACAAGACTGATCTCTCACTGGATGTACACAACCACATTGTCTCAGAGACTGTTCCGTTTTACGAGACAATTTGCAAGCACCATACGAGTACACCTGTATAAAAATCCAATCGAAAGTATTAAATTTTATTATATTGGCTCAAGTGTTATTTTGTAGAAATCCATCGTTAATATTTATACATACATACGTTCATTCTTATAGTCACACTGTATTCCTAATGGCGTAGTTAGAGAGGACGAAGCGTCAAGCTTCGCGTTTCTTACATACTTCATTCATATATAATCCTCCTCCACGTCTCTCATTATATTTTATACGCGTATTATATAAAATTTAACTTTTTGCATTGCCCTAAAGAACTTCGCATATTTTGTTTTAATCATTTTAAAAGTTCTTATATTCAGAGCCATACCGGGTAAATGTAAACGGAAGAGTTAGGTATTTCATGGAGGTGCCGACATTGTCTGTCAGCCACATCTACGTAGTTCAGCATAGGATCGTTTTCAACTTCTACCATTGAAAAAAGGAAGGTTACATGGTTCTCCACAAACACTTTTACATTTAATTTAAATTTGTTGTCCAAGTCGTTCGTTGATAATTCTTCGGAACTGTGGACTGATACCTGTTAATCATCATAATAGTCATTAGTTCTTATTTAGTTTCTACTAAAAAACATTTTGTATGGCACCTATACATAATTCATTATGATTCATATTTAAGGAAGTCGATATCGTTTCATCGAAAAAGTTTATTAGGTATAGGATAATCTTGCTAATAACATTTTTACCACATTTTAAATGTGATATTCTTGCCGCTCAAATAAGCTAAAACACGTATGTTTACGCAAATCTTCGATAACAGGCAGGACGTTTTTTTATTTATCCTTATCAATATAAAAAAATAAAAAACTTTGTTGTAACTTTGTACAGTACAAAATTGTGTAACGGTTTTCTTAACTTAAGAATACAAGTACCTGTCTCAAAAAATTTATTAATAAAAAAAATATTAAACACGTGTTTTGTTGTTTCATAAAAATCAACACTTAAATGTTAAAAAATGACTCGAAAGGCAAGATGAGATATAGGGCCTCACTATCTCTATTTCTCTTTCTATGCTTACGAAATCGCGGAAATCAGATCGTAAAAATATGTGTGAACGGTATCTAAGAGAAATTTACCATAAACGATAAACGTAGGTAGAATTTCTCACTTACATGAGCGTCTGCTAAAAGACGGAAAGTCAGTACCCCTGGTCCAGTGGTTCTGTTTACTGCAAATAATTGGCTATGGTCCGTCCTAAAAAAGTAACACGATTTTTAAGGTCTATTATACGCTTCTATCAGTAAAATAAATAAACTTATCTGTTATCTTGCAGCGATATGAACATTATCGCTATAAGTTTGCTAAATTAGGAGCGTGCAAGTGTATCTCACCTATGTTGTAAACTGTTGAAAGAATAACATGGTCCATTTTCCGAGTCTATCTTCAAAAATGTACTACAACATGAAAAGTTCTTCGCGTTGAAAGTGCAGTGTGATATCAGTTCTCTACATTTAAGGTGTATCTATAGAAAAATGTTAATAATTTTATTACAGGCGATCATTTTTGTATCTAGATAGTGAACAGCAAATATATAGACACAGGTGAGAAACAGAAATATTATAATAATAAAGTTAAGGTATTTAACAGAAATATTTACCACAATTAAAAATTAAACAAGAAAATAAAATTATTCTAAGTATGTGGATAACCTCTTAAATTATTAAAATAATATCTTCTATCTTAGTATCGATGCTTTATTTGAAACATGCAAGAGGGAATTTCCCAATAGTTTTTGTGAGATTATGAGGAAAAACATTCAGGAAATAAAGTACGTTTTATGAATCAAACAACATATCCTCTTGATACACATTAAATACTATACTTTTTAAAATGTAAATACGAACCAACTGTTAATTCAATCTTCTCACCGAAAAATATACCTAATATTTCATGTTTGTAATACTTAAAATATCTTACATTAAATATACCACTTCGTAAAAAAACAACAACAAGAACAACAAGGTAACAAAAACAGAACATCTATTAGTACTTTTACGGAAAAAATGTTCGAGGGAATGGGGCGGGAAAATTCGTGCTATATTGTTACATACTTTGGTACTCACATTTTCCACAATATCTCTCCAAGACACGTCACATGCGACTTTCCCGCCACAACGCATGCACACAGACTTGCTACATGTACCTCGTCCAAACAATAAGTCTGATATGTATCTCTTGAAACCATAATTTAATGATTCCATCAGTTCAGCTACAGCAATTCGAAAATGCGTTTTACTACTAAATTTTTAGAATCTGCGTAATTTCAAATTAGTCCTTATGGTTTAAAACTAATGACGTATAGTACTATAGTTTCGTCACCTATAAAATGTCTAATTAAAATCTACGACACTTTCTTACTATCTTTTTCAGAACACTTTTTCATGTGTATCCATTGTGTATCTGAAGGAATTTAGGTACCTACATAAATAATATTTCAAATAATGTCTAATGTGTTTACATATAAAATTGTAAATTAATCTAGTATATTAAAAAACAATGTTTGTTTGTTCGTATTTTATGGGCTGCCATACCGTTTATCCGATTGCGATGAAATTTGGTATGGAGGTAGATTAAACACCGCGCAAGGACATAGGCTATTTTAAAAATAAAAATCGCGGACGAAGTCGCGAGCTTCAGCTAGCCTAATACATAAAAATCAATGTTTGTTTGTTCGTATTTTATGGGCTGCCATACCGTACTTCCGATTGCGATGAAATTTGGTATGGAGATAGCCTTGAATCTTAAGGAAGGACATAGGCAATTTTAAAAATAAAAAAGCGGACGAAGTCGCGGGCATCAGCTATTAAATAATAATAATTATTATTATAAAAATAAGTAATTATGTAATAATAATAAAGTAATGTAAAAGAAACAAATAACTTAATAATAATTTATTGGTTTCTTGTTTAAATAAGCTTTTATTGCACATCACATCACATACGTAAGTTTGATTTGATACTTTAAAAGTAAATAATCAAAGCTTTAATCTATTTATACATGTTAAGTACCTACATAAAATTAAACGCATAAGGTAGGTGTAATATAGTTATTTTCCATTTCAAGTATTTTTGTTAAATCCTTTGTGTTACTTACGGTAATAATCAGCTAATTTCTTCTGTACAATTTTTGAATTATAAGCTTCACATATCGTAACCGCAGGAAAAATTGTGTTCCATCGCAAGTATCGAGTGTCAGGAATAAAACTAACATCAGAATTACGCTCCACAACTGGCACCAGAAGAAGATACATGCAACCAGCCGATATTACAAGAACAAAAATCCAGAATGTTCTAAAAGGCAAATTATATTACTTTTTCTCCATTTTTATGCTAAACTTTTTTGCAAACAGTTCTTACGAATGTAATAATAAAGTGATATATGTATTTATACTACATAAACATTACGTTTTAGATGTAGGTACCTTATACATAAAGCATAAGTAAACCAACAGTCATGAAACATTCAAGGACGAACATATTTGCTACTTAGTGTAGGTTGCATGGCGAACCCACAGCTGCTAATATACTATCACAGCACTAAATAGCAATTCCAGGCTTGATAGCAATTATAAATGTATATGTGCATGAAAATTATTTATTAAACAATTAACTATTTATCATCCATCAGTAGAAAATATAATAAAGATACCTGTTCTAAGATACCTAGGTTGTGAATACTTATGTACACAGTCTGGCCATAAATACTGTTACAAAAAAAAAATACACATTCATAGTGTTTTCTAATATAATCTTGTGATATAAAAATGGTGTGGGGTGATAAAGAGAACAGAATTGCTGAGATGGCATTATACAAAGTAGGTATGGAGCCAAATGTAATTTTTTAAGCTCTCCATCCGCTTGGTAGGATTACTCGAATGTTTGTGTACCGGGGTATTGATAGGAACAATGAAACGTCCTCTGTTTATGACAGAAAAAGATCTGGCCGTCCACGTAAGTAGTATTCGTACTAAAAAAGCGATCAAAGAAGTGAAATACAGAATCTGAAGAAATCCTGTCCGAAAGCAAAAAATTTTATCTAGGGAAATTAATAAAGCACCCAAAACCACGTCGGGTATTTTAAAAGGTGACTTAGGACTTGCAGCTTATAAAGAGATTTAAAAATGAATGGAGTGGTAAAATCAAAACAACTTCTTAGGCGGTACGCAAAAGGAAGTCACAAAAATTTTTTATTTGATGATGAGAAAATTTTTGCTATCGAACACTGAACGAGTTTATACTCAAAGCTCTAGAGAAGCTTCTCAGTTAGACAGTAAGGTACAACGTGGGCATTATCTGGCTTCAGTGATGGTTTGGTGGAACTATCATGGAGTGACTGAGCCATATTTTTGTGAAAAATGTATCAAAACATAAATTTGTACTTTTCCTTTTGTGTGCCTTGTCCTAAATAAATAAATATTTAGATAGTAAAGTAAATATCTAGAGTAGGTCCTACGAGCTACAACTAAGTGTTTTCCAATTCTAGAACCGAAAATTGAATAAAAAGGCCATCAAATATATGATCTGTAGATGACTGTAGAAAAGTCCTTATATATCATATCAGATCATCAGATCTTAAATAAATTTCTACATGACCGACCTGGAGCGTACAGTACATATGCCGTTTCAAATAAAAAAAGAACAATTGAAATCGGTCCACGTGATAACCTAGGACGATGTCCTAGGTGATAACAAATTATCGCTGAATATACATAAAAGGAGATTCCCATAAATTGAGTACTTACCTCCTATTTTTTGAAATCTTTTAATTACTATATTATCGAACCAGTACGTTATTATCCTACCGTCTAAGCTTACCGTGATATTTTATTTCCTTCTTTTTGAATGACAAACCGTAGACCTCCAATACTGCTATTTTGAGCAAAATATAAACAGTTCTTTTTTAACATTTTATTGTGAAATCTGTATGAAATATGTTTCGCTGAACATGATAACATACTGCAATGGGTAATGGAAGTACCATAACAACTTATTTCACATTTATGAATAAAATAGGTACGTAAATATTGCCAGGCTTTCTAATTACTTAATGAAAACATGCAAAAACAATCATAGAAAACAAGTATTTGTCGACGACTTTTCTCGTGTGCTACTAACAAATAGTCACCTATGTTCACAGACCATCATCTTACCACCAACCTTCACGAAAAAATCTTAATTTAAGAGTTTTATTTTAAACTTATTATATAATAATATTATAATTATAACGCTTACTAAAAAAGTCAAAGTAACACTAAATAATAATGATATAAGAGATAGTGGTATGATCCCAATTTTATGCTTCAGACAGACAGCTGTCTGTGTATTTAGAATTGAGGTAGGTAGTTGGATAGTTTAATAGTTTTTGCGTGAAGTTAAAAGAAACAAATAAACGGACTTTTCGTTTTTATAATATAAAAAAGTAAAAAGTAAAGAAAAATATACTTAGTACCTACATTAATACATGTTTATATATATAAGACATCTTCTATTAAGCTCTTATTTTATTATCTTAAGATTTCGTTACAATTATCACAGACGTAAAAAAGGACTCCATGTCACGTAATTGAAAAGTAAAGCGTCCAAATAAACTGGCCCACAAGTAAATAAAAAAGTATGTGCCTTACGCACACATTTACCCATCACAGTAAATGAGTAAACCGATGGGCCGCCATTTCACTAGAACAAATCACGTATATAATTTATTTCTACTGCACACATAGAGGCGACGGAGAGCCCTCCTTTTATACATCATACGTCCGTGATTATAATTTAAACGTGACTAATATCATCCTAGCCCCAACCACCTCCAAAACCCTCTCTTCGTTGTAGTGGTGACGTCATTGTCAAGACCGTCCTCGAGGTCAGCGTAAGCAGGCGTTACAGTTGTAACATTCACTCTGCTCCACCGGTCTAAGCGAAAACCGTGACGCAAATCTCGAAGTAATTCTGGCAAGGGGTGGCGACGCTGCCATTCCGTTGCTGTGAAAAATTATTAAAAAATCTGATTATCTAGTCAAAGATCAAGATTTACAACCATGCGAACACAAACTTACTTTGCATGGACATATACTAGCAATAAGGATTTAAGGAATTAAGGAAAGAATTAAGGAAATAAGTGGTAGTAACCGGCTAAAATTCAAAATAAAATCCATTACTAGCGTTAATAATTGGTAGCATTCTTTAAATAAACGTTGCTCGTTTATTTAAAGAATGCTACTAATTTTGATTTAAGGAATTAAGGAAAGAATTAAGGAAATAAGTGGTAGTAACCGGCTAAAATTCAAAGTAAAATCCATTACTAGCGTTAATAATGTGGATTACTGAATGCAATTATTACAAACATTTTTGTCAACAACACAAATTCTTTTAATTATTACATTACTAACGCTATTTGCGCTCTTATTAACATTATTACCGCTAGTAATGGATTTCATTTTGAATGTATTAAATGAGTGTATTAAAATTTAAATTAAGCCCTGTCACACATGTTTTACTCTTCTTGTACTAGGAAAATATTGATATTTAATTAAAACAATGAAAATGTACAATAGGTAATTATTATTAAGTGAAAAGCTGCCAGTATTTGGCCTCTCTTGCACACGCTCCTTGTTTAGCACCATAACACCACAGTATACGTATAATATATACATATACGTATCGATACCTTAATTCGCAAACCATCTAACGCCGCTTTTCATACAAAATATTATTTTGTGCGGATAACTTCTAAAACAGATTGTAACATGTCCATATTATGTGAATGGTAGGAGTTTGACAGCCAACTCCACGAAATAGTTCACTTTGTGTGACTTCTTAGACGCCTACGCATTATACTCCGTTATTTAAATGATAAAAAAATTAAACCGCCTTCAAAAAGAAAAACACTGAAAACTACAAAATACCTAACCTTTACTAATCAAGACCCAATTCAATTAAAATAACTTTTTAAATAAGATTTAAATTTGACAGTTATTGAAATCGGTGCCAAATCAATGTGCAACCATCGCCAGCTCATGTGTTCAAAGCTTTCCTCTGTACTAATATGTAAATAATAATATTCTAGGAATTCATAATATTCATGGAGATTTTATCATAGCCGGTATAATCAAAATCATCTCGATATACATAATGTACATTTTCCTTCATGATTGTAGTATATTATTATTAGCACTATTCGCTACATTAATGCAAAGCAAAAGTCGGTAAAACCTGCGGCATGGTTTCCTTATGAAATGTATATTCTATATATCAATCAAGAGAACTCCGAAAAACTTGGTCCTGAATTCTGCATCTTATTTACGTTCGCTTAAGACCCAAAATATATCAACATCTATCTAGTCTCTTCATTTTAAACAATTTATGTACTTTAGTAATAATATTAGAAGCTCTGTAAACCAACTAAGTTTCCGTCTATGAGGAGGTATTAAGTCGCTGTAAGAGTGGATTCTACATATCATTCTCTAAACCAAAGAAAACCCTAATCTGTGATTTTCATGGAAATTGTTAGAGCGGTTAACTAAAAGTCCAGTATATTACATAAAAAATGCTTTTTTTTTAAATACAAAACATGTATAGGTACCTAATTTATTTACGTAGATAGTTGCAAGTTATCGCAATTTAAATATCATAATGTGTTTTAATGTAAACAAGGGAAGTCAGATATCACAATTATGGAACAATATCGGAAAACGAATACAGTAATAAAAAAACGATTAGGCTTGTTTTACATTACTGACCCTCTTTATTCGGTTGACACAAGTCAAGCATTTGTGTAGCGCATTGGTGCTGTGTAGTACCGATTGTAAGATGGATCTATACTCCCACTGTTTTTATTGTAATAATGTTATACGAGCGAGATTAAATTCAAAAATGTTTGAAAACGAAGCTAAAACTTAGGTCAAATACTTACGACAGTAAGGTTCTCTTTCAGTAGTAAGCACAAAATAAGGTCCTCTCGCACGAGGTAAACCGTTGCCTCCAACAGCCATTATGCCCATCACTGAACAGGACGCTACTCTGTCACATGTAGCTTTTATACTTGCATTTACTCTATAAGCAAAACAATGAAAATAGTTTACCATTGGCACTGCAGGTATTGAGACGAGTATGTCCACAGATCTCTATCGGAGACGTATCGAATAGAATAAAATACAACACGTATATATGAATGCATGCGCGTCAGGAGTCTTAGGAGGCTTAAAAAGTGCTTTGTGGTTGATCCTATATATGTGGGCGACAGAGCTTTGAACAAAAAAAAGTTGACCACATTGCAGAATTCGAACTCGGGCATTTCAGCGTGGTATACATACGCTTTAGTCACTGTTCTATTGAGAAAGTAATTTCTTTTGCTAAGTTAAAAGAATTTAGAGTTTAGAAGTTTTAAGTGTGTGAAAACATAGAGAAAATGATTTTTTCCAGAATTAATATCTAGCTAGATCGATTTCTCGCCCCCGTAAATGCCTATATTATAAACTTCATTGAAATCGTTAAAGCTGTTTTCGAGAATACAATTACAATTATACAAATATTGCTCGTATAATACTACTCTTTTAAATAACATAGTGTCTTAAAATAAAGGAAGCCCATGAAATTAAACATTCAATTCACTATTCAAGAAAATAAATAATAGATTTTTCTCTATGACTTTTAGTTATTAGGCTTTATAAATAACTCCAAAGCCAGACGCCGTGTCCGAGCAGCAACGGTGAGCTAAATCAGATAACCTGACTCACCTGTACATACGGCACACATTTATTATCAGATAAGCTGATTGGTCGCCATTTCGTTAGAAAACAGCACCCACATATCTATATTTTATCTGATGTTATTTGCCTCACTTCGTAGTAGGGGACAGGCTGTCTAAAGTTATGTAGTCTATGCTTTTATCATTATTTTTCATTTTATTTCCTTATTATAAGTACATTATTAAAGTGGTTGTATTTTTAATAGGTACTTGTTGCAAACTGAACTTAGACATTTTATTTCAGCTTATTAAAAAAAAAACAAAAAAGGTCTGACCACATTGCAGGATTCGAATCCGCGCACTTCAGCGTGGTAGACCTACGCTCTAACCATTGTGCTACTGAGAAGGTAAACTCTCTTGCAAAATTTAAAAATTTTTGAAGTTTTAAGTGTGTGAAAGACGGAGAATACGATTTTTCCCAGAATTGAGACCTAGCTAGATCAATTTCTCGCCCCCCTCAACCCCTATATTGTAAATTTCATCGAAATCGCTAAATCCGTTTTCGAGAAAGCGATATCAAAATATACTACGAGTATATACCTAGTCCGGCCATAAGTTCTGTTACAAATGGAAATGCATTTATTTTTTAATGAAGTAATGTAATCATAATAAAACTTATATGTACATATTTATTGAACTCTCAGCAAAAAATAAAAAATTGTAAAAAAAAATTGTTGTTTTCGAAATGACCTCCTTTGGCTTTGATACAGGCCTGTAATCTGTCTAGCCATGAATCTATGGATTTACGCAATGTTTCCATGGGAAATTTAGCCACTGCTTGCTCCAGAGATTTCATAAGAGACTCAAAGTCGGAGTGTCGTTTAGAGCAGGCCATGTCCTCTAAAACTGACCATAATTTGTAGCCTAAGAGGTTCAGAGCTAGACGAGGGCCAGTATTCAGCTCCTATAAAGTCCGGAACGTCGGTTTCGAGTCAGGCTTGGGTAGTTCGTGCCTTGTGACCAGGTACAGAGTCCTGCTGGAAAATCCACAGTACATTTTTAAAAAGTATATTGCTGAAAGGTTTCAAACATGATCCAAGACGGACTCTTGATACACTTTGGCTGTCTTCACTCCTTTTTCGCAAAAATGAAACTTTGTGACTCTTTGATTCCTTGATAAGACTTCCCCCCCACCAAACCATCACTGACGTAGTATGTTGACCACGTTGTACCTTTCCGACCACTTGCGCAGCTTCTTTAGAACTGTGAGCGTACACTGCTTATTGTAGTGCTCTTCAATCGTGAAAATTTTTTCATCAGTAAAGAGGATATTTCTGTACCTTTCGCCTGCGTATCGGGACGTAAGGCGTTTTGATCGATCCAGTCTCTTTAACTGTAGGAATTGATTTAGGACATGTTCTGTATATGGACGATAAGCACCGAGCTTCAGGTCTTGTTTTATTATACGCGACAGAGTCCTACCGGGAATTTTTATTTCTCGCGGTAAGATTTTTTGTTTCCTAATAGGATTTCGGCGAATTCTGGCTTTAACAACATTAGCAGCGTTTGTAGTTCTAACAGCATGCAGCCACCCCGACCTTTTATGGTCTTCGACAGAGGAAGTGTTGGTATATCTGTCGATATTACGATATATGGCTAATACCAAGCTTTTGAAGTGTTTTGAATGTGACCGACGGCTCCGTACCCACTTTGTGCAAGGCAATCACTGCAATCCTATTTTCTTTAACAATCCATTCCATATTGTAATTCGATAATAAACACGGAAAAAATATGTGAAATGGCGGGAAATCGAAAGAAGTTTTTAACATACTAAACGCGTTCCAATTTCAAAATAATTAAAGAGTAATTGAAAAAAGAAGTTTTTAAGTAACGATATTTTATGTCCAGACTAGTTGTGTATATACAAATATTGCTCATTTAATATAATAGTGGGTATATACAAATATTACTCGTTTAATATAATAGTGGATAATGGATGTAAAATACTTATCCTACTTACGACTTCATACACGTGGAAAATTTTTGCATGATTTTGCCTGATTATAGAGGTAGTTTTTGAAAAAAAGTAGCCTACGTCTGCCTCCGGGCACATACCTACTATCTCTGAATATCTATCATATCATCATAATCGATTAAGCGACTTAGTATTTCGCATACAAAGCTTCGTCTCTCTTTTCATACCTTTAGGCATCGGATAGTCAAAGTCAAATCAATTTATTCAAGTAAACCCAAATGCAAGGTATTTTTGAACGTCAAATCTACTTTAGTTCGGTTCGAAAAGAAAACCTGGATACCGAGAAGAACCAACAAGAAACTCAGTTAGGTATCATTTTTTCAAAATCATTCTACAATAGTTATTTAAAAACGCAATATCCATAAAGCCAGTAAATGCAAGTGCAGAGAGGATCATTTCCAGTCTATTGTTGTGTCTTCAATGAAATCGCTAATTTTGTAGTATGCTTTTCCAATCAGTCAGGATAGATTTTCGCCAAAAAAGTAGCCTATGTTTTCTTGATCAAAAAAGTCTATCTTACCTTATCTCTCTTACCAAATTTCATCATAATCGATTCAGTGGTTTATCATTTCTCATACAAGGTTTCATTCCCCTTTTCATACCCTTAGCGGTAGATTTTTGGTAAAAAAAGGTAGCTTATGCCTATGTCTATATCAAACTATCTATATACGGCGGTATAGCCGTAAAAACAACAGTCAGATAGACAGACTTTCATATTTATAATATTAGTATGGATAAGGCCATAGACACGAAACTTGAATGTACGTCCGAAGAGCTGGATGTATCTACTATCTACGCAACATATTTAAAATATTGGGCCTTCCCGCTATTTGGATGTTTCCCTCACTGAAATTGAGATGTTAGTTCTCCAACTTGTTGTGTAGCGTTCATACTTAGTACAACCTTAATGCTTACAATTAGTTTTAAGCCCTATCTACAAACTACAAAGGATAAAAAATATTAAATATTTTTTTAATGTTAACTTACCCCTCGTAAGTGAGATTCCAACGATGAGCTCTAAATGTACAGTTATTGTTGACGAGTGATTCCGTGAATAGAAGATAAGCACGTCCGTGACTACATATCGCTTGCTGTAATTCTGAGGTTTGAACATGAAAAAGATAATAATATTTTTTATAAACTTAGTTTTAGCGATGCTAAACGATAAATATGATTTAATAGTACTATAGTAACTTACGCGAAGAAGAAAATGATAAAATTCTAGACCACAAAGAATTCGTTTTATTGAAACAACCCGGTTGTTTCATGCCGCCATTTGGGTAGAAATCTGCGTGACCTGATTAATAAAAAAAATAACATTATGTAACGTAAAATAGTAACATCTTAAAGATGAAGTACATATTAGTTTTATAATAAAATTGTTCAAGAAATTACTCAATTAACGTAAAAGAGATTTGAACTAGTTGTTAATCGCAGATTGATTGGAAAAGCATACTACAAAATTAGCAATTTCATTGAAGAAAGAAATTAAGAAAGAAAGAATCTGGAAATAATCCTCTCTGCACATGCATTAAATGGCTTTATGAATATTGTATTCTAAATAACTATTTTAGAATGACGTTGAAAAAACGATACCCGAGTGAGTTTCCTGTCGGTTCTTCTCAGTGTCCGGGTTTTCTTTTCGAACCGAACTAAACTAGATTTGACGTTCAAAAATACCTTGCAAAATATGGTTCACTATTTCTACCAAATATTTATTATTTATATAAAAAAAATTGTCAGTTCCTCATACAAATCGGTAATTTCATAGTAATTACCGATTAATAGTACTAATTCGTAGAACTGAGAGTTACCTGTCAGGTCTGGTAGTCCAAATCCAATCCTTTTCAAAAGACGCCCATTGGTGTGTATAACATCTACAAAATCAGCATCTGACTCGTCCAATCTTTCTGTTAGATCTGTTGTACGGAAACAGGGCTGCGCTGGGTCCAAACCTTTAAATTAAGTCTCTTATTTACAACCTGATGTGATTAACCCATTTTAATTTTATTTGTACGCTTATACCCACTGACCCGTAATTCTGGACACTCTGCCGAGATGAAAAGACACATAAGAACAAATGTGTGCTCCAAGACTATGACCAACAAAATGAAAATCTTTCACATTCGCTCCAGTTTCATCTATCAATTGTTGCATAAACCTTTAAAATACAGATTTTAATTATTATTCCTACTGTTTACTGTCCATATCCTTCCCAATTTATTCTGTTTTATACTTGCCCGGTAACATCTGAGCCAACACGTCTTGTATTCGCTACAGCTCGCCAATACTTCCAAGTATTACCACCTCCACTCCAATCTACCGCGATAACATTAACATCGCCCTGAAATCATTACTTTATTTTTAATCATTTTCCTTGAAATCTAAAAATTCACACATGTACAATTTTAATTTTAATTCGTAAATAAAATCGCAAATAAAAGAAAAATTCTTTCACCCATTGTAAAAAACTCTTCGTCATGTCTCGAACCCATGATGCATTGCTGTGACTCATAAATCCGTGAACAATCATTATAGTTCTCCTGCTTGGCTTGAAATCAACCCATTCAAGGCCGAATTGGTCGCCGGGAAATACCTGAATTATTGCAAATTTAATTTTAAAAAAACGAAACGAAAATAGATTTGTCTACAATCTACGTATTCATCGTTATTATACCTGAACTCGCATTGGTTGTGATCGTGACGAGAAATAAAAATGTGTATTCACTGTGTCCGATGAATCGGGCCGCATATTCAAAATCCATTGCGTGAGAGAACCGAACCCGAAACAGTCGACGTTATCCGGAACTGGTAAACGAGTCGTAGTGTCCTGAAAATTCATTTGTATTGAAAAATCCGGTAACTACTTTTATATTAGTATCAAAAAAATATCAGGCACAGATCCAAGGGAAAACATGTCCCACGTATAGTCTAAGTATAAGTACAAATGACTAAGAAATTCCAAGGAGAGTTTGCTCTCAATGATAAGTAGGTAGGTATAAGTACCATAATGTTAATATATTACGCTAGTATACTATGTGATAAATACCTAATCATCATTTTTGTTAATGACGACAGTGTTTTTTCATAAACTCTTTATTATCTTTTTGAAACCCTTAAATATTGTACATAGTTTATTACAAACTTATCCTCAATTTTTTCTAAACTCCTTGAAGAAATAACGTTCGCTTTCTTACACTAACTTTACGCTTTCGCCAGACAAGAAAATTTGTTCAATTTAAATAAAATTATATGAAAAGAATAAATTCTCTCACATATGATTTCGCATACCATAATAGTCCAGTCAGTGGGGCATGACAAAGGAGCCTGATGAAACATGCAATTTTCTGGAGGTACCACGGATCTTGTATTAAAAATGCCAAAATTGATTTTCATCAAATAGCCCGATAACGTAATGGTTTATTCCTTTGGTTATTTACTTGGGTTTATTCTATACGAATTTGTTTTAGACTTTGTACAGGGCAATATTTTCCAAATTTTTCATATCTGTATGTTTAGTGTAGGTAAGTGTAGGAAATAAAATCCAGTGGAGGAAAGATATAATATACCGAATATATCTACAAACACATAAACTTACAAAGAAAATTTTTCTCAAAATAATTGTTAAAGCACTTATAGACGAAGAGCCCATGGACTTTTTGGTTGAATGAAAAATAACAAGCCGACACATACACGGTGTACGACGGCAACCTGGATCGCGTGATTTTTCAAAACCGTTTGTACGCGGTTTAAGGGAGGAGAGTTGAAAAGTGTGTTATATGATAACACAAAACGTAATTTTTGCTAACAAGCCGAAAATGCGATATTCTTAAAGATATCAAAAAGTTTTGTTCTGAAGGTGTAAGTTTCGGCCGGTTTGAAAGTGCGGCTGGGGCTGTAGGTTGAATTTAGCATGCCACCTGAAACTTGATATTTTCTAACAAGCCGAAATTTATTCTAATGTCATGCTCTTGTCACAAGACACCTATAAAAAAATATCGGCTGAATCTAACGTGGGGAACAGTGTGTACTGACGAATTTAGGGCTACAGCGGGGACTTAAAATTATCTAACAAGCGGTCAGTACACACTGTTCCCCACGTTAGATTCAGCCGATATTTTTTTATAGGTGTCTTGTGACAAGAGCATGACATTAGAATAAATTTCGGCTTGTTAGAAAATATCAAGTTTTAGGTGGCATGCTAAATTCAACCTACAGCCCCAGTCACACTTTCAAACCGGCCGAAACTTGCACCTTCAGAACAAAACTTTTTGATATCTTTACGAATATCGCATTTTCGGCTTGTTAGCAAAAATTACGTTTTGTGTTATCATATAACACACTTTTCAACTCTACCCTCTCATGTTTTGAAAAATCACGCGATCCGGGTTGCCGTCGTACACCGTGTAAGTGTCGGCTTGTTATTTTTCATTCAACCAAAAACTCCATGGGCTCTTCGTCTATTAATTATTAAAAACTGCACATATAGATATCATATTTAGTGTGTTTCTAATGTTGTATTCTGATGTACTTTTCATTTTGGTATTGCTGTATAATGACTACTTTGTATAACGTAAGCATATTGAATGTTGTGTATATCTTTAATTGGCATGCATATTAGTTTTTAAGCGTTTATTAATTTATGTAAGAATGTGTAATGGGTGAGCTATGTGCCTTTTTTTACTTATTTACTTCGTTAGTATAATCCACAATTTATACGTAATTTCTATCTTGTTATTATTATTATTGTAAATATTAATCACTGCAATATTCTCATCACCAAATCGCCACTTGTCTTCACAGTATTTCTTTCCTAATTACACTACAATATTGTCGATGTTTCAGTTCGAGGATTGAAAAAAAATGTTTGTTTCTTGCAGTAAGGCAAGTCTACATCAGTTTTTAGAGAAATCTTTAAGTATAACTTCATTTCAAGCTTTATGATTATTTTTTTTTAACAGATGTATCCAAGAGAAAATACCTACATAGACAACGAAAGCCTCTTTTTTATTCGTATGCTATTATTGTACGACAAGTCTGTTCTTTTCCTCCTTCTCGAAACAGACCGGTACTCACTATAATATTATGTATATTATAATTACTAGCTCTGTGATCCAGACCTAGAAGCTAGAACACATCCCGAAATACCCTACATATAATACCCTACTAGTAATAAAAAATCCCCTACTCACTGGACTACAAGAGATTGGAGTCAGTCAAAGACTCCCTAAACATATAGGAATTCTACGCATTCGCTATTAGTAGCTCAAACTGTTTCTAATTATATAATTTGATGCAGGTAACGTAAAATGTGAACTTCCCGAATAAAAACACTCCTCAAGGCTGAGTATTGGAGTCACACCCGATAAATATACGTATCGCAAACTATTACATAATGATAATTCGCACCTCGTTAGAAGCGTAGTCATGATCCGGCGATGTAGTAGTGGTGGATGCGTTGACGTCAAACATTTTAAAAAACTCGTGCATATCTTCAGGACTGATGTGATTCTCCACTGCGTATGAATTACATAAACATTTATACATCTCACCATATAAAAATTACCTACTAAACTGAGTTTCTTGTCGGTTCTCTGTCGGTTTTCTGAAGTTGGTTAAACTATCAAAAGCACCTTGTAAATGATAACCGATAAAAACTTTTGTATTATATTGTATAGACTCAGGTGTTACTTTGCAGAAATCCATTTCATGTGATAAATTCCCAAAATCTTTACCTATTTTCCGCTCAAACTCCAAAAACCACCAATCGACACGTGTTTCACCCCTCAACGGAGCATCCTCAGGATATTATACCAGAGATAGGATTCGGTCAGCTAACCAGCACCGAATCCGAATTTCGGATTCGGTCAGCTAACCAGCACCGAATCCGAATTTCGGATTCGGTCAGCTAACCAGCACCGAATCCGAATTTCGGTGCTGGTTAGCTGACCGAATCCTATCTCTGGTATATCCTAAGGATGCTCCGTTGAGGGGTGAAACACGTGTCGATTGGTGGTTTTTGGAGTTTGAGCGGAAAATAGGTAAAGATTTTGGGAATCCGAATTTCGGTGCTGGTTAGCTGACCGAATCCTATCTCTGGTATATCCTGAGGATGCTCCGTTGAGGGGTGAAACACGTGTCGATTGGTGGTTTTTGGAGTTTGAGCAGAAAATAGCTAAAGATTTTGGGAATTTATCACATGTTGTATTATAATTGTTTTGCTGTAAATAATTACAGATAAAATTATAATAACATAAAATACGACTCAAGTTAAATGCAATCCAATGTCTATTACAGTACTCTTTCTACTGATAAAAGTAACATCAAATATTATGAATAAGTTGTCAACCTATATATACCTCCATACCATCGCAATCGGATGAACGGTATGGTAGCCCATAAAATACGAACAAACAAACAAACATTAATTTTTATATATTAGATATGAAAAATATTATTAAAAAAAAATCTTGCAATAATTTTATATCTTTATAAGCAACCATCCTTGCGGGATCTTCCGGCCACTATTAATGTTAATATATAAATGCCGACCTAACAAAGTGGGATGTATTTCAAACCACAAAGTAATTAGTAAATACAGCAATAAAAATCCTATTTAACGCAGTATAAATATATACAATCCACATCAATAAAGTGTAAAATCAATTAAAATTACACTAACTTAAAAAAATATTATAATGCTATAAAATATTGTAATTTGTATAAATAATTGAAACAACATAAAATAATAGTTCGTACTATTTAAATACGACTGTGTAAAATTTTTCCGATATATAATTTCTGCTGTCCCGAAACTTGCCCCTGCTTGATTACACAGGGGATATCTGCATACAGATACCCAGACCCCTGGGGGATAGACTAGGTTATGTGGGGCTTTTACCTCATCTTCGACGCGCTGACGAGGGGCTCCGGGATCTCCTACGAAACGCATCGGAGCCCCTCTCGCGCAGTGCCGAAGCACTTCTTGAAAAGTCGTTACAAAGCCTCCCTGCACCTTCGCAGAGCCATGACAGCACGGACCACTCTTCCTCGGGATGGACGACCGGAGCCCTCACTCCGATGGACTGCGACCCCGAAGGCCCCTTTAGTCGACCATTATGACAGGCGGGGAACACCTTAACCTAATAATATGTAGCAAAGTAGGCCGACTCTCGCTTCATGCGTAACGGAATTGCTTACTCTCGGCCGAATAGATAGGGTTGCTGCGTTGGGTGTGAGATGCGGAGAGCATCTCGTTTAATTATGCAATTAGTACGTAATAATAAAAAACAATGCAGATGTATAAGATTTTCGTGTCCGTTAAATTTAATTGCTTGTTGTTATGTTGAAAAATGATAACTCTGCATTGTAATGACTAAAATTATTTAGGCATCTAAAGATATTATAATACGTTCGGGTATGCGATTTAGACATTTTCGTATTTGCGACGATGTGAAGAACGAATTAAAGACAAAGAAAAGCGGTCACCTGTTAGCGTCGCGTGCGACTCCGACTGGCGCTACAATAATTACCCATATTCTACCAAAATATTGCCGTTGTGTGCGAGCCACGGCGCGTGCGTATTAGCGCGCACACATACAAACTGCGTACGCTAACTTTCTATGAAGACATCCTACTGTTATGTTTATACTGTGCCTTAGCTGTATACTCTTACCCGGGCTACAACATGGCTAGAACAATGACTGAATTTGGTCGTGGTTCATAAATGATTTAATAAATAATCTATTAATTTTTAAGTTCACAATAGTTACTAATCGCTAATTCCGTCGCTTATTTATGTACTTACTTCACTTTCAAAATTAATCAACTGGAGTAATTCTTTTGCTTTGAACATAAATCCTTTAATAACGCAGACAATCATCATTTGCAGTTTCACGCTTGGCCCGATGATCGACTATGTAGTTATGAACCTACTGTGTCTGGAATCACCCTGGAGGGCATTCATATTCCTTTTAGCCACATAGTCAAAAATTTGAATACTATTTATGACAGGTACCTGTAATGGAAACTTCAAGTCGCAGAGGTCAGTAGGATAATCTTTGCAGCGTACAATTCTCTCAATCGGTTGCATAATTTCCTTCCAATTTAGGTACCATCAAAATATCTCCCAATATTCTTCTCTCTCTCCTCGATTATACAGACGTTTGCTGATCTCAGCTACGAAGTCTATCCATCTGTGTCATTTTTATTCTGCATTTTGATCATGTCTCTGTTAGGAACTTTCCGTCTCCAGTTTAAATGGCGACGAGTATCTTATCCGTCTTGAAATTATTAGCATATTACTATAACGTCATTTCGTTTTCCACTACTCTATTGTTAATTATACTCTTTGACTTCCCCGCGCACATAACCTTAATATCCCAGCTCGCACACTTTTAATTTTTATTCATACTCCTTTTGTCTGCAATCTATCCGTTTGTGAAATGCACTACTTTATATCTATCAGAGAATACCTCGTTAGGGATACAGCGTGAAGATACGTATGTGTGTGTGTGTGTGTGTAAGATTGTGTGCATTGTATTTATGTAAACAAAATACATAATATATATGTATATATATTTTATGTATTAGGTATATTATGTGTAATAATTTATCGCATTCCCATGTCATAAAATTTATCCTGTAACCCTAATGTTGTCCGGAAGAAATTGCTGTTCACCAATAAGGCCGTATATTGTACTGTACCAATACTTTATTTTTCCGTTGAATTTGCATATTCGTGGGTCAAATAAAGTGTTTTGTATTGTAGGTATTGTAAATTATTCCATAATATAATAAGGCCTATCCCTTGGCTGACTTGGTAAGCAGCTAGCACAAACTATATTTTTCTTTTATCTCCCAGACCCAGCATAGAAATGATCTACCTACTTATATGTGTTCATTTTACACTTCTGCAATGTTCGAACATGGTTTAAAGTGGTAACCACATTCTATACATGTACTTCCTTATACGCATTTTCCTTTTATCAGTAGCATTTCCTTAATCTTATAAATAATATAGCCGAGATCATTTTTCTGAGAAAAAAAGTCGAATAATATTTTCGTCTTATAAATATGTGTTGTACCTATAGAGGTATAGCAGACAATATGTCATGTGGTCATGTCGCACCCTCAGAATGAATGATCTGCTAATGAAGTGCTGATAATTAAACATTTTTGTGTTTTGAATTAAGAGAAATGATACTTACATAAATGTCTTCATACTGTAACTCTAATATGGTGTAGACAGATAGGTAAATTCATACTATAACTAGTAAATATTTCATATAATATTTTTGGGTTCAATTCTAAAATGTCGTTTTGAGGGTGGTGATATATATATATATACGTACCTAGTAGATAGGTTAACATATCAACGATGTCATTGATTGCAGTTCCTAGGACTATTTATAATACAACAGTTTCGTTACCAAGACAGCGTGTAAACAGTATCCTAACCTCGACCAACTTTATGTAGAAATGAAGACAGTATTCAAGTAGACAATCGCGGCATAGCTTACAAATCTACTCATCACGCAATTGTCTACTTATTACGTAAAGTCTATTATAGCCATATTATAGCATTATTCTAAAATTAAAGCTAAGTACCTACTTCTTTTTTTATTTTAGTGGCTAATTAATATCTGCCAGTCATTTTTTTTAAACTTATCAAGAGTTATTACCAAAATATAAGTAGCTGCCTAAAATTAAAATATTTATTATTTATACGAGAACAAGTGCTGACTTTTGTACATCGACAAACATACAATACAAAAATACATAACAAACAGTTCAGTCTGTTATTAACATACATATTATATTCATATTATATTAAGTAATATAATATACCTACAGTTATTAGGTATAATTTCAATAAATCACTTTAATATTGGACGTGAAATTATAACCGTCTGGTGAAAGGAGCTGAAAACTAAATATAGGCAGGTAGGTGCAAGATTTTTTTACATAATATCTATTAAACATTATAATACAATGATCAGTATGGTCACACACATTAGTAAAAGTAAGAATAATTCATAGATCAAAATAAAGTCATGGAATATGATTGACGATAATTTAATTTAAAAAATCCAATTCTTGTAAAATATCAAAAAATTTTGTTTGTTATGAAATGGAATTCGTTTTTTAAAAAATGAAAAAATAAAATCCTATTAAAATAATTATTAAATTGCTATTATAATAATAGTAATCAGTAATCAAAATCATAGTATATAGGTAGGCTGTACAGTGTACACAAGTGGTACACAATAAAACTTACATTCATCTGTTGTCATCCAAGATCGATATGCACTTCCCATATTACATAATATTAACGTAACAATGATTATAATCCACACCATTTTAAGAAATAAATTATTTCAAAATCACACACGACCAACACGCAATGCCTATAAAATTAATTTGATTCGCGCCAAAACAGAGATCGGTAAATAGCGACGGATGTTGAGATAAAAGTCACTATCTATCAATCGCTTCATTTATATATATATGAGCTCCAAGGTTCAGGTAAATAGGCTACATTAGCTACTGTTCTTACTGTAACAATAAATATACTTACCTATTATTGTGCAGAACAATTATAGGTAATTAAAAAACAAGTAAAATATCATAACCTTTAATTATAAAAAAATCTTCGAAAAAATCAATAGATACAGACTAAACAGTTTTTAGTACCTAGACAGGTCTAGACAACACCTTCATTACTTTTTATTTAGACTATTTTTATTTAAGTCATTAAGTCAGGTCATTAATATTTTTTTCTGGGTCTGTAGTTTAATGACTTTACTCGTTAAGGTAATAATTGGAAACCCTAATTAATTAATTTCTTGGTTGTTGTTTGTTTTCAATGAAACATCTGTTTAAGAGAAAATTGTAATGAAAACGATTTTTGGCGGGATTTTATGGATCACAGTTGGGCATATATTTTAATTATTTGCAAATAGTTTTCTAGTGGATATTGTGATATAATAAGTGCTAACTTATTAGTATGATGTCAACATTTTTTTATTGACTTGGTCTGCCTCAGTGGAACTTACTAGAACCGTCTCAATATATTTGTCGCCAGAAACTCGAAGAAATTATAATATGTGTTGTTACGTCAACATTTTAATGAAATAATATGTAGATTTGTTATACGATACTGGCTGTTTATAATTTTTAATAAGTCCGCTAACCATAAATACTTGTCATGATCTGTGTAATGTTTGTTGTCCGTTTGAAACGAATCCAACGACTCTGTATGAAGTAATACTGAAGACATTGGCTGTATTGGCGTATATCCCTTTGCTTTTACTGTCAAGGAAAACAACATGCGTTATTTATTTCGAAGTAAATTTGCTTTTCTTCTTGCTTCTGCTTGCTTCTTTCTGCTTGCTTCTCCTATTCTCGCCAAAAAGTCCTTTAACCACTTACACAATACAGATTACACTTATCGAGACTTTTTGGCGGGAACGGGAGGTGATGTCATTTTATTCAGATTTTCTATTTTTGCATTTGTGGCATTTTTAAACACAAAAGTGATAGCACAGATTAATTAGTTACTAACGTAAAGTGATAGTATGTTGTGTTTTAAAGCTCTGTGTAAGTGAAAAGAATTGAGAAGGTCCTTCAGAAGGTCTAAATAAACATGTGTATCTGAAGTTTTTGCGCTCTTCCGAGGTTCACTGCTCGATATCGATCGATTGATTCTTCCATTAATCGATCTTAGATCGCCATCCCTAGGAAAGTCGTTCCACCAAATTGGAAAATGTGTGGACACTTTTGTACATCTGTATTACAATATAAAATATAGTCGGACTTTTTGGCGGGAACGGGAGAAGTGAAGTTGACATTTTATTTAGACTTCTTATTTTTTACGTTTTTGGGAGTTTTGAGGTACAAAAGTGATAGTATATTGTGCGTGAAAGTTCTGTGCAAGTGTTATGAGTTGGAAAGTTTAAATAAATATGTGCAACTGAATTTTTTTTGTTCTTCTAAGAAGTCCTTTTTAACTCCAGTAAAGTCTACTACCACTTTACTGAAGAGTGTTAGGGACTTAGTAATAAGAAGACAGATATTTTACCCTAAAGATATGCCACTTCTTTACTTGAGAATGGCAGAAATGTTTCTGATAAATACGAAACGAGTTGTCGGTATATAAAAGAGAAGAACAATATAGTCTTATATTAAATAGTAAATCTGTATAGGTACTATAAATGTTTTAGTTGTTAATCTGAGGTAAATATACATACATAATGTACAGTCAAGGAATTTGATTCACGTACCACCATAAGTCGAAAGTCCTCTGACATATGATAACATTAAGGTTCATTTTCTTCTCAAATCTAATTTGACAATAAACATATATTACTATTTTTATCTATTTTATTGGTTTCTTTTTTTTATACATGATAGCGTGATGTCAACACGATGTCAATGTCATTCATTTATTTTATTTTTAAATTAATCTATGCCTAAAAGGGGCCATTCACGTTACAACGGTCGCAAGTACTGTCAATCGAACCGTTGCAATTCCAGTTCTATTATCACCAATGACTAAGGAAACTACAGGACATGGCATGTTGATCTATAGCAACATTTAGTTATATATATTCTAATGCATAACATTCAAACGTAGCGCTATCTCTTTTTGACTCACGGCTTCTTGTGTGTGTAAGAGAAATCAACAGTACTTTTCTCAAAAAGTAATTTTTTTATGTGACATCATTGTATCATTGTAATGTCAAAACGTGCCAGTCCGCCATTTATTGCAACACCCTGACAAGTACACGAAGTGTTAAAACATATCAATGGATTTAATATTTTTTAATGTTTTTGTGATTTTGTGCTGGATATTGGAACTGTTGTTAAAGGAGAAGCTAGCATAATGCCTCAATAATTTCCAAGTGTAGTGTGTTAGGATGTGGCTTGAGGAAAAGCAATAATCAACGAAATCTATAATTGCACTGGTGTACAGAAATTTATTAATTTAGTCTGAAGTCGTATATATTTCCATCGTAATTACTGTTCCTTAGTTTACTGTATTATAGTCATGTATATTTTTAGTTATTATCAGTTTTTATTCATATAATACAGTAAATTACTTCATATCAATTTTTGTTGTTATTGCAGTTAGGGCTGTTCATGTACCTATATAAAAAAAATATTGATAAATACAGGTGTCATGTTTATATCTCGTAATTATTATCGTTTCAGATTACCATCATGTATTATTAGAGAAAAAGAATGGCTTGGCATACGCGGAAAAGAAAATCGAACCCATATGATATAAACATACATATTTTCACGCTTTATCCCCAACGGGGTATTCATGATATATATATATTATGTTATTTGCATTTCGCAGAAACTTTTTTCAATAGCACAATAAGAAAATAATTTTACGTATGAAGCATTACCCTCGCAAAGATTATTAGGAATCAGAGAAAATATTTAGAGTGGTAATTAATTACTTTTTAATTTCTTGACCATTTAATCCTCTATTGTGAAAAAGTAACAGGAAAATATTAATTGTTTACAGAATGTGGCTGAATTTTGAATGATGTGAATCTCTTGATTCACATCGAGTTACCGAGTCGCACCGAGTTATTTTTGCGACCAATAAGAGCTTGTAGTGGTTTTACTAATAATCCAGATGCGGTACAATTTAAAGAATCTTTTAAAAAACTTTAAGAGCAGAAATATGAGACGAAGGTGTCGGAAACTATTTCATTCTTTTCTTGACGTACAAAAAAACGACAGCGACATGATGAGTACGATGACTGCTTAAATTCAAATCTCAGTATTCAAGTTTCATTCAGAAATTATTTAATAAAAATTGTGCTATTTCATTATCTATATTTATTTTGTGAATATGTTATGTATTAAAAATTTTATGTACTTAATATAAATATTATTTTACAATCAATAATGTTAACAACAGTTCTATTTTTCAAACCCAGTAAAAATATGTTACTATAGGTACATTAATTATGACTAGTCAGACATTGGTCACCCTTGTAGTGCCTAGCAATTTACAATCTTAACTTTTACAATATTTATTCCAAAGGCCGGTATATTGTGGATTTTCTTCGATAGATAATATTATAAACTATAATATTACTTATTTCTTTACAATGAAAAGAAATAAAATTTGTTTGCTACGGGGTAACCTCTGGAAGTACATAACTGAATTTGAGAATTCTTCGACTAATAGAAGTCCACAGTGTTCTATCCCTAATTGAAATATTATTCCCAATTATTGTGTGATAAGTGATAAGGCCACTAATTTTTAGTAAAATTAATTATTCTAGTATGTAGTTTATCAAAGTGCTACAGTACGCCATGGCTATAGATTTGGTTGGTCCGTATGTATGTTTCTCATAGCACTTATGTTAATTTCACCATCACCTCTAGAAGAAGTAACGTTATGCGTGTAAAGAAAAGAAAAGCATTAAAAGGACTGTGCTGTTCTCTAACTACTTTGACCTATGTTCATTGATCTTCAACATTTATGAAAGCGCTTCATAAAATTATGGGTTTCTTTTAAAAAGCAATTTTATATCTGTAATAATCATGGACGTATTATTAAGTATTACAAAAAGAGGTACCTAAGTAATTTGTTTGTATGTAGGGTAATTTGAAGTTCCATACAAAAATGATCCAAGGACAGAAAGGAGCTATCCTTGAAGGCGACTGTTGCTATTGTTACTAATAACACCTTAAACGTAGTTAAAATCGCCTTAAGCGCAGATTCTAATTATATCCCGACAGCATCGAACTACGCTGACTGCTATTTTCGGCTTGATTAATATTACAGTACTTTTGTATAAATATATGACATACAAAAAAAAACCACCCCCTTTTTCTGAAGAAATCATGCAAAATGATTTTTGTTTCAATACTGATGCTGAAACAAAACTTATTTCAACAACTGACTTAACAACATCTACGTAGTAGAAATTTGGGACATCACTAATCGGCAGCCATTGTTTGCGACACTAAGTTTAGGCGGCACGATTATTTTGTACTTGTTTCATGTCCTTTAGTTTCCTTAGTTATTGATTATCACACATACGTTGCGACTTGGTCGTACAGATTGTCCTGCAGAAATGTATCACAGTTGTCAGATGCTTTTAGTGTGAAGTGGGATGCTCTTGGTTAGATATATCAATATGAATATTATAAGTAAAAAGGCAAAAGCTGCACTTACTGTAGCATTATTAGAGTGCATGGATGAAAGAAAAGGAAATGTAAGTGGTCAAAAAATGGTTGCACAGAAGAAATATATATAATAATAATAATAATAAATAAAAATAATAAAAATTGTTTAATTACGTTCTCAAAAGTTTTTACAATATTAGAATTTGAAGCTCCTTTTTAAGCATATAATGCCTGTACCAAGGAGCTCCGCTCCTCCATCGCTGTTGTTTTAAATTTACCAAATTTAGTTAAGTTACATACAAAAACAAAATAGAAAAATTTATAATCAAATTAGCTTAAAAACTAATGCACGTGCATGCATGCGCGTGTTCGTGCGCGTGTGCGTGTGTGTGCGTGTGCGTGCGCGCGTGTGTGCGCGTGTGTGTGTGTGTGTGTGTTCGTGTGTGTGATATGAAGAATACATGTACGCTATTTTTATTATTATATAAGTCTTATGAAAAACCTATACAAGTATAAGTGTCTATGTACGTATAGTTAGTTAAGTAGAAGAGTCTCTATCTCCTCATATGTAAGTGGTATTATCTATCCATTTACTAATTTCTTACAATCATAATATTGTTTATTATATATGTCTATATCTTTATTTATCTTATTATACAAAAATGCTGAGCGCTTATTAAATCGGGTACTTGCAAACATTGTTTTAGTTTCTGGAACTGGTGCTACTTTAAAATGTTTTCTTCTCTTGTTTTCTAGGGTCTTAATATATGGTAAAGATTTATGTTTTTTGAGTATGATGTTACAAATATATAGTTTTCTAACAGATTGTAAATTACTGATTTTATAAAGATTTTCTGTAGAGAATCTCCGTTTTTTAAAATACATTACTTTTATTAATGTTCTTTGTGCTCTTTATATATACCTACCGACATGACCTTGCTCGATGAATTAGTGACAAGAAAAAAGAAAGAAGAAGAAAAAAGAATTAGCTTGATCGCACGGGCCGTCTCAAACATCAACACTCACGTTACGACCGGTGTGATCGTGTCGCAAGGTTTGATGACTATTTCAACGGACTTGCGACATGACCTTGGTCGTACTGTCCGGTTTACGACCGATACATTCGCGATCGAACTTGTCGCATACGACAAAAGTCCGTGACATGGTCCGTACAACCGTTGCAATGTGAATGGCCCCTTTTATTAATTTCATAGTTACAGGCAACAAATCTTTAAAGTGGTACGTGGATCAAATTCCTTGACTGTACATACATTCAAAACATCAATTTTTTTTCAGAATGTATTACGTCTACATATTATTTATACTAAAATGTAAAAAATATCATTGTACAACGCAAGTAAGTATTATTAGTATGTTTTGAATTTGCCTCTCCGCTTTCTAGCAATTTTGTGATTTAATTGTAATTAAGAATTAATTATTGTCCAATGAACTTTAACCTCTAGTAATGTGAGCGGATGAACCCTCAGCCGCGAGTTAAGCTTCTTTTGTACGTGTGAAATACGCATTTAAAAAAAAAATGTGAAATACGTATGAAATGTTACAAATATGTAAAGTTGAATTGAGAGTTGTTCTAAATCATTTAGCATGTAAATTTTGTAATGGGATAAATACAAGACTCTCAGGGTAATGGCTAAATATCATTACAACAAGTAAAATTTTCACAATGTGTTGAAGATTAATAGTTTTTTAGTTATAATATTTTTATTAATATTATAATTATTTCTTTCCATTGTTTGGAAATAGTAGAAATTTAAAGACGGAATATAGCACCATTGGTAGGAAGTTCTGTACTGTGATTGGTTGTTGTAAACCGTTCAAATTTCATTGCAAATTGCAACAGCCATCAAATGTTCAAACGTTTATCCGTTGAATTCTCCTTTGTAAATTTATCAACAATCTTCACTTTGCTGTTAATATAACGTTTTATTCGATTTTTAATATATTTTTAAGATAGCCTAAAATGACATCAATCAAAGAAGATGAAAAGAAAGAAATTCCTGAAATTATACACGACCCACAAACTAGCAGCACTTACCAAAGATTAAGATTCTTTGGGAAGGTAAGTAATTACTTTATTACTATCTTATGTTTGTTATAGTAATCTTTACATTTATTATAACGTTAAACATTGTGTATATAACTTCTAATTAAGAAGTCAGAATAACGGGCTTGCACCTGTTCTGAAAACGATGCCATCATGTCCGTTACGTACCTATAAATTTCAAGTTTACATCATGTAAACATATTTCTTTGTGTAAATAAACATCTACCTGTGCATACCAAATGTTTAATTATTATTATTATACCAAAAAAGTTCTTTAAATCACTACCTACTCATTCTATTTTAATTATTCGAAACATTTTTGTACTAACAAATACGATAAAAGCTGTAATAAAATGCAAATTTCTCATATTTTGTACTCCATACTCTTTGTATTTGTTTTATATGTTGCAAGTCCTCTAATTATAATTGCTTCTAGTTTTACTATAAAGAAAATATAATAAAAGCATGAGCATGCAAAATAGTATTATTAATTAGATCGTCACGGATTATCTGCTTGATTAAGTAATCTTAAATATTTTCCTACAACGAACTGAAAGAATACCAACCATTTGTCACATTCCACAACATCCAAAAAGTTTATTTCCTAAATTGTCCGGGCCGCCAACTAAAGTTTGATCCCTTATGTCCAAACTCCACACTAACAGCCCAGGCTTACTCAGCCTCTTCCAACATAGGCCCTTTGTTTGTAAAGTTCCAAGCATGTCCCATCAAATTCATGGACATATGTCAATGATAAAAAAATACAAACAAAAAAGCTTAAATTAAACTTAGCTTGCGTGTACTATCAGATTACTAAATAACTTTTATTCAAGGGGAAAAGCTCTACTCTACATTTGAAAGAAATTTGGGCATGGCTATAATTAAGTTATACTTTAATGTTATCTATGTAAATAAAACCGTTATCTATGTTGTGTTATGAAAATCTTTCAGTAATTAGACATTCCTTAACATTTTATTAATTCCCGTTAAATCCACTATTTTTCTTCTATTTAAACACTATCATTGTGTTAAAAAGAATTGTGTCACTGATATTTTATTGACTTTATCAATTTAGTGACTTATATGTCGAAAAAATTGTTTTAGGGTGGCTTTGCAAAATGCTACGAAATACAAGATGTTGCCACCAGTCAAGTGTATGCTGGAAAGATTGTTTCAAAAAAACTAATGGTTAAGTCTAGCCAGAAGGAGAAGATGGCACAAGAGATCTCTATACATCGATCTTTAAATCACAAACATGTGGTTGGATTCCACAGTTTCTTTGAAGATTCACTAAATATTTATATTATACTTGAGTTGTGCAAGAGGCGGGTCAGTATTTTCCATTGTCTGCTTTTTTATTTATTTATAAAGAAAATAGAACAACCAAATCACCTAATTGTCCATCTGTATGTCACAATCTTTTTTCTCAGAGAAATTTAATATAGTTGTTTAATTTAATTTAATAAGTGGCAGCCTAAAGACAGATGAGAACTTAAATTGTTGAATTTTCACTTTCGGTATCAAATTATAGCTACATTGTAAGTCAAAATAACTTTGTGCTACAATTTTTATACTATAAAAAAACTTAAAACTTGCAATCTTCGTTTTTATATTCACAAATAATAAGTATCAAAATTTATTATGTGCATTGAGAAAACGAGACTACAATTTACCTATACGTACTATGCAAATGAAACCACAGGTAAAACCTAGTACTACACCAAAACAAATCCTGTAGAAAAGCTTGAAAAATTAACACTATGTACAATAGGGTAAAATATATTTACTGTTTCTTTATAAAAGTAATTATTTGAGATTAATTAATTTATTAAAATCTTTGTATATTCAAACTTGATTTGATCCAAGAATATAATAACCTTTATTTAATTACATACAGTCAATGATGGAGCTCCACAAACGTCGTAAAGCAATCACCGAACCAGAAACTCGGTTCTACATGCACCAAATACTTCTTGGTGTTCAATATTTACATAGCAAACGTATCATCCATCGTGACCTCAAACTCGGCAATCTGTTCCTCGATGATGATCTTCATGTCAAGATTGGAGATTTTGGTTTAGCAGCCAGAATAGAATATGAAGGTTTGATGTTAATGTTTTTAATATTCTGATAATTACAAAATGAAAAAATTTGAATGTTTAAATAGACAAACTCAAAAACTACTAAACCAATTTTAAAAATTCTTTCACCTATAGAAAGCTACATTATCAGCGAATAACTTTGGCTATATTTTATTTTCAAAAAAAATTCTACCCGTAAGAAGCCGGGGCGGGTTGTTAGTCTTTAATATTCCGACCCTGTGTCATCTGGTCTCAGGAAATACTGAGAATTTTCCTGGTGAGATGGTCTCTTCCAAGGGGCTATACATAACCCATTTTTTTGATACAAACCTGTATTCACTGTTACAAAAAAACTTTAATTGCCTTGAATTCTTGCTTAACATTTTTGGTTTGGACCCGTTACTTTTTAGATCATAGAATTGAGGAGCAATGGATCAAAATGTAATATTTCCTTTTCTTATTTTTTACAGTATATAACGTAAAAACTGAATTTCTTGTAAATTTTAAGAGTAACATCTTTTTATTTATATAAAAAAATGATAATAGTTGGGGACATGTAACGTAACACTATTTTGTAGGAACGGTGTTTTGAATTCAAAAATAATTAATTTATTATCCTTAAAATATTGTCTATAACTAGTTAATAACAATATTAAAACAAAATTACATTATTTACAAACATATAATATAAAAAATCGATATACAGACAGATTCTGAATTTATTAATAAAAGTTTTATATAGTGAATTCGAACAATAGACGCACGGTAGCTACACCGCAATGCGTTAGTAACATTCATTCTCGAAGAGAACGAATAACATTCATTCTGCTAAAACTGTTTTTTTTACTCACCAGCGCTCACTCGTCTTAGTTGTTCTAAGTACAAATATTAAAAGAAAAACTATTCAGCTATTATAATACGAGTATACCTAATATTTGTAATTTTCTCCAACGTACTATCGTTTTGGAGACAATCTTTCTAAATTTATAATAGCGTAAAATTCTAAATAATACAATATAATTGTGAATCGAGTTTGATCTCGTACCGGGTAAGTTGTTGCAATGTGAATATCTACTTTTCACTATATTAATAATCATTGTTTGGCTTCATACATTGTAGGTTTGTTTTTTTAGTATCTTCATGTTTATTACTGTTTGATTTGAAACTTAAATGCTAAATAAATGTATCTAGATTATATATAGAACTAGTTCATTCCGAATATCTCATATTTTTAAATTATTTAAATCATACTGGTAGGTAGATTATTGGTTGGTGACTGATGTTGGTGTTTGCGATATAGATATAAGGGTCAGAGTCCAATCCCAACGGAGTTCCTGGAACGTGCGTGGATCGAGTTATAATAAGTACTTTCCTCGTTCTGGACTGCCATAGCCGACTATCATTTATACAAGGGGGTAGGTTTACAATTAGCAACGAAGCAAACTGGGTGATGCGGCAGTCCAGATAATGAAAATTAGCACTAATTTACAGCAGTAGATACAAAGCGTTATGTAAGAATAAACAGTGAATGATACCTACTATACAAGTTTAAAATGTTGTGAAAACAAAATGACGGTTTGCAACCAGTATGATTTAAATAATTTAAAAATATGAGATATTCGGAATGAACTAGTTCTATATATAATCTAGATACATTTATTTAGCATTTAAGTTTCAAATCAAATAGTAATAAACATGAAGATACTAAAAAAACAAACCTACAATGTATGAAGCCAAACAATGATTATTAATATAGTGAAAAGTAGGTATTTACATTGCAACAACTTACCCGGTACGGGATTAAACTCGATTCACAATTATATTGTATTATTTAGAATTTTACGCTATTATAAATTTAGAAAGATTGTCTCCAAAACGATAGTACGTTGGAGAAAATTACAAATATTAGGTATACTCGTATTATAATAGCTGAATAGTTTTTCTTTTAATATTTGTACTTAGAACAACTAAGACGAGTGAGCGCTGGTGAGTAAAAAAAACAGTTTTAGCAGAATGAATGTTATTCGTTCTCTTCGAGAATGAATGTTACTAACGCATCGCGGTGTAGCTACCGTGCGTCTATTGTTCGAATTCACTATATAAGACTTATTAATAAATTCAGAATCTGTCTGTATATCGATTTTTTATATTATATGTTTGTAAATAATGTAATTTTGTTTTAATATTGTTATTAACTAGTTATAGACAATATTTTAAGGATAATAAATTAATTATTTTTGGAAAACATATTTTATTTAGCATAAAAAATTTAATTCGCAATCACGAATTCAAAACACTGTTCCTACAAAATAGTGTTACATTACACACATTAGTATACATTGTTAGATTTTAGTTTCAAAGACAAAAAAACATTGCAAAAAAAAATTTTGGAAAAGTCCACAGTTCACTATGGAAATGTGACTAGTATATAACAATTGTTTAAAAATACCAGGAAATTATTTAATTCAAAGATTACACTCTCAGGCTACATTCAAAGGAACAACAATTACATTCTTCATTTTCTTGATCTTCACCATTTCTCCATAACCACCTATACCTATTAATATGATTTTGTACCATCTTAAAGCTACATTCTCAATCCACTTCTCCCGAAAGATTTTTCTAGTCTTTCTTTGGTTATTGTTTTCAAAACCTGCCCTTTTCCGATTACCGTACTTAATTTCTGCCACTGAATTCGATATAGGTACATTGCAATATTGTTGCTATGAAAAACTGGATGACACGTTAAAAAAAATTTAAATAAGCAAATGTTACATGGAAACTTTGCATGGAATGTGATTTCTTGCAAAAAATCGTTAACTTTGGACTGAAATTAGTTACGAAATTGACGCTTTTTGGAGAAAAAAACAATCGATATAGGTACATTGCTTCCTTCGTGGTACATTGCAATATTGAAATTGTAAAATTAAAAATTAAAAAAAAAATGACAGAAATGTAAATGTTATGTTTTGATCCGCAGCTCATCAATTAATATAGCCCTTTTTTTTGTAAATATTGTTCAAGAAAACTAAATTAGTAGTTACAATTACTGCACGTCCATATAAATGTATAATATTAATTTATAGTTTTCCAGCTGTTATATATGTATATACATATGTAACAGGCTATAATAATACAGTAGACCTGCGGTAATCCGGCCCATGTCTAATCCAGCATCCCCCTATAATCCGACATGCCTAATGCGAGTACGTACATATATACATACATACGAATCACATTTATTAGATCAAATCTTCGTCAATGCATGCTTAAACATATTACTTGTTTGCAGCACCGAGGCTTGGCCAACACCTACTATTACGTATAATAGTAGGTGTTGCTAAGGCTACACGCGTATTTTTGTTAGTATCGCGTAATTTAATTGCGAATGTGATCTCAGGCTTACGTATATGTATAGTTGTCGCATCATACAACGCATCTACATGTGTCGCAATTGCTTCGCGAACACAAAAGCGGAAACACAAGACATTAACAGTTAAAGAAAAAATAAGGTTCTGGACCACCGAAATTGTAATGTCTTTTAGTAGCTTGGCAAGTGCATACAGCGTCGGACGTTCCACAATTTATGATGTAAAGAAGAACCTCGAAAACATTCAAAAATTCTTGTCAACCACTGACTGTGGGCCATGCAAGAGGCAGACATTCAGAAAAGCTAAAAATCCAGAGGTTTAAGTAGCTTACACGTAGTTTCTTCAAGAAAGAAACAGGAACACTCCTATTTGTGGGCCCATATCGACCATGAATGCAGTTTTTTTACAAGGAGATAGAAAAAAAGAGGTACTAAGGGTTGGTTGGAACGCTTCAAAAGTCGTCATGAAATACTTTTGATGACTGTAACAGGAGAAAAACTCTAATGATGCGTCCTGCATAGAGCCATTTCAATTGAGGTTTTTACAAAAAGTGAAAGATTTAGATCTTTGCCCTTCACAGGTATAAAATGCAGATGAGTCCAGGCTTTCGTGGCGTGTAATACCTAGCAAAACGTTTGTTTCGCATAATGAGAAAGATGTACCTGGACGTAAGGTGAACAAAGAATGTGTAACCATATTACCTTGTGTTTATGCTTCAGGCACGCACAAGCATAAAAACATTCATTTACCTGTTCACTATTATGGGAAAAAAAGCACATGGATGACAAAACCTTTTTTAACAAATTGTTTGATGAATACTTTGAGCCAGATGTTAAGAAATGGTTGAAAGATCATAATCTACCTCAAAAGGCATAACTGCTTCTTGCTAATGCTCTCGGTCATTCGAATTCAAAGATAAATGTATCATTGCGATATTTCTTCCACCAAACTGCACTGCACTGATCAGCATATCATTCAGTTTGTCAAGCAAGACTACAAGAAAAGACCGCTACTAACGGCCGTATCGAAAGACTAACCTATAGAAAAAACATTAAAATAATTAAATATGAAAGACTTGGTTGTCTCCCTTTTTTGGATTGCATTTTTGCATTTCATTAGCCATTACATCATCAAGGAAAATCTTAATGCCGGGAAATTGTGAAACTTCCAGCACCACACCAGTGTTACGTCGAAAGTCATAAAGCAAGTTGCTACCGAAACGCAGGAAGTTCGCAAAATTTGGAAATCTGATATCGTGGAATGGATGAAGTTTCTGTTCCAATAATAAACGAAGACGATCATGAACTCTTCGCAACTTCTTCACAAGTGGCAGCTAAAGATGCGATTTACGCATTTGAGCTGAGTATGCAATGGGCTGAAGAGAATGGTACATTGTACAACGAAATTTTACTTCTGAGGAGACATAGACAAGGGCCTTACTCTTGCGTTTTGACAATGTAAAACAAAAGAAAATTAATGAATATTTGCTTACACCATAAATTTATTTGTTTATCAATTTTTCAAGGTTAAGACATACCTTGGAAATATATCGTATGTAATTGACTGACATTAATATGTTTCTAGATTATTTTTTTGCTATAGCGTTAAGAGCCCTATGACAAATCGTAAACACTTGAATTTAGGTGTTGGCGCGCTCGGACACTCATGTATGCGTGCGACTTTCGTAGCTTTATTGTAGTGTAAAGAAGCGACTTTAGTATAAAATATAATTTTGTTACTTTTCCGAATCAAAAGTTTCGATTTTTGTTATTATTTTTTTTCTTTTTAGATAAATTCATATAATATTTGTAATTAGTATTAAGTGTTCTCGACGCGTTGAATGCATGTAAAGGAAATACAATAACATTCCTTAACATCAATGTTTAGTTACATATTATTATGTTTAATATAGGTACTATTTTAAAAGTAAAGATTGAATAGAGTTAAGTATTTAACTGTCTACCACTAAGTACTAGTATTAGCATATGTTACCTTAGAAACGACTAGTTACGTAGTCATGATTATCCATGATTATAATTATCTTTTACTAATCAAAACTCAAGTTCACATCTTTCGCTAATTAAAAATAACTTCGCACCGTTGTTGTAAAAAAGTGAACGTGATGATATTCACTGTATTAAGTAACTGAGACTCCAGTCCTTCAAACAGAGAGATTCGTATAGTAATTCAATTGCAGTTTCTTAGCTTTGAAAAATTAAACATACAAATACACATACAAACATTCTATAAGTATTTATTTTGGAATCAGAAAAGCCTAAAATGCCTAGTTAAATCATTTTAAAAAAATCGTCAATGTACATACATGGTTTGTTGCTGTTTTATATTCAAAGTAGCTGTACCCGCGACTTCGTCTACGCGGATTACTTTTTTGTTGGCTTTCCCGGATTAGATTAGATTACATGTATATACGTACAAAGATTGTTTTTCAAAAAATTTCATTGCAATTGGTTCAGCGGTTTAGCATTTCCCATTCAAAGTAAAAATCTACCCCTAAGAATGCGAAAACGGTATGAAATAGTTGGAAGGGGTGAAAATCTCCATGCCAAATTTCATCATAATCGATTCAGCGCTTTAGCATTTCCCATACAAAGTTTCATCTCCCTTTTCACCTATTTAGGGGTAGACTTTCTGAAAAATAAGTCCACAATCACATGCTCTTACTACGCTCCAATTTTTATCAAGATCGGTCAAGCCGTTCTTTAGTTATAAAAGGGCATACAGACAGACACACAAACATTTTAAAAATGGTAGAATCGAAGTCTGGAAGAATGCGAAGAAGTGACGCATAAACCGACACCGCCGTGCGACACGTTTGTCGCATTACCGCGTTTCTACTGTAAATCTTTATAATTTCAGGAGAGAGAAAGCAGACTTTATGTGGCACCCCAAATTATATAGCGCCAGAGATACTGACGAAGAAGGGACATTCCTTCGAAGTTGACATTTGGAGTTTGGGATGCATCATGTATACATTGCTTGTTGGCAAGCCACCATTTGAAACATCTACGCTTAAAGACACATATAAAAGAATCAAGCAATGTGAATACAGGTGAATAATGTTTTAAACAAAGCTTACTTTATAGGTTAACTATAGTAATGACCTTTAGCCATATAAAACACAATAATGATTTATTTATTATTTCTGACAAAACCATCCTTCCCTTTTATTTCCTTGTAACTGCCTTTACTGATATAAAAGAATTAGTATTGCAGAATTTAAATTTTTCTGTTTGAATCTGTACTTGATCACAATTGTATTTTCATTGCTCTTATTTAAATTTTTTTCCATGACATAGTGAGAGCGTGTACTTAGCCGTGCGTGTTTGTTGCGGGGGGTCACTGAAAACGTTGTGTAGGCGGTACGCACAGGCGTTAGTGGACGAAAACACGATCAGACATCGACTCAGGTTTTTACTATCATGTGGACGTAATGTTGCGGTGATGGTATCACAGTCTACTGATTACCCAGCTTCTTGTTTGATGTACCTTGCATTTACTAATTTCAATTCTACATCAAGTGTGTGTCTTTCATTTTATGTGCAACATACTATAATTGTACTGGTTTCAATTAGCTACTTGAATGTCGAAAGTCAACATTCTAATCCAGTCAACCTATGCACACTAGAGATGAACATACTACAATTATAGGATTGTGTAGCCAGAGGCAAAAAAGGAACCCATATAATTTCAACCTCTCGTCTGTCCGTCCGTTTGTCACAACCGTTTTTCTCGAAACCTATTGGCACTCCATATAAATGAAATTTCAAATGTAGGTGTATTCTTATAACCGCAACATAATGGTGTAAAATTTTTAAAAACTAAAATTAGACCATACACCATACATGTAACTGAGGGAATGAAAAAAGTCAACAGTCGCCGAGTTATGCACTTCTAAAATGGTAAAAAGTGCTTTTAAAATGGGATGGAAACATCTGAAAAAATTTGAGGGAGAACAAAAAGAACTCATGTTCGAACTCAAAAGTTCGAATATGTTATATTGTATAGTTTTTATGATATGGGTATTTTCGATTACAAGCAAACCAACTGCAGAACTGTTTTACATAGTGTCAATGAGAAACATTATGAAACAAATTTATTTTTGCTACCAACGAAATAAATATCTTTAAATTCGTGTACGGAACTTTTTATTGTGCATAGTCCGACACGCACTCTGTCTATTTTTTTATTTGGAGGACTTCAAACTTCGGAATCATTCCAATATTAATATTTCTGAGACTAATCATATACATAAGTATTGCAGAGCAAAACACTTTCCACAATTCTACATAATAATGCATAAACTCTGATACAATTAGGTAACAACAAAGAATTGGAAAATACTTTGTTGTTACCTACTACTTACTTTATTTTCGATTTGTAATAAGTTATGAATGGTTTGTCTAGAATCCCGTCATCCCTGCGTAAGCCTGCAGCGTCTATGATAGTATTGCAACTGCAGTCGAATCCAGCGCGGCGGCCTTCTGTCGACAAGTTGCTGCAACATGAGTTCTTCTCTTCAGGCATAATGCCTGCAGCATTGCCGTTGTCTTGCCTAACCACTGCACCAAGGACCGACCAACTGGAAGGCATGACATTGGTGGGCCGCCGCCCACTGAATGAAGTCAATGGTAATGGTAATTTTAGAAAATTTTTAGTAAAGCAAAATAAATTCCTAGAACTTGATTTTCCTTACAGTAGAATTAATGAATTTTATTTTCATTGTATTTTCTATGTTATGCACTGGTACACTGTAGGTAATAAGTATTAGAAATTCATATTATGTTCTCAGTTTTAAACAAGCTTGTTGGCCCATGAAATGATTGTTGTGCATATCTTCATCCTACAAACAGGATCAGGTTCGATTCCAGGGCAGGTGAACTAAAGAAACAAACTATAGTTAAATCGGCTTGGAGTCTAGACGTTACTGGGTAGTATCCAGTTCATTGTACGATACCCATAGTGCAAACTTTGTGCTTAGAGTCACAAAATTGTTTTAATGTTCTGTCTTGAAAAGTGCAAGTAATTGGTAATACCAATGATGTCCATAACCTATATAAGCTAGAAGTCCTAAGTACAAAAATGTATTACTGCAACTACATTATTTTACAAAGATTATATTCGATAAGAAGTTAACAAAGATTTTTCCACAGGACAAATAAACATTTCCGTAGATTCACCGATGAGACCGGTGGCGGAGTCCCGCGCGGTCGAGCCCAGCTCGTACCGACAAAACCTCGTTGCATTGCGTGACCAACTTGCGCGCCTCCTCAGTAACAAGGTATGTAGTATAATGTTGTAATGTACAAACAATAATGACAAAATGAAAATTCAATACTTTTTCATAGATTACAACTTAGGCTTGGGACTTCAGTTTTGAGGGCTTAAGTTACACTAAAAGCTGTAGTAGACGTAGAATCAAATCTATGTTGACAGTATCCAGAAAAAAAAACGAAAAATGTATGTATTTTTGGAGTCAATCAAAAATACAGTCATCATAAATCTACCATAATTTAATTCATTTGTAAATACATCATATGTAATTATTAACAATGCAGAAATATTGTATAGATTCAGGTGTTACTTTGCGGAAATCCATCTCATGTGATAAATTCCTAAAATCTCTAGCTATTTTCCGCTCAAACTCTAAAAACCACCAATCGACACGTGTTTCGCCTCTCAACGAAGCATCCTCACCCGTTCGGTGCTGTTTAGGTGACCGAATCCTATCTCTGGTACATCCTGAGGATGCTTAGTGGAGAGGCGAAACACGTGTCGATTGGTGGTTTTAGAGTTTGAGCGGAAAATAGTTAGAGATTTTAGGAATTTATCAAATGCAGAGAGCTTTAATGTTTATATCGATTATCGATCGATCATTATATCGATCCTTTTCAAGAAAACATGTTAAACGCCATAGGCAAATTAAAATTCATATTTATACTTACACCTCTGTCATGACTGACATATTAAAATTAGCTTTATTTGACTTTTATTGCCTTTTGATTTCTAGCATAAGTAGATACAATACTGCTCCAAAAATTATCGTATTTTTTTTATATTGTAATCACATCAGAGAATAATACAAGGAAGATGTAGTTCTGTATATCTTTTGTATTGTATAAGTACACATATTGCCAAAATCACCATCTGTACATATTGAACATCTTGTGAACATGTTATACTAGCTATACAAAACAAAACTGTTCCTTTACTTCAGTATTGTGTAAATGTTTAACTGTACTTGTACAAAGAAAAGAATTGTCCCATACGATTTCTTCTATGAAGGCTCAATTTGCAATCCACTCATTGATAATGTTTGTGGACCCAGCTAATGTGCCGGCCAGAGTGCTTGACCGACGAGTTGTCGGACCCGGCCGCGCAGCCGTTGGTGTGGGTCGGCAAATGGGTCGACTACAGCGACAAGTATGGCTTCGGCTACCAGCTGTGCGACGAGAGCGTTGGTGTTATGTTTAACGACACGACTAAACTCATCATGCTCGCTAATGGAGTGTAAGTACTTTAACGATAGCTTGCACCAACTACTTGAGCTCAATTTCAGGAACTGTCATCTCGCTTGCACAACTATTTAACAGTTGTTGCAAGCGAGAAGCAAATTCCTTAAATCGGGCTTAATTAGTTTTTGTGCAAGCCAACCTAAATGTTAAAACTGAGACTTGTCTCCAATGACCAATCGCTGTGATGCGGTCTTGACGGTCCGGCTTCCTGGGAAAGATTGTTTCATATGGAACTAAAACACAAGGTGGTTGTCGTCATGCATGTTGGGACTCTGAAGTAGCCAGCGAAACACTGGTGTCTCCCTAGCTTTGTGCTCATTACGGACTTGCCGCAGTCACCAGAGGTAGATGATCACAGTCATCACTATTGAAAATGTATTTGCATGTCATCAGGTTACTAGTCATGTCCAATAAAAACTAATTTTAATTTTGAAACTTTGCTTTACGGTAATTCTTGTGTAGTACATATTTAAGACGGTGTTCCCAGGTAATGAGTTGAGAGGTTGAATCAGAGGTGAACAAATAGGTTTGATATTTGTAAAGCAAAATGTGAGTATTTGACATTTAGACAAATAATTTGTTTTATTAAAATGATTTTAATGTTAATTTAGAGAACATAGAAAACATAAAAAAAGGAATCAATAAATCATTTACTTCAGTAGTATGCAGTACAGATTTAAAAAAGGGTGGTTACCGCTCAAATAATCAAGAACTTCGAAAGGAAACTAATGTAGGCTATTATAGAGTTAAATTAAACCGATTATTGAAAAAGTAGTATATATTTTAGAATTTTCTTTTCTACTATAGCTAATTGCAAATGTGTTAGTGTTCATAGAAGAAACTCAAAGAAGTTATTTGATAAATTAATAGTTGTTGATTTAAAAAATACTTTTTACTGTAATGTGGTATGGAGACTCTCACAGGTGGTGGTCACACACAGAATATCGGCGTGAAATAACAGTATCTATTGTTGTTGTGTTTCGTTCGGTGAGTGAGAGTGCCGGTGGCCCATCACACCCTCCCCCTTCTCTCTCTCCTTTCCCTATTTCCCTAAAGGCCAGCAACGCGCCCGTGATTGTCCGGATATTGCGGGTGTCCATGGGCGGCGGTTGGTTACTCTCCATCAGGTGACCCGCTTGCTCGTTTACACTCTTTTATATAAAAAAAAAGACTTCCCACTGTGCCGATTGCCACTGCAGGCAGCACAAAAACACACGAACTTAGTTATGGTTCCGGTCATAGTTTCGCCTGGTTTGTTGATTTAACCGAAACTAAGCTAAAACTCTAATTTCGTGCTGAAAGTTGGTTTTGATACTAGTCACTTACTCACTAGTTTATTGCAACTATCTATAAACTATTATAAGCTCTGGGCCTTGGCTGCGTTTTATGATCTGCACAACAAGATAAGCGGCTGGTGCATTCTGTTTCTCTTTCTTTTTCATAGCAGTATCTATTATTAATAATTTCTATTTCAGAAATGTGCACTACATTAACCGCCAGGGTCAGGAACAATACCTGACAATGCGTGAATACCCGCAGGAACTTGACAAGAAGATGAAACTGTTAACCTACTTCAGGAGGTACATGACTGAGCATCTCATGAAAGCTGGTAAGTTTATTAATTTAAACTATTTACAAACATTTTTATGTATAATACTTTATCTAACTTTTCCTTATGGCTTTTTCATTTCAAGAATATATATATAGGCGTGGGTAATTAAAGAAAATCGACGCGGGTAGTTAATTGATTAATATTCAAACCTATATGGCGCTACTTGTTGATTTACCTGAGAAATACGACGTTAAATCGACCAATCACAAACGATTAATTATACCACTCCGTGGATCAGTAGTTGAGTGGAGGGGGACGCAGGTCACTTATAAAAGACTGCACAATGCCTATGGAGACTCACTTTGTTTCCGCCGCCGCTACAGTCGCGAAGCCCCCGCCGCGCGAACCAACCAAGCCGGCCCCCGTTAGCGATTCGCCCGCTTCCCCTGACCCGACGGAGGCTTCGGACTCCGAAGAGGAAATGGACATAGCGCTTCCCTCCTCTTCGGAGGACGAGGCCACTAAGAGCGCCGATTGGCGCTTAGTGGTCAAGAGGAAGCGGGCGAATTCCCCGAGGGAAGGCGACACACCCAGCCCGCCCCCCAAAACGACGAAGGCGGCCCCTCAGGCCTCCGGAGCTCCCGCGGCCCCTCTGGCCGAACAAAAAGCGCCTGCCTCACAGGCCATCCAGGCCCCTCAGGCCGACAAAATCAAAACACCGCCGCCGGTGTTCATACAAGAAAAAGCGTCGTGGGATAGGGTCTCTCGGGCCTTAGACGCGCGCCGCATAAAATTTGTTTCCGCCCGCAACACTGCACAGGGCATTAAGGTGCAGGTCCCCACCCCGGCTGACCATCGAGAGCTCACAGCGCTCCTACGCTCGGAGCGCATAGGTTTCCACACTTATGCGCTCCCGGAGGAGCGCCAGCTTCGCGTGGTCATCCGCGGCCTCCCCAAGGAGCTCCCGGAAGAGCTCATCCTCGGCGACCTTAAGTCGCAAAACCTCCCGGCGCGTGAAGTCCACCGCCTTTACAAGCCTCGCTCGAAGGAGGCCTTCGACCTCGTGTTGGTCGTACTCGACCTCTCCCCCGAGGGAAAGGCCGTTTTCCACATAAAATCCGTATGTAGGATTTCCGGCCTCTCCGTAGAGGCCCCGCACAAGCGCGGCACGGTGGGTCAATGCCACCGCTGCCAATTGTACGGGCACTCGGCCCGCAACTGCTTCGCACGGCCTAGGTGCGTCAAGTGCCACGGAGACCACGGCACCCCCGAGTGCTCCCGCACGCCGGAGACGTCTGACCCTCCCGGTTGCGTACTGTGCGGAGAGCTCGGACATCCCGCGAACTATCGCGGTTGCCCGAGAGCTCCGCGCCGTCGCCGCCGTGGGGGTAAGTCGCGCCGAGCCGGCGGAGCACATCAGGGCCAACGCCGCGGCCCCCCTGCGCACCCAGCCCAACCTAAGGCCGCCCCTACCGCGACCTCCGCACCCACACGGCCCGCGCCCTCTGCGCCAGCCAAACCCGCGCCCTCCGCGCCGTTACAACTCGCGCCTTCTGCGCCGCCACAACCCGCGCCCTCCGCGCCAACTCAACCTGCGCCCTCAGCGCCGAACAAACCCGCGCCCTCAGCGTCGACTAAATCCGCGCCCGCGCGCGCTCTACCGGCCCGAGAGACCATAGCGCCGACGCCAGCACAACAACCGCGGCGTAAGGGGCCCGCGCCTCAAACGCGTCCAGCGGCGCCGGCTCCTTCAGCGCCGGCGTCCGATCTCCTCGGCGACATCCGAATGCTCGCCGACCTCGTTAAGGAAGTCAACCTTAACGAAATTAAATTAGTCGCGCGTAAAATCCGCGACTGTAGCGACGGGATGGGACGGCTCATCATACTTGCCGAACACGCGTCTCTTCTGGACAGCCTAAGCCGCTTCACGGCGCCCCCTCGTAGGTTATAAAACCGGGCACCCACGAGACAACTCCCTCCGCGCGCATCAAACCGCGCGGGCTCTCAATCTCATTTTTTAACGCGGACGGACTCCGCAGGCAACGCGATCTTCTTCACGAGTTTACGCGAGACCACCAAATAGATATAATGCTAGTGCAGGAAACCTTTTTGAAACCTAGAAATCGCGACCCCGGCCTCTCCGGGCTTAACATCGTGCGAAACGATAGGGTGCCCGCCCCCAAAGGCGGCACTGTTATCTACTACAGAAGATCCCTGCACTGCATTCCGATCGATACGCCCGCCCTCACCAACATAGAGGCGTCGGTGTGCCGGGTGGCCCTCACGGGGCACGCGCCTGTCACACTCGCGTCAGTTTATCTCCCTCCCGGTAAAGCGCTAATTAGAAGCGATCTAGAGGCCCTCCTAAATTTAGACGACTCTGTCATACTCGCCGGCGACCTCAACGCTAAACATCGTCGCTGGAATTCGCACACCACCTCGCGAAATGGCAGAGCTTTAGACGAACTAACCGATGTCCTTAACTTTGACGTTATCGCCCCCATGACGCCCACCCACTATCCCAGAGTTACAACACACAGACCGGACGTACTCGACATAGCGCTTCTAAAGAACGTAGCTCTAACGCTGCACTCAATAGAGGCGTTACACGAGTTAGACTCTGACCATAGGCCGGTATTACTAAAACTAGGACCTATGATAGACACTAGGACGCTCACAAAAACCGTGACGGATTGGCAGAGTTTAGACGAAACGCTAAACTCTGAGAATTCGCCGCGGCTTAACGCGATACCGGACGTTATCCGTTCCGCCGAGGACGCGACCGCGGCGATAGACGCGCTCACCGCCCACATCCGCGAATCGGTCTCCTCGTGCTCCCGTGAGGTCCCGGCGGCGAACGACCGCCGTTGGGAGCTCCCTGGAGACATCCGTCGGCTGATCAGAGCCAAGAACGCCGCGACCCGCGCTTACGACTCGTTTCCCTCAGAAACGAATAAACGCAACTTACGCGCCCTCCAACGCGAAGTCAAATACCGAATTTCCGAACTTAGGGATAACAGGTGGAGCGATCTCATGCGTGAGATCGAGCCGACGCACCAGGCTTACTGGAAGTTGGCCCGATCTCTCAAATCGGACACGTTCCAAAAAATGCCGCCCCTGACGAAACCGAACGGACAGACAGCTTTCGACGATGTAGATAAAGCCGAACTCTTGGCCGACACTCTGGAGGCCCAATGCTCACCTAGCTCTCAGCCTGTAGATCAGAATCATTTAGACATGGTCAATCGCGAAGTAGGCTCCCTACCGCCCGCGACCGCCCCCTGCCAACTCAGACCCGCGACGGTTGACGAAGTTCAGGACATTGTCAAGGCTCTCAAACCTAGAAAAGCCCCCGGTAGAGACGGCATCTCCAACCGAGTAGTCAAAATTTTCTCTATGCGCCTTCTCGCGCTCTTAGCAGCCATTATCAATGCCGCCATGGCGAACCGCGTCTTTCCAGCCGCCTGGAAGGAAGCGATCGTCATCGGAATCCCGAAACCGGGTAAACCCCGCAGTAGCCCCAATAGCTATCGCCCAATCAGTCTCCTTAGCGTGCTAGGGAAAATTTACGAACGGGTCCTTCTGGCTCGTCTCAAAGCCCACTTAGACACCTCCGGTCTCCTCATAGACGAGCAATTTGGTTTTCGAGCCAAACACTCGTGCATACAACAAGTGCACCGCCTCACGGAACACATCCTGGAGGGCCTTAACCGCCCGAGTCGCACTATAGGCACGGGGGCCCTCTTCTTCGATGTAGCGAAGGCGTTCGACAAAGTCTGGCACGCCGGGCTGGTGTACAAGCTGCGCCGACTCGGCGTGCCTGACGATCTCGTACGCATAGTACGGGACTTTTTGTCAAACCGCTCCTTCCGCTATAGAGTCGAAGGGGTGCTCTCCTCTCCCCGCCCCATCAGGGCAGGCGTCCCACAGGGCTCCGTTTTATCGCCCACGCTCTACTCGCTCTACACGAACGACGTCCCCAAAACCCCCGGTGTAGAGCTCGCCCTATTCGCGGACGATACCGCTCTGTTCACATCAGACCGGAGTCGCCTCAGAGTCTCCCAACTCCTCCAAGTCGCGGTCACGAGCCTAGGCGAGTGGTTCCGTCTTTGGAGAATCGAAGTCAACCCCGAGAAAAGCGCCGCCGTGTATTTCTCGAGGGGAACGACCACCAGCCGCGCCCGCCGCGCTAACACTCTCAGAACGATCACACTTTTCGGCCAGGATATCCCTTGGACTAGGAAAGTCAAATACTTAGGAGTCACCCTTGACAGTGCCATGACCTTCGGCCAACACATCAAAACGGTCCGCGACCGCGCCGCGTTCGTCCTCGGTCGTCTCAACATGCTCATTTGCGCTAAAAGCAAAATGTCCCTCAGACATAAAGTTACCTTATATAAGACGTGCGTCAGGCCTATCATGACGTACGCCAGTGTAGCATTCGCTCACGCTGCGCGCTCTCACATCAACTCCCTCCAAGTTATTCAGAATAGGTTCATGCGCAGGGCTACCGGTGCCCCTCCTTACGTGCGCAACGTAGATCTGCACTACGACCTAGAATTACCCTCTATAACTCAACATCTAAAAGAGGCGTCCCAACGCTTCTTTCACCGTTCCTCCTTACACCCGAATCCCTTAGTGGTCAGGGCGTCATCGTACACCCCCGAACGCCGCGTCCGCAAACGCTATCGTAGACCTAGACATGTGTTAGGCGACAGCGACGACGACATTACACGTTCGAACTCGAACATGCCAACCTACACACTTCGACCGCACCGCCCCCACCGGCGGAGGCGAGGACGACCCCCGCGACACCCGTAGGGTCTCACGTTTAGAAGCTCGATCACTTAGCTCTACACGCACACACGCGGGCCTTAAGCCACATTGTAAACTGCCACGCGGAACACTAGGCACACTAACCGGCCCTCAGCCGTCTCGCCGGCCGGGTCCGCTAGAGGCCCGGCCCTCACCCGAATAGGAAGCCCGTTAAGATGCACGCAGGTGCGGAAAGCTCCCCTGGCGACGCCTTGAGCCCGAGGTCCGCCCTCCATACGAGGCATCCCTCGGCTGGAGGAACCCTCAGGCGGTCGACCATCTGGCAGGGCGCCTTCAGCGCTCGCCCCAACGCGACCTGTGACGCTGTAAAAGCCACTAGGGCTAACAGCAAAGAGGGGTTTTGTTTAGTCGGTTCGAGTCCGACACTCCCCAGTCGGCGTAGAGTCCGGCTGGGTAGCCCGCGGGGGTTTCATTTCGCCTCTCAGAAACCAAAAAAAAAAAAAAAAAAAGGAGACTCACTTTAGTGCTAGCGTTCGCTCCACTCATCTTAAGTGTGCTATTGTCACGCCTGAACCATTTTAAGTAAAATTGTTAATAAATAAAATCATTAATACTAAATATTTTTGTTAATATCTTGTGATTTATGTGAAATTGTGAATAAATAGTGATTACTTAAAAAGTGTGTGTGGGAATTTACTGCGTACTGTGAATTTTTATTATGGAGAGACAAGATCAGAGTAAAGACAACGCTCCGACTTCACCCATATTACCACGTGGGCAAATTCGATCCGATATATAACACCATAATATATCAAAATAATATATTTATAAAGTATATAAAGTAAAAGTATATTTTAAAAAGTGTGCGCACGTCGCGAAGGGAAACAATACGGAGTAGTCAAGAGAGCATGAGGTGCCACGTATCGCGATCTCTACATACTTCTTCACAGATAAAATACATATATATCTTCACGTTGTTTCCCTAACCGTCGGAGAGGACGAAGTGCCTTCTCAAATCTTATCATTTTCCTCACATATTTTCACCTACTAGATAATAATATAACTTTACGGCAGTAAACTAATTAATCTGTGACATAACATACGAAAAATTTTAAAACCTTTATGTACCTTTAATCTATTGCCGTTAGTATAAGTCTTGTGATACATTTCAACTTCATCCTGTTTATGTTCATATATAATTCAAAGCTGACTGGGTGACACAAGAGTATCCACGCATAGCCCAGACAGTATAGAGAAAAAATTATATGTATAAACAGTGGGTGAACGCCTTTGATGTTTGTACAAAAAGCGACATCACAAGACTGCAAGAGTTGTTTCAGTTTTTTTATCATTTAAATAAAATTATATTTTTAATGTTTAATAACATTTAGTTACTTATTACTTTTTTTACAATGCTTTGTATACCTATTTTCAAAAAAGATTGTACTTTGTATGTACAATCTTTTTTAAAAATTTGTGAATTACCAAATCAACCATTTCGTTCGTAATAGAATGGGCGATTTAACTCTTACAGCACACATATTGTATGTAGCATTTTAACTGTGTAAAAAATTTAATCATCTACAACAATAACGCATTAACCCTAGAAGACAAGTCCCGAACTACTAAGACGGTGACGTGGGCAGCTCGCCCTAACCGCGTCTCACCTCTCACGCCTACACGATTACTTTGTCTAGATGATTTGGTTGGCCGTGTGTGACCCAAATCACTAAATCTTGAAGAGGAGTATTTTACAATTCCTTTGCCCCGCACTTGCTAATAAGTGATTTTTTTAAATTTCAACAGAACACTGTGTAAAAAAACCTATCAAATATACAATAAAGTCAATATTTAGAATTAAAAGTATTTGGCTAATGTTAAAAAAATTCCTAACAGAGTAAAAGGAAAATCAAAAGTAGTATAAAAAAAATTTAATTCCTAATGGTAGAAGTTGCGGATAACACTCGCTGTTGGACACTATCTTTGTTCTTCGTTAAGGTTAAACGTCTCTATTTATGTTTCTACCCGTTCGAATCCGGGCCGGGTTGCTAATCATATCCTTGAATGTTGTGCCTTAGGTGCATCAGTACCGGTGAGGGAGAGCGACGGTCTCTCTCGGTTGCCGCATTTGCATCAGTGGTTCAGGACGACGCTCGCTGTCATCATGTATTTAACAAATGGAACATTACAAGTAAATGCCAATAATGGATAACATTCTTCTTTCTTTCTTTGTCACGCATTAATAAGTGAATCACAAGTAAATTAGTTTTTTCTTATCGTAAAACTCCTCCAGTAGTGATAGTAGGCTTTACTGAAGTTTAAAGGACTTCTTGGAAGAGCGCGAGAACTACAGCTATACATGTTTATTTAGATCTACTCCATTCTTTTCACTTACACGGAACTTTAAAACAGAATATACTATCACTTTGTACTTTAAAACTTAAAAATATAAAAAAATAGAAAATCTAAATAAAATGCCAACCTCACTTCTCCCGTTCCCGCCAAAAAGTCTTATTCAATGACATTCATTAGTAAAAACCATGGAGCTGACCTATAGAGCGAAATATCGGACCCTCCTACTCACGACTGCTCAATTTTTTTACTCTTAATAAATATCAACTCTCACTCGCATTAAAACAGTACAATAACCAAGAATGTGCCTGTGTGTACATCTCTATATATTCTGACAGATATTTAAATACATATTGATATATAAATGTTTTATTCAGTGGTATGGTAAAAACATCAAAAATTCTAATAAATATACAATTTTTAAATTTACATTAATTTTATCATGGATTAAATTAAACTGGACTATCAAATTATCAATTGACGTGCTCGATGCGTATATCTATGTCACCTTAGTGCAACCTCTATTTCGTTATCTCAGTCTATTCATACGCACGTGTACAGTTTTTGTTTGATTTTGGGCTGACCAATCGGCGAGCAGTAACTGCACCAATGTTTAGATATAAAATCGTTTTCAAACACAATAAAATATTTCCACTCTATAGGTTAAATGCTCCATGGTAAAAACACATGCACTAGTGTAATATTTGGTAGTTATTTTGATTATAAGTACTTCATATTTATAAACTAAAATTTTCAGTATAAACGTGGTTAACCTTTATCGAGGTATATTATGGCTCTGTACAAACCTACTTTTCTCAATTTTATTAAATAGTTCTTTATTGTATGGTATTTTTGTATTACAGATAAACTTCCAAGATCACACAAAGATAATACTCTGCCCACTCATGCAAGCCGTTACCTACATCGACGTTGACAAAAACTTCCGAACCTTCCGTTTCAATACCATCACTGAGCATGGATGTGACAAAAAACTGTACACTAACTTGACCTATGCACTAGAAAAACTAAACAGTGTTGTTGCTGGCAAGATGTGATAGCTCAGAATAATATGCGACTGGATTAATTTAGTTATAATTAAATGAACTTAACCATAAAGAATAGACTTGAAAGGTTTGAGAAGCATTGAGTTCCACCTGTTAGGGTTAGTATGCTCATGGCAAGTTGATTTCGATACTTATTTAACGCTAGTTTAATACTTGTTTACAATTAATGGAAATTACTTTCGTCTTATAAATCAATTTTCTTAAAAGTACATACATTTTATGTAGATTCTTTGTGATGCAATCTTGTTTGTTACTTTTAAAATGTTTACTATTAGATTGAAATCAAAAGCCACAAAGCAGCACGCAATTTTGAAAATGGGCTTGATGCCTTATGTAACATAAAATAAATGTGTAGTTGAGAATTCCTGACGTGCCTTCGGATTTATTTTGTTCGGACTTTTATTTCTTGACAGTAAAGCTACAGTGGTCTTGAGACTGAAATGGTAAAATGTAATAATTAGTTTGGAGCTTTTTATTTAGTTTTAGAGCTATATTTTTATATTTGTTGCTGTGCTTCAGTAACATCGGAAGTCATTAATTAATTGATTATTGTATTATCGAAATTGCTCCAAGAAACCAATTTTTATACATAATAAAAACTTTTAATAGTAAAATTGTAAAATTCCACTGTAGGGAGTGTTTTGTTAAAAATCAGTATTAATTCGATGCTGTTGAAGCACTGCCTATTTGTAACTTGGAAGTTTCTCAGAGGTCTGTTACCTCCATGTAATATATAAAAAATAATTGGACAATAAAGTTATAAGAAAAAAGCCAAATGTATTTTAATAATAATGTATTTTTTATTCTTAAAGGAATTTGGTAAAATAAATTAAACTATGTTTTAAGATATTACTTAAATAATATCACAAAACCCTCATATTGAGAGAATTTACAAATTAATATGACTCTAAAGTAAGAAGAGATATAAGTCATTATAATTCACAATGATTACATAATGAATTACATTGCTGTTAATGATTTTTTCAGAATGTAGAAAACTAATAATGTCACTTAACAACATGAGTGACCACTATGTACATGTATACTAATATTATAAAGAGAAGGTACTTTGTTTATTTGTATGTAATGGACTCAAAAACTACTCAACCGATTTCAAAAATTCTTTCACCCATAGAAAGCCTACAGTATTTGCGAGTAACATGGGCTGTTTTATTTAAAAAAGACTTCTAGCCATGCGAAGCCAGAGCGGGTCGCTAGTATAACATAAAATGTATGGAAAAATTTCAATACATAACATTCCATAATAATATAAACCATTTTTTTCTTTAGGACCCTTTTATCAAATGAAAAATGTAATATAGCCTAGGTGGCCTAGGTCATTCTTGTGCATTATTATGTCAAAAGTTCAAGTCACAGTTATTATTCAACAATATAGGTCAATAAAAAGTTCTAATTTTAAAAATAAGCTTCATAATAAACATTAAACTAAATGTAGCTATAATATGTAGTAACTAATTAATGTGGCTATATTATGTTTATAATTCTGAGTGTATTGCATGTTGATTAGGCAATGGGTCACTGGGATGAATAAATAAGCCTTCGTTTGCTTGCCAATCTGTGTAGGCACCATATTGTGATGAAACACCCACTACTTCACCTTGACCACTAATTGGCCGACCAAAAGTACGCCCTGAACCTGCCAAATACCTGCAAGCAAAAGAAATTGTATACTATTAAAAACATGTTCAACTTAGCTACATATTAATCCACTATTATATTAAACGAGCAATGTTTGTATATATATAGTATATTTGATATTGCTTTCTCAAAAATGATTCTAGCGATTTCCAACCTAGTGTTACTATAAAATCAGCACTCCATCAATACAGTTGTTCGCTAGTGCTGCTCATTTCATACATTGTTTCTTTTGTTCCTTTTTAGACAGCAGTCTCTCAAAAATGTAGTGAATTATTTGCTCATTAAATGCACACAATGAACTAGGTGAGTAGTATGAAGCATCCAGTAACACCCAGAGTACAATTTAGAAATGATTGCTTCCCAAATAGATCTTGCCACGAATCAAACCCAGAATCTTCAGTTGCGATACTTACGCTGCAGTATCCAAATGTCTCAGTTTCACAGGGGTATCTCTCCTCCAGAAGTCATTATTACAAACAACAGTCCAATGATCCCCACTGTCACCTTCACCACTGTTATCACCATAACATGACACCTCTTGATTAGCCGACAAAGGAGAAGAGAAATAGTGAGAATGTAAATTCCTTTTTGTAGCTACATGTTGCAAACGAATATTTGAGTTACATTTGATAGGTGTTCTGAAAGAAATATAATAATTAATTAGACACTATTTTTAAAGAAAATGTTACAGTTATGAATCATCCATAAATGATATGTATCACATATTATATTAGACATGGGAAGCATCTACCAAAGACATGTAATCACTACCTCATTGAACATCAAAATTACAAGTAAAAGTTGAGAACATGAGGAGAGGGTGGTGTGACGTGGAAGTAAACCTGTAAAAGCATAGGGTGGGTAGTCAAAATATCATGAAAAGGACAATAATATACGATTAATTTTACAAAAATACAATACAATATACTAATAAAGACATGACAGAAGGGCAAAAGGTTGTGACTCAGCTTTGATTACTGAAGGGCCCACAACCGCTGATTGTTGGTCACAGCCTGGATACAAGGATCAAGTATATCTGTCATGTTATTATGAACAGTCAAAATTATCAAGTAACAAGGTGTCACCCTTTGATCAAAAATCGAGATAGTTACTTAGTAGACATTTCATACACATAATATTGCACAATTCCAAATGATTAAAACAGACAACAGCAGGGAAAACAACCATATCGAATTAAAATGTGATATAGTCTGTAGACATGTAATTTACTATAAGTTAAATAAATTCATGCCTAAGAGTGCAAGGCTTTACATATATACCACAGTATAAGCTTGAAACTGATTCGGCTGATACAATATCTGTACAGCAAATGGAAGAGTACACTGCCTATTGACCATCCATTACCGAGTACTTGCATCTATTTGCAGCCTGAGCCGTTATAAAACTATTTGATCGGAAATGTAAATTTATTAATATATGATCAAATAAACGACAAAGTTAATTAGCCTAGGGACGACTCAAACCCAAAATCAGGCTGTTATTAATATAACCAAAAGAAAGGTATGTAACTAACCCTCTTTTACAACTTTCGGCCATCGCTGAACGAATTAGCCAGTGACTATTGTAATCATCAGAAACTTCGACAGCAGTAACAGACTGCTGGCCAGAGCCTGAGCCGTATTTCACATCATGTGAATGCAACCGTAACCTGAGGTCGGTATTAATAAGCTTTAATATCGTGCCACATGTCACAAATTCAGCTTTAGATCCTGGAAATACAAGTCATAATTACATACATAGTTTTCATGTTATGTACTGATTACAAAAGGCCACGTAATTGTTTATCTTGCGCACGAGCTAAGTGAAAAATAACGTTAAAAAATATAATTATTTATTACCATCTGAAACTTGAATCAACCACAGTGACAACAAAATTATTAGAGGCAAACTAAAAGAAAATATTTGAAAATTCATATCAAAAACCATGTTTGAAGTAATTTTATGAAAATCGGCTAAAAACAAAAAGATTCATGTAAGTTCAGAATACAAACGAAAACGATACTAACCATAGATAATACATATAATCAGTGTTGCCAACAGGTGAACGAGCTGTCCACCAGATTCGACTTCTAAAACCACCAGAAAACCACTAACCAAAAACAACCAAAGTTAAAAAGCCACTAAATTTGTCACTAAATCTTTTTTATTGTTAATATGAAAGAAAAATAAGCAGGGATATATGAAAAACGTTTATTACGAAAATGAAACATTAAAATTATTACAAATCGTCATCAGATGTGTCTATTTCACCGCCACCATCATCATCAATTTCCAAGGAACGATATGATTCATTGGTGCCAATTTTTTTTATAACGTGTATTGGAATTTCATAGTCATTGCAGCATTTACCTATCACCCTCATACCGCAGCGTACTCTTAATATGGCACATAAAAGATTCAACTTCATACGATTCCTCTGTTTATTTTTTATAATGTTCATGCTGCTAAACAATCTTTCGACGTCGGCATTGGAGTGTGGTAATATTAAAAGAGAAATTGCAAAATTCGCTAAATCTTGACATCTAGCTTCTCCTTGAGCGTCTTTAAAATGCAACACTTCGATCCAAAACTTTTTTGTGTCTTTGGTTTCACTCCATTTCATTAAATGTATTTGTCGCCACTGATCATCAACTTTTGCAATGAAGTCTGTTTTTTTATTTAATTGAGACATTATGTCGATTAGATCTTCTTTGTTGTGATTTAGTGCTTGTTGAACACTTACTCGAGAAATCTTTTTCATCAAAGTCACATTTTCCGGCAGCCTGTTTTTAATTTCTTCAATCAGACTAACTATAAACTGTATACACCGATTCCGTATTGATACTTCCTCTGCTGCTGGTAATCCTTTTTCTCTCATCTCTTGTATTTGTTTTTCAAATCGGAATCCCAAATAACATCTTTGATCCAAAAAATCACGAATATTTTGAGTGAAAATATTAACTTTATTTATAGGTAACGTGACTTTGCTGACAAGCATATCTATCAGGTTGATCAACTCATCGCACAATTTGGTATGGTCTGTATCTTTTGACTCAAACATTTTGTTGACTCTGTTTATCTCAATTAATATTGGATATAAAAATGAAATATATGCGTAATTCATCTCGTTCGCATACATAGAGTGCAATAATTCTGCTGTGTGACACCTTTCGTGGATCTTGGCTATAGAAAAATGAGTTTTTAGCTCTAGCCATTGCGTATATATTCTCGAGACTGCTGATTCTATTGACAACCATCGTGTCTGACATGCTTGAACGATTTTAAGTGGTTTATGGCCATCATTCATTGCTTTGTATAGCTCCTTATAAACACTTTGTCTAGAAGAAGAGCGAGCAAACCTATCATAGGTCTCCCTAATTAAAAATTCTAAATTCCTCGGCAAAAATTGCTTTGCAGCAGCAGAAACAGCCAGTTGCAAGGAATGACATAAACAACGCACTAGAATCAAATGTGGTACCTCTGCTTTCAACTGCGCAAAAACTCCATTATTTACTCCAACCATTACGGAAGCGTTGTCTGTACCAATGCCCATAAAGTTCTCTAGTTTCAAATCGAATCGTTTAAGTGTCTTTTTTATAGCGGAGACAATACCCTCAGCGTTGCATTCATGCAGCTCTGCAAGGTCTAAATATGTAGATACTATTTTTTGGTGTGCTTTACTATAATAAATTATAACCAAACCCAAATATTTCTGAACAGCAATATCTGTTGATTCGTCAATCAATAAACTGTATGATTGATCCTTAATATCTTGTTTTAAAACCTAAATGAAATGTGATGCTAATACATTTTTTATGACCGCGGTGCACTTCGTTCGGTGTAGTTGTACTTTATCTATTTCCCTTTGATGGCTATGATTGATTACCTCACCTAAATGGTCAACTACTCGTATACTCGTATGCATGGCTGTAAACAAAGCAAGCCTGGCCTCTTCCTTTTTTTGACTTCCAATGGGTTCTGGTTTAAATGGTAATTTGGGTTGCTCAGTGATAATCTGCAACAATTTACAATAATGTAATAAATTTAAAAAATAAATTAAAAAAAAAAACACGACAGCTATCTCCAAAAAAAAAATATAGCCTATGTCACTCGGGATAAGAATGTAAGGATTCCAACGATACCCTATTTTTTTTTAAACTCTAAACAAATTACACTCCTTTTTTTGGGCAGTCGTGTAAAAAATAAATGCACTCTGTCTACTATGCTAACACTCATCAAACTTGGTAGGCGAAGCGGATTTATGAACACTACAATGCAAAATGTTGCATTCACGGGAAGCACTGCTGCCATTTTCACATCCCTCAGACACGTATTACGACACCCTCAGGAAGATAATATGAGGTAATGCTAAATGCGGTACCACATGGACACATTATTGACCATGCTTTACCTTGCTTTAGCTTACCTTTGCATTTTGTTGATGTTTCTTCGACATTCCATGTGATTTTAAGTCTCCATAATGGCTCCTTAAAGTGGTACCACAAAATTTGCACTTCGCTACTTGGCCAGTAGTACTTTCAATCATCTGAAGCCAATCTTTTAAAGCAGGGTCTTGCAGCCAAGAATCCCGAAACTTTTGAGAATACTGAGGTTTCGGCATATTTTTCATTAAGTGACCTATCCCTCGCGAACAAACTTCAGACAGTGAATAAGACCAATTTGAGAAAGAAGAAAGTTTAGAATATAAAAAATATTTTGCTGGAAATCCCCGCTTCACCTGACAGAAAACTGCTATAAACAACATATTTTAAGGGAAATCCCCGTGTTACTTGACAACAGAGATTTAGTGTTGCTCACATAGTAAAGTAAATACCCTAAAATAAATTAGAAATATTATGAACTGCAACGTCCAAACTTTATACTGGCGTGATTATGTACTAAATAAAAAAAAATAGGAAAAATTCTATTCCACTAAACCACCAGAAAAATCACCAGCCACTAAACGCAATATTTCCCCCACTAAAAGGGGGTTCAAACCACCAGACTTAGTGTAAAATCTACTAAGTCGGCAACACTGCATATAATATATTTACACTAACGATGATAGTCATAGACCATTTATTTAATTATTTATTGTTCTTAAGGCATTGGTAACAAGACCATCAGCCTAATGATGTAGGAGAAACTAACTGTCCCTAACTCCTCCAGTAAAGTGATAGTAGGCTTTACTGAGGTTAAAAATGACTTCTTGGAAGAGCACGAAAACTTCAGCTACAAATGTTTACTTAGATCTCCATTCTTTTCACTTACACAAAACTTTAAAAACTTTAAAAAAGAACTTCTTGGAAGAGCGCGAAAACTTCAGCTACACATGTTTATTTAGATCTCCTCCATTCTTTTCACTTACACAGAACTTTAAAACACAATATACTTTCACTGTTGTACTTTAAAACTCCTAAAAATGTAAAAAAAAGAAAATCTAAATAAACTGACAACCTCACTTCTCTGGTTCCCGCCAAAAGTCTGACGTTGGACCATACGTTTTACGATTACTCTAATTTTTTTTTTATTTCTTAAGGCATTGGCAACAAATTTATCAGCCCTAATAACTGAAATTCTGAAGAAATAAACTAAGGCCTAACATTAGCTTCACACTAAAGTGATAGTAAGCTTTACTGAAGTAAAAATGGACTTCTGGGAAGAAAGCGAAAACTTCAACTACACATGTTTATTTAGATTTCCTCCATTGTTTTCACTTACACAGAAATTAAAAACACGATATGCTATTACTGTTGTACTTTAAAACCCGCAAAAATGTAAAAAACTGAAAATGTAAGTAAAATGTCAACTTAACTAACATTTGCCTAGGACAGACTTAAATTCTGTTCGAGCTGTCCAAACCCATCCATTCATGTCTCCACAAACAACAATTCTCTCATTCTCTTAACCATCGCTAGAACTTCCCTAACATTCTCCCACAACTGCTCTAGTTCACCCAAACCGACAGAAGACACTGGGGCATACACTGCCAAAATAAAAATTCTCGTCAACCCCATCTTGAAGTGCACCCAGAGCAGTCTGGGTTAACACATTTATACTCAGTCATACAATTAACCATACGAGAGGACAGTAAAACGCCCACCCCTGGCATCCACTGTCTCCATGTGATACCCCAGACCTCACAGCGATGCCCCCTCCGGGCAAGTCAGCAAGTTCACTGCCCCTTCGCTTGGTTTCACTCAAACATAACATATCCAATCTTTTCTCTTCCATAATATCAATCACTTCATTCATCTTCTCTTCAATCTCACCTCTCATATTCCACGCAGCTACTCTGCACTTCTCCCTCCGCTCTCAGCCGCGAGGTCCACAGCGTTTTAGGAGGCGGTCCCCAACTCTGAACTGCACTCTGCTTACACCAGCGGGGACAGACCGGTGTACGTCGCTTTCGGTTAATAATAACATTATTATTATCGTTGTGCCGCATGGTGTGCACAGGAGAGGAATTGCAGCCCTGAAAAGGGATGGGGGGAGGGGGGCGAATACACATTTTTTGGATAACTTTTTTATAATTATAAAAAAAATTATGAAAAAAATTAAACCGCCTTCAAAAAATAACACTGAAAAGTACAAAATCGATACCTCTTGACCCATTCCTTAAGCGTAGCACAACGAATACTGCGCCTGACGAACGAGACAGGGCACGAGTCGTAATCGGGCCTCCACTTTAACCGTAGGGAGGCGTCCTTTGCGAGCTCATCTGCCCGCTCATTACCTTTCATCTCAATGTGTGCCTTAGCCCAGAAAAGGGAGACGCTTTTACCCTGCAATTCACAACGTCTAAGCGCCTCCCTAGTCTCCACGGCAAGAGGGTGGATTGATTCGGTATTTATAATCGCTTGTAAGGCCGCCCTAGAGTCGCTAAATATACCAAAAGTAAATTCTTTACGCTCGCTAGCCACCCACGCCGCCTTGCACGAGGCCAGAAGCTCCACCTGGTAAACTGAAAAATAGGACGGCAAAGTAAGTTTGAGTGATTTGATCTCAGCTGGACCATCCCAAAGGAATACACGCTCTTCCACACCAGCATCACAACAGTTAAACGCGTTCTTAGCACAGCTTATCTATATCTATATATGTAAATGAACTATTTCAGCACAGTTATTTCACTATGTAAAAAGTATTTATCATTGTTATAATTTTATTTATTTCTTCTCTCTTGCTATTGTTTTCTGCTTTTTTTTAGTTTTGTTAAACGGGCACTGCAGTATGCATTTTTAGTTTATACCATAGGTGGAGGTTTTTAATTAGTATTGTTTTTATTTATAGTACAGTTACAAAGTTATATATGAAATATCTGTTAATCTCCCTTAAAATAATAAATAAATAAAATACAGTAATACCCCGAACTTACGCGATAGGTGGGAAGTCGAATTCGCGTAAGTCGGCGTATAATTTCGCATATAAATACATATAAATTATTTTTAATTGGGACCAGAAGCTAAAAAAAATAATAATTTAGATAAAAAATGTTTAATAATATCTTAGATTACCCTAAGGTTACACTCCAAAGACAAAGTTTTTCTTTTCTTTTTTGATGCAGAAGAATCAGTTTTACTTCGTTTGGATGACATTAAGTAGTCTTTCAAGTCTTCATAGATATAAAATAAAAAACGATTTATAAATGTAGCAAACACGCACTCCATAGATAAGAAATAAATATTATGTAAACTGTAGCTATTCGTTGATTCCGCGCGACAAGTCCGAACATGTCATTAACTGAGTAATAGTGTGGGGGCAGTGTCTATAATCGATAATCGAGAGTTGTGTGACCCCAAACAAAAGACGAATCGACAAGATTTGAAAATCGCGTAACTCCGGATTCGCGCAAGTCGGGGTAGCGTAAGTCGAGGTATTACTGTACTGCAGTTCTGACTTTGTCCTCAATTTTACTCACGTCTGAAGTTTCTTACATAAATTTTTTTGCAATTCTCGTACTGATCTTTGTCCACCAGGTATGGAGTTTAAAATAGCTTCGTAAATAACTTATTATTTTTTAGTAATATGTAAAGGATAAAAATGGTTACTATGGGTTATTCTTAGAAGATAGTCATATACCATCTCCGAAGTTTCTGTAGATCTTTTTATGATATACAATTCCGTAGTACATTATTTTGATCTATCTCGTAAAGTTAAGCAAGCATTAGTAATGTAAGCCTCCAAAAATATGTTTTTTACGACATTATTAGAAATCATTGAAATTCTATATTTTTCTTTCTTATTAAACATACAAACCTTCCGGAATAAAATCTACGAATGATAGGGAAAACCGTATTAAAATCCATTGCGTGTTTTAGAAGAACTTAGCGGAGAAACAGACAAACGAAAGCAGTGACTTTGCTTTATACTATTTAGAGATAAATAACTGACCAAAACTGAATTACGCAGTTGTATAGAAATGGGAACTGCTTACATAGCCCATGAAATAAAATTGGTCTAATTCGAAATTTTGAGTTTTTGTTTTTGCAAGTTCCGACATTGAAATGACATAAAATAATAAAATGGATTTTTCACAAATACATGTTTAAATATTTTCGCAATATGTTGCTAATGCGACAGGCAAGTTCGTACTATATCTATTAAATTAAGTAGTAGGTATTTTTAAATTTATTATTTTAATCCGAAATTCTGAAATTTTAAATTAAGTCGGTTTCATTCTAAAGTTAATAAATATGTAGTAGCGACCTGGCGAAGCTAAGTGCTAAATTTCATTTTAGTGGAATATAAAGCAATCCGAAAGCGTGGCTCATCAGTCGCTTACATACCATCGCCCTGCCACGCCACTTCGTGCTTGTTAAATGGTGTAAAAATAAAATAAAAATTCGACACTAATATGTTTTTTTTTATTTGATATATTATGTAAGTGCAAAAACATGAAAAAAAGTGATAAAAAAATATACTGATGTGTTAATATTATTAGTTATTCCAAAATTCATTTAATATGTTGTGATATCCACGCGTTACTGTCGTTTAAATACCCATTAATACTATAATAACCTTTTTTCCATAGAGCAGTTTTGATACAATTTTTAAATTTCTTTTCTGGCAATTTTATTATGTTCTGGAATTTTATTGTAAAAACGTATACTGTACCAATAAAGGACTTATTAACTTTAGTTAATCTTGTTAGTGGTAAAATGAGCCGATCTTTACCACGCGTGTCGTATGCATGACCGTCAATATTCTATTGAATAGCCCTATATTTTTCCGGGTGTACATAATATTCTCATAAATATACAGCGAGGGAAGCTATTTATTTCTGAAATAATTGCCTTAAGCTAACTCTTGGCTTAAGGCCATATATTGAACGTATCGCTCTTTTTTGTAGCACGAATATGACATCAAATTCAGCTGCTCTTCCCCACAGCAATATGCCATAGGCTATTATAATGTGGAAGTTGTAATAAACAGTCCTAGCAGTCGAAACATAAGTAAATTGCCTTATTCTACGAACCGCATAGGCTGCTGAGCTTAATCTAGATGATAGTGCCATAATGTGAGGTAGAGGTGAGGATGTAATATATTTATTTGGATTTATAATAAATGAAGAAAATGAACACTAAGAAAATCCCTAAAAACACACATTACAATTTCGTATGAGCGTGGATCTAGGCCAGCCTTTCCCAAAGTGGCCGATAACGCCCCCTTGTGGGCGCTGCAGGCCTAAAGGGGGGCGGTAAGAGACCCAGAAAAAAAATGGGGGCGTTGTGTAGAGGCCTGGGGGGTGATTTGTAATTTCATTTAGCTAGGAGGCATCTTAGACAACGACTGCATGAGCTCTCGACTCTCAACTACAACTTGTGAACATCAACTAATATTAATTAAAAGATTGCTCAAACTCGGTTCGATATTTCTCTCCGCGTAGTTCATATATCTGTCCTGTTTTATTGAATATACAAAATAAAAATCATGTCAATCGGTCGTTCCGTTTCGAAATTAAAGTAGACACAAACAAACAAATAAAAAGGCAACAGACACACTTTCGCATTTTAATAGTTATTAGTACTCCCAGATAGATAATTTTCGTAGATAATAGACCGCGGGCAATCATGTTTTAACAAGTTTTTGTTAAATAACCCGAATTATGCATTCCTGTATCAATCGGCTGGTTCATGGAATACTTGTTTTGACTTATTGAGTACGATTGAGCGTCGAATAAGATAAACGAGTTTATGCATGTTTGTTTTATTCCTGTCGGTGCGTGCTGCTTATGCAATCCTATATAAACAACGTAATATTTATTTTATTTTCATTTGCGGTTTCGCGCGCAATAGATGAGCAGTACTTAAGTTCAACACTTACTTACATATTTCTCAAAATAAAACAATGTCGGAAGTAAAAAAGAAGAGACGGCAATACTGTGCGGAATATATTAAATTCGAATTCATTGAAAATCCGACAAACCCATCGTCGCCTTTGTGTCTTCTATGTCTAAAAACATTTTCGAATGAAGCAATGAAGCCTTCAAGACTTCAAGATCATTTGAATAAAATGCATCCAGATAAGAAAGACAAGAATGTAGCATATTTTCAAGACCTAGAGAAGAAGCATAATACTCAGCCAAGTGTAGCAAAACTATTTTCGGCGGCTGCTAAGCAAGATGACGACGGACTTCGAGCTTCGTACAATATCTCTTTGTTAATTGCTCAAAAAGGCAAACCACATAACATCGGAGAAGAGTTAATTTTGCCAGCAATAAAGGAAGTAATAACTACTGTGCTTCATAAACCAGCCGCAGATATTATCCGAAAAATTCCTTTGAGTAATAATTCTGTGCAAAGACGAATTGATGAAATGGCTGAAAACATTGAAGGATCGTTGTGTGATCACCTGAGGACAAGTCAATTCTCAATTCAGCTCGATGAGTCCACTTTACCAACTAATGAAGCATTGTTGCTGTCTTACGTGAGGTTTATTAAAGATGAGAAAATATGTGAAGAACTATTCTTTGCTAGTAATTTAGAGACCGATACAAAGGGCGAAACCATATTCAATACATTGGAAAAGTTTTGTGATGAGAAAGAGATTCCCTTGAAAAATATTATATCAGTTGCTACGGATGGCGCTCCGGCTATGACAGGGTGCCATAAAGGCTTCATAGCGTACTTAAAAAATAAAATTCCAGATGTCCTTGCTGTACATTGCGTTATTCATAGACAACATTTGGTTGCTAGAAACTTAAGTGAACGACTATTTCAATCACTGCAATATGTCATCAAACCAGTCAATAAAATCCGCAACAGCTCTTTGAATGATAGATTATTTCATCAGCTTTGTGTTACTAATGACGAGGATTTCAACCGTTTGTTGTTTCATACTGAAGTTCGTTGGCTATCAAGAGGCAATTGTCTGACTCGATTTTACAACCAGTTTGACTCTGTTATAGAGTTCTTGAAAACTAAAGAAACAGAATTGCACAACAAGCTCATTACATCAAAGAATGATATAGCTTACATGACAGACCTGTATAAATTGTTCAACGACATGAATCTCCAACTGCAAGGCGATGAACTAAATTTAATTAAAACAAAAAACGTCGTTGCTGCTTTCGCAGCCAAACTGCTTCTACACAAAAAGAATATGGGCAGACGTGAGTTTCACAATTTTCCGAATTTATCAGTATCGTGCAGTAACGACAAATTGTTTGCCTACTGCCAACATTTGGAAAACCTCCACATTGACTTCACCGAACGATACCAGGACATTTTGAACTTGGAAATACCAGACTGGGTGTTGGATCCGTTTTCAAATGTCAACACAGCAATGTCACCTCAGCTGGAAGAAGAACTTATAGAATTGACAACAAACGACGAAATAAAAATCAAGTTCAAAAATGGTTACCAAGAATTTTGGCTACAAAAACCGATCCCGCAATTGTACCCTGGATTGTGGTCAATCGTTCAGCGATTCTTGATAGAATTCCCATCGTCATATTTGTGTGAACGTGGATTTAGTGCTGTGGCAACACTGCTTACTAAAAAGAGAAATCGTCTGCATGTTACCAAACGTGGCGACTTGCGACTGTTCTTGAGTAAATTGGAACCTGATATGAACAAACTTATTAAACAGCATCAGATTCATCCTTCACATTAGTTTTTATATAAGGATCGATTATATTTGTTTTATTTTGAATAAAAGATACTCTGTTTGAATACTATAAAGTTGCGTTTCAATAATCATTCTCATTGGCAGGTGTAGCCCGTAAGAGTTAACTTGAGACCTGAGCGCCGTTGTGTATTACCTACTGCGCTCAGGTTTCAAGTTAACTCTTGCGGGTTATAGTAAAAGTCTCGTTTGGAATTAATGTTTAATCTCCGCTATTATAGCTCACAATAATTAATTAATTTAATTTGAAGTTAGTGTGGTTTTTCAGTAGGTGAAAAAATGGGGGCGCTAAAAAATAATTTATTCTCAAAGTGGGCAGTAGACAAAATAAGTTTGGGAACCCCTGATCTAGGTAGACTCCCCATTACCACCGCTCGTCAAGTCCCAGCTTTCGTACGCGGTCTATACTATCGTCCTATTTAAATAAAGAGACAGTAACAAATGCGCCATGAGCATACAAATAAATCGACAAACGGTAATTTAGAAATTGCTATTCTAGATCGTTATTCGGTGCCCAACATGCACGTTACATACATATCTTCACGCTGTATCACGGTACAGATGTTTGCAAATCTAAATGTACAACTCATTCGCTTTACTGCTCCATCATAATATAGATTATGAATTTATATCACTTTACTCTCAAATACGAATATAAGTATTTCGTAACTTAATATGAAAATGTTTGAATAGTGCAACTTCGAGTTACCGATTAATCACTAAGTACATCCCTGCATCGAAAATGTATTTGACCAATGATATTATAATACAAAACTACCTCTTTTGTATTATAATATCATATAAAATTCAAGCAAATAAATTTCTTATTCCGTTTTTAACTAAATAATTTGTCTATCTATATACATATATGTTCCTACCAATGATATTATAATACAAAAGAGGTAGATAGGTTACCTTAGTACTAATCCAAGTAAAATATTGTCCCAGTTACAACGTTACAAAGTGAGACAAATATACATTACACTGCGTCGCTATGCAATGTAAAACATAATTGCATTTCAAACTAACAAATCACATAGCTCTCTAAATCATTGTGATTGGTCCATCTCAATTTCTTTTTACATTTTAAGCGAATCCGTGACTAATTCATAGAATATTAGTAATTAATGCCACAGAACAGACATTTAAAAAAATATGATTGATACCTAATGGGATTAGACAGTAAAAAATGATGTTTGCTTTTTTTCGAATTTCGTTTTTCTTGAATAATGTACATGAGAACATATTTATTTAAAAAGATCGCCAACATTTTTTAATTATAAATTTGAAAATGATGAATTATATATTATTGCTTTTAATAAATGTAAACGATGATTAAAACTGTGGCTGCATCATCACATGATCGTGTATATTATAAAAAACATTTGGATTATTAAAATATTTTAGAATTTGGAATGCGCAATAGGCATTGCATGACATTGTTGGTTCTGTAACATTACTTTTCATATTCTTTGACCAAGTCCGGGTTGGCTAATTAGCAAAGTTTTGGGGGTGCCACTTTTAGTACATGTAACCTCTATCTACCTTTTTTGTATTATAACATTATGGTATTTGACCCATCTGATGATCAATAATAAAATTACTTAAAGAATCATAACACAAAGAGATTGCTACAACTAGCTAGATGGTGGCGGTAAAATCGCAACATCCTCCTCCATTTATTCCGTGTCCCCCTCAACCCGCATATTATTACACTGTTTTGTACGAGGAAAATTTGTTACGGCACCTCCTCTTCGTTTTTACTTCGTGGATACGTTCCACCGCTAACATAACATTATCATATAATTTAACCACATTATGAACTCTCTACTGCGTCGTTACAAAAAAACCCCTACTCCCTACGCGGTAATAAATATTAGCTAGTAACACTAATAGCACAGCTGGAAGCTACATACAGAAATACACAATACATTTTTTATCTCACATACGGTCGGTCGGTCGGCAACGGTCCTCTGTATCTACTACTCCCTCTACGATACCAGTATTCTTTATTCCTCATGAAGTTGTGTTTTTTGGCGGGATTTTACGGAGAGCAGTCAGTTGTTTATTTTAATTATTTACAAATTGTTTTTACTAGATATCATGATTTAATATTGGCGCAGTTTTACGTCTCAATTATCTACACCGTTGTGTAATATGTGGAATTTTTATTTAGTAGCGCAATGTTGCGATTTTATAGTGGCTTAGTTTGCCTCAGCGGATCCTATTAGAAGACTGCCTCAATATTTTTATCACCAGAAACTCCAAGAAACATTAAAATGTATTATGTTGACATTCTAATGATAATAGTCTGAAGAATAAATCTATTACTAAAGATATTGACTGTTTGGGCAAAGTATCAACTTCCCTTCCCTCTCAACTCTCAAGTGAAAAATGAAAATGTCAAAACTGTCAAATTGACAGTAATATTAAATTCTCTTTGTTGATTACTTTAATACATTTCAGTGTTTTTGTCTGTTTTTGGTCACTGAGTAAGTAATCACTTTTTCGCCTACGGATTTCACTTTTCAGTCTACTGACCTTGGCGTAGCTATTTAAAAAATGGAAGACTCCGCCGATATGCCTTCTATTCAAGAAAATAAAGGTAACTTTGTATTGTAATGTGTGGTTTCATCAATAGAAAACAGGATAAACTTTTACTGTACTTTCAGTTCCTTTTGATCCTGGTTGGAATGATCCACCAACATTATCATACAATGTACAACAACAAACTACGCCAAACAGACCACGTCTAAATAAAAGGGTTGCTTTTCCAATAAGCAACAATAGCCCCGGTACAGCGCTGCCACCCTTGTCCACTTTACCACCAATGCCAGCTGTTGTGTCTCGAATTCCACCCTTACACACGAACCCTAAAATCGTTTCTAGTGAAGACAATATAGATATTGATAGTGAAAGTACACTAAGCGAAGTAAAAGATATACTGCTGAAATTCTTAGAAAGTAGTAGTGAATTGGGAACAAAAGCTAATGATATAAAAAGGAGACTAAGTCTTATGGAGGAAATGTGGTCTAATGGTAAACTAAATAAAATTGTACACTTCCAAATGAAGCAATTAGCATATGGTAAGACTGTTTTTAGTATGTAACTTATTTTCAATAAATATATCACAAATGTAAATAATATTTTTGAATTTCATGTTATCTCAAGTGCATTTTTAACATCATATTCTTCTGCATCATGTATTCTGCTTTGATAAACTAAAATATCAGACAAACATGATAGGTAAGATAACCTGTACTATAAACTACTTAATATTACTGTGTAAGCAGTTCTTACCAAAGAATTGTCAATATACCAACAGGTATTTTATAATTGTTATAAGTAATAGTAATTTTATATTATTTTATAAACATTCATTGTTCTTGACTGATTCAAAAAAAGAAGGTTCTCAAATTAATTTGAATTTTTTTGCCTTAAATATCCAGTACCATTAGAGAGTATTAATTTTACAAATATTGAAAACAAATATAAATCCTTATCTGCTCTTTTTACAGCTTTAAAAGAAGATAAACCCACTGAAGCAGATGACATTCACAGAGTCTTGATGGTGGACCATGTAGGTGCAGTTGGCACTTGGATGCCTGGTGTAAAGCAACTTATACATTATTGCATTGCACGTTCAGAGTTATTAGCAATCGATAAAGAATAAAGACATATTAGTATTTACTTCCAATTATTATTAAGGAAATGTGCTATTTATGTTGATTTTTATTACATTCTACATATTTTTAATATAAATGTTGTGATGCTTTGCTTTCTTGTATTGTCATAGTATCTCAGATTTTGGGAGGTGAACTTAATACAAAATAAAGTTAACAATTGAGAAATAAAAATCACACTGTTCAGGTTTACTTTTTATTTTTATATCTCAGAATTTGACATTTCAATACCAATTGTAATGTGAAAATACCACAGATCTCCTACTAATCGATATTGCATTGATATGGCCACTATAGTATTTCTCACTATGATGACCTGTTTGTCGAATCATCCTTTGCAGCCTGA